>CM059797.1:33368286-34697036 GCA_030435695.1 Brachymystax lenok tsinlingensis
AGACTTTTCAGAACTAAACTCAGGCACTGCAGTGGTTGGAGGAGATTTTAACTGTTTGTTGAGCCCCCTTATTGACAAGGTTCCCAGCGGTATAGCTTCACTCTCTCCTCAAGCTAAGTCACTTAAAGCTATTTGTGATGATCTGGGCTATTCTGATGTTTGGAGAACCTTTCATCCCTCCAGCAGAGAGTTTACTTTTTTCTCTGCGCCTCATGGATGTCAGACTAGAATAGATTACTTTTTTATGCCCAGGACGTCTTTGCAGTCTGTTTTATCCGCTAAGATAGGAAGCATAGTCATATCTGACCATGCAGAGGTGATCCTGGACATAAAAATCAACGGAGCATCTAATCTGTCAAGACATTGGAGGTTGACTACAATCATTCTTAAAGACCATACATTTACATCATATTTTATTACGGAGTTTAAAGCATTTTTCTCTAACTCTCAATCAACAGACAACCCCTCGCTCCTTTGGGAAACCTGTAAAGCGTACGCCAGGGGTCTGATTATGTCATACGCAGCCACTAAGAGGCGGAAAAAGCGTGAAAAGCAAAAAACGTTAGAGGGTGAATTAGGAACTAAAGAGAAGGACTACATTAAAACTCCCACTCCTGCCCTATTAAAGGAAATATCAGTCCTTAGATCAACGTTGGACTCTCTCCTAACACAGGACGCTGAAAAGAAAATGAGATTCGTCAGGCAAAAGCTATATGAACATGGAGATAAACCAGGAAAGTACTTGGCGTACCTAGCTAAAAAGAGAGCTGACTCAGTCAATTGCTACGATTACTGATTCTGATGGAAATAATTTATATGAAAATAAATTGATAAGTGACTCATTTAAGAAATTTTATGCAAATCTTTATACCTCAGAACTGACAAATGATGCACCAAAATTAATGGAGGACTTCTTTTCTAAGATTGAGCTCCCCACTATCTCCGAAGAACAGAGATTTCTCTTTAATGCCCCTATTACCGAGGAAGAGATAATGTTCGCAATTAAGAATCTGCAAAATGGTAAGGCCCCAGGACCAGACATGTTTTGTAGTGAGTTCTATAAGGAGTTCCATGGCCTGATCCTTGAGCCATTGCGTGGTATGTTTAACCACTCATTTTTAAATGGCCAGCTCCCTCAAACACTGAGGGATGCCAACATATCACTTATTCTCAAAAAGGGAAAATGCCCAGTCTTGTTCCTCGTACAGACCCATTTCCCTTCTGAATGTGGACAGAAAATTGCTCTCTAAAATTCTAGCCACAAGATTAGAGGACTCACTGCCACTAATTGTGAAAGGAGACCAAACTGGCTTCATCAAGGGCCGAAAGTCATGTAACAATGTCAGGCGGCTCCTTAATGTAATTCAAGCCTACCAAAGAAGTGCTATGGATGGCCTTGTGCTCTCCCTAGATGCTTAGAAAGCATTTGACCGTGTAGAGTGGTCTTACTTATTCTTTGCTCTGACTAAATTTGGTCTAGGGGACAACTTTATAAAATGGGTGAAAATTTTATATGATGATCCTCAGGCTGCTGTCCTTACTAATGGGCCAAATAGCTTAGTACAGAGGTACCAGACAGGGCTGTCCATTGTCCCCTCTCCTATTTGCACTCGCTATGGAACCACTGGCCGAGGCCATCAGAGTAACGCCTGCTATACAAGGGCTGCTCATTGGTGACGTTCACCATAAAATAAGCTTGTATGCTGATGATGTCCTGATATTCATCTCTAGCCCCGAGACTTCAATTACATCTCTTGTTAATATTATTGAATTATTCAGTGAATTCTCAGGCTACAAGATTAACTTAACTAAATCAGAGGCTATGCCACTTGGTAACCTTCATTCTGTACCTAATACTTCTCCCCCCCTTTCCTTTTAAATGGTCTCCCTCAGGTTTTACATATCTGGGAATATTTGTAACTCCTAAATTCCAGCAAATGTATAAAGCCAATTTTGTTCCCTTGTTTGATACAATAAGACACGATCTGGAGCGCTGGAACTCTCTTGGAACTCTCATGGTTGGGTAGAATATCCCTTTTGAAAATGAACATTTACCTAGACTACTTTACCCAATCCAAATGATCCCAGTCTTACTCTCCAATAAGGTAATAAAGGATGTAAATGGATGGCTAAGTTCCTTTATATGGAGTAAACGCAAGCCAAGACTTAAGATGGCAATATTGCAGTTGCCAAGTATTATGGGCGGCTTGGATCTGCCCAATATTAGGCTTTATCAGTGGTGTGCCCACTATGTTATATTTCTGACTGGATCACAAATGATGACTCCTCTATTTGGTTAGACATTGAGACTTCTTTTTTCAGAATACCCCTTATAGGATCTCTTATTTTTCAGAAGTTTCAAGTCTGTAAAAGATCACTGCAGTAATCCCATTACACTTAACACACTCAAAGTATGGAGGTCAGTTCAACGTTTTTTGGGAAGGTCCAAACTTACCTCTGCTCTTACCCCAATTCTTAACAACCCAGACTTTGGTCCGGGATTGCTGGACGCTGGCTTTAACTTTTGGCTTAACAAGGGCATACGCAGACTAAATGATTTATTTGCTGATAAGATTTTATTGTCATTTGAGCAGATGGTTGAGAAATATCAACTCCCAAAGCAGGACTTTTTCCGCTTTCTACAAGTAAGACATTATATTTTGAAGAGCACCAACTTAATTGGCAACCCTGGTGTGTCTGTCAATGAAAGAATGCTTTTTCTCCCACAAAGGAAAATGTCTAAGTCTGTTATATGATGCTTTAAGGTCCTTTTCTGGTGCCGACACACAGAGGGTGAAACAAGTGTGGGAGAAAGAATTGTCTGTTACTATTGACGAAGAGATGTGGGAGGACATTTGGAGATATGCAAAAACAATATCTATATGTAATCGTACTAGAGCAATCCAGTTAAGAATAATACACAGATTGCATATATCCCCAAACCGCAGACATGCTTTCAGCCCAATTTCCTCCTCTCCTCAGTGTCTTAAATGTAAAGCTGACACAGGCACCCTAACACATTGTTTATGGCCATGTTCCAAAATACAAAGATACTGGTCTGGTGTTCTGCAAGAAATTGAAAAAATCCTAGGGGTTGATCTAGAATTGGATCCAGTTTCCTTTCTGTTAGGTCTCCCTAGTAAGCATGTTACCTCTGTGGGTAAGAGGAGGCTTTACAACATCCTGACCTTCGCAGCGAGGAAAAACATCCTCTTACAGTGGATTAATAATAAGGTTCCTTCGATTAAAGATTGGCATAAGATACTATTTGAATGGGTGCCACTGGAATATCTGACATGTACATTGCACTAAAACAGATCAGTTCTACAAAGTATGGGAACCTTATCTAAATTATCTAGAACCTGAGGTATCAGCTATTATGCTTCAAGGATTCTCTTAGAATGGTGGTGATCTATTTATTTCAGAATTAGTCTGTATGTCCATTTTTTTATTTCTGTTTGTATGTTTGCTTAAAATGCATGTATTGAGGGACGAAGTGATGGGGATGGGGTGAAAGGAGCGGGGAGAGGAGGAGGATGGTGTGTGTGTGTGTGTATATATATGTGTGTGTGTGTGTGTGTGTGTGTGTGTGTGTGTGTGTGTGTGTGTGTGTGTATATATATATATATATATATATATATATATATATATATATATATATATACACACACTGCTCAAAAATAAAGGGAACACTAAAATAACACATCATAGATCTGAATGAATGAAATAATCTTATTAAATACTTTTTTCTTTACATAGTTGAATGTGCTGACAACAAAATCACACAAAAATGATCAATGGAAATCAAATGTATCAACCCATGGAGGTCTGGATTTGGAGTCACACTCAAAATTAAAGTGGAAAACCACACTACAGGCTGATCCAACTTTGATGTAATGTCCTTAAATCAAGTCAAAATGAGGCTCAGTAGTGTGTGTGGCCTCCACGTGCCTGAATGACCTCCCTACAACGCCTGGGCATGCTCCTGATGAGGTGGCGGATGGTCTCCTGAGGGATCTCCTCCCAGACCTGGACTAAAGCATCCGCCAACTCCTGGACAGTCTGTGGTGCAACGTGGCGTTGGTGGATGGAGCGAGACATGATGTCCCAGATGTGCTCAATTGGATTCAGGTCTGGGGAACGGGCGGGCCAGTCCTTAGCATCAACGCCTTCCTCTTGCAGGAACTGCTGACACACTCCAGCCACATGAGGTCTAGCATTGTCTTGCATTAAGAGGGACCCAGGGCCAACCGCACCAGCATATGGTCTCACAAGGGGTCTGAGGATCTCATCTCGGTACCTAATGGCAGTCAGGCTACCTCTGGCGAGCACATGGAGGGCTGTGCGGCCCCCCAAAGAAATGCCACCCCACACCATGACTGACCCACCGCCAAACCGGTCATGCTGGAGGATGTTGCAGGCATCAGAACGTTCTCCACGGCGTCTCCAGACTCTGTCACGTCTGTCACGTGCTCAGTGTGAACCTGCTTTCATCTGTGAAGAGCACAGGCCGCCAGTGGCGAATTTGCCAATCTTGGTGTTCTCTGGCAAATGCCAAACGTCCTGCACGGTGTTGGGCTGTAAGCACAACCCCCACCTGTGGACGTTGGGCCCTCATACCACCCTCATGGAGTCTGTTTCTGACCGTTTGAGCAGACACATGCACATTTGTGGCCTGCTGGAGGTCATTTTGCAGGGCTCTGGCAGTGCTCCTCCTTGCACAAAGGCGGAGGTAGTGGTCCTGCTGCTGGGTTGTTGCCCTCCTACGGCCTCCTCCACGTCTCCTGATGTACTGGCCTGTCTCCTGGTAGCGCCTCCATGCTCTGGACACTACGCTGACAGACACAGCAAACCTTCTTGCCACAGCTCGCATTGATGTGCCATCCTGGATGAGCTGCACTACCTGAGCCACTTGTGTGGGTTGTAGACTCCGTCTCATGCTACCACTAGAGTGAAAGCACCGCCAGCATTCAAAAGTGACCAAAACATCAGCCAGGAAGCATAGGAACTGAGAAGTGGTCTGTGGTCACCACCTTCAGAACCACTCCTTTATTGGGGGTGTCTTGCTAATTGCCTATAATTGACACCTGTTGTCTATCCCATTTGCACAACAGCATGTGAAATGTATTGTCAATCAGTGTTGCTTCCTAAGTGGACAGTTTGATTTCACAGAAGTGTGATTGACTTGGAGTTACATTGTGTTTAAGTGTTCCCTTTATTTTTTTGAGCAGTGTATATACACAGTGGGGAAAAAAAGTATTTAGTCAGCCACCAATTGTGCAAGTTCTCTCACTTAAAAAGATGAGAGAGGCCTGTAATTTTCATCATAGGTACACTTCAACTATGACAGACAAAATGAGGAAAAAAAATCCAGAAAATCACATTGTAGGATTTTTTATGAATTTATTTGCAAATTATGGTGGAAAATAAGTATTTGGTCACATACAAACAAGCAAGATTTCTGGCTCTCACAGACCTGTAACTTCTTCTTTAAGAGGCTCCTCTGTCCTCCACTCATTACCTGTATTAATGGCACCTGTTTGAACTTGTTATCAGTATAAAAGACACCTGTCCACAACCTCAAACAGTTACACTCCAAACTCCACTATGGCCAAGACCAAAGAGCTGTCAAAGGACACCAGAAACAAAATTGTAGACCTGCACCAGGTTGGGAAGACTGAATCTGCAATAGGTAAGCAGCTTGGTTTGAAGAAATCAACTGTGGGAGCAATTATTAGGAAATGGAAGACATACAAGACCACTGATAATCTTCCTTGATCTGGGGCTCCACGCAAGATCTCACCCGTGGGGTCAAAATGATCACAAGAACGGTGAGCAAAAATCCCAGAACCACACGGGGGGACCTAGTGGATGACCTGCAGAGAGCTGGGACCAAAGTAACAAAGCCTACCATCAGTAACACACTACGCCGCCAGGGACTCAAATCCTGCAGTGCCAGACGTGTCCCCCTGCTTAAGCCAGTACATGTTCAGGCAAGTCTAAAGTTTGCTAGAGAGAATTTGGATGATCCAGATGAGGATTGGGAGAATGTCAGATGAAACCAAAATAGAACTTTTTGGTAAAAACTCAACTCGTCGTGTTTGGAGGACAAAGAATGCTGAGTTGCATCCAAAGAACACCATACCTACTGTGAAGCATGGGGGTGGAAACATCATGCTTTGGGGCTGTTTTTCTGCAAAGGGACCAGGACGACTGATCCGTGTAATGGAAAGAATGAATGGGGCCATGTATCGTGAGATTTTGAGTGAAAACCTCCTTCCATCAGCAAGGGCATTGAAGATGAAACGTGGCTGGGTCTTTCAGCATGACAATGATCCCAAACACACCGCCCGGGCAACGAAGGAGTGGCTTTGTAAGAAGCATTTCAAGGTCCTGGAGTGGCCTAGCCAGTCTCCAGATCTCAACCCCATAGAAAATCTTTGGAGGAGTTGAAAGTCTGTGTTGCCCAGCGACAGCCCCAAAACATCACTGCTCTAGAGGAGATCTGCATGGAGGAATGGGCCAAAATACCAGCAACAGTGTGTGAAAACCTTGTGAAGACTTACAGAAAACGTTTGACCTCTGTCATTGCCAACAAAGGGTATATAACAAAGTATTGAGATAAACTTTTGTTATTGACCAAATACTTATTTCCCACCATAATTTGCAAATAAATTCATAAAAAATCCTACAATGTGATTTTCTGGATTTTTTCCTCATTTTGTCTGTCATAGTTGAAGTGTACCTATGATGAAAATTACAGGCCTCTCTCATCTTTTTAAGTGAGAGAACTTGCACAATTGGTGGCTGACTAAATACTTTTTTTCCCCCACTGTATATATATATATACATACATACATACATACATACATACATACATGTATGTGTAAGGGAGTGCTGTTTTTGCTTTGTCCTTGTTATTGTATCTCTTAATATGGGTGAAAATTGTGAAATTCCACTAAAATTCTAAGATCTTGCACAAAATTATATTCACCAAATGGCTTCCTAACAGGTCAAATAGGGGTGTTAAACAGATAATTTGAGAATGGGATCAAAGACCCATTTTCAACCAGGGCCTCATGGATGGGAATAATACCCATTTCTGCTTCTTTGCTAAGAAGGTACGGTCTGTGATTATTCTTCTGGACAACTTTTGCTGGGGTGGCACCTCTCATCTTCCCAATATCAGTCTTGGAGACAGCCCAGAGCTGTTTTGGCACTTCATCCAGCCATAGTATTTGGGAGTTATCTTGAGACACAACCATCATATTCTCGGTAGGAATAGGTCCTTTCTTTGGTATTGTTCGGGTGGTAGCCCAGAAAGGAGAAAAAGGTTGCTGTGACCACTTCCCATCACCTTCCCTGGCCACCCAATCAGTGGCTGTCATCACACTCTTCATCCAAGGGTCAACATCTCTACATTCTCAATTATTCAATTATTTTGTATATATATATATATATATATATATATATATATATATATACTACAGTGTGGGACAGCACCTGTTACTTCATACAGTGCTCTCTGTACATAAGACAGCAAAACTCCGACAGCCGTAAATTCCTCACCGTAATATGTTCCGTCAATTGTCACTTCCATTCTGCTTTTCTGCTTTGTCCATCTGTGTTGATATTCAGGGTCTTCTTCACACGAGGGGACAGGTGCTGTGCAGTGAAAATGTTCTGGGACCTCCCATGCACAGTGGTGTGGAGAGGTAAGTGATCTCTCGTAGTTCACCTTCCACCTCAGGATCGTTCAAATGCCAGGCATAATAACACTTGGACATGCATGGGTATTTGTAGGGGAACGGAGGGACAAGCCTTAAGCAGTGCATGCAGCAGTCAGATTCATCTTGTACATCAGATCTCTTCCCAGGAGGTTTACAGGGCAGTCGCAGGAGTACAGCTTTTTTTATTTAGAGGGGATAACTTTCAGGGCAGATAGCAGCCCCGGTGTCTACTCGGAATGGAATTTTCTGGCCAAGTACTTCAATTTCTATCAGGGGATTTTCAGCAAGGTGGTAAGTTTTTAAACATCTAGCATGTGGTTTTTCATCACCGGAGTCTTCTGTTTTCACCTCATCCTATGTTCTTTGCCCACCAAAGAGATTTCCAACGCTTACATCTTCAGGTAGTCCTGGCCATTCCCATTCATACTGGTCATCTCCATCACCAGGACAGTCCCATTGAGATAATGGCACCGGAGGGGATGGCTGCCGTTTTACGGGCTCGTAACCAACTGTGCTATTTATATATTTTTTTTTTCACATTGTTTAACTTATTTTGTACATAATCTTGCTGCTACCATCTCTTATGACACCAGAACAGTGATTACTCACCTTGAACTGGACAAAGATTTTTTATTTAATGAGTCCGACATGAAGGATATACTGCTTCCCCGAAACCAGGCCCAAATCCTGGTCATTCACATGAAGAAAAGACTGAGATACAGGGGGCGGAGATCGGGGTGCCTTATGAGAATTTGTCGGGGAGTGGGTTAACCGCCACTACCATCCGTCCTATTTGCCAGCATGCAATCACTGGAAAATAAACTGGATTATCTACGATCAAGACAATCCTACCAATGGGACATTAAAAACTGTAATATCTTAAGTTTCACAGAGTTGTGGCTGAACGACAACATGGATAATATAGAGCTGACTGGGTTTTCCATGCATCGGCAGGACAGAGCAGCTATGTCTGGTCAGACGAGGGGCGGGAGTGTGTGTCTCTTTGTCAATAACAGCTGGTGTGCAATGTCTAATATTAAAGAAGTCTCGAGGTATTGCTCGCCTGAGGTAGAGTACCCCATGATAAGCTGTAGACCACACTATCTACCAAGAGAGTTCTCATCCATATTATTCGTAGCCATCTATTTACCACCACAAACCGATGCTGGCACTAAGAATGCACTCAACGAGCTGTATAAGGTCCTAAGAAAACACGAAAATGCTCATCTAGAAGCGGCGCACCCAGTGGCAGGGACTTTAATGGAGGCAAACTTAAATATGTTTTACATCCTTTCTACCAGCATGTCACATGAGCAACATGAACTACATTGTTGGTTTAGGGCTTGTAAATAAGCATTTCATGGTTGTATTCGACATGTGACCAAATACTATTTTATTTGCTAAATGTCCTGGCTTGCCACAGTTGTAGCAGCTCCAGTCTCTTCCTCCAGAAGCACCTTGCACTCCTCGCCCTCTTCCCATTCCTCTATCTCAGCATCGTCCTTGACCTCTACAGTATCCTCTTCCTCCATCGAAAAACATAAACTGTGCAGCGTGTAGTTTAGCGCCAGTCTTGGAGTTCTTTGACTTAATCTGTCTTTCTGCATGGGTGATTTAAGGTTTGACATCAGCTATGGTCTTTGTCTCCCACCAAATGCATGTAGGGGTCACAGCTGTCTTCAGGTCTTGTCGTAGGACAGTAACCACGGCATGGCACAGCAGGCTGCCATATCATTCTTGGTCAGGGGTCAGATCAGAGTGCTGGAGGAAGATATTCTCCATTTGTTCCTGATAGCCTTCAAAGCTCTCATCGGCCTTCATCCTGGTGGAATGTATTTTCTGACAGTCTTTTATATGCACTTTTACTGTTCCATTTCCCCATTATTACGTTTAATTATACCTTATCAATTTACTTTACTCTAACAATTTACTCATACCTCAATCATTCTGCGAACTAATTTCCCTATTTCAGTAAATTAGTCAATCATACAAAAATCATTCCACTCAATCACTTACTATTCTCTAAAACCTAAAATGGAGTTCCCAGAACTTCCATGTAGATCCCAGAACTAAGTAATTACTAAATCTGATAATGACCTTGCACACACAGTTTCTAGACATTGGGCCAAAGTAACAATGTGTTCCCTTCTTTCTGTTCTTCTATCAGTCCCTTCACTGAGAGCAGTCACAGAACATCCTAACACAATAATCAGGACTCAACACGTTACATGTAGTCATGCATTTGAAGAGACACGGAGGACACAAAAAATGTCCAACACTATTCTTTCTCTCTCTCTCCCTCCCTTCTTCACTCACTCATTCACCCACGCGTCCCCCAGGGCCTACGTCAAACGCCTGGGATAAACAGTTTACGCACAAGCCACTTTGTTTGTAAATACACCAAGAAGAATGTTGAGTGGCACATAAAAGCATCTAATGAAAGAGCAGTGCCACCCATACTTATTTGAGCCTCCCTCTCACACAAACACTAAGCTTCTAGGCTGCCCTTCCTGTAGCACTCTCCACGCATACACACTGTAGAATACTTTTTATTTATAGCGATGCTAGAGATGTTTGAGTTGGTAATTTAAACACTCAGCGTCCTAATGCGAAGCAGATAATGTAGCCATTACTACTTTTCGCTTGAGAGAAGTTTATACTAGTAATGGCCCACACTGTGAACACTAATCAGGTGGGTGAGCGGTGGAACACAGGAAGTGTACCTGTTGACCTTAAGTGGGAGGACACCAGCTTGAGTTGGGGTAGTCCTACATCGATAGGAAATTAATCTTAACCATCACTTAAGGCAACGTCAGTCAATATAATGACTACTCTTTGACATGGTTTCCTATGCGTAATTGCTACCTAAACTAGCAAGCTCTGTTTGTTTGGCATACCACCTAGTCTCGGAAATCTGAGACCTCCGGTAACATGCCGGAACATTGTTACATTGTGGGAGGCAACCTGTCTGACTATGGAGACTACATACTACCCTACACCCACAAACTCACCAACCCACTCTCTCTCCCTCAGGGCAGGGTACCTCACACATTTCGAAGGGGAGCAGAAAAGTAACAGAACAGACCCCATTGACGTTTACACGGAGTACCGGAAGTTTGACAACCTCCTGACCAAAATGGCCAGGACCACGCTAAAACCAGGTGACTAAATGAAACATGGTCTCTGAAAGAAACATTATGAACCAAAAGGTTTTGAATCTGTGTAAAAGTACAATGGCAGCTGGATGTGGGAGTTGAGAAAAATAAAGAGTAATTAAGATCGGACACAATGTTTTACCCTGATGTATTATAAAGACTGAATAGATCTGTATTATCACTTTATATGACTCAGCTTTTTGTATCATTGAGTCGTCTGGCTGTTTGTGATATGTCATTTGTCCATTTTATGGACTCACTGTGGTGACCTCATCAGTGAAAGGACTTTAGGTTTGTTTCTCGGTTGCCATGGTGCGATCACTGCAGTTAATTATTTTATCTGAGCGGGTAATATGTTTGAATCCTATTTCCGATTCACACTGGCATATTACTCATGGTCGCTATGTTGTCTCCTCTCACTTTCACACCTGTTTCATACAGGCTCTGATTTCACTGTCACCTGTCCCTTTCACCCCCTTATCTCAGATTTGACTCTTCTTTCACAATCCATACTGTATATGTTTTTACCACCAGGCTTACTACCACATATCTCCTGTTTCTGATAGCATCTGCCCCACCCATGTCACTATTGTCACCTCTTTCCATTCATGTGGCATGTGGATGTCATTGATGTTTCATGTCACATCAATGACTCACTCATTGCTTCATCTTTGTCATGCTCATTTACATTAGTAAAATACAGTGCATTCGGAAAGTATTCAGACCCCTTGACTTTATCCACATTTTTAACGTTAGCCCTATTCTAAAGTTGATTAAATAGTTTTCCCCCCCTCAATCTACACACAATACCCCATAATGACAAAGAAAAAACTGTTTTTAAGAAATTTTTGCAAATGTATTAAAAATAAATACTGAAATATCACATTTACATAAGTATTCAGACCCTTTACTCAGTACTTTGTTGAAGGACCTTTTGGCAGTGATAATAGCCTCGAGTCTTCTTGGGTATGACGCTACAAGCTTGGCGCACCTGTATTTGGGGAGTTTCTCCCATTTCTTCTCTGCAGATCCTCTCAAGCTCTGCGAGGATGGATGGGGTGTGTCGCTGCACATCTATTTTCAGGTCTCTCCAAAGATGTTCGATCAGGTTCAAGTCCGGGCTCTGCCTGGGCCACTCAAGGACATTCAGAGACTTGTCCCGTAGCCACTCCTGCGTTGTCTTGGCTGTGTGCTTAGTGTCGTTGTCCTGTTGGAAGGTGAACCTTCGCCCCAGTCTGAGGCCCTGAGCACTCTGGAGCAGGTTTTCATCAAGGATCTCTCTGTACTTTGCTCCATTCATCTTTCCCTCGATCCTGACTAGTCTCCCAGTCCCTTCTGCTGAAAAACATCCCCACAGCATGATGCCACCACCATGCTTCACCGTAGGGATTGTGCCAGGTTTCCTCCTGCATAACTTTATTTATTAAATAAATGAAAAAAGTATCCAAATGTTGTGTTTGTTCACTCAGGTTCCCTTTATTTAATATTTGGTTTTGGTTGAAGATCTGATCTTTTTCACGGCACTAATCACATGAACTCTGTTTAACCTGTGTGTTTGTGTTTACTCTTGACTCACCTGTCTGCCTGTGTTTGTTTTTGTGTGGGTGTCTGTCTGCCTGTCTGTCAGAGGAGAAGAGGACTGCCCAGAGTGTACGGGTGCGTCTGTGGGAGCTGTTGGCCCCGGCGGGGCTGGGTGAGGGCTCGGGGTCCAGCACCTGGCTGAGAGGCTACAGGCGCCTCCTGCAGGAGGAGGGAGCTGACGAGGAGACACAGAGGAGAGCCCTGCTGCTGCAGCTCTGGGCCACACAGGTGAGTCACATTCAATCCCCGAGCTCACCTCCCTGTGAGTTCTGTCATTGTTACAAAGCAAGGGCTGCACAGCTATTTATAGCTGTTCTGAACAGGTCTCATGAACGATTGGTGAAAATCCCTGTTGTTCCATTACACCCATAGATAGAAAAAAATCCTTTCTATTCAATAGCTTTTTGGAGGTGGGCCAACAATGACACCTAGTTATTCAGCAGCACACCCTTCTGGCTAGCAGCCATCTTAAACATGACAATGTTCCAATACAAAGACGCTCACATGCCAATGTCAGATGCTAGTCTCGATTGGTTAGGGTTACCCTTTTTTAAGAATTCAGTTTCCAACACAGTGTGCCTCTCATTCTGATTCTACTGTGCCTGTTTGTCAGCCACACCTTTTACGCCTTGTCCAACCAGAGCAGTTAGACCTTATTTTAGTGTTGTTATCTAAGAGGGCAGATATACTATCCCTATGTTAGACTACTGCTAGTTCCAGTGGCCTTCAACTACACATGGCCCCAGTGGGATTGTCTCAAGCTGTATTTCTCTTCCGTGCTAGAATTGTTGTCACAGAGTGACACTGCAGTCCTGCTCTAATAAGTACTTCACAACAGAAAGATGGACATGAGTTTAATACTCATCTTTACCACAAGAGTGCACTGGTAGCCTCTTTATGTAGAGAAAAGTGTATGATGTCCAATGAACCCTTGGAATCCCAAGATGGAAAAAGTAGGCTGTAAACACAAAGATGTCTTCAAGTGCATCTGAACACATTCTGAGACTTTGCACATTCTGAGTACACTCTGCTTAGCAGGGTTGGGGTCAATTCCATTTCAATTCAGGAGGTACACTGAAATTCCAATTGTCTTCAATTGGAATTTTGTTTACTTTCTGAATTGACCCCAACCCTGCTGCTTAGACATTACTTCACCCATTGAGAACTGATAACTGCCTCTAACATTTCCCACAGACGCATGATCTACCATCATCATGCAACTCTTGATTGCCATCTTTCAGTTCCCTTTTTTTCCAGTAACCCTAATAATTTAGTAAAGAAAATAAGGTGTTGCCAACAATATCGTCACCAAACTCAGTCTCCTCCTTGTTGTATTATATTGTATACAACTCCTAGATTGTATATTGTGCAGTTTATTACATAGCAAACATTGTTTGGTCTTGAGGCAATGTACATTCAGTGGTCTTTCCAGTCATGTACAAACACAGAGATATGGCCATGGACAGGCCAGTGTGCCCTCAAACACTCCATATTGAGTCTCTCTTTGGTGTCTAATGTATTTCCTTTTGAAGTAAGACATTACAGCACTTACTTCCTGACAGTAGCCAGAATGTGGTTTTCTATCATAGAGACACAGGAAAGGATTTAACTGTACAGAAAAGGGTTGGTTGCCCTTTGCGTGAACTACACGACTATGAGAGAAAATAATAAGAGTTGGCATGTAATGTTCTCTTCTCCGATTACATAATTGCTACCTGTACAATCTCTGTGAGAACTATCGGAGAGCGAACTCACTGTGTCATTGCCTTCATGTCAATTTTCATTTGTTGCCAGGGTAACGTTGGACCTGCTGCATTCTGGCTCTTGGGTTTCCTGTTGACTAATCCTGAGGCCATGAGGGCGGTGAAGAAGGAGTTCAGCAAGATCTCAGAACAGGACTCAGCACAGTGTCCCCTACTGAACAGGCTACAGCACACACCTGTGTTTGGTGAGGGTTTCTTGTTTCCTGGGTCATCTGCACAAAGACAAGGAACTTCATCCCTATGGGCAGATGTACCCTGATGAACAGGGTATTTCTGTTTAGAATCATGATTAACAGAGAGGGGAGAGGGAAAAAGAGATGGAGAGGTGCTGAGAGGGGGAGAGGAACATTTAAGAGAGACACATACAACACACATACACACTGTTCCCAGGTGAGTGGCCACAGTCTTTGCCTGAGACCCTAATGAGCTCAATGACTTAAAGACCAGGGCAGATCCACCTGCTCAGACCATGAAAGATGCTCTCAATTAGCTAATGGCTCCCATGTCACCATCAACAGGTGGTCTAACCTCTAGTGAAAATAATGACACTAACCTGAATATAGAAACCGGACTTTAGCCCTTTTTAAAGTGTAACTCCTCTGCAGGGAGTCATCAAATAAGAATGACCTTGGTGAATCTATTATGAGGACATAACCCCAAGCATTTCGCTACACCCGCAATAACATCTTCTAAATATGTGTGTGTGACCAATAAAATTTGATTTGATATGCCTAATGAGTCTACACAAGTGTTCATCCTCTTATTTTCTTTGCCCTCCCATCCCAGACAGTGCCTTAGAGGAGACGCTGAGGCTCAGTGCTGCCCCCTTCATTACCAGAGAGGTAGTGCAGGCAAAGACCCTGCACATGGCCAATGGGCAAGAGTACAAACTCAGGAGTGGGGACAGAGTGTGTCTGTTCCCATTCATTAGCCCTCAGATGGACCCTGAGATCCACCAGGAACCACAGGTATGGATGTCACTTGTCCCTCCCACATTAACAAAGAATAGCTCCCTAATTAATGGACAAAAAATATTAGTTTCAAGTCCATCTGTGCATGTTTTCTATCCAACAACACTAGTTGTATTAATTGTATAGCACAGGTTGAAGATAAGGTACAGTAATAATCATTGACATTTGTTTACACAAGGAGGAAGCACACCTACACAGTTTCTAAAGTGCCCCTGGATTACTGAAGGAGAGGGAGAGAAGGTTAAACCCATAACACTGGACCACTACAGGATTAGCCTTTATGGCACAGGAACACAAACAGAAACACGGCTAAAAGGCGTGGGAAGGAATTTAGTTACATGGCTGTGCCATTCTGTTGTCCTTCTCCACCCTACAGTACCAGCCAATTAGTGGAATATGCAGGGAAATTGAAATAATAGGCTAATTTTGCCATATGATATGGTTAAGTATTGCGGGAAGCGTGGGGGAACAGTCATGTTTGATCATCATTTGTCAGTATGAGCTGGATTCACTGCTTTACCTCCCTGTGTTTCCTGTCATAGAGATTCAAGTATGACCGCTTCCTCAACCAGGACGGCTCTGTGAAGAAGGACTTCTTTAAAGGAGGGAGACGGCTCAAGTACTCCACCATGCCCTGGGGCGCGGGCACCAACGGCTGTGTGGGCAAACGCTTTGCCATCAGCTCAATCAGACAGTGAGTGTTCCCTGTGGGTGTTAGGGGAGGGCAAAAGAAGTCGGAGGGGGTCAGAGGTCCCCACCTCACTAGAGTCAGGGACAAACTAAATTCTGGGACAGACAATTGATTTGGGGAGATGGAAGGCTTAGCAGCTGTTTGTTAATACGCAGACTCCTCGGGGTGTCTATGCAAGATTGGGTTCCTGTGAGATTAATTTCACTGCTATGCAAATAGACCATTCCAAAGGAAAATACAAATGGGGTATGCAAAAACTGGTATATGCAAATACAGTTTAGACACGTTTGTAATGTATTATGTCAACAACTTACCTATTGTGTGTCTCTCTCTGTGTGTTGAGGTTTGTGTACCTGGTGCTGTCTCATCTGGAACTGGAGCTGTGTGATCCAGAGGCTCAGATGCCAGAGGTGAACACCAGTCGCTATGGGTTTGGAATGTTGCAGCCTGAAGGAGACCTGGCCATCAGATATAAACCTAGACGGTCACATTAAAGACAGAGAGGGGTGCGGAGATCTCTCAAACCAGACATCAATTTATGCTCAAGTGTTTGACATATGTCAATATAACGTCTTGTATCTATTTTTGTACCAACACAAATGTACAGTGTAATGTTATTATGCTATTTATCTTGAATTATAAGTTATAAATTTCACTTTAAAGTGTTTGTTTTTGTTTGTCACTATTTTGTTTATACAATATGCTGTATCAATGATTAGCTTGGCACAATAAAACCAGCCCCAAGTTTTTAAGTTCTTTCCATATAAACTCTTGCCCTACCTAATTACAAATATATATATATTTTTAAATGTTTACAACAATTTGGAGCTTATTCCAGGGATTTAAATGGTGTCATAAATCCCCTCCAGTCTCATGACAGTTGTGTCCACTGCATCAGAGAACTATTTGGTAGATGCTTTCAGAGTAATGGGGTGGCTGGCCGCTCTTTAAACAGAGCTAACCACACATTCGTCACACTGACATTGCCCTGCTGGTCGGGGGCAGAGTGAATGGAAAGTTTAGATTTATATGTCATTTGAAAATAAATTGATAGCCCAGTTGACCAATAAGAGCTGGCCTACTTTTTAGTCACTCTTTACATTACTGAGTCCATATCCCCCTAACAGGTTTCTGGGGATCACAGCAGCATAACATTGAGTGGTAAGCTTATGCATGTACAAAGAGGTTCCAATTGTAAAGCATGTTGTACCCAATGACGTAGTTAAACCCTGGCTTGATGATGTATTGCCCATTGAGAGGCTTGAGAAACCACCGGTCGGCTATATTGGCACTCCCTAGTAGAAGCAGTCCTCCATAGGAATTAATGGAATTCTACAGTATTTTGACATGTGACATAAAATGACATGTATTTAAGTATTTTTTTGTTGTAGTGGGGACTGCAACATTGGTACTCTCTAAACAAAATACTTTAAGGAAAATGTTTTTACATTTAAATTGTTTTCTTTTTTAAATGTTTAGTTCACATATCATTTCAAAGTATGCATTAAGCTGTCTGTAATAGAATACATGTGTCAAAAACAAATGTAGACATAAAAAAATGCATTTCTATTGCTTCCAAAATATTTTTTACAATTGAGGAGTACCAAGATAGTTGTGTGGTTGCTTCAATAAAGCGCCCCCTGTCAGTCATTCAGGGTTTGTACTGTACACATCGTTGATTGTACCCAGTGCAATGAGGGTTCCTCAAATGAGAAACTTTGGAGACCTGCAAATGACCCTCATATCCAGATTGTATAACTTTGTTATAATAGCATAATAGGGTATACAATACAATAGAAGACATATCATAGTAATGGTGTAACATAGACACCTGCTCTCTCTTGTGCACAATAGTGCCGTTGAACCCTGTGATTGCTGCTTGATTTGCTCTCATGTTTTTGTGTCATCATGTACGTTGGCCATTGATCATGCCCACTGCAGGGGACACCAAAGCAGCTACCTTGCCAAGACTGCAAATATTGTAAAATACATTTTACTTAGATCTTTTTCCACAAAACAATGGTTAATGATGATACTAATATTTAGTCTGTTTTGTGCAAATTATAGCCTAGTAAGCTACTGTACATAAGTTGCTTATTGCGCTAAATGGATACATTTCAAAACTTTGTTCTGATTTAAATGGTGTGAATTTTTTTAAATATTGCCTAAATAATGTCTTATTTGTTTATGATAGCCTTTGTTGTTTGGTTAAATGGAGCACTTAGTGGTCAATATTATTATTTGCGGTTTCCAGAGTAGACCTGTAGTCATCATGTACATGTTGGCCGTTGATCATGCCCACTGCAGGGGACACCAAAGCTACTACCTTGCCAAGATTGTAAAAATATATATATACACTAGTGTGCAAAGCTGTCATCAAGGCAAAGGGTGGCTATTTGAAGAATCTCAAATATAAAATATATTTAACACCTTTGGTTACTACATGATTCCATATGTGTTATTTCATAGTTTTGATGTCTTCACTATTATTCTACAATGTAGAATTATTAATAAATTATTTGCTACGTCACTCCTCCACCGGGCTGACTGCTTTCCAGTGTGTTCTGGGTTATCAGCCGGCCCTGGCTCCGTGGACCCAGGGCCAGACCGACGCTCCTGCGGTGGATGAGTAGTTCAAGTGCACAGAAGTGTGGAGCGATGCTCAGGTGAGACTCCAGCACGCCGTCCACTGTCAGAAGCAGGCAGACCGCCACCGCAGTGAGACTCCAGTGTTTCGTCCTAGTGATCGTGTATGGCTCTCTACCAAGAACCTCCCACTCCGCCTGCTCTCTACCAAGAACCTCCCACTCCGCCTGCTCTGCAAGAAGCTGAGCCCCCGGTTTGTGGGGCCGTTCAAGGTTCTCTGGAGGGTCAATGATGTGACGTATAGATTACAGCTCCCCAGTGACTACCACATCTCACCTTCATTTCATGTCTCCCTTCTCAAGCCGGTGGTTCCTGGTACCCTGGCTGTCCCCACGACACCCCTCCACCCCCCCCTGGATGTCGAGGGAGGTTCCGCCTATGCTGCTAGATCCCTCCTGGACTCCTGACGTCGTGGGGGTCGGCTCCAGTACCTGGTGGACTGGGAGGGGTACAGTCCAGAGGAGCGGTGTTGGGTTCCTGTGGAGGACATTCTGGATCCCAACATCATCCTTCCATCTTCGCCACCTGGACCAGCTCGCTCCTCGTTCTCGGAGCCGTCCCTCTGGCCGGCGTCGTTCTGTGGCAGGAGCTGCGCGTCATGGAAGAGTTGCAAAAAAAAAGCCATATCTCAGACTGGCAATAAAAAGAAAAGATTAAGATGGGCAAAAGAACACAGACACTGGACAGAGGAACTCTGCCTAGAAGGCCAGCATCCCGGAGTCGCCTCTTCACTGTTGACGTTGAGACTGGTGTTTTGCAGGTACTATTTAAGGATGCTGCCAGTTGAGGACTTGTGAGGCATCTTTCTCAAACTAATGTACTTGTCCTCTTGCTCAGTTGTGCAACGGGGCCTCCCACTCTTTCTATTCTGGTTAGAGCCAGTTTGCGCTGTTCTGTGAAGGGAGTAACACACAGCGTTGTACGACATCTTCAGTTTCTTAGCAATGTCTCGCATGGAATAGCCTTCATTTCTCAGAACAAGAATAGACTGACGAGTTTCAGAAGAACGTTCTTTGTTTCTGGCAATTTTGAGCCTGTAATCGAACCCACAAATGCTGATGCTTCAGATACTCAACTAGTCTAAAGTTGGCCAGTTGTATTGCTTCTTTAATCAGAACAACAGTCTTCAGCTGTGATAACATAATTGCAAAAGGGTTTTCTTGTAGGAAACAACGCTGCAGAAGAGAAGCAAGTACGGGGAGTTGACATTTAATTAGGAATGGACATGCAACAGGACAGGAACAGCATCAGAACTGGGAAACACAAAGACAGACGACAGTCCATGCAGCAGCGGGGAACAGAGCTGGGGAACTGACAAATATAGGGGAGTTAAAAAACAAGTGAGTGAGTCCAGGTGAGTACAATAAATCGCTGATGCACGTGATGAGGGAAGGCAGGTGTGCGTAATGATGGTGGCAGGAGTGCGTAATGCAGGGCAGCCTGGTGCCCTCGATCGCCATGGGGGGAGGAGCGGGAGCAGGCGTGACAGTATCCACTCCTCTAGGGGCGCCACCCGGCATCCCACCTGGGCGAGCCTGACAGACCGGCCGAGGCATGGGCGAAAGACAAGCCGGCTGGGCGTAAAATCCCAACAAACTGGCAGAGGCGTGGGAGCCTGTCGAACCGGCTGAGACATAGGAGCCTGACAATCGGCTGAGGCAAGAAAGCCTGTCAATCCCGCTGAGGCGTGGGAGCCCGATGATCCGACTGAGGCGTAGCAGCCTGACGAGCCGGCTGGGCGTAAAAACATGATGATCTAGCTGAGGCCTGATGTGGGATGGGCCCCTACTGAGCCAACCGGGGCAAGGAAACCTCTCGAACCAGCTAAGGCATGGAAGCATGACGATCCAGCTAAAGCACCCCTGGTTCCATCGGCAGCAGCCCCGGACCCAACGTCACCACCAACCAACCGAACCGCCAGCACTCCCCGATGCTTCATTTGATGGCTGCCGCATTCTGTAAGGACCGACGCTGGAATCGAGAAGCAGGTACGGGGAGTCAAACATTTAATAAGGAACAAGACAGGAACATCATCAGCACACAGGTAACAAAACGACATACGAGCGTTAATGCGGAAGCGGGGAACAGAGCTGGGGGACAGACAGATATAGGGGAGGTAATGAACAGTTGATTGAGTCCAGGTGAGTCCAATAAATCGCTGATGCACGTGACAAGGGAAGGCAGGTGTGCGTAATGATGGTGGCAGGAGTGCGTAATGCAGGGCAGTCTGGCGCCCTCAAACACCAGGGATGATAAACTTGGATTAGCTAACACAACGTGCCATTGGAACACAAGAGTGATGGTTGCTGATAATGGGCCTATGTACGACTATGTAGATATTCCATAAAAAATCTGCCGTTTCCAGCTACAATTGTCATTTACAACAATAACAATATCTACACTGTATTTCTGATCAATTTGAAGTTATTTTAATGGACCAAAAACAAGGACATTACTAAGTAACCCCAAACTTTGGAACGGTAGTGTGTGTATATATATCAAAGTTTGGGGTTACTCAGTAATGTCCTTGTTTTTGGTCCATTAAAATAACTTCAAATTGATCAGAAATACAGTGTAGATATATATATATATATATACACACACACACACACACACACACACACACACACACACAGGGTACCAGCCCAAACTTTGGACAAATACTCATTCAAGGGTTTTTCTTTATTTTTCTATTTTGTACATTGTAGAATAAACTATGAAATAACACATATGGAATCATGTAGAAATATATTTTAGATTCTTCAACGTATCCACCCTTTGCCTTGATGACAGCTTTGCACACTCTTGGCATTCTCTCAACTAGCTTCACCTGGAATGCTGTTCCAACAGTCTTGAAGGTGTTCCCACATATGCTGAGCACTTGTTGGCTGCTTGTCCTTCACTCTTTGGTCCAACTCATCCCTGTCAGGTCTCTTGTGTAGCTGGTGCATAAAAGTCAGGCACAGGAGAACAGTACTGAGTGAGCAAAGCACTTTACTCAAACAATGAATCAAACAAAATGCTAAATGCGTAATACAATAACACATGCCAAACGCAAAACAGGCGAGGCATAAATAAAATGCCCCAGCCGGAAAGAAACGGCTTAACAATAAACAATCACACACAAGGACATGGGGGAAAACAGAGAGTTAAATACACAACAGATAATGATGGGGAATGCAAACCAGGTGTGTGAAAAACAAGACAAGACAAATGGAAAATGAAAAATGGATCGGTGATGATTAGAAGACCGGTGACGTTGACCGCCTAATGCCGCCCGAACGAGGAGGGGAACCGAAGTCGTGACAATCGCAAACCATCTCAATTAAACTTCCTTTAAGAGTGTGCTCCTAATCTCAGCTCATTACCTGTATAAAAGACACCTGGGAGCCAAAAATCTTTCTGATTGAGAGGGGGTCAAATACTTATTTCCCTCATTAAAATGCAAATCAATTTATAACATTTTTCACGTGTTTTTCTGGATTTTTTTGTTGTTATTCTCTCTCACTGTTCAAATAAACCTACCATTTAAATTATAGACTGATCATTTCTTTGTCAGTGGGAAAATGTACAAAATCAGCAGGGGATCAAATACGTTTTTTCCCTCACTGTAACTCTGGGTCTTCCTTTCCTTTGGCGGTCCTCATGAGAGCCAGTTTCATCATAGCGCTTGATGGTTTTTGCGACTGCACTTGAACAAACTTTCAAAATTCTTGCACACTATTACAGACTACAAAGGGAAGCACAGCCGAGAGCTGCCCAGTGACACGAGCCTACCAGACGAGCTAAAACACTTCTATGCTCACTTCGAGGCAAGCAACACTGAGGCATGCATGAGAGCATCAGCTGTTCCAGACGACTGTGTGATCACGCTCTCCGTGGCCGACGTGAGTAAGACCATAAAAACAAGTCAACATACACAAGGCTGCGGGGCCAGACGGATTACCAGGACATGTGCTCTGGGCATGTGCTGACCAACTGGCAGGTGTCTTCACTGACATTTTCAACATGTCCCTGATTGAGTCTGTAATACCAACATGCTTCAAGCAGACCACCATAGTCCCTGTGCCCAAGAACACTAAGGTAACCTGCCTAAATGACTACAGACCTGTAGCACTGACATCTGTAGCCATGAAGTGCTTTGAAAGGTTGGTGATGGCTCACATCAACAACATTATCCCAGAAACCCTAGACCCCCTCCAATTTGCATACCGACCAAACAGATCAACAGATGATGCAATCTCTATTGCACTCCACACTGCCCTTTCCCACCAGGACAAAAGGAACACTTATGTGAGAATGCTGTTTATTGACTACAGCTCAGCGTTCAACACCATAGTACCCTCAAAGCTCATCACTAAGCTAAGGATCCTGGGACTAAACACCTCCCTCTGCAACTGGATCCTGGACTTCCTGATGGGCGGCCCCCAGGTGGTGAGGGTAGGTAACAACACATCTGCCACGCTGATCCTCAACACTGGAGCTCCCCAGGGGTGCGTGCTCAGTCCCCTCTTGTACTCCCTGGTCACCCACGACTGCATGGCCAGGCACGACTCCAACACCATCATTAAGTTTGCAGACGACACAACAGTGGTAGGCCTGATCACCGACAACGACGAGACAGCCTACAGGGAGGAGGCTGTCCTGTGACAACAATTTTGGACCCCCTTGTGGCCCCCCTAAATGTGGAGTATGAAATAATTTTTGCATAACTAATTTTTGCTATCGTTCTTTTTTTACATCCATTATTAGACAGTGGCAACGTGGAACACTAATTAAACCCACACATTTACTAGAGGGACATGGTCTTTTGCCTACTAATGCCTGCAATGAAGTGAAAAAAATGATATGACAACAATAACGTCTAATGTAACTGGCCCCTCTAACAGTACAACTGGCCCCAGCTTGGCCCCCCCAGTTGAAAGGGTCTAGAACCTCCACTGGGAGGAGGTCAGAGACCTGGCCGTGTGGTGCCAGGACAACAACCTCTCCCTCAACGTAAACCAAAACTAAGGAGATGATTGTGGACTACAGGAAAAGGAGGACCGAGCACGCCCCCATTCTCATCGACGGGCCTGTAGTGGAGCAGGTTGAGAGCTTCAAGTTCCTTGGTGTCCACATCAACAACAAGCTAGAATGGTCCAAACACACCAAGACAGTCGTGAAGAGGGCACGACAAAGCCTATTCCACCTCAGGAGACTAAAAAGATTTGGCATGGGTCCTGAGATCCTCAAAAGGTTCTACAGCTGCAACATTGAGAGCATCCTGACTGGTTGCATCACTGCCTGGTACGGCAATTGCTCCGCCTCTGACCGCAAGGCACTACGGCCCAGTACATCACTGGGGCTAAGCTGCCTGTCATCCAGGACCTCTACACCGGGCGGTGCCAGAGGAAGGCCCTAAAAATTGTCAAAGACCCCAGCCACCCCAGTCATAGACTGTTCTCTCTACTACCGTATGGCAAGCGGTATCGGAGTGCCAAGTCTAGGACAAAAAGGCTTCTCAACAGTTTTTACCCCCAAGCCATAAGACTCCTGAACAGGTAATCAAATGACTATCTGTACTTTTTGCATTGTGCCCCCCGCTGCTGCTACTTTCTGTTTATCATATATGCATAGTCACTTTAACTATACTTTAATGTACATACTACCTCAATTGGACCGACCAACCAGTGCTCCAGCACATAGGCTAACTGGGCTATCTATCTGCATTGTGTCCCACCACCCGTCAACCCCTTTTTTAAACTACTGCTACTCTCTGTTCATCATATATGCATAGTCCCTTTAACCATAACTACATGTACATATACTACCTCAATCAGCCTGAAAACTGGTGTCTGTATGTAGCCTCGCTACTTTTACAGCCTCGCTACTTTTACAGCCTCGCTACTTTTACAGCCCCTAGGGCTATCTTCTGTATACCACCCCTTTCTTGTCACAACACAACTGATTGGCTCAAACGCATTAAGAAGGAAGGAAATTCCACAAATTAACTCTTAACAAGGCACACCTGTTAATTGAGATGCATTCCAGGTGACTACCTCATTGAGCTGGTTGAGAGAATGCCAAGAGTGGCGCACAAAGAGAAAGCAACTGCATAATTTTCGTCACCCTTTTATGAACCATTGAGCTTTTTTTTTACAACTACTTGCACTTTTGGGCAGACTATTTCACCGAGTCTGAACCCTCATGTTAGGCTAAAATCTCTTTATGGCGATAAGTTCAAGAACACCTTCAAATGTCAGGCCGCGGCTGCCTCACTCTTGTGAAACACCGCTCTTCTATGTGGTGCTAAAGTTAAAGGATTTCAGAGCCGAAGTATAGGGACAGCGCACAGCGGGAAATGTGATGGTTTTCTATGCTGACATATAGGCGTTTTCAGCACTGGACAGCGCTCGCGAGTGGAGTCGAGTTTATCATTGCGCATCGCCCACCATGCTCACTCATCAGCGAGGAAAGCGGCTGTGCGGATTAAATTATCTATTTGGTTCTCTGGTGAGTGGATAAACCACCTGACATTGCGTTCTCTATCAGGCCGGTATGTAATCGGGCTCGATGGCAATTGTATATAGTTACCCCTGATGTTTCTTTTTTCCCCTTTTGTAGCCATTGGAATGGGGGAGAACATACCCTAATGTAGGACCGTGTCTTCTGGACCTGTCTGGCCACATAGCTTCGGACATTATTCATTCTCAAGTGACTGAACGTCTTGAGTGAGGATGAATAAAGGGGTCTCTCGGTCGACCACCTCGCTTCCACCGGAGCCGGTGGAAATAATCCGGAGCAAGGCGCACTACCGTCGGGTTAGACTCAATGTTGGGGGTCTCCTCCACGAAGTTCTATGGAGAACGCTGGACAGGTTGCCCCGAACAAGGCTCGGCAAACTACGAGACTGTAATACCCATGAGTCTCTCATGGAGATATGCGACGACTACAGTTTGGATGATAATGAGTACTTTTTCGACAGACACCCCGGGGCTTTCACGTCCATTCTGAATTTCTACCGCACGGGGAAACTGCACATGATGGAGGAGATGTGTGCCCTGTCGTTTAGTCAGGAGCTGGACTTCTGGGGTATAGATGAGATCTACCTGGAGTCCTGCTGTCAGGCCAGGTACCACCAGAAGAAGGAACAAATGAACGAGGAGCTCAAAAGAGAGGCCGAAACTATGAGGGGCAGGGAAGGCGAGGATTTTGATACCACATGTTGTTCCGAGAAACAAAAGAAACTGTGGGATCTCCTGGAGAAGCCGAGTTCATCGTTAGCTGCTAAGGTAAGAAAAGTCAGGTATACCTCTTCAAGTTTGTCTGAACTTTTCCCTGCATGGTCTTTCTGCTCTGTCATGTGATTGCATGTAATCTTGCTTTAAGTGGATCGGCAGTTAATAAGCGAATGTAACTTCACCTAGGTCCTCGTAGATAAACATTATTGGTGGCTTACCGACACATTGAGTTCAATTTGATCATTTTCATTATACTCAACAAATAATAAAAAGGTGCCACATTTTGTTTATGACATTTTGTTTATGACACATCATTTGCGTAAATTGTTCATATTTAAACAATTACATGGCCTGTCCTTAAGGGTGGGAGTTGTTCTAAAGAGGACTATGGTTAAGCATAACTTTAAGTTTCTAGACTTGTAAGTGCTGTGACTCACAGTTTGAGTGTGTGTGTGAGGAAGAATGTCATTGTAGGTTGACTTCATGAAAGTTGACATAAACCATCGTGTGGCCTCTGATGCCTGGCTGTCTCCCTTCATTTCGGGAACCAATGCTTTTAATCTGTCATGTTCAATGGCTCTGGAGAGCTCCTGGAAAAGCAGTATTCCACTTCTCCTGTACCAATGAATGAATGTAGCCTATCACTGAGAGGTCACCTGTCAATACCAATAGAGAAGTGAAGGTGTCAACAGAGCATTAGCTCCATCATGACAGACTGATCTGATACTATGCATGCGGCTGATTTTGCCCTCATATTGAATACCTAGAAAACTGAGTTTTGTCTGGAGACTAGTGGGCAGTACTGGGAAGCGGGAAGGCACAGGTACAAAGACCAGTTAGTGATCAGTGTGTGATTGAACACATGCATTTTGTAATTATCTTGTCCCTCTCTGTCATTTTCAGATTCCAACAGTCTCTTTGATTTTAAACCCAGTGTGATTCCTATAAAGGTCTCTTGAACACGCCGGTCGTTCATATTTGTATAGGTAAATCGAGAGAGGAAGGAGAGAGCAATATCCCTTACTGGAGGTATGCATCTCAGGGCACTGGAGAAAATAGATGCATGAATCAAAACCACTACATACATGTAACTATTCAACTATTTATAGTGAGTTTATCAAGTTTTTAAACAGATTTTGGTCCCACCATCTTGTCTTTGGATTTCCTAATGAGTGTCTGTAGTTGAGAAATTATTCCTGATGACATTTTCAGTTTTTTGGTTCCACACCTCTCTCTCTCTCTCTCTCTCTCTCTCTCTCTCTCTCATTTCCAGCCTTGCATTTTCTCTCATAATTTCTCTCATTTATGAGCTCATTGATCTTGCTGCTGCAATAGGGCCATTTCACTAGGCTGGATCAATGTCATATTCAGTCATGTTAACAGCATTTTAAGTGAAGTGTTTCCACTACTGTTTGACTATGTCAATAATTAATTTGCATGATTAATAACAGCCCAATAACATGTTCTGAATACTACATCTGTAAATAGATTGCTGTTCCTAAACACAAGTTCCACGTAATTTATTTTTCAGTGCAGATACATTTTAAATTGCACATTAATTATGCTTGACTTTGTGTCAGGTGATGGGTTAAGGGAAGGTCTATAACTCAAGGCATCACCCTGGCTGTGCCTGGCCCTTTGGCGTTATAACCTCCACAAAATACACATATGAACATGGGCTCTGAGACAAGCCATTCCTCATAGTCAGACCTGCTGTACAATGAAGGACACTGTGTATGCACAAGCCTCCCCACTGGTCACAGACGTCAATTCAACATCTATTCCATGTTGGTTCAATGTAATTTCATTGAAATGACGTGGGGAAAACATTGATTCAACTACTGTATTTTTGATATGCTCTCATGTGGTTGTAGACTCTCAGAGGTCTCCATGTCGACATATTTTGGGGTTTCCCTCTGAATAATTCACCCAAAGAATATAGAATCTCTGGGAAACAAAACGTTTGAGATCATTAATTCATCCATTAGAGATGAGTCTCCTTTCATACATACAGTATGTCTGCAAAGCGTGTACTGTGTGTATTCACTGAGAGGAAAGGGAAAGCAGCTTGTGAATGGAAGACCTGGCTAGTGCTGCACTAAAGCATGTCTCAGCATGTTTCTGCCTCATAGACCACAGTTCACTCTCTGTGCCATCAGCACCATGGCCATATAATATGACAGGCTCACAGTGCATCAGAAGGTTGTAGCCTGTACACTTCCATCTTACTTTACATTAGAACCCTGTTTAAAGAGAAGATCACACACAGACAGGATCAGATGACAAAGATACTATCAATGAGTTGATGGTGATATTTCCATATTTACACTCTGCCCTGTTCCACAGACATCCCTGATTCTCCATCTCCACATACAATCACAGCACCCTCCCCAGTCCAACCTCCAACCTCCCCATCCCCTGAAAGTCAAGCAATGGAACCTGAAACGACTGCAGTTTGGACCCAGAATTAGACTTGAGCTATACAAAAAGGATGCTAGTATAGTATTAACTAAATGGCTTGGAAAATCAGTCGTCAGACATTGTAATCAGAGTATATGCTGTAAAGCCATGATTCAGTGGTGCTTGACCGTGATCCAAATGCACCATTCAGCTGTAGTTAAAAAGCCATTTAGTTAATACTATTTCATAACTATACTGAACAAAAATATTAACGCAACATGCAACAATTTCAAAGATTTTGCTGAGTAACAGTTCATAGAAGGAAATCAGGTAATTTAAATAAAGTCATTAGGCCCTAATCTATAGATTTCACAAGGGTGGGCCCACTTGGGAGCCAGGCCGACCCACTGGGGAGCCAGGCCCAGCCAATCAGAATTAGTTTTTTACCCCAGGGCTTTATTATGGACAGAAATACTCCTTAGCACCCCCCTACGCCCTCCCCCATCTGATGATCATGCAGGTGAAGAAGCCGGATATGGAGGTCCTGGGCTGGCGTGGTTACACGTGGTCTGCGGCTGTGTGGCTAGTTGGACGAACTGCCAAATTCTCTAAAACGACTTTGGAGGAGGCTTATGGTTTAGAAATGAACGTTCACTTCTCTGGCAACAGTCTGGTGGACATTCCTGCAGTCAGCATGCCAATTGCACATTCCCTCAAAACTTCAGACATCTGTGGCATTATGTTGTGTAACAAAACGGCACTTTTTAGAGTGGCCTTTTATTGTCCCCAGCACAAGGTGCACCTGTGTAATTATCCTGCTATTTAATCAGCTTCTTGATATGCCAAACCTGTCAGATGAATGGATTATCTTGGCAAAGGATAAAATGCTGACTAACAGGGATGTAAACAAATGTGTGCACAAAATCTGAGAGAAATAAGCTTTTTGTGCGTATGGAATACTTATGGGATCTTTTATTTCAGCTCATGAAACATGGGCCAGCGCTTTACATGTTGCATTTATATTTTTGCTCAGTATGAATGCTAATGTATGGATTTACTATAACAGTATATTTCTGTTGGACTTTCCTCATACAGAACTGTGATGCCTTTTTAGCATCCCTGAACCCTGACGCTCACAGTAAACACTTGGCTATACTCCTGAATGGGTTTGTGCTAGTTACAGTCACCCACTGCTATTTACGGTCACTTACTTTAGGTTCTATCTCCTATTTTCCAGAAACATATTTTTTACTCAACCTCCATCTCTGTCTCTGGTTGAGTGATGATGATTAGGCCTACATTATGGCCAGGTTGACAGATCCTCTGTAAATAATGAATGGCCCTGTTCACATCTCCTCATGCTTGACCTCTCACTTCTTAAATGTCACCATTGGAACTTATCTGCAGTAGTTTACTTTTCTACCCACACAAGTTTTTTCAAGTTTTATTAGTCGTATGTACGGGATACACACGATATACACCTTCCAAATAAATGCTTATTTGCAGGTTCCTTCTCGACAATGCAACAACAATAGGAAATAAAAGATAAGAATACGAACATACAGTAAACGGTTCAGTAGAATATAATTTTAGCATAAGTATATTACAGGAATCTCAATTTCTAGTCCAATATTTACTTTTGGGGAACGGGGGATTGGGGGGGCAAGGGTTTAAATTATGCAGTACTTAGCAATCATAATAAGAGTCTGTTAGCAGTGTGTGTGTGTGGGGGTGGGTGGGGGGGGTTATGTCTGTGTGGGCACGTGCGTAAGTGAGTGCATGTGTGCTAAGGTAAGGAGAATCAGAGCAGGCTGTCAGTCTGGTTAAAGTGTTCAGCAGGCTGATGGCTTGTACAGTTGAAGTCGGAAGTTTACATACACCTTAGCCAAGTACATTTAAACTCAGTTTTTCACAATTCCTGATATTTAATCCTAGTAAAAATGTCCTGTCTTAGGTCAGTTAGGGTCACCACTATTTTAAGAATGTGAAATGTCAGAATAATAGTTGAGAATGATTTATTTGAGCTTTTATTTCTTTCATCACATTCCCAGTGGGTCAGAAGTTTACATACACTCAATTAGTATTTGGTAGCATTGCCTTTAAATTGTATAACTTGGTCAAACGTTTCGGGTAGCCTTCCACAAGCTTCCCACAATAAATTGGGTGAATTTTGGCCCATTCCTCCTGACAGAGCTGTTGTAACTGAGTCAGGTTTGTAGGCCTCCATGCTCGCACAAGCTTTTCCAGTTCTGCCCACACATGTTCTATAGGTTTGAGGTCAGGGCTTTGTGATGGCCACTCCAATACCTTGACTTTGTTGTCCTTAAGCCATTTTGCCACAACTTTGGAAGTATGCTTGGGGTTATTGTCCATTTGGAAGACCCATTTGCGACCAAGCTTTAACTTCCTGACTGATGTCTTGAGATGTTGCTTCAATATATCCACATAATTTTCCATCCTCATGATGCCATCTATTTTGTGAAGTGCACCAGTCCCTCCTGCAGCAAAGCACCCCCACAACATGATGCTGCCACCCCCGTGCTTCATGGTTGGGATGGTGTTCTTCGGCTTGCAAGCCTCCCCCTTTTTCCTCCAAACATAACGATGGTCATTATGGCCAAACAGTTCTATTTTTGTTTCATCAGACCAGAGGACATGTCTCCAAAAAGTACGATCTTTGTCCCCATCGTAGTCTGGCTTTTTTATGGCGGTTTTGGAGCAGTGGCTTCTTCCTTACTGAGCGGCCTTTCAGGTTATGTCGATATAGGATATATTTTACTGTGGATATAGATACATTTGTACCTGTTTCCTACAGCATCTTCACAAGGTCCTTTGCTGTAGTTCTGGGATTGATTTGGACTTTTCGCACCAAAGTACGTTAATCTCTAGGAGACAGAATGCGTCTCCTTCCTGAGCGATATGAATGGCTGATTGGTCCCATGGTGTTTGTACTTGCGTACTATTGTTTGTACAGATGAACGTGTGTCACGATTATCTCTTGGGACAGACCAATGCGCAGCGAAGTATCCAGAATACATATTTATTGACAAACGTGACTTGACGGAACAAAACAATAAACGATGAACATGACGTGAACACAAACGCTAAATCCTAAACTCGACACTGTGACATGAACCCAAACACGATGGCATGAACCCAAACACGATGGCATGAACCCAAACACGATGGCCATAACATTCAGCAATAACCCACAAAACTCAAGTGCAAACCCCAAACACATATATGGTTCCCAATTAGAGGTAACAAGACTCAGCTGCCTCTAATTGGGAACCATTACCCCAACATAGAAATACACACCATAGAACTGAAGAAACCCAACACCAAAACTAAACTAAACACTCCAGCCTGAACACTCAGGCCTGGACGTTACAACGTTGTACCTTCAGGCGTTTGGAAATTGCTCCCAAGGATGAACCAGACTTGTGGAGGTCTTTTCTGAGGTCTTGGCTGATTTCTTGTGATTTTCCCATGATGCCAAGCAAAGAGGCACTGAGTTTGAAGGTAGGCCTTGAAATACATCCACAGGTACACCTCCAATTGACTCAAATGATGGCAATTAGCCTATCAGACGCTTCTAAAGCCATGACATCCTTTTCTGGAATTTTCCAAGCTGTTTAAAGGCACAGTCAACTTAGTGTATGTAAACTTTTGACCCACTGGAATTGTGATACAGTGAATTATATGTGAAATAATGTCACGTCCTGGCCTGGGATAGCCGGATGGCTAATCATTTGTGTTTTGGTCAGGAGGGGTTTTTGGTTCTAGGTTGTTGTATTTCTATGTTTGGTTTTGATGGTTCCCAATTAGAGGCAGCTGATTGTCGTTACCTCTATTTGGGGACCATATATATGTTTGTTATTTTCACCACTTGGATTGTGGGTTATTGACTGACTGACTGACTGACTGACTGACTGACTGACTGACTGACTGATTGACTGACTGATTGACTGACTGACTGACTGACTGACTGACTGACTGACTGACTGACTGACTGACTGACTACACAGTTTATATCGATCGTTGTGTTTTCTTTATTTTGTTTATTGCATATTTGTACGTTCCACTTTGTCCTATTAAACATGTGGAATGGCACCCACGCTGCAATTTGGTCTGCTCATTCCGATGGTCGTGACAAATAATCTGTCTGTAAACAATTGTTGGAAAAATTACTTGTGTCATGCACAAAGTAGATGTCCTAACCGACTTGCCAAAACTATAGTTTGTTAACAAGAAATTTGTGGAGTGGTTGAAAAATGACTTTTAATGACTCCAACCTAAATGCATGTAAACTTCCGACTTCAACTGTAGATAGAAAGGTAGATAGAAAGGCTGTTGGTATCAGACCTCATGCTGCGATACCATCCGATGGCACCAGCTCGTGGCTAGGGTGTGTGGTCCTTGATGATGGCGCAGGCCTTCCTCAGGCACCATTTCGAGTAGATGTCCTGGATGGGTGGGAGGACAGTCCCAGTGATGTACTGGGCCTTCTCCGCCACCTGCTGGAGGGCCTTGCAGTCGTGGACAGAGCAATTCCCGTACCAGGCCGTGAGGCAACTGGTCAGGATGCTCTCTGGCGTAGCATTAGTATTTGAAGAGGACCCAGGGTGGCATGCCAAATTTCTTCAGCCACCTTAGGAAGTAGAGACGCTGTTGCACCCTCTTGACAAGAGTGGTGGTGTTGTTGGTCCATGACAAGTCCTCAGTGATGTGGACGCCGAGGAACTTTAAACTGCTGACTCTCTCTACTGCAATCCCACTGATGTGGATCGGAGCATGTTCCCTCCTCTGCTTCCTGACGTCAACAATCAGCTCCTTTATTTTGCTGACGTTGAGGGAGAGGTTGTTGTCCTGGCACAATGCCAGTTCACTTACCTCCTCCCTATAGGCTGACTCGTCATTGTTGGTTATCAGTCCTACAACCGTGGTGTCGTCAGCAAACTTGATGATGTAGTTGGGGTCGTGCAAAGTCACACAATCGTAGGTAAACAGGGAGTACAGCGGACACACTCCTGGGGTACACTGACTCTGTGTGAGTAACGGCTAGGAGCTGCTACATACTGTAAGGTATTCCGGCTCTCTTAGAACACACTTTCTGCATTATAAGAGGGTTGGTCAGTGTGTGTGTGTTTGTTTGTGTGTGTGTGTGTGTTTGTGTGTAGTATTGGTAGTAGTGTTACTCTGATACGGTAGGCTTAGTGGCTCCCTCTATTAGGCAATAAGCTTATGTAGATCACCTCTCTGGGTGGATACCCTCCAGTGCCAGTAGTACAGTTTTGCCTAGTTCCGCTCCAAACCAAGTGGGTCAAACTGCTCTTGGCAGACTACTGTGAATGCACAGAAAGCAGATGTCTCTGCCACTTACCCTATGGTCAAATGAGATTACCTTGTTAATTGGATGTTATTATTTATACCTGTCCAGACCTTACAATATTTAGCAAGCAGAGACTTATTAAGCTATTTTAAACCCATTACTTAATTTACTACATTCAGATGCCTATGGTGTTTTACTGTAGCGGTACAGAAATATCGGTCCCATTGAGGATGGATCTGTTCCATTTATAGAGGATCAATCCAGCCATGATGACAGGTATCTACAGTCAGTCAGTTGTTGTAGGCTAATTCTGATGTCCTCATTAAAATGTGAAAGAAACCCCACATTTGTAAGGGAAGCCTTCCCAGTCAAAATGTATTACAGAACATCAGCCTGTGTCTAGCCTATATCCTGCTGATACAAGGTAAACCCTAGCCTAACAGTCAATTAGTCCTTTCCTCTTCTGATCTCAGTTCCATATTAGGAATGACTTTTGGCTCATTATCAGAAAGTGCATTTAGGAAAATAATAAACTATATACATAATTAACTTATAATAAGCTATGATAGTGAGCAGTTATGTTAGCTTTTCCATAGAGATAAGATACATGTTATCATGTTATGCTCTGCATGTTGTTTGTATTGTTCTCTATGTAAATGTTTGTCTGTTTCCACCAAGAACCGCATTATCCTTAGAACCTCTCTAATGCTTTCTCCAGATGGTGTTGCAAGAATATAAAGTGAATCTTCTTTGAAATCCGAAGCAAAGACGTTTACATATTTTGTCTGCTATCAGACCTAACCCATATTCTTAGAGGAATGTGCAGCCTTGGTGAAGTGCTTTGTGTCAATAATACCCCTATATGCCCCTAAAGCAGGGTACCCCAACTGGTGGCCCGGGGTGATTTGATTTGGCCACCAATGTTTTCTGAGCAAAGAAAACAAGTAATTTTGTTGTTGTTGTTGCAATTTGTTATTATTCAACATAAAAGATTGTAAAAACACCAGAAAGTCAGCTCCAAGTATTCCATAAGAATAATAGAGCATAATAGAGAAATATTTGTAATCGTATACGAATGTAAGGAAGGTTTTCAAATGATTATGTTTCAGTCAAATATTATATCTATTTAGGCTTCTTGTGGTCAATTTGCAATCTACAAATGATTTGTATTTATGTTCCGTCCCCCTGAAAAAAGAAATGGCTTGTGGCTGAATCTAGTTGCTGATCCCTGCTCTAAAGCATAGCTTAACATTTGAGAGAGGTGCAGAGGTGTAGCTCAAAGAAATAAACAGACAATTAGACAACTTTTTGATTTTGCCTGTTACTGACAGATCTTTAAGCCTTGTCTATTTTTAGTTTAGATTTGAAATACATGACCACAGGGGGACATCAAGCACACAGCCTTCAGAGATGCTCCTCTTCACAGCTTGCTCACAAACCAACATTTACATTATTGATTTTTCATGTCTTTGATAGCATTTGATCAATGTGTGGCAGGACATGGCTGGAGAAGGAGAGGAGTCTGTAATCGATGGAGAAAATCTCCTCCGTCAGTGTGCTGCTGAAAAGAGGATTAAATTGTTTGTGTTGTTGCCCGTGTTTCCCGTATGTGCCATATTTTCTAAGCCTGGTTGATTTTTTAAAGCCTTCAAAGACTGTGTCTCTCTGCAATCACAGTAAACTACTGAGGCAGCAAGAAACACATATTCTGCTGTCAAGCAGACATTCAGATGCATGTAGTATGAGATACTCCCTTATTAACATGCCTCTGAAGCAACCTTGTGGCCATTTGGCAGAATGGGGTCCTGGAGATATGTGTTGTTAATGTGTTGAAATTGAGGTCATACCTTTGGGCTACGGTTTCCTCTCCATAGAGATTATGAGTGGTGAAGAAGGTGGTTCCCTGGGACACTATTCAGGGTCTGTGACCTATAAATAACTTCCTCTATTGATTGAGGTCATCTATTACCTGTATGGACAGCAGCTCCTGCCTGGCTCGCTATGCTCCTCCGGGCAAGCCTTTGAGTTGACCTGAGCGTGTGACTAACCATACAAATCTGTTTTATCTGTTTTGGGATATATTTTTTGATTGCTTGATGTTATTTTAGATTTTTTTTTAATAATTCACTGATAGTACGGCCCATACACTGTAAAGCCAAGTGTTTCCTGTAACACTTTTAAATGCTTCAAGGCATTTCGAATTTAAATGAAAACGCGTCACGGTGTTTAGATTGTAAACACCAGAACATGTTTATTCGCTGTAACACTTTAAACACATGAACACGTTTATTCAGCACAAGGCGTTTAGGTTTTAAGCACTACTATATCTATTTGCATATTTCCCAGCATGCCTTTTAAATGAATGTGAGAGATACCAACCCATGACTGTGTTGTTAGTGACAGAGAGATGGTTGTTGTATCTGAACATTGTGTAACACCCTGTCTACACTGCTCGCGAAACGTGCGTTGCAAATGCATTTTAGAAGTCTATGTTATTCAATTATTGCACCCACACTGCTCGCGCGCGTCAACGAGCGTCTGCGTTGCTATGGGCTGGAATAAAAGTGAATTCTATTTCTGACGCAATGCTGCATGTCCTGCCTCTCTCATCTCCTCATTGGTTTATAGATGCAGGTACCCACGTGCCATCTCCTCATTGGTGATTGAAAAACGAACTGTGTTGCTGGTCTTCGTGGTAATACTAGGAAAGTTTAGATGCCAATCACCATATAAGTTAAAAGAAGAAAAAGCCTGGAAGGACTAGAAACGATTCGGTTGACCGTTTTATTTGTGGATTAATTGTCGGAGTAGAGGACCTTGTGCATTTCAGGTAAAATAACAACTCAATGTTTATATCCCAGGACAAATTAGCTAGCAACAGCAATCTAGCTAAAGAGGACAAATTAGCTAACAAGTGCAAGTTAGCTAGCTAAATTTCCATAAATATTTAATGCTTTTCGACCTTTCCCCAAATGTATGTAATTGGTTCAGAGTTTGTTTTGATGTTTTAACCTGCGTGTCGTGATCGCGTTTGGTGTGGGGGGACAAAATACATGCATGCAGGATGGCGCACGCGCGCAGCCGGTTTGGGTTCCATGTAAGTGGATGTGTATCAATTAAAAGTAAAAAAATTCTGACCACATATAATGCATTTCATAAGGCCTTTGTTATGGGCTAGTTATCCTTGAAATTATGGTCTGAAGTTCATGAGCCACATTAAACCTGTAAATTACAATACTGTGGTTTGTAACGTGATTAGTAATTCCTATCAAAATCCAGCCAGAAGGAGGATATCCAGCAATTGAAATATTTGACCACCCCACAACCTGCACTCAGAATGATTGCGATGATGAAAGACTTCATAAACAAGACTAGCTAAAACATCTAAACTGGAATATCCATCTCAGTAAGGGTCCAATAAATCAAACCCCTTACAGATTGGATTAGTTTAGAAAAATGTACAGTTGAAGTCGGAAGTTTACATACACTTAGGTTTGAGTCATTAAAACTCGTTTAACAACCACTCCACAAATTTCTTGTTAATAAACTATAGTTTTGGCAAGTTGGTTAGGACATCTACTTTGTGCATGACACAAGTAATTTTCCAATAATTGTTTACGGACAGATTATTTCACTTATAATTCACTGTATCACAATTCCAGTGGGTCAGAGGTTTGCATACACTAAATTGACTGCATTTAAACAGCTTGTAAAATTCCCAAAAATGATGTAATGGCGTTAGAAGCTTCTGATAGGCTAATTGCCATCATTTGAGTCAATTGGAGGTGTACCTGTGGGTGTATTTCAAGGCCTACCTTCAAACTCAGTGCCTCTTTGCTTGACATCATGGGAAAATCAAAAGAAATCAGCCAAGACCTCAGAAAAAAATGTGTAGACCTCCACAAGTCTGGTTCATCCTTGGGAGCAATTTCCAAATGCTTGAAGGTACCACGTTCATCTGTACAAACAATAGTACGATAGTATAAACACCATGGGATCACGCAGCCGTCATACCGCTCAGGAAGGAGACTCGTTCTGTCTCCTAGAGATGAACATACTTTGGTGCGAAAAGTGCAAATCAATCCCAGAACAACAGCAAAGGACCTTGTGAAGATGCTGTAGGAAACAGGTACAAAAGTGTTTATATTCACATTAAAATTAGTCCTATATTGACATAACCTGAAGGGCCGCTCAGCAAGGAAGAAGCCACTGCTCCAAAACCACCATTAAAAAAAGCCAGACTACGGTTTTCAAATGCACATGGGTACAAATATCGTACTTTTTGGAGACATGTCCTCTGATCTGATTAAACAAAAATAGAACCTTTTGGCCACAATGACCATCGTTGTGTTTGGAGGAAAAAGGGGGAGGCTTGCAAGCCGAAGAACACCATCCCAACCGTGAAGCATAGGGGTGGCAGCATCATGTTGAGGGGGTGCTTTGCTGCAGGAGGGATTGGTGCGCTTCACAAAATATCTCAAGACATCAGTCAGGAAGTTAAAGCTTGGTTGCAAATGGGTCTTCCAAATGGACAATGACCCCAAGCATACTTCCAAAGTTGTGGCAAAATGGCTTAAAGACAACAAAGTCAAGGTATTGGAGTGGCCATCACAAAGCCCTGACCTCAATCCTGTTTAAAATTTGTGGGCAGAACTGAAAAAGCGTGTGCGAGCAAGGAGGCCTACAAACCTGACTCAGTTACACCAGCTCTGTCAGGAGGAATGGGCCAAAAGTCACCTAACTTTTGTGGGAAGCTTGTGGAAGGCTACCCAAAACGGTTGACCTGTGTTAGGCCAGTTATGATCACCACTTTATTTTAAGAATGTGAAATGTCAGAATAATAGTAGAGAGAATGATTTATTTCAGCTTTCATTTCTTTCATCACATTCCCAGTGGGTCAGAAGTTTACATACACTCAATTAGTATTTGGTAGCATTGCCTTTAAATTGTTCAACTTGGAGTTTTTACTAAGATTATATGTCAGGAATTGTGAAAAACTGAGTTTAAATGTATTTGGCTAAGGTGTATGTAAACTTCCGACTTCAACTGAAAGTTATTTATCTTTGTTTAGTATAAAATCAGGTAATCAATCAATGTGTCTGAAGGCGGCAGGTAGCCTAGCAGTTAAGAGCATTGGGCCAGTAACTGAAAGGTCACTGGTTTGAATCCCCAAGCCGATTGGGGGAAAAATCTGTCGGTGTGCCCTTGAGTAAGGCACAAGCATTTGCTGAATGACTAAAATGTAAATGTAGGAAACATGGATATAAAAAAAAAATCTACCTGCAACAAAGCATTCTGGGAAATATGATAATGAGGCCCCTCCCTTGTCTCGTTCACTCTGAGAGACGATGGGTTATAAATGTGTCAAGTTTCATGGTTTTAGAGTGTAAATCAATAATCAATGCACTTGATACACATACATTGCAATGGTCTCAGGGGCAACCACCACAAAGAAAGGTTAAATGCTAGGGTTGGTCAATATGAAACATGCGTCTCTCAGACAATATCTATACAGTATACCCAGGGGCAACAGGCTTGGCTGTGCGTGGGGTGCAGGTGAATGAAACATCTGTACCCCATTTCTGTTCTGTTAGAGCACTGAGAGCGAGCAATAAGAAATTACATGAATAATTAAATGAAACAACAACATCGAACAGAGTGTGAATTATACCATGACATTCAAGAGGGCCTCTATTGGGTGCACACGCTTTAAAAACAAATATGGGCCTAATTGTAAAGACGTCATTTAACGGTAAAAATGACTTATTAATGTGGTATGAACACAACCTGTCATGATTGTGTTTATGCCTGCGCAGCAGCAAATGCAAACCTGTATTGTATTCAATGTTTAAAAAGGCTTCTGAAGTTTATAATTTTCACTTAAAATGTCCATTAATTATAATCCACATAATAATTCACATTTCCTGTTGCTGCACAATAATTTTCCTGCTGTGAGAAACTATTCAAATTAAGATCGCATATCTATACCTGCGCACCTTCGTCCACTCCAAAATAATTCTAGCATCCAAACAGCACCCGACATTTAATGAATGGAACACCAAAAAGTCTAGTGACATTCAGCTATTGTAATTAGGCCTACTCTCTTGTAGCCTGAATTATTTGATGTGTCTTTATGACAAATGAACCTATTTTGTCAAAAGAAAAGTCAGGACAACTGAAAAGGGGTTGAAATACAGGATTGTCCCAGGATGACAAGTGCTCCCACATGGAAACATGAAAGAGAGGTGGGGGTGTTTGTTAAATTTGGAATATTTTTTTTCTTCATATTTACCACTGTAGCAGTTCAAAATTGTGTTTGAAACAAATAAGAGAATGGTTAAATTAGCAATAAAGTATTTAGAGCCCTACCGTAAATCACACTAACATCAGACCAAAACAAACAAACTGGCTGATGAAGAAGACTTTCATAATAGATCCAGTGTTATGGTGATTTTGCATGATTATGTGTGTTTGTATACTTACCTCATATCTATGAAATGGTTTGTATGAATTACTGCATTGTATTTCTTGTATTATTTCATCTCAGTTGTAGTTGATATGTTATATCTATCTCTGGTAAAAAGTGCTAAAATGCTGATTAAGTTATTTTGATCTAAGTAATCAGAGTGGAGAGAGGGAGAGACTGAGAAACAGGGAAGGAGAGAGAAAGACAAGAGAACGAATGATGTAGAGTAAGGAGAAGAGAGAGAGGTGATATGGAGAGACGAGAGAGCTGAGATGGAGAGAGTGAGAGAGGGGAAGATAGCATGTGCGTCAGTGCTCTCTGTCTGTCACTGTGCCTAGCGGTGTCAGGCCAGTGGGAGATATATGGCAATTGCATCAGCAAAGCAGCGGAGAGGCCGTGTGCCATGGATTTATAAGCATTCAGAAAGCACCTCAGCACCACAGCCAGACACTGTCACCCAGCATCGACCCCTCAAAAACATCTCTTTCAACACAGATCATAGGACAGTCTCTCACACATCTTGGCAGCATACTCCACTCCTCACACATGTTCACACAATCATTGGCACACATGTCTAATCTTATGTCCTAGTAGTCGTAAAGCATCTGCGGTGTCAATCATTTATGTAACACAAACCCCAGCATGCTACTGTACTGTAATTCTATGGTGGCCATCCATCGTCAAGTCATGCTGAGCCAGTGGTCCAGCGGTCCACACACGTTACTCTGCCTTTCAGCCTTTCTCTTTCAGTCTGTCCAGGGTGTGTCCTGACTGTCCTCACCCGACTTGCCTTTCATCTTAATGCAATTGTCATCGATTTTCTACGCAGCTTAAAACAATTTGCTTGTCAGCCCATACTGGGTGAAAATATATGGGACCTGGCGGGAGCTGTAGAACACTGTTGATGGCTTCACCTTGACAGAGCACATAAAACTGTCAACCTCAGCCCAGGCGGATACCCAGTTAATCCTTAAGAGTCTAAGCCAGAGGGGAGGAATTGTTTGGAATTGTTTTAAGGTGGTCATATCAAGGATCATTTAGCAATTTGATTTGGAATGGTAACACTTTACTTGACTGTCAGCATTATAACACGTTATGACACAGTCATAACCATGTCATAATAAGTAATAACAGCTGACATAATTTGTCATAACTTGTTATAATACGGTCATAACACTGTCATGACACGTACTGTATTTAGACCTGTTGTGACATATATTGCATTATTTTATGGCTGGCTATGACACCTACATAAGTGTCAAAACCCACAAAACCTACCACACAAGGCAAAACATTCCATTACACCATAGCCTATGTGTTAACAGTATGTTTACGTTATATATACAGTACTAGTCAAAAGTTTGGACACACCTACTCATACAAGCGTTTTTAATTTATTTTTACTATTTTCTACATTGTAGTATAATAGTGAAAATATCGAAACAATGAAATAATACATGGAATCATGTAGTAACCACAAAAGTGTTAAACAAATATATATTTTAGATTCTTCATAGTAGCCACCCTTTGCTTTAATGAAAGTTTCTCAAAAAGATAAGTTTGTCTAGCTGTGTCTAGTCCAGGTGGTGCTTGTACAGGCAGACCATCTATGGGAGGAAGGATGTCAGCGTTGCGCAGCAGCTGAAACCTGGTCCCGACTGAGTCCGAACGCTCCTTGGCGACAACAATACCAGGCTCCAGAGCATCGAAGCTGTAAAACAGGAAATAACAAAAAAATTGAGAAGACTAAAAAGATATTTTATATTTGAGATACTTCAAAGTAGCCACCCTTTGCCTTGATGACAGCTTTGCACACTCTTGGCATTCTCTCAACCATCTTAGAGTGTGTTTACAAGTTATTTAAAATACGATTTTAAAAAACATGACAGTGAAGAATTCATTACAACAACAACAAAAGATCTAAGAAACAAACTTTCAAATGAAAGGAAATTCCGATGACCATGCTAGATTACGGAGACGTAATTTATAGATTGGCAGGTAAGGGTGCTCTCGAGTGGCTAGAGGGTCTTTACCATTTGGCCATCAGATTTGCCACCAATGCTCCTTATAGGACACACCACTGCACACTATACTCATCTGTAAACTGGTCATCTCTGCATACCCGTCGCAAGACCCACTGGTTGATGCTTATTTATAAAACCCTCTTAGGCTTCACTTCCCCCTATCTGAGATACCTACTGCAGCCCTCATCCTCCACATACAACATTCGTTCTGCCAGTGACATTCTGTTAATGGTCCCCAAAGCACACACATCCCTGGGTCACTCCTCTGTTCAGACTGGAACGAGCTGCAAAAAACACTCAAACTGAACAGTTTTATCTCCATCTCTTCATTCAAAGACTCAATCATGGACACTCTTACTGACACTTGTGGCTGCTTCACGTGGTGTATTGTTATCTCTACCTTCTTGCCCTTTGTGCTGTTGTCTGTGCCCAATAATGTTTGTACCATGTTTTGTCCTGCTACCATGCTGTGCTGCTACCTTGTTGTGTTGCTACCGTGTTGATGTCATTTGTTGCTACCATCCTGTGTTGTCATGTGATGCTGCCATGCTTTGTTGTTGTCTTAGGTCTCTCTTTATGTAGTGTTGTGGTGCATCTCTTGTCGTGATGTGTTTTGTCAAATATTTTGAATTTTTATCCCAGCCCCCGTCTTTTGGCTTTTGGTAGGCCGTCATTGTAAATATGAATTTGTTCTTAACTGACTTGCCTAGTTAAATAAAGGTTAAATAAAAAAATGTGACCGTGTAATGTAACTAGGTGTCAAGTAAAGTGTTACCAAAAACAGATAGTCAAAAAATTAATCAAAAAGAAGTTTGTTTTAAAGTATCTGTCCAAATCTGTGCCATTTGAACTGATATGTGGCAGTAGCGCTCTAACAATTTAATGTGTATAGTGGACAGATTAGAGTCGTTAAAGTCTTAAACCTTTACTGCAGCATTTCCAAATCAGTCCGGAGCACACCAAGTGGTGGACATTTTGTTTAGTGTTTTTCTCATCAACCTTGCACTGACTGTAAGTCACTCTGGACAAGAGTGTCTGCTAAATAACCAAAATGTAAAAATGAACACTTGCAAAGCACACTGCTGGGTATTATTCTAATGAGCTCAGCTCTATTTACATGTTGATCAAATTTGGCCTTGTTTGGGGGCGAAGTCATTAGAATTAATACCCAGCAGTGCGCTTTGCAAGTGTTCATTTTCAACATTTACATTTTGTTAATTTAGCAGACACTCTTATCCAAAGCAACTTATAGTCACTGCATTAAACTAAGGTAGATAAACAAGAACATCACAGTCAAAGCAAGTAAAAAGATGACGTTACTATTATCGCGAATGTTGTAGTTAAGCAAGTTTATTTTTGTATTAGAAAATACAAAATACATGTATTTTAGTTAAATTGTTACAAAATACATGAGTTGTACTTCAGGCCAGTGAAATACAAATTAGGCATTGAAACTATTGAAATACCTATATTATGCTGAACAAAAATAATAATGCAACATGCAACAATTTCAAAGATTTTACTGAGTTACAGTTCATATAAGGAAATCAGTCAATTTAAATAAATTGATTAGGTCCTAATCTATTGATTTCATATGACTGGGAATACAGATATGCATCTGTTGGTCACAGATAACTTTAAAAAAGGTAGGGGTGTGGATAAAAAAAACGGTTAGTGACCACCATATGGCACATGCAACGTGGCACATCTTCGGATAGAGTTGATTGTGGCCTGTGGAATGTTGTCCGACTCCTCCTCTTCAATGGCTGTGTGAAGTTGCTGGATATTGGCGGGAACTTGAACAAGCTGTCGTACACGTCGATCCAGAGGCATTGGAAGAACTGGGACATTTTCAGCTTCCAGGAATTGTGTACAGATCATTTTGACATGAAGCCGTGCATTATCATGCTGAAATATGAGGTGATGGCGGCGGATGATGGCAATGGGCCTCAGGATCTCGTCATGGTATCTCTGTGCATTCAAATTGCCATCGATAAAATGCAATTGTGTTTGTTGTCCGTAGCTTATGGCTGCCCATACCATAACACCACCACCACCATGGGGCACTCTGTTAACAACGCTGACATCAGCAAACCGCTCGCCCACACAACACCATGCACATGGTCTGCGGTTGTGAGGCCGGTTAGACGTATGCCAAATTCTCTAAAATGACATTGGGACGTGGCTTATGGTTGAGAAATTAACATTACATGGTCTGGCAAAAGCTCTGGTGGACATTCCTGCAGTCAGCATGCCAATTGCACACTCCCTCAAAACTTGAGACATCTGTGGCATCATGTTGTGTGACAAAACTGCACATTTTAGAGTGGCCTTTTATTGTTCCCAGCACAAGGTGCCCCTGTGTAATGATCATGTTGTTTTAATCAGCTTCTTGATATGCCACACCTTTCAGGTGGATGATTTATCTTGGCAAAAGAGAAATGCTCACTAACAGGATTGTATACAAATTTGTGTACAACAGAAATATGCTTTTTGTGTGCGTATGAAACATGGGACCAACACTGTACGAGTTGCTTATATTTTTGTTCAGTGTAAATACATGTAACACAATTACTGCCCATCGTTGGCACTAGCTGCCAGCACTGTAAATCTGCAACAGTTTACTAACCACTGTGCTTCCACTATTGGACGGTACATTCTAGAAAAACAGCATGTTGCTGTAGTCAGGTTTTACAGTAATATGCTGTAAATCTTTAAGTTTCAGAAAAGGTCTTGTAAATCTGCAGTGATTTACTGGCTTCTGTGCTGCCAGTATTTTGTTGTAAATTGATAGTAACTTACTGGCTACTGTGCTTTCAGTAATTTTCTGTGAAAATTACAGGAAGTTGTTTTTGTACAGTAAGCAAATGGAATACATGTCATTTAACCTAATTGTTATCAGCCTGTGATAGTACAATAAAGGGATGGCTGAACCATAGTTTTAAATATGCTTTGTGGAAAGTAAAAAAAATATTTGTCAGAACAAATAGTTATATTGGTGGTGACTACAACTATTTGAATACAGTTCTGAAAAAATGACCACTTTTCAAAAATATTTAAATACAGATCTCAGAAAGTGACTACTTTTTTACAATCTTTGAATATAGATCTAATAAAGCAACTACTTTAAAAAAAAACATGTGAATACCAATCTCAGATTGTGATTACTTTTCAGAAACTGCCTTCAACTAAAAGGCTCTGCATGACCAATCCGCCATCTACAGTGGCTGTACAGCATTTACTGCGATGCGGCCCACGCAGAAGCCAGAGCATTCATACTTCTTGCGCTTCGCAGAGCACAGCTGTTGTGAAAGAAGTTGTCAAGGAAGTGAGTTGGTGTTTATACAGGACCTTCCGCCCCCACCTATCGTCAACCAATCATGTCAATGTGGAGCTATACGGAGCTGTATTCTTACAAAATTCTGGTGGCGAATGGCGATGCGGTAAGGAGCTCGATTTGGCCTCTGCAAGCCTCCGGAGGACCCGCAATTGCATCAAACCCTCCGTACGGAGCCTCCGAATCGCATTCACAGAGCAAGCATAAATTGGCTTTCTATCTGCATGTTGCAGATAAAAAAATATGATGAATAGAGCACACACAATGTCCTATAATATTTCAATCTATCTGACAATAGATCATATTTGATTTACATAATTAGGATGAAACTAGGCCCTCAAAATAAGACCTTATGAAATATGTAGAGTAAATTTGGGAAAGATTTGAATAAGGCTTTACACTAAGCAGTGTGTTAATTTAACCAGTGTCTATATGGGTCCACAGATTTCACACTTTAATTGTTTATTCAACACTCTCAGTGTTAATTCTTATTAATAATAAGAATTTTATGCTCGCTTCAAGGCAAGCGAGCATAAAAGACCTCAACATTCACAAAGCCGTGATTACCAGGACGTGTACTCAAAGCATGTGCGGACCAACTGGCAAGTGTCTTCAGTGACATTTTCAACCTCTCCCTGCCCAAGTCTGTAATACCTGCATGTTTCAAACAGACCACCATAGTCCCTGTGCCCAAGAAAGCGAAGGTAACCTGTCTAAATGATTACCGCCCCTTAGCACTCACGTCAGTAGCCATGAAGTGCATTGAAAGGCTGGTCATGGCTCACATCAACACCATCATGCCAGAAACACTAGACCCACTCCAATTCGCATACAGATCCACAGATGACGCAATCTCAATCAAACTCCACACTGCCCTTTCCTACCTGGACAAAAGGAACACTTATGTGAGAATGCTGTTCATTGACTACAGCTCAGCGTTCAACACCATGGTGCCCACAAAGCTCATCACTAAGCTAAGGACCCTGGGACTAAACAGCTCCCTCTGCAACTGGATCCTGGACTTCCTGACAGGCCACCCCCAGGTGGTATTGGGGTGGCAGGTAGCCTAGTGGTTAGAGTGTTGGACTTGTAACCGGAGGGTTGCAAGTTCGAATCCCTGAGCTGACAAGGAAAAAATCTGTCGTTCTGCCCCTGAACAAGGCAGTTAACCCACTGTTTCCTGGGCGCCGAAGACGTGGATGTTGATTTAAGGCAGCCCCCCGCACCTCTCTGATTCAGAGGGGTTGGGTTAAATGCGGAAGACACATTTCGGTTGAAGGCATTTGGTTGTACAACTGACTAATAATGGTGACTTTGACTTTGGTAAGGGCAGGCAACAACACATCTGCCACGCTGATCCTCAACACTGGGGGCCTCTCAGGGGTGTGTGCTTAGTCCGCTCCTGTACTCCCTGTTTACCCATGACTGCGTGGAGAAGCACAACTCCAACACCATCATTAAGTTTGCTGATGACACAACAGTGGTAGGCCTGATCACTGACAACAATGAGACAGCCTATAGGGAGGAGGTCAGAGACAACAACCTCTCTCTCTCGATGTGAGTAAGACAAAGGAGCTGATTGTGGACTATAGGAAAAGGATGACTGAACAGGCTCCAATTTAACATTGACGGGACTAAAGTGGAGCGGGTCAAGAGCTTCAAGTTCCTTGGTGTCCGCATCACCAACAAACTATCATGGTCCAAACCCACCAAGACAGTCATGAAGAGGTTACGACAACACCTTTTCCCCCTCAGGATACTGAAAAGATTTGACAGATCCTCAAAAAGTGCTACAGCTGCACCATCGAGAGCTTCCTGACCGGTTGCATCACCGCCTGGTATGGCAACTGCTCAGCCTCTGACCATAAGACCGTAAGGCGCCTGACTGTTGCTCAATGATTGACAAAATATTTGAGACCCTGATGTTCATCAAATGCAGTCACCATCTTAAATTATTACCAAGATCTAAAATGCCTTTATTGAACCATAGGCTATGACAATGATGTAAAGAGTAATGTACATTGACTGTAATTTAGCAGATGCGCTTACCCACAGCGACTTACAGGAGCAATTTGGGTTAAGTGCCTTGCTCAAGAGCACATCGACAGATTTTTTTACCTAGTCGGCTCGGAGATTCAAATCAGCAACCGTTTAGTTACTATCTCAATGCTCCTAAACACTAGGCTACCTGCAGCTACCTGTTGTCCATCACACAATATAATGCATGATAAATGTTAAACAATTAAACACATTTTCTTTGGTTTATATCTATATTACTTTCCGTTGATAAATACTCATGTTTAGCGTGTTGAATTTTTTTTCTTTAATCATTAAGTATTTAGTTCTAGGCTATTAAGATTCATATCTGAAACCCCTCCAAACCATGTGCTAATGATAATATATTTAGACTAATTAAACTAACTGTTCTAGTTTTTGGTTCTTCATCACATATATGGCAGCCATCCCCCAAAATTGTTCTGTTTTCAAATAACTTGCATATATTCAAATACCTTCAAGCAAAAAAAAATCTGATAGGTATTCAAAATACTTTCAAATGTTAATGGTTTTTCTGAGACCTGTATTTGAATATCAAAGGAATAGTTGCCTTAAGTTTTTTAAAGTTGGTATTTTCAAATAAATACAAAATACAACTACTTTCTGCCCAGGTCTGCACCACACAACACCCCCATCCAGGTTGACTTACAGTATACTGTCAAGCACCAGGTCTAGTGTGACAATGGTGCTACATCTCCACTAGATCAGTCTAGAAGAGTTTCCTATGTTCAGATCCAGAAGTAGGGTTTAACTTGTAGTGTCATCACACACTGTCTGCTTCACATCTGTGGATGTGTGGTGTGGCAGAGGAATAAAGTCAAAGAAAAACCTTTGAACCCTGCAGAATGTAGAGCTGGATATGGGTATGAAAGAAGGAAACAGAGCAGAGTTTGATATAAAGGTATTCAGGCCATTGTGAAGATAAAATAAAAAGGTATTTGTCGCATGCGCCTGAATACTACAGGTGTAGACATTACCATGACATGCTTACTTACAAGCCCTTAACCAACAATGCAGTTCAAGAAATAGTTAAGAAAATATTTACTATATAAACTAAAGTAAAAGTGTAATAAAAAGTAACACAATAAAATAACAATAACGAGGCTATGTGCAGGGGGTACCGAGTCAATGTGCAGGGCTACAGGTTAGTCAAGGTAATTTGTACCTGTAGGTAGGGCGCTCTGGTACAGCTTGTAGACTTGGCGCTCCGGTACCGCTTGCTGTGCAGTAGCAGAGAGAACAGTCTATGATTTGGGTGACTGGAGTCTTTGACAATTTTTGGGGCCTTCCTCTGACCAACGCCTAATAAACAAAACGGTTAAATTAACACAAAATAATGGTTGTCACTAGTTACCACATCCACAAAGTCAAAATTGGATATATCGTTAAAATTCATGAAAACAAAAATTTGCTTTTTGGTCCTAATTTAAGATTAGGGTTAGGCATATGGTTGTCAGTGTGGTTAGGGTTAATGTTAAGGCTAGGTTTAAAATCATATTTTAAGTAGGCAGTTGGCAGCAATATACAGTAGATTTTTGTTGTTGAGGCTTTTCCCCTTTCACTAAGCAGTGTTCCTAAAGTGCAAATGGAAAGCTAACCAGAGTTAGGTAGAGCAGAACAGCATTTACAGCCACACCTGACTGGAAAATAGCAGAGTCAGTGAGTGAGTGAGAGAGCAGAGCAGGCGTAAAGACAGATGGGTGAGAGGGAAACCTGCTGCTATCCAGATGGGTCTCTCTCTATGGCCTCTGCTCTTAGACAAACATACACATACAGAAGACAGAACAGTCAGTTATGTGGGTTCAGGTATATCCCTCATTCCCAAACGAATGGAAAAAATAAGCACAGAATGAAACCATGGAATTATATCGAACTTATCTTTCCATTTAGCATTGAGGCATGTGTACAAAACATTAGGAACACCTGCTCTTTCCATGACATATACAGACCAGGTGAATCCAGGTGAAAGCTATGATCCCTTGTTAATGTCACAAGTCAAAAGATTTAAGTGCCTTTAAACGGGGTATGGTAGTAGGTGCCAGGCTCACCGGTTTGAGTGTGTCAAGAACTGCAACGCTGCTGGGTTTTTATTGCTCAACAGTTTCCGTGTGTATCAAGAATTGTCCACCACCAAGACATCCAGCGAACTTGACAAAACTGTCGGAAGCATTGAAGGGGCCAGCATATCCATAGAACGGTTTCGACGCCTTGTAGAGTCCATTCCCCGATGAATTGATTCTGTTCTGAGGGCAAAAGGGAATGCAACTCAATATTAGGAAGTGTTCCTAATGTTTTGTACACTAAGTTTGATAAGACACATATCTCACTGGTCACCCCCAAAGCCAACACCTCCTTTAGCCGCCTTTCCTTCCAGTTCTCTGCTGCCAATGACTGGAACGAACTACAAAAATAGTTGAAACTGGAGACACTTATCTCCCTCACTAGTTTTAAGCATCAGCTGTCAGAGCAGCTCACAGATCACTGCACCTGTACATAGCCCAACCAACTACCTCACCCCCTACCATAGTAATTTATTTATCTTGCTCCTTTGCACCCCAGTATTTTTACTTTGCACATTCATCTACTGCACATTTACCATTCCAGTGTTAAATCGCTATACTGTAGTTACTTTGCCTCCATGGCCTTTTTATTCCCTTCTGTTCCTTATCTTACCTCATTTGCACACATTGTATATAGATTTGTTTGTTTTTTCCTACTGTATTATTGACTGAGTGTTTGTTTACTCCAATGTGTAACTATGTGTTGTTGTATGTGTTGAACTGCTTTGCTTTATCTTGGCCAGGTCGCAGTTGTAAATGAGAACTTGTTCTCAACTTGCCTACCTGGTTAAATAAAGGTGAAATAAAAACATTTAAAAAGTGTATATGGAACTACAAGCAAATTGCCTGGGACATGGACTTATGATAAGACACATTTTTGCGTTAAGAAAATTACTAATAATAATAATTAACACAGAGTGTTAAATCAACACTCAAAGTGTGGAGTCTGGCCCCAAATAGACACCGGAAAAGTTTTAAATGAACACACTGCTTAGTGTAAAGCCTCATTCAAATATTTTCCAGAGTGCTTTCTAGTAAACTGTAAAGTTACTTTTCAAAATGCATTTGGTGAACTAACTCACTCACTTGACTTGTATTGATTATTACTTTTATTATAAAAAACATAAATAATTCTTACTAGCTCTGACTTTAATGATAACTACTTTATTGCGTAAAAAAGTATTTACTATGACTGTGATGTGGTCGTCCCACCTAGCTATCTTAACTTCTTTGGGAGCAGTGCACGAGGTGACCGTTTTGGAGAGCCTGGTGTGCCCAAAGTAAAATGCCTCCTATTCAGGCCCAGAAAATAGGATATGCACATATTTAGTACCATTGGATAGGAAACACTCTGAAATTTCGAAAAGTGTTAACATTTTGTCTGTGAGTATAACAGAACGGATATGGCAGGCGAAAACCCGAGGAATTTCTGTCCTGGAAAAAGTGGTTTTGACAGATTGCCTCATTTAGAACCCCTCCCTTATGAAAATGCCCATATAAGGGCATATGAATGCAGTACCTATCGCTTCCTCTGGATGTCAACAGTCTCGAGAAAGTGTTCTGATTCTTTTTAGATGCTTTTAGAGCAGAGAAGAAGACTAATAAGGAAGTGTCCACACAGATGTCAATACAAGTAAATGCGCGCTGCCGGCTGGCGCGTTCTTTGGTTTTTTTCCTTTCTTATCACCCAGTTTATATTCCGGTTGAAATATTATACTATTTATACATAAAAGTGTTCCTAAGGATACATTTAAAATTATGTTTGATTGTTCTTGGACAAGTTTATAGGTATGTTGAACGAGTTCTCTTCACGTTTCAATGGACGATTGGAGGCTCTATTTTCTCATTATAACGCCAACCAAACTGAGATTTATGGATATAATACATTACTTTTCTAAAAAAAGAACCATGGATTGTCTTTGTTGGACACTTGGGAAGCCCTCAGCAGAAGTTCTTCAAAAGGTAATTGATTTGTTTTCGCTGTGAAATGTGTTTTCTGTGAACCGTGATAGCTTATGAATTTATGGTAATGAGAAAAATATGTGGGGTGCTATCCTCAAACAATCAAATGTGGTGCTTTCGCCGTAAAGCCTTTTTGAAATCTGACAACGCTGTGATATTGCCAAGAAGCAGAGCTTTTGATGACTATGAAACACTTGTATATTGATGCATGTTTAATAATTCAACTTTTGGATTTTGAATTTGGCGCCTTGCATTTCACCTGGTAGTGTCGGGAGTAGCGCCCCACCACTCCCTATGAAGTTAAGATGAATGCACTAACTGTAAGTTGCTCTGGATAAGAGCGTCTGCTAATTCCTAAGTATATGTATTTATTAGTATTTATTATGGATCCCCATTAGCTGCCGCCAAGGCAGCAGCTACTCTTCCTGGGGTTCAGCAAAATTAAGGCAGTAATGCAATTTAAAAAATATTACAATACATTCACAGATTTCACAACACACTGTGTGCCCTCAGGCCACCACTACCACATATCTACAATACAAAAGCCATGTATACGTGTGTGTATAGTGCGTATGTTATAGAATATGTGTATGCATGTGTCTGTGCCTATGTTTGTGTTGCTTCACAGTCCCTGCTGTTCCATAATGTGTATTTTTATCTGTATTTTTAATCTAATTTCACTGCTTGTATCAGTTACTTGATGTGGAATAGAGTTCCATGTAGTCATGGCTCTATGTAGTACTGTGCGCCTCCCACAGTCTGTTCTGGACTTGGGGACTGTGAAGAGACCTCTTGTGGCATGTCTTGTGGGGTATGCATGGGTGTCCGAGCTGTGTGCCAGTAGTTCAAACAGACAGCTCGGTGCATTCAACATGGCAATACCTCTCACAAATACAAGTAGTGATGAAGTCAATCTCTCCTCCACTTTGAGACAGGAGATATTGGCAGTCATATCACTAATGTTAGCTCTCTGTGCACATAGAAGGTCCTTTTTTATGGCACCTGACCACACGACTGAACAGTAGTCCAGGTGCGACAAAACTAGGGCCTGTAGGACCTGCCTTGTTGATATTGCTGTTAGGAAGGAAGAGCAGCACTTTATGATGGGCAGACTTCTCCTCATCTTAGCTACTGTTGTATCAATATGTTTTGACCATGACAGTTTACAATCCAGGGTTACTCCAAGCAGTTTAGTCACCTCAACTTGCTCAATTTCCACGTTATTTATTACAAGATTTATTTGAGGTTTAGGGTTTAGTGAATGATTTGTCCCAAATGCAATGCTTTTAGATTTAGAAATGTTTAGGATAACTTATTCCTTGCCACCTACTCTGTAACTAACTGCAGCTCTTTGTTAAGGGTTGCAGTCATTTCAGTTGCTGTAGTAGTTGAAGTGTATAGTGTTGAGTCATCCGTATACATAGACTGACTGGCTTTACACAAAGCCAGTAGCATGTAGTTGCTATAGATTGAAAAAGGTAAGGAGCCTAGACAGCTGCCCTGGGGAATTCCTGATTCTACCTGGATTATGTTGGAGAGGCTTCCTTTAAAAGAACACCCTTTGTGTTCTGTTAGACAGCTAACTCTTTATCCACAAAATAGCAGGGGGTGTAAAGCCATAACACATACGTTTTTCCAGCAGGAGACTATGATCGATAATGTCAAAAGCCGTACTGAAGTCTAACAATACAGCCCCCACAATATTTGTATCATTAATTTCTCTCAGCCAATCATCAGTCATTTGATTAAGTGCTGTGCTTGTTGAATGTCCTTCCCTATAAGCTGCCTGGAAGTCGGTTGTCAATTTGTTTACTGTAAAATAACATTGTATCTGGTCAAACACAATTTTTCCAAAACGTTACTAATGGTTGGTAACAGGCTGATTGGTTGGCTATTTGAGCCAGTAAAGGGGGCTTTACTATTCTTACGTAGCGGAATTACTTTTGCTTCTCCCCAGACCTGGGGCCTCACACTTTCTAGAAACGTTAACCTGTTCACAAGTGAGTTCCAAATATCTCTAATGGTTGCCCCAGCGTGAGTTGTTTTATGCACGTGATGTCAGAATGCACTCACTGTTCCAAAATGTGATTATTACGCAACAGGACAGTTGAGTCGCGCTGCCTGCTAATTACCTATAGGCTATGTTTCAACTTCTCAATTTCAAATTATTTTCTAACAATTTGTATTTTCTAATAATAGTTTGAATTGAGGTGTGTTCCGCCTACTCATTAATTCACATAGAAGTAGTCCATTTCAGCGTTGCAGACAATTTATGTTTGAGGCTTTACTGAGCTGGATAAACTTCTCTCTTCCAAGAGAACCCACCGCACTTCACTCATGTTTGCGCAGATCAAGTATGCATATATTTGCGCAGTCTTGCAAGAATTGGAGCATTTTCTTGCTGGCGCTCACTTTGCTTTCCTTGTTGTTTTCCTTACACATAATAACTTTGGACGTGTGCTTTCCTATCAAAGTAAGTTCCTTATTTTCTGTATATCGTGTTGTCGTTTCTACTGTAGGCGCATACAGTATGTATGGAACATAATGTATTTACAGTTTTATTCACATGTTTTCAACTATTGGTGACAAATAATGCATTCTGATTATTGCATATATTGTAATGGACACCTGTGATGTGTGTAAAATACTTTTTTGAAGGTTGTACTGATTATAATGAGCTAAGCTATTTGCCAGCTATATGTAGTGCCATGTTTGTTGACAATATTCAACATGCATACTATAAACAGACCAAACTTGTCTTGTCTCCACTTATTATCTTTGGTTGATGCGGAAAAAAACAAGCATTGCGGCATGCACAAACTACCCATCATCAATTATTTCGATCAATGGTGAGCTCACCTATGATGTGGTTAATTATAAATAGTAATTGACATTAGCTAATTCATATTGTAGTTTCTGTCAGCCGAGAGTTATAAAAATATGACCCTTTGTGTTATGTAAATCTTTCCTCAGTTAGCGCTAGGACAAATGTAGCCTACATTTTTCCGGTTTGGATGATTGTGTTATGCTGTAGCTACTAATGTGAATGTCTGAACATTGCATCCAAAAATAAACTGCTCACATTCTGGACATAACTTTGTAAGGACTGTGTTTGTGAAAAATGTTTCTGAAACAACTGTGTGCCCAGCTCAAATGCTGATTGTTGCATCAATCGAAACTGGACATTCTACATTCGCATTCTAATCACACCGGTTTGATCGTAAGCTACAGGGACCACTGTAGAACGATCACACCTGTATGTTGGTACATGTGAAAAGGTTCAATTGAAAATATGGCAAATAGGAGTGACAATATTGTCCGCTATTGTCCTCAGTAATCTTCCATCCAAGTTGTCAGACCCCGGTTGCTTGTTGTTGATAGACAACAATAATTGTTTCACCTCTTCCACACTTACTTTACGGAATAAAAAAGTACAATGCTTGTCTTTCATAATTTGGTCAGATATACTTGGATATGTAGTGTCAGCATTTGTTGCTGGCATGTCATGCCTAAATTTGCTCATCTTTCCAATGAAAAAAGGCATTAAAGTAGTTGGCAATATCAATGAATGAGCCATCTGATTCAATGAATGATGGAGCTGAGTTTGCCTTTTTTTCCCAAAATGTCATTGAAGGTGCTCCAAAGCTTTTTACTATCATTCTTTGTCATTTATCTTTATTTCATAGTTTAGTTTCTTCTTCTTTTATTCAGTTTAGTCACATGACTTTGCTAGGTAAAGACCAGCCTTATCTCAGCTCACTGGTCACCATAGCAGCACCCACCCGTAGCACGCGCTCCAGCAGGTATATTTCACTGGTCATCCCCAAAGCAAATTCTTCTATTGGCCGCCTTTCCTTCCAGTTCTCTGCTGCCAATGACTGGAATGAATTGCAAAAACCACTGAAGCTGGAGACTCATATTTCCCTCATTAACTTTAAGCATCAGCTGTCAGAGCAGCTAACAGATCATTGCACCTTTGCATAGCCCATCTGTAAATAGCCCATCCAACTATCTCATCCCCATATTGTTATTATTATTTTTTTGCTAATTTGCACCCCAGTATCTCTACTTGCACATTCATCTTCTGCACATCTATCGCTCCAGTGTTAATTGCTAAATTGTAATTACTTCGCCACTACGGCCTATTTATTGCCTTACCTCCCTAATCTTACCTCATTTGCACACACTGTATATAGTTTTTTTTTCTATTGTGTTATTGACTGTACGTTTGTTTATTCCATGTGTAACTCTGTGTTGTTGTTTGTGTTGCACTACTTTGCTTTATCTTGGCCAGGTCGCAGTTGTAAATGAGAACTTGTTCTCAACTGGCCTACCTGGTTAAATAAAGGTGAAATAAAAAATAGAAAATAAAAATAGGAATCACTACACAACTTATTGTATGACCTCTTATACACTATATTAGGCCCAGCCTTTGGTTACTATATTGTGATCACTACATCCAATGGATCTGGATACTGCTTTCAAGCAAATTTCTACAGCATTAGTAAAGATGTGATCAATACATGTTGATGATTTCATTCCTGTGCAATTTTTTTTTTTGCTACCCTGGTAGGTTGACTGATAACCTGAACCAGGTTGCAGACACTGGTTACAGTTTGAAGCTTTTTCTTGAGTGGGCAGCTTGATCAAAACCAGTCAATATTTCTGCCTAGAAAATATACCTCTGTTGATCTCACATACGTACATTATCAACCATTTCACATGTGTTATCCAGATACTGACTGTTAGCACTTGGTGGTCTATAGCAGCTTTCTACAAGAATGGGCTTTAGGTGAGGCAGATGAACCTGTAGCCATATTACTTCAACAGTATTTAACATGATATCCTCTCTAAGCTTTACAGGCATGTGGTTCTGAATATAAACAACAACACCTCCACCATTGGCATTTCTGTCTTTTCTGTAAATGTTATAACCTTGCATTTGATACCACTGTACAGTACCATCAAAGGTATTATCTATGTGAGTTTCAGAGATAGTCAGAATATGAATGTCATCTGTTACTAGCAAATTATTGATTTCATGAACCTTGTTTCTTAAGCTGCATATGTTAACGTGGAATATTTTGAGTACTTTTCTGGGATGCTTATTTGTTTTCACTGCTTTACTGCAAAGCTTAGCAGAAGTAGATGTGCTCATGTTATTTATGTTAGTGCAGAGTGAGCTGCACACAGTGGACTTCCTACTAGGGCACACCCCCTCAGTGCTAACAGTATAAATCTGGTTCATAGGCACATGATTGCTGCATACAATAGCTGAAGGATCAACAGAGGAATTCAGGGCAGTTAGAGGGACATAAATTAGGTTACTTACATTGTGTCTACCAACGCCCTTCGTATAATGTACATTTTCTGAAGGATTATGACAACTCAGCATCACAATGGTAGGGATTAACTGAGCTGGGCTTGGGTCATTGATAAGTCATTGTCTCAACGAAGCCTTATAATGCTGTGAATGGATCCAGGAACCCAAATGAATATGTTATCAAAAAATAATAATTTTTAACACAATATCATACATATTTCATAAGGCCTTATTTTGAGGGCCTAGTTTTACTCTAATAGAGGGGCCTGAAACTTATACACATCACTTGAACCAAAACCACACCTATCATTATTATATTTCCTAGCAGGCTCTGTTGGAGGTAGATGTTTTTGAATTGTCTGTTTATCTCTGTTTGTGCATGTACATTTATTGATTGATTGATTATACAATCAGTTAGTTAGATTTTCTTTGCATCCGTTACTGAAATGTTTGTTCCAGTTTACATGGCTTAGGTAGTCTCCTCACAATGTTATAAACCCTGACACTTGTTCCGAATGCAGGTTAATAAAATTCCAACTGTTGGATAGTCTAACTCTGTCTGGATTCCAATAGGAATTACACATCACTTTGCAAGCCAGCATAATGTGACTTTCAGATAGGGTTACAAAACTGCAAAATCCTGGTCTTCAACCAGGATTTTGTGACCATACTTGCAGGCCGATGATACACTTAATACTAAAGGTACAAAGGATAACCTTACTGGGTACAACTACAGTGTTTGTACCCCTTTACAAAAAATAAAAAACTTTTTTTCTTAGAGTGTAATACATGTCCTGGAACTCACAAATTATAGGCCACAAAAGACCTGCAAGTCATATTGTGCTGGCTTGCAAAGTGATGTCTAATTCCTATTGGAATCCAGCCAGTGTGGGGATTTCCAACTTTTGGAATTTCTAATCACCCGCTACCTGTATTCAGATGAAGCTATGATACTAGCTAAAGCATCTAAACTGAGACAACCATTTTAGTAACTGTTGCAATAAGTCCAAGTAACAGCTTGAATTAGTTTAGAAACTGTTTGTAATTTATATTTGAATAGCATAAGATTAATTAATTAATTAATCAATCAATGTACATGCACTAACATAGATATTGATGGGAAATATGATAACGATGGGTGTGGTTTTGGTTCAAAGTGATGTGTATGACTTTCAGGTCCCTCCATAGAGTACCACAGTATGAGTCATAATACTCATCAAATCTAGCAGTCAAACAAGGAAATGGTTCTGATTGTTTTCCCACCATTCATTTTTCCCATAGGGGATTTTAGAAACACTTAAAATAAGGGCTGTGTTTCGTATAGGCTTACCCTGGCGTGACGTTTTGATAACCATGGAAAAGGTGACTTTTATCAATATATTCCCCTGTATTTACCCCCCAAAAATGAAATGCTAATTAATGTGGCTATCATAAAGAACTGCAAATGTCAGGATGATCTGGACGAGACTGTCAAATTGAGGCAAAGGTAAGAATCTCTGGATTAACTATCTAATATTAGCTAAATGTAGTAATGAATAAATTGGCTACATTTCTTTAAATTTACATTATGTGAACTGTCTTATGCAAGTTTTAAATACCTGTTAGCAAAGGTGTCAGATAGAGATGACGTAGTTTTGCATGATGTCTACTTTGATGCCAATTAGCATTTTTCGAATCTGAGAGTATACTGAACACAAATATAAATGCAACATGCAACAATTTTAATGATTTTACTGAGTTAGAGTTCAAATAAGGAAATCAGTCAATTGAAATAAATTCATTAGGCCCTAATATATGGATTTCACATGACTGGGGCAGCGGCGCAGACATTGCAGACATCGGCGCAGCCTGATGCCCAATTTGGTGGGCCTAAGCCCTCCCAGGCCCACCAAAGTCTGCGCCGCTGCAGAATTCGTTTTTTCCCCCACAAAAGGGCGTTATTAAAGACAGAAATACTCCTCAGTTTCATCAGCTGTCTGTGTGGCTGGTCTCAGACGATCCCACAGGTGAAGAAGCCGGAAATGGATGTCCTGGGCTGACGTTGTTACACGTGGTCTGCAGTTGTGAGGCTGTAAATTCTCTAAAATAATGTTGGAGGCAGCTCATGGTAGAGAAATAAACATTAAATTCTCTGCCATCAGCTCTGGTGGACATTCCTGCAGTCAGCATGCCAATTGCACGCTCCCTCAAAACTTGAGACATCTGTGGCATTGTGTTGTTTGACCAAACTGTACATTTTAGAGTGGCCTTTTATTGTCCCCAGCACAAGGTGAACTTGTGTAATGATCATGCTGTTTAGCCAGCTTGGATGGACGGATTATCTTGGCAAATGAGAAATGCTCACTAACAGGGATGTATACAAATTTGCACACAACATTTGAGAGAAATGTTTTTTATGCAGATGGACATTTCTGGGATATTTTATTTCAGCTCATGAAACATGGGACAAACACCTTTTAGTGTTTATATTTTTGTTCAGTATCAATAGAATCATATATATATATATAAGTCATGTATTGATAAGCCACCTTGTCCGAGAGATTTACATGGTTATCAAAACGTCACGTCAGGGTAGGCCTACACAAAACACAGCCCTTATTTTAAGTGTTTCTAAAATCCCCAGTGGGAAAAATAAATTGTGGAAAACGATTGGAACCATTTCCCTGTCTGACCGCTAGGTTTTATGGGTATTATGATACCTCCACTGTGGGGCTCCATGTGGGATAAACAAGGCCCTCAAAATAAGGCCTTATGAAAAATGTATGGTGTTTTGTTAAATAAATAATAAGGCTTTACACTTAGCAGTGTGTTAATTTAACACTATTCCAGTGTCTATATGGGTCCAAAGAATAAAATCTGTCAGTGTTGCTTCAACACTGTCAGTGTTAATTTGTTTGTTTCTATAGTGTCACAACTTATTTATACTTATCTGTACACAATATCATTGGTTGATTGGTTTGACTTGATTATCTACACCTGTTCAGGAGAATGGACTTTTACAGAAATGTATTGTGTAGATCAAATATGATCTATTGTCAGATAGATTGAAATATTATAGGACATTGTGTGTGCTCTATTCATCATTTTTCTATCTACAACATGCAGTTCCAGATATAGCCCTGCCATTAATTGAAGGCAGCAAATCCAATAGTTTCTGAAAAGTAGACACTTCCTGATATCTGTATTAAAATATATTTTTTAAGTAGTTGATTTCTCAGATCTGTAATAAAATAGTTTTAAAAAGTAGTCACTGGGATCTGTATTGAAATAGTTGTAGTAAATATTTGTTCCGCCCAAAAAACTGTTACTTTCCACAAAGCATCTAACTATAGTTATCCCAGGTCTGTCACACAGTCAAATCTGACATAATTAATGTAGATTTGGAGAGAAATCTTTTCATTGCTTCCAGAAATACATTTCATGGTACTTGGACATATAATGATTCCTTTATCCCCTGCAAAGTGAAAACAGTTAATTAATGACAAGATAAATGGAGCTGTTGATAACTTGTTGCTAGATGCAGGCTTTAGTGGGATAATGGTGGTCTTCATGTTGTTTGTGTGTGAAGAGGGTGATGTCAGGGGACCTCCCAGAACTATAGATCAGCTCTGATCTAGATAAGGCTGGCATGGGTGATAATGGGATCCAGGGGTGCCGGTGTATAGGCCTCCATTGATCTACTGACTTTTCATTCTCCAACACGGACGGGGGAAGAACAGTGGAGTTGCCATAGAGATTGGCCTATGTATCCAAAGCGATGCTCAGCCGGCTGGTGAGAGGGAAACAGTAAGAGGGAGATCAACTGGATTTCTCAATCAATGCCTCCTCCTTTAACCCCTCTTTAATTCTTCAGGGGAATGGCCTATTCAAACAATGACAGTCAATAACAATGGATAGAAAACACAGAAAGAGAGAAAGAACAGGAACAAAATCTGCCTGTGTTTGAATGTCTGATGGCTTCTGTATTGACAGATCACATTCCAGATAGTGCACTCAGGAAACTCTGACCTGGAGGACATGGGAAGTATCATTGTGGTGATCCTATTCCCTGGGGAATCTGGTCCAGTACATAATGTGATGTGTGTTTAGGGAGATTTAGAAGGACCATGCCGGAGAGGAGAGCCCTGTGTGCCCTGTTCTACTGTGTGTTTCTCTTTCTAGTTAGACTGGGATTCTGTAAGGAGTGTGTGTGTGTGTGTGTGTGTGTGTGTGTGTGTGTGTGTGTGTGTGTGTGTGTGTGTGTGTGTGTGTGTGTGTGTGTGTAACACACTCTCCCTCGGGGCTTCTATAAATACATAGCCGTAGAAAGGAACACACGTGGAGATCTAGCTAATGTATTCCCCCACATATACACACGTACACAGAAGGTAAGCGCACACACAAACAGACACGCAAATCAAAATCAATCAAATGTTATATTCGTTACATGCTTTATAAAACAACAGATGAAGACTAACAGTGAAATGCTTACTTATAGACCCTTCCTAACAATACAAAGAGAAAGAACTTAGAGAAATAAACAAAAACAAATAATATGTTATAATGAAAGTAATAATGAATACACAATGAGTAACATTAACTTGGCTATTTACACAGGGTACCAGTACCGAGTCGATAAGCAGGGGTACGAGGTATTAGAGGTAGATACAGTTGAAGTTGGAAGTTTACATAATGTAGGTTGGTGTCATTAAAATGTGTTTTTCAACCACTCCACAAATGTCTTGTTAACAAACTATAGTTTTGACAAGTCGGCTAGGACATCTACTTTGTGAATGACACAAGTAATTTCTCCAACAATTGTTTACAGACAGATTATTTCACTTATAAACACCATGGGACCACGCAGCCATCATACTGCTCAGGAAGGAGAGATTAACGTGTCTCCTAGAGATGAATGTACTTTGGTGCGAAAAGTACAAATCAATCCCAGAACAACAGCAAAGGACCTTGTGAAGATGCTGGAGGAAACAGGTACAAAAGTATCTATATCCACAGTAAAACGAGTCCTATATCGACATAACCTGAAAGGCCGCTCAGCAAGGAAGAAGCCACTGCTCCAAAACCGCCATAAAAAAGCCAGACTACAGTTTGCAACTGCACATGGGGACAAAGATCGTACTTTTTGGAGAAATGTCTTCTGGTCTGATGAAACAAAAATAGAACTGTTTGGCCATAATAATGGGAGAAAAAGAGGGAGGCTTGCAAGCCGAAGAACACCATCCCAACCGTGAAGCACGGGGTTGGCAGCATCATGTTGTGGGGGTGCATTGCTGCAGGAGGGCCTGGTGCACTTCACAAAATAGATGGCATCATGAGGAAGGAAAATTATGTGGATATATTGAAACAACATCTCAAGACATCAGTCAGGAAGTTAAAGCTTGGTTGCAAATGAGTCTTCCAAATGGACAATGACCCCAAGCACACTTCCAAAGTTGTGGCAAAATGGCTTAAGGACAGCAAAGTCAAGGTATTGGAGTGGCCATCACAAAGCCCTGACCTCAATCCTGTAGAATATTTGTGGGCAGAACTGAAAAAGCGTGTGCGAGCAAGGAGGCCTACAAACCTGACTCAGTTACACCAGCTCTGTCAGGAAGAATGGGCCAAAATTCACCCAACTTATAGTGGGAAGCTTGTGGAAGGCTACCCAAAACGTTTGACCCAAGTTAAACAATTTGAAGGCAATGCTACCAAATACTAATTGAGTGTATGTAAACTTCTGACCCACTGGGAATGTGATGAAAGAAATAAAAGCTGAAATAAATCATGCCACTACTTAATGTCTCTGCATATTGGCCCATACTATCTGTAGCTTTATCAGGACACTACATAGTTGTCCATAGACAGAGCCCATAGTAACCACATGGAGACTGGAGAGGTACCTCTTAATAAAGGCCATGATTGTGAGAGGACACTCCACTGTCACCTTGTCACCCCCAAAAGGACAAAAAGACCGTCATCAAACATTCATGTCATTCTCCCTCTTCTTCTCTCTTACTCCTCCTCAAGACTGAATAGTCACCTCAAAGTGAAGGTTTACTTGAGACTGAGGACTTTAACTGAGGAGATTGCTTGATGCACTTTGCCCACTGGCGCCGCAGAGTTTCCAGTACGACAGGACAGGGGTCTGAGGAAATGAGGAGGCTGGTGATTAGATAGTGAGTGTTTATCACCCCTCAGCCCAGATCAAACTCAGTATTAACAGGGAAATCCCCCAGGTCTATTCCATGGAAACCTTGGGTGCATCTTGGGTGCATGGCCACAGAGTTACAAAATCTCCCAGGATTTGCTTTCTAATCTTAGTCTGATCCTGGGTTCTCTGAGTCTCATGGTAAAAAGTGATTAGATAAATCCATGCAATGGCTCCTGTTTCCCCCTTAATAATCCCACCTCCTGAATTCAAGTGTTTGATATGGGGGAGGGGACCAGTACCTTTTATGATCAAACTTTAGCAATGTAGAAGCAACAGACATTTTTCCTACCTTGGTCATCATAATTTGATGATTTGTTTCATCCAAATATCATCCAATTACATGAAATACATGAGTTCAACCATTGAAGGTTTGAGACTTGCTGCCACTCTGATCTGTCCCATATATATTATCTTTCATGGAACCACTACCACATATCACTTAAATTGGTACAGTACTCTCTCTAACTGGTGTAACAAATATAGCCTCTTACAAGACATACCTCCAAAATTGTTAATGAATGCAAAACAACAATACTATGCAGTTTCAGGGCACAGTTTATAGAATTCCTAAACAGACATATTATCGGACATACTATCAGACATACAGACAGGGTAGGAGTGTGTTGGGAAGGGGTGGGGGAGGAGAGGCGGATAACAGCCGCAAATTAAAAGTCTCAGCATGGCTCCATGATTGATTTACTTCATAAAGTGAAGGGTTGTGGTCTCAGCTGCTTGGGGCTGTGATTGCTTCCTCATTAGAGAGAGGCAGTAAAGTACTTTGACTGAAGGGAGGGGGTGAGAAGGAAGAGGGGGAGGCTGGTGAGGGAGTGTTACGGCTCCATGTATGGCAGGGGCTGTCTGGGCCAGCGTGCCAGAGTGACGGGCTGTTTACTTGTCGCTGGATGGATGTAAGCAGTGTGCTGTGTGTCACCCCCAGTCTGACGTCTGTTTAGCCTTCCCTCTGTCGGAGTGTGTCGAACCCACTTCACTAACCATGCCTGGGAGACTAGAGAGCTACAGCTAGGGCTGGAGAACTGGGAAGATATTTTCTCTATGTTTGGCTTCCTCTCTCTCCTTGCCTTTATATACCCCTCTGTCTTGTATCCCTATTTTATAGATGCCCATAGTTGTTCAGGGACATGTATCTCTATCTTTTAAACAGACTCACCCCTCTCTCTTTTGCTCTCTCTCTTATTTCTCCTCCTTCCCATCCTCTATCTCAGCAGCTCCAGGATCCTTGGGATGACAACTGCATTACACACATCCTGTTGTGATTTAAGGTTTCATTCCCCTTGCAAATCACCCTGCCTGTCACTCTCTCTTTATACAAGCGGGATGCGCTGGCTGTTCAGACTGGAGACGGGCAGCCAGCCACAGTCTTCGCAGGCCCCCTGCCAGCACGGGGACGCTACGGCCACTTATCACTCTCACAACAATATGACACAGCCGGAATGGGATTGGCGACGGAGAGTAGAATACTTTGACGTTCATGGCTCCGTGTGTGTGTGTGTGTGTGTGTGTGTGTGTGTGTGTGTGTGTGTGTGTGTGTGTGTGTGTGTGTGTGTGTGTGTGTGTGTGTGTGTGTGTGTGTGTGTGTGTGTGTGTGTGTGTGTGTGTGTGTGTGTGTGTGTGTGTGTGTGTTTCCCTCACTCTCAACAGGGCAGCAGAAGCTTCAGGTTTTTCCTTATCAATTATTCAACTGAGGGCACTACTTGAGTGGAGAAATCCAATCCCTCCCTCATTTTCTTTTTTTTTCTTGGTCTCTGCAGCCTGAGAGATGAGAGAGGTGATCAAGAAGTCACTCTGACACACAGAGTCTCTTCAGGGTGTTCTGGGCCACTTAGGTCCAACTGATCTTACCGATAGTGATAGACTTACTCACTAGCTCCCATTCATCAGAGTTCCCAGTAATCACTCCACTAAAAAGAGAATTTCTTTCCACTCCTTTTAGCCCATGTTGCTTTTCTGTAGAGATTGAGAGCTGTACTCCCACTGCTATATCCCACCTCTCCCCCCTGTCTGTCTGTCTGTCTGTCTCTCTCTCTCTCTCTCTCTCTCTCTCTCTCTCTCCCTGTCTCTCTCTCCCTGTCTCTCTCTACCTCACAGCCAAGTTAGGATGTCATTCCTCCAGGCCATCCTCCTCTCTCTGTGTTTTGTTGTGTCCTGTTTTTGTGAATGCCTTGTGTCTCTGCTATGCAAAAAAAGCCTCACGTCACCATGGAAACTATCACTTTAGTTATAGCCAAGATACTGCAGTCTCTCTCCAAATTGGAGCATGTGGTAAGTGCATGTGCTTGTGTTTAGTTTTCCCATCATTCAAAAAATAGCCATCCATTGTCATGCATTAGCTTAGATCCTACCATTTTATCAATGATCTTCAGAGGGCAAACACCCCACTGGGCACTGACTGTCAATTCAATGTCTATTCCATATTGGTTCAACATAATAATTTGAAATAACATCGAAACAACGTTGATTCAACCAGTGTTTGCCGAGTGGGACCACTTGCTTCCACAGTATAGAAAACAAACCCATGCCATGATGTCCTCATGCCCATCCCATGCTCGTCCTATCAGGTGGCTGTTGTTTTAGAGATGCCATAAGGACTGTGACAGCCAGCTGGCCATGCTCCTCAGTCCTATTACAGCCCTGTCCAGACTGATCACAGTGTGACCAAGGCCCACTGGACTGGCTGTCCTACTCTGCTACAGCTGGAGAGTTCCCCTCCACAGTAAAACACACAGACAGACAGTCAGCAGGGACTTCCATTCAGAATGCACACTTCCATTACAGAATTCACACTCCCCATCACGGACTTAAAAGCATAGGATTGGTGTAAACCTTAGCTGGAGAGAGTCTTAATACGTGAAAAAAGGGTGTGAGCTTCAGCAGAAAGGGGGATAATCGGGATGCACTCCTAGAACCTATGGGAGGTCCTGTGCAGGTCATAGGAGGGGAAAACATTGACATCCATTAATCATGTCCTTACTTTATATGTTGAAAACACGTCACCTTCACATTAAACTGGAGCAACACAGTGTAAATATGGTGTATAAGAGCTGAATGTGTATGTTCTGTGTCCCATATGCTTTACTGGCTTAACAGTCATTGCCATCTTAAAGTGTTATTTGTAATGAATGGCCACATTTTTGTGTCTCAGGAGCTCTCTAAGCCAAAAATGAGTGGTCATGTTTAAAGGTTATATCTGTCATGACTTGACTTTAACATTAATCTGATGACTGTTATTTATCTAATCAACTAACTATGTTTAATTGTTACCCGATTAAATACATCATGTAACAATTAACTCATTAGGGTCTGGGGCACCACGAGAGCGTAGTTTTTTAAAGATTTACCATCTCCCGAATGAAACTCTAAAAGGTCTTTACCTATCACATCTATAAACAGTCAACTTATGAATAACCTCGTATCATATCATCATTCTCAACAGTGGTAACCTCCTTGCATAAGCAAAAACCTGAGCCTTACTTATGATAAGTACTACACAAATGTGTTTAATTATTTACTTACTAGCTAATTAAATGGTAACACAGGATAAACATACACACTTAATACATTAAAAACAGGTCCCTAGCAGAATGACAACATTATAGCTGCTTGTTACAAAAGAGATGGAGAGGGCGAGAGAGAGTTTAGAGGGACAGAGGCATTTAACATTGGTACATTTAGAAACTACTCTCACAGTAATCATATACTTTGCACACGAACCGTCACCCTCTTTGAGTAAGAAATCACGAATGTATTTTCGTGAAATGCCTGGGGTCACAGGGTATCTCTCTTGGAACCGGGCCGCCTTGGAAGGGGGGCTGGGCCTTTTTGCCGCACACGTGTAAGGCTCTGATTGTCCAAAAGAGTTCCAACAAGTCTTCTACTGTTGTTCTCCTCTGTAGTTGCCTTTGTTTATTTTAGTTTAATTTCACCATTATTTAACCAGGTAGGCCAGATGGCCAAGGCCCTGGCCAAGATAAAGTAAAGCAGTGCGACAAAAACAACAGCAGAGTTACACATAAACAAACGTACAGTCAATAACACAATAGATAAATCTATGTACAGTGTGTGCAAATGTAGAAGAGTAGGGAGGTAAGGCAATAAATAGTTGGGAGGTAAGGCAATGTCTAGTAGCCGGTGACTTGTTGTCCTGAACAGAACTACAGAGTTAATTTTCCTTACAATCGCTCTCGAAGATGCTTCTTTGATAGGCTAGCCAGCTGTGTCGATGGTTCCCAGTGGGGTGAGGAGAATAGCGTATTACGATGGTTGGAACAGAGTAGTAGGATGGTCCTACTAAAATTCGCTTTCGAAGATACTTTCCTTAGGACAGCTAATCAGCTGTACCAGTAATTTTCCGGGAGGTGAGTTTATCGTCTCTACCTTGTGTTCATATTCAAAGTTCAAACCATTTTAAACGTAAAGCTGCCGCTCTACGTCTCTCTGGTCTGGTATGTTAATTCTTAACCCATCATTTTATAGTTTGTTCGAAAGTGTGGTTTTTTTCGCCTCCTGCCTGAGGAGAGCTTCCACAGAGGACTACTGGGCTCATGGCTAACATTATCACAGATGTACAGTGTATTCGGAAAGTATTCAGACCCCTTGACTTTTTCCACGTTTTTTTACGTTACAGCATTATTCTAAAATTAATTAATTTGTTTTTTCTCCTCATAATAACAAAGCAAAAACATGTTTTTAGAATAAAGAAATAAAAAAAATACCTTATTTACATAAGTATTCAGACCCTTTGCTATAAGATTTGAAATTGAGCTCAGGTGCATCCTGCTTCCATTGATCATCCTTGAGATGTTTCTACAACTTGATTGGAGTCCACCTGTGGTAAATTCAATTGATTGGATATGATTTGAAAAGGCACACACCTGCTTATATAAGGTCCCATAGTTAACAGTGCATGTCAAAGCAAAAACCAAGCGGTTGAAGGTTGAAGTGATTGTCTGTAAATCAAATCAAAATGTTATTTGTCACATACACATGTTTAGCAGAGGTTATTGCAGGTATTGGCGAAATGCTTGTGGTTCTAGCTCCAACAGTGCAGTAATATCTAACAATACACACAACCTAAAAGTAAAAGAATGGAATTAAGGAATATATAAATATTAGGATGAGCAATATCGGAGTGGCATAAACTAAATACAGTAGAATGGAATACAGTATATACATATGAGATGAGTAAAGCAAAAGTATATAAACATTATTAAAGGGACTAGTGTTTCGTTATTAAAGTGGCCAGTGATTTCAAGTCTATGTATATGGGGCAGCAGCCTCTAAGGTGCAGGGAGGTGATCAAGAACCCAATGTTGTCTGACAGAGCTCCAGAGTTCCTCTGTGGAGATGGGAGAACCTTCCAGAAGGACAACCATCTCTGCAGCACTCCACCAATCATGCCTTTATGGTAGAGTGGCCAGACGGAAGCCACTCCTCAGTAAAAGACACACGACAGCCCGTTTGGAGTTTGCCAAAAGTCACCTAAAGGACTCTCAGACCATGAGAAACAAGATTATCTAGTCTAATGAAAACAAGATTGAACTCTTTGGCCTGAATGCCAAGCGTCACGTCTGGAGGAAACCTGGCACCATCCCTACTGTGAAGCATGGTGGTGGCAGCATCATGCTGTGGGGATGTTTTTCAGTGGCAGGGACTGGGAGACTAGTGAAGATTGGGGGAAAGATGAACGGAGCAAAGTACAGAGAGATCCTTGATGAAAACCTGCTCCAGAACGCTCAGGACCTCAGACTGGGCGAAGGTTCACCTTCCAACAGGACAACGACCCTAAGTACACAGCCAAGACAATGCAGGAGTGGCTTCGGGACAAGTCTTTGAATGTCCTTGAGTGGCCCAGCCAGAGCCCAGACTTGAACCCGATCGAACATTGCTGGAGAGACCTGAAAATAGCTCTGCAGAGACGCTCCCCATCCAACCTGACAGAGCTTGAGAGGATCTTCAGAGAAGAATGGGAGAAACTCCCCAAATACAGGTGTGCCAAGCTTGTAAAATCAAATCAAATCAAATTTGTCACATACACATGGTTAGCAGGTGTTAATGCGAGTGTAGCGAAATGCTTGTGCTTCTAGTTCTAACAGTGCAGTAATATCTAACAAGTAATCTAACAATTCCCCAACAACTACCTAATACACACAAATCTAAAGGGTTGAATGAGAATATGTACATGTAAGTATATGGGTGAGCAATGGCTGAGCAAGGTGCAATAGATTGTATAAAATACAGTATATACATGTGATATGAGTAATGTAAGATATGTAAACATTATTAAAGTGGCATTATTTAGAGTGCATTGTATAAAGTAACTAGTGATCCATTTATTAAAGTGGCCAGTGACTGATTCTCAATGTAGGCAGCATCCTCTCTGAGTTAGTGATTGCTGTTTTTCAGTCTCTCGGTCCCAGCTTTGATTCACCTGTACTGGCCTCGCTTCTTGATGGTAGCGGTGTGAACAGGCAGTGGCTCGAGTGGTTGATGTCCTTGACGATCTTTTTGGCCTTCCTGTGACATTGTGTGCTGTAGGTGTCATGGAGGGCAGGTAGTTTGCCCCCGGTGATGCGTTGTGCAGACTGCACCACCTTCTGGAGAGCCTTGCGGTTGAGGGCGGTGCAGTTGCCGTACCAGCCCGACAGGATGCTCTTGATTGTGCATCTGTAAAATGTGTCTGGGTTTTTGGTGACAAGCCAAATTTCTTCAGCCTCCTGAGGTTGAAGAGGCGCTGTTCACCTTCTTCACCACACTGTCTGTGTTGGTGGACCATTTCAGTTTGTCTGTGATGTGTACACCGAGGAACTTTAAACTTTCCACCTTCTCCACTGCTGTCTCTTAGATGTGGATAGGGGGGTGCTCCCTCTGCTGTTTCCTGAAGTCCACGATCATCTCCTTTGTTTGGTTGACGTTGAGTGAGAGGTTGTTTTCCTATTTTCTGCATCTAGCTGATCGATTTAGGGTGTAATCATTAGTCAAACAGTTAAACAAGAGTTTCTATTGGACAAATTCAGGTATGTTTATCCCTGTTTCATTCTGTTTGCTTCCGTTTAAGAAAAGTTTTTCTACAGAATTGACGCAATGAATACACCCCTGATCACACGCAAACACCGTTCACTTTCATACCAGACACATGCCAACAGCTCGTTGTATATATGTACAATTTATTCTTGCATCTATCTATGCGCTCTCTTCCTCTCACCTTTCCCCTTCACTTGTGGACTTCAGTGCACAACACATCAGTTGTCTGTGACCAGGCAAAAAAAACGTTCCCAGCCAAACCTTTATATCATGACCGCTAACCGCTACGCACAGCCTACATCCTTGTCACGTCATAGTCAAAATAGCTACTAGAATTAACACGTTAGTAAACCCACTATAATCGTGCAGTGTAGTCAGCAGCAATCAGTTTAGCAGTTACGCCAATAAATTAATAAAACCAAAAGCTTACCTTGACTTCTCTGTTTGAGCTGGGTGCTTGAGTAGGCTAAACTAGCTAGCTGCATTTGACACTAGCTAAGTGAAAGTGAAAAAAAATATGCTACAAAATATAGATAGCTTTCTCTCTCTCTGTCTTGCTTCTCCTTAATTTTTGAATAAATTAATTTGTGAAAAACTCAGGCTACACCATGGTGCTACCCTACAGAGTGCTGTTGAGGCTACTGTAAACCTTCATTGCAAAACAGTGTTTTAATAAATTATTTGGTGACATGTGGATATATTTAGTATAGTTTTATCTAAAATGATAACTTTTTACATGTTTCACTATTTTTATGAAATTCGCTGAGGAGAATGGTCATCCCCTTCCTCTTCTGAGGAGCCTCCACTGATTTACACATGCACACAGAGACACACCAATGGCAATGTCCTCACTGCAGTCCTTGTCGTGCTTAATAACGTAAAGATGATAAAGTGGCTGTAGCCACCAAGTGTGCACTTCTAACTGCGGGATTCTAACTAGAGATTTACTCGAGAGCAGCTGAGCTCTTCTCTAGCTGGTAGAACTGAATATGAATGAGAGAGTGGTCTCAGACTGACCCATGAGAAAGAGAGAGACATCCCCTTTCTATGTATGACCATTTGCTAGGACAGAACGGTTCAAATATAGATCCAGTTATCCTCTCCTCAGTCCTTACCCACTGAATTATTCAACCACAGACTGACTGCTGCACGGAAGAAGTGTGTCCCTGTTACGTTGGAATAACTGAGGATTCAATTGCGAGTGAAAGTCTAACATTTATTACAGCAATAGCGAGAGTAGTAAAACAGGGTCAGATGAGGAAGTAGTATAATGAATGTCTGAGCCTTGGCAGCGCAGGGACTGAATGGGCAACCCAGATCCCCCGTGACGGTGAGAGAAGCGAGAGGAAATCCAATCTCCGCAGAACCAGGAAGTACCCGGCGTCGAACCCTCCTCAGGACAGACAGCAGAGCGATCGTAGAATCCAAACTGAAACCGAAACCACAGAAGGCACAAGACCCAGCCAGGAGAACGAACTAGCACACAGGAACAAACCCAACGAACTGACAAACACAAGACGAATGACAATGAGTATAAATAGACACAGATGATGAGTGGCAGCTGGCGCTGATAATGAGCTGAGTGGTGATCAGCGGCCACACCCACACGCACACACAGAGCGAGCTGGTGAATTCATGAACCGTGACAGTCCCCTCTCGACAATGTAAAATTAAAGTTGTGTGCACTGCTGTGTGTGTTTTAGAAGTTCCATCTAAGAGTTTCTTTATTTTTACTATTTTCTACATTGAATAATAATAGTGAAGACATCAAAACTATGAAATAACACATATGGAATCATGTAGTAACCAAAGATGTCACGATCTTCATGAGGGACAGACCAAGGCGCAGCGAGGCAACCAGTATACATGTTTATTTTACAAAAACGAAACTCACGTAACTGGGTAAAACAACAAAAGTAAACGTAACGAAGATCGTGAAGATGAACACACTAAACACAAACAAGCTATGTCCAAACAATCACCCACAAACCCTAAACGAAAACCCCAAACATATATATGGTTGCCAATTAGAGACAACAACACACAGCTGCCTCTAATTGGGAACCATTACTCCAACATAGATATATAACACCTAGAACATAAAAACCCTACACCAAAACCAAAGCAAAAACACGCCAGCCTGTCTTTTCAGGCCTGGAAGTGACAAAAGATGTGTTAAACAAATCAACATATATTTTAGAATTTAGATTCTTCAAAGTAGTCACCCTTTGCCTTGATGACAGCTTTGCATAAGCTTGGCATTATCTCAACCAGCTTCACCTGGAATGCTTTTCCAACAGCCTTGAAGGAGTTCCCACATATGCTGAGCACTTGTTGCCTGCTTTTCATTCACTCTGCGGTCAGACTCATCCCAAAACATCTCAATTTGGTTGAGGTCGGGAGATTGTGGAGGCCAGGCGTCCAGGTCATCCCACTAAGCCTAAATCAGATGGGATGGCGTATCGCTGCAGAATGCTGTGGTAGCCATGCTGGTTAAGTGTGACTTGAATTCTAAATAAATCACAGAGAGTGTCACCAGCAATGCACCCCAACTCCTTAACACCTCCTCCTCCATGCTTTGCGGTGGGAAAAACACATGATCATCCGTTCACCCACAACGCATCACACAAAGACACAGTGGTTGAAACCAAAATCTCCAATTTGGACTCCAGACCAAAGGACAAATTTCCACTGGCCTAATATCCATTGCTCGTGTTTCTTGGCCCAAGCAAGTCTTTAGTAGTAGTGGTTTATTTGCAGCAATTTGACAATGAAGGCCTGATTCACACAGTCTCCTCTGAACAGTTGATGTTGAGATGTGTCTGTTACTTGAACTCTGTGAAGCATTTATTTGAGCTGCAATTTCTGAGTCTCGTAACTCTAATGAACTTATCCTCTGCAGCAGAGATAACTCTTGGTTTTCCAATCCTGTGGCGGTCCTCATGAGAGCAAGTTTCATCATAGCGCTTGATGGTTTTTGCGACTCCACTTAAAGAAACTTTCAAAGTTCTTGAAATTTTACACTTTGACTAACCTTCATGTCTTAAAGTAATGATGGACTTTGCTTATTTGAACTGTTCTTGCCATAATATGGACTTGGTCTTTTACCAAATAGGGCTATCTTCTATCTCCCCCCACACACACCTTGTCACAACACAACTGATTGACTCAAACGCATTAAGAAGGAAAGAAATTCCACAAATTAACTTTTATCAAGGCACACCTGTTAATTGAAATGCATTCCTGGTGACTACCTCATGAAGCTGTTTGAGAGAATGCCAAGAGTGTGCAAAGCTGTCATCAAGGCAAAGGGTGGCAACTTTGAAGAATTTCAAATATAAAATATGTTTTGATTTGTTTAACACTTTTTTGGTTACTACATGATTCTATATGTGTTATTTCATAGTGTTGATGTCTTAACTATTATTCTACAATGTGGAAAATAGTAAAAATAAAGAAAAACCCTTGAATAATAGGTGTTCTAAAACTTTTGACCGGTAGTGTTGAAATGCATTCCTGGTGACTACCTCGTGTGTGTGTGTGTGTGTGTGTGTGTGTGTGTGTGTGTGTGTGTGTGTGTGTGTGTGTGTGTGTGTGTGTGTGTGTGTGTGTGTGTGTGTGTGTGTGTGTGTGTGTGTGTGTGTGTGTGTGTGTGTGTGTGAAGGTTGTACTTCATATGTCATGACTCGTGGTACATGAGTACCATGGATATGCTGGCAGTTGTGGACAGTTCATTTTAAATGTGTGTGAAAAAAAGGGAAAGTGTTAGTATGGCAAAAAGAGGTGTGAGACTGGGTGAGAGACAAATGGAATCATTTATCTACATGTAACAGGAGATTTTAGTCGTATGATAAAATGTGTCTTTAGTTCAGAATAAGTATTACCGGAGGTAGTGAGGTTTCTTGCTGTCGGATGAATAGATAATACTCCAAGGGAGAAGTTTGTCAGTGCTGTTAGATGTCAGAAACAGACTGCAGGCAATTTGTATGTCTGCTCATTTTTCTTTCACATCACAAATGTAATAAATGGCTGCCAAAGTGACAGTTATAGGTAAGTGCCATCATGGCTTCAATATCAACCATAATAGGTCATGGTTTTGAAAAGGAACATTTATCTGAGACAGAACAGACAAACATGAGATACAAAAATATCAGGATAGGAAGGTGAGAAAAGTGGTGAGAAAAAGAGAGAAAGAGCAGAGTGATTTGTCAAACTAGTAATGGTCCAGTAACTCTCTAAAATCACCACTTGGTGAGCTCTGAGTAGGTTGTCATGACCACAATGAGCGATGGGCCGGGTGTGGCATGGCAACAACAGTTCGATTATTTTCTGGTGATGTGCCCACAAGTTACAGACCACTGTGGGAGCTCTACACCTGTGTTTCCCAAAGAGTGGGTCACAGCTGGTCCCTAAGGCGACTATAGAGACACTGTCTCTGGTGAATTGACGTGTCAAGAAAACTCTAAAGGCTTTATCTGGGTAAACTTCTACTGTTCTAAATACGCCTTCCACAGGCTACAGCTTGCTGGACAGGAGAGCACTTCTCCATCTCTCATCAGGGCTGTTGTTTGTCAGAGGTCTAGAGGAAAATATGGTGGACCTGCCGACAGCAGGACCTGCTGACCTGACTGCACAAAGCCTTCTCCTGTTTCAGGGAAAAAAACCTGTGGGTCCATCAAACCTACGTTTTGCTGTGACAACCTGCTGTTGCGTCGTGACACCTCTCTTCGTGGTAAACACAAAACAGGACTGAACAGGTCGCTAGGGTCACTGGAGCGGGATATATTAGTGACTGTTAATTAGCGGTCAACTGATCAGCATAGACATCTTATCGCTTCCTGTTGTACCCAGCTTTCAGCAGTGGCTGGCATTGAGCTTCAGGTTGTGGTCGATAACATTGGAGACGACCAATCAAACAACAGGGTTTAGCCACAGGAACTCTTGAGATTTACATCGATGCAGAACAGCAAAGACCTACAGTGGGGGGAAAAAGTATTTGATCCCCTGCTGATTTTGTACGTTTGCCCACTGACAAAGAAATGATCAGTCTATAATTTTAATGGTAGGTTTATTTGAACAGTGAGAGACAGAATAACAACAAAATAATCCAGAAAAATGCATGTGAAAAATGTTATAAATTGATTTGCAGTTTAATGAGGGAAATAAGTATTTGACCTCTCTGCAAAACATGACTTAGTACTTGGTGGCAAAACCCATGTTGGCAATCACAGAGGTCAGACGTTTCTTGTAGTTGGCCACCAGGTTTGCACACATCTCAGGAGGGATTTTGTCCAAGTCATTAAGGTTTCGAGGCTGACGTTTGGCAACTCGAACCTTCAGCTCCCTCCACAGATTCTCTATGGGATTAAGGTCTGGAGACTGGCTAGGCCACTCCAGGACCTTAATGTGCTTCTTCTTGAGCCCCTCCTTTGTTTCCTTGGCCGTGTGTTTTGGGTCATTGTCATGCTGGAATACCCATCCACGACCCATTTTCAATGCCCTGGCTGAGGGAAGGAGGTTCTCACCCAAGATGTGACGGTACATGGCCCCGTCCATCGTCCCTTTGATGCGGTGAAGTTGTCCTGTCCCCTTAGCAGAAAAACACCCCCAAAGCATAATGTTTCCACCTCCATGTTTGACGGTGGGGATGGTGTTCTTGGGGTCATAGGCAGCATTCCTCCTCCTCCAAACACGGCGAGTTGAGTTGATGCCAAAGAGCTCCATTTTGGTCTCATCTAACCACAACACTTTCACCCAGTTGTCCTCTGAATCATTCAGATGTTCATTGGCAAACTTCAGACGGGCATGTATATGTGCTTTCTTGAGCAGGGGGACCTTGCGGGCACTGCAGGATTTCAGTCCTTCACGGCGTAGTGTGTTACAAATTGTTTTCTTGGTGACTATGGTCCCAGCTGCCTTGAGATCATTGACAGGATCCTCCTGTGTAGTTCTGGGCTGATTCCTCACCGTTCTCATGATCAATGCAACTCCACGAGGTGAGATCTTGCATGGAGCCCCAGGCCGAGGGAGATTGACAGTTCTTTTGTGTTTCTTCCATTTGCGAATAATCACACTAACTGTTGTCACCTTCTTACCAAGCTGCTTGGCGATGGTCTTGTAGCCCATTCCAGCCTTGTGTAGGTCTACAATCTTGTCCCTGACATCCTTGGAGAGCTCTTTGGTCTTGGCCATGGTGGAGAGTTTGGAATCTGATTGATTGCTTCTGTGGATAGGTGTCTTTTATACAGGTAACAAACTGAGATTAAGAGCACTCTCTTTAAGAGTGTGCTCGTAATCTCAGCTCGTTACCTGTATAAAAGACACCTGGGAGCCATAAATCTTTTTGATTGAGAGGGGGTCAAATACTTATTTCCCTCATTAAAATGCAAATCAATTTATAAAAATTTTCACATGCGTTTTTTCTGTATTGTTTTGTTGTTATTGTGTCTCTCACTGTTCAAATAAACCTACCATTAAAATTATAGACTGATCATTTCTTTGTCAGTGGGCAAACGTACAAAATCAGCAGGGGATCAAATACTTTTTTCCCTCACTGTAGCTGTCACCAAGCTTCTGTATTGTATCTCATGTGATGTTGAGCACACCAACGTTTCTGGCTCATCTCAGTCTAACTAATTCGAACATGGGTCATGACCCTTGCCCTTAGTCCTGTGTAGTTTAATCTCTGATTTGTACAGTATGTTCTCTCTGATCCTAATCATTATTTGCAATCAACCTCTTATTGTCCTGTGGTCATCTCTAGCTCAATGGTTGTTTTATAGCCCTCCTGTCAATCCAGAAGTTTCAACATGCCTCAGTTACTTTAATCGTGATCAAATCCTCATATTGTCCATCAGCTAATCCCCATGTTACACACTCGGCCCGCCAACTAAAGACAGATGGCCCACACTGGGTGTTGTTTAAGTATGTTTACTGGTTGGCAATCTCAAATCTCATAGATATCCTAGTCCCCACTTAGTTCACTAGAGAAACCCTGGAAATAGACACTACTGCCAGCCCTTGTATTCCGTACGTGTGTCAAAACCATAACAAGACGAGAGAAAATAAGAAAAAATAACAGTCTTTAAGTACTTTAAGTAATGTCAGCAGTGTGAGATATCTTTATCAGTAGGAAGAGTGTGAGTGCTGTGAGCCTCCTGGTGTTGTGTGTTCCTGGCCCACTCAGACACATGCCCACCACACGTAGATCAGGATCACAGCCACATTACTTCTTCCATTAGAGGGAGCCTCACAATCTGTCTGTTTTTCCATTGCCCTGAGGAAAGCCTCACTGACAGTCTACTGAGGGTTCCCACTGCAAACGCAGCCAAACAGGCACTCAGAGAGAACGAGAGATGCCTCCTCCATACCAAGATACAGCACAAAGAGAGAGAGAAGGAGAGGGAGAGAGAGGGTATAGAAGGGGAGAGAAATAATGAGAGGGGAGAGGGAGAAAGAAAGCAAGATAAAGACTCTATTTAACCACTCACCAGTCAAAACTTATAGAAAACATCCTCAAAGCTTATAGAAAACCAGAGCATGTGGGCTGAAATAGCTTCTTAATAAACCATGAGTCATATGTAACATGTCTCCTGCCATGACTATCTGTATTTATCATGATGATGTAATTTATTGTATTAGGAGCACATGAATTCATCCCTGTCTTATCCCTGTGTCAGAGTCTTTCATTTGTGACCCCAGACCCTCAGTATAAGTGGGCACCATGGTCAGCTAAGTGCTCGGGGCCATCAATCTACACACCTGCTGACCCCACTCCACAACCTTGACCTGTTCCATTGTAAGAGTACTGCAGTTCTTCATTGGTAGAAGGTGAAATAGGGGCATAATATCACATCACATAACATACACATAAAGAAGCCTCTGGAATCGTGACCCACACACGAGCTAAACATGTACAGTGCTTTCAGAAAGTGTTCACGCCCCATGATTTGTTTCACATTTTTCTGTGTTACAAAGTGGGATTAAAATGTATTTAATATTTTAAAAAATTGTCAACAATCTACTCAAAATACTCTTATGTCAAAGTGAGGAACAATTGTATACAATTAAAAAAATTATACACTAATATACTGTATCTTGATTACATAAGTATTCAACCCCCTGAGTCAATACATGTTAGAATCATATTTGGCAGCGATTACAGCTGTGAGTCTTTTTGGGTAAGTCTCTAAGAACTTTCCACACCTGGATTGTGCAAAACTTGCCAATTTTTCTTTTCAAAACCATTTTCAGGTTTGCCATATATATAAGCAGGTTTAAGTCAAAACTGTAACTTGGACACTCAGGAATATTTACTGTCTTCTTTGGCCTTGTGTTCAAGTTTATTGTCCTCCTGAAAGGTGAATTCATCTCCCAGTGTCTGGTGGAAAGCAGAATGAACCAGATTTTCCTCTAGGATTTTGTCTGTGCTTAGCTCTATTCCTTTTTTTTCCTGATAACTCCCCAGTCCTTAACGGTTACAAGCATACCCATAACATGATGCAGCCACCACTATGCTTGAAAATATGGAGAGTGGTACTCAGTAATGTGTTGAATTACTTTAGCGCCTTGTTGCAAAAAGGATTAATGTTTTGTCATTTTTATTCTGTACAGGCTTCCTTCTTTTCACTCTGTCAATTAGGTTAGTATTGTGGAATATCTACAATGCTGTTGATCCATCCATTTCTCCTATCACAGCTATTAAACTCTGTAACTGATTTTAAGTCACCATTTGGCCTCATGGTGAGATTGCTGAGCGGTTTTCTTCCTCTCGAGCAACTGAGTTAGAAAGACAGCTGTATCTTTGTACTGAATGGCTATATTCATACACCATCCAAAGTGTAATTAAGAACTTCACCATGCTCAAAGGGATACTTTTATTTTTACCCATCTACCAATAGGTGCCCTTCTTTGCGTGGCATTGGAAAACCTCCCTGGTCTTTGGTTGAATCTGTGTTTGAAATTTACTGCTCGACTGAGGGACCTTACAGATAATTGTATGTGTGGGGTACAGAGATGAGGTAGTGATTCAAAAATCATGTTAAACACTAATATTGCACACAGAGTGAGTCCATGCAATTTATTATGTGACTTGTTAAGCAAATGTTTACTCCTGAACTTATTGAGGCTTGCCATAACAAAGGGGTTGAATACTTGTTGACTCAAGACCTTTCAGCTTTTCATGTTTAATTCATTTGTACAAATTTTGAAAAACAAAATTCCGCTTTGACATTATGGGGTATTGTGTGTAGGCCAGAGACAAAAAAATCTAAATTGAACCATTTTAAATTCAGGCTGTAACACAACAAATTGTGGATACTTTCTGGAGGCACTGTAATTCTTTCTCTGGCTGTAAACCATTCTAAAATACCTTCCCCACATAGCAACCCATGTGTAAGTAAAAGTTGTGGCACACATTAGAGAATGTCCACCCTGCTCCAGTAGATGCTCCAGATGCTTGCAGAAGAGAGAGTATTTCCTGCCAGATGTCCTGGGAGAAAGGCCGGTGTTAAACAGCTGTTCTAGGCCAGTGACACGCAGGGAGCCATTTCCCCTCCTGCACCTGCCACCCACAAGGGACCATGCTTATGCATCCACACAAAGTCAGACACACTCTCTCTCATCTTACCTGTCTAAACCAGCTAATGCGCTTTAGCACAGCTGAGAGGCAGAGGCATAAGCTCAGAGTTCCACACACACACACACACACACACACACACACACACACACACACACACACACACACACACACACACACACACACACACACACACACACACACACACACACACACACACACACACACACACACACACACACACACACACACACACACACACACACACACACCTGTTTCCCGGTGACAGTGCCACCTTCACATCTTCAGAGGACACAGCCCACTGCCTGGGAGCACAGCCATCCATCTCTTTGTCTCACACTCTGCACACCATTTGTCAGGACAGGCCCAGGGGTGGGAGGGGAAGGTTGGGGAGGGGGCGGTTGTGATGTGCTCGATAACGTGGGGGTAACATTTGCTGTCATCTCCCCATGATTGCATAATCACAGTCAGCTCTTCAATGTGACAAAGGAGAGAGGAGGCTTGAGGAGAGGAGAGAGGAGGCTTGAGGAGAGGAGAGAGGAGGCTTGAGGGGAGGAGAGAGGAGGTTTGAGGAGAGGAGAGAGGAGGTTTGAGGAGAGGAAACTGTCTCACTACTGTTTGTTTGGCATCCAAGCCTCTCTCTCTCTCTTACTACTCCATCGCTCCTCTCTATGTGTCCTTCCTCTCTCTGTGCCTCTCTCTGTCTCTTTACCGCTCCATCTCACGGTCTCCCCACCTGCCTCATATAAGGCTGTTTGTTAGTGGTTCTGGGACGGTGATGAGGGAGTAGGTGAGGAGGGGAGACGAGTTTGGGGAAGTTTGAGGGTAGACTTGCAAACACCTGGGTCACTCCCAACATGGAACTTTCCGACCAGTCTGTTCCCCATGGGTGTAGGTGTTTTTGTCTACACTGTTCTCTATCCCATGCTATTCTCACGTCGGCCTGAGGAAGGCCCATTGTTTACTGGCAGTGGCTGGGTAATTCCATCCATCCTTTCCATTACATTGTCATTAATAGAAACAAAAACAAGTGATACTGAATCCTCAAACCGTGGCCTGAACAACCCAGTAATAAGCGGGGTGTGAAGGAGGTCAAGCACACAGTACATAGATCATAGCACCGCTACACATAACAGGATCAGAAATACCCAATGTGTGCCAATTCCGCCCAGACTAAAAAGTGTGAGATGATGTGTGTGTTTTGTGTGTGTGTGAGAGAGAGAGAGAGAGAGAGAGAGAGAGAGAGAGAGAGAGAGAGAGAGAGAGAAATAGAGAGAGAGAGAGTTCCCTCTACAGACAAGATCAGGTGGTGAACTGGGCGAGCATAGCCATGATTAAGTGCAGTGGAACTGAATCCATACTCTGTGGCCCAGGAGAGAGGGATAGAAAACTTCCCATCCTATAGCAGGCTTTATAGAGCAATACAATCCTATTACATGTATCCTTCTCTGTCCTCTCTGCTCCAGGTGGCAGACATGTTTCTTGTATCCTCTTTTCCATCCCTCCCCCTCTCTCACATCTCCCCCTGGCACTGGGCTGGCCTCAGCTCCCATCAGACTGGTGGTAAAACTAGATGTGACGCCAAGGGTGGTGCAGACAGTACATGATTGCACATATCTCCATACAAACCCCACAGCAGAGCTCCCTAACAGTACCTACTCTACCTGCTCTGGTGGGGAGTGGAGGGAAGCTGCCCTCAACGAGTTCTCTCTCCCTCTTTTCATCCTTCAACCCCCATGAAGCTTGATAAAGCTGATTGAACTGCTACCTCTTTGCGCACCCCACTAAGCACCCACTCACACACACCTTGTTCAGGACAGGAGGATGGCTCTGCTCGCACTTCAGGACATATTAAATATTCACAATGCCTCCAAGGAGACAGAGGAGGGACCGCTAGCGCTTTGGTCTAATTACTGAAACAGGAGTATATATGGGAAGGGTGGGGAGGATTGCATGTGTGTGCCTGTGTGCTACTGAATTTATAGACATGTACTTTGTGTGTGGTATGCAAACAAGTGTACAGGAGAGAATGTGTCTACATCTCACTTGAATTAATGTTTGTCCTGTCTTGTATGTGAATATCTGCCAGATGTAGCAGTAGTAAACGGCAGTGGATCAGCGGGCTTCGTTACCTCATCATTTACTCCTAATGACGGGCAGTGATGGGGACATCTCGTCCCGTTTCCTGTTTCCTGCGTAAGACTCAGACACTAGAGACACATCCAGCCCTGCTGGTCCTTCACCCCTGCCCTGCCTTGACACCTTACAGACACATCCAACCCTGCTGGTCCTTCACCCCTGCCCTGCCTGGCCTCCTTACCGACACATCCAACCCTGCTCTTCCTTCACCACTGCACTGCCTGGCCTCCTTACAGACACATCCAACCCTGCTGTTCCTTCACCGCTGCCCTGCCTGGCCTCCTTACAGACACATCCAACCCTTCTGTTCCTTCACCGCTGCCCTGCTTGGCCTTACAGACACATCCAACCCTGCTGTTCCTTCACCGCTGCCCTGCCTGGCCTTCTTACAGACACATCCAACTCTGCTGTTCCTTCACCACTGCACTGCCTGGCCTCCTTACAGACACATCCAACCCTGCTGTTTCTTCACTGCTGCCCTGCCTGGCCACCTTGCAGACACACACACTATGATTCAGTCCCCTTGAGAATACCTCCTTCTCCCACTTACCACAAATCAACCCTACTCCTCTCACATCACTGCTCCGGCCACACCCACACAAATCCCCATCCTCTGGACCCTAATGCCGTCTCCACACGCACACACCTCACACTTCCTCCTCTAGGAAACTCACACGTTTCTGCCACACTGCCTGATTCCCTTCAGTCAGTCACTCTAGTCTAACCCATCCACCTCTGAGAGTCTTTGCTATGAGTGGCCTGGGTAGACGTCTCTCTGAGTGAGTCCATGTCCCTGTGATCTCTTCTCTGCCTGGCTGGCTGGGACTGGCACTGCGCCCAGACTGGAGTGGGAAGGTGTATTATTGGAGTGAGATTGGGGTGTGGGGGGGGGGCTGCTCTTCTATAGTTAGCTGCTCTTCTATAGTTAGCACACACACACACACCTGGAGTCAGTTTCAACGCTGCCGTTCGTATTTAGCACGAGTCATTAGGCACGCTGCAGCCCTGTCTGCTCATCAGGCCACATTAGCCATGATCTGATCAGTGTGAGTTCCCCTCAAAGGCCCATTTTAGAACCAGGGCTCAAGAGCCAAGAGCTCTGTGTTCCCTGGTACGCTACTCTACTCACCCACTCTAGCCAGAGAGATGTGCATGCAGTTAACATTCACACCACACTGTGCTGCTTGGATTGTAGTTGATATACACTGAACTAAAATATAAATTCAAAATGTAACGGTTGGTCCCATGTTTCATGAGCTGAAATAAAAGATCCCAGAAAGTTTCCATAAGCACAAAATTATTTATCTCAAATTTTGTGCACAAATTTGTTTACATCCATGTTAGCGAGCCATTCTCCTTTGCTACCTGACAAGTGTGTCATATCAAGAAGCTGATTAAACAGCATGATAATTATGCAGGTGCACCTTGTGCTGGAGACAATAAAAGGCCACTCTAAAATGTTCAGTTATGTCACACAACACAATGCCACATACGTCTCAAGTTTTGAGGGAGTGTTTAATTGGCATGCTGACTGCAGCAATGTCCACCAGAGCTGTTGCCAGAGAATTTAATGTTAATTTCTCTACCATAAGCCGCATCCAACGTCATTTTAGAGAATTTGGCAGTATGTCCAACCGGCCTCACAACCGCAGACCACGTGTAACCACACCAGCATCCGGCTTCTTCCCTCCACATCCTGCTTCTTCACCTGCAGGACCGTCTGAGACCAGCCACCCGGATAACTGATGAAACTGTGGGTTTGCACAACAGAAGAATTTCTGCACAAACTGTCAGAAACCGTCTCAGGGAAGCTCATCTGTGTGCTCGTCATCCTCACAAGGGTCGGTTTAAACTGTATGGGACAGATGGCAGACTGCCTGTATGGAGTTGTGTGAGAAAACGCTGATGTCAACGTTGTGAACAGAGTGCCCCATGGTGGCGGTGGGGTTATGGTATGGGCAGACATAAGCTACGAACAACAAACACAATTGCATACTATCAATGGCAATTTTAATGCACAGAGATGCCGTGACGAAATCCTGAGGCCCATTGTCATGCCATTTATCCACCGCCATCACTTACGTATCCAAAGGTAAAGGTAGAAGTATAAATAATTTCAAATTCCAAATATTAAGCAAACCACACGGCACCATTAAAAAAAATTATTTACGGATATCCAGCGGCACGCTCTAACACTCAGACATCATTTACAAACAAAACATCAGAAAGATCAGCCGCTGTAGGGATGACTAGGGATGTTCTCTTGTGTGAATTTTCCTTTCCTGCTAAGCATTCAAAATACAACGAGTACTTTTGGGTGTCAGGGATGTATGGAGTAAAAAGTTCATACTTTTTTTAAAGAATGTAGTGAAGTAAAAGTAAAAGTTGTCAAAAATATCAGTACAGTGCCTTCGGAAAGTATTCAGACCCTTTGACTTTTTCCACATTTTGTTACGTTACAGCCTTATTCTAAAATTGATTGAATTGTTTTTTTTCTCATCAATCTACACACAATACCCCATAATGACAAAGCAAAAACAGGTATTTTGAAATGTTTGCTAATTTATAAAAATAAAAAAAATGAAATATCACATTTACATAAGTATTCAAACCATTTACTCAGTACTTTGCTGAAGCAGCTTTGGCAACGATTACAGCATCAAGTCTTCTTGGGTATGATGCTACAAGCTTCACACACCTGTATTTGGGGAGTTTCTCCCATTCTTCTGTGCAGATCCTTTCAAGCTCTGTCAGGTTGGATGGGGAGCATCACTGCACAGCTATTTTTAAGTCAAGGTGTCTGAATACTTTCCGAAGGCACTGTAGTAAAGTACAGATACCCCAAAAAATGACTTAAGTAGTACTTTCAAGTATTTTTACTTGAAGTACTTTACATCACTGCATGTCACCCATTGAGCATGTTTGGGATGCTCTGGATCGACGTGTACGACAGAGTGTTCCAGTTCCCGCCAATATCCAGTAACTTTGCACAGCCATTGAAGAGTACAACATTCCACAGGCTACAATCAAAAGCCTGGTCAACTCTATGCAAAGGAGATGTCTGAGGTCAATTTCACACCATATGTATTGAATTCAAAATCAAATAAATCGTGAACATGAATTACCTGTTGCACAACATTCGGCGCAGGTGTTGGTAACTGGTTCGCCATACACCTACGCTGAACGTTGTGCAACAGGTAATTCATATGCTTACTTAAGTAGTTAGATGGTTTGTCATTAAATGTATTAGATAGACATGCTTCTAATATCCATACATTATTGACACGTAACTGACAATTTTGAAGTACGTTAGCTAAAACCCTAAAACGAGGTGACGTCAGAACGTCTACTTAAGTAGGCAATAGAAAAAAAGCCTGTCTATCATGTTCATTGATTGGGTTAAGACGAACCGTCAATCCAAAACTAGTGGACCAATAGAGACTCATTGTCTACGCCTCCGTCTAAACCCCAACCTTCACAGAAAAATGATGCCAAAACTCAAAAAAGACTGGCAGTGAAAGCAAAGAAACAGACATTGAAAGCAAAGATACGAGTAGCGTAACCAAAAGGTAGTACAGTCGTGGCCAAAAGGTTTGAGAATGACACAAATATTAATTTCCACAAAGTTTGCTGCTTCAGTGTCTTTAGATATTTTTGTCAGATGTTACTATGGAATAGTGAAGTATAATTACAAAGCATTTCAAGTGTCAAAGGCTTTTATTGACAATTACATGAAGTTGATGCAAAGAGTCAATATTTGCAGTGTTGACCCTTCTTTTTCAAGACCTCTGCAATCATCCCTGGCATGCTGTCAATTAACTTCTGGGCCACATCCTGATTTGATTTCATTCTTGCATAATCAATGCTTGGAGTTTGTCAGAATGTGTGGGTTTTGTTTGTCCACCCGCCTCTTGAGGAGTGGCCACGTTCTCAATGGGATTAAGGTCTGGGGAGTTTCCTGGCAACGGACCCAAAATATAGATGTTTTGTTCCACAAGCTACTTAATTATCACTTTTGCCTTATGGCAAGGTGCTCCATCATGCTGGAAAAGGCATTGTTTGTCACCAAACTGTTCCTGGATGGTTGGGATGATTGAGAGAAGTTGTGTTGGTAGTTGTGTTGATGTGTTGGGACCATTCTTTATTCATGGCTGTGTTCTTAGGCAGAATTGTGAGTGAGCCCACTCTCTTGGCTGAGAAGCAACCCCACACATGAATGGTCTCAGGATGCTTTACTGTTGGCATGACATAGGACTGATGGTAGTGTCTTCTCTGGACAAGCTTTTTTCCGAATGCCCCAAACAATCGGAAAGGGGATTCATCAGAGAAAATTTCCTCAGCAGTTCAATCCCTGTACCTTTTGCAGAATATCAGTCTGTCCCTGATGTTTTTCCTGGAAAGAAGTGGCTTCTTTGCTGCCCTTCTTGACACCAGGCCATCCTCCAAAAGTCTTCGCCTCACTGTGCGTGCAGATGCACTCACACCTGCCTGCTGCCATTCCTGAGCAAGCTCTGTACTGGTGGTGCCCCGATCCCGCAGCTGAATCAACTTTAGAAGACAGTCCTGGTGCTTGCTGGACTTTCTTGGGCGCCCTGAAGCCTTCTTCACAACAATTGAACCGCTCTCCTTGAAGTTCTTGATGATCTGATAAATATTTGATTTAGGTGCAATCTTACTGGCAGCAATATCCTTGCCTGTGAAGCCTTTTTTGTGCACAGCAATGATGACGGCAAGTGTTTCCTTGCAGGTAACCATTGTTGACAGAGGAAGAAGAATGATTCCAAGCAAGACCCTCTTTTTGAAGCTTCCAGTCTGTTATTCGAACTCAATCAGCATGACAGAGTGATCTCCAGCCTTGTCCTCGTCAACACTCACACCTGTGTTAACAAGAGAATCACTGACATGATGTCAGCTGGTCCTTTTGTGGCAGGGCTGGAATGCAGTGGAAATGTTTTGGGGGGATTCAGTTCATTTGCATGGCAAAGAGGGACTTTGAAATTAATTGCAATTAATCTGATCACTCTTCATGACATACTGTATATGCAAATTGCCATCATACAAACTGAGGCAGCAAACTTTTAAAATGTATATTTGTGTCATTCTCAAAACTTTTGGCCACGACTGTACATGCAGGCAAGAGCGTAGGCAAAATCTATTCAATAGGATTGGTTGCTGGGAAAGTTTAACAGAAAAAAAATTGCATTCGTTTTCTAATATTTTCTTTAATAATTTGTCATAGAGTTTTGCTCTCGCTTTAAAATTATTTGCTTACAAGTTTTTGGGTTTTGCTTTTGATGTCTTATTTTTGTTTACAATTCTATACATTTTGCTTTCAATTGTTTGGTTTTTGATTTTGACATCCGTTATTTCACTCGTCCTCGAAAATATAATGTTCTCAACTTTATTTTTCATGTTCACGATTTATTTTATTTTGAATTGAATACATATGGAGTGAAATTTACCCCATAGAGATGTGCCGTGCTGCATGAGGCAAATGGTGGTCACACCAGATACTGAATGGTTTTCTGATCCACGCCCCTACCTTTTTTTAAGGTATCTGTGACCAAACAGATGCATATCTGTATTCCCAGTCATGTGAAATCCATAGATTAGGGCCTAATACATGTATTTCAATTTCCTTATATGAACTGTAACTCAGTAAAATCTTACAAATTGTTGCATGTTGCGTTTATATTTTTGTACAGTGTAATTGACCTGGATTCTCAGTGCGTGGAGCTGGCTCTATGGCTTTACATGGTCCATGTTCTAACACTTAAGCTCTCCCCATCCCGGCGTTGTAACCCAACACTGAGTGTGAGAGTGTGAGAGATAAACATCTACATGTAGACTAGACACAGAGAGCAGGTTAGATTAATCTTTCAGAAGGGCAAGCAGATATCTCTGTTTTATTTAATGCTATAGCATAATACCTTTAAAGGTGTGTAAATGTTCACGTTATATAGTGTGTTATGTCTTGAAGTGTTTGGAATGTTGTGGAACGTCATTAGTATTTGGCACACAGGCAGAGTTACAGTATTGCATGTCTGGATGTCAGGCGTAATGTGCACTTGTCATGTATGAGGTACAGTATGCCTAACGACCACATCAGCCAATGTGTGTCAGTTTAAGTATGTCAGTGAAATACTCAAGAACCACAAACACTACACAGTATCCTTATAAACACATTGGAAATATAAGGAAGCATACAATGACAATATTCAAAGGTCAGATAGACTTTGTCCTTGCTAATATGTAAAATGCAGTTTACACTTGAAATGGTGTGAACTTGAGTCATTAATGGTGATTGGTTAAGATAATCGTTAATGGGAGCAAATCCCCTTTGGATCTAATGTGTTTGTAGATTTTTATACATCACTTTGGTCCCTCAGGATCCTGACAGAAGGAAGGACATGTTAGGTGTGGCTCTGGTTGAGTTTAAACTGTCTGGCCTTCAATTCACTCTCTTTGAGCTGGGGCATTGAGCTGATACTGAAACACTATACCCCAGACTGCCTCTACCTCTTTGTCCCTTTCTTTCTCTCTTTCTCTCTCGCTCAGCCTCTCCCTAAAGGCCAGGGTGGGTTTGCAGGCACCTCACCTGCCAGGATTAATTAAAGCTAATGAATGCTGAGCGGTGCCAGGGATTAATCCTGCAATCCACTGACCTGGGACAGGGATAGGGACACAACCTCCACTGTGACCTTGTGTCGGAATGACACACACTGGCCCTAGCTGGGAGAGGACTAATAGGTGTGCCACACCCAGCGTACATGACCCTGATCTGAATGCGCTCTGTTAATCCACAACACCTCGTCCAGATCCTGATGTACTCAGCATGTAGTACACATCATCCTGTCCCCTGTGACTTCCACACAGGTCCAAATGCTCTTATCATGCAGGGGAGTCACAGGCTGTGCTATGAACCTAGGTCTCTAGTAGTCTGCTAGTAGTACAGACTCACTTTGCAAGGTGCTTTGTAGAAGAACTAGGACAATAAGTCTGAGGGAGTCAGTCTGAAGGAGAGAGGCAGATGGGAGGGACTGAGAGGATAGGCAGAAAAAAGGAGAGGAACAAAGTCACACATTTGACAGGGATATGACACCACAATTTACAGCTGCACAGCAAATTTGAAATAAAAAACGTAACACCCACAGTGTTAAATGTAATAATTTCTTAGTGTGTACTGTATATGTGACCATCAGAAATAGTGTTAAACTAACACTTTTCAAAGTGTTGATGAACTAACACCCCAAGAATGTTTGGTCCCTAAAACCATGGGCAACTTCCGACTTCAATTAACACTTTATTAGAGCTGATGCTGTTACACTTTCTCAGTGTCAGGGAATTACACCTGTGGTGTTACAGTAACTTGTTTTGGGGTGTTGTTTTAACGCTGTAGGGCAGGGATGGGAAACTTGATCCGAGGGCCTTCAAAGGCACATATATTTATTCATTTCGCAGGGTGCCTTTCGAGTGAATTTTAAATGGTACCAGTGCCACCTATGATTGTGTATGCCGGTGACAGAGACACGACTGTTGCATTCGATGAAGGCTACAGGACTGGATGTCAATCAGTGAGTGCCTAAGTTAATATTTTTACATAAAAATTGCATTATTCATAACAATACATTGCTTTTTTGACAATACCATACTTTGACAGCCTAGTTTTACCCTAACACAGTTGTCTGGAGCTCCTGGTTTGCAAGTCACATTATAGCTTTGCAAGTCACATCACTAGCTTACAAAGTGTTACATAATTCCAATCGGAATTCAGCCAGTCAGGATATCCAACAACTGGAACTTTTAATCACCCGCAATTTGCAGTTAGAATGACTGTCAAGGTAGGGAAGATTGAAAAATGAGACTACCGGGCCTCACGAGTGGCGCAGCGGTCTAAAGCACTGCATCGCAGCGCTTGAGGCGTCACTACAGACCCAGGTTTGACTGGGAGTCCCATAGGACGGTGCACAATTGTTAGGGCAGGGTTTGGCCGTTCTAATGACTCCTTGTGGCGGGCCGGGCGCCTGCAGGCTGACTGGTCGTCAGTTGAACAGTGTTTCCTCTGACATATTGGTGCAGCTGGCTTCCAGGTTAAGCAGGCAGGTGTTAAGAAGCGGAGTTTGGTGGGTCATGTTTCGGTGAACGTGTGACTCGACCTTCGCCTCTCCCAAGCCCGTTGGGGAGTGGCAGCAATGAGACAAGATCGCAATTGTATTTCACAAAAAAGGGGGAACAAATATGTACAGTATAGACTTTCTTTGTCAGTGGGCAAACATACAAAATCAGCAGGGGATCAAATACTTTTTTCCCTCACTGTACATGTCAATGCACTGACGTTTGACTGATGCATGTTGTCTTGGTTGTGTTTCAACAGGTCCTGGCCATCATCTCCATCCTCTTTATCGTGCTGTCAACCATTGCCTTGTCTCTGAACACCCTCCCGGAGCTGCAGGACATAGACGAGTTTGGCCAGGTGACAGATAACCCTCAGCTAGCTCACGTGGAAGCGGTGTGCATTGCCTGGTTCACCATGGAGTACCTGCTCCGCTTCATCTCCTCGCCCAGCAAGTGGAAGTTCTTCAAGGGTCCACTAAACATAATAGACCTGCTGGCCATCCTACCCTACTACGTCACCATCTTCCTGACTGAATCCAATAAGAGCGTTCTACAGTTCCAGAACGTCCGGAGGGTGGTGCAGATCTTCAGGATCATGCGTATCCTACGTATTCTGAAGCTGGCCAGGCATTCCACAGGGCTCCAGTCTCTGGGCTTCACCCTGAGGAGGAGCTACAATGAGCTGGGCCTGCTCATCCTATTCCTGGCCATGGGTATTATGATCTTCTCCAGCCTCGTCTTCTTCGCCGAGAAGGACGAGGAGGACACCAAGTTCAAAAGCATTCCGGCCTCCTTCTGGTGGGCTACCATTACTATGACTACGGTGGGGTATGGGGACATCTACCCAAAGACTTTACTGGGTAAGATTATTGGGGGTCTGTGCTGCATAGCTGGAGTGTTGGTGATAGCCTTGCCTATCCCCATCATCGTCAACAACTTCTCCGAGTTCTACAAGGAGCAGAAGAGGCAGGAGAAGGCCATCAAAAGGCGGGAGGCCCTGGAGAGGGCCAAGAGGAACGGCAGCATCATCTCCATGAACATGAAGGAGGCGTTTGCACGCAGTGTCGAGCTCATCGACGTAGTGGTAGAAAATAATGGAGAGAACATGGGGATGGTGCAGGACAACCACCTGTCTCTTAGCCACAGGAAAGAGACTCCCAAGAGGACCACCTCAGAGATGGGCTCCACTCAGTCATTAGAGCCCAGCTCACCAGACAAAGCCCATCCCGCCAGCCCTCAGCAACTCAACGCTCAGAAACTGGAGGAGATGTACAACAAGATGGCCAAGACCCAGTCTCAGCCTAACCTTAACAGTAAGGACAAGGGGCATTTGTCTAAAGTGCCCAAGAAGAGAGACGAGATAGAGATGGGTGTCATCCCCACAGAGCCTGCCCCAACCACAGACATGAGGAGCATGTCCAGTATTGACAGCTTCATGAGTTGTGCTGCTGACTTCACCGAAAGTGCCCGCTTCTCCCACAGCCCCAGCACCACTGTACCAGGGAGGGTTAGCGCCAACCCTGTGCTCGAGACCACCCTGGAGCACGAGGCCATGGAGTCCTCCCACAGCGCCACCAAGGTCCCAGGAGGACGAGGCTCCAAGCACGGCCTGTTCTCTGACAGCCCCCGGGGCCTACGCTTAAGCAACCCACTCAAGAACCGCTCCCTCAAGGTCAACTTCAAAGGCGGGGATGCAGACCCTTCCTCCTCCTCCTCAGCACAGGGGCCAGGGGGCTGGGCCCTCTCAGATAGCTCTGCCCTCTCTGCCCACTCCCTCATGAGCCCTGAGGTGTCTGTCTACACCACTGCCAGCAGCAAGACTCCACCCCCTGAGACCCTGATCCCGACAGTCTTCACATTCCATGACGCGTCCATCAGTAAGTTCATTGATGCTGACACGGACGAGGAGGAACACCTCCATGATAGCTCGGGTACAAACGCCTCCCAGAGGCTTCTGGGAAAAGCCAGCCCCAAGCTCAGCTCCTACAGCAGCCACCAACGCACGGCCAACCACCTGGAGAGCTCCCAGAGGATGCTGGGTAACAGTGTGTTCCCCTTGGAGGCCCGGTCAGGTGGGGGACAGGGGAATCATGTGCTCTCCCTGGGAGAGAGGAGTCATTCAAACACCCATAATGAGAGCAAGTGAGGTAGGGGGAGGGAATAGGTAGTACAGAGAGGACCCAAACAGGAGGACTTTGTGCAAATACCAGAGAGAAATAAAACATGAGCTCTAACCCATACCAGGAACTGCATTCCTACTTACATTAATAAAAGGAACTAAAACACCTGCAGCGACTGTTTTTTTTTGTTTTGTAACAAATGCCCAATAAGTAGAACGTATGGGACACAGGAAGGAGCTCACTCGACCTTCCGTTTCCTGCTACTTGAGGGCAAAGACTGTCAGCAAAATTACCCAGGGCATTGGGAGATGCTACAGTAATGCTGGATTGAGAAAGAGAGAGAATTTTTAAATGGTGCATTGCTGTGTCCAAAGGGGATATGCATAACTCTGCAGATCTGGTCACACACTGTAGATTTAGGTATTACTGAATCAGCATTGTGCTAAAATAAATTTTGTTGATTTCTTTGTGTTTTCTTCCTCAAAACTGGCCTTAGTTATATGTGACTATGTGTATGCATAGCGTATACGTGTGTTTGCATGTCTGTATGTGTATGTGTATGCATGATGATAGGCAGATAAACATACACACACAGTTATGCAGTATTTTATGTATATTGTTTTTCCTTTTTTTATTATATAAATAGTACATTTTCTTTGGTCTGTTATTTTATGATGCTATCTGAGAGGTGAACTTTCATCCTTGTTTATCAACAGTTTGGTTCAGCCATTAGAGAGGAACCGACCACTTTGATATCCTGTCTGTTTCCTCATTCCTATTTTTTTGTTTTTGATTGTGTGTATTTTATCCAGACAGGTTAGGGTTAGGGTTAGGGTTAACCCGGTCTCCTTTATATTGTAATACTCTCAGATGTGTGGTTGTAGTTGATTGTCACACTTCATATCCAATCCCCATTGATACTGGGGAAGGGATAATAGCATCCATTTAGGCTGGATTGAAAGTACTGAAAACACTCAGATTTTCAATTTTAAAGTTCCACATTTGTACAATGGATAATACTGTAAGAGCTCAATAAGAACATTAAAAAAGAACACACTCATTGCAAAAAGTAATATATATATTTTTTTTTTTGTATATTAGAATAATTAATTATTCTAAACTCATAGTTTTGCATTTCAATACATTGTTTTATTTTAGAGAGAATATTACAAGATATTGAATTTGTATTTTTGGCTAGTAGTTGGGGTAAATGTTTGTCCTTCTGTCCTTTGTACAATGTGTATAACTTTGTATAACACTCTGTTAAATCCAGGGCATCTTTAATCATATCATGGACCCACACAATGTTATTAATTAATTATAACAACAATAGTTTCAAAACAACAGAATGTCCGAAATATTTCAGGACAAACTCAAACACAGCAGAGATGAAGGGATAAGGGAGGAGTGGAATGCCGGAAGGGGGAGATGGTAAGATGGCACACAGGAAGAAAGGACAGGAATAAGGAATAGGGAACAGCACTTTATTTTACAGAGGGAATCATGATCTCATTGGATGACTTCCACACTATGGATGGTAGAGCTGGGGACCAGCTGCCAGAATTCACAACAAGCATCATATGGCTACATACACAGGCACTGACAAACACTGAGCCACTCACATGCTCATACTCATGCAGTCAACACATGCTCACAGGCACGTTTTAAGTGGGTTCAAACTAAACTTAACCTATCCCAGTACATCTCATAGGTAGTATCTGATACAGACCACATTTCCAGCTCAATATATCCACTACCCTCATGCACTTTACAATGCTAAAGATACGATTTTAATTTAGCCTTTAAAACACCCGGCTAAACACTCAATATAGAGTGAGAAAAAAGTGTATTGTTGACTTCCATTGTCCTATTTTTCTAATGTCAGACTACATGAAAAGAGATAGGTATTTCTGTGCCTCTGCCAGTAACAAACTTGCTTCCCTCCCCCATCTCCACTCTGGAAAGTCTGTCACAGTAGCCTCAGTTTAATAGAGCTCACATGACACTTCAATAAAGTGTAAAGCAAATAAACACAAAGAACTGGTTTGCCATGCTGTCAGGGTGTGATATTAAAGCACACAAACATACAGACACGCAACACACAGATAGTGTCCTGCCATAGTGTGCTGCCCCATAGACTTAAATAAATACACTCATTATTTTGAATAACCAAAGCCAAACACAATCATTCATGAGGGCCTGCTAAAGAAATATACTATCAAAAACTAAAGTGAGCACTGGAGGGGGGGTAGGCTGATGTGACCAACCATGTAGTTAGTTACAGTTAGATGATGAGAGAACAGTGTGGCAGAGAGCTGTCTGTCTACTGTCTGTCTACTGTTCCTCCTGATGTCTGTAGCTATTCCTGTGGACCTCAGGCCCTAGTCCAGCCCCACTCTATATCCATAGCCAGTCCACTATTAGATGATTTTATCCCTAACAATGAAGTATTGGGCCATTTAGTCTATATTGGAATGAATTTAATAAGCATGACAGAGCATTGTAGGACACTTGACCTCTGAACCCACACCCGATAGAGAGACCATTACCCCCTGACTTACCAGAGCAGCATTACTTCCTTTAAGACTCATATTAAATATAGATCACTTTATCATCTATGTTCATGCTTTCCTTTTCAAAGGGAAGATGGCTATTAAATCAATAGGACTACTGTACTGAGTCAAGAAATAATGCCTGTCTGTTTGGTGACTCAAACACTGAGGGAAATTTTGAGTGTGTTCCATTGTCCTGTTTAACACAAAACACAAGTGTTTGTGATCATTTTTGTGTATTTCCTACTGAAAGAGTTGCACTCTTGAGCATGTTTGTGTATAATGACAATGTGCAAATTATGTTTGGTTTGAGGCAGATTTTGGGATGAGTCCATTTCTCTGGTTCTATAAAAACCAGTCTGGACAGGGCAGTGGAAAGATCAGGCCACCAACAAAGTGTCTTAGGTACACCTGTGCCTTTGGCAGCTCAAGTCATAGAGTTCTTTGAAACTAAACGTTTTAAAGAGTAAAATGTCAGGGAAGGGTGGACTTTGGAATTGGCATTTACAAGAAAACAACAGGCCAGGTAAAGTTGTGAGAGGGTTCCGTTGTGGGAACTGCACATCCATGGATGAGTTGCATTTTAGAGACACAAGGGTAGGCCTATATTGTTCTCTTATTGCAAGGTGTATTATTATTCTCATAAAATGAGAGTACTTTGTCAACTGTCCCGTTCTCTATAGCTGAAAGTCCTCAAATGACTCTGTGGAATCTAACCTTGAGGTCGGGTTCAGTTCTCAAGCCCCCACAATTCACATTCAAAACATTCTGTAATTGCTTCAGTGAGTGGGCCCCTAAGTAACTACTGATTATGTGCATGACATCAAGGCCCAACACCCCCTGTGTTAAGTCCAATACAAACTGAATTCAGACAAATGATTAATTCAAAAATGTATTTGGGTTTTTCCTGTTTTAGTAGTCTTCTAGGTCTAGGATATTGATGTTTAACAATCAACACATTGTAACAAAGTTGGAGATGGGGAAATGGGAGGATATATGCATAGATCATACGAAAGTCAGGGTCTCCTTCCACATAAAATACTACAGCAGAGCTCATTCACACATGGTAAAGTCAAATTTAACAATCAATCAATCAAATGTATTTATAAAGCCCTTTATTTTATTTATTTTTGTCACAAAGTGCTATACAGAAACCCAGCCTAAAACCCCAAACAGCAAGCAATACAGATGTTGAAGCACGTGGCTAGGAAAAACTCCCTAGAAAGGCAGGAACCTAGGAAGAAACCAAGAGAGGAACCAGGCTCTGAGGGGTGGCCAGTCCTCTTCTGTGACGGATGGAGATTATAATGGCCATTTAAGGCCAGATTGTTCTTCAAGTTCAAACATTCATAGATGACCAGCAGGGTCAAATAATATACATTTCAAACCACGCATAATGGTGATCATGATTCCTGTTTCTCTTATACACTCGGGTGTTGGATGAACTTCTATGATTTTAATGTGGCTTTTATTTGTTTTTGTTATAAATAAATGCACTATATTGGAACCTGATCTCTTTGAAACAGGCCTCCTACTTGGCCAAACCAAACACACTGTCTCCAGACAGACTCATTAATAACATTCTTACTACATGGTTGTAAATATGATGTCCCAAAAAGCACAATTTATTATTTATTTGATTCATCATTTTATTTTATCATCACCAACTGCCACACAAAACAGATGCAGCCAACTGCTAATGCTCCACAAACTGAACAGAATTATCCCCCTTTTTCAGAGAATTTATCCTCCCCTCTGCTCTCTCACACGGCCCTCTATGCTGTTTCATTCTTTGTATGTACCAGTTTACTTTCTAGGCTTTGTCTCTGTGGTGTTCTGTTGTTTGACGCATGTAGCGCTACCAAGTTGTGACACAGAATCTGTACATTTCTTGTACATAGCAAAAACAAAAAGTCTATGATCTTTTTGAAACAATGTTCTCCCTTTACTGACTGAAAACTAAATACAAGTCCAGAATAAATATCAGTCTCTGTCTGTTCTTGTTGGTATATATAAATACATCAACGCATTTCAAACAAGTGTTCAGTTCCGCTACAAATGTGAGGAACTGAATTATGTTTGCGTTAGATCGAAAATGTATACAGTATCTGCTATCTAATAGCGCCCTCCAGTGTCCGAGATCTACACTGTCAAAGCATACACTCAACGAGTGAATTGTTTCTGTCTCTCGGTTGGTCTCTTTCTCCGTATCTCTCTCGGTCGGTCGGGCGGTCTAATCAATAATGCAAAGAGGGAATTCCAGACCTCATTATTTTTTCATCCAAATTTTATGAAGCAAAGCCCTGCCCTGGAATCACTGCACTAACTAACTAACTAACTACGTTTCCATAATAGTAAAGTTATAACATTTTTTTTTTAAATCACGACAGCTGTGATGGAAACAGGAAGTTTTGGTCCAATTTTACAAATGCCGACAGATAATTTGTTCGTTCGACATGGTATAATATTTTTGTGTTGGTAAAATTAATTACGCCTTTATGCGCAAATAATGATATAATAACCATCATATCTAAGTAAACTTGGAGTCACACGATGACATGGTGTGTGGTCCTCCCACTACGAATCGGGAAAACATGCAGTTTATTAGGCTACAGATTAAATAAATGATGATTTACTTCACAGGGTGGCATACCCTCACTCAATTTGAGCCCTGGTTTTAACCAAACACACCAAGCCCCTCTCAGACTTTACGGAGTGCATGGTGACAGTATTGGAGGATGTGTCAAACAGATAGGCCTACTTCTTATTTTTTTTTATAGGAAGAAATAGGCTCCAACAAAGCCTTCTTGTTGTTAGTGAAGTCGAAATAAAATGAAGACAATTGTTTAAATGTATTACTTTCAGCACCATTTGCAGTCCATCGCTGTTTGATTATGCCGCAGCCGCTCCAAAGCTGATGTCTGCCCGTTTGCCTTTTTTAGTTGACTTTCTCCTGCACTCTCTCCTTATTAATAAGTTAATGATTTAAAAAGTCTGTCTCATGACATTGTAATACATTTGGTCTCCAGTATATGGGCTGTAGAAAAACCTCATAGGGTACCTCTACTCTTTCTACCCTAGGCTACATAATTTATGTTAAATGAATTTCAAATAAAATTGTATTTGTCACATGCGCCGAATGCAACAGGTGTAGACCTTGCCGTGAAATGCTTACTTACAAGCCCTTAACCAACAATGCAGTTCAAGAAATAGAGTTAAGAAAGTATTTACTAAATCAACTAAAGTGACAAATTAATTTGAAAAAGTAACACAAGAAAATTACATAACAATAACGTGGCTATATACAGAGTGTTACTGGAACCGAGTCAATGTGTGTGTGTGTGGGGGGGCAGGTTAGTCGAGGTAATTTGTAAAGTGACTATGCATAGATAATAAACAGCAAGTAGCAGCAGGTGTGTGCCTTTCCAAATCATGTCCAATCAATTGAATTTACCAAAAAATTGAAACGTTGCAAAACTTACTTTCGAAGATGTTTTGAAATTTGTAATTTCACCCTTGAGAGCTTACTTGCTGTCCATTTGCCATATCGCTTCTGACGGTAGAGCGGACGCGCCATCTATAGGATCTTTGGTTTATTACACGGTCCATTAGGCATATGCCAGTTGCAATACGTTTTGGACGATCTGCCGTCCAAATCGGTGGTATTTGCTTTTGTGTATATGGTTTGTCCAATGGAAATAAGTTGACATTCATTTTTGCCCATATAGCATATTGTTTCCCATACCATCGCACGGAAAAACAACAAATAAAGCTTGACTTGCACTGGGTCAGTTGTTTGCTTTGGAATTTGCCAAAGAGGGTGTTGAGCTTGTGCTCTGGGACTGCAACACGGCAGCCAACGAGCAGAATGCCAAGCTTGCCCGGGAACTGGGGGCCCAGGCGCACACCAACACGGTCGAGCTTTCCCGCTGGTTGAATATCTAAGAGACAGCAGAGCAGGTGCGGCGCGAGGTCGGCGATGTCACCATGTTGGTGAACAACACTGGGGTGGTAGCGGATGGATGCTGCTGGAGTGTCCTGATGAGCTGTTGGAGAGGAAGCTCCTCGTCAACTGCCATGCGCTCTTCTGGGTGAAACTACAGAAATCACCTGCAGCACATTCATTTCACATTAAATGCTCAGATAAAATGCCTGTGATAGAAATAAAATCAGAGAGGATCAAAAAGCATCTCTTTGAATGACATAACCCGACCATCATACTTGTGCACTGTGTGCAATTGTGCAGACAGTGTTTGCGCACTGAATTGTGAAAAGTCCCCCCTGGACACAATAATTAAAAAGTGGATGTAATAAATGTACCACTAGCCACTTTAAACGATGACATTTATATAATGTTTACATATCCTACATTACTCATCTCGTATGTATATACTGTACTCTATACCATCTACTGCATCTTGCCTATGCCGGTCAGCCATCGCTCATCCATATGTACATACTCGTATTCATCCCTTTACACTTGTGTGTATAAGGTAGTTGTTGTGAAATTGTTAGATTACTTGTTAGATACTACTGCATTGTCGGAACTCGAAGCACAATCATTTCGCTACACTCGCATTAACATCTGCTAACCATGTGTATTTGACAAATAACATTTGATTTGAAAGTGGAGTATGTAACGTCAGTTGATGACATGCATGCCTTTTGAATTCAAGACATGCATGTCACCTCTGACTTATTCACTTACCCCACTTACCCCTGCATCTAAAATGGCACACCACCAATTATGATGGAATGTGAATCTTCTTAATTTGACCCTCTTACTGTAACCTTAGTCCAATGCTCAGAAAATTGATAATCTCCAGAAAATCAAATGCCTATTGCCTATTCATCCTATTACATGTTTCTTTCATGTGACACCCGCCTCAGAATTACATGTATTAAACAGTGGCCTACAGTAACCCACCATTGCAGGGTTACTACAAGGGTTTGGGGTAACTGGTTTCACCGCTCCATTCAACAGATGAAAGGCTTTTTCTGCCTCAGATGAAAGCTAAGAATTATGGCCAAATTGTGACCAGTGGGAAAGGGGGATACCTAGTCAGTTGTCCAACTGAATGTATTCAGTCTTCCACATTTCCACTTTTCAGCACTGCCTGTGTAGAGGTGAGACTGGAGGACTGGACATTACTTGGTTTCCTCTTCATGCTTAAATGTACTTTAAATGTCTGTTGGGTTGTTGTAAACCATATCAGATAATATGAATGATCACACAATTTGTCATGTAGTCTATTGATGTCTAAAGAAACTCCCTTCTGTTCGGTTTGTGCCTAGCCAAACTCGGCTAGACGGACTGAACGAGTGTGCTCGCTCGCATACATTCAACCTTCGCTTGAAAAGACCTTTGCTTGAAAAACAAGAAAAAAGCACCAATAGTACTGTTTGTCCATCTTGAAATGCAGTAGCCAGTATACACTTCCTCAAAATATAATTAATCTAAGATAAAATGAATAACAGATTTCTTGAGTTGTCCTTTTTTTCCAGAGATATCTTAGTTGCGCAATTTTAAATCTAACTAGGATGTTTGGTGCAGTATTTCTGAAGTGAAACATTTTCATGAAAATGAGTTGTCTATCATTAAATGACAACACTTAATCAAAGAATCCCTACTGTTGACCAATCACCAACGAAGGGGCATAGACTTCGGCTTCCAAACTTCGGCTTGCCTTGAGAAATGTTTGTGTGCACGAACAGCCGAAAAACCCCTTGACGAAGCCCAAAATGAACAAAAACAAAATATCATAATATATACACAAACTGTTCCAAATAGGAATGCCTTTAGGCTACCATGGGCGGCAGGTAGCCTAGTGGTTAGAGCTTTGGACTTGTAGCCGGAGTGTTGCAAGTTCGAATCCCCGAGCTGACAAGGAAAAAAATCTGTCGTTCTGCCCCTGAACAAGTTAACCCACTGTTCCCCGGGCGCCGAAGACGTGGATGTCAATTAAGGCAGCCCCCCGCACCTCTCTGATTCAGAGGGGTTGGGTTAAATGTGGAAGACACATTTCGGTTGAAGGCATTTGGTTGTACAACTGACTAATAATGGTGACTTTGACTAGACTTGGTTGGGACCTCCTGGCTAGACTAACAACAATCGAAAAATTAATAGGTGACATGGCTAATTGAGTGACTGACAAAACAAGAGAAAAACTGATGCACAACCAAATTTGAAACTTACGCCTTGTGTATTCTACCTCTCAACAGTCCCTCCCAATTTGTAAATAGAATTTGGTGTCAGGGTCCCTAATGTCACTTATGCCTGAAGCTGGCCCTACTCGGCTGCTCCACACCATAGAGGAACAAACAAGAGTACTTTTGAAAACCCTATCAGTAATGTGCTGTTTATAGGCCATCTCCTCTTCACCCCTCAGGACTACTGTGCAAGTAAATTTGGGGCAGTGGGGTTTCATTAGGCCATGGTTTTCTGGCAGAAGAGGGCCTGGACACCATCAAAACAACACTGGTCTGTCCTAATATTGTAGACACCAGCATGTTCGCTGGCTGTGAGATGAGGTAAGACACCCTTTTTGGCCATCTAGTTTCACAATGATGCCATGACCTGTGCCATCGAACCTACTGCATCTCTTTTTGCTCTCTGGCACGCTCTACAGGAAGGAGCTGCGGGGTTTGATTCCCCCCTGGACACAATGCAGACAGCCATGGCTGCCATCCTTGGGGACAAGCACATGATCTTCCTACCATGCTTTATGTACCCTGAATTACACAAGCGTAAGTATGTAATTATTCAAGGGGATGGGGACTAAAACAAAAGAAAAACGTGATGTTTCCTTTACCAAAAAGTAGTTAGTTCCCGGTCATTTGTCTAGACTGCTTCCTTGGGAGGCCAACGTTGCGACGTACCGCTTCATGGGAAGTGGCAAGTGCATGCTGCCCTTCATCAAGACTATGGCGCAGAAGGCTGCCACTACCAACAGTCATGCTAAATCCTCATAGGACCAATCCTTCCTGCCCAAATGGGTTGTCACCAAATGCCAACACCATCTGCACACCAAAGGGTCAGTTGAGACAATCTTACTACAGCCTGACAGGATATCTGAAGGGTGAGAAAGTGTATTATAGCAGCTGTTATCACTTTTTGATAACCTGTTATGAAGATTTTACAAGTTTGTCAGGGTAACAATCTGCTGCATCAAATGCCATTCATGTGAATAAAATAAATGAAAATGTGTATTAAGTGATTTTTTTATTTGAGTGCCACGGCTAATCAAGAGGCTGTACACAATGACTTTCACTGAAAGTGCAAAACAGCTCAGGTTTTATATAAGATCCTCTTTACTCACATTTCTAGACAGTTCCTGCACTAAGACCAGACATAAAAGACAATGCTATGCGCAACTACATGCAACAGAGAAACATTTTAAGCACTATTTTTAGGTCATGACCACCAGTCCTCCATAAGAGTAAAAACAAAAGGAAATCCAACTATTGAAAAACAAGGACAAAGAAAAAAATACTTCTCATTTGATTCCGCAAAGAGCCATGAAGTCCAATTCAGCCAGTTAATTCCAGAGCGCTGTCGATGTTGGTCGGGGTTGTCAATGTAAGTTCAATGACAGGTCGTTACTATGCCAAATCGAGAAACAAGCAGATACATTGGTCATATCAAAGCATAACATTCACAAAGTTGTGTTGGTGAAGCCAACACAACTTTCCATAACTGCATAGCATGCCAATAAAGGGACAAAGACAACCCCACCCCCCCACAAAAAAACTATTGCTCTTCCATTTCTTGTAACGCCATTTAAAAACCCTTAAAAATCCCAATTCGTAAATGAACATGTTGACCCATTGTCCAAGTATCCACCATGAGTAGAGTCAATTGATCAGTCTTCTTTCTGTCCATTCAATCCTGATGAGTCAGTCCCAGTGTGGCCCATGGGCGACAGTGCCCAGTTATTGTGCAGTGTGATGGTGTCTGTTATGCGCCAGTGAGGAAGCTTCTGTGTCCATCTTCATACCAGCTGTACAGAGGCAGCCTGGAGGTAACCCTGCAGGTACTGGAGGGCCTCAGCATTCAGGCCGGTGCTCAGCATAGAGGAGACCTGCCATGGGAGGAGAACAGGAGAGATTCACTCAGTTGACATCTACTACTGAAAGTATATATAGTACTCACCAAAGAAAAATAATTCAGGTAGGCATTAGCAATCTAGGAGCCAAAATGTTGTACACTACTCCCCGCTCTGCTTTTCCTGGGGCGGCACAGTCTATGCTGCACTAGAGCACCTTCAACGCTCTGTTGGGTGACTGGCTCTCAGTCAGCTGGGGCTTCACTTTTATAAGTAAGCCTTGTCCGAGACAGAATGCACCGTAGGACAGGAGCTACAGTGTCTGTAGTATGAGGCAGCTTGTTGTACAAGTACACCCCTTTGAAAGAACACTAGTATGTCGCAAGGCCATACCACCATCCAACTCATAAATTCTGAGTGCCAAATAGAGACATTGGGTGCCATTTTAAAAAGTCTTTGGTAGGACTCGACCGGGTGTCGAGCCAACCATCCAATCTCAGAACGGACACTAACCAAAGACACCGAGTTGGTACTTAACTTTTATACCATGTTGTTTTGCTTAAAATGACCGACTAAATCCTATGAGTAGAAGATTGGGAACACAAGGTGGATGTGAAAATAAATAATTTGCTAGCTAGCATTAGCTATCTCTTGGAGCCTTGCTGTGTAGCTCTTCCTGCTATAAGGAGTGATTTAGTCAAGAGGCCCACTGCCTCTAATATAGTCTAGTATTAGTGCATTTCAATAAATCAACTTACCCGTCCGGGACATGCAGTAGAGAGCTTGTGGAGAGACTGAGCTAGCAGGATCTTGGGGTTGCTGACCACCTCTCCGATGGGGTCATGCTCCTTCTTCCCAGCAAAGGCCAGCTGGGAGAAAGCAGTCTGGTAACCGGGTGTGTCCTCTATGTCAATGAAGTGCTCGTCGTCAGGGATGCTATCATCCTCTGGTAGCTCAAACAGCCCAATCAGGGCCTGAAGCAGGGGGGTCCTAAAGAATAAACAATTTAGCAGGTCATTCATTTAGTAAAAACACTGCAAAGTGTAATAATATTCCAAGACAGTTTCTCACCAGAGTTTGGTATACTCAGTATCTATCATGGCAGGGCACTCCGTGAGGATCTTGGTGATGCCCACAGCACAGATCTTCTTCTCCACTGGTCCAGACACTTTCTGCACCTCTGGAATGACTATCTTCTCCAGCACCATGCCAAACATCCTACAAGAGAAATTAGACCCAGCACTGAGAATACCTCTCCACATGGTTCTTATCACATTCATTAACTTCTTTGGGAGCAGTGCATGAGGTGACCGTTTTGGAGAGCCTGGCGTGCCCAAATTAAAATGCCTCCCATTCAGGTCCAGAAAATAGGATATGCATATATTTAGTACCATTGGATAGGAAACACTGAACTTTCCAAAACGGTTAACCATTTGTCTGTGAGTGAAACAGAACGCATATAGCAGGCGAAACCCCGAGGAATTTCTGTCAAAAGTGATTGACACATTGCTCATTTGGGAACCCCTCCCTAATGAAAATGACCATATAAAGGCATATGAATGCAGTACACGTCGCTTCCTTATGATGTCAACAGCCTCGAGACAGTGTATTTCTTCCATTTTGGATGAATTAGACCAGAGAAAAAGACCAAACAAGTGAGTCCCCTCTTGATGACAACAGTACCCAGCGCGCGCGCACGAGAAGTCACGGAGTGTCTTTTTACCGTCAAGTATCGATCAGTTTATATTCCGGGCTGATTTATAATAGTAAATATACGTAAAAGTGTTCCTAAGGATACATTTAAAACTATGTTTGATTGTTCTTGGACAAGTTTATAGGTATAAGATGAACGAGTTTGCGCCACGTTTCAATGGACTAGTGGAGGCTGTTTCTGATTATAACGTGCAAACCAAATGGAGGATTTATGGATAAAATACGTTACTTTTTCTAACAAAAGAACCATGGATTGTCTTCGTTGGACACTTAGGATGACCTCAGCAGAAGTTCTTCAACAGGTAATTGATTTGTTTTTGCTGTGAAATGTGTTGTGTGCGCCATGATGGCTAATCGATACATGGCTATGGGAAAAATATGTGAGGTGCTAGCCTCAAACAATGAAATGTGCTGCTTTTGCCGTAAAGCCTTTTTGAAATCTGACAACGCTGTGATATTGCCAAGAAACAGAGCTTTTGATGAGTATGGAACACTTGTATATTGGTGGATGTTTAATAATTCAACTTTGGGATTTTGAATTTGGCGCTTTACATTTTCCCTGGCAGTGTCGGGAGGAGCCCGCTAGCGACCCACTGGGCCCCAAGAAGTTATTAAGTAGTTAAGGACTATAATATGGAATATGATAAAACTTCCAGGCTCAGCCTAACATGCATGCAAGTGTGTATAATGCAGTATGAGGACATGGTTGGCCTTTAAAAGCCAAAAGGGACAACTGACTGGCTTGTATGCAGATCAATGTAAATGAGTCATCCGCACACTCAGATCCAAGGCTACACTAATGGACATAAACTGAAACAAATGTGTTAAAGGTCAGTCTCCTTTCATCTGACAAGAGATACTTACTTCGGCTGTATGCTGTCAAAAATCTCCTGCAAAGCAATCGCTCCATACTTGACACCATACAGATTGATAAACACCATGAAGCCTGTGGAAAATAGGAGGGCCTGTGAAAATGTGCAGCATTGAGATCACACAGAACTCATTCTAAAACTAGGCTAATATAACCCTACACACTCCTGTTGTGGTAGCATGACAAAGAGGATGTGGGTGCAGTTTCAATTGTACTGTAAACATGCCAACATTTGTTATAAGCTATACTCACTCTTGATGAACTTGGTGGTTTTGGAGCTCTGCAGTCTCTGGAAGAGCAGGATGAAGATCTGTTTCCTGTACTGAACAATGGACTCCCTGAGAGGGAGAGAGGGGGAGTGAACAAAATAACTCATGATACAGCCCCCATGTCAACTACATACAAAGTTCACCGTTAGAAGACAGAAGTGGAGGTTGTTGACTCACGTCGGCATGTGCTCTATGATACTGTTCATCAGGTAGAAGCCTTGGTGGTCATTGGCCTTGGAGGCTATGAGCTTCTGGAAGACTCCTAGCAGGCCAGGCTGCATAGGGAGAGTAATTTAACATCAGATCATCACAACTAACTAATTGCATGCATCAACAGTTAAATTAAGACCGGTAGGTTACAGAAAAGTACAGTAAGACTCCTCTTATTACAGTCAGAGTCATTTTACCAGTGACATACCCCCAGCTGTAACTCACTATTTTGTCAGCAGCCGAGCTGGCTATGGTGGCTCCCCCCTTCTCCAGATAGGCCTGAAGCAGGCGCACCAGAGGGGGAATGTTGCCAGTGCGTTCCCACAGCACAGGCTGCAGCAGGTGGGGGAAAAGGGCCATGTATGAGTTGGGGATGGAGCTGGTGTGGATCTCCAAAAGCAGGGACATCACCTGGAACACGTACGGCACAAACTCTGCAACAGGAAGCAGGACAGTTGATGTAAAAAGGGCAATGTGTAGTTAGCCAACAACACTGCATCCATGCAATTCAGAGGATGGCTATTCAACCCCTTCATCCACCTACTCATTTTCCTAGGCATGTTCTAGTCAGATGGGCATCTTCATGCTTAACATGGACTTCTATAACCTGCTGCTTTCTAGGGTACAGCCACATACCCTGTACATCATTCTGTAGGATCTCAGTGAAGACTGGAAAGAGGGCCTCCTCGAAGCTGCCCACAGTGGTAGTGTTGGCCTTGCAGGTGATCCGGATGGACAGGCACAGGGACTCAAACAGGTAGTGGTTAAAGTGAGGCTTGCTGGGGTTCTGGAAAAAACATGACAGGTAAATACTAGGGCTGGGAATTGCCAGGGACCATACGATATCGCGGCACTTACATACCGGTACGATATTTATTTAATTACTGTGATTTTATTGCGATTCAATGTTCCAAACATAATGCTCACCATATGACTGCTGCAGAGGGACAAGAGAGACAGTGACGGAAATAAGTGCTGAAAACTAATTGGCTCGCTATTTAAAAAGATGGAGAACAAGCTATGAAGGAAAAATACTGGTGTTTTTGTACTTGGTACAGCCAAGTAGCTCAAAAAATATATGGCGATATTGTCAAAAAAACCATACTATTAATATCCTGATTTGGATATATCAATGGTGACAGATTTCAGATTTCCTCCAGACGTACGCTTGGCATTCAGGCCAGAGTTCAATCTTGGTTCCATCAGACCAGAGAATCTTGTTTCTCATGGTCTGAGTCTTTAGGTCAGTGGGCCAAGTGGGCCTTTACTTTGGACTAGCTTCCGTCTGGCCACTCTACCATAAAGGCCTGATTGGTGGAATGCTGCAGAGATGGTTGTCCTTCTGGAAGGTCCTCCCATCTCCACAGAGGAACTCTGGAGCTCTGTCAGTGACCATCGGGTTCTTGGTCACCTCCTTGACCAAGGCCCCTCTCCCCTGATTGCTCAATTTGGCCGGGCAGCCAGCACTAGGAAGAGTCTTGGTGGATCCAAACTTTTTACATTTAAGAATGATGGAGGCCGCCATGTTCTTGTGGACCTTCAACGCTGAATAAATGTTTTGGTACCCTTCCCCATATCTGTGCCTTGACACAATCCTGTCTCAGAGCTCTACAGACATTTCCTTCAACTTCATGGCTTGGTTTTTGCTCCGACATGCACCGTCAACTGTGGGACCTTATATAGACAGGTGTGTGCCTTTACAAATAATGTATAATCAATTGAATTTACCACAGGAGGACTCCAATCAAGTTGTAGAAACATCTCAAGGATGATCAATGGAAACAGGATGCACCTGAGCTCAATTTCAAGTCTTATAGCAAAGGGTCTGAATACTTCTGTAAATAAGATGTTTTTTTTAATATATTTGCTCAAATTTCTAAAAACCTGTTTTCACTTTGGCATTATGGGGTATTGTGTGTATATTGCTGAGGATTTTTATTGATTGAATACATTTTTGAATAAGCCTTTAACATAACAAAATGTGGAAAAAAATCAAAGGGTCTGAATACTTTGAAGGCACTATATGTTATGGTGAAATTGTTACGTTTTGGTGTTCTTCAATTTTTTCCCATCTGTTTTGCTTGAGGCAAGTCGAATTTCGGTGGTCACGCCCCTTCGTCTGTGATTGGTCAACAGTGGAGATTCGTTAATTAAGTGTTTGTCATGCAACGATACACAACTATTTTTCATGCATTTTTTCACTTAATACTGCACTAAACATCTTAGTTAGACGTAAAATTGCACGACCAAGACGTCCTCGACAAAAGTGTCAATTTATTACAGATTTAGAGACGATTTTAAGGAAGTGTACTGGCTACAGCGTCCCAAGCGGGACACACTAATATTGCCAATTTTTTTCTTGTTTTGAAGTGAACATATTTTAAGGGAGTATGCGAGCACAGACGTTAATTTCGCCTAGCCAAGTTCTGCTAGGAGCAAACTGAACCTATGTATCTGGATGCCTTTAGACACAATGCAAGTCAGCTCATGTGTACATGCATCCACAGAAATGCAGACAAGAGATGAGTGTGTGACATACCTTGCTGACCAGCAGGAGCTTGTGAGTGAGCTGGCCAATCAGAGTGGGGATGTAAGAAACAATGGCCTCTTGCAGGAGGGAGAAACTGCGCATAATGGCTAGAAGAGAATGAAAGAGAAGTCAGGGTAGAGGACAAGGATCAGTACACACTGAAAAACACTGTCTGCAACCTTAAAAGGAAGGTGACATTAGGTCCTCCGTGTCGACATTAAGCAAAAGGACAGATAGTTAAAAATACAATGAAAGCCATAAAAGTTATAAGCAGAGCATTTAACACTCAAACTCAAGTACCTTTCATTATATATTCATTCTCTGAGGAGCCAGGCAGAGCCAGGGCCTTGAACAGGTTGTTTAGTAGCTGTTCTGTGAAGGGGGCCATCTCGGCAGGAGTGATACTGAAACATATGACAGATGATTAATCACTACTGACATGAGGCACTAAAAGTTACAAATTAAGGTTATTGGTAATTGGTATTAACAAACAAACAAACTACTATGGATGAGGTGTATAGTTGATTATATTTGTGTAGTGTGGTGTTGGAAAAGACAAATTCTTTATTTAGTTATCTAAGTACAGATGGTTACTACTCACAGAGTGGAGTTGTTGGGGCCCCTCATGGTGAAGAGTCTCTCCAGTGCATGGGCAGCGTAGGTGTGCTCTACCGTGCTCTCTGCCTGCAGGTGGGCCACCAGCAGAGGGACAGCCTGCAGCAGCTGCTCTTTGGGCAGCTGGAAAACAAGAGGGGACAGAGGACTGGTTATTCACGGGTCCCTGCAAGCATTGACTTCAACCCTTAGTAAATGGGCTGAACTCGTGACAGTGAATTTTCAGAGGGTAGAGAAAACAACATACCTGACTCCTGAAGATCATGACATATTTGATGGCATCAGCCTTCAACACTGGGAACTCATTGACTATAACAGAACAGAGTAAACATGTTTCATAAAAGTGCAGCTATAAAGCAACCCACAGATGTGATGGTTAATTCATTAATCAATTGTTTCTAAGTTCAACTTTAGATTTACCGTTTTGTGATTTGAGGTCTGTGAGAATGTGGTTCACAAAGAATTCTGTGAGGTTCACCAACTCGTTAGCTTGCGTGATACCATGCTGAAAAAGAAACATTTTGCATGAGTCCATGTAATTTGCTCAATGTCTACTGCAATAATATTTATAACCCATCAGATGTCACAAGCAAATCATACCTTCGCTGTCTGGGCTTTTGAGGCCAGAGATGTGACCAGGTAGATGGCAGCGTCTTTGTGCTTCCAGTTCACCCCTGGGTTCTTAGCATACTCCCCAAGCATGGAGTTGACATAGCCAGAAAAGATGGCTGTGACCGGGCCCTCAAAGAACTTACACAGGCCTCTCACCAAGTCACAGGCAGCCCTGCGCCGAGTGTCTATGTCTACAGGAAAGAGACAGAACCGTGGGGTGAATATCAGTGTACCTTGAATACCTATACTTCAACAATCCTCCAGTTCAATTTTGGTCTTGTTGAGTTTTAAAAAAATTACCTGATCCTTCAAGATCTCTTCGGATATATTCCTCAGAGTTATCCTCAAAGGCCTCCTCATCAGCACCTGTAGAAATCTATGTATCAGTATCAGAGACCATTATGCAAATCGCTGCCATTAACGTACAATGGCTAGAGCAGAAACAATACTCATGTAGCCATTCATCACCAAGATACTGTTTCAGTCTAAACTCACTTCTGAACTCCATGTTGGGCACAATGACCTTCTCACAGATGCTGGTGAGTGTGTTCTGGTCCTCAAACAGATGCTTGTAGTGGGGCCTTTCACACACAGATGCCAGGAACTGAATAGCATTGCTCACAAGCTACGTCACGAACATAAAAGGAGCAAACGTATTAGCAGGTGGTCAACATGATCTATTGATAAGCTACATGAATGCATCATCAGCAGTCTCACCAGGTCGTACTTGACCTCCTGGCCAGTGGAGACCAGCAGGTTCCAGATGGCGGTGACAAACCGAGGCAGGTAAGGCTGGAATTCTTCATCGTACTTCTGGGCGTACAGAGCAGCGTTGTCACAGATCTGAGACTTAAGCAGCTCCAGAAGACCTGCCTCCTCTTCATCCTGTTGGGTGGAAAAGACAGTATCACAAGTTTAATCAACAGATTCATTAATAACCACTTGAACAGCTTACAGTGAAAGTGCTGTTAATCACCAGGTCCACTCACATCTGTTTGTAGTAGCTTGTTATCCAAGGTCAACAAGTTATGGAAATTAGACATCCAGGTCTCCATGTTGTCCTCAAAGAACTCTGGAAGGTCCTGTGAAGGCAGAGACAAAGATGGAAGAATGAGAACTCCAGTGAAAAAGCATCACATTTAAATACAGTAAGTCCTTGTGGGCATAAAGCAGGTAAGAGGCAGGGGGGACGCACCTGGAAGTTGAGACTGTAGAAAAGCTTTGAGATCAGAGCAAGGGACGAGAAGAGGATCTTCAAAGCATTGATGTCCGTCGCATGGGTCTGACACAGCTCAATGGTGGCCTGAAAAAAACAATAGACATGAATAGCAAACAATGATATCACATGTTTGAATAATTAAGGTACTACAAAGCAAAAGCAAGGGATGGCAAGCACCAATTTCCAGACGCATGTTGTTTTTACTTGAAATACACTTCAACTGTTTGAGTTGATTAACTCTGAAACCAATCCACCACTAACCTTGAAGAGTTCAGTCAGTGGATTCGCGAACGTGTCCAGCACCAGCTTAATCTCCAGCCATAGCTCATTTGACTTAAACTCATGTCGATACCTGGGAAAACAGACGATCAGTGTTAATATCTTTCATAATTAACCACAAAAGACATGATTTACTATGACACCTATCATTAGAGGGCCACGTGTCATGCTCATAGTGGTTTACCTCTTGAAAAGTGAGTGTGCGGTCCGGAGCACTCCGTTGATTATGTGGAAGTCTCCGCTCTGGAAGCGGGTCACCATCTCTGTCAGGAGGTCCGGCCACTTCAGAGGGAAGTCCTCTCTGCCGATGATGCTGATGGCATCACTCAACTGTAGAAGAACAGCAAATACTACAGAAAAACTGAACCATCTCTACAAATCTCCCTTTTGATTGTATACATGTATTATTATAATAAAGGATTGTGAACTCATGGATTCCAAGAACCTCATGAAAGTAACTCAAAACAAGCACCAGCCCACTGACTTTGATGTAGAGTAGATGAACAGGTAACAGGAAGACATACCTGTTTCTGAATCTGTTCAGGGCTACTCAGCATCAAATTTACAATGTTGGCCTTGATAGTGGTTCGGTCCGGATCTGAGATTTTGTTGGGTTCATCTTCAATCTGAAAGAAACAAAATAGAAAGTAACACTTGTCACACCAACATTGGGACAACAATACTTGCACAACCCATAACATTTGTTCCAATATTCAGGCCACCACCACTAACTTACTATGCGCCAGTTCCTCTTGATGTAATTTTTGAAGGTGACAGCTGCACACACCCGGATCACATTGTCTTGGGATTTCTCCAACAATGTAAGCAGCAATATTGGGTAATTCTGGTTCCCTTCAACTGACTCAAGAAACTTTTCAGCTGGAAGAGGGAAATAAGAACATTCCAGTCAACCACTGGGAAATTGTACATAAATGCCCAAGTATATAAATCATAGTATATGTTTATTGCTACTATGACTGATCAGGGCATGAGTATTTTAAATAGCAAGCATTCTACTCTGAGCTCCCATACCTGGACGTCTTACAGATGGATCTGGGTCCAGAGTTTTGCGCATAAATTCTGTGAGGGTCTGAAGGTTTCCATCATTTAGCTCCATTGTGCCCTGGAAATATGGTCATAATCAATACATTAGGCATAGTAACGTTAGTGATGGTCTGAACTGACTAGTACCGTTAACGGATTGTCTTCGCTACAAGTTGATGAAACGTTATATTTTGACAAAAAAACGCTAATGGTATATTCACCCGATCAATATATTGTAATGAAACAGCAGGGAGCAGGTCTCGAACCCTCGACCTTCTAGCCCGAAGTCCAGCGCGCTATCGACTGTGCCGCAAAAGCATGCTCGATATCCGCGCTTATAAACCCAGGGTCCTACAATATGATTGAATAAGTCATACTAGCTAGCTATACTTCACTACAACACAAGTTACTGACAAATACTTTGGCCTAATGCTAGTAAATGTTAGCCCATCTTTGCCGTATACAAATTTTTCGAATACATTTTCAAAATGACAACCATTGTGCTCCAATGAAATTCGCTATTTTTCTCTACGTCAGACACTTTACCCACTCACAGTAAATCTAGGGAAGGACTTGGGAGGGGGGGGTGCAGTTAGCAACTAGCTAGCAAAATTAGCATGGTACTCTAGCATGGTGATGCTGATTCAAAATACTTAAGTTTCACTACTTTGTGTCAACTGTAGGGCAGGTTGCTTACATCTCAAATATCCAACACTTGTTTCGAGGATATAAACTTAGCTACGGTGTAGAGAGTAAGTGAATCACAGCAAGTTGACTTAATGACTGCGCAAGTTAGCTAGCTAGTTTGGTAGCCAACTAGCCATAGCGGTCTGGTAGGCTAACTTTGCACGTCTTCTCACTACTTGTACATTAGTAGCTAGCGTGCTGATATTGTGTTACACTTGGTTAGGCCAGATAGCCCTTTCTCTGCAACAATTCATTTTCTCTTTAGGGAACATAGCTAGCTAGATACCTAAACGTGAATAGCTAGCAATTATCGCAGTGACATTGTTCTACTAGTACATTTTCGCCAGTTTGCTGATGCTAAATTATCCACGATGGGCAAATTAGATCGGCTACCGCAGTTTTCCGTCTTTCTACAGGCAAGCCAGTAATGTACATTAAGATGTGTCATTTGATACAGCAGTGAGATGTTATACCTTCTCTTGCTTTAAGTTGTCTCTCAGCCGGTGTGTGCTGTGTTGTACGACTCGCTGCTGCCTGACTAACGTTAGCTTGTTTAAAGAAACCTCAAGCCACTGACTGCGCGGTATGTGTACTGGGCGTGCGCAAAATAAGTTTGGAAAGCCACGCTAGACACGCCCCTGTGCACTTGAAAGGGAGTGAATGGCATTGGCGGGTGTTCAGAACAGATGCTATGTTATTGATTAATTTATCACTATTATTGTGTTCACTGAGTTATAACCTCATATTCATGTCATGGAAGACCAATAGAACAACTTAAAGAAGAATCAAAGAGTCTGTTGGTTCCTCTTTTCTTGTCTGGTGCCTTTGAGTCAGGACATGGCTACCCACTAGAATGTTCCATATTGCAGCACAGATCCAAAATTAGCAGTCAAGAACAAGTCTATTCTGATTTTTTTATGAAAACGTTTATCCATCACAGAGAAACATTTAATACAATAATAATGCACTTGTTAGAACAATTAAGATGCAAATACAAAACAGCTTGAACAGAGTAAGCAAGCTCATTTAACCATTCTACAAACGAATGACAACTTTAACATGACAACAACATTAACACTTTTAAATTAGCCTAAACCCCCTTTCCTGTCTGACAGTGTAAGGAGCAGTGGCTCAGACATTCTACAGGTTGTACGTCTGGCGGATGTTCATTGTGTCGCGCAGCATCAGGTCTCGCAGACGCCACAGTGCGTCTGCCATGGTGGAATGGGCGCCCTTGCTCTTCAGCCAATGGGACGGCAGCCGGCTCTCCTGCTCTTTGGTCAGCCGCACATCTTTCTTTCGAGCTTCTCAAACATGTCAACATACAGAACACATACACAAGGTCATCACACTCACATACTTCTGCTCCTATCTTAATGCAAACATTCATCATGGGAAATTATACATGCATTCACGATACACTATGCAGGTGAATTGATAAATTACAATACTGTCTGTATATACATTTTTCTGTTATTCAATAAGGTAATTTACTGATAAATCAATCACTGACATACTATATAAAAGTGTAAATCACTTTCAGTGAGGAGAACTCACCTGAGAGAGTTTGGTCCCACTTGCTGATGGTGGAGGACTCTGCATTGAGTCCCTCAATGTACTTCAGGTACGCCTCCGAATGGAGCAGGCGCTGGGGCTTGGGTGGCGGGGCTACAAATATGGGTGTTGAGGGCTGCTGGAGGGCAGGCTGGCCCTGTCCTGGATAGGGTGGCGGGGCCTGCTGCCCAAGACCAATCATCTAAAAAAAGCGTCAAGGGCCTCTTTACTTCTCATCCTCAAATACAGTAATAAAATAACAAACATTTACAGTCTATGTGCTTTTCTTAAATACAATTGTATAGAAGTGTAGATTACCTGGGTTCCATAGGCTCCAGGAGCACCCGTGTTGACACCTGTAAGGAAGGCATCAACAGTCACAGAGTGCTCCAGACCACAGCTGTCAGCAGCTGGCCATCTTGAATTGTGTTGTGTACTACTGACTTTACTACTGCTTTTTTTAAGAGAAAGACCAATTTGGGCCATTACAGCCTCTCAGCAACAATCTGCATTCAAGGTAAGGGTACTTCAGAGAATACTTGACCCTGTTGATGAATCACTCAGCGACTGAGTATCACTACAGGACCTCAGCCTACGTTACAGGTAGCACCTCCAGTGAGTTAGAGTGGCATACAGGAAGCATCTGCAGTGGCGTGGCAGGTAGGGTGGCTGTGAAAGTGCTCTTACCCGGGTATGGCATGCCAGGGAACCCGGGGATGCCTGGCATTAGGTGATGATGGGGCAAGAGAGGCAACCTCATGTGATGTGGTGGCATGCCAGTCATACTAAACATGCCGTCAACTAGGTCCTGCAGCATCATGTGTGGCATGTATGTACCCATCATGCCTTTGGGGAGGAGGGTATAGCAACAGATGCATGCATCAGTGCGACATGCAACTAGCTAGCAGAGATCATGCACTAGCTAAATGACTAAACATCAATCTAGATTTAGGATATTTGATATTCCATAATCAGACATTCACACACATGTAATTCATTCACAAATCACAAGCACTACTTGAATCAGACTGATGGTAGAATGATGCAGTGAAACTGGGTAAGCTTCTAAATAAATGTTGAAACAGTGTATCATTGAAAAGAGGGGGAGAGTACAGTACTATAATAAAGATTAGTAATGAAGAAATGAAAAAGGTACAGCTTCTTAATGCAGCTCCAAGTGTCCCCAGGGGGGTGCATCCCCCTCTGTTATGGAATACCTGACACATGTCATGCTGGGATAAAGCAACACCATGGGGGTCGGGGGAGGAACCACCCCCATCAGCGCCCTACTGGGGTACCTGCTCTAGGGAAAGCCACCTGCTGGGCCGCCCCTCTCCCGCTCCTGCTGCTCGGCCACTTTAGCTGCACGCTCTGCAAACACAACAAACACATACTATTACAACTTTTTGCAAGGGAATTTGCAGAGATACTACTGCAAGGGGCATTGAACAAACTACCACAGTCTAAGTACATTTGTAAGATCTTTTACCCTCATACTCAGCTTTCTTGGGAGACTCCAGGTTCCTCCACTCGGTGCCCACCAGACGGCTGAGTTCCCCGAAGGAGAAGTCTGGGTGCTGGGCCTTGATGACCGCTCGCATCTCACTGCTGAACAGGATGTAGCCACTCATGTTGATCTTCCTCTTGGAGCCCTCCTTCTTGGACATCCCCTTCATGGACTTGGGAGTGGACTGCAGTCAAGTAAGGGAGAGTGTGTCATGTCATCTCTATACTGTCATTGCTATACACCCCCCCCCCAACCGGATGGCTAAGAGGCCTTTTTCTTGAATCTCACCTTGAACATGCAAATCATTTGAGACATGTTTTGTTTCAATCAGGATGCATGCGATTCAGTTGACACGTCTTTATCAGGGTGCGATGATCTTACCAATAACTTTTGAGACAAATGTAAAAGAGCTTTACCTTCACAACATGACCACACATTTGCCCAGTGTATGTTGCTGCTCTGACCTGTGGAGGGGTGTAAGGCATGTCCATGTCGCTGCCTGCCATGGGGCTCTGGAGCTGAGGTATGGAGGTGTCTCCCAGCTCCCCATCATCCTCCCCCAGGTCCTCCAACTCCTCATCTGTCATGTCGGCAAACTTGGCCTCCAGCACTGCAATCTTCCTGTCCAGCAGAGGGGATGGCTCCTTCTGGGGCACGATCAGCTTCCTGTACGGGACACGTGGAGTAGACTGAAGTTACACCTGGGTGTTGAGTTCTGTTCTACCTTAACTAAAAGGAGTGTTTGTGACTGACTCCGAACTCACCCATTCAGGGTCACTCAATTCTGCTTTACTACGTTGTGGAATGGTTTCTAACTATTGCTTATTATGTGACAGTATCTTGAGGCATGTAAAAAGTCAAGCCACTCACCTGAAGTAATAGATCTCGTCCTCCACCACCTTCCCAGAGAGGGAGAAGCGCTTCAGGCCCTTGAACTTCTTCATCTGTTTGTCACTCTCGATGTAGCGACTCTCACAAAGCAGAACGTCCTCCTCAGGCACTTCAGTGGGCCGGCACGAAAGGTACTCCTTGAAGGAGGACACTGCACACTTCCCTGTGGAACAAGTCAACAGAGAGGGATACAAGCATGGCACATGCTCAGTGAAATACAATCAACCCATGCACTTAAACTTGTTTCTCTTCTCAACATTTGAAAATAACATAGCATCAACCCATAATAGGGTCTGTCAAAAGGTGACACTATGTCAGGGCAGAGAGAATACCTATGATACAGGTCATAGGGCAAGACTCCTCCAGGTTGCTAAGGAACACTTCCTTCTTGTAGAACATCCTAGTGGGCTCGTGTTCTGTCTCCTCTGGGTGGATGAAAATGGGCCCAAAGAAGTAGGCCGCTCCGTCCCGCATCCACATCTTCTCAATCCTGGCAGATAAAAATAAAACCCACTTTATTTCAACTAAATAAATAATAACTATATATCAAGCAACATCCCATTTTGAGAATTGTGTCTGTGGGGTTGTAATTACCCTACCTGCCTACTCGGTGGCGCACTAGTCCATGGGAGCGAATATAGATGCAGTCTCCCACTTTCAGCCAGGTGTCATTGTAGCAGAGCTGCTCATAGTACTGGCAGCCTGGCTCCCCATTGGTCATGTCCAGGATTACATCCTCCCTCTCCTACACATACACACGCAGTATGGTTGTCTTTGTTTGCACTCTGTTGGATCACATATTAATCCAATTTAATCTCATTCCAATTGCCCAAGATTTTCTAACCACTCACCTTATCCATTGTGTCCAAGGCTTTGCCCTCTTCTTGTATCTCTGCAGGCTTCTCTTCTTCTTGCTTAGGGGCAAACATGGATGCAACCCGGACTACAGGCAAAGGTACGCCCCGAGGGACAAACCTAACGGAGCTCAGGGGCATGGTCCACATCTTGATCTTCTTGAAGGACTTGGTCTTGGCTGAGTAGCGAGACTCACAGACATACACATCGTCTGCCCTGAAGCCCTCTGGGTGAAGCTTAAAGTAGTCCTGGGATCAGTTACAAAACAAAAGCCAAGGTCAAACAACGATTCACTTGAAACGTGTTATGCTTCAACCATATTAGAAAGAGCTGGAACATGAAAACGGAAATAGAAAAGAGCTTAGTACCTTAACAAACATGACAACACATTTGCCCAGTATCTTGCTGACAGGAATCTTGTTGAAGTAGTCGCTCTTGAAGACCTCCTTCTCCAGGAACTTGCGTGTAGCGAGATGAAAGGTTTCATTTGGCCTGTAGAACCAGCAGCCATACAGCCACTTCTCACCTGGAATGGGGAAGGAAGTACACAGACCAATACTATTACAAAAGGACAGCACATTTGATTCATCATGTGTGCATGCTTTTTGAAGCAGTCAAACTGAACACATATACAGCAAAAGGAATGATTGAATGTGACAAGTCGGACCATTTCCACAACAAAATGCAAATAGAATACAGAATCACAACTAATGATTTTCAGTAGTGGTTGTGCAAAGCCACTAACCTGCATCATCCTGCCACAGGCGCTCAATGCAGACGATATGCGGCTGCAGGTTGGGCTCAGCAGGCTCCACGTACACATAGTCTCCCACGTGGTACATGCTGTCTTTGAAGCTGCAGTCCTGGCTGTAGGTACGCTGGAGACCAGACTGCCACGCCCCTCCAGCAGGGTCCTCACTCTTCTCAGCTTCTGTGGGTTCACAACTCAACTCAGTTAATCAATCCGTCAATAAATACTATTTCGTCGGGGCATAATGATGACAAAAACCCTATAACTGATGCCACTGGGGAACTTTTGCTGACACTGCTTTGATTGGTGGGATAGGTATATCTATCTCTGCCTTGCTACAAGTTGCTAGGTTCAGAGTGTCAGAGTGAGAGCATACCTTTTTTCTCCTCCTCCCTCTTGAGCTTGTCCTCCTCTATCTCCTTGGGCAGCTTCTCCTTCTTCTCCTTCTCCACGTCACTGTGCAGGTGTTTGGAGGTGTAGCTGAGGGCGGGGGTGAGCAGGATCTCTCCATTCTTACACAGCTCATCTCGGATCCGGATGAAGAACTGCTGCAGCTCCACCGCATCCTCAAAGATCTCAGAGTCCGTCCTGGAGTGACAGTCACATATACTTCAAATATCTCTCCCAGGGTAATTTCATAGGATGTTCTAACTATTAAATGCACAGAAATCTATGGTTGATATTACCCAAATATTGCAGAGAGAAAATAAAAGAGAAAATGGCAAACACTGTTTCCTAATTGTGCCCCACCTGTGCATGCGCCTGGCCTTCTCCAGCACCTCAAACATGTGATCCTGGAACACGTCCAGTCTCTTGTAGCGTCCCCGGTCCACATTAGCTCTGATGATCTCAAAGTTGAGCGGCGGTCTGTCGGGGCTGCTGGGGTCAGTAGCGGGGATCTCAGCCAGCGAGTCGCTGTAGCAACGGCCCTCGTCGTCCTGGTGACCAAGCACGGAGACAAAGAGGCTGCGGATGAGCTCCTGGATAAGGCGGGCCACGTCGGGCACATGGGCGTCCTCGCCTCCCTCCAGGTCCCGGCGGGTCTCCAGCAGAACACGGTGCAGCACAAGAGCGTCGCGGTAGATCAGAGACTCTGGCTCGTTGTAGGTGCAGGCATTGTTGAACATCAGCACCAGGTCCTCCACTAGCGCGTCCACATCCTGGTACTTGTTGGCCAGCATGTGGCTCCTGACCTTTTCCATGTCCACGGGCTTCTTGATGGCGATGTAGTAGTTTGGCAGTTCGGCGCGCGACGGCAGCCGCAGGAAGATGGTGCTGAGGCGGCGGCCACGCTTGTCTGTGAAGTTCTTCACCGCCTCGTACAGCTCGTTCAGCTTCTGCTGCAGGGGGGTCAGGTACTTGGACTTCTTAGGCGTGATGCCACTCTTCCCTGGAATTACAGAGGGGGGGGTGCATATTATTATTTGGGAGATGAAGTGATAATGCGAAATGACTAGACTAAAATGACATCCATGTACTGTATCTGAATTATTTAAGCCAAAATGTCAGCAACGTACTTATTTTCAACTTTGGTGACATGTCATCATCGTCAGGCGTTGGGCCAAGATCCCTCCGTTTGTCTCTTATGACTTTTTCCAGGACGTTGGCATCGTTATAGACCTGGAACAACGCCAAGTGTCAGTGGCAAAACTGAGGGGCATTTAGAGCCAAAGACATAGTTGCTGCATTGCATACTGCTGACATTACAGAAATGTAGTGTCTATCTTAGAAATCATGATTAAAGGTAGGACACTAGTACGTTACTGCTAAATAATCTAGTATGCACACTTCGTTGCCCTGAGTCTGACCCCTGTTGGCCCATCACCTGTGAGCCCTCCTCATTGTAGTGGCGTGCGTTGCGGAACATGAGCTTCATGTCTTCCAGCAGAGCGTCCTCCGTCATGTACTTCTCAGAGCGGATGTTGTGGTCGATGATCCTCAGGTCCACGGGCTCCAGGATGATCTTGTAGTAGTCCGGGTAGTCCTTCTTGGAAGGCTTGATCATGAAGAGCTCACAGAGCCTCCGGCCAGTGCCCATCTCCCGGGCCTCCGTCACTGCGGAGTACAGGGCCTTCATTCGGTTCTTCTTGGTGTTCTTCTTATGGCTGGTGGTCACAGGGGTGTGGGTTAGTTAAAAGAAGGAAACATCGCCTTGAAGGATCAATAAAAAAACAATGCAATGATATTGTGGCCAAAGTTTGATATTAATAATTTAATCATGCACAAAACAATCATTTTATAAAACAAAAGTACAGGGACTTTTTTTGCAGAAGTAGCCTACCATTTACTATTACCTCTGCTGAGAAGGTGAAATAAGAAGTGCGTACCTCTTCCTCTTAGTGCTGCCAGTATCAGACATGGTAGAAGAGAGCATGCTGTCCCCGTCCATGCTGTCATCCTCCCTCCTCAATAGCTCGGTTCTCTTTAGCTAGGAAAACCACACACACAACAATATCAACCAGCTGCTCTTCCTCCCACACGTTCATGAATATAAACTACCACCTCTAACTCTCCCCATCTCTCTCTTTAACATATCTCCACTTACACAAAAGTAGTGTACTCACAGACAAAAGCCATCATGGTTTGGCAGGTCCACTATTTCATCTTCTATCTTTTGATAAGTACAACATGCAACTATCCACCAAATAAATTATTGCAACGGAGTACAGTACATAGAGAACACTGCCCAAGTCAGACCTAATCAATGTTTAAAGGTCCCGTACAGTCATCCTATTTCCCAAGTAAAAATAGCCTTGTAAAAATAGCCTTTGAATGACCAAAACATCACCCATAATATTTTTACAATATTAAAATGCTCAGATTTTAAGAAATTGTACCTTCTCTCAACTATCAGGAAGCCTGAAAGAAGAGGCTGAGTGGGCGGGGAGCTTATATTCATGAGCTCGCCTTAACTGACAGTTCTTTGAAACAACCTTGTGGTCATTGCCAGGTAACAAGGTAAATAATGGGCCATGTCATTGATGACCAGATAAACAATGGGTCACATGTCATTCCGAGCCTAAATAGTATCCCACTGGGCACACACTGGTGGAATCAACATTGTTTCTACGTCATCAACGTGGAATAGACGTTGAATTGACGGTGCCCAGTGGGATGCCTCAACCCATTTTCTCTGCAAAATTATCTTATAGTCAACAGAGCTGATCATGGACTGTTGGATATCAGACAAACAGCAACAATACACAAGTGCATTTCTATAGTTTTGTAAATAATTACAGAATAAAGTTCACTTCACAATAATTAGTAATTACATGAAAACAGCATACAATAAGTGTACTGGACAATTTATTGGTGCCTCTGCATTAGCATTATAAATGACGATATGTTCAGAATTGTACCCACTGATCAGACATTTATTTATTTATTTACAATAGGCCAGCATTGCCTAAATATGGATCAACATGAACACTCATGAGAAATAAAGGCGAGAAATAATGGTGCAACATCATTTGACATAACAAAAAGTATAAGAGCCATAAGCCTAATTTAGTCACCCGGCCGCCCTACAGTGTGTAGGACCCATTGATTTGTGCAATTTGTAACAATCCCGACCGAATGCTTGAAAAAAAACATATTGACAAGAGAATTACTTAGGCTTTAAGAAATACAACCAACTACAGAGATTGATAGGAAGCATGAGAGGAGGGGGACCCATGTACCACGCTTCAATTAAGCAGGCTTAAGTCACCCACAAGATTGAAGCGGGAGACAAATTCAGCCATGGCCTCCTCCTTGTCAGGCCTCTCACACTGGGCAGACAGGTGTCCTGGGATGGACAGCTCACACAGCTTCCCACATACGGCGCTGGTTCAAGGATGACCTTGTTGAAGAGGAGATCCAGGAGCCTGTCTACGTAGCCTGTATTGTTTTTGAAAAGGGAAATGTTTGTTAAATGGGTAGTGAATTTAATTTCCTTTTATTTACTGTTCTGAGTTATAATGCTATCAATTCATCTACTCATTCTACAATGCGTTTTCTGGTGTTTTTGAAGTACTGCATTTGATATATGCAATGTTTGGTCGTGCCCCTTTTTTTAACTTTTGTCTTCACAGCATACCCCACTTCTTTGCCTTGGGAAAACTGATTTTGTATTACAGCATTCCAGATGCAGTGGTTGCCTGCAAAGCTGTGCAGACAGAGTAGATGTTGAATTTTCGAAAATGTCTACCCATGACAGCTTGATGATACTGGAAAGACAAACAGAGAGGGAATTAGCCTGTAAGACAACAACCCACACAATAGAATGGTATAATGTGATTTTCAGGGGTACATTCACTAATACTATACACACCGTAACTCCTTAGTGGACAACCTTCCTTCGTATCAGCTGTGCGCTGCCAGTTCTAAGACTCAATGTTGGGGGCTTAGGGATGCAAAAACCAAAACCATATAGTGACTATCAGGTGTGTTATGGAAAATATATAATTCACAAGTCAAAGCAGACACAGCCGCATTATCTAATGTTAGACTCTCGATCCGCCCAAAATGTTGGCTACCGTGTCAGACTCATCCAACTTTAATACTTACATTATGGTCAGCGCTTGCAAGATCCACTGTCAATGATGGTACAGAATCCGTCTTCGGGATTAGCTTCCTGGCAAGACCTATCGAATGTTCTCCTCAAATGATAAAGTATCTTCGCACTAAATGTGTACTGCACACGTGTGACATAATCATAATTTTCGGTACAGCCTGTCCACCCGAAATGAAAAGCAGCCATTGCTGTCAGATGTCTTCATTCTTCATAAAAATAGTGTACGGTTAATTTTACACTACGGCATCCAGTCACAACACAGTGTGCTTTTGACGGCATGCTGGTAAATAGATTGCTAGCTAACAGTCACACAACAGATTAAAGGTTACCAGTATCTTTGGTTGTACGTTCTGCGTAGGCGCACATGTGATGCCTGTTTTAAGGCGGTACATATTTAAATGAGTTAAGACGATAAGACGCTACCTTTATATGACGTTGCATAAAGCCGGAAGTAAATCCTTGGTAATGCCCGCCTCCTGAATCCAAGTGTTTGACACGTGGGGAGGCGACAAGTAACTTTATGATCAAACTTCATCAATGTACCAGCTACAGTTTTCATACTACTTTGAACTGGTTCTATTCAAATATCATCCAATTTGATGAAAAACACGATTTTCAATGTCTGGGACCTATAACACCAGAGAGGCCTGAGAGACCAGATTGCCTAAGCAGCAGTACCATCTCATTGTTAGTTAATACTCCAGTAATGTTACACCCAACAATCACCATAGGATACTTTACAGTCCACTTAAAACCATACAGATGCTGATACACAACTACAGCAGAGCTTGGGTTTGAACTTGAGTTTCAGCATTGGCAGCTCATACACCCACTGACCTGCTGAATGTGCTGGAGTTTCAGCACACGCTTATAGATAGAGGAATGAGGCACATTGTAGCGCTTGGCGTTCTCAAACATCAGAGTGAGGTCGGCGTCTAGCTGATCAACACTCTCATACTCGTTGTTCTTCATCTTGCTCCTGCGTGTGGGGAATTAAGGGCTCTCACATTTGGAAAAGGATAGGGTAGAAATACACTGTACAGCTCATGCCATGTCATGCCACACAAAACATACAGCAACTTATTTGATAAAATTCTGAAGCCTGAATAAAATGTTCAAGACATACACTACCGGTCAAATGTTTTAGAATACCTACTATAGAATACCTACAACATTTTGGGCATTGATTTTTTTAATTTTTTTTACTATTTTCTACATTTTAGAATAATAGTGAAGACATCAAAAACAATGAAATAACACATGGAATCATGTAGTAACCAAAAAAAGTGTTAAACAAATCAACATTTATTTTCTATTTGAGATTCTTAAAATAGCCACCCTTTCCCTTGATGACAGCTTTGCACTCTTGGCATTCTCTCAACCAGCTTCATGAGGTAGTAACCTGGAATGCATTTCAATTAACAGGTGTGCCTTGTTAAAAGTTAATTTGTGGAATTTCTTTCCTTTTTAATGCGTTTGAGCCAATCACTTGTCCTGTGACAAGGTAGGGGGTGGTATACAGAATATATCCTTATTTGGTAAAAGACAGAGTCCATATTATGTCAAGAACAGCTCAAATAAGCAGAGAAACGACAGTCCATCATTACTTTAAGACATGAAGTCAACATGGAACATTTCAAGAACTTTAAAAGTTTCTTCAAGTGTAGATGCAAAAACCATCAAGAGCTATGATAAAACTGGCTTTCATGAGGACCGCCACAGGAATGGATGACCCAGAGTTACCTCTGCTGCAGAGGATAAGTTCATTAGAGTTACCAGCCTCAGAAATTGCAGCCCAAATAAATGCTTCACAGAGTTCAAGTAACAGACACATCTCAACATCACCTGTTCAGAGAAGACTGCATGAATCAGGCCTTCATGGTCGAATTTCTACAAAGACAAAGAAACCACTACTAAAGGACACCAATAAGAATAAGAGACTTGCTTGGGCCAAGAAACACAAGCAATGGACATTAGACCGGTGGAAATGTGTCCTTTGGTCGAGTCAAATTGGAGATTTTTGGTTCCAACAGCCGTGTCTTTGTGAGATGCGGTGTGGGTGAACGGATGATCTCCGCATGTGTATTTTCCACCGTAAAGTATGGAGGAGGAGGTGTTATGGTGTGGGGGTGCTTTGCTGTTGACACTGTCTGTGATTTATTTAGAATTCAAGGCAGCATGACTACCACATCATTCTGCAGCGTTACGCCATCCAATCTGGTTTGGGCTTAGTAGGACTATCATTTGTTGTCAATGACCCAACACACCTCTAGGCTGTGTAAGGGCTATTTTACCAATAAGGAGAGTGATGGAGTGCTGCATCAGATGACCTGGCCTCCACAATCCTCTGACCTAAACCAAATTGAGATGGTTTGGAATGAGTCGGACCACAGCGTGAAGAAAAAGCAGCCAACAAGTGCTCAGCATATGTGTGAACTCCTTCAAGACTGTTGGAAAAGCATTCCAGGTTAAGCTGGTTGAGAGAATGTGCAAAGCTGTCATCAAGTCAAAGGGTGGCTATTTGAAGAATCTCAAATATAAAATATATTTAGATTTGTTTAACACTTATTTGGTTACTACATGATTCCATTATGATATTTCATAGTTTTGATGTCTTCACTATATTATAAAACTAAACTAAACACTAAAACTTTTGACCGGTAGTGTACATCTTGAAGACCAGATTACATAAATCACAATAGCATGAATTTGTTTCAAATAACCGATTTTGTGGAACAACACAATCTGCCATTTATTTAGCAGAGGTCCTTCCACTGGCTGGCCTACCTAATCTGGTGCAGGGAGATGGGCTGGCTGATCTGCTGGTAGTAGTCTGGGTAGTCCTTCCTGGAGGGCAGCTGGAGGAAGGGCTCGGAGATGAGCTGGCCCTGGCTGTTCCTGCCACCTCGCACAGCCTCGTACAGCTGGAAGATGGGGTTACTCATGTCCATGCTGTGGTGCATGCTCTCTGCCTCTGACTCCCCCTCATCATAGTGGACAGACCCTGGGCAATGAGAGACAACTGATTCAGACAGATGAAGTCCGAAGTATTCTAACAAACACTCATACGCCAGTTTACTTTGCACTGAAATGTCCCCTCTGTTCTTATATGTTCCTCCAAAACAGCTAAATTAGTTGAAGTGAAGACCAATGAGACGTACCAGCCAGAATGCCATCGTCATCACTATCATACTGAAGAGCCATGGTAATAGCCGAGAGCCGGTCTCCCTGGGCTGACCTTCTGTTCCTGACACACACACAGCAGTTTAACTCATGGAAAAATGCTTCTAAATGTTGCATGTTGTTTGTTTGACTCGTAAAGTCTACTTTCTACAATGTTTATGGTGTTACTTGCCTGATGCGAATACTGGATTTGATTGGCTCAGCATGCTCAATTTCTGTCTTTCTCTGTGCAAAGACCTTTTTGATGGTGTTGGCATCCTTTAATGAATAAGAATGAGAGAGTTATAACAAACAAAACCGACAGAATTCTGACTCAATTCTGAATGTGAGGACAGCATACCTTAAAAACTTGTGACCCAGGCTCATTGTACATTTTGGCATTCTTAGCCAGAAGATCTATGTCTTTTGCCATGGCACCAACACTTCTGTAGTGGCTCATCTAAGAAATAAATAGACCAGTGATTTAATGTACGCACACTGTAGTGTTACTTTAACCCCTTACAGTAAATTCAGTCAGATGGTTGGGTAGCATACCTGTATCTTCTGAGCAATGATTTTCAGATCTATTGGGTCCTTTATTATGGCATAATAGTCTGGGTATTGCTGAGGGGAAACAAATCAAACTGTATAATATATAAATATTAAATCACAAAAACATGCAAAGGCCATAGTTTCGGAGATAATGGTTATATTACCACTTTAGAGGGCAGTTTCTGGAATAGATCACTGACTAGATGCCCTGAGGGCTCGGAGAATGTCACCACAGCATCCAGCAGCTGCTCAAGGACCTCCTTCAGGCAACTGGGTGCATTCTGTCATTCAAAGTCAAACACAGTCATAAGAAACCCTTACAGTTCAACAAAGTGAACAGATATCTTCCATTTATTTGCCATTTTGTGCTATGTTTTGAGGGTTTACATGTACTACATGTGTGACAGTGTAGTCATCATGTTTACATGTAATAAAATACTTTTCATGCTACATCGGAAGTACTGGTGTTACCTCATCCTCATTGGACCCTCCGGGATTATTTTGTGCATCGTCCCCGTCCTCATCATCGTCATCATAATCCCCCCGCTGAACAAACTCATTCTTAGTACGCAGGTAGAGGTCCCAAAGCTTACAGGCTGCTCTGTACTCTGGAGAATCCGACTACAGACATGCAACACATTCCCTTTCATTTGGTTAATTCCAGGTTTTAGGCCCGAGACAGGGCATTTATTATGAAAACTCCTTCATACAAAACGTGCCTTGTAAACATGATTTGTCTCCCTTAAAGAATCCAGTGAATGTGGTTGTTATTACAGGGAGAGATACATTACCTTGTAGTATGCCTTTGCATTGTTGAATAAGAGCTGAAAGTCAGACGTTATCTGCTCCACATCATCGTACTCCTCCATCTTCAGCTTCTGCTGGATCTTCATCATGTCAATGGGCTGAGTCACAACGTCATAGTAATCCGATTGATTCCTTCAACACAGAAAACACAATAGATAAGTTAGTTTAATGAGGCTTATGATCGTAGTAATGGAAACTCATTTTTCTTTACCCATTCTCTGTTAACCATCCACTTTACCGTCTCTTGGGTGCTCTTATGAACAGCTCACATAACATTCTTCCCTGGTCATCCTTATAATCTCTGATTGTGTTGTACAATTCATGGCATACTGCAATCTGGAGGCAAAACATAGTAGAAGAATACAAAACAATACAGGCAACAACAATGTTTATGAACACTCAAAAACTACACATGGGTTTGACTTGTGACTGTGGATTTAGAGTTCACAAAAGTCAATAATTCATTTTTTGGGGAAGACATTATCCGAAAGGCATTACCAGAGGAGTCAAGTACACACAATATATTTGAATCGGAATGCAACGTTTCCACACAGAAAAGCTGTTAACTGAACTTACTGGATCAACAGTGGGAATGTTTGAGGTTCTTCTCCTTTTCCGACCTACCGAAGATGCTGAGGATGAGGGCTGTCCATCGTCAAAGTCCCCCCCACTGACACTACTAGAGGGGGACGTAGCCCTTCTCCTTTTTGAGCCCATGAGTCTAATACCTGGAAAGAAGAAAAAGTAAAAATACAGCATTTTAAATAAATTTACCTAAAATGTGACAAATATTGTGGTGATATTGTATTAACGTTATCATCAAAAGGGCTCTAACCCTGCTTCAACGCCATTACCTAGAATATAATAAAGGCCCTGTTCAGTGATTAGTGGTCCTCATTCGACGACTCTTCACTGTCAGATGAGGAGAGCAGTTGGGTGCTGATTTGACAGATGTCTGGGATAAAGCAGCTATAGCCTAATGTGGTAATTTTATTCAAAATTTGCTGTGTCACCATTAACACTACTGGCAGATGAAAACATTATTGTTTCTCTTTTGATGCGAGATGACAGAGCCGTTGTGGCATTAATGACTTTACAGACAACAATGGTAAATCTCGCTTGCTAGCTGGCTAACAGTAACGTTACCTGGCTGGCCTCCTCAGCATCAATTACGGCAAGCTAGCCAACGTTAGCTAGCTAACGCTACCCATCATCTCCAGACACACAAAGACAATGCTGTGAATAAGTAAATAAATACTTGACCACACTGATCGGTGAATAGTCATCGTTCAAAACTGCAAGATATTACCTTTAGTCTCGTACAAACCTTAATCTGTAGAAGAGAATGCAAACCATTCGAGAAAGCTGATTATTTTGAGAGAAAAAAATGGTGTGAACCTAGCAGCAGTGAAGACACAGCCGATCACTTCCGTTATAAACTTCAAAATAAAATCTCTGATTGACTCGAATTTTACTTGAATGATTTGATCTATTCTAGTCCTTTTAGGCTGCATTTACACAGTAAGCCAAATGTTGATATTTTGCACAATTAGATCTGAACAATATCTGATATGAAAAGACCTGATGTGATTGGTCAAATTACCAATTAGTGGGAAAACAAACATCAGAATTGGGATGCCTGTGTAAACACAGCCAAAGACCACAATCTGCCTAGCTTTTATTTGTACTGTTGTAATAATTTTCGACCAAATCAAAGTTTATAGGTTCTGTACACACATTTCCAAATGTTATTGCAGGTGCAGCGAAATGATTGTGTTTCTAGCTCCAACAGTGCAGTAATACTTGGCAATAAAAAAATATACATTATCCAGAAAAATGTACTAAAATAAGGTATATAGGATGAGCCATGACTAGAATACAGTATACACATATAAAGTGGGTGAAACAGTATGTAAACATTATTAAAGTGACCAGTGTTTAATGACTCTATGTCCATGTACGTAGGGCAACGGTTCCAAAAGTCACTTTTTAATTGTTGCTAGCTGTTGCTTATTGTTGCCAGTATACAATACAACATCCACAATTACATATTGCATAAATGAAAAATGTACGTAGGGCAACAGTCTCTAAGGTGCAAGGTAAAGTACAATGTGGTGGCCGGCTACAACAGTCAAAGTCACCATTATTAGTCAGTTGTACAACCGAATGCCTTCAACCGAAATGTGTCTTCCGCATTTAACCCAACCCCTCTGAATCAGAGAGGTGCGGTGGGCTGCCTTAAATCGACATCCACGTCTTCGGCGCCCAGGGAACAGTGGGTTAACTGCCTTGTTCAGGGGCAGAATGACAGATTTGTACCTTGTCAGCTCGGGGATTTGAACTTGCAACCCTCCGGTTACAAGTCCAACACTCTAACCACTAGGCTACCTGCCTCCGACTCTGATACGCATCCCATGTGCTCAAAACAGGGACACTCAAATCAAGAGGGGTTTGTTTGAGCTTTTATTTTGACAGTGAATTCCAAAAGTCACTTTTTAATTGTTGCTAGCTGTTGCTTATTGTTGCCAGTATACAATACAACATCCACAATTACATATTGCATAAATGAAAAATGTTCTAGAAAGAAAATATAAGGTTTTCTTTCATCAGTGCAGTCTAATGGGAATGGAAACTAGAGTGCAAAAGCAGACTTAATCAGACTTTTTGTTTGTACTTGTATGGTCCAAAATCACTTACTGGAAAATGCATGAGAGGAAACTATGTTTTAGGCGCCAAACATTCCATTCTCCCATGGTGATCCTTTGTATCTAGAGGATTCCCAACACCTTTGTCTCCTACCTCGGGTCTTCAGATGTTTGAAGAACATCACAGAGAATATGATACCTGTTTGGCTGTTCAACATCTAGACAGCAGTGTAGTATTGTTGTTATAAAACCATATGCACAGATGTATTTTGTTTATGTCACTCCTAAACCTCAGGTACAAACCTGAAGTTTGTACGAAGCCTTTGCCCTAGGTCAAAAATACTAAGGTTGAAGATAAAAAAAAACATTTTATCTTCAACCTTTGCCTAGCCTCGAACAACCGCTAGCACGCGCTGTTGTTGTTGTTCCGAAAAATTCAGCCTTGTTTACATTAATGGAGTGGCTACTGATAGAGTTTCTGTATCCCAATTAGCACATCCTAAAACGATGGATATTCCAAAGTTTGTGCAGGATTTCTTTTTACATAGCTGAGTGCCCACTCTGCTGCCTACGTAGGTTTTGTGCTGAGTGCTCTGCTGCCACTATGCTCCCCCCTCCTAGATCGGCTTTGTCTGTTCATTAGTGTAGCCTACAAACTTCATGTTGTACACAAAACTGTTCAAACGATTGTCTTCCATGCCTCAGTAAGCATAAGCGTGATTTCATTTCCTTTTTTCAGGAGGGGGGTAGGCTACATGCCAGTGGAGGCTGGTGGGAGGAGCTATAGAAGGACAGGCTCATAAATGGCTGGAATGGAATAAATGGAACAAAGTCAAACATGTGGTTTTCATACGGCATGTTGGATGTGTTTGATACCATTCCATTAATGCCATTCCAGCCATTACAATGAGCCCGTTTTCCTATAGCTCCTCCCACCAGCCTCCACTGCTACATGCAGCTATTTAAGGGAAAGGAAAGGGGGATACCAAGTCAGTTGTACAACTGAATGCCGTCAACTCAAATGTGTCTTCCGCATTTAACCCAACCCCTCTGAATGAGAGAGGTGCGGGGGGCTGCCTTAATCGACATCCACGTCTTCGGCACCCTTTACATGTTTTACACAAAATATTGGCATGTTTGTACAAACGTTGTTGTTGCAAGATCAGCAGCAGGATGGGTATGCAGGTCGGCAGGCTAGCCAGCAAGCTGAAGCTACGGGAGCTGCAGGCTGCAAGAAATGGGCGGGAGAAGAGGAATATTGGGACAGGGACACAGAAAGGTGGATTTCTGAGGAAGAATGGAGGGGAAAAGATAGGAAGAAGAGGTTGAAGAGAATGAGGAAAGCAGAGGTTGGATTTGAATTTGAGGCAGATGGCGATGAAAATGGAGATGGGGTGTCGAAGAAGATTGGTGTCAAGCACAAACGGGGTGAGCCGTGCACCAAAACAAGTTCTTTGGGTGAAATGGAAGTGAATGAGGGTGAGTTAAGTGAGGTGGAAGGTGTGGTGAAGAGCTTGGAGCGCAAGCCAGTTATTGATGGACATGATAAAGAAGAATCTGGTCCAGTTGGAGTGACATTTTTGGAGAAAGTCCTCACCCAGTGGTGAGAGTGGTGAAACAGATGAGTCATTGTCAGTCCTTTTGAGTTTTGAGTCATTACCTGACAAGGTTATGCTAGGATATATCAGTTACCCTGTTAGAGCTTTTGTGCCGAATTCATTGTGATGTTTTTTTTTATTCACTTTTTTATTTCACCTTTATTTAACCAGGTAGGCTAGTTGAGAACAAGTTCTCATTTACAACTGCGACCTGGCCAAGATAAAGCAAAGCTGTGCGACACAAACAACAACACAAAGTTACACATGGAATAAACAAGCGTACAGTCAGAAAAAAAAGAAAGTCTATATACAGTGTGTGCAAATGGCGTGAGGAGGTAAGGCAGTAAATAGGCCATAGTAGCGAAGTAATTACAATTTAGCAGATTAACACTGGAGTGATAGATGAGCAGATGATGATATGCAAGTAGTGATACTGGTGTGCAAAAGAGCAGAAAATAAAATAAAAACAATATGGGGATGAGGTAGGTAGATTGGATGGGCTATTTACAGATGGGCTATGTACAGCTGCAGCGATCGGTTAGCTGCTCAGATAGCTGATGTTTAAAGTTAGTGAGGGAAATGTAAGTCTCCAGCTTCAGCGATTTTTGCAATTCGTTCCAGTCACTGGCAGCAGAGAACTGGAAGGAAAGGCAGCCAAAGGAGGTGCTGGGTTTGGGGATGACCAGTGAGATATACCTGCTGGAGCACGTGCTACGGGTGGGTGTTGTTTGATGTTTGTTATGAGTCTGGAAGGAGAGTTTACAGTCTTGCCAGACACCTAGGTATTTGTAGTTGTCCACATATTCTAGGTCAGAACCGTCCAGAGAAGTGATGCTAGTCAGGCGGGCGGGTGCGGGCAGCGAACGGTTGAAAAGCATGCATTTGGTTTTACTAGCGTTTAAGAGCAATGGAGGCCAGGTGCAAAGGTGCAACATTTATGCTCATGTCACAGCAGTGTGTATGTAGGAGGGAGATTCCAAGATGTGGGAAGTGTGCAGGAGGGCATTGGACAGAGGACTGTGTAGTTTCGGTGGATAAAGTTGTTTGTGTCAACTATAGGGGTGCCCATGTTGCTGGGATTCGGAAGTGTCCGGTGCCAGAGAGTCAGGTGGAGGTGGCCAGAGTCAGAGTAGTGCAGAAGTTGTCGTAGGCTGAGGCAGTGCAGAAAGTAGAGGAGCCTGGGTCAAGGGTGAGAGCCAGAGAGGATCTTTGTGAGTAGTGGACCTGTGCCAGCACAGAGGGATAAGCCAACAAGTGATATATGCTTCAGCAACTGTACCTCAGAAATGGAATGTAAATCACATTGAACTCACCCATTGTCATTACTCGCCCCTTGTCAGACTCTTTTTACCGGTCCGGATACATGCTTGGCTGCCTAAAACATTTAACTGCCCAGAGGTGGAACGCAGCAAGACACAGGGTGCGTTTGAGTGGTAAGGCAAAAGCAACCGATTGTAGATGAAAGTCGGGGGAGGTGCATCTGTGGCAGCCGACAGTCAGACGGTGGTTTTCCAGCAGCAAAGCTCAAATCAACATGGCAGTGTTGCCATTGTTTATAAAAGTTTTTCTTTATAATGTCAAAATAAACATGGCTCCAACCCCCATATCAGTATAACACACTCACAAACTGAAGCCATATGTTTAGGCCTACATTATACAATCAGTTAGTGACAGAGAGACTCAAATATTACATTCATATCCACTGTATACATGCGTCGTGACAAAGTTGGTTCCTGTTTCAGTCATGTCTTTGGTCACTTTCGCGTAGTCAAACAAACACCCTAATGATTGGTTAACAATAGATCCTCCCACATGCAGGTGATGGCTGCAGAATGAAGTTGGTAAAGAGCAAGTTCACAAACTTGCAGTCAAAACTTCATGACCTTTGTCTGATCACATGATTTTTGTAAAGTTCATGCAGTCGACATTTAGACCAAAGACAGTACAGTATGAAGATAGGCAGTAACTGCTTCTCCAGTAGAAATCCCCGATAACGCTTGTAGGTGATGTCATGGCGATGTTGGCTAGCTAAGCTCATGCACAGAAACATGCAATCAGGTCTAACAGTCATCTCGCGCTGAACTGCGCATGTGCAGGCCGTCAAACCAAAAGGCACTCCTGTGATATAAATTAAAACATGTCAGTTTGTCACTTTCACGAGGTTGGACTAATAACATGTTCAACTACTTAAGACATTGTCTTGAATCTATGTTGTGCCTTTAGATAAAAAAAATAAAAATACAACTAAGGAAGAATTTTTCTCTCATTGACTTCTCAAACCACAAACCCCAGCCTGCTTGGTCTGTTTCACATATATTCCCGGAAGTCTCACGATGTTGCGCCTTTGGGTTTAGAAACGCAAGTTGGCGCAAGTTGGCGCAAGTTGGACAACTTTTAAACCCATAATGCAACAATGGTCACCGACTTGACATAAGTGATCCACTCGAACGCGCCCACAGACACACAGTTTTGTTAGCAATTGAATGTTATTTTTTCATCATCATTGTAAACATTGGCTAAACTGTGCAGGAAGCAGACAGGGAGTCAAATAGTGTTCTTTTTTCAGGAACTACGATATGGCAGAAACTATAAAGATTAGCCTACATCATCACACAAAATGTGTCCAAAGTGTAGGGACTGTGCCCTGCTTGTGCAACTGCAATATCCATTACAACAGACAGTCAGGAGAAGCCTGTAGCCTTCATAATATGTTTTGGAATGTTCCTTCAAATTACTTCTGCTGTTTCTATGAAAAGAGACAATGGAAGATATAGCATGCGCCTTTGATATTGCTGATGAAGCCCATATGGAAAAATATCTATTGACATATATTTTAACAACATGTATGTAAATGTATTTACGTACATGTAAATTACAGATTTCTAAATGTATGTGTAAGCCTTATACAGTGAAAAAAATATAAACGCAATATGCAACAATTTCAAAAATGTTGCTGAGTTACAGTTCATATAAGGAAATCAGTCATTTGAAATAAATTAATTAGGCCCTAATCTATGGATTTCTTATGACTGGGAATACAGTCAGTATCTGGTGTGACCACCATTTGCCTCATGCAGCGCGACACATCACCTTCGAATAGAATAGATCAGGCTGTTGATTGTGGCCTGTGGAATGTTGTCCCCCTCTTCAATGGCTGTGCGTATTTGCTGGATATTGGCGGGAACTGGAAGATGCTGTCGTACACGTCGATCCAGAGCATTCCAAACATGCTCAATGGGTGATATGTCTATTGAGTATGCAGGCAATGGAAGAACTGGTACATATCCCAGCTTCCATGAATTATGTACAGATTCTTGCGACATGGGGCCATGCATTATCATGCTCAAACATGAGGTGATTGTGGCAGATGAATAGCACAACAATGGGCCTCAGGATCTCATAACGGTATCTCTGTGCATTCAAATTGCCATTGATAAAATACAATTGTGTTCATTGTCCATAGTTTATGCCTGCCCATACCATAACCCCACCACCACCGTGGGGCACTCTGTTCACAACGTTGACATCAGCAAACCGCTAGCAGTTGAAACAGATTAATCCGTGAACAGCACACTTCTCCAGTGTGCCAGTGGCCATCGAAGGTGAGCTTTTGCCCACTAAAGTCAGTTACAATGCCAAAATGCAGTCAGGTAAAGACCCTGGTGAGGACGATGAGCACGCAGATGAGCTTCTCTGAGACGTTCTGACAGTTTGTGCAGAAATTTATTGGTTGTGAAACCCACCATTTTATCAGCAGTCCAGGTGGCTTCGTCTCAGACAATCCTGCAGGTGAAGAAGACAGATGTGGAGATCCTGAAGTCAGCATGCCAAATGCTGTCCCCAGCACAAGGTGCACCTGTGTAATGATCATGCTGTTTAATCAGCGCCTTGATATGCCACACTTGTCAGGTGGATGGATTATCTTAGCAAATGAGAAAAAAATGCTCACGAATAAGAATGTAAACAAATGTGTGCACAAAATGAGGGAAATAAGGTTTTTGTGGGTATGGAACATTTCTGGGATCTTTTATTTCAGCTCATGAAACATGAGACCAACAATTTACATGTTGTGTTTATTTTTCCGTTCAGTATATGTGCATACACTGAGAGTACAAAACATTAAGGACACTAATACTGAGTTGCACCACCCCCGCCCATCTTTTTTGCCCTCAGAAGAGCCTCAATTCATTGGGTCTTGGACTCTACAAGGTGTCGAAAGCATTCCACAGGAATGATGATCCATGTTGTCTCCAATGCTTTCCACAGTTGTGTCAAGTTCGCTGGATGTCGTTTGGGTGGTGAACCATTATTGATACACACAGGAAACTGTTGAGCATGAAAAACCCAGCAGTGTTGCAATTCTTGACAGAATCTGGTGTGCCTGGCAACTACTACCATTCGCTGTTCAAAGGCACTTAAATATTTTGCCTTGCCCATTCACCCTCTGAATGGCACACATACACAATCCATGTCTCAATAGTCTCAAGGCTTAAAATCCATCTTTAAACCTGTGTCCTCCCCTTCATCTAAACTGATTGAAGTGGATTTAACAAGTGACATCCATAGAGCTCTACAGTGGAGGTGTCGTAATACCAATAAAACTTGGCTCCCGAATGGCGCAGCGGTCTAAGGCACTGCATCTCAGTGCAAGAGGGATCACTACAGTCCTTAATTCAAATCCAGGCTGTATCACATCTGGCCGTGATTGGGAATCCCATAGTGTGGCGCACAACCGGCCCAGCGTCGCCTGGGTAGGCCGTCATTGTAAATAATAATTTGTTCTTAACTGACTTGCCTGTTCAAATATATATATATTTTTAAATAGCGGTCAAACAGGGAAATGGTTCCAATAGTTTTTCCACCATTCATTTTTATCATGGGAGATTTTCAAAACATTTAAAATAAGGGCTGTGTTTCGTGTAGGTTTACCATGATGTGACGTTTTGATAACCATTTAAATCTCTAATGGACAAGGTGACTTTCATTAATATATTCAGCTCTATTTACTCTCAGATTAAAATTAGACATCATGCAAAACCTTCAATCCCTGCAAGCTCCTGCACGTCATCTCTAGCCAACACCTTTGCTAACAAGTATTGTGTCAATTTAAAACTTGCACAAGAAAGTTAACAAAATTGTCCATTCAAAGAAATTTAGCCAAATTATTAATTACTAAATGTAACTAAAATTAGATAGCTAATCCAGAGATTCTTACTTTCGTCTTGATTCGGCAGTCTCATCCAGATCATCATGGCACTTGTAGTTTTTAGCATCAGCAGTTAATTAGCATTTCATTTTTGAGGGATAAATACAGGCGACTGACTATATGAATAAAAGTCACCTTGTCCTAGAGAGGTTTACACGGTTATCAAAACGTCAGGGTAAGAGCAGGTGTCCTAAATATTTAGTACACTCAGTGTATATTTAAATATATTACAAAATTGACAATGTTCATATATTTCTACATACTGTGTATGTTTATATATTTAAACATGCACTCCGTAACGACACTACAAAAAGTATGTGGACACCCCTTCAAATGATTGAATTTGGCTATTTCAGCCACACCCGTTGCTGACAGGTGTATAAAATAGAGCACACAGCCATGCAATCTCCATAGACAAACATTGTCAGTAGACTGGCCCGTACTGAAGAGTTCAGTGACTTTTAACGTGGCACCGCCATAGGATGGCACCTTTGCAACAAGTTCATTTCTCAAATGTCTTCCTTGCTAGAGCTGCCCGGTCAACTATACGTGCTGTTAATATGAAGTGGCCACACAAGCTCACAGAATGGGACAGCCAAGTGCTGAAGCGTGTAGCGTGTAAAAATCGCCTGTCCTCGGTTGCAACACTCACTACCGAGTTCCAAACTGCCTCTGGAAGCAACGTCAGCATAAGAACTGTTCGTCGGGAGCTTCATGAAATTGGTTTCCATGGCAGGGGGTAGCCGCACACAAGCCTAAGATCACCATTCGCAATGCCAAGCGTCCGCTGGAGTGGTGTAAAGCTCGCTACCATTGGACTCTGGAGCAGTGGAAACTCATTCTCTGGAGTGATGAATCACGCTTCACCATCTGTCAATCCGACGGACAAATCTGGGTTTTGCGGATGCCAGGAAAACCGTACCTGCCCGAATGCATAGTACCAACTGTAAAGTTTGGTGGATGAGAAATAATGGTCTGGGGCTGTTTTTCATGGTTAATTAGTTCCAGTGAAGGAAAATCTTAATGCTACAGCATACAATGATATTCTCAACAATACTGTGCTTCCAACTTTGTGGAAACAGTTTGGGTAAGGCCCTTTCCTGTTTCAGCATGACAATGACCCTGTTCACAAAGCGAGGTCCATACAGAAATTGTTTGTCGAGATTGGAGTGGAAGAACTTGACAGGCCTGCTCAGAGCCCTGACCTCAACCCCATAGAACACCGTTGGATGAACTGCGAGCCAGGCTTAATGGCCAAAAATCAGTGCCTGACCTCACTAATGCTCTTGTGGCTCTCTACTCTTTTCTATTTATACCAATGACTTGTCACTGTCATTTAACAAAGCGTGTGCCCATGTATGCTGATGATTCAACCTGTATGCAGGTAATGAAGTCACTGACACCCTTAACAAGGAGTTGCAGTCAGTTTTGGAATGTGTGGCCTCTCGAGTGGCACTGCATTGCAGTGCTAGCTGTGCCACTAGAGATCCTGGTTTGAGTCCAGACTCTGCCGCAGCTGGCTGCGACCAGGAGACCCATGGGGCTGTGCACAATTGAACCAGCGTCATCCGGGTTAGGGGAGGGTTTGGCGAGCAGGGATGTTCTTGTCCCATCGCGCTCTAGCGACGGTAGGGCACAATACATGTTGACACAGTCGACAGGTGTACGGTGTTTCCTCTGACACGTTGGTGTGGCTGGCTTCCGAGTTAAGCAGGCATTGTGTCAAGAATCAGTGCGGCTTCTCGACTTTCGCCTCTCCTGAATCCGTATTGGAGTTGCAGTGATGAGACAAGACAGTAACTACCAATTGGATACCATGAAAAAGGGGTAAAAAATCATCTTGGAATGTGTGGCCAGTAATAAACTGGTCCTGAACATCTCTAAAACTAAGAGCATTGTATTTGGTATAAATCTTTCCCTAAGTTCTAGACCTCAGCTGAATCTGGTAATGAATGTTGTGGCTGTTGAACAAGTTGAGGAGACTAAATGACTTGGTCTTACCTTAGATTGTAAACTGTCATGGTCGAAATATATAGATTCAATGGTTGTAAAGAGGAGGAGAAGTCAGTCCGTAGTAAAGAGATAATCTGCTTTCTTGACACCACATTCCACAAAGCAACTCCTGCAGGCTCTAGTTTTATCTTATCTTGAATATTGTCCAGTCATATGGTCAAGTGCTGCAAAGAAAGACCTAGTAAAGCTGCAGCTGGCCCAGAACAGAGCTGCACGTCTCGCTCTTCATTGTAATCATTAATTAATGATTACTTATTAATTAATACCATGCATGCTAGTCACTCTTGGCTAAGAGTTGAGGAAAGACTGTCTTTACAAGAAACATTAATGTGTTGGAAATTCCAAATGTTTTACATAGCTAACTTACACACAGAACAAATTCAAGGAAACGTACAGTATTATATAGAGCAATTATTGCATAGAACTCCCTATCATCTTATATAGCGCAAGTGAACAGCAAACCTGGTTTCAAAAAACAAATAAAGCAACACCTCACAGCACAATGCTTCTCCGCCATGTGACCTACTGGTTGTGTGTATGTACTGACATGTACATAATAAAATTGATTACATTTTTTTCAATTTAAATCTACACACAATACCCCATGAATCTACACACAATACCCCGTTTTCAAAGTGAAAATTGGTTTTTAGAATATTTTTCAAATGTATTAAAAATGAACAATAGAAATACCTTATTTACATAAGTATTCAGACCTAAGAGACTCAGAATTGAGCTCAGGTGCATCCTGATTCCATTGCTCATCCTTGAGATGTTTCTACAACTTGATTGGAGTCCACTTGTGATAAATTCAATTGGACACGATTGGACATGATTTGGAAAGACACACACATGTCTATATAAGGTCCCACAGTTGACAGTGCATGTCAGAGCAAAAACAAAGCCATGACGTCGAAGGAATTGTCCGTAGAGCTCAGAGACAGGATTGTGTCGAGGCACAGATCTGGGGAAGGGTACCAAAACATTTCTGCAGCATTGAAGGCCCCAAACAACACAGTGACGTCCATCATTCTTAAATGTAAGAAATTTGGTAGCACCAAGACTCTTCCTAGAGCTGGGCACCCGGCCAAACTGAGCAATCAAGGCAGAAGGGCCTTGGTCAGGGAGGTGACTGGAGGAAACCTGCCACCATCCCTACGTCGAAGCATCGTGGTGGCGGCATCATGCTGTGGGAATGTTTTTCATCAGCAGGGACTGGGAGACTAGTCGGGATTGAGGGAAAGATGAACAGAGCAAAGTACAGAGAGATCCTTTATAAAAACCTGCTCCAGAGCACTCACCTTCTAACAGGACAATGACCCTAAGCACACAACCAAGACAACGCAGGAGTGGCTTTGGGACAAGTCTCTGAATGTCCTTGAGTGGCCCAGCCAGATCCTGGACTTGAACCAGATCAAATATCTCTGGAGAGACCTGAAAATAGCTGTGCAGTAACACTCCTCATACAACCTGGCAGAGCTTGAGAGGATCTGCAGAGAAGAATGGGAGAAACTCCCCAAATACAGGTGTGCCAAGCTTGTAGCGTCATACCCAAGAAGACTCGAGCCTGTAATCGCTGCCAAAGGTGCTTCAACAAAGTACTGAGTAAAGGGTCTGAAAACTTATGTAAATGTGATATTTCCAGTTTTTTTTTTCATGATGGGGTATTGCGTGTAGATTGATGAGCAAAATATTTAATTTAATCAATTTTAGAATAAGGCTGTAATGTAACAATGTGGAAAAGGTCAAGGGATCTGAATACCTTCCAAATACCTTGTATGTTTGTAATGTGTGCGTACTGGCGGATGAGAAGTCAGGCACAGGAGAGAAAAACTGTGTTACGCAATGGTGCGGTTTATTAATGAAAGCCCACCGGACACAGAACAAACAATCAACTTGGGTAAAAACCCCGTTACACACCAAATGAAAGTGCACTAGCATTTACAAATAACAATTCCGGACAAGGACATGGGGGAAACAGACGGTTAAATACACATGTTAAGATGGCATTGAAACCAGGTGTGTGGGAAGACAAGACAAAACAAATGGAAAATAAAAAATAGGTTGATGAAGGCTAGAAGACCGGCGACGCCGACCGCCGAGTGTCGCCCGAACTAGGAGAGGAACCAACTTCGGCGGAAGTCGTGACAGTACCCCCTTGACGCGCGGCTCCAGCAGCGCGCCGACACCGGCCTCGGGGACAACCCGGGGGGCGAGACGCAGGGCGATCCAGACGAAGATGGTGGAACTCCTGCAGCATTGAAGGGTCCAACACGTCCTCGACCGGAACCCAGCACCTCTCCTCCGGACCGTACCCCTCCCACTCCACGATATACTGAAGGCCCCTCGCCCGATGTCTCGAATCCAGTATGGAGCAAACGGAGTACACCGGGGCCCCCTCGATGTCCAGAGGGGGCGGAGGAACCTCCCGCACCTCAGACTCCTGGAGCGGGCTAGCCACCACCGGCCTGAGGAGAGACACATGGAACGAGGGGTTAATACGGTAATCGGGGGGAAGCTGTAACCTATAACAAACCTTGTTCACTCTCCTCAGGACTTTAAATGGCCCCACAAACCACGGACCCAGCTTCCCGCAGGGCAGGCGGAGGGGCAGGTTTCGGGTCGAGAGCCAGAGAGCCTCACTGCGGTGACGGTCTGCATTCTCTTGTTGACGCAGCACGGCCCGCTGAAGGTGATCATGGGTAGCTTCCCATGTCTCCTCCGCGCGCCTGAACCAGTCGTCCACCGCGGGAGCCTCGGTCTGACTCTGATGCCAAGGCACCAGAACCGACTGGTACCCCAGTACACTTTGGAAGGGAGAGAGGTTATTGGAGGAGTGGCGAAACGATCTTGGCCCAGGGCACGAACGCCGCCCACTCCACCGGCTGGTACCGGCAATAAGACGGCAGAAACATGCCCACATCCTGGTTTACTCTCTCCACCTGCCCATTACTCTCGGGGTGAAACCCCGAAGTAAGGCTGATCGAGACCCCCAGACATTTCATGAACACCTTCCAAACCCTAGATGTGAACTGGGGACCTCGATCAGACACTATATCCTCAGGCACCCCGTAGTGCCGGAAGACGTGCGTAAACAAGGCCTCCGCAGACTGTAGGGCCGTAGGGAGACCGGGCAGAGGGAGGAGACAACAGGACTTAGAGAACCGATCCACAACGACCAGAATAGCGGTGTTACCCTGTGAGGGGGGAGATCAGTCAGAAAATCCACCGACAGGTGGGACCAAGGCCGTTGTGGAAGAGGTAAGGGGTGTAATTTCCCTCTGGGCAGGTGCCTAGGAGCCTTACACTGGGCGCACACCGAGCACGAGGAAACATAAACTCTCACGTCCTTAGCCAAAGTAGGCCACCAGTACCTCCCGCTCAAACAGCGCACTGTCTGACCAATCCCAGGATGACCAGAGGAGGGTGACGTGTGGGCCCAATAGATCAACTGGTCACGGACAGCAGACGCCCAGCGGGACACTGGACGGCTGCGGGCTCTGCACGTAACGCCTGCTCAATGTCCGCGTCCAGCTCCCACACTACCGGCGCCACCAGGCAGGAGGCTGGGAGTATGGGAGTGGGATCCATGGGCCGCTCCTCTTTGTCATACAGCCGGGACAATGCGTCTGCCTTCACGTTCTGGGAGCCTGGTCTGTAGGAAAGGGTGAACACAAAACGGGTGAAAAACATGGCCCACCTTGCCTGGCGAAGGTTCAGTCTCCTCGCTGCCCGGATGTACTCCAGATTGCGGTGGTCAGTCCAGATGAGAAAAGGGTGTTGAGCCCCCTCAAGCCAATGTCTCCACGCCTTCAGAGCCTTTACGACAGCCAACAGCTCCCGGTCCCCCACGTCATAGTTTCGCTCCGCCGGGCTGAGCTTCTTCGAGAAGAAGGCACAGGGCCGGAGCTTCGGTGGCGAACCCGAGCACTGAGAGAGCACGGCTCCTATCCCAGCCTCGGACGTATCCACCTCCACTATGAACACCAAAGCGGGATCCGGATGGGCCAGCACGGGATCCGAGGTAAACAGAGCCCTCAAGTGACAAAAAGCCCTGTCCGCCTCAGCCGACCACTGCAAACTCACCGGACCCCCCTTCAGCAGTGACGTAATGGGAGCCGCTACCTGACCAAAACCTTGGATAAACCTCAGGTAGTAATGGGCAAACCCTAAGAAACCGCTGCACCTCCTTTACCGTGGTGGGAGTCGGCCAATTACGGACGGCTACAATGCAGTCACTCTCCATCTCCACCCCCGAGGTGGAAATGCGGTACTCTAGGATGGAGACGGACTGCTGGAAGAACAGACACTTCTTAGCCTTTACGTACAGGTCATGCTCCAACTATCGTCCAAGCCCCCTGCGCACCAGGGACACATGCTCGGTGCGTGTAGCGGAGTATATCAGAATGTAATCAATATACACCACTACACCCTGCCCATGCAGGTCCCTGAAAATCTCGTATACAAAGGCTTGGAAGACTGTTGGAGCATTCATCAACCCGTACAGCATGACGAGGTACTCATAATGCCCTGAAGTGGTACTGAATGTCGTCTTCCACTCGTCTCCCTCCCGGAGACTCACCAGGTTGTAAGCACTCCTGAGATCTAGTTCGGTGAAGAAGCGCGCTAGGGGCATTGACTCAATCACCATGGCGATGAGAGGTAACTGTACCTCACCGTGATCTGATTTAGACCTCTATAGTCAATACACGGGCGCATCCTTCTTCTTCACAAAAAATAAACTCGAGGAGGCAGGTGATGTGGAGGACCGAATGTACCCCTGATGCAGGGATTCGGGGACATGTGTTTCCATAGCCAGCGATACCCAGTTAGTGACAGAGGATACACGTGACTCCTGGGAAGTGCGGCATCTAGCAGGAGATGTATCGCACAATCCCCCTGTCGATGGGGTGGTAATTGAGACGCCTTCTTCTTACAGAAGGCGAGAGCCAAATCGGCATATTCAGGGGGAATGCGCATGGTGGAGACCTGGTCTGAACTTTCCACCGTGGTAGCACCAACAGAAACCCCTAAACACCTCCCCGAGTACTCTTGCGACCACCCCATGAGAGCCCTCCGTTTCCAAGAAACAGTGGGGTCATTACAAGCTAACCAGGGTAGGCCTAGCACCCGCAGGAGAGTCAATGAGGAAGAGACTAATTCTCTCCTTGTGACCCCCCTGCGTCACCATACCCAGAGGAGCGGTGGCCTCCCTAATCAACCCTGACCCTAATGGTTGACTATCTAAGGCATGAACGAGGAAAGGCTCATCCACGGGAACAATGGGGATCCCTAAACTATGGCCGAACGATCTATCTATAAAATTCCCAGCCGCGCCTGAATCGACGAGCTCCTTATCCTGGGAATGCGGGGAAAATTCAGGAAAAAGACATACAAAAACATATGTGCAACAGAGGACTGGGCGCTCTGGTGACGGTGCACGAGCTGGAACCCCCTCCGGTCTCCCTGCGCACCACCCCTCCCAACTTCATGGGTATCGGAGAGGGAGTGCGGGGGGACGGAATCAACAGACCCCGATCTGAACGTCCGCGGGTAGCCAGCAGGATATCCAGCCGGATGGACAGGTCCACCAACTGGTCGATTGTGAGGGTGGTGTCTCTGCCACCCCTATTCCCGGGGTACCAGCTCCTGCTGACTCCATATAGTAGGTCCGGAATTCTGTAATGCGTGCGTACTGGCGGATGAGAAGTCAGGTGCAGGAGAGCAAAACTGTGTTACGCAATGGTGCGGTTATTTAATAAAAACCCACCGGACACAGAACAAACAATCAACTTGGGTAAAAACCCCGTTACACACCAAATGAAAGTGCACTAGCATTTACAAATAACAATTCCGGACAAGGACATAGGGGGAACAGAGGGTTAAATACACAACATGTAATGATGGAATTGAAACCAAGTGTGTGGGAAGACAAGACAAAACAAATGGAAAATGAAAAATAGATTGACCGTCGGTGGAAGTCGTGACAGTACCCCCCTCCTGATGCGCGGTTCCCGCAGCGCGCCGACACCGGCCTCGAGGACGACCCGGAAGGCGAGGCGCAGGGCGATCCGGATGAAGGCGGTGAAACTCCCTCAGCAGTGATGGATCCAAGATATCCTCCACCGGTACCCAGCACCTCTCCTCCGGACCGTACTCCTCCCAGTCCACGAGGTACTGCAGGCCCCTCACCCGGCGCCTAGAGTCCAGAATGGAGCGGACTGTGTACGCCGGGGACCCCTCGATGTCCAAAGGGGACGAAGGGACCTCCGGCACCTCACCTTCCTGCAGGGGACCAGCTACCACCGGCCTGAAGATAGACACATGAAACGAGGGGTTAATACGGTAGTAAGATGGAAGCTGTAACCTATAACACACCTCGTTTATCCTCCTCAGGACTTTAAATGGCCCCACACACTGCGGCCCCAGCTTCCGGCAGGGCAAGCGGAGGGGCAGGTTCCGGGTCGAGAGCCAGACCCGGTCCCCCGGTGCGAACACGGGGGCCTCACTGCGGTGACGGTCAGCGCTCCTCTTCTGTTGCCCACCAGCCTGTCTCAGTGATTCCTGGACGCCTCTCCAGGTCTCCTTTGAGCGCTGCACCCACTCCTCCACCGCAGGAGCTTCAGTCTGGCTCTGATGAAACGGTGCCAGGACCGGCTGGTAGCCCAACACGCACTGGAACGGTGACATGTTCGTGGAGGAGTCACGAAGTGAGTTCTGAGCCACCTCCGCCCATGGGACGTACCTCGCCCACTCACCGGGCCGGTCCTGGCAATACGACCACAGAAACCTACCAACCTCTTGGTTCACTCTCTCCACCTGCCCATTACTCTCAGGGTGAAAACCTGAGGTCAGGCTGATCGAGACCCCCAGACGCTCCATAAACGCCCTCTACACTCAGGACATGAACTGGGGACCCCGATCAGAAACAATGTCCTCAGGCACCCCGTAGTGCCGGATGACGTGGGTAAACAGGGCCTCCGCAGTCTGTAGGGCCGTAGGGAGACCGGGCAACGGGATAAGACGACAGGACTTAGAGAACCGATCCACAACGACCAGGATCGTAGTGTTCCCCTGGGACGGGGGAAGATCGGTGAGGAAATCCACCGACAGGTGAGACCACAGCCGTTGTGGAACGGGGAGGGGCTGTAACTTCCCTCTAGGCAGGTGTCTAGGAGCCTTACTCTGAGCGCATACCGAACAGGAGGAGACATAAAACCTCACGTCCTTAGCCAACGTGGGCCACCAGTACTTCCCCCTAAGACCCCGCACTGTCCTCTCAATCCCCGGATGACCCGAAGAGGGTAGCGTATGAGCCCACCGAATCAGTTTATCACGAACACCAAGCGGCACGTACTGACGACCTGCAGGACACTGAGGAGGCGCAGGTTCCAACCGTAGTGCCCGCTCGATGTCCGCGTCCACCTCCCATACCATCGGTGCTACCAGACATGAAGCAGGAAGGATGGGAGTAGGCTCGATGGACCGCTCCTCGGTGTCATATAGACGGGACAGCGCGTCGGCCTTAGTATTCTGGGAACCTGGCCTATAGGAGATCGTGAACTGAAATCTGGTGAAAAACATGGCCCACCTATCCTGCCGCGGAATTCAGTCTCCTCGCTGCCCGGATATACTCCAGATTACGGTGGTCATCCAGATGAGAAAAGGGTGCTTAGCCCCCTCAAGCCAATGTCTCCACACCTTCAGAGCCCTGACCACAGCTAACAACTCCCGGTCCCCCACGTCATAGTTTCGCTCCGCCGGACCGAGCTTCCTTGAAAAGAAAGCGCAGGGGCGGAGTTTCAGTGGCGTGCCAGAGCGCTGTGATAGCACGGCTCCAACCCCAGCCTCAGACACGTCCACGTCCACTATGAACGCCAAAGAGGGGTCCGGATGAGCCAGCAAGGGAACGTTGGTGAACAGCTCCTTCAGACGACTGAAAGCTCTGTCCGCCTCCGCCAACCACCGCAAACGAGCCGCCCCCCCCTTCAGCAGTGAGGTAATGGGAGCATCCACCTGAACAAAACCCAGGATAAACCTCCGGTAGTAATTGACAAACCCTAAAAACCGCTGCACCCCCGTTACCGTGGTCGGAGTCGGCCAATTACGCACGGCTGTAATGTGGTCACACTCCAACACCACCCCAGAGGTGGAAATGCGATACCCCAGGAAGGAAACAGCTTGTTTGGAGAACACACATATCTCCGCCTTGACGTACAGGTCATGCTCCAGCAGTCTCCCAAGTACTTTGCGCACCAGAGACATATGCGCGGCGCGTGTGGTGGAATAGATCAAGATATCATCTATATACACCACCACACCCTGCCCGTGCAGGTCCCTGAGAATCTTGTCCACGAAAGATTGAAAGACGGCTGGAGCATTCTTCAACCCATACGGCATGACGAGGTACTCATAATGGCCAGATGTTCCATTCATCTCCCTCCCTGATACGCACCAAATTATATGCGCTCCTGAGGTCCAGTTTTGTGAAGAAACATGCCCCGTGAAATAATTCAACCGCCGTAGCAATGAGAGGTAGCGGGTAACTAAATCCCACTGTGATGGCATTTAGACCTCTATAATCAATGCACGGCCGCAGACCTCTCTCCTTTTTCTTCACAAAAAAGAAACTCGAGGAGACGGGTGATATGGAGGGCCGAATGTACCCCTGTCCCAGAGATTCAGTGATGTATGTCTCCATAGCCACTGTCTCCTCCTGTGACAACGGGTACACGTGACTCCTAGGAAGTGTTGCGTTTACCTGGAGGTTTATCGCACAATCCCCTCGTCGATGAGGTGGTAATTTGGTCGCCCTCTTCTTACAGAAGGCGACAGCCAAATCGGCATATTCTGAGGGAATGCGCACAGTGGAAACCTGGTCTGGACTCTCCACTGTTGTGGCACCGATGGAAACTCCTTTACACCTACCTGAACACTCCTCTGACCACCCCTGGAGAGACCCCTGTTTCCACAAAATCATAGGATTGTGCGTAGCCAGCCAGGGAATCCCCAGCACCACTGGAAACGCAGGTGAATCAATAAGGTATAGACTAATCCGCTCCCCATGACCCCCCTGCGTTACCATGTCCAGTGGAACCGTGGCCTCCCTGACCCTAACGGTCGGCTATATAGGGAGTGCACAGGGAAGGGTTGATCTATCGACACTAGCGGAATACCTAGCCTCAAAGCGAGTCAGCGATCCATAAAGTTCCCAGCTGCGCCTGAATCGACTAGCGCCTTATGCTGGAGAGGGAAAGAACTCAGGGAAAGAGATTAGTAAAAACATGTGACCAACAGGGAGCTCTGGGTGAGTCTGGTGCTGACTCACCTGGGGTGACCGAGTAGTGCTCTGCCTGCCCTCTCGATTCCCAGAGGAGCTCCTCCAGCACCGATCGGCAGTGTGTCCTCTCTGACCACAACTGGTGCAGGAGGAGCCTCCTCCTCCGGTTCCCCTCGATGCGGCCCATTCCATAGGGATTGGAGCGGAAGGGCCGGGAGGTGGAACGAACAGGGCCCTTTCTGACCGTCCGCGAGCCGTCAGCAGGTTGTCCAGTCGTATGGACATGTCGATTAGCTCGTCGAGGGAGAGGGTAGCGTCCCGACAAGCCAACTCCCTGCAGACGTCCTCCCGGAGACTACAGCGGTCGTGGTCGATCAGTGCCCTGTCGTTCCACCCCGCTCCAGCGGCCAAGGTCCGAAACTCCAGCGCGAAGTCCTGTGCACTCCTCGTCTCCTGTCTCAGGTGAAACAGCCGTTCACCCACCGCTCGGCCCTCTGGTGTGTGGTCGAACACGGCCCGGAACCGGCGGGCGAACTCTGGCTAGTGGTCCCTTGCGGAGTCTGGGCTATTCCACACTGCATTGGCCCACTCCAGGGCTCGACCCGTCAGACAGGAGACGAGGGCGCTCACACTCTCCTCCACAGAGGGAGTCGGGCGGACGGTAGCCAGGTATAACTCCAACTGGAGAAAGAACCCCTTACATCCAGCCGCCGTCCCATCGTACTCCCTTGGGGGGGCGAGACGGAGCGAGCTGGATCCGGACGCCGCCGGAGGAGTCTGTTGAAGGGGAGAAGGATCTGGGGGCGAGGTAAGGAGACCACTCCTCTCCCATCGGTCCATTCTCTCCATCATCTGGTCCATCGCCGACCCGATTCGGGGGAGGACGGTCGTGTGATGGAGGACACGCTCCTCCATAGATGGGAGAGGGGGAGTAGCTGCTCCTGCTGACTCCATGATCGGTGCGGGCTTCTGTCACGACAGCTAGGAGTGGTGGGTGTGGAGTCAAGCGCAGAGAGCAGAGTGAACGGAACAACCGACTTTAATGCGGTTGGTAGGGTTTCCAACGCCAAAACACACAGGCGCAAAATCAGAGTACAATAAGAGCAGCCCAAACATAGGACGTGAACTCAACACCAACAGAACAGCAAACAAGCCCGCACAAAAGGAGGCGGGCTTAACCGGCTTAAATAGCCCTAACAAACACAAAACGAAAACAGGTGCAAACAATACGATAATCAACAGAAAGAAAATAGAGGATCGGTGGCAGCTAGTAGGCCGGTGACGACGACCGCCGAACGCCGCCCGAACAGGCAAGGGAGCCACCGTCGGTGGAAGTCGTGACAAGGAGTCATGAGGCAAATAGCATAAATCTCATTGTGTGAAATATGCAGAACATCTTATAACAGACATACCTCTCCCCATCTTTGTCAAAATGACTTGACCATGATAACTGACCATTCAATATTGCGCCTAGGAGTTCATCTTCTTCAACTTGTTCAATGGTCACCCTTTATGCACAACTCCAGTGGAGATTTAGGTCTAAGAGAATACTTTGAACCACATACAATTATTTTGGTTTTAGATGTATTTAAGTCCAGTTTATCATTAATTACCCATTCTGACACTGACTGTAACTCCTTGCTAAGAGTCTCAGTGAGCTCATAGGCTGTAGGTGCTGATATGTAGTGTGCAATCATCTGCATTCATAGTAATTTTGCCTCCTTGTAAGACAAGTGGCAAATCATTTGTAAAAATAGAGAAGAATAGCTAGCTAACATTGAACCTGGTTGGTTAGCTACCTGCAGATGCATGCAGGATAGTAACATTATGAGTTGGGATTATGGTTCATTGTTTAGCTAGCTAGCTACATGGCTTAACAAAAGACTTCACTATGCAAGTAACCATTTCACTACACCTTCTGTATCCTCTGCATGTGACAGATACACTTTGATTTTATTTGTTATAGTATGTGTTTACCAGAGACGGTAATGTGAAAAACATGACCTGCACCAAAGTCAAATTAGGCTATAACATCACACTCATTACACAAATTCACTTTTAACAGGGCACACCTGTTAATTGAAATGCACTCTTATACACTCTTTTAGGCCCAGCCTTTGGAACTTTTGTTTTCCTAGATATGGCTACTATATTGTGATCACTACATTCGATGGATTTGGATACTGCTTTAAAGAACATTTCTGCAGCATTAGTAAAGATGTGATCAATACATGTTGATGATTTCATTCCTGTGCTGTTTGTAACTACCCTCAAATCAAATCAAATTTTATTGGTAGATTGACAGATAACCTGAACTAGGTTGCAGGCACTGGTTACAGTTTGAAGCTTTTTAATGAGTGGGCAGCTTGATGAAAGCCAGTCAATATTTAAATCACCCAGAAAATATACCTCTGTTGATATCACACACATTATCAAACATTTCACATATTACCCAGATACTGAGTGGCCTTACTAAGGTCATTAAACTTAGTAAGGCCATAGCCTGAAATCTGAATCCAGTTTGCCTGGAAGGAAGAAGTGATAATTACATATACAGTTGAAGTTGGAAGTTTACATACAATTTAGCCAAATATATTTAAACTCAGTTTTTCACAATTCCTGACATTACATTTCATCCTAGTAAAAATTCCCTGTCTTATGTCAGTTAGGATCACCACATTATTTTAAGAATGTGAAATGTCGGAATAAAAGTAGAGAGAATTATTTATTTCAGCTTTTATTTCTTTCATCACATTCCCAGTGGGTCAGAAGTTTACATACACTCAATTAGTATTTGGTGGCATTTCCTTTAAATTGTTTAACTTGGGTCAAACGTTTTGGGTAGCCTTCCATAACCTTCCCACAATAAGTTGGGTGAATTTTGGCCCATTCCTCCTGACAGAGCTGGTGTAACTGAATCAGGTTTGTAGGCCTCCTTGCTCGCACACGCTTTTTCAGTTCTGCCCACAAATTTTCTATAGGATTGAGGTCAAGGCTTTGTGATGGCCACTCCAATACCTTGACTTTGTTGTCCTTAAGCCATTTTCCCACAACTTTGGAAGTAAGCTTGGGGTCATTGTCCATTTGAAAGACCATTTGCGACCAAGCTTTAACTTCCTGATTTATGTCTTGAGATGTTGCTTCAATGTTTCCACATAATTTTCCTCCCCTCATGATGCCATCCATTTTGTGAAGTGCACCAGTCTCTCCTGCAGCAAAGCACCCCCACAATAGGATGCTGCCACCCCTGTGCTTCACGATTGGGATGGTGTTCTTCGGCTTGCAAGCCTCCCCCTTTTTCCTCCAAACATAACAATGGTCATTATGGCCAAACAATTCTATTTTTGTTTCATCAGACCAGAGGACATTTCTCCAAAAAGTACGATCTTTGTCCCAATGTGCAGTTGCAAACCATAGCCTGGCTTTTTTTTATGGCGGTTTTGGAGCAGTGGCTTCTTCCTTGCTGAGCGGCCTTTCAGGTTATGTCGATATATGGTCCTGTTTTACTGTATATATATACACTTTTGTACCTATTTCCTCCAGCATCTTCACAAGGTACTTTGCTGTTGTTCTGGGATTGATCTGCACTTTTCGCACCAAAGTACGTTCATCTCTAGGAGACAGAACCCGTCTCCTTCCTGAGCAGTAGGACGGCTGCGTGGTCCCATGGTGTCTATACTTGCGTACTATTGTTTGTACAGATGAACGTGGTACCTTCAGGCGTTTGGAAATTGCTCCCAAGGATGAACCAGGCTTGGCTGATTTCTTTTGATTCCCCCATGATGTCAAGCAAAGAGGCACTGCGTTTGAAGGTAGGCCTTGAAATACATCCACAGGTAAACCTCCAATTTACTCAAATGATGTCAGTTAGCCTATCAGAAGCTTCTAAAGCCATGACATAATTTTATGGAATTTTCCAAGCTGTTTAAAGGCACAGTCAACTTAGTGTATGTAAACTTCTGACCTACTGGATTTGTGATACAGTGAATTATAAGTGAATTAATCTGTCTGTAAACAATTGTTGTAAAAATTACTGTCATGCACAAAGTGGATGTCCTAACCGACTTGCCAAAACTATAGTTTGTTAACATGAAATTTGTGGAGTGGTTGAAAAAATGAGTTTTAATGACTCCAACCTAAGTATATGTAAACTTCCGACATCAACTGTAACAATTATTTCTATTGGGCACAAAATAATCTGAAACCGCAACCAAAACAAACAGCAAATACATCCCAAAAATGTGTAGAGTCACAAGCTTGATGTAGTTATTGCGTGCTATGAATGTGAGACCAAATACTTAAATGTTTCTACTTTAATACACATACAAGTGAATTGGTCCCAAAACTTTTGCTCCCCTAAAATGGGGGGGACGATGTACACTGAACAAAAATATAAACGCAACATGTAAAGTGTTCACCCCATGTTTCATGAGCTGAAATAAAATATCCCGGAAATGTTCCATATGCACAAAAAGCTTATTTCTTTCAAAGTTTGTGAACAAATATGTTGACATCCCTGTTTGTGAGCATTTATCCTTTGCCAAGATAATCCATCTACCTGACAGGTGTGGCATATCAAAAAGTTGATTAAACAGCATGATCAATACACAGGTGCACCTTGTGCTGTTGACAATAAAAGGCCACTCAGTTTTGTCACACAACACAATGCCACAGATGTCTAAAGTTGATGGAGAGTGCAATTGGCATGCTGACGGCAGGAATGTCTACTAGAGCTATTGCCAGAGAGTTCAATCTTAATTTCTCTTTTTAGAGAAATTTCTCTTTTTTTTAACCGGCCTGACAACCGCAGACCACGTGTATGGCGTTGTGTGGGCGAGCGGTTTGCTGATGTCAACGTTGTAAACAAAGTGCCCCGTGGTGGTGTGGGGTTATGGTATGGGCAGTTATAAGCTACAGACAATGAACACACTTGCATTTTATCGATGGCAATTTGAATGTACAGAAATACCTTGATGAGATCCTGAGGCCCATTTTTTTTAAGGTAACTGTGACCAACAGATGCATATCTGTATTTCCAGTCATGTGAAATTCATAGATTAGGGCCTAATGAATTAATTTAAATTGACTGATTTATTTATATGAACTGTCACTCATTAGAATCTTTAAAATTGTTGCATGTTGCATTTCTATTTTTGTTCAGTATACAAAAGGTGCTGTAATTTCTAAGCTTTTCACAAGATATGGATAAAATTACCCTCAAATGAAAGCTGACAATCTGCACTTTATGGTGATTGTTTGACTTCAAATCCAAACTTTTGGAGTATAGAGCCAAAAGAAGAAAAAACGCTTCACTGTCCCAATAACTACGGAGGGCACTGTAATTCATATCATAGGCCTAATAGTTCTGAAGAGCTCTTTTTACTTGCACACAATAAGGCTGAATCACCCCGTCCTGACCCTAGGGGTCAACCGCCCTGCAGTACCCCAACCCAACACATCCCACTCAGCTTTAGGATTTTAGTGAACCATTTATTACTGGTTTCAGGTGTGTTAGGCTAAGGCCAGAGTGACAACCAACAGTATAGCAGACCCCTAGGGCCGGGACTGAGCAGCCCAGTAGCTAGGGATTGTCTAAATAGGTATCTCCCCTGACATGGGCATGTTTCAATACAGTCTCCTTTTGTCGTACAGTATTCCATATAAGGCATCCAGACCTTATGAAAGTTGTACAGTATATCCTTAATCTTGTAATAAATAAAATCTAGCGTTACATAACTTGACATTTCTGCCATCTATTGTGGCATTGTGGGAGGATAACCAGCCTTCCAGTTAATGGCAATGCATTTCTTAGCTGCTATAAATGCTAGTTCCTTCTGATAACAGTCTCCAGTATCAACATTTCCAAGAAAACAAAAACAGGGAGAGGGGAGAATACTCTTTGCCAGAATTCAGCCAGCCTTCACAAGAGCATAACATATGCAAATATGTCCCATTTTGTGTTTTACACCTCCAGTAGAGGAATTACATTTCTGAGTGCATGATATTCAGTTTCACTGGCATATAGTACATTCTATGGATGGTCTTAAACTGCAGTAATTTATGTCTGAGATTATATTCAGCATCTATTCAATGCTGTTCTGACCAATCAGAATCCATGCTTCAAGATTGTTTTGATCATGCGGACTGGGATATGTTCCAGGTAGCCTCTGAGAATAACATTGACGAATACACGGATACGGTGACTGAGCTCATCAGGAAGTGTATAGGAGATGTTGGACCCACTGTGACTGTTAAAACCTACCCAAACCAGAAACTGTGGATAGATGGCAGAATTTGTGCAAACTGAAAGCACGAACCACCGCATTTAAGCATGGTAAGGTGACTGGGAATATGGCAGAATACAAACAGTGTAGTTATTCCCTCCGCAAGGCAATCAAACAGGAAACACATCAGTATAGAGACAAAGTGGAGTCGCAATTCAATGGCTCAGACACGAGACATATGTGGCAGGGTCTACAGACAATCATGAACTACAAAGGGAAAACCAACCACGTTGCGGACATCGACGTCTTGCTCCCGGACAAGCTAAACACCTTCTTCACCCGCTTTGAGGATAACACAGTGCCACCAACGCGGCCCGCTACCAAGGACTGTGGGCTCTCCTTCTCCATGGCCGACGTGAGTAAGACAGTTAAACGTGTTAACCCTCGCAAGTGAGCCGGCCCAGACGGCATCCCTAGCTGCATCCTCAGAGCATGTGCAGACCAGCTGGCTGGAGTGTTTACGGACATATTCAAACTCTCCCCATCCCAGTCTGCTGTCCCCACTTGTTTCAAGATGTCCAACATTGTTCCTGTACCCAAGAAAGTGAAGGTAACTGAACTAAATTACTATCGCCCTGTAGCACTGACTTATGTCATCATGAAGTGCTTTGAGAGGCTAGCCAAGGATCATATTATCTGACACCCTAGACCCACTTCAAGTTGCTTACCGCCCCAATAGATCCACAGACGATGCAATCGCCGTTGCACTGCATACTGCCCTATCCCATCTGGACAAGAGGAATACCTATGTAAGAATGGTGTTCATTGACTATAGCTCAGCATTCAACACCATAGTACCCTCCAAGCTCATCATTCAACTCAGGGCCTTGGGTCTGAACCAGTGGTGGAAAGAGTACCCAACTGTCATACTTGAGTAAAAGTATAGATACCCTAATAGAAAGTTACTCAAGTAAAAGTGAAAGTCACCCAGTAAAATAATACTGTAAAATAGGACTTGAGTAAAAGTCTAAAAGTATTTGGATTTAAATATACTTGAGATTGCTAAAATATACTTAAGTATCAAAATATATTTTGTCCCCATGTGTAGACTTATTTACGTGCTGCTGTGCGGTTTGTTGCTAACCTTACTTTGCTACCTGCCAACTTTACAGTTTTACTTTTTAATTATCGTTTATATTTTTAGTTTTTCCCTCGCTCAACTTTTTTCATTCAACTTTTTCACACCGGACGCTTTATCTGGACGTGGTTCGTCAGGACCTCCACCAGCCGAAGCTAAGTAGTAACATTAACATTATGCCTTCTAATTGCAGTCACTGTACTCCTAATATACAGGAGAACGATCGCCTTAAGGCGAGGATAGCTGTGCTGCAAGCCCAGCTTCAGACACAATCGTTAGGCAAGGGTAATTTAAGTGTAGGAAAGGATGAAACAGCGTCTGTGCCACCAGTAAGTACAGATAGTAGTATAAATCCCCTCGCACAGTCCCCGCAGCCGGACAATTTTCTCATGGCTTCTGTAAGGAAATGCTGTAGGAATGCTCAACCTGTGTCGCTCATTCAGCCGACCGAAACTTTCAACCGGTTCTCCCCATTAAGCAACGGGTCGGAGTCAGAGGCCGAGCCTTCTCTGGTCTCTACTCTTCCCGTTACGGGGTCTGAGAGTCCGAAGCCTCCCACCATTAGCTCTGACAAATTGAAAACCCTAGTCATTGGCGACTCCATTACCCGCAGTTTTAGACTTAAAACGAATCATCCAGCGATCATACACTGTTTACCAGTGCTTAGTGCTGCTTTTGATACCATCGAAATTATGCAGAAAAATGTATCCATGCTTTTGTCACTTCTAGGTTAGACTACTGCACTACTCTACTTTCCGGCTATCCGGATAAAGCACTAAATAAACTTCAGTTAGTGCTAAACACGGCTGCTAGAATCTTGACTAGAACCAAAAAATGTGATCATATTACTCCAGTGCTAGTCTCTCTCCTGTTAAGGCAAGGGCTGATTTCAAGGTTTTACTGCTAACCTACAAAGCATTACATGGGCTTGCTCCTACCTATCTTTCCGATTTGGTCCTGCCGTACTTACCTACACGTACGCTACAGTCACAAGACGTAGGCCTCCTTACTGTCCATAGAATTTCTAAGCAAACAGCTGGAGGTAGGGCTTTCTCCTATAGAGCTCCATTTTTATGGAATAGTCTGCCTATCCATGTGAGAGATGCAGACTCGGTCTCAACCTTTAAGCCTTTAATGAAGACTCATCTCTTCAGTAGGTCCTATGATTGGGTGTAGTCTGGCCCAGGAGTGTGAAGGTGAACGGAAAGGCACTGGAGCAACAAACCGCCCTTGCTGTCTCTGCCTGGCCGGTTCCCCTCTTTCCACTGGGATTCTCTGCCTCTAACCCTATTACAGGTGCTGAGTCACTGGCTTACTGGTGCTCTTCCATGACGTCCCTAGGAGGGGTGCGTCACTTGAGTGGGTTGAGTCACTGACGTGATCTTCCTGTCCGGGTTGGCGCCCCCCCTTGGGTTGTGCCGTGGGGGAGATCTTCGTGGGCTATACTCAGCCTTGTCTCAGGATGGTAAGTTGGTGGTTAAAGATATCCCTCTAGTGGTGCAGGGGCTGTGCTTGGCAAAGTGGGTGGGGTTATATTCTGCCTGTTTGGCCCTGTCCGGGGGTATCGTTGGACGGGGCCACAGTATCTCCCGACCCCTCCTGTCTCAGCCTCCAGTATTTATGCTGCAATAGTTTATGTGTCGGGGGGCTAGGGTCAGTCTGTTATATCTGGAGTATTTCTCCTGTCTTATCCGGTGTCCTGTGTGAATTTAAGTATGCTCTCTCTAATTCTCTCTCTTTTTCTCTCTTTCTTTCTTTCTTTCTTTCTTTCTTTCTTTCTTTCTTTCTCTCTCTCGGAGGACCTGAGCCCTAGCTTCAGGACTACCTGGCCTGATGACTCCTTGTTGTCCCCAGTCCACCTGGTCGTGCTGCTGCTCCAGTTTCAACTGTTCTGCCTGCGGCTATGGAACCCTGACCTGTTCAGCGGAAATGCTACCTGTCCCAGACCTGCTGTTTTCAACTCTCTAGAGACAACAGGAGCGGTAGAGATGCTCTGCATGATCGGCTATGAAAAACCAACTGACAATTACTCCTGAGGTGCTGAACTGTTGCACCCTCTACAACCACTGTGATTATTATTATTTGACCCTGCTGGTCATCCATGAACATTTGAACATCTTGGCCATGTTCTGTTCTGTCTCCACCCGGCACAGCCAAAAGAGGACTGGCCACCCCTCATAGCCTGGTTCCTCTCTAGGTTTCTTCCTAGGTTCTGGCCTTTCTAGGGAGTTTTTCCTAGCCACCGTACACCTGCATTGCTTTCTGTTTTGGGTTTTAGGCTGGGTTTTTGTACAGCACTTTGTGACATCAGCTGATGTAAGAAGGGCTTTATAAATAAATTTGATTAGAATTTGATTTGAAAAGTAGAAGTAAAAGTATAAATAATTTCAAATTCCTTATATTAAGCAAAGCAGACAGTACCATTTTCTTGTTTTTCAGACATTATTTACAAAAGATGCATTTGTGTTTAGTGAGTCCACCAGACCATCGGCAGTAGGGATGACCCACGTGTTCTCTTGATAAGTGCGGCAATTTCACGATGTCCTGCTAAGCATTCAAAACATAACGAGTACTTTGGGTTGTCAGGGAAAATGTATGATGTAAAAATACAATATTTTCTTTAGGAATGTAGTGAAGTAAAAGTTTACAGATACCCCCCAAAACTACTTAAGTAGTACTTTAAAGTATTTTTACTTAAGTACTTTACACCACTGGTCTGAACCCCACCCTGTGCAACTGGGTACTGGACTTCCAGGTGGGCCACCCCCAGGTGGTGAAGGTAGGAAACAACACCTCCACTTTGCTGATTCTCAACACACACAAGGGTGAGTGCTCAGCCCCCTCCTGTACTCCATGTTCACCCATGACTGCGTGCCCACGCACGCCCTCCCACTCAATCATCAAGTTTGCAGACGACACAACAGTAGTAGGCCTGATTACCAACAATGACGAGACAGCCTACAGGGAGGAGGTCAGGACCCTGGGAGAGTGGTGTCAGGAAAATAACCCCTCTTCAGGGTAAACATCACTGACGATCTGAAATGGTCCACCCACACAGACAGTGTTGTGAAAAAGGTGCAACAGCACCTCTTCAACCTCAGGAAGCTGAATAAATTTTACACATGCACAATTGAGAGTCGGGCTGTATCACCACTTGGTACGACAACTGCACCGCCCGCAACTGCAGGCCTCTCCAGAGGATGGTGCGGTCTGCCCAACGCATTCACAGGGGGCAAACTACCTGCCCTCCAGCACACCTACAGCACCCGATGTCACAGGAAGGACATCAACCTCCCGAGCCACGGCCTGTTCACCCCCTTATAATCCAGAAGGTGAGGTCAGTACAGGTGCATCAAAGCTGGGACCAAGAGACTGAAAAACAGCTTCTATCTATCTCAAGGCCATCAGACTGTTAAATAGCCATCACTAGAGGCTGCTGCCCTATATACATAGACTTGGAATCACTGGCAACTTTAATAATGGAACACTAGTCACTTTAATGATGTTTAAATAATGTTTACATATTGCTTTACTCATCTCATATGTATATACTGTATTCTATTCTACTATATTTTAGTCAATGCCACACCGACATTGCTCGATCTAATATTTATATACTTCTTAATTCCATTATTATACTTTTAGATTTGTGTGTATTGTTGTGAATTGTTAGATACTACTGCACTGTTGGAGCTAGGAACACAAGCATTTTGCTATGCTCACAATAACATCTGCTAAATATGTGTATGTGATTTAATCTATTTATGTGTGCGTTTGTTTATTTATTTATGTGTGCCTTTATTTATTCATGTATTTATCAATTTATGTGTGCATTTATTTATTTATAATTATGGCAGGTTTAGTACTCCATATTCACCCTCCCCAATACACTGTGTTCAACAGCTGCCCAGTGGAAAGCAGTTACCCATGATGACCCAGGAGCCAATTGAAAGAGAGGGCAGGCTTTCCCTGGGCAGTTCCTTCCTGGCCCAGGACGCGGGTCGCAGTGATGCTGCGTTTGTAACCAAGTGGGAAGGTGAAATTTACCACATCTGACTGGGAAAAAAACTGTTGAACTGGTAAATAACTATCACTGAACTCCGACTTCTCCCACATGCTGAACTCTGACATCACCTACTAAGGAAATTACCTCTAATAGCATTTTCGGGCAGGTAAATGCAACAAAAGATTATTTATAAAAAACAATCTATTCATATGGAGTTTGAACACTATAACAAATACACTACAGTATGAAGTTAGACAGAAACTGCTTCTCCAATAGAAATCCCAGATCAAGCTTGTAGGCAATGTCATGGTGACATTGGCTAGCTAAACTCATGTGCAGTCAAATCAAAAGCACTCCTTCTATATAAAGTAGTTTTTTATGAAAATTCCAATGCGTCAGTTTGTCACTTTCACGAGGTTGGAAAAATAACATGTTCAACTACTTAAGACAGTGGCTAAAATCTAGGTTGTGCCTTTAGATTTAGCAAAAATGAACAACTAAGGAAGAATTTGTCCCTTCCCTCAGACTTCTCAAATCCGAGCCTGGTCTGCTTCGCAAGCGTTCCCAGAAGTCTCGCGATGTAGCACCTCTGGGTTTAGAAACTTGTGACTATAATTAGTTTACAAGCATGACAACTGCACTTATAGTTTATGGTTGACACAGCTTGTTTGCCATTAGTCAATCAATGTTTAAATGAGTCAAAGCACATGAATGCATCCAACACGTATTTACGACTTTACGACTGGTCATTACCATCATTCCACTTGGTTATGAACGCAGCATGAGACCCACTGGAGACAAGGTCAAGTTGGATGTTGGTTCAACACGCGGAGAATTGTCAGCGGCGCTTAGCTAAGCTTCGAAAGGTGTCACGTTATGCCGCTATGAGAACGATTTGGTTTGTAACCGATAAATACTAGACGGTTGATTATTCCATTTCATTGTGCCATTTGCTCCATTGATTGCAATCCGTTACAAACCGTCGCAAGTTGAGCAGCGAGTGATTGCTTTCACGTGGGGGGACTGGTGAGGGGGTGGGGGGATTGGATTGTCAGGGGCGGTCCGGATGAGTTCGGAACAGTGTCTGGAGCCACAGCAGAAGGAGGTCAAGTCGGGATCGGACGAACGTGAACAAGGGGAGATAATACCGAAAACCGACAAAGATCAAGGCGGAATGGTAAGTTTGGGCCTTGTGCTAACTTGTCCCCCTCCTCAAAAAAATAACATCTTTCAAGTCCCCATTGATTACTGCATTGTTGATATTTAGAACTTGCAAGAAAGACATTTCACTGTACTTGTCGCGACATTGAAGCTTGAAGCTAATAATCATGTTTCACTAACATTAATGCAATTCCATAAAACAGTCTGCCGTTGACTGACACTTGCTTTGGCAGTTTCTGCCGCGTGTTTCTTAGGTGCCAGTCTGGCGTGTAACCTCTAAGTACAATTTACGGTAACTAACGTTGGCCAACTCGTTTTTTTGTCGACCAACTCACGTTAGCAAGCCTAGTAGGTCGACTAGTTCAACTTAAACTAATTAACGTGTTAGATCCAATGATGTAACTCGCTTAGCCGCGTTACTAGTACCTAGTTTTGCGGCTAGTCGAGCTAGCAAACACCTGGCGGCATCGTCAGCTTTAGCTTAGTCGTTCCATGTACCTACATTTCATCTGGTGTAACGTTGTTGTGTAACCAAAGATCGAGTTTAACGTCTTTGGTTTAACACATCTAACGTTAGCTAGCTACTGTACCAAGCTAAGTTTAGTTGATTGTTGCTAGCTAACATGGCTAGCAAACGTTAGCTAATACATGCTAGCTCGTTGGTGGTGCCTGGGTAGGAGGCAGTAGGCAAGGTCTTCAACCTAGACCGTAGGCACAGCCAAAGACGATGGTACAACTAACTTAGTTAGGTAATATTAGCTTGGTACTGTTGGTTAGGTTAATTTACATGTTTCATGCAAACAGTAACGTTAGTTATACATGCAACTGGTTTGGTTTTTTCCAATTTGCATAATCGTTTCATGACGGTAGTATCTTACTCTAGATAATGTACATTTTCGATGGTGGAGGTTGAAGGTCCAACGATACCCTTACCCATGGGGGGGAGGTGAAACTGATTCTTGATTGGTGTAATGTTTAGTTTACAAAACCTACTAGGCCTAAACCTACAAGAAAGTGTCCAGAAGAAACTCTGGGCCTTGTTGGGGAGGAAGAAACCTTAGGAGGAACAAGCTCGTACGTAGCAAATAATGTAAATTACAGTATATGTGAGTAAATAGGCTGAGATTTCTCTACCCTGTAAAGCTATATTGCCTTTACTGTTTTGCATTTCACATCTATTCGCCAAGCCTCCATTGAGGTAGATTGATAGTCATGCATTCAGTAGTTAGCCCCTAGGCTAATCGTCCCACTTCTGTCGCTGCTTATTCCGAAGGCCAGCCAGTTTTTCCTGACAGTATGCCTTTGGGCTGTTAAATAACTAAGGCCAAATAGTCATACTTATTCCAAGAAACCCGGTTGGTTGAAGTTTATTCACTATGTCACAGGGATGTTTCATTTCTCTGTAAAAAAAATAAAATAAGCCATATTTGAGATATATTTATTTGACAATATCATGGACCAGGAGTGAGAGAAATTACAATTTCCATGTTTGGCTAAGGTATCACCAACTCAAAACAAAGGGGTTCAACAGGTGCCAATTTCGATTAAGGCAGCCTCCGCACCTCTCTGATTCAGATGGGTTGGGTTAAATGCGGAAGACACGTTTAAGTTGAATGCATTCAGTTGAACAACTGACGAGGTATCCCCCTTTCAATGTCACCCATTTTCTGAATTGCTTGCAAAAACCTACTCATGTATTTTGAATTTGTCTTAGGCAGGTCATGTAGTGGAAATAACCTAGCAACCATGGGGTTGCTGAAATCAAATCCTAGATGCACTTGCCTGCTGTTGTGCCCTTGAACAAGGCACTACACCCCCGCCACAACTCCCCGGTGCCCGGCCTCCCACACCTCTCCAAAACCTGTCTTTTCGGAGGGGTTGGGTTAACCGTGGAAGTACAATTTCAGTTGGACCAATTGTTTTCTTATATTCAAACGGAAGTGGTTCGATGAACCTCACTTGTGTGATGATTAACTTGGCCTGAGACCTAAAAGAGTTGTTGGCTCCCTGAGCTAAGTCTTGTGACATGCAGGAGACCCAGGTTTTTAAAAAACTAGTTGGTCTCATTGGTACCGCTACTCTGCGAGAGGGTCATATGCGGGTGTGGTGATTGAGGTCGTTCAGTGAACCACATTCCTGTGTTGAGTAACCTTGTCTAAGACTTGTGTTGGCTCTCCGCAGGTTAAGAATTGTGGCTCAGTCAGACTGTGGCCAACTCAACCCTTTACCGTAATCATGTTTTGATGCCCTCTGACATAACTGATGCTATTTATGTGGCATCTTTGCTTTCCTTACCACCTCTGCAGCCTGGTCTCAGAGCAAAACATTATGTTACTAAAATCTGTCTTTTAGTATGTTACATTAGCTTACATTATTTGACCCGTTTATTATTTTTATATATATAACGTTTGATAAGACAGTAGGTTACTTAAGGAAATATGAAATTTGGGTGGCTGGGTGGGCGTATAACGCTAACATCTAGCAACCCAAAGGTTGCTTTCCTAGCCACCGTGTGTCTGCATTGCTTGCTGTTTGGTGTTTTAGGCTGGGTTTCTGTATAGCACTTTAGTGTTGGCTGATTTTAAAAAGTGCTCTATAAATATGTTTTGATGAAATTTGTTCTAGCGTTATGGACTAATTCAGCATTTTATGTAATTTGATACTCAAGTACTTATGTTAGCCAAACTATCCAACCCTAAACTTAACCTTTTAACCTAACCTGGTTAGCATTAGCCACCTAGCTAACACTACCAACAACAAATGGGAATTCATTTCATACTGATTGCAAATTCATAACATATTGTACGCATTTCAATTTGTAACCTACTGTAATGAAACAGGCAAGGAGCAGGTCTCGAACCCTAGACCTTCTAGCCCGAAGTCCAGCGTGCTATCGACTGTGCCGCAAAAGCATGCTCAAGAGGCAAAGTCGATATCCGCGCTTATAAACCCAGGGTTGATGCACTACTCCCTCCTTTCAAAGAGCGTGTCCTCGAGCTAGCTTGCGACTCAACATCTTATAGGAACGCGCTCACCGGCCAAGCACACGCACTGCCGTGAATGCAAGATCCGATCCCACTTCTGACACCTATGTAATGAAACGAGCTGGGAGCAGGCCTCGAACCCTCGACCTTCTATCCCGAAGTCCAGCGCTCTATCGACTGTGCGGCAGAGTCGATATCCACGCTTATAAACCCAGGGTCGGTACAATACTATGTCTTACAATTCGTATTATATTGCACGACCGCTATAGAGCAATAGTAATGGCATCTTTTTGTAGGCACTAACTCCGCTGTTGTTCATTGGACAAAGCCTATGGTGAAATGGTTTTGTAGGGTTTTAGGATAAAAGCTGAAAATAAGGCCTGTGGTAAACAGCCTCATGAGGTCTTATACATTTTGTTCTATGAGAATTTGCTCAGGTAATGTCATTTTTTGTGATAATTCATAAACGTCATGTTAACTGACTCATATTATCTCTAGAACAAAGCATATAAGATCTAAGCCTGTGTTAACCTCAGACCTTATTTTTGTTTTTTTTTATAAGAATATAAATAACAATCAAACTTCACAATCACTAGTGAACTACACATGGTTGATGATATTACTAGGTTAACTAGCTTGTCTTACCTGTTATTTTATCATCGATTCACAGCCTACTTCGCCAAACGGGGGATGATTTAACAAAAGGAAAAAAGCACCATCGTTGCGCGAATGTACCTAGCCATAAAAATCTATGCCTTTCTTAAAATCAATACACAGAAGTATATTTTTTTCAACTTGCAAATGTAGATAAAAGAAATTCATGTTAACAGGCAATGTTATCTAGGGAAATTGTGTCACTTCTCTTGCGTTCATTGCACGTAGAGTCAGGGTATATGCAACAGTTTGGGCCTCTTGGCTCATTGCGAACTAATTTGCCAGAATTTTACATAATTATGACAACATTGAAGGTAGTGCAATGTAACAGCAATACTTAGGGTTGCCACCCGTTCGATAAAATACGAAATGGTTCTGTATTTCACTGAAAGAAATTATAGTTTCCAGATTTGACCATATTAATGACCAAAGGCTTGTATTTCTGTGTTTATTATATTATAATTAAGTCTATGATTTGATAGAGCATTCTGAGCGGTGGTTAGCAGCAGCAGGCTCGTAAGCATTCATTCAAACTTTACTGCGTTTGCCAGCAGCTCTTAGTGTCACGAACCGGCTCGTAACAGAAAGGGAGACTATGTGGAGATAAGGAATATCAAAATATATTTATTAACTGAAGTAAACTAAATACAATTAACAATGGTGTGTGTAGTCAGTGATCAGTAGTGTAAGTGAGTGGTTGCGTGCATAAATGTGATAATGAGTGGTGTTGAAAGGTGTCAACGCAAACAAACAAAAACAGCCACAAAATGCCACAACCAAAATCTGTGTCTGCATGGAGAGAGTCTCTTCAATGAATGGGGAAGAGATGCATTTATCCTGGGACACACCAGAACCCCCATAAAACTGGGGACCAACAAGGACTCCGGAACACCATACCCGTCACACAAACAAATTTACCCCCCATTTACCCCCCCTCAGCGTCAAAATTGATGAGGATTATGGGTTTACACTTCCACTTGCCCTAGCCATCCTCATCCTCCCCAGACCTCAGCAACCTTTGCGAACAGGAATCCCTTTAAGAGGAAAACGAGACAAGAAGGTAACAGACAGGAGCGACAGAACAGGACAATACCAAACACAAAATAACAGTAGTCAGTCACGTGGATATTCAGGAACATGGCGCACGAGAGAATGTCGTTGCTGACGCGCTATCAGTCCCCCCCGGATGTGCCGCACATCGAGATGGAATGCTTGTAAAAAATAAATCTCATAATCCTCTGGTTATGACACATTATGGACCTCAAAAAGGTGAGGGTTATGGTCGGTGTAGACCACAATAGGTACTACTCCTGACATAGACCTCAAAGTGTTGTAGCGCCCATTTGAGTGCTAGCGCTTCTTTTTCAATGACCGAGTAGTTCAACTGATAATGGTTAAACTTTTTGGAAAATTAACTAACAGGCCTCTCAACACCAGACACATCTGCTTGCAGAAAAACTGCTCCTGCCCCCACATGACTAGCATCCACCTGCAAGGTAAATGACAAATCTACACAGGGAGCAGCCGGAGTTGAGGTAAGCAACCTTTTGCGTCTTCAAAAGCCTGTTGACAAAGAGAAGACCATATGTAAACAGCCTTAGCTTTCAACAAATCAACAATCATTCCCAAGAAACGCATCAGTTACTTTTTAATAGGTGGTGAAAAAGAATCAATAGCTACCACCTTAGCCCGAACAGGACGCACTTCACCTTGCCCAACCACCTTTCCAAGGTATGTAACGGTCGCCTGAGCAAACTCACATTTAGCCAGATTGATTGTGAGGCGACTCGCAGCTAGGCAGTCGAACAAGGCTTGAATACGGGACAGATGTTCCTCCCAAGTATCTGCATATATCACTACATCGTCCAGATAAACAGAGCACCCGGCCAGACCGGAGACAACCCTGTTCATAAGTCGCTGAAAAGTGGCAGGTGCATTACGCAGGCCAAAACTCCTAACTGAATACAAGTACAGACCAGAGGGCGTAAATAAAGGCAGAGATTTCACGTGCTCGTCAGTGGCACCTGCCAATAGCCCTTTAACAGGTCAAATTTGCTCACGAACTTAGCTGCTCCGACTTGATCAACGCAGTCCTCCATCCGAGGAAGTGGCAATGAATCCTGCTTAGTGACACTGTTTACCTTACTGACACGGTTTACCTTACTGTTTGTCCCATCTGGTTTACTGACCAAGATACAGGGAGATGCCCAACTGGAGAAGGCTCTGCTATCTCACTCTCCAGCATGTACAGTGAGGGGAAAAAAGTATTTGATCCCTTGCTGATTTTGTACGTTTGCCCACTGACAAAGAAATGATCAGTCTATAATTTTAATGGTAGGTGTATTTGAACAGTGAGAGACAGAATAACAACAAAAAATCCAGAAAAACGCACGTGAAAAATGTTATAAATTGATTTGCATTTTAATGAGGGAAATAAGTATTTGACCACTCTGCAAAACATGACTTAGTACTTGGTGGCAAAACCCTTGTTGGCAATCACAGAGGTCAGACGTTTCTTGTAGTTGGCCAACAGGTTTGCACACATCTCAGGAGGGATTTTGTCCCACTCCTCTTTGCAGATCTTCTCCAAGTCATCTCATAGTCACAAAATCAGCAGGGGATCAAATAGTTTAATTCCCTCACTGTACCTGACCTCAGCATCCAGACAACGCAGTTTCTCTGAAGAAACTATTGAACCGCTGACGAATGGGGTCAGCATCTCCAACGTCAGTATCGTGTTCTATTAAGTTTGTACGTGTCGGTGTATCTGAAAACAAACCTGAATCTCCGAATCAGACCAACCATCTCTTTCCGCCCATCAACAGGTAGATGAGCGAGAAGGCTGTCTGAAAAATTCAGACACTGGATATTTTAATCTACCCTGCAGTATGCAATTGTCAGGAGCCGGAACATCTTCCTCCTCATGCACGGACCTAGCATGACAAGAACCCAGCTAAATAACGGTATTGGCCAAAAGAACAGGCCTCAGAGGAACGTGCATAATAGGGTTTTAACAAATTTACATGGCACCGTTTGTGCTTTTCTCCTGGAGTGGGAACTAAATAGTTTTGCTTAGTGCACTGGCTCACTACCGTATATTGACTTTGAAACTTTGCTTGAAAAGGAGAACCAACAATTGGCAGCAGAGCAAGAACCTGGTTACCTGGACTAAAGTGACGAGGCTCAGTTCTCCGATCAAATATGCCCTTCATCCTCTCCTGTGAAGATGATAGCTTCTCTTTAGCCATTTCACCAGCGGTGTAAAGGTGTCACCGTAAGTTACACACATAAGATAACAGGGACTGAGGGGGCTCGGGAGACTTCCAGTCATCATGGAGAACAGATAAAGTCCATGCACCCTATGTCCAAACAAACACAAGGTCATTTGGACTGAACCCCGTGCTCTCCTGTGAAACCTCCCTAGCGGCTAACGGTAACCTAAGCAACCCCTCTTCCCAATCCTTATCCATCTCTGTACAATAAGCTCTCAACAAAGACTTAAGTGTTTGATGGAAAAGTTCCAGCGCTCCTTGACTTTGTGCGTGATAGGCGATAGACAAATTGTGTTTAATATGGAGCTGTTGGAGAACCTGACTAAACAGATTAGAGGTGAAATTAGATCCTTGATCACTCTGAATGACCTTAAGGATTCCAAACAGTGAGAGCAACTGAGTCAAAGCTTTTAGCACAGACTTAGTCGTGATAGACCGGAGAGGATAGGCAGCAGGAAACCTAGTGGTCTGACACATCACAGTGAACAGGTCACTACTACCCTTTTTAGAACGAGGCAGAGGACCAACACCGTCAATCAGATACTCAAGGTTGGCTGAGTACAGGAAAAGGAAACAGTGGTACCGGCTTGATTAGGTTTACCAGTTAATTGACAGGTGTGACAAGTTTTGATGAACTCAAACATCCTCCTTTAACCTAGGCCAAAAGAAATGTCTTAATATGTGATTGTAGGTTTATTTTTATACTGATTTTAAATCGGCCGATTTTGTATTACTAAAAAAAAGTATTCGGTCGACCTCTAGCGTATACATGTTGCTGGAGCGGCATGAATGCCTGTCACCATGTGCTCATTCGTAGTTTTATCGGCAGAGGGTAGGTAGCGGAAGAGTTGCACGAGCGTTTTGATTTAATCAACGCTTCGACCAATTGTGAGACTGCTGTCTTTGGTGGAGACTAATTTGTGAATGAGAGGTAATGCACAAAGTCAAAGATGGAGGCTAAATTAGTTTACTCAGGCCGTTTACCATTGGTGGCGTGGTCGGTTTAAGGGAGTGACTCGCCTAGACACCAATGCGATAGCAGCTGGGTCTGATCTGCATAGTTTATTGAACCAGGAAAATAAACTGCGAGTTGGGTGTCTCACTTCCTCTTCCTTCTCTGACGAAGTGTGTTTGTACTTGTGGAGAGGTTGGAGTCTAACAGAGTACCATAACCAATGAAAAATCCATTGAGTCCTCATGAAAGCTCCTTCACTGTAGCATGCTCTGTTTGCCGTTTTGGTATTTGTCCTAATGTAAATTGTACTGTAAATGTTGTCGAGTTCATAATGCGTCACTCCAAATAGACTTGCGTAGCCTACGGTTGATTATGATTGTTAATGGTGTATATGATGGTGTTTGACAGACAGCAGTGGATGTTTTGAAAATGATGCAACTTTGGATTCTGAATGTATGTGCTCTAAATAATGTTTTGTCTTTGCCAGACATCTACAGCAGCCTTAAGGTGTTTGTGTATTTCATCACACAGGTAACCACAAAGGGAGCAGGCCTGAACCCCAATGCCAAAGTCTGGCAGGAGATCTCTGCGCCCCAGAGCCAAGTCCCAGATGAGGGTGTAGTGGGCCCCTACCTGCTCCAGATGACCCCCACCTCTGCTGATGTCACTGAGGGTGCGGGCCAATTGAAATGCACCCTGGAGTTTTTATATCACCACTAAATGCATACACAGGCTTTCATAGATCTGTCACCAGACGAGCAATAGCTTCAACAGAATTTTCTCTCAAATTCTGTACACGTAGTGTTAAGAATGTGGTTTTAGGCTCTTGATATGCAGAGTTTAGAGGGCACAATGGCCCTTTTTGGAAGGACTATTAATCAAGGCCTGAGATCATCCTAACCCTGCTCTGTGGAGGCACTGAAACAAAGCACTGTTATGAGTCTGGATTACATAGCCTCCCTGGTTCAACCTTGACAGTCTTTCTCCAATCAGATTATTATCAACCACATGACTCTCCCCTCTTCCTCCCAGGTTACTCAGAGGTCCCTCCTACTGGGGGTAAGGGGTATGGCACGGGGTACTCAGACCCCTCGGACAGCAGTGCCCCTGCACCCACAGAGGGTGTAGTGAACGGCATGGACCCCCCTGAGCTGGGGTACCCTCTCTATGACCCTGTGACTGGGTCAGCAGGTTGGTAGCAGTCCTTTGGTCAGATGCTTTTGAGATGCCATGCTCTGATCTGGCATTGAAGGGAATTGGGTATATTACGTTTCTCAGTTTTGCCTTTCACCAAGTATTGTCATTGAGTGTCAATTTCATAACGATTACCAATAGTAACGATCAGAGATGTAAGACTTTGGCAAACTTTTCCTATGCACAAGGGCTGAAACTTGTAGCTGCGCAGCCTAGAGTCAAACATGAATTTTGATCTGAAATTGTTTGTGCAGTGGATGGGGAGGCAGTGGAGGAAAAGCGGCCCCTCTCAGAGGTGCGCTTGAGAGAGTCTCTGAAGAAACAGCTGGAGTTCTGCTTCTCCAGGTGAGTATTTAACTGCTTTTGAGAGCCTATTTCAGATGGTTGTTATAACAGTCAGAATTTAAATGTCTCTCGTTGAACTAAGAAATTCTACATGGTGTGATAGTTTAGGTAGTGTATCGAGTAGACCTTGGATTTGTACACCTGGTGATGATCAGCATTGCGCTTGGAAGGACCCAGGAGCGCTATGACTGGAGGGCTATCCTCTTCATATCTCTCAATCTATTCACCCTCTGACTTTCCTACTCCTACACCTCTTCCTCGCTCTCTCTCTGCTCCGTCAGCACAGTGTGACTGACCTAATGACCGTGAGATTGAGATATGAGGGGAACAAGGAAAAGAAACATGGACTTATGAATGTGTAATTTTTATATCTTCGAGCCCCATAGGCTGTAACAGACATGGCTTGTTGGTTTCTCATGCTGTGATGCTGTCTGTGTCTTCAGAGAGAATATGTCCAAGGACTTGTACCTGATGTCCCAGATGGACAGTGACCAGTTTGTCCCCATCTGGACCATCGCCAGCATGGAGGGCGTCAAGGTCCTCACCACTGACATGGACCTGATTCTGGAAGTGCTACGAGGTACAAACCCACATCTTTAACCCTGTGGGAGTGGGGAGAACTGAGGAAATAGCCTGTCTGGACAGGCTTATAGCTGTAGCCTGCTACAAGAATGGTCTGAAACAAGCTCCAATTGCAGGATTTTTAGCCAGGCTAAGAACACCTAGCACACAAGTTGTAAAGGCTCTGACCAGATGTTGACACACGGCTGGGAACGAGATTAGTGGTAGAAGTAACAATGTAATGGCTGTAACGCCACCAGTAGATTCATTTATAAGTGTATGGAGGGATAATGATGCCAATTGTGGTAGTCAAACTTAAAACAAGGTAGTACAGTGCCTTGCAAAAGTTTTCATCCCCCTTGGTGTTTTTCCTGTTTTGTTGCATTACAACCTGTAATTTAAATAGCTTTTTATTTGGATTTCATGTAACGGACATACACAAAATAGTCCAAATTGGTGAAGTAAAATTTAAAAAATTACTTGTTTAAATAAAATTAAAAAAACTGAATGTATTCACCTCCTTTGCTATGAAGCCCGTAAATAAGATCTGGTGCAACCAATTACCTTCAGAAGTCACTTTAGTTAGATTGCACACAGGTGGACTTTATATAAGTGTCACATGATCTGTGTGTGGCCAAAAAAAAGCCATTGCTTAAAGAAAAAAATAAGCAAACACGTTTGGTGTTAGCCAAAAGGCATGTGGGAAACTCCCCAAACATATGGAAGAAGGTACTCTGGTCAGATGAGACTAAAATTGAGCGCTTTGGCCATCAAGGAAAACGCTATGTCTGGCGCAAACCCAACACCTCTCATCACCCTGAGAACACCATCCCCCACAGTGACGCATGGTGATGGCAGCATCATGCTGTGGGGATGTTTTTCATCGGCAGGAACTTGGGAAACTGGTCAGAATTTAAGGAATGATGGATGGTGCTGAATACAGGGAAATTGGGGAAACCTGTTTCAGTCTTCCAGAGATTTGAGACTGGGATGGAGGTTCACCTTCCAGCAGGACAATGACCCTAAGCGTACTGCAAAAGCAACACTCGAGTAGTTTAAGGGGAAACATTTAAATGTCTTGGAATGGCCTTGTCAAAGCCCAGACTTTAATCCAATTGAGAATCTCTGGTATGACTTAAAGATTGCTGTACACCAGCGGAACCCATCCTAGTTGAAGGAGCTGGAGCATTTTTGCCTTGAAGAATGGGCAAAAATCCCAGTGGCTAGATATGCCATGCTTATAGAGACACCCCAAGAGACTTGCAGCTGTAATTTCTGCAAAAGGTGGCTCTACAAAGTATTGACTTTGGGGGGTGAAATAGTTATGCACGCTCTACTTCTGTTTTTTTTTTTTTTTCATGTTGGTTTCACAAAAATATTTTGCATCTTCAAAGTGGTAGGCATGTTGTGTAAAATAAAATGATACAAACCCCCCCCAAAAGTCCGTTGTAAGGCAACAAAATAGAAAAATGTGGAGGGGGGTGAATACTTTCGCAAGCCACTGTAATGGGATTAGCAGTAAGTAGGTGAGGAAATTGCACTTGGCACTTGCACCTGATCTACTTGAAAGTTAAACTTTAAGTGATGGATTTTCAAGCACTTTGGGTAGGTATGCCATGAACCTGGCTTCTGGAGCAAACTCACTCGAGAAAATAATCCTCATTGTCATTATTGGAAAAGGCTCTAGTAAATCTTAGTGGATGATATTTCTGTTGACGCATTGTTCAGGGGTCGCATTAGCTTTCAGAAGTCTGCCGCCAAATTGTCTTAGAATGAAAAAGGTGTTTTTGCAAAAATGATGCATGGCGATCATATTTCTAATGTTTATCATAGGAAATGTAGCTGGCTGCATTCTAACTTGAAGCAAAACATTACTTGCATTTTAACTGGCTACCTATCCTGCATTAATGAGACCCCTGGTTGATGTGTGTGGTTTCAGCCTCGCCCATGGTACAAGTTGACGAGAGTGGGAAAAAGGTTCGGCCCAACCACAAGCGCTGCATCATCATTCTGAGGGAGGTGCCTCAGACCACACCGGTAGAGGTAACCAAACGGGAGAATTAATTATTTTGTGTAGACATTAGCTCATTACATGTGACAAATAAGTTTATTTTGTAGAACTGTAAACTCTCATCATCCCTCTATTTCCATCTTTCCTTTTCTCTCAGGAAGTGGAGGCCCTCTTTAAGAATGAAAACTGCCCCAAAGTGCTAAGTGTTGAATTTGCAGCCAACAACAACTGGTACATCACGTTCCAGTCAGACACTGATGCACAGCAGGTAGCGTTTCACATTCTTAACTAGTGATGGGGAAAAATCAATAGTTAGATTTCCCAATAGTATTGTGGATGATATCAATACTTTGACTCAAGTATCGTTGTTGCTAGGTAGTGTTAGCTAGTGCTGGTGTTGTGGAAATTCAGTACTGAAAGAGATTTGGTAATTTCTTCAAACAATCATCTTTATTTAATATTAATTAATTATTGCAATAATGAGGATGGTCGACCCCCACCCTTGAGTGTTGGACCGAGTAAGTAAATATATATATATATCTCACTCAGCAATTTTCTGGACCTGGTCTTGAAAGATAATTCGTAAAAATCGAAATAACTTCAGATCTTCATTGTTCAATGAACCATAAACAATTAAAGAACATGCACCTGTGGAACGGTCATTAAAACTACTTAGGGAGAAGCGGCGCGCTAACGGGCTGCTCCCGACACTACCTGGTGAAATGTAAGGCGCCAAATTCATCAATATACAAGTGTTGCATAGTCATCAAAAGCTCTGATTCTTGGCAATATCACGGCGTTGTCTGATTTCAAAAGGGATTTATGGCGAAAGCACAACATTTGATTGTTTGAGGATAGCACCTCCAATATTTATGCATTAGCATAAATTCATATCCAGCGTGGGTCACACAAAACCCATATAAGGGCTAAAATAAATCCCTTACCTTTCGAAGAACTTCTGCTGAGGTCTTCCCAAGTGTCCAACGAAGACATCCAATGGTTATTTTGTTAGAAAGTCATTTATATCCATTAATCTCAGTTTGGTTGGAGCGTTATGATCAGAAAATCCACCGTTGAGTCGTCCTCTGAACCGTGAAGAGAACACGTTCAAATTATACCAATAAACTTCCTCCAAACAAATCAAACTTTATTTTTAATGTATCCTTTTGTATGTTTACTGTAATATTTCAACCGGACGATAACGTGAACGATAGGAAAGGAAAATAAAGTGGGGCACGCTCACAATCTCGCGCCCGTGAAAAGTTGACAAATGTGGTCCCTTCACTATTTCCTCTTCCTATCAGTTCTGCTTAGTGCTAAAGCCTCAACACTGTATAGACTGACATCTAGTGGAAGCCATAGGTACTGCAGTCTCAGTCCTACATAACATTGAATGCAATAGGCAGCTTGGAGAAAAAGGTCATCTGCAAATCCGAATGGATTTTCCTCGGGTTTTCGCCTGCTATATCAGTTCTGTTATACTCAGACATTATTTTAACGGTTTTAGAAACTTCAGTGTTTCCTATCCAGTAGTACTAATTATGTGCATATCCTAGTTTCTGGGCCTAAGTGGCAGGTATTTTACTTTGGGCACGCCAGACTCCAAAACCGACACCTCGGATGCCGCTCCCTAAGAAGTTAAGACACTAACAGCTTACAGTTGGTAGACAATTAAGGTCACAGTTATGAAAACTTAGGACACTAAAGAGGCCTTTCTACTGACTCTGGAAAAACACCAAAAGGAAGATGCCCAGGTTCCCTGCTCATCTGCGTGAACGTGCCTTAGGCATGCTGCAAGAAGGCATGAGGACTGCAGTGGCCAGGGCAATAAATTGCAATGTCCGTACTGTGAGACGCCGAAGACAGCGCTACAGAGAGACAGGACGGACAGCTGATTGTCCTCGCCGTGGCAGACCACGTGTAACAACACCTGCACAGGATCGGTACATCTGAACATCACATCTGCGGGACAGGTACAGGATGGCAACAACTGCCCGAGTTACACCAGGAACGCGCAATCCTTCCATCAGTCCTCAGACTGTCCGCAATAGGCTGAAAGAGGCTGGACTGAGGGCTTGTAGGCCTGCTGTAAGGCAGGTCCTCACCAGACATCACTGGCAACAACGTCTCCTATGGGCACAAACCCACCATTGCTGGACCAGACAGGACTGGCAGAAAGTGGTCTTCACTGACGAGTCGCGTTTTTGTCTCACCAGGGGTGATGGTCGTATTCGCGTTTATTATCAAAGGAATGAGCGTTACACCGAGGCCTGTACTCTGGCGCGGGATCGATTTTGGAGGTGGGGGGTCCGCCATGGTCTGGGGTGGTGTGTCACAGCATCATCGGACTGACCTTGTTGTCATCGCAGGCAATCTCAATGCTGTGCATTACAGGGAAGACATCTTCCTCCCTCATGTGGTACCCTTCCTGCAGGCTCCTCTTGACATGACCCTCCAGCATGACAATGCCACCAGCCATACTGCTCGTTCTGTGCGTGATTTCTTGCAAGACAGGAATGTCAGTGTTCTGCCATGGCCAGCAAAGAGCCCGGATCTCAATCCCATTGAGCACGTCTGGGACTTGTTGGATCGGCGGTTGAGGGCTAGGGCCATTCCCCCAGAAATGTCCGGGAACTTGCAGGTCCCTTGGTAGAAGAGTGGAGTAACATCTCACAGCAAGAACTGGAAGATCTGGTGCAGTCCATGAGGAGGAGATGCACTGCAGTACTTAATGCAGCTGCTGGCTACACCAGATACTGACTGTTACTTTTGATTTTGACCCCCTTGTTCGGGGACACATTACTCCATGTCTGTGGAACGTCTTCAGTTTGTCTGAATCTTATGTTCATACAAATATTTACACATGTTAAGTTCGATGAAAATAAACGCAGTTGACAGTGAGAGGACGTTTCTTTTTTTGCTGAATTTATTTGACATAACAATGCTCATTCATGGTTGGTTCAACCCCCATGCAGACCAAGGAGCATTATAAGCCACTGAGTTCATCCTGTTGCACATGGGCTGTTGTATTAACCCCACCCTGGCTTAGTTTCCCAGATGTAAGAATGATTTAGACAAATGAGGAATTGTTCTAAACTCTATTTTAAAAACACACTAACAGAAATATCCTTTTATTTAAGTCTTAATTGCTAACTATTAATATCAAACGTCAGGTAAATGTGTAATTTTTCTATCACACCTGTCAGCTCTACCTGTGCTGAATCACTGGTATTTTTCATCCTATAGCTTGTTCTTTTAGTTTTTAAATGGTGTGCCAACATGTTTTCAGCACTTACTTCCATGAGTGATCAAAATGTATTTTCTCATGCTCTCGCTTGTCTCTCTGGAGCAGACCAAAGTGAGAACTGTTTGGAACATCAAATCGCAATATAGAATCGATACATAGTGTATCGACACCCAAGTATTGTGAGGTCCTGGCAATTCCCAGCCCTATTCACAACTATCCTTAGTCAGTGAAAATGACTTGCAAATTCCAAGTCAAAGTTCCATTCAAAGTTCACAGCACGTTTTCTGCGAGTTGTGGGTTTGATTCCCATGGGGGGGGAAAATGTATGCACTCAGTAGTTAAGTCGCTCTAGATAAGAGCGTCTGCTTAATTACAAAAATGTAAATATACTTTTATTCTCACTTCTCATTCCTCAGGCCCACAGATATCTAAGGGAAGAAGTGAAAATATTTCAGGGAAAACCCATCATGGTTAGTACATTTTACATTTCTTTTCTCACGTAAGACATGCTTTTCTTTGATCAGATTTAATTTAGTCAAGGGGAGGTAATGCGTAACATAAGCCTGTACAGCTCTATCAGCTGATAGGAGTTGGGGGGAATGCAGTGCTGTACCTCCCTCACTGTTCTGCAGTCAGCTTTTATGAGGTGAAGTCAGTGAGTTTTAGAGGGGGTGGCTGTCTCATTGCTGGGAGCAAGTGGCTGAGCTGTGGCTACACTACAGCAAGGTCACCTTGAGTTTGCCTGCATAAGGATCCGATAAGGAAGGCGAGGCCAGCCAGACTGCAAGCAATTTCTCTCTCCCTCTGTTCTGTTAGTCTGAATTCCATCTCCCATGTTCAAGTAGTTATGACCATTGTCCACATTTCATTCAACCACTCTTTAGCAGTAGTTATTTTTGATCCTACTTAATTTAAGCGCGACTGACAAAGTGAATTTCAAAGTCATTCATTGATCTTAGACAAACTTTAATTTGATTGGTGTGCTAGATCAAGTAGCTTAATGCATTAAACTCCGGCAAAAGCGAAGCCCCCAGTGTTGATCATTATTGTGCTTGCAAGGACCCAGGAGCACTGACTGGCGTACTCCTCTTCGGCTCTAAATCTCTATCGTCTCCACCTTTCTGACCTTGTCTCCCCCCTCTACACCTCTTCCTCCTCTCCCTCCCTCTGTCAGCACCGTGTGACTGACCTAATGACTGTGAGATTGAGTTCTGAGGGGAACAAGGAGCATAGCCTCCATTTCCTTCTCTCTGTAAATTGCAGAGGTGGGGACACAATCATGTGAAGCCTATTTTAATCTTGAATTTGTCTATTCAAAGGACTGCATGTTGTACGGAGTATTAATGTGTGCTAACATGTTGTGTGTATGTACTCCATTCCCACCCTCTTTGCATTCCTCTACACGCACATCTCCCTGCCCCACCTGTCTGTGTCTCTTGCTCTCTTCTCTGTCCAGGCTCGTATCAAGGCCATCAACACATTCTTTGCAAAGAATGGCTACCGTAGCGTACTGGACTCCAGTGTGTACAGCCAGCAGGGCCAGTCTCAGTCCCAGTACACCTCTACACACCTCTACATGCAGCAGGTGTTCAGCCCCCAGCAGCAGTACCCTCTCTACCCCCTGGTGCCCCCCACCTGGAACCCATCGCCTGCCCCTTATTTCGAGACCCCACTGGTAAGGCCCAGATTGTTGTTCCCTGTTCAAATCAAACTTTATTTGTCCCATGTGCTGAATACAGTACAGTGATTACAGTGAAATGCTTACTTACAAGTCCTTAACCAACAATGCAGTTCAAGAAATAGAGTTAAGAAAATATTTCCTAAAATAACACAATAGAATAACACGGCTATATACAGGGGGTACCGGTACCGAGTTAATTTGTACATGTAGGTATGGGTAAAGTGACTAACATTTATATTGTATTACACTTGTACTGTTGTTCGTTCCTAGGATGACCAGCCCATCCAGAGCATGTACTGGAGAATGTGGCGGCTGCTTATCATGGGAACAATAGTTTTGTGTTGACCTGTAGCTACTCCGTTCTGAACAAAGAGATCAAATTGAGTCCAGTTTTCAGCAAGTGGTTCCTTTCTTAAAATAAAGACGTGACCCAGTGATGACAGATCAAAGTGCATAGAGGGATTTCAGGCTAGGAGACAAGCCACTCTGGGTTCATCTATGCCCCCAAATCCTCTTCCTGTCCTTCCTTTATTTTACCCCTCTCCCCAAAGTGGTATATCTCCACAGCCGACCCCAGTGAGCGGTAAGATTATGAAATCTGAGGGTCTGGATAGGTGATTTAGGAACACGTGTGGTGAACGTAATCTTCAACATGTCCTGTTCAGACTCGTATGAATATACCATGTGTCAGCTGTAACACGCACACACCCTTAACCTTGCAATCTGGGGTCCGAGTGGTCATGACATTAAGTAATGTAGCACTGTCAGGATCAGCTGTGTCATAACTGAGGTGATTAACCTTTTTTCTCATTGACTGGCTACACGGAGTGATCATGGGCGGCAATTTTGTTTTCTTCCCAGGCCCCGTTCCCCAACAGTGGTTTTGTGAATGGCTTCAGCACCCCTGGGAACTACAAGACTGGCACCAGTCCCCTGGGCCTCGGACGATCGCCCTTCAACAGCAACCGGTAGGTGCTTTCTCTCAGGGCAAGAACCTTCATCCGCCTTCAACTTGAGGCTTTATCAAATGGCTTTGACCCAATGATGACAAATTGATGCGCATAGAGGTGCTTCAAGCTGTGAGATGAAGGCTTTTGGGTTTCTTTCTCCTCCCTCCTACTTTTCTTACTAACTCTCTCTTGCGCCCCAAAGTCACTAGTCTCTACACTTGACCCGATGAGCGTTAAGATTATGAGATCTGAGGGTTCAAGCAGGTGTTTGGCCATCAAAAGTTGACCATTTGAATTCCTCCACAGCCTTACAAAATTAGATGCGTTCTGACATTCTGTAAAAAGAAGCTGGGTTGACTAGCACTGGGGTGGTTGATGTGATTTAGTACACATGATATTTATGTTCCTGAACAAAATAAGACAAATTATGTGTTAGTAGTTTTTCGGGGTCTGCTGTCATGAATAACTTGTTGCCTTTTACTCCCCCCTGTCCCTACAGTGTCCCTCTCTATTCCAGAAAGAATGTAATCAATGCCTTCAGGTATAAACAGATATCATCACGTTATCAGTCGATGCTCCCCCCCCACCTCCATTTCATCCATTCTCATTCTAAAACATACACGTTAGCAAGCTAGATAATGCTAATTTAAACTATCATTTTTAATGTACACTGTAGTGTCCTTGAACTGTGACAAACCTCAACTGATATTTGAGAAAGCTAGCGTAACTCACATGACTGTAATATAAAACGGAGAGCTCAGGGATTAAATTCAAGTTTGCACTTCGACTACAAGATGCAGGAAGTTCATTACCATCAGCTTGTGCTTAGCAAACCAACACTTCCCTTAGAATTCTATACAGTAGCATAGTTACAGTATCCACCATCTTAATGTTTAATGTCCTTATCCTCTCCATATCTGCATGAATCTTACTGGAACAGCTCTAGCTGTTTTGTGTTCAAGTTATTGTGTCTTTAGACTGAATAATAGCTAGCAGTCATGCCTGGTGAGAATGAGATCCAGTTATGACTGACTGATTTCCTTCCTCAGGAACCATGTGAAGAGCCAGCCCCGGCCATGTGACGAAGCCCTACCTCAATCTGTGACCCCCGTACCCCCCCTGGTGGATAGCCTGTCTGGCCCTCAGCCACCCTGCACGACTGGGGCTCCCCTGGTTGGCACCCCTGAACCTGGCCCTGCTCTCACCTCCTACTGCCTCAGGGACACCCTCCCACTGGCTTCAGAGGGGATGTCTAACGGAGACCTGGGCATTGCTGGCAGAGGCAGGTCAGTCTCGACAGACAACGCATGGACACACCCACAACCTGCTCATACATGAAATGCCATCATATCACATTTGGGCTTTACCAGATGGCTTTGACCCTATGATGACAAATCAATGCGCATAGAGGTGCTTCCAAGTTGTAGGATGAAGGCTTTTGGGTTTCACTCTCCTCCCTTTCTTTCACTCAAACTCTTTCTCTTCTATCCCCCACAAAGTCACTAGTCTCTACACTTGACCCGATGAGCGGTAAGATTATGAGATCTGAGGGTTCCAACGTGTCTTTTTTTTTGGCTATACAAAGCCTTCCCAGAACAGCAACAATACCTTTTACTCTTTGGCTTCTTATGCTCATCTTGGTGATAATGTTTGTAGGAGAGGCAGCTACCGAGGGATGCGCAGAAGGAGAGAGGATGAGCGGCTCATGGTCAGTTATGTTTTTCATAATTTCCACTTTTGTCACGTTTTGTGTTTTCTACACCCTATCTGACCCCAAGCGCAGTTGGATTGAAGCTAAAAACATGTTTTGTGGGTTTACAGAAGCCCATCCCTCTGAGTGAGGTTAAGGTTCCACAGCCCAAGTTTGACTTGGCAACCTCCAACTTCCCTCCGTTGCCTGGGTGTGCGGTCAGCATGCAGGGAGAAGAGCCTGTGCTGGAGACGCGCATGTCTGACGTGGTGCGGGGTGTCAAGGTGGTGACCAGTGACATGGTAAGGAGAAACTCTAATGCTCTTGCACTTCATTTTTTTTTTCTTCTTGACACCAAAAAATAGGCTAAAAACTGATTTATAATTGTTTTTCCTGGTCAGGCCACTTAACCCCAACTCTTACATCCGGCAGGTAGCCTAGTGGTTAACTTCTTAGGGAGCGGTGGGGCGCTAGCCCACTCCGGACACTACCCGGTGAAATGCAAGGCGCCAAATTCATAGTCATCAAAAGCTCTGCTTCTTGGCAATATCACAGCGTTGTCAGATTTCGAAAAGGCTTTACGGCGAAAGCACCACATTTGATTGTTTGAGGATAGCACCCCACATATTTTTCCCATTACCATAAGTTCACACAACACATTTCACAGCGAAAACAAATCAATTACCTTTTGACGAACTTCTGCTGAGGGCTTCCCAAGTGTCCAACGAAGACAATCCATGGTTCTTTTGTTAGAAAAAGTAATGCATTATATCCATAAATCTCCGTTTGGTTGGCGCGTTATGAGAAAATACAGCCTCCACTCGTCCATTGAAACGTGAAGAGAACTCGTTCAACTTATACCTATAAACTTGTCCAAGAACAAACATAATTGTAAATGTATCCTTAGGAGCACTTTTGTATAAATAGTATAATATTTCAACCGGAATATAAACTGGGCGATAAGAAAGGAAAAAACCACAGAGCGCGCCAGCCGGGAACGCGCGTTTTCTTCTGACATCTGTGTGGCCACTTCATTATTCGTCTTCTTCTACAATCTAAAAGCAGCTAAGAAGAATCAAAACACTTTCTCGAGACTGTTGACATCCAGAGGAAGCAATAGGTACTGCATTCATATGCCCTTATATGGGCATTTTCATAAGGGAGGGGGTTCCAAATGAGGCAATGTGTCAACCACTTTTTCCAGGACAGAAATTCCTCAGGTTTTCGCCTGCCATATCCGTTCTGTTTTACTCACAGACAAATGGTTAACACTTTTAGAAACTTCAGTGTTTCCTATCCAATGGTACTAAATATGTGCATATCCTATTTTCTGGGCCTGAATGGGAGGCATTTTACTTTGGGCACGCCAGGCTCTCCAAAACCGTCACCTCATGCGCTGCTCCCAAAGAAGTTAAGAGCGTTGGGCCAGTAACCGAACGGTTGCTGGTTTTAATGTTGGGCTGACTAGGTGGAACTCTGTGCTCTTGAGCAAGGCACTTAACCGGTCCTGGAGCGCCAAATCTAGGTCCAAAAGGCTTCTTAACAGCTTCTACCCCCAATTGCGCCTTCCCCCTCTTTTACACTGATGCTTCTCTCTGTTATCTATGCATAGTCGCTTTAACTCTAGCTACATCTACATATTACCTCGACTCGCCTGTGCCCCCGCACATTGACTGTACCAACCAGTACCCCCGTAAAATAGCCTCGCTACTGTTATTTTACTGCTGCACTTTATTTGTTTTTCTTATTTTTTTTTTTTTTTTCTTAACTGCGTTGTTGGTTAAGGGCTTGTAAAGTAAGAATTTCACTAAGGTCTACACCTGTTGTATTTGGTGCATGTGACAAATACACATTTAGCACATTCAAATCAAATTGTCAGCTAAATGACTAAAATGTAATTACTCTCTCATTGTGGTCTCAACCAAATGCCATGTTTTTTTCCTCCAAGTCAACTGTCCCATCTTGTTTCCAGCCTGAGGTGAATAAGGAGTCTGTGGCCCCTCCTGTTACTACCCAGGAGGAAACTGTGAGCGCGCCCAGTCCTGTCACGCCAGCCCTAAAACCCCCCACCCCTCTAGTTGTGGAGCCCCCTGTTCCAAGGTATAGTCTACCTCTGGTTAACGGCCACAAATATGCGCTGTAAGGATTTTGAAGATATTTAATTGTTGGAAATAAACCTTAATAGAAATCTTTTCTTTTCTTGCCTGTGTAGTGTTGCTCACCCGGTGAAGAAAGTGGAGAAGCCTGAGACTCATGTCCAAAGGGAGGCTGCGCCAACCCCCACACCACCCTCTTCTTTGCCAACCCCATCACAGCCCGCCGCTGCTACCACCCCTACCCCAACCAGCAGTCAGTCCATCTCTACGGCAACACCAGTCCCCACTACCGCACCGGTAAGACTTCACTCACTACCTGGCTGATTTCACTGGATAGATAATGCATTGGATATAATGTCAGTTAACATATCTGGTTAAAAAGAGGTAAACGAAAAGCTATTCTACCTATTCTCCTTCTCTTCCCCCTATTCTGTTTCCTGTCTGTATTTCACCATCCAACCAGGAGCCAAGGAAGCTAAGCTATGCTGAGATGTGCAAGCGGCCAGCCACCCAGCTCCCAGCCCCCAGCACCTCCCCCAACCCTCCCATCACCTCTGCCAGCCAACCCCTGCAAGAGCTTCGGGTCAACAAGGCTGACGAGCCCGCCGCCTCCAGCAGCAGCAATGGCGATAGGCCAGAGAAACCTGAGGGGTCTGAAGCAAGCCGGCCCTTTCGTGACCCCTTGAGCTCATACCGTGGGGTTAACGGCCCTGCCCGATCCGGAGGGATGGGCCTGAAGTACTGGGATCAGCAGAGGGGTGCCTCCATGAGACGACGGATCTCCCCCCACGGCTGGGCTAGACGGAGTGGGAAGGAACAGAACATTCCACCCCGGTCGCCGAAGTAGTAGTTTAAACCACAACCAACAGACTAACAGGAAAACAAACAGATCTATATATGTAAAGACATAAATATATATTATTGGATGAAAGAACATGTGCGTTCTTAATCTAGAAGACCCTCCTGAGTTTGGGAAAACACTGAAAGCGGTAATCATTTTAAGTGGGGGTGGACATGAGGGTCACAACACAAACTGAAGGACTTGTTTTAAAGAACAGTGAGACGCTGACATGCGGGCCTCACCTTGGTTAGCTTGAAGATTGGAACCGCCACCGATAAATCTATGAATTTTATTTTTATGTGAAAGTGGGGTTTGAGGGAAGGGGCAACAAATGTATGGTAAGTAAAGCCTTGTATCTCAAATATCAGTAGTTGCAAAGGAAGAAACAACAGTTGAGCTGTTAGCAAAAGATGTGGATATCCACTGATATGACAACTTTGAGTTGATATTACTTCCTTATAAGAAATTATATTGAGGGAGGGGTTAGTAAGGTATTGTTCGGTAGCTGTGTGGAAGTATGCTTTGATGAAGGTTGGAAGCAAAAGAGGACCACATGGTTCAGGAGTTGTTTTGAACTGTTCTGAGAGTTGGAAAGCCTGTCAAGTTGCACATTCATTTAGGTGAAGAAACAGCCTTAGACGTGTCTGCTTTGAGTCTGGATTTTTTTTTTTAAACCAGTGCGGAAATGTGAATTAAAATCGATGCATTTCTTTTCATGGTTGAGGGAAACGTTTGGTACACCCTTGCATAAGTAGAACATTGAGAACTTTACAATAATAGTGCATGAATACTTGAGCAGTGCAAATTTGGGGAAGTGTTTGTATAGTCAGACTGAACTAACTGAATTGTTATATTTTTATCTTAATTTACTATCTCTTCCGTACAGATGGTTAAATGTTTGGCTCTGTATGTCATGGGTAAAGGCTCATAGAGGGAGTAGTCTTCCCTTAGATTAGGTGTTCAGTTATTGTGAGACACTCGCATCCTAGACACTAACGGCGTACGTAACTGGCTGGCGTTTCAGGAATTCTACAGTGTTGTACATAGCCATTTAAGAAGAGCAGTTTTTTTTGTGGCTTGCATAGAAGCTGTACCTATTGTATTGATCTTTACAATTGTATTTCCCCAACCTACGCGGTCAAATGCAGGTTCAGCATTGATATATATACCTTTTTTGTCTTAAAATCAAATAGAAACCCTTTCACCCCAGATATCTGGTCATTTCAACGTGCGTCTTTCATGCATTTTGGTTGATCGTATAGCCTATTCAACAAGATGGATGGTATCTCCGAGTAGTAATTGCAGATTTAGTGCAATTGTATCCCAAGCATGAAACTGGTCTCTGGTATTCGATGTATTCCAATTTGCTCATTTAAAATGGAAAAAATAGGTCTGAATTCTGAAGCAAGTGAACAGACACAATTATCATGTTATTTTAAGGCTGTGTCTAGACTTAATTGTTAATTCAGTTTTAGTATTCTGATCATAGTCTCCGACCGCGTCATGCATCTACATTTTAAATGTCTGGTGTCCGGATTCCTTTTTCCCGCGCTGTATTAAAATGCTAGTATGCGTTCTACAAACGGTGGTATATGCGCAAAGTATGACAATAACACAATTGATGGCTGTAGCTACCAAGCAACGCCAAAGGGATTGCAAACGGGTTAGCATAACACTAGCCAAACCTTGTTTTTCTAAATATTAGCTAGCTGGCTAGCATTTGAGTCCAGAAAACACGTTCCTAGCGTATGAGGAACGTATTTCCTCAAGTTATAATGAAATGGTTCCTCGGTCCCAAAACAAGTTTTCTGGAGACGTTTGGGTGGAGTGCTGATGACGTCGATCACTGTATGCGCTTTCGGTAGGCTGATTGCGTCAGGATTAGATGGCTATTTTTCCTCGTACATTTCACTTTTTTATTTTCTCTTAGATTTGAATATTTTAATGCATATCCAATTGTTTTCTGTTCATGTCCATTGATTGCGAGAAGGAAACTTTAGAGCATTTGTCGTGCACATGTTAATGATGGGTCGCGACATGTCACTTGTTTTTTTTTTTTTTGTAAAACATTTTAGGAACTCAGGTGGTCTCAATTTACTGTTTAGATTTAGAATTGTAGATTACAAAAGGTACAATTTAGACATTTGGTTGTGCATAAGCAGTTTTCCCCTTGTCAGTCACTCTCAGCCATGTCAGCAAACACTGATTGGTAAATTAGTCTAGCCAGCTATCTAAACTTGTATTGGCACGGGCCAAACCCACCAGGCACGCAGGGCACTGCTTTTGTTAGTCACTCTCACATGAATCTCATGTTAACATGGCATTAGTCATTGCACAATGTGTAGAGTTAGTTTAGCAGGAAATTAGCTTTAACACTGCACATATTTCCCTCCATCCCATGGCAGTATGTTTTATACATTTGCAAAATTCTTTCTGCCCCATGGCAATAGGTGTAGAATTTAGGAAATGTAACTTTAAAACTAAATTATTTCTCTCTGCTGTCAAGAAGGGGGCCATTCACACCTAACCAAATCATGCTTAGGTCCCCCAAAAGGGTGTATTTTTTTCATGAGCTTGGGTCCCAGAAAAACACTAATTTGGGTCCCATGCTGAAAAAGTTCAAGAACCCCTGCTTCAGTGATGTCTTAATTGTAAATTGTGTTAGTCTTGTAGATATGGGGAGCATTAATCTTTATCTTTTCTCTCGATGCTCTTACAAACTCAAAATTATGCCTTTGTGTATGAATGGATTGAACACCATCTGGACCAAAGTCAAGCAAAAATAAAATTTTGGGAACTTGCTCAAATCTGTGTGGGAAGTGGAGATCAACTGTTGCTGAAACAGGATTGGCCAGTCATGGCTTGATGAATGTAGTCCTGTTTGAGGGAAGGCCACTTTCATAAGTGTTCTGAATGTTCTTGTACTGATTTTGCGCCTAGCAGGCTAGTCTTTAGTGTGGTTTGTGTTAGATGACTGTTGAATATTTTTTCTCTCTTTCTGATCTGCTGTATTAGTGAGCACATTTAGATGAAATGTTTTGAGAGTTCTGCAGTTTGACATTTTTTAAATGTTGTAACTAATGTACCTTTAGCAGTGCTTTTTTTGTTCCCATCAAATGTTTGATGTAAAAGTTGAGTATACAATATCTGATTTGAGACTTGGCTAAAGTGAGAATTCAGTGCATGGCCTGGGTGCTAGCAGTGCAGTAACATGTTATATGTGTAATGACTGGGCCTGTTCTGATATTTTTACATCCATTTTAATGGCTAAACTACACGCAGGTAGTGGTGTTGTGGAATGAAATGCACTTTTTGTTTTAAAATAATCTCCCATGTTGTGTAAAATTTTAGATGTCTAAAGAAAAGGTGTTTTTAGCAGGCTTCCTGAAATTATTACAGGAATAGGGGTTTATTTCTATTTTACTGTTTTTGATTGTTCTAGCATTTCTCTACTTGGACAAAGGTGTTTTTAGGGGGTGCAGGTGGGTCATAGTAACATAAGTGGGGTGTGACACTGAATTACTGATTTAGTAGATGTCTGAACAAAAAAAGTTTAAGAAAATAAAGTACATGTTTTGGCCTTTTTTATATAGTGTTTCTGGGTCCTGTGCTTGCAATGATTTTTGCTGTCTGTGTACTTTAAATGTTTGTGCTGTGCTCTGTAGTTCTGTGGTCTTGTACCGGACCTCTGTGTTAAGATGTTTTGTTGAGCGTGTTTGTGTGTCAGGGTGTGTGTGTATGACTCTTCACCAGGCCTACTTTGACAGTCCCCTTCTTCATGTCCCCCAAAAATATTTTTCAGGCCTAACTAAAATTCCAGTGCCTTCTCAGTGTTGGGTTTTCTTCTCTGCAATGTAAAAGTAACATGAACACTTTAATTTGGAACAAGGCAGGTTTGTTGGTTTAGTGGAACTTGTTTGTGTGCTGTGTCACATAGAAATGTAAGCGCCTCGCATGACGACTGAAATTGTAATACACTGCTTCAACATAAGCGTTCTTTTGAAAACCAGTGAAAAGGTCAAGCAAGTTGGATGGTTTGAGCAGGAATATATATATATATACACGCTGGTTTACTGTCGTGAATGTGTCATTGCGAACATGTATGAGAATAAACATTTTAAACACTGCATTGTATTTACTGAATCTATAGTGTGGCAATATTATTTTGTCATTGCATGAGTTAAGACCAAAAATATACATTTTGCTTAGTGTTTGTCCCAAATGTCACCCTGTGCCCTAGGGCCATTCTGTCATACGGTGTCATCAGGTTACAGATTCCGGTCTTAACTTTTCAAAATCAAGAGATGAGAAGTTTTGTGCTGGCATTTTTTTTTTTTTTTTAAATGAACGTTTAATTTGTGGTATGATATTTATATATATTACACACATTGTGTAGTATTTGTAGCTGTCATGTGAATGTTGCTCTTATGTCTTTACTATATATGGTATTTTTCTCTTATCGGACTTGCCACAACTGAATTTCCCTCCGGGAAAAATTAAGTAATTCTATAGGTTGCCATTTGGGACGCATCATTTGACTCCTATCACTGAGACCTAGGGCTGAAGGTCGTACTGGTTCAATCACCAACAAATGCCAAGGCAGTGAGTTGACCTCCCATTCTTGTCATTCTTTAGATCTTGAATTCCATATAAGTGAGACCGACAGGCTTGTTCTCATATTATACTTTTGAATGAATGTCTGCTGTGTAAATATGATTGTAGTGTACAAATACAGCAGAGAAAATAGAGGATTTTGTGACTGATTTGGTGCCATCTGTTGGGATAGATACAGGGCCAGCTCCAGGCATAAGCGGTTGCTTAGGGGGCCTCGGACGAATTCATAAAAAAATACTATTGTCACTCGGTCTCAACTTACTGTTGAGCGTTAGAGAAGTAGAATACACAAGGTGTAATTTGGTTGTGTATCAGCAGTTTCTCTTATGTCAGTCACTGATAGTGTGGAGCGATTAGTGCTTTTTGAGGTCAGTTTGGATTCGGGTTTGATAAAAAAAAAAAAAAAAATCATGGTTTTCAATGTTTTATTTTACATTAAATGTGTTATGAAATGACGTTACAATGATTCTATAATTTAAAGTAAATTTCAAAGCCAAAAATAGTGAACATTCAACTGCCAAAACATTGGAAGATATTCCATTGTCACTGCAGGTGCACATTGGGTAGACATCAATAGAAATTAGGAAATTACTATGAAAACAAAGATTTCAGTTATATTACTTAGTTTTTATTACATTACTATTTTTCATTCCTTTAAGACATATTTTCATCACTACTCAAGCAGTCGCAGCCAGCCAGACCATCCCAATGTTATCTGGTCCTATGTTTCATGAGCTGAAATAAAAGATCCAGAAATTGTCTAAACAAACAAAGCTTATTTCTCTATTTTGGCTACAAATTTGTTTACATCCGTGTTAGTGAGCATTTCTCCTTTGCCAAGATAATCCATTCACCTAACAGGTGTGGCATATCAAGAAGCTGATTAAACAGCATGATCATTACACTGGTGCACCTTGTGCTGGGGACAATAATAGGCCACTCTAAAATGTGCAGTTTTGTCACACAACACAATGCCACATATGTATCAAGCTTTGAGGGAGTATGCAATTGGCATGCTGACTGCAGGAATGTCCAGCAGAGCTGTTGCCAGAGAAGTGAATGTTAGAGAAATTATCATAAACTGCCTCCAACATCGTTTTAGAGAATTTGGCAGTACGTCCAACCGGAGTCACAACCGTAGACCACGTGTAACCACGCCACCCCAGGACCTCTACACCCGGCTTCTTCACCTGTGGGATCGTCTGAGACCAGCCACCGGGACAGTTGATGAAACTGAGGAGTATTTCAGTCTGTACTAAAGCCCTTTTGTGGGGAAAACTCATTCTGGTTGGCTGGGCCTGGTTCCCCAGTAGGTGGGCCTGGCTCCCATGTGGGTGGGCGTATGCCTTCTCAGGTCCACCCATGGCTGCCCTGTCATGTGAAATCCATAGATTAGGGCCTAACAAATACATTTTTTATTGATTGATTTCCTTATATGAACTGTATCTCATTAAAATTGTTGAAATTGTTGCATATTGCGTTAATATTTTTTTTCAGTATATGTGCTCCCCATACTATACTGTCATTAGTCATCCTGTTTCGCTAGCCTGCCTAACTATGCTGCAGAGCTGTCTGACAAAATCATTTTACTAGTTCTTCCAAGTAGATACGGCATACTTTCACAAACTGTCTCTGTCCCTCTCGTCATTGTGTTGTGTACAATCCTCTCATGCGGTCTAAGCTAATGTAGCAGGCGTAAGTATATCCGTCCTGAGATCTGTATATAATGAGGAGATGCTCATGTCTCCGCCCTAACAATGGGAGTTGTTGTCCCAAAGAAACCCACTAAATCTCGTTTAGGGCCCCCAAAAGGCTAGGGCCGGGCCTGAAAGGATACCACTGTAAAGATAGGGACTGCAATTTTCCACAAATAGAAAATATTCTGCCATTATACATATGTGTAGGCTTGCATTTACATCAAGCATACAGCATACAACATACAATGTATCATATTATGATGAAAATGTTATGAAAAACGCCGTGATTTGTCAATTGCAGGGCTCTCATCATATTTATTATTTGTCATTTGAGGACACATGCAAACCGCCTCATGTTTACATAATCTCGGATTTTTTCACCCCCCAGTAATCCTGTTACGTAAGAAATTGAACAGTTTCACCTCTCGCGCGATTTCAACCCAACGCAGGCAGCGCAGTGTAGGAGTTCCAGCAACTGAGAAGGGGAGAGGTAGGGACGTTGGGTGAGTTTGTAAACATTTGACTTGCTGGTGTTCAGATATCAATATTTTACCAAATAGCCATTGTCGGGGAACAGGTGTATTGGCCGTCTGTCACATTTACCTTCCCCATCCTGAAATACTTATTTGACGCGCCTCGAATTGTGTCAGTGCACTAACGTTAGCCTAGCCAGCTAACATAACGTTAGCTAGCTAACTAGCCTGTGTGTTCTGTACAATATCATCTGGCAAGGCGTTAGCTAGCTAGTTTTTAGCCGAAAAAAGGGGAAGGTAAATAAAGCTAGCTAATTTATCAAAGCGACCGCTAAGAAGCCCTTTTAATTCGCTCGGCCAATGTGGTTGGTCTGCTGTAACCTTACTGCCTGTACCAAAACATCTCATGTGATGATGATGGTGGCCTGTCAGATTTTGCGTAGTGAGGTCCATTCTTCGTCCTGTCTGACATTATGTTGCTAGCTAGCTATATCTAGCTTGACGTGCTGTTGTGATCATTGGCACGTAGTTCGTTAGCTAACAAGGGGCACGACGGCTTACTAGTTAGCAGAGTCTGTTATGTAGTTTCTGTCTTAGTTGAGACCATATACACATTAAAACCAGGGTTGAGACAGTCGCCAACGGCCTGGTGCGTTAATTACGCCAATTCTGTTGCAAACCGTTTTGCAACTATTTGTGGAAAATTGCAAACCGTTTTGCAACAGAAACCGTTTACTCCAAACGGAAAACGTTTTGCAACGAAAACGAGTTTATATTGGAATATATTCAGGTTGTTTCGTCCTGGTTTAGTTTGCTCCATTTGGTTCTTAAACGGTTTCCGTTGCAAGACGTAATGAATTCACCCCATGTGAACTGCGCTGTTTGTTGACAGTCAGCAGAGAGGCCACTTAGCTAGGACACTAGTAACTAAAAGGTGTATTTTACTATTCAAAAACACTAGCTAGTTAAGACTATCACATTTTGACTTGCCAGTTGGGACATACATTTAACTTTTTTTTCACCAAGAAAATGTACGTGTCAGCATTAATATATTTGTTTGATACAAACGTTAGCATTTTATTTTTTCTTCATTGTAGTGTAAACAAGGTGCTGTAGGCAGTAGGAAATCCTTATGACTATCTATTATTTGTTAACCCTAATGTATTGGCCAATAAAGCCTGTTTTTAATTTTTTAATCTACCAATATTTTAGTGGCAGAGACAAAATAACACACATTAATTCCCTTCATCTCCCATACCTCTTTATTGCAGGCTCTTTGTGTGAGATGGGGGACGATCGACCTTTTGTGTGCACCGCCCCAGGCTGTGGACAGGTAGGGTCTAATTTACCCTCCTTTTTTCTTCATCCATCACGCTCTTTTCCCACTCTCCCTCCTGTCTTTACAGATCTCGGATTTTAGGAGCCATCAAATTACTTTTAGTGTCTTGTGTTTTCTTTTGTGTACAGAGATTTACCAATGAAGACCATCTATCAGTCCACAAACATAAGCATGAGATGACCCTAAAATTTGGTCCTGCCAGAACTGACTCCGTCATCATCGCAGGTGCTTACCTTTACTGTTCCCAGTATTTCTCAATGTGACTGTATGAGAAAATTATGAGAGAGATTTTTTTGTCTAGCTATCAAACCAACACCACCCTGTGTGGACAGATGAGCAATCTATGTTGTTGACAGTGGCGATTTACCTGTACTATGAAGCCTCTAAACCAGTGTCTCCTCTTTCTCTCTACCACCAGACCAGACCCCCACGCCCACCCGCTTCCTGAAGAACTGTGAGGAGGTGGGTCTGTTCAATGAGCTGGCCAGCTCCTTCGAACAGGAGTTCCGGAAGGCCCATGAGGACGACCAGAGGAACAGAAACCCGGTGAGGGTGAGGACTGTGGAGGGGCTAGGATGGGTTCGGTTTTTAAACACGGGTAGTTTTACCAATTTATTAATGTTGTGTCTGATTGTTGGTCCCCACCCAGCTCCCCCGCCCCTCATCTTCTGGCCCCACCCCTACAGACCCTGTCTGGGGTGAAGGAGGAGGATGAGGGGCCTCTGGAGGTTGACTCCTCCCCCCCGGGCAGTCCTGACTCCACCTCCAGCATGTCGGACAGTAGCAAGGAGCCAATGGGGAGAGGAAAGGTACGACCTGGGGGCGGGGCGAACAGGTTGTATGGTTGAACAGATTAATCGATGTGTGTTCTTTCCTCTTGTCAAGTTTGTATGGTAACTTGGGTGAGAGGGAGAGAAGGGAACAGTGGTGGCCAGAGAGTAAAGTAATCACTTAACTATGAGGCAAGTAAAGAAGATGTCAGCAAAAAGTAGACAGTTAGTGGGTGTCTTAGTTGGTTCAACTCAGCGGCCTGTAGTGTTCAACTCCCACGTGGGTTTCTCTGACTGGATGTGATGTGTGTTGACAGGACACTCTTCCTCCTCCACGGCCAGTGTTGAGCTCCACCCCCACGCCAACCATTGTACGGCCTGGGTCCCTCCCCATTCACCTTGGTTACGACCCCCTGCACCCGACCCTGCCGTCGCCAACTTCTGTCATCACACAAACCCCACCCTCCAACAGACAACTGGGGTGAGTCTAATCTACCAACATCTGTCTATATTTGTATTCTCTCTGTCTATTTCATTTATACGAATCTCCTGTTTTCAGCTCTCCGACAGGCTCCTTCCCACTGGTAATGCATCTCCCCAACGGACAGACGGTCCCTCTCCTCCCCAGCCCAAATATGACCTCAGTCATATCTGTGAGAATCAATCACATTTATTTATAATGCCCTTTTTACATTGGCAGTTTTAGTGAAAGTAGATGTCTAATTAACAATAACAGACTTGATAATGGCAGATATTGGTAAGTGTTATTTTGTCCTCTTATTTAGTCTCTTCTTGTGTAATGTGTAGCTGGCGAGGCCATTTAATATGGTGCCCAACATCCCTGGGATTCCAGGCCCTCCGATTGGTGGGACCAGCAGCGGCTCCTCCTCCCCATCTGGGTATAGTCTACACTCAGAGGCCAAGATGGTGAGAGGCGCATGCACTGGCGGACACACACACCACACACCGAGTTAAGGACCAAATAGCAGTGGGCATAACGGTGGCAGTGGAAGGCACAGGGTTGCAAAGGGAGGCAATGTTACCAGTAACTGTTAATGGCATGTCCCCCTCCCTCTCTGTAGAGGCTGAAGGCGGCACTGACCCAGCAACAGCATGGCCCGGGGGCTCAGAACGGGGCTGGAGGGGGAACAGGGGGGGTGGGAGATGGCACAGGGGGGGTGGGAGGGGGACCAGGGTCCAGCCCCGCTGTCCCCCAGAGACATGAACAGAGCCAGCAGCCCTCGCAACATTCTGACACCCCCTCACCTGCACAGCCACAGGTAAAACGCATACATACTGATACAATACCTAAGGGTCAGGTTGAATCTGCTAGAGGCAGGATGGCCTTAATCTCCCAAAATGATAAATACTGTAAAGGACACTGGACAACTAAAAGCTGCTACGAAACATGTTTTGTAGATGAAATATGCTGGCAACTCTGTAAAGGTATTGATAAGAGAACTTCTCTGCAGATTCCGTCTGGCCCTATTTATTTGGTAATGCATTATCTCATGTCGCTTGCATGTATTTGCACACATTTTGTGCACAAACACTGAATACAAAAATGCACAGGCACACTCTCATGCATATATGATGTACATATACTCACACAGCAAACCAGCAGTGGCTCCTCCTCTCCATTTGGGTATAGTCTACATTCAGAGGACATGATGGTGAGAGGCGTATACACGGGCACACTTTGAAATACACATTCAAATGCACTTGTACACTCACACACACAAGCTCACACTTTCTCTCTCTCTCTCTCTCTCTCTCTCTCTCTCTCTCTCTCTCTCTCTCTCTCTGTCTGTCTCTCTGTCTCTCTCTGTCTCATATACACACACTCAAGGACACACACCCAGTCCAATGTGTATAACACCCTCCCCGTCCTCCCCAGGTGTCCCCGGCCCAGCCCACTGGGGGTAGGAGGCGGCGGGGTGCAGAGGCCGACCCAGATGAGAGAAGGCAGCGCTTCCTGGAGAGGAACAGGGCGGCGGCGTCTCGCTGCCGACAGAAACGCAAGGTTTGGGTTGGCTCTCTGGAGAGGAAGGCAGAGGACCTGGCTACCATGAACGTCTCTTTGACCGTGAGTCTACTGCACCATGACCGTAATTGGTCCTAGATTGTAATTGTCTATTGCAGTCAGTTACAATAGACCATAAAAGGCAATGAGAAGGGCAAAGGCAATATGTAACTTTATGGGCGACCTGATCAAATTCATATAGAAATGTGAGTTATAGATATGTCATTCCCGTTGAAAGCAAGTCTAAGAAGCGGTAGATATGTTCTATGTGGTTTATTTCTATGCTTCCCATTCTTAAATTTAGTTCTTGCATCTTCCTTTCGGTTTTGTACACCAGTTGAAAATACAATATTTTTGGTTATGGAAAATATATTTCACAGTGGTTTAGATGGTACAATGATTCTCTACACTATGCTTGCTGGTTTTGTCACACAAACTGAAATTAGTTAACTATTAGAATTTTAGCAACCAGGAAATGGTGGAGCGATTTCAGCATAGTGCATCTTTAAAACCATGAACCAGTCTGATTGTATTATACTGGTAAGAGCCCTACTATGATTCTCGTGCCAATGGGGTTTTGGTGTATGATTGTCAGTGGTTGAGAAGACAATAAATGTTGTGTGTACATTGTCTTGTGTGTTCATGCCTATATGTGGTGTACTGTTTCTATCAGAATGAAGTGGGTCTGCTGAGGAATGAGGTGACACAACTGAAACAGCTGCTACTGGCCCACAAAGACTGCCCTGTCACTGCCATGCAGAAGGCAGCTGCATACTTAGGTAACTAAGGCAACAGACACTACATGACCAAAAGTATCTCATTCCAAAATCATGGCACTAATATGGATTTGGTCCCCCCTTTGCTGCTATAACAACCTCCACTGGGAAGGCTTTCCACTAGATGTTGGAACATTTCTGTTGGGACTTGCTTCCATTCAGCCTTGAGCATTTAGTGAGGTTGGGCACTGATGTTGGGCGATTAGGCTTGGTTCACAGTCAGCGTTCTAATTCACCCCAAAGGTGTTTGATGAAGTTGAGGTCAGGGCTTGTGCAGGCCAGCCAAGTTCTTACACATCCATCTCGACAAACCATTTCTGTATGGACCACTCTGTGTGTACTTGGGGCATTGTCATGCTGAAACATAAAAAGGGCCTTCGCCAAACTGTTGCTAGCTGGAAGCACAGCATCGTCTAGAATGTCATTGAATGCTGTAGCGTTAAGATTTCCCTTCACTGTAGCTAAGGGGCCTAGCCAAAACCATGAAAACAGCCCTAGATCATTATTCCCCTTTCACCAAACTTTACAGTTGGCACTATGCATTGGGGTGCGTTTTCCTGGCATCCGCCAAACCCAGATTTGTCTGTCGGACTACCAGATGGTGAAGCGTGATTCATCACTCCAGAGAACGCGTTTCCACTGCTTCAGAGTCCAATGGCGGCGAGCTTTATATGACTCCAGCCGACGCTTGGCATTGCACGTGGTGATCTTAGGCTTGAGTACGGCTACTCGGCTATGGAAACCTATTTCATGAAACCCCAGACGAACAGTTATTGTGCTGACGTTGCTTCCAGAGGCAGTTTGGAACTTGGTATTGTGTTGCAATCGAGGACAGACGATTTTTACACGCTACGCGCTTCAGTACTCTGCGGTCCCATTCTGTGAGCTTGTGTGGCCTACCACTTCGCAGCTGAGCCGTTGTTGCTCTTAGACGTTTCCACTTCACACAAACAGCACTTACAGTTGACTGGGGCAGCTCTGGCAGAAATTTGATGAACTGACTTGTTGGAAAGGTGGCATCCTATGACGGTTCCACATTGAAAGTCTCTGAGCTCTTCAGTAAGGCCATTCTACTGCCAATGTTTGTCTATGGAGATTGCATGGCTGTGTGCTCGATTTTATACACCTGTCAGCAACGGGTGTGGCTTAAATAACCAAATCTACTAATTTGAAGGGGTGTCCACATATTTTTGTGTATATATAGTATACATGAATCAACTATCAATCACACAAGTCGGTCATTCCATCTGTTTGATTTTTAATTTAGCCTAATTTATCTGTCCCCAATCAACTTGTACATCCATCCACCCACCTACCGATCCAACTCATCCATCTAATCTATTGCTTGCCTGTCACCTCTCTTTAAGGGTGAATGTTTCTCTCTCTGTCTGTAGCTGCAGGAGGAGAGGAGAGCTCCAGGGATCCCCCCTCCGAGCCTACGGGCTCCACAGCCTTGGTCATCCAGCACGGGCCCTCGGCCCCTGTCCCCAGCCCTGGTGCCATCACCGTCAACGGGCTGAGCGTATGCGCGGCTGAGGCAGTGGCCATGTCGGTCCTGGCCGGGATGGGGGCGGCCCACCAGGGAGGGGTTCTCATGGCGCCACAGCCTCAGCCCGCCCCCAGATGATGCGCAGGGAGCCAATAAAAACTTTAGGAGGCCGGACTGGTACAATTATGTGAGAGATTGAAAGGGACCTGATTTGAAATCTGAAATCCCACCAGTTGTTGATTGTTGATAGAAGGGGGAGAAGGAGAAGTACTATCTCCAACCTATGCTCTGACCATGGATACAGTGGCAGCCAGGAAAGGATGTTGGGAGTTGACATCCTGTCAAAGCCACAGAACCCCCAAATCAAACACACACACACACTCTCGCTCACAGCCAATGATAATCACTGAACATACCGAGTAGTACCGCCCCTTTTGCCCTTTTTCTGATGGATCCCTGCTTGGAAGCACTGCCACTGCGTATATACAAGCGTATGTACATACTCACACCCCATGACACACACACACTCGATCACCGAATGTAGTGTGTTTTTGTCTATTTGCAACTCTCCTGTGTCTACAGTGTAAATCTCTCCTTACATATTTATCTTCTTCATGCAGCTGTTAATCCATGGGGAAACTCTTTTTAGGGCTGAATAAGCGTGAGATATTGTTTTCCCTTTGTCATGGAGTGAGCCAAAGTATGAGTACATTCAATGTCTGGCCTCTTATTTTATTTGTATTGTTTTTTATAGGAATTCTGCATTCTGACAATGTGTATGAAACTGTTATTGACTGCATGGATATTAGAGGACACTGATGAAGACCACTGTCTGTGTGCTGGTGTCTGCTCATATTATTGCTGGTTTTTATCATACTGCTTTTCTCTCCCACTTTTTAAAGCGATATCAAATGACTGATGCAAACAATGACAATGTCCTAATGTAACACTTGAAATGGTTAGGTTTTAGATGATACTTTATGTAGTAATCAACAAACTTCATTAGATTTATAAATAATTTACCCAGGCTAAGTTGAGAAAAAGTAGTGCAATATATTTTTATATTCAAAACAAATATTAATGTTCCTGCATTTAGCTAAAACGTGTGTAGTGAATACAGTGGTAGAATGGTTTGTTCTAATTCAATGAAAACCAATTACATTCTAAATGATAAGAGAAAATGTAAACCTACGACATATTCTTCAATGCAAGTCTCGATTAGGGGACGTCTACATGGAGTTAAAGATCATGTCCTTGTCTCGGGTGCTTTCTAACATTTAAAAAAACGATACTGTCTTTTGGAGTATATCACTTTTGTAAGACACGTCACTGAAATATTTGTTATGAAATGTCATTGAGTGATGTCTTTTTTTAGTTTTTTTCACATTTTGTGTTGAGGAATACCTTATTGTTTCTTTCATCTTTTTTTAACATGTCAATGTTCTATTCGTCATTTTGTTATTGCTGTAACGGAACCCTGTGTCATGTTACCTTTCCCCTCGTGTTCTGTCAAGAGGATGGGTATGTCTGTCTTCAACAGTGAACCCAGAGTGTAACCTCCCACAAACTATTATGGAATTTGTCTCCAATGCGTCGAGAGGGTGTTTTTCCCAAAAATAATTACACCTCAAGGCGGGGGAAATTGAACTTGTGTATAGTCTCAACTAATAAACTGTCTCTGGCAAAATAAATAAGTTACTGGCAACAAGGGTTTTAGGTTAATCTTTTTCATGCTGAGTATCTAAGTGCATTGGTATAGAGCTCCATGACAGTAGGAGCAGAAGCTGTCTGATGTGGTACTGGCTCAGGGTGCGCAGGGATTAGGATGGGCTGGTGGCATACGTGTACACAACAAGCACAGGAAACAAGAGAAGGCTTCTTTATGTCAGAGAGCGAGACAGACCCTGCTTGTGACTGTGTATAGACCGTAAGGGGAGAATCCTAACTTCCATTAAACTGACATGAATGCATGACTGAGTGACTTATGTGTAAATTAGAATTAGCCTCTAACATTGTATTCCAGCCACAATTTGTGTGATGTTAGGATGTTTTTCTTGTCATGAAATTGCAATAGTTGACTGACTGATATTATGGACCATAGTTTTATAATCAGTAGCCCTGTGTGTGTTCAGTCAGTAGTGTGTGTGTAAAATGCTCTTAAACATACATTTTCCATACAGCAGGATTCCCCAACTGGCTGGCCGAATTTGAAATGTGGGTGGTTTTATTTGGCCCCCCAAGTTTATTTTTTTAAACTTTTTTTGAATGTTCATAGTCTGACATAAATGACTAAAAACACCAGGAAATCAGCTCCAGTGATTTTAATTAAAGAAATCTGTTCCCAAGTGTTCCCACGCATAACAGAGAAACGTGATCGTATTCAAATGTAAGCAAGGTTTGAAATAATTGTTTTAGTCAAACATATATTTGGGCTTCTTGCGGGCAATTTGCAGTCTACAAATTATTTGTAATTATGTTCCGAAAATATGGTTGATGGCTGAATCTAGTTGATGATCCCGGCCATACAATAACGCCAGGGGGAGCAGGAAGTCTATTGATTTCATGCTCCAGTCACAACCATTAACATCAGACATGGTCATGTGACAGATTCCTTTGAGTTGTTCATTGCTCACAGTTATGGCGGTGTTAGGGAGTCGAAAGGATGGAGTACAATCTTGATGTTTGCTTTTCTCGTTGACTCAGGAACTTGTCACCACTTTTAATTTCTTAACATTCTACGTTTTATTCCTGCAACGATGGCGGACCGAGGCGTGGATATGTCGGCACTACCGAAAGAGGTCAAGGACCAATTGGCGGAGTTGGATTTGGAACTGTCCGAAGGTAAGGATTTTAGACTGGGAAACGGGAAAGAGAAATAGGTGTTGTGTCCCAGATAAAAACAATAACAATCACCCGTTCGCTGTCAGTGGTGCGAACTGCAGTCTACAACCGGGCAAGCACGACTCCCTCCCCCTGCAATGTTGCCCCGGAGGATAAAAACACGGACCATTTGTTTTTCTTCATTTGATTAGCTACGATAGTTAATGTAATCAAAATACCATCGTTCTTATTTTCGCCTGCAATGGCATAGCGTTTTTGAGTAATGAGGATGTAGAGATATTGCTATTTTATTGGATAAGGCTTTTGATGTATTAACTATATGATACTATAGCTTATGACTGGATGTTTTTTTAATAAGGTGTTTTGTTTATTTATACTTTACATAATACTTACCACCAGAAGTAACCATAGCGCTCAACATTAACACAATCTTCCAATTTGCTTTGCAGTCAGTGCATTTTTCTCTAGTAGCTAGGATATAAATTCCCTTCATGTAATTTACTGTCGCAAAAAGGAGACATAGAGGTTTTCCTCCTGTCAGAAATTAGGTCAAGGCTCTCTTCCTCATCATCAAACAGTTATTGTGTCTGTTTCTCAAGCGATAGTGATGCTGAAATTATGCTGCACGTTTTATAGACCTACAAGGCAGTCGACTGCGAAGCTCTCTTGTTAATGTGGAAATGCAGCGTTTGCCTTGTTTTGACAAATGGCAATGCTAAAAAGAAAAATAAATAATATGGTGTTATGCAAGTCTACTCCTTGGTGGGTGAATCACAGTATTGCTGGATCTGTGCCATGCGGTTCAAAGCACCCCGGGGAGCATGAGTAATATTATATTTCAGTTTTGGAGAGGAAGGAGAGAGAATGTATGTGATGGAAGAGTAGAGTTACCATTGGTGACTGACTTACTGAAGTCAATTCTCTCGCTGACTGGTCCCCTCTCTCCCCACTGTGTGAACATTGAATAATAGTACAGTTTCACACTGCCTATTGAGCTCTTCACAGCTTACCGCTGAAACTCATGGCTCCATGGAGTCATCGTGGATTCCGACTGTCCAGGTCTCACCCAGATACAGTTGGATGAAACTGCCGATCAGTAAAGAAGACCAGGTGTGGAGAAAAGTTTTCAAAGTCATTTTCCAAGGCCTCCATACTATTCTGCCACCACCAGACCTTTGGTTGTGGGCCCTGGCACTTGTGATTTTCCATCAAATCTTCTGAATATAATTTCAAAATTTGTTTTATTTGAGACTAAAACAAGTTACTTTTGTCACTACCCACCTGTAATAATCATTCAAGAGTTGCTTTCTGAAACATCTCAAAGTAAGGACATTAGCCTAACAAGAGAATCATAGTAGAATCAAATAGTCTGTGCACATCATCAAACACAGCCCCCCTGGGATACAGCCACAAAGATGGCCTCTCAGTGGTTACAAACTAATCAAAACAACTCCCTTAACTCAACATGGTCTCAGAGCATTTCGTATTATTCTGTATGTAAATCCGAGACACTCCATTTAGTATATGTTTCGTATGGTATCTATTAATTTGTGGATGCCCATCATCCATTTCGTATGATGTGTTACGAATTGCAATTCATACGATGTGTTCTGAAATGCAATTTGCACGATATGTTACAAATTACAAAATGTACAATATGTTACTAATTCCAATTTGTTGTGACTAACATTAGCTAGGTAGCTAACATTAACGTTAGCTAGCTCTAGGGTTAAGGTTAGGATTAGGGGAGGGGTTAGCTAACATGCTAAGTAGTTGCAAAGTAGCTAATTATCTAAAATGCTAAAGTTGTCCGTGATGAGATCCAAACACGCAACACGCAGTTGAGAACAAGTTCTCATTTACAACTGCGACCTGGCCAAGCTAAAGCAAAGCAGTGTGACACAAACAACACAGAGTTACACATGGGATAAACAAACGTACAGTCAATAACACAATAGAAAAAACATTTCAAAACTGTTGTTGTAAGCACATAGCCTACTCTCTGCTATCATGTTTTGGGAAGTACTTTGTCAGTTTTATGCACCAAAACACATAATCTATTTTAATGGACTGACAGTACATTTCCATGTATATGGAGTAGTAGCAGTCTATCCGGAGTCTTCTTAATGTTTCTCATGCATATCCTTTACATTTCTAACAATCAGCCCTTTGTTGTCACTCTGTCCCAAAGACGGGACTCCCATGGCAACAAATATAGGAAATATGCCCCATTGCAGTGGTGGTGGATTATGTGCGTGTGTGCGTATTAAAGGGATACTTCGCAGATAGACTTCCAGTTATTGCGCTAACGCTAGTTAGCATTGGCTTGTGAAACTACCTCTTACTTCCTTAACACTGGACACAGAGACATGAAAATGGTATTCATCTGACTCTGGGGAAGTAGATAAAGGGCCTCATTGCCAAAATCCTGAATTATCCCTTTAAGATCTCCACTACACCCAGCTCTAACCCTGGTGACTGTGGGCACACAATGGTAGCCATTGAGAGGATCAAAGCCATGCTGGCTGGAAGCTCGGCTGGAATTCAAAACGCTCAACCACAACCCTTTTTGTGTTTTAAGCTGCTCAAATGAACTGTATGTGTGTGTGAAAGTGAGCTAGCTGTACAGTTACTGTAAATATGACTACTTCACTCACTCTCACGTGCGCATGCACAGACACAGGCAGACACACACACACACACACAATGTGTGCCCCTTTGCCTGGTTTTTGTGTCTCCTGCCTGGTCTGTGTGTATAGTGTGGTGTAATGCTCTGATAAGAGCTGAGTGAATGGGATTCCCTTTGGCTTTGCTCTGAGCCATGTCTCTGTCTCAGTGTGGACTGTAGTGACTTGTGAATGTTTGTCCAGTCGTGTGTGTGTGTGTGTGTACAGTCTGTTGATGTGGGGAGGAGAGGCAGGTTTTTCAGCACAGCAGCCTGTTCCGTGCTGAGCGGAGTGGAAAGGGGGAGAAAAAGTGAGAGAGAGAGAGAGACAGTTGGGGGAGAGAGAAAGAGAGATTACGGTTGTGTCTGCGTCTCCCAATCTAGGTCACAGAGCATCAGGAGACAACACGCCTGGCTCATTTAACCCTCTGAGTCACAGTGGGCCAGTACTGCTGCTGGGGATCTCTCTATCTCACTCTCTCGTGCTCTCTGTTGCTTACATTCTCGGTCACTCATTCTATCTATCCCTCACTCATCCTCCCTCTGACGCTCGGTCGCTTGTTTTCTATCTCGCTCTCCCTCTCTCCAACTGTCTATCCATGGCTCTGTCGCTCATTCCCTCTCTTTCTCTGTCTATCTCTACATATGGTATGCTTTCTCTATGGCTCTCCTTCCTCAGCCTTCCTACCCTTGCACTTCATCACCATAAACAAGGCAGTGTAGAATGGGGACTGTGTGTATGATTGTAACAGTGGGTGTGTGTGTGTTTTTGTATGTGGACGTTGGGGATTGTAGCCAAAATGTAGCTTCCTCACAGTGTGTCGGCCACAGACACACACAGGGCAGGAAGATGCTTCAGCCTATCCACTGAAAAGCTCATTAACTGTGACTGAGGAGCTGTGCACTGATCTCCAGCTATAGTTAAAGGCCAGTAATGACCAATACAGAAGGAAGCACAGATTCAGTGTTTGGCACATATTGTAGAAAAACAGTCTGATATTGGCAGAGACATCTGCAGAAATGTCCCGGGGAGTTCTCTGTTTTGGAAATTAAGCATTTGTGTTACATAATAGCATGCACCTCACGCTCAACACTCTCTCTCTCAGAGAGTTCCTCTCTGTCCAGTGTCTGTGTTCTTTTGCCCATCTTAATCTTTTATTTTTATTGGCCAGTCTGAGATATGGCTTTTTCTTTGTAACTCTGCCAAGGCCAGCATCCCGGAGTTGCCTCTTCACTGTTGACGTTGAGACTGATGTTTTGCGGGGTACTATTTAATGAAGCTGCCAGTTGAGGACTTGTGAGGTGTCTGTTTCTCAAACTAGACACTCTAATGTACTTGTCCTCTTGCTCAGTTGTGCACCGGGTCCTCCCACTCCTCTTTCTATTCTGGTTAGAGCCAGTTTACGCTGTTCTGTGAAGGGAGTAGTACACAGCGTTGTACGTGATCTTCAGTTTCTTGGCAAATTCTCGCATGGAATAGCCATCATTTCTCAGAACAAGAATAGACGGATGAGTTTCAGAAGTATTTGTTTCTGGCCATTTTGAGCCTGTAATCGAACCCACAAATGCTGATGCTCCAGATACTCAACTAGTCTAAAGAAGGCCAGTTGTATTGCTTCTTTAATCAGTACAACAGTCTTCAGCTGTGCTAACATAATTGAAAAATGATTTTCTAATGATCAATTAGCCTTTTAAAATGATAAACTTGGTTTAGCTACCACAATGTGCCATTGGAACACAGGAGTGATGGTTGCTAATAATGGGCCTCTGTATGCCTATGTAGATATTCCATAAAAAATCTGCAGTTTCCAGCTACAATAGTCATTTACAACATTAACAATGTCTACACTGTATTTCTGATCAATCTGATGTTATTTTAATGGACAAAAAAATTGCTTTTCTTTCAAAAACAAGGACATTTCTAAGTGGCCCCAAACCTTTGAACGTAGTGTAATAATAATCAATAATTTTGCTCTTTATTTAACCATCTTACATATAAAACCTTATTTGTTCATCGAAAATTGTGAATAACTCACCACAGGTTAATGAGAAGGGTGTGCTTGAACGGATGCACATACCTCTACAATGTTGTGTTGGAGAGTCTCAGTCTTAAATCATTTTGAACACACAGTCTGTGCCTGTATTTAGTTTTCATGCTAGTGAGGGCCGAGAATCCACTCTCACATAGGTACGTGTTTGCAAAGGGCACCAGTGTCTTAACAGCGCAATCCAGAAATCTGGCAGTGGCTTCTGATTAAATAAAATGTTCACAGAACCGCTTGTTGTAATTTCGATGAGGCTCTCTTGTTCAGATATCGGTAAGAGGACTGGAGGCAGGGCATGAAAGGGATAACGAATCCAGTTGTTTGTGTCATCCTTTTCGGGAAAGTACCTGCGCACCCAACACACTCAGGTGCTTCGCTATATCACATTTGACCGTAAATGTGAGTTCATTTGCACACACAAAATCATACAATGATGGAAAGACCTGTGTGTTGTCGTTGTTAATGCAGATCATAGTCCCTGTAATCCTAGATTCAGATAATTCAGGCGATAAAAAACATCACCCAGATAGGCCAGTCGTGTGGGATACTCATCATCATGCAAGTGGTCAGACAAGTGAAAATGATGGTCAGTAAAGAAAACTTTAAGCTCGTCTCTCAATTAAAAAGAACGTGTCTATTTTGCCCCTTGATAACCAGCGAACTTCTGTATGTTGTAAAGGTGTTATGCTGCCCATGCCATTGCTTAGTGCATAAAATACATGAGAGTTCAGGGGCCTTGCTTTAACAAAGTTAACCATTTTCACTGTAGTGTCCAAAACGTCTTTCAAGCTGTCAGGCATTCCCTTGGGAGCAAGAGCCTCTCGGTGGATGCTGCAGTGTACCCAAGTGGTGTCGGGAACAACTGCTTGCACGCGCGTTTACCACTCTACTATGTCTTCCTGTCATGGCTTTTGTGCCATCAATACAGATACCAACATGAGCAGCAGCTCAGTTTTTGCTACATATGGACCATTAGTGGAATTCCCGCAAGAGAGTAACGGTTAACTTCTTAGGGAGCAGCTCCCGAGGTGACGGGTTTTGGAGAGTCTGGCGTGCCCAAAGTAAAATGCCTCTCACTCAGACCCAGAAAATAGGATATGCACATAATTAGTACTATTGGATAGGAAACACTCTGACGTTTCTAATAGTGTTAAAATATTGTCTGTGAGTATAACAGAACTGATATAGCAGGCGAAAACCCGAGGAATTTCTGTCCTGGAAAAAGTGATTGACACATTGCCTCATTTTGAACCCCTCCCCTATTGAAATTACCATATATGGGAGTAATTGTTCAGTACCTATTGCTTCCACTGGATGTCAACAGTCTCTAGACAGTGTTTGATGATGTTTAGTTGCTCGGGATGGTAATAGAAGAAGAATTGGGAAGTGGTCACCAGATGTAAACAGAAGAGGATGCGCGTTTACGGGCTTGCGCGCGCTGTGGTTTTTTCCTTTCCTAATCGCCCAGTTTATCATCCAGTTGAAATATATTATACTAAATATACATAAAAGTGTTCCTAAGGATACATTATCAATCATGTTTGATTGTTCTTGGACAAGTGTATAGGTTGAACGAGTTCTCTTCACGGTTCAATGGGCGAGTGGACGCTGTATTTTCTATCATAACGTGCCAACCAAACGGAGATTTATGGATATAATAAATGACTTTTTCTAACAAAAGAACCATAGATTGTCTTCGTTGGACACTTGGGAAGCCCTCAGCAGAAGTTCTTCAAAAGGTAAGGGATTTGTTTTTTCGCTGTGAAATGTGTTTTGTGTGAACTGCGATGGTTTATGAATTTATGCTAATGGTAAAATATTGGAGGTGCTACCCTCAAACAATCAAAAGTAGTGCTTTCGCCGTAAAGACAACGCTGTGATATTGCCAAGAAGCAGAGCTTTTGATGACAATGCAACACTTGTATATTGATGACTGTTTAATAATTCAACTTTTGGATTTTGAATTTGGAGCCTCACATTTCACCGGCGCTCCACCACTCCCTAAGTAGTTAATGTGATTGGATGTTAATTATTTGACAAGGCTACCTGTATTTGACATTGTGTTGTTATTTTTCTGAACGCTATATATGCAAGGGGTGCGTAATCGGTGGCAGGGAAGTCAGATGCAGGAGAGCAGAACTTGGTAATAGCCGGAGCAGTTGAATAAACAAAACCCACGGCATAAAATGAAACGAGCAAAATTGGGTACATAACCCGATGCGCACCAAAACACACATGCACATGCACTTACAATAAACAATTACGGACAAGGGCATGGGGAAACCAGAGGGTTAAATACAGAACATGTAATTGAGGGAATTGATGGAAGACGAGACAAAACCAATGGATAAAAGAAAAAAGGATCGGCGATGGCAAAAGGTCGGTGACGTCGACCGCCAAACGCCGCCCGAACAAGAAGAGGGACCAACTTCGTCGGAAGTTGTGACTGTACACCGGCCTCGGGGACGACCCGGAGGGCGAGGCGCAGGGTGATCTGGACGAAGACTGAGGAACTCCTGCAGCATTGAAGGATCCAACACGTCCTTGACCGGAACCCAGCACCTCTCCTCCGGACCGTACCCCTCCCACTCCACAAGATACTGAAGGCCCCTCGCCCGACGCCTCGAATCCAGTATGGACCCGAACACTGGACGTTTGCGGGCTCTGCACGTAGCGCCTGCTCTATGTCCGTGTCTAGCTCCCACACTACCGGCGTTACCAGGCAGGAGGCGGGGAGTATGGGAGTGGGATCCATGGGCTGCTCCTCTGTGTCATACAGCCGGGACAATGCGTCTGCTTTCACATTCTGGGAGCCTGGTCTGTATGAAAGGGTAAACACAAAACGGGTGAAAAACATGGCCCACCTTGCCTGGTGAGGGTTCAGTCTCCTCGCTGCCCGGATGTACTCCAGATTGCGGTGGTCAGTCCAGATGAGAAAAGGGTGTTGAGCCCCCTCAAGCCAATGTCTCCACGCCTTCAGAGCCTTGACGACAGCCAACAGCTCCCGGTCCCCCACGTCATAGTATTGCTCCGCCGGACTGAGCTTCTGCGAAAAGAAGGCACAGGGGCGGAGCTTCGGTGGCGTACCCAAGCGCTGAGAGAGCACAGTTCCTATCCCAGCCTCAGACGCGTCTACCTCCACTATGAACGCCAAAGACTGATCCGGATGGGCCAGCACGGGATCCGAGGTAAACCGAGCCCTCAGGTGACTAAAAGCCCTGTCCGCCTCAGCCGACCACTGCAAACGTACCGGGCCCCCCTTCAGCAGTGAGGTAATGGGAGTCGCTACCTGACCAAAACCTTGGATAAACCTCCGGTAGTAGTTGGCAAACCCTAAAAAACGCTGCACCTCCTTTACCATGGTTGGAGTCGGCCAATTACGCACGGCTGAAATGCAGTCACTCTCCATCTCCACCCCTGAGGTGGAAATGCGATACCCTAGGAAGGAGACGGACTGCTGGAAAAACAAACTTTTTTCAGTCTTGACGTACAGGTCATTCTCCAACAGGCGACCAAGCACCCTGCGCACCAGAGACACATGTTTGGCCGTGTAGTGGAGTATATCAGAATGTCATCGATATACACCACTACACCCTGCCCGTGCAGGTCCCTGAAGATCTTGTCTACAAAGGATTGGAAGACTGATGGAGCATTCATTAACCTGTACGGCATGACAAGGTACTCATAATGCCCTGAGGTGGTACTAAACGCCGTCTTCCACTCGTCTCCCTCCCGGATACACACCAGGTTGTAAGCGCTCCTGAGATCTAGTTTGGTGAAGAAGCGCGCCCCGTGCATTGACTCAATCGCTGTGCCTATGAGGGGCAGTGGGTAACTATACCTCACAGTGATCTGGTTCAGGTCGATTCTGCCACAATACACTGAGTTAATCTGCAGATCCCTTACCCTCACGTCAATGAGCCTACTGTGCCTGTTAGCGTTAGCTAATGTTTATACCGCACTAGTTGTCTTTACATTATACAGTCTTCAGTACTGTACAGTGTGAATTGTAGGCCAACATGGCATTAGTTTGGTGTTGTAAGCCTATAGCATGACTTAGCATTAGCAGTCTCAGACAGTGCATGTCATGGAGAATGCTACATGTATGGCACATATAATAATACAGGTATTCCCAAACTGGGGTTCAGTTAATTTATTTTTCCATTTATATTTTCCAACAGGGCTATACATTTGGGTGAGGTTTCTTTCTCACCTGAGTAGCCTCGTTTCACTGCCAAAAATAAAATTTGAGAGTGCCCTGACCCTGGTGCTAGAGGGGGTACACAGCTGGACGTTGAATGTTTGAAGGGGTACGGGACTATAAAAAGTTTGGGAACCACTGTAATAATAGATGAGACCTGCTTCCCCCTCCTCCACCCAGACAGACAGACAGATCAACCGCTGGCACGGCCCATTGGGGATTATAGTCAGTCTTTCCTGAGGGGTGGGCACTGATGATCACCTCACACAAACAAACACACACACACACACACTACAGCTCCGGGGTGATGGGGGGCTTGGACACCACATGCGCAGGGTTGCCATGGACACAGAGGATCCCCCCCTCTATCTTGGGTTTGTTTGTTTTATTATAAAGCTTAAACCCTGGAAGATTACAACACCCGTAAGCCACATTGACAGCCAAAACCACAGTAACACAATCCAAAGGGCTGCTAAGCTTTTAAAGCTATTATTATTATAGAAGAAGCATATGACAATCACAGTAGGGCGAGAGAAAGTGTTCTCTTAAGAACTGATTCACAATCAGCTCTTCTCACCCTCGAACTCAACCTAAACTATTATGAGATACAGAGCTAAAACAACATTTTATGAGGCTTAAACTATCTACTCCACACCCACATGATCACAAGGAAATGGAAATCATTCAACTTCATTTGAGCCATGGAAGTAGGTGAGGGAGGGATGTAAGGGGGTCAAAAAAAAAAAAAAAAAAAACACTCCCGGGTTCCCTAAGGATGTAAAGGGCCAGACACACCGAGAAATCTGACTGTCGATAGGTACTTAGAGCCTCTGCCCAGACTGTTAGCAGTTTAAATTTTTGTTGTTCACATATAACAGTTTTACCTCCGATTTGCTATGTTTAAATACTCCAGGCCACAAGGTGGCAGTAGCTTGTTGGGCTTGTGCCTGCTGTAGCTAACTGGCAAACTGCACTAATGTTGTAGCTAGCTAGAATTTGTAATAAGCTCTTGTTGATACTAACCAGTTGGCCACAGCTAGATAGCTAGCGTAGCTAGCAACATTTGAGTTTTATCACAATGGATTCATTTTTGAATGAAGCAGCTGTCTGTTAGCTGTTGAGAGTCGGTGGAGTAGCTAACTAGCTATGGTGTGCTAACATTAGCTAGCAAGCTAACTGGCACTGGCAGTATTAGCTAATGGAGAGGGAATTTAACGATTTCTTCATGATCTTGCTAGATAGCTAGCTTGGTAAAGCATTTAGTGTTGTGTGCATTGTGCTTCACTTACCATCCCATTAGTTTCATATGAAGTGTTTGTGACTGCCTGGCTCAGGCAATAAGCTAACATTAGCTAGCTAACTAATGAGCGGGTGCAGATGGTCAAACTGAACCTAACTAAAAATCTTTCAAGCACAAAACTCCGTAGCTTGATGTAAAAAATCCAAATTTAAAGACTTGCTCTAGAAAAAAATATGTATTATGCAGCTTTATTGTTTTAGTTAGATCAATTCTGATTAAATGGAGTGGATTACACTGGGAAAAGTGCCCTCCCTTTGACCTTTTTCTTGTCACTTCTGTTGACTCCCCCAGGTCCGGCGGTGTGCTATTTTCACAGCTGTTATTTTTGCTATTTTCACGCTGCTCGTTCACGCTGCTTGTTGGTAAATGAATGCTCCTGCTACCTGTCTCTCCCTAACTTGTTGACCAGTGTTTTGACTGTTTGTTTCTACAGCACCAACTTGTGAGTTGGTCATCTCCCCCTCGTATAGTGTATGTGCAGCCAGGATATATGCAGTGAGCAAGTCCTCCGCTTTCTTTCTGTTTGCTGTACTGGTGTGTGACTTAGGTGTGTGTTGTTTGTGTGATTGCCATTACACTGGCTGTGCTTTTTTCAGTAGGCGGGATGTATTTGCGAACCCACTGTAGCTCATAGCAAACTTTTTGTACATTTCTGTCAAGAAGAGAGACACAGAAGCCCAGCTAGCCTAGCTAGTAGTTTCAAATGGAGGTCGCTAATGATTGTTTTCAACGCTACATGAGCTGTGTTTATTTTGCTCTATTCCCGGAACAATGTGCACGGTCCGGACTTTCAATGTAGCAACTGTTTGCTTGCAGAGGAATACCGTGGCGAAGTGGCTACTCTTAGCAAACAAGTAGAGAACTTACACAAGCTACTGGAGAATCCACGTCTGCCTACTTTCTCTTTCTCTTCTACTCCAGTAACTGGAGGCCGCTCTGGCCTGGTGAGAGTGTCGCCACCGTGTCGTCTCTCAAAAGATCCCTCCTTCTGACTATCTCTGAAACTCACTTAGATAATACCTTTTATGATGCAGTGGTAGCAATGCATGATTTCAACATCTTCAGAAGAGACAGGAATGCCAGTGGAGGAAGTGTTGCCGTTCATGTTCAAAGTCATTCCTGTAAAGCTTAGAGAGGATCTCAGGTCAAATGCTGTTGAAGCAATATGGCTACAGGTATATGTGCCTCACCTAAAGCCTATACTTGTGGGAAGCTACTATAGACCAACACGTGCTGTCAGTCAGTATCTGGATAATAAGTGTGAAATATTTTCAATGTGACCTAATTATTGACTGGCTTTCATCAAGCTGTCCACTCAAGAAAAAGATTCAAATGCCTGCAACCTGGTTCAGGTTATCAGTCAACCTACTACCAAGGTTTTTAACAACAGACAGGAATTAAATCATCCACGTGTATCGATCACATCTTTACTAATGCTGCAGAAATCTTCTCTAAAGCAGTATCCAAATCCATCGGATGTAGTGATCATAATAAAGTAGCCATATTTAGGAAAACCAAAGTTCCAAAGGATGGGCCTAATACAGTGCCTTCAGAAAGTATTCACAACTAGTGCTGTTGCGGTGACCGTATTACCGCCACACCGGCGGTCATGAGTCATGAAGGCAGTCAAATTCCACATGACCGTTTAGCTCTGATGCTGATGATGGTCATTAGTAGCCTACCAAACTTGCTAACTGCCTGGTACTCAGCACTCTATTGTCCCTCTAATCACTCTGACATCAATGCAAATGTAATCGAACACTTCATGAGAGCACATGAGCTCATGTTGCGCAACATTTCTATAGGCAATGCAATTGCGTGAGAAAACAGAGTAATGGCCTCTATTAAAAAGAGGACGATCCCATCAGCTTTACGTAGGCTTGCTAGGCCTACTATATTTATTTCTCAACTTTCCTAATATTAAGCACATTGCTTCTCTTTACAACAGGAGTATAGCCTACCTGGCTGGCATTCTAAATAAATAAAAATTCACACATACAGTTGAAGTCGGACGTTTACATACACCTTAGCCAAATATATTTAAACTCAGTTCTTCACAATTTCTGACATTTAATCCTAGTAATAATTCCCTGTCTTAGGTCAGTTAGGATCACCACTTTATTTTAAGACTGTGCTCGCACAGACTGTGCTCGCACAGGCTTTTTCAGTTCTGCCCACAAATGTTCTATAGGATTGAGGTCAGGGCTTTGTGATGGCCACTCCAATACCTTGACTTTGCTGTCCTTAAGCCATTTTGCCACAACTTTGGAAGTAAGCTTGGGGTCATTGTCCATTTGAAAGACCATTTGCGACCAAGCTTTAACTTCCTGATTTATGTCTTGAGATGTTGCTTCAATGTTTCCATATAATTTTCCTCCCTCATGATGCCATCCATTTTGTGAAGTGCACCAGTCCCTCCTGCAGCAAAGCACCCCCACAACATGATGCTGCCACCCCCGTGCTTCACGGTTGGGATGGTGTTCTTCGGCTTGCAAGCCTCCCCCTTTTTCCTCCAAACATAACAATGGTCATTATGGCAAAACGGTTATATTTTTGTTTCATCAGACCAGAGGACATTTCTCGAAAAAGTACGATCTTTGTCCCCATGTGCAGTTGCAAACTGTAGTCTGGCTTTTTTTATGGCGGTTTTGGAACAGTGGCTTCTTCTTTGCTGAGCGGCCTTTCAGGTTATGTCGATATAGGACTCGTTTTACTGTGGATATAGATACTTTTGTACCTGTTTCCTCCAGCATCTTCACAAGGTCCTTTGCTGTTCTGTGATTGATTTGCACTTTTCTTACCATAGTACGTTCATCTCTAGGAGACAGAACGCATCTCCTTCCTGAGCGGTATGACGGCTGCATGGTCCCATGGTCTTTATACTTGCGTACTATTGTTTGTACAGATGAATGTGGTACCTTCAGGCATTTGGAAATTGCTCCCAAGGATGAACCAGACTTGTGGAGGTCTACAATTTGTTTTCTGAGGTCTTGGCTGATTTCTTTAGATTTTCCCATGATGTCAAGCAAAGAGGCACTGAGTTTGAAGGTAGGCCTTGAAATACATCCACAGGTGAACCTCCAATTGACTCAAATGATGTCAATTAGCCTATCAGAAGCTTCTAAAGCCATGACATAATTTTCTGGAATTTTCCAAGCTGTTTAAAGGCACAGTCAACTTAGTGTATGTAAACTTCTGACCCACTGGAATTGTGATACAGTGAATTATATGTGAAATAATCTGTCTGTAAACAATTGTTGGAAAAATGACTTGTGTCATGCACAACGTAGATGTCCTAATCGACTTGCCAAACCTATAATTTGTTATCAAGAAATTTGTGGAGTGGTTGAAAAACGAGTTTTAATGACTCCAACCTAAGTTTATGTAAACTTCAGACTAAATTATTTAGTACATGTAAAGACGATTTAAATCAAGAATAGTCTGATGGGTGACTTTTGAATTATATATCATCACTTGTGAATGATGCCCAGCGTAAGGCAAGAAACAATGCCTTTTTTTGCGAGGCAGGTTTGTATCACAACTAAAGTGGCCAAATAACTTCTTAAATTAAGCTCATTAATTCGCTTTACATGGGGTGTAGAGCCTAACTGGCATACATAAGCAGCACGTGAGTTTCAAGTTTGGGGAAGATCATTTTCACCATAAAAATGCAGATTTATAATAAAAGCATTACATGCATAATCGCATTTGCGGTCACTTTTGATAATAATGTTTTCCCCGCTAATAGAACTTACTGCCTACTGCCATGTGGGCATTGCTGTGCTTATATTGTGAAAAAATAGCATAACATTTTATCAACCTTTTTAAGATAAACGTTCTAATCTGTTGCGTCAGCCTTGTTGCTGTCCCAGACTATGTTTGGAATATTTATTTCCTGCACAGAATATAATAGGTCTTCACTGTTGCAGCCTAATGCCGCGGTACGCAAAATCTGTACGGAAGCCAGCCACACCAATGTGTCAGAGGCAACACCGAACACTTGGCAACCGTGTCAGCGTGCATGCGCCCGACCCGCCATAGGAGTCGCTAGAGGGTGATGGGACAAGGACATCCCTGCCGGCCAAACCCTCCCCTAACCCGGACGACGCTGGGCCAATTGCGCTGCCCAATGGGTCTCCCGGTCGCGGCCCGGCTGCAACAGAGCCTGGACTCGAACCCTTAGACCACTGCGCCTTAGACCACTGCGCTACTCGGAAGGCCCTGTGAAATGTAATGTAACATTTATAATTGTATATAACTGCCTTAATTTAGCTGGACCCCAAGAATAGTGCTAATAGGGATCCATAATAAATACAAAATATGTGGGGGTCCGTGCTCTCTGATTGGCTCAAAGTCATGTTCTTGGCCACTGACAAGCATTGCAAGTACCTATAGGCAGTCAGATTTCTGCACCATAACAGGGTAGTTTTTTTGGCACTGAGATTATCCTGTCCAAAACCAGTCATTAGTGGATTGTGTTTTAAAAGTGTGTTATTGTGTGTGTGCAGTGTGCACGCTCCACAGACATCCTCTGTGGAGGAGGTGGTTGTTGGGCTGGGAGTGTGAGTGTGCTTGTGTTAACAGAGCAGAGCAGAGCACAGGGGTGGGTGTAGTGTGTAATGTGTCAGCCTGTAATTGTGATAAGGTATTTGAGTAGGAGGAGCAGGACAGGAGCTTATGTTGTAAGACTGATGTGGTATGATTCAGTTGGGCCTTGCCTAACACTGTTGTCTTGCCCTGAGAGGAGAGGGGGAGGAGAGGGAGAGAGGGTGACTGGCTGAGTCAAGGTTTCACCTTTCTCAGTGCAGTATCAGTCTGCTCCCACTCCCCTTCGGTGTCCCCCTCACCACGCACACATACACAGCAGGTACTAACTTCCTTGTCTACACTGTCTTGCTGTTAGGCCAATGACAGCATGAAGGCATTTCTTTGTTCTTGATCTCCCCAACAGAAGGAATGAGTGTGTGTGTGAACAGCTTTTCCCAACTCAGGAGTAGTGTGTCATTAGTGTGTAGTGTGTAACATGAGTCACCTGTCTTTACCTGTGTGTGGACACACCCTGCTGTTGAAGTTACTGAGAGGGAAGCAGTTCCTCTAGAGAGAGCAACCTCAATGGAAAAAGGAGGGGTGAATTGAAACAGACTCACTTGTTTCTGTTTGTTTGCCTTTGTGTTTTCTCTAGAGTCTTTGTGTTGTTGAGAGTTGTTATTTGTCAATAAGTACTTGTGCATAGCCTATGTTTGCTTCTGACAGGGCTTGACTTCAACTGAATTAGGTGCCAGTACTCATTTTACCGGTACTTTTTACATTTAGGTGCAGGAGCTCCACAATACTTTTAAGCTAATATTCTATAAGAAGAACAGGAGCTCAAGCAGTAGAACATTTGAGTTTTTTTTTTTTTTTTTTTTTTTAAATCTTTATTTTAACAAGGAAAACAGACTGAGACCTGGATCTCTTTTACGGCTGTGCCCTGTGTAAACATGTTGACATGCACAGTTCTAGGCATACAGACAAGAACATTTCAAAACATACAAAACAAAGACACAATTCAACAGAAACAATCACAGACAACATCATATTGATCCTCCATAATATTTTTGAAATGGGCAAGGGACACCAGAGTGTCTAACTTAAGTTGGATCTGCAGTTTGTTCCATAAATAAGGTGCAAAGGAACTGAAAGCAGTCCTTCCCAACTCTGTGGAGACCGCAGGAGTCTCTAATGTAATCCACATCTGTGATCTGGTCATAAAATTAGTATATCTAGTTGAAATTAATGATGATATATATGGAGGTAGTTTTAAAAGAATTGCTTTATAAATAAACAAAAGAGCATGTTGCTCTCGCCTCACAGATAGAGAGGCCCAACCCACATGTTGATATAGGATACAGTGATGAGTTTTGTAACTATCACCTGTGATAAACCTGAGTGCACAATAGTAAATAGAATCCAGTGGTTTTAATGTGTTTGCCAATGCATGCATATAAGTAATATCACCATAATCTAAAACGGACATAAAAGTAGCCTGCACAATTTGTTTTCTATTTACGGAGGTCAGACAAGTCCTGTTTCGGTAAAGGAACCCTATTTTGAATTTGAGCTTTTTTCCCAAATCAGTAACATGTTTTTTAAAAGAGAGCCTATCATCTAACCATACCCCTAAATATTTATATGCAGAGACCTGCTTGATTTGAGTACCATCCAAGCTAGTGATTACAAAAGTGTTTCTAACTGAGAGTTTAGACCTAGAAAAAAACATGACATTTGTTTTCTTAGCGTTTAAAACAAGTTTAAGCTGTAAAAGAGACTCCTGTAATATCCTAAAATCAACACTCCAACTGCATTAAAGCTTGGTCCGCTGTTGGAGCAATCACAGTACATCACTGTGTCATCTGCATATAAATGGAAATTACAATATCTGACATTATCACCAATGTTGTTTATATAAAGTGAGAACAATAGTGGGCCAATTATTGAACCCTGAGGGACCCCTTTAAGTAACTGTAAGGGGTCAGACTTGACCCCGTCGACCATGACGGCCTGAGTTCTATCTTTAAGATAGTCATAAAACCATCGGCAGGCATCAGTGTCCAATCCTATAGATGACAGCTTACTCAAAAGGATAGCATGGTCTACAGTGTCAAAAGCTTTTGACAAATCCACAAACATCGCAGCACAATGCTTTCTATCATCTAAGGCATTTGCAATATCATTTACAACAAGCGTAGTGGCCGATGTGGTACTCGTGTTTAGATCTAAAACCAGATTGATTGGTGCTAAGAATACTGTTAGCAGAAAGAAAAGATTGTAACTGTTTGTTAACTAAAGATTCTAGGATCTTTGCCAGACAAGGGAGCCTAGAGATGGGTCGATAGTTATCCAAGTCACTACCGTCACCTCCCTTATGTAATGGCAGAACAAAGCTGCTTTCCACACCTTAGGGATATTTCCTGTGCTTAATGTTAGATTAAAAATGTGTGTCACTGAACCAGCAATGATAGGTGCAGCACACTTAAGTAAATCTGGTCTAAATTGTCCGTGCCTAAAGATTTCTTAGTATCAATGGCACACAGGGCAGCTAGAACCTCTGCTTCAGTTATTTTCTGGAAAATAAAAACAGGGTTACCATTTTTCAGAGTAACGGTTGAAAAGCAAGACGAAAAATCCACTAACTGGCCAGTACCACAATGGCCACTTTTCCTTTCAAATAAAAAACCAGCAGAGATGAAATGCTTATTAAAAGCATCACAAATATCATTTTTACCACTTAGAATACAGGAGTCTGAGATAATTTGCTTAGGAAGAGAAACAGCAGAATTTCCCCGTTTCAGTGAATTAACGGTTTTCCAGAATTTTGCAGGATCTCCTGCAGAATCTGTCATAGCATTAAGGAAGTAATTAGATTTTGCCTTTTTGACAGCTGCAGTACATTTATTTCTCAATTGCCTAAAAAACAGCCAATCAGTTGGAGTACCTGTTTTCCTCGCCAAGGCCCAGACCTGATTCTTTTGCAGGAAAATACCTGACAATTCAGGAGAGAACCAAGAACTGGTTCGGTTTCTTACTCTGTGATTCTTAAGCGGGGCATGTTTATCAGACATAGAGGTAACAATAGAAGAGAAAAAAGCAAGGGCTAAGACCGGGTCCAGAATGCAGCAAGTGGAAAAAAAGCTCAGAGTGATATAAGTCAAGGATAAAAGCCTGCTGTGAGAAATGTTTATAATTTCTCTTAGAGATTATACAGGGATCAGAGTGTTTCAGCCTGGTATCTCTAATACAAGCAATAGGGCAGTGGTCACAAATATCATTTGCAAAAACCCCACTGGCTGTGTATTTATGGGGGGTATTTGTTACTTAACTCCGGTGAACTCCAGTATAGCACTGGCTTCTGAGTGTGCGTGGGTGATGTGTGTGCGTGTGTCTGCATGCTTGGGTTAGGGCTGTTCTCACAGTGCTGCAAGAAAACGATGTCAAAGGACAGAAGATTTAGCACTGGAGAACATGACATCACCCTCAGAGACAGGAAACCAGTGTGGAGAGAAAGTGAGTGAGAGAATTATTGTGCTCTTTTTTCCAACATTAATGAAGGCCTTTCAATGAAAAATAATATTAATGTCACGTGTGTGTGTGACCGAGGGACTTACAGCAAAAAGGAAAACAATTCTTAAAAAATGTAATATCTTCAAAAGAACAGTTGAGAGTGAGTCATAGCAGGCTAGGGCTTCAGAACAGACAGACAAAGGCCTGTTGGGAGAGAGGGTTGAGGAGCAGGAGGACAGACGGGGGTGATGTGTGGGAAATCTTTTGGCAGAGTAGAGGCAATTAGATTTAGAATAGGGTAATAAGGAACAGTGGGGATGTGATTGGTTGGCTCCTTGAAAACAGGGTTTTATTTTAGTTAGAAAAGTGGAGTAAATGCTTGCTAAACAGGCTATATGACTGTGTGTTGGTTAGCCTAACTACAGGGTATCAATGGGAAGCTGTAAGTTAGTGGGACAGATGGGTGGCGATACTGTGTGGGTCCACGTACTTGCGTGCATGTGTTGTAAGGGGGTTATCTTTTGGCAGGAGTGGGCTGGTTGGCCGCTGGTAGAGGAAACCCTGGGGGAGGTTTTAGTAGGATGTTTGTTAAGCAGATAGAAATATTCTGGTTCCTTGGGAAAGGATGTTTGGCTGTTTCACACACAATCCCTTTAGGGATGCACGATATATCGGTGAGCATATCGGAATCGGACGCTATTAGCTAAAAATGCCAACATCGGCATTGGCCCGATGTCTAGTTTAACACCGATGTGCAAAACCGATGTCAAAGCTGACGTGCATACCTATGTAACATAAGTAGACAACGTAATGACGCCACGAAAAATACAGCGCTACACAGAACAAAGCAGAAAAATGCTAAGCACACAATTCCAACAACTAGTTAAAGTCATTTGAAAGAGTAAGAACATTTCAGCGAGACAACTGAAAGGTGAAATCCGTCAACGCCAAGATAATGGAATTCATTGCTCTTGACAATCAACCAATGTTGGCTTTCACCGACTGGTCGAGCCCCGGTACACACCATTTTTTTCTGTTGTTTTTCTAGATGTTGCCCTACCGGAGTTGACATTTGGACCAGCGATATCAGCCCCATGAGCATTGAGTCTGAGGAAAGCTGTATTGCATGCTCAAGAATGTCCTGGTTCTCATACCGCTGCTGCCATTTCAATGGAATTTGAGAACATGTTTGAAACTTGGAAACATGAATACTCCTAGAACTGACTCGAGAAATAGGCTAAACTGCGTCTGCAGCAAATGTGATACCCTCTGTCATTGCATTGAAACACCTGCTCAACAACACCGCCGACAGACCGTGGGGTTAAAACTTACAAAAGTACTCGAGGCTGTGAACGATCGATTCGGTGGCATTCTCTCTGAGCCTATTTACTGTGTCGCCACCGTGCTGGATGCTAGGTACAAGGACCGCTACTTCGACGCAGACAAGAAACAGGGTTTACGTGAAATGTTACATACACAGCTGGACAAGATAGAATGGACACAGTGACAGTGCGCACAGAGGAAGAGAGGCCACGGACAGACGGAGCTGAAACTTTACTGCTTGACTTGCATGATGAAATCCTGGTTGAGAATGAAACGACTGAACACGTGCACAATGAACCAGCACAGCAAGAAAGTGAAAGAAATAGGTTTTGATTATGTTTTACTGGTAGTGCGGACATAATTAAATGCCAACAAAATACGTTTTTGGTGTGTGTGTGTGTGTGTGTGTGTGTAACCTTTATTTAACTAGGCAAGTCAGTTGAGAACAAATTCTTATTTACAATGACGGGCTACCCCGGCCAAACCCAGACGACGCTGGGCCAATTGTGCGCCGCCCTATGGGGCTCCCAATCACTACCGGATGAGATACAGCCTGAATTCGAACCAGGGACTGTAGTGACACCTCTTGCACTGAGATGCAGTACCTTAGACTGCTGTGTCCGTGTGTGTGTTTTAGCTATTTAACTGTACTAGAATGCTTAAAAGGCCGCTAACATTTTTATTATAGTTTATCTGTATAATTAATACTTTTTTTGGGCAAGGAAAATATTGGATATCTGTATCGGCCAAAAATGTAATATCGGTGCATCCCTAGTTCCCTCCTTAGCTCTCCCAGACTCAACACACACACTAGGGCTGGGCAGTATACTGTATTTTACTACATGCCGGTGTTGATGCACGGACCGTTTTTAGTTGACCTTCTATAACGGTAGTTGAATGTTTGATTTGTTAAAAGTGATATGGCGTGTGTAAGGTCTAGTTTTCTAGTTCATATCTCGACTTGAGTCATCCTTCTCCGTCTCCGCTCTCTCTCTCCATGCCGCTTTCCACTCGAGCGCATTTGTTGTTGCTTGACCACAAGACACCTGCGATGACAAAGATGTTGTTTCCACTTTACTTCTTAATATAAATCCACAAGCGTTCTATTACTACACTTAGTTTCTTTCATCTGCAAACAGCTAGTTTGTATTTTTCTTAGCAAGTTTTAGCTAAATTGTGTTAGCCGCTAATGCTAATCACTAGTTAGCTGGCTAGTTAGCTAATACATGTACTGAGTTAGGGCAAACGTAGCTGGCAAATACAGCCTGATACCAGTGCTGGTGTAGGCCTAAATCAGCATGTTATTTTTGCAACAGTATCTTCTAAATCAAAGAGGAATAGGTGAAGCATGAATATGTTGACATGAAGAAACATTTAAGATTATAGGGTCACCTAAAAATCACTGACCATCACTTTGGTTCCTACCCTATCACAAGAACTCCTCCCTGGCATTTTCATTAATTGTCATGTGAAACAACACTGTATTCAAAGTGCCCACTATTATTTACAGTATCAGTCAAAAGTTTGGACACACCTACTCATTCCAGGGTTTTTCTTTATTTTTACAATTTTACAGCTTCATGAGGTAGTCACCTGGAATGCATTTCTATAAACAGGTGTGCCTTGTGACGTGACTATCATTAATGTGATGACATGCTATTTATCGAATAATTACCTAACGTTTAATTATTCCCAGATTTTAAATTAATCATGTAATCATTCATTAGGAATCTGGGGCACCATGGGAAAAGTTTGTTTAATGAGTTACCATTTCCAGAATTAGTTCAAGAATATATCAGAATATATCAATATCGTACCTGTCATCAACCAATCATTTCCTCATATCAGTCTAATTCTGAACGTCGTTGACGTCGTAAATCTGCACGAACCCTAGCCTAAGTGATGAATCAGCGATACACAAATTGGCTTAATTATTTATTTACTAACTAACTAAATAATCATACATAAACACACACAGTATAGGTTATTGATTACTAGCGTAATACAATGACTAAAGTCCCTAGTGGACTAACAAAGACATGACCGTTTGGTTACACAATGGAAAGGAAGGGGCATGTAAGGAGAGGGAGAGACAGTCAACTTATCGTACATATATGTAAAAGCTATGCTCATGGGAATATGAATACTTTGCACATGAACGACCGCTCATTCAGGAAATAAATGCAACATATTTTACGCGTAGATGTCTTTCTCTGTCATCTCTCTGTTGAACTCGATGTTCTATGGGAAATTATCAAGGGGTGTAAGACTCTAGTTTGTCATCCATAGGTCACAATGCCCTTTGTAGTTGTATGCTTCTTTGTCTTGGAGTGTTCGTTAGATTGGTAGTCCAGAGGTGTACCACGCAGTGTTCAGAGGGACTTGTTCTTCCCTCTGTTAGTTAGACTGGATCCTTAAAATGTTACACACGCGGTGGTCTTTGATCGAGTTTACTAGACTACCAGTGTTTAAACAGCTGCAGACTGAATGTTCCGGTGTAGCCTTTATCTTCTTCACTCGAGAGTTTCAGAGGGTCTTACCATTTTCCGGTCTGGTAGTTTTAAACCATTTGTGGACTGGTCCTCACATTCTCTGGTCTGATATGTTAATTCTTCAGCAAGTCCTTTTAAACACTCTCCTTGGAGGGCAGTTCCATCACGTTGACACAATGTCTGTGCCCACTTGGGCGTGGTTACCGACTGAACAGAAGTCTATATGAAAAACAATTATCTCATTTAGAAGGCTAAAATCACATTTATCTTTTCAAAAGTATTCTTAAACGTAATCATTTATTTCATACAACATTTAGATGCAAACCTGATAACTAGAATGTGTACACCCTCAGAGATACAGCTATTTAGTTATACCATCCATAATGATATCACAAAATAATAAACATTTGCCAGGATTGTTCTTTAAATACCCCCCGACCATTCCAAATGTTAGAGTTTTACTGCAGAGCCAAAAGGGAGAGTTTCTGCAAGGTATTTACAATCCGGTTGTTAACTTCTTAGGGCTAGGGGGCAGTATTTTGAAGTTCGGATGAAAAACGTGCCTAAAGTAAACTGCCTGTTACTCAGGCCCAGAAGCTAGGATATGCATATAATGGATGGCTCTGGATAGAAAACACTCTGACGTTTCTAAAACTGTTAAAATAATGTCTGTGAGTATAACAGAACTGATATGGCAGGCAAAAACCAGAGCAAAATCCATCAGGGATGTCTGAATCAGTCATTTCACACTGTTTTCAATAGGCCAGCTATTCAATGCCTCATAGTTTAACCCCCAGATTGCAGTTCCTATGGCTTCCACTAGATGTCAACAGTCTTTAGAAAAAGGTTGGAAGCTTCAATCATGAAAATCAAGGGAGTAAGACCACTTGTTCCTGAGTCCAGGTCAAGTGTCCTGTTTTGGATTTTGCGCGTAACAGGGAATGCGCGCTCAGTTCTTTTTCTCTTCTATTCAGCAGGTTATATTCCGTCTGAAATATTATAGTTTATATTCATTTTAGGGTATCTGAGTATTGATTACAAATGCTGTTTGACTTTTTTAGACAAATTTTACGGGTACTTTTGGGATATCGTTTGTCTGCATGGATGAACGCCTTTGGGCAGGTGGATTACTGAACAAAGCAGCCAACCAAAGCGGAGCTATATGGATATAAAGAGGAACTTTATCGAACAAAGGACCTTTTATTGTGTAACCTGGACGCTTTGATATGTCATCAGAGGAAGATCATCAAAGGTAAGCGATTTATTTTATGCTATTTTTGAGTTTTGTGACACCTCTGCTGGTTATGTTATTATGCTAATTGAGTTTGAGTGGGGCACTGTCCTCAGACAATCAAATTTTCTGCTTTCGCCATAAAGCCTTTTTGAAATCTGACAATGCTGTTAGATTAACAAGAGTCTAAGCGTTTGAAGGGTGTGCAGCATTTGTATTTTCATGAATGTTTGAAATGAGTTTTTTTGTAATTTGAATTTGGCGCTCAGCGTTTCACCGGATGTTGTCAAAATCGATCTCGTTCACAGGATTGGATCCGTAAAAGGTTAAGTCATAAAAACTGACCAACTCCCCCCTCTCCTCTGCTGTGGGAGAGAGGGGGTTTGGGCTAATCTGGCACCCATGATCCTCACCCAGGAGAGAGAGTCATAACACTTGTTAATTTGTGGAATTTCTTTCCTTAATACGTTTGAGCCAATCAGTTGTGTTTTGATAAGGTAGGGATGGTATACAGAAAATAGCCCTATTTGGCAAAAGACCATGTCCATATTATGGAAAGAACAGCTCAAATAAGCAAAGAAAAGCGACAGTCCATCATTACTTTAAGACATGAAGGTCAGTCAATACGGAACATTTCAAGAAATTTGAAAGTTTCTACAAGTACAGTCGCAAAAACCATCAAGCGCTATGATGACACTGGCTCTCATGAGGACCGCCACAGGAAAGGAAGACCCAGAGTTACCTCTGCTGCAGAGGATAAATTCATTTAGAGTTACCAGCCTCAGAAATTGCAGCCCAAATAAATGCTTCAGAGTTCAAGTAAGAGACACATCTCAACATCAACTGTTCAGAGGAGACTGCGTGAATCAGGCCTTCATGGTTGAATTGCTGCAAAGAAACCACGACTAAAGGACACCAATAAGAAGAGACTTGCTTGGGCCAATAAACACGAGCAATGGACATTAGACCGGTGGAAATCTGTCTTTTGGTCTGATGCGTCCAGATTTGAGATTTTTGGTTCCAACCGCTGTCTTTGTGATACTGAGAGTAGGTGAACGGATGATTTCCGCATGTGTGGTTCCCACTGCGAAGCATGGTGATAGTGTGGGGGTGCTTTGCTGGTGACACTCAGTGATTTATTTAGAATTCAAAGCACACATAACCAGCATGGCTACCACAGCATTCTGCAGCGATACGCCATCCCATCTGGTTTGCGCTTAGTGGGACTATCATTTGTTTTTCAACAGGACAATGACCCAACACACCTCCAGGCTGTGTAAGGGCTATTTGACCAAGAAGGAGAGTGATGGAGTGCTGCATCAGATGACCTGGCCTCCACAATCACCCGACCTCAATCCTATTGAGATGGTTTGGGATGAGTTGGACCGCAGAGTGAAGGAAAAGCAGCCAACAAATGCTTAGCATATGTGGGAACTGTTGGAAAAGCATTCCAGGTGAAGTGTGCAAAGCTGTCATCAAGGCAAAGGGTGGCTACTTTGAAGAATATAAAATATATTTTGTTTTATTTAACACTTTGTTGGTTACTACATGATTCCATATGTGTTATTTCAAAGTTTTTATGTCTTCACTATTATTCTACAATGTAGAACATTTTTTAAATGAAGAAATCCCCTTGAATGAGTAGGTGTGTCCAAACTTTTGACTGGTGCTGTGTATTCTAACTATAGAATTAGAATAAACATTCTATTTCCATGATTCCAACAGTTCACCCAAGTGTTTTGATCAAATACCAAACAGTTAGCCCAAGAACCATAGCCACATTTCAGGTAAAGAAAATCCCGTAAATGTCATTAGGTCTTGGAACGATATGAAACATTGTAATCTTGAACGTGCTCCCTCTGATCGCCTTATGGAGTGTTTCCATCAGACTTAAATAGCATGGCTGAGCAAACACACACATGCACAGACAGAATACACATCAGTGCATGTAGAGTGCTGCAGAGGAAGAGTGGGAGGACCATATGTCATCCTGTTTCCTGGTTCCAACTCATTACTTCTATCATATCAGTGAGTTTAAGCCTCTGTCTACTGTGACATGATTTCAGGTAGACTTGCTTTTATGTCACACATTCTCCCTCTATGTTTATAATTCAGTTGATGCTATTAGATTTAGTTACGTTGTAAAGTAATTTTTATGGAAGCCGTAGATGATGATGATATGTTGTTTTTTGTGGGGGGCAATTGACAATGACATTTTTCACTTTAAAAGATTGGCAAACAAAAACCTTTGATTACAACATAATAAGACACACAACTTTACACACATGGACTACTTTTAACAATTTCCACAGACAATTTTACAAAAACACTTTTACTTGAAGAACAGATGTAAAGTTTGGTAACTGAATGAAGGTAAAATCTCCCTGTTCTTTTATGTGACCTTTTAAAAAAAACTAAACAAAAAAAAAATTAATTCATAGTAGATATAAGGTTCAAAGATGTCTGCAGAAGAATGGGGTGTCAGCTGTGATATGGCACCTTGAGTTTGAAAAAGTCTCTTTTGGTTATTGAACTACAGTAAGTGAAGTGGATTAACACCCGGTAACAGAATGATGGTAGTGAAATCATGGGTCACTGTTCTTTACTATTCACAAATGCATAATTATGAATGTCATTCTCTTCATTGTGATATATTTTATTTATTTTAAATTTCACCTTTATTTAACCAGGTAGGCAAGTTGATAACAAGTTCTCATTTACAGCTGCGACCTGGCCAAGATAAAGCAAAGCAGTTCGACACATACAACAACACAGAGTTACACATGGAGTAAAGAAACATACAGTCAATAATACAGTAGAAAAACAAATCTATATACAATGCTTGCAAATGAGGTAAGATAAGGAACGTAAGGCAATAAATAGGCCATGGTGGCGAAGTAATTACAATATAGCAATTTACCACTGGAATGGTAGATGAATGCGCAGAGTAGAAATACTGGGGTGCAAAGGAGCAAGATAAATAAATAAATACGGTAGGGGATGAGGTAGTTGGTTGGTCTATTAACAGATGGACTATGTACAGGTGCAGTGATCTGTGAGCTGCTCTGACAGCTGGTGCTTAAAGCTAGTGAGGGAGATAAGTGTCTCCAGTTTCAGTGATTTTTGTAGTTCGTTCCGGTCGTTGGCAGCAGAGAACTGGAAGGAAAGTCGGCCAAAGGAGGAATTGGCTTTGGAGGTGACCAGTGAGATATACCTGCTGAAGCGTGTGCTACGGGTGGATGCTCCTATGGTTACCAGCAAGCTGAGATAAGGCGGGGCTTTACCTAGCAGGGACTTGTAGATGACCTGGAGCCAGTGGGTCTGGCGACGAGTATGTAGCGAGGGCCAGCCGACTAGAGCATACAGGTCGCAGTGGTGGGTGGTATAAGGGGCTTTGGTGACAAAGCGGATGGCACTGTGATAGACTGCATTCAGTTTGCTGAGTAGAGTATTGGAAGCTGTTTTGTAGATGACATCGTCGAGGATCGGTAGGATAGTCAGTTTTACTAGGGCAAGTTTGGCGGTGTGAGTGAAGGAGGCTTTGTTGCGAAATAGAATGCCGATTCTAGTTTTGATTTTGGATTGGAGATGCTGAATGTGAGTCTGGAAGGAGAGTTTACAGTCTAACCAGACACCTAGGTATTTGTAGTTGTCCACATATTCTAGGTCAGAGCCGTCCAGGGTAGTGATGCTAGTTGGTCTGGCGGATGCAGGCAGCGAACGGTTGGTTTTACTAGCGTTTAAGAGCAGTTGTAGGCCACGGAAGGAGTGTTGTATGGCATTGAAGCTCGTTTGGGGGTTAGTTAACACAGTGTCCAAAGAAGGGCCAGAAGTATACAGAATGGTGTCGTCTGCATAGAGGTGGATCAGGGAATCACCCGCAGCAAGAGCGACATCATTGATATATACAGAGAAAAGAGTCGGCGCCGAGAATTTAACCCTGTGGAACCCCCATAGAGACTGCCAGAGGTCCGGACAACAGGCCCTCCGATTTAACACACTGAACTCTGTCTGCAAAGTAGTTGGTGAACCAGGCGAGGCAGTCATCTGAGAAACCAAGGCTATTGAGTCTGCCGATAAGAATACGGTGATTGACAGAGTCGAAGCATTGGCCAGGTCGATGAAGACTGTTGCACAGTACTGAATTACTTGTGTGCATGTAGACGTACTCTATGACTGGACCTGTACAGATTTTGAATAATAGCCAGTGTGTAGAATAATACCCAAAAATGCAAAGTAGGATATTACATTTTGCTACCTTTGTGTACCTATTCAGGATGCACCTCAGCCACGCTCAAGGTACTAAACGATATCATAACCGCCATCGATAAAAGACAGTATTAAACTGATTATGGCAGAAGGCCGAGTATGGCATTAGTCATGTAAACACCTTACTCTGCTTATCGTAATCGGTGGTACGATCCTAATCGGAGTAAGCATACTGCGATTAAAACACCTGGTTTTCTGAGCAATCAATCGAATGATTAGGACATGTAAACCGCTTAATTGGTGTTCCAACTGTGTGTTTGATCTGCGCATGTGCTAGCACTGATAGTGCAAGCCTCCCTCTTATGCGCGAGTGAAGTGAGTTTGGAAATAGTTCTCACATACAAACTCTATATGTCCCGAATCAAATAGTCTTCGCAAAAATAACATGGTCACTGCGGTAGAGCGTTTATTTTGATTGCTGATTTTCTGCATTTATCAATAGACCCATCAGTAGCCTGATTTCAGATGTGACCGTGTATACAGGCTTATTAGGGAAATAGTTCTTCTTGCAAAGCATGTAACCGTGCTGATTGACGTCTAGACGTTTCACAAGTTTGGAGATCACAGCACAGTAGAGTTCAGTACAGTAAATTATACTGTACTCTACTCTGGTGTGCCCTACTGTAATTTAATGTAGTAAACTCTACTGTACAATATTGTACTGACCGGTACTCTACCTTTCTTTACTGTACTGTGCTGTACTATCCAAACTAGGGATGTGACAAATGCAAAATGTTTTTCTTAATGTTTAAACTACCATTTTTTTTATTGGTTTTCCATTAAAATGATAAGAGCAATTAATACATGAATTCACAATGCAGCTGTGCTGCTGCATGCAACGTTTTGGGTTTCACGGTGCGTCCCTTTCAGATGGTTAATCATTGCATAGGGCTGGGCGATGTGGCCAAAAATCATATCTCGTTTTTTTCACGATATATCCCCATTTTTAAAAAAAAAAAATTATGTTCTAAATAACCTTTGATGTACCATTTAAAGGTCAAATACACTGGATTTCAAACAGTCACTAATAATTAAGTTATTTTATCAAAATAGTTTAACCTGCTTTAATCACTGATCTGGCTTTCAAGTCTGTCTGAAAGTCTGAAAATTATATTTTTGTTACAAATTTTACCAGAACCATCTATAAATGCACATTCACTAATAATGACTAACTCCTTGAAGCAGGCATTAACGAAAATGAACAAAAACAATCTCTCAAGCACAAGCCCACGTGCTAGCCTGCTAATCGGTCATCACTATCATCACTAATTACCACACCGACAAAGTCATAAACCTTGCCTGTTTCTACAATTTATTTTCTTAAAATGTTGTTTTAAACTTAACACTAACCTCAATCCAAACCTGAACCACACTGCTAACCTTATGCTTAACCCTAACCTTAAATACATTTTTGTTTTCATGAATTTTGACGATATAGCCTATGTTGACCTTGTGGCTGTGGTAACTAGTGGAAACCCGGCTATTCACTAAACTGAGTGTACAAAACATTAGGAACACCTGCTCTTTCCATTACATAGACTGACCAGTTGAATCAAAGTGAAAGCTACTGTATGATCCCTTATTGATGTCAGCTGTTAAATACACTTCAATTGGTGTAGATGAAGGGGAGGAGACAGGTTAAAGAAGGATTTTTAAGCCTTGACATGGATTGTGTATGTGTGCCATTCAGAGGGTGAATGGGCAAGACAAAGATTGAAGTGCCTTTTGAATGTATGGTAGTAGGTGCCAGGCGTACCAGTTTGAGTGTGTCAAGAACTGCAACGCTGCTGGGTTTTTCATACTCAACAGTTTCCTGTGTGTATCAAGAATGGTCCACCAGCCAAAGGACATCCAACCCACTTGACACAACTGTGGGAAGCATTTGAGTTACCATGGGCCAGCATCCCTGTGGAATGCTTTCCACTCTTTGTAGAGCCCATGCTCCTATGAATTGAGGCTGTTCTGAGAGCAAAAGGGGGTGCAATTCAATATTAGGGTGTTTTGCAATTCAATATTCGGATGGTGTTCCTAATGTTTTGTACACTCAGTGTATTTTTAAAGTTGAGTGAAATTGGATATATTTGCTAGCTAACAAGGTAGAACAGTTGAATTGCTATGAACACACCCTTCTGTCGATCTCCAACTGTTTGAACAGCATGCTAGCCTGTCAAAATCAAATCAAATTTAATTTGTCACATGCGCCGAATACAAGTGTAGACCTTACAGTGAAATGCTTACTTACAAGCCGTAAACAACAATGCAGTAAAACATTTTAAAGAGCAGCAGTAAAATAACAATAGCGAGGCTATATACAGGGGGTAACGGTACAGAGTCAATGTGCGGGGGCATCGGTTAGTCGAGGTAATTGAGGTAATATGTACATGTAGGTAGAGTTATTAAAGTGACTATGCATTGATAATAACAGAGAGTAGCAGCAGCGTAAAAGGGTTGGGGGGCAATGCAAATAGTCTGGGTAGCCATTTGATTAGATGTTCAGGAGTCTTATGGCTTGGGGGTAGAAACTGTTTAGAAGCCTCTTGGACCTAGACTTGGCGCTCTGGTACCGCTTGTCATGCGGTAGCAGAGAGAACAGTCTATGACTTGGGTGGCTGGAGTCTTAGACAATTTTTAGGGCCTTCTTCTGACACCGCCTGGTATAGAGGTCCTGGATGGCAGGAAGCTTGGCCCCAGTGATGTACTGGGCCTTACGCACTACCCTCTGTAGTGCCTTGTGGTCGGAGGCCAAGCAGTTGCAATAACAGGCAGTGCACTTTGTTCAGATGTTGAAATCAAGTGGCCTACCTTATTTCTCAGAATGAGAACGAGTTGCCAATTCCTTATATAATTGTGTTTTATGCTTATTGCAAATTTATTAAACACAGACTACACAACTAGTATAACAGTCTTTGGCTAAAATGCTGCTAGCGGTATGTGGTACGCAATTTTGCGCACAACAAACTGAGCATTAATTTTCCAGAATCACTGTTCATTGATACTCCCGTTTTAGTAGTGTCTACTCTGCACGCTATTTGACTAATTGAGACATAAAAAGGGTATTGTTGAAAGGTTAACTTCTCTATTACAGTAAAATAATTTCTCTGTGTGTTTCGGTGTCCATATGACCCATTCTGTTGGACCTTGCCTTAACATCAGACTGTTACCATCATTACTCCCTGGATATCAGTCTGAAAGATGTCGCTATAAAAAAGACAATAATCTCTACAAGGCAGAATGTTGAATAAAATTATATTTACACTTTATCGGTTGTACATGGTGTTGGTCCTTTTGGCGGTAGGTGGAGATAAGGTATCCACAGGAAAGTGTTGTTTACCAGACTTTTTGAGGCGCTGGTAGGTTCTGTTGCTTGTATTTTCAATCTGTCGACGCATTGCACGTGATGCACAATGTTTAAACAATAGCCGAATGTAACCGAATGTAGTTGACGAATGCACGTTTCCTCGCAGCTCAGTTCGGTTAGGCTCGGCCATATTGTGCAAGTGTTGGTCATGTGAGAATTGCATCAGTATTGGAAATAGAAACGATATACATACTAGTATACTGAAGGTCGGGTTGATAACACTACTCTGTGGATATTTTGTCTCACATTTCTACCTGCAAAAGGACCAACCACACAGACAACCGGTAAAGTATAATTTTATTCAGCATTCTGGATCAGCATTTTCCTGATCCAAACGTTCATTTCTGCCTGATGTAGAATTCTATGCAATTCAACATCAGGTCTTCAGGCTATGTTGGACCAAACCTTATATGCAAATACCGAGTTGAAACTGCTTTTCAGAGTGGAAGAAGTGATCTCTCAACTTTGTTGGTGTGTGGCAGGGGGTTAGTGTGTGTGTGTGTGTGTGTGTGTGTGTGTGTGTGTGTGTGTGTGTGTGTGTGTGTGTGTGTGTGTAAACCAAGAGTAAGAGGTGACGCGAGAGATTTCACTCTTGCCAAAATCTGTCCAAAATAATCCAAATGCATCCCCGACTCCCATTGTTAGGGCGAGGACATGAGCATCTCGTCATTATATACAGATCTCTGGTGTAAATGGGAAGGTGCGCACAGAACAGAAGGAGCGAAGGGGACAAGAGAAGGAGACCAAAAAAACATGAAAACAAGAGGAAATAAACAAAAAATACAAAAAACGTAATTCTTGCGATACAAGCATTTGGAATATTACGCAAAAACATACATTCAAATTAGTATATACAGTTGAAGTCGGAAGTTTATATACACTTAGGTTGGGGTCATTAAAACTCATTTTTCAACCACTCCACAAATTTCTTGTTAACAAACAATAGTTTTTGCAATTCAGTTAGAACTTCTGACCTCAATCTTATAGAACGTTTGTGGGCAGAACTGAAAAAGTCTGTGAGAGCAAGGAGGCCTGCAAACCTTGACTCAGTTACACCAGCTCTGTCAGGAGAAATGGGCCAAAATTCACCCAACTTATTGTGGGAAGCTTGTGGTAGGCTACCCGAAACGTTTGACCCAAGTTAAACAATTTAGAGGCAATGCTACCAAATACTAATTGAGCGTATGTAAACTTCTGACCCACTGGGAATGTGATGAAAGAAATAAAAGCTGAAATAAATCATTATCTACTATTATTCTGACATTTCACATTCTTAAAATAAAGTTGTGATCCTAACTGACCTAAGACAGGACATTTTTTACTAGGATTAAATGTCAGGAATTGTGAAGAACTGAGTTTAAATGTATTTGGCTAAGGTGTATGTAAACTTCCGACTTCAACTGTATACTGTATAAACAGCTATTCCTTTGACAGCCATTGAAGAAGGCATTGCCATTTCTCTGAGCCAACAAATGTTTCAGTAGCGACAATCGCGAGTTCACCCTTGGCAATTTTCTTATCCTCCATCTCACTTTGACTGACATATGCAGTGGCGATACCTTTTGAGAGTTTAAAACACGAACCTGATCCTTGACTATTGACATCAGAGGAGAAACTACTTTTAGTAGTTGATTTCTCCACTTTCAATTTCAATAAATCGCAGACTGTCAGCCACACTTGATACACTTAACTTTTACCATAGCCTGTAGGTAGACACACCAAAACATCTATTTTCTTTAGTAGAGTGTTCAAGCAGAGTTGTAATGCCTTCATGGACTCAATTTTGTGTACAGAGCACACTTCTGGCATAATATAATTAAATTTTTCTTAAAACTTTTCTTCCATTTTCTGCAGTGTTAGCATACTAGTTAGCATATGGAACAACTTGATGTAAAATGTGTCCTACCCGGTTGGAAAACGGTGACGAACATAACACGTACCACCCTCTTCAACGGGTGTGTGGGTGGAGGGTTCTTGAAATGTAACATCCAATCAAAATCTTGCCGCTGTAGGCAAGCGGACCAATGAAACCTCCAGACCTCCAACGGAGGTGTGACAATGACGTGATTTTGGAGGTATGGCAACGCGAGACTACCGGTTTGGTAACAGAATGACGCATTTTAATCACTTAACAATTTGGTTTATCATTTATTATCAGTTAAAACACCATAACTAATTGTTAGGTCTACCTTTACTTGTTACTTCTGTGAACTTTCATTATCCTCCCTCCTCATGAGGGAAAGAAATTAGAAAAAATAAAAAATGTTGGTAACAGAATGACAAGATCCTAGGCAATATTTCTTAAACTTACAGAATAATTTCTCCAAACTAAATATACAGTGCATTTGGGAAAGTATTCAGACCCCGATTCAGACCATCTCTCTCCAGAGATGTTAGATCGAGTTCAAGTCCGGGCCACTCAAAGATATTCAGAGACTTTTGCTGTGTGTTTAGGGTCATTGTCCTGTTGGAATGTGAACCTTCGCTCCAGTCTGAGGTCTTGAGCGACCTGGAGCAGGTTTTCATCAAGGATCTCTTTGTACTTTGCTCCATTTCTCTTTCTCTCAATCCTGACTGGTCTTCCAGTTCCTGCCGCTGAAAAACATCCCCACAGCATGATGCTGCCACCACCATGCTTTACCGTAGGGATAGTGTCAGGTTTCCTCCAGACGTGACACTTGGCTTTCAGGCCAAATAGTTCAATCTTGGTTTCATCTGACCAGAGATGATTCTCATGGTCTGAGAGTCCTTTAGGTTCCTTTTGGCAAACTCCAAGTGGGCTGTTATGTGCCTTTTACTGAGTAGTGGCTTCCGTCTAGCCACTCTACCATAAATGCCTGATTGGTGGAGTGCTGCAGAGATGGTTGTCCTTCTGTAAGGTTCTTCCATCTCCACATAGGAACTCTGGAGCTCTGTCAGAGTGACCATCGGGTTCTTGGTCACCTCCCTGACCAAGGCTCTTCTCCCCTGATTGCTCAGTTTGGTCGGGCGGCCAGCTCCAGGAAGAGTCATGGTGGTTCCAAACTTCTTCCATTTAAGGATTATGGAGGCCACTGTGTTCTTGGGGACCTTCAATGCTGTAGACATTTTTTTTTGTACCCTTCCCCAGTTCTGTGCCTCGACACAATCCTGTCCCTGAGCTTTACGGACAATTCCTTCAACTTCATGGCTTTGATAATGCTCTGATGTGCACTGTCAACAGTGGGACCTTGTATAGACAGGTGTGTGCCTTTTTCAAAATCATGTCCAATCAATTGAATTTACCAAATCAAATCAACAGTGTAAGAAGTAATCCATAAAAAATACAAAATACTGCATAGCTTCCTGAGAACGTGAAGCGAGGCTGCCATCTCTGTCGGCGCCGGAAGTAGGTGTACTCCAAGTTGTATAAACATCTGAAGGATGATCAATGGAAACAGGATGCACCTGAGCTCAATTTTGAGTCTCATAGCAAAGGGTCTGACTACTTATGTAAATAAGGTATTTATGTTTTTATTTTAAATGCATTTGCAAATGTTTACTCTTTGTGGCAATGGGGTATTGTGTGATTGAGGATTTTTATTTTATTTGATCCATTTTAGAATAAGGCTGTAATGTAACACACTGGAGAAAGGGAAGGGGTCTGAATACTTTCAGAATGCGCTGTAAATGTTGATATTAGTTGGAAGGGGTCTTTGCTTCAACATTCTTGTGTTTTGATGTATTTATAATACCTTTTAAGAGTTTGTCTGGTAGATGTTGTCTAAGACCCCTTTTCCATGTGTTTTACCAGAAATCAAAGCCTTTGCTTATTTCAAAAATCGTTATATGCTTTAATTTATACCAATATAGATTCAGCTTTCATTTGAGACCCAATTTGACACGCTCCTATGAACTTCACGTTGGTGCTCATGGGTCCATTTACAGTTGAAGTCAGAAGTTTACACCTTATACCCTGACTACACCGCTCGCGTTGTGTGCTCAAGTGTTACAAAATAAATGTAGAAATTTATATTATTTAATTATTGCACCCACACTGTTTGCGCGCACCAACGAGCGTCTGCGCTGCCAAGGCCTAAAATAGAAGTCATTTCCATTTGTGACGCAGATCGCGCTGCAAGTCCTGCCTCTCCCATCTCCTCATTGGTTTATAGAAGCAGGTACCCATGTGCCATCTCCTCATTGGTTATACCCACGTGGGTGACTCAAAGACGAATGAGGTCAGTGGCGGTAATGCACCTAATTTATGAAAGTTGCCAATCGCAATATAAAGTCAAGAGAAGAAAAAGCCTGGGAGGAGAGATGACTAGAAACTATTCGGTTGACCGTTTTATGTGTGGATTAATTGTTGGAGTAGAGGACCTTGTGCATTTCAGGTAAAATAACAACTCTATTTACAGTGAGGGAAAAAATATTTGATCCCCTGCTGATTTTGTACGTTTGCCCACTGACAAAGAAATGATCAGTCTATAGTTTTAATGGTAGGTTTATTTGAACAGTGAGAGACAGAATAACAACAAAAAAATCCAGAAAAACGCATGTGAAAAATGTTATAAATTAATTTGCATCTCAATCAGAAAGATTTCTGGCTCCCAGGTGTCTTTTATACAGGTAACGAGCTGAGATTAGGAGCACACTCGGAGTGCTCCTAATCTCAGTTTGTTGCCTGTATAAAAGACACCTGTCCACAGAAGCAATCAATCAATCAGATTCCAAACTCTCCACCATGGCCAAGACCAAAGAGCTCTCCAAGGATGTCAGGGACAAGATTGTAGACCTACACAAGGCTGGAATGGGCTACAAGACCATCGCCAAGCAGCTTGGTGAGAAGGTGACAACAGTTGGTGTGATTATTCGCAAATGGAAGAAACACAAAAGAACTGTCAATCTCCCTCGGCCTGGGGCTCCATGCAAGATCTCACCTCGTGGAGTTGCAATGATCATGAGAACGGTGAGGAATCAGCACAGAACTACACAGGAGGATCTTGTCAATGATCTCAAGGCAGCTGGGACCATAGTCACCAAGAAAACAGTTGGTAACACACTACGCCGTAAAGGACTGAAATCCTGCAGCGCCCGCAAGGTCCCCCTGCTCAAGAAAGCACATATACATGCCCGTCTGAAGTTTGCCAATGAACATCTGAATGATTCAGAGGACAACTGGGTGACAGTGTTGTGGGCAGATGTGACCAAAATGGAGCTCTTTGGCATCAACTCAACTGGCCGTGTTTGAAGGAGGAGGAATGCTGCCTATGACCCTAAGAACACCATCCCCACCGTCAAACATGGAGGTGGAAACATTATGCTTTGGGGGTGTTTTTCTGCTAAGGGGACAGGACAACTTCACCGTATCAAAGGGACGATGGACAGGGCCATGTACCGTCAAATCTTGTGTGAGAACCTCCTTCCCTCAGCCAGGGCATTGAAAATGGGTCGTGGATGGGTATTCCAGCATGACAATGACCCAAAACACACGGCCAAGGCAACAAAGGAGTGGCTCAAGAAGAAGCACATTAAGGTCCTGGAGTGGCCTAGCCAGTCTCCAGACCTTAATCCCATAGAAAATCTGTGGAGGGAGCTGAAGGTTCGAGTTGCCAAACGTCAGCCTCTAAACCTTAATGACTTGGAGAAGATCTGCTAAGAGGAGTGGGACAAAATCCCTCCTGAAATGTGTGCAAACCTGGAGGCAAACTACAAGAAACGTCTGACCTCTGTGATTGCCAACAAGGGTTTTTCTACCAAGTACTAAGTCATGTTTTGCAGAGGGGTCAAATACTTATTTAATTCATTAAAATGCAAATCAATTTATAACATTTTTTTCACATGCGTTTTTCTGGATTTTTTTGTTGTTATTCTGTCTCTCACTGTTCAAATAAACCTACCATTAAAATTATAGACTGATCATTTCTTTGTCAGTGGGCAAACGTACAAAATCAGCAGGGGATCAAATACTTTTTTCCCTCAATGTATATCCCAGGACAAATTATCTAGCAAGTGCAAGCTAGCTAAATTGCCATAAATGTTTAATGCTTTTCGACCTGTCCCCAAATTAATGTAATTGGTGCAGAGTTCGTTTTGATATTTTAACCTGGGTGTCGTGATCGCGTTTGGTGTAGGTGGACAAACATACATTTATGCACGATGGCGCACGCGCGCGCGCAGCCGGTTTGGGTTCTGTGTTAGCCAAATACATTTAAACTCAGTTTTTCACAATTCCTGACATTTAATCCAAGTAAAAATTCCCTGTCTTAGGTCAGTTATGATCACCACTTTATTTAAAAAAAATTAAATGTCAGAATAATAGAAGAGAGAATGATTGATTTATTTCAGCTCTTATTTCTTTCATCACATTCCCAGTGGGTCAAAAGTTTACATACACTTAATTAGTATTTGGTCACTATGGCCAAAAGGTTCTATTTTTGTTTTATCAGACCAGTGGACATTTCTCCAAAAAGTACGATCTTTGTCCCCATGTGTAGTTGCAAACCGTAGTCTGGCTTTTTTATGGCGGTTTTGGAGCAGTGGCTTCTTCCTTGCTGAGCGGCCTTTTAGGTTATGTCGATATAGGACTTGTTTTACTGTGGATATAGATTTTTTTGTACCTGTTTCCTCCAGCATTTTCACAAGGTCCTTTGCTGCTGTTCTGAGATTTATTTGCACTTTTCGCACCAAAGTAAGTTCCTCTCTAGGAGACAGAACGTGTCTCTTTCTTGAGCGGCATGACGGCTGCGTGGTCCCATGGTGTTTATACTTGCGTACTATTGTTTGTACAGATGAACGTGGTTCCTTCAGGCGTTTGGAAATTGCTCCCAAGGATGAACCAGACTTGTGGAGGTCTGTTTTCTGAGGTCTTGGCTGATTTCTTTTGATTTTCCCATAATGTCAAGCAAAGAGGCACTGGGTTTGAAGGTAGGCCTCGAAATACATCCACAGGTACACCTCCAATTGACTCAAATGATGGCAATTAGCCAACAGAAGCTTCTAAAGCATGACATAATTTTCTGGAATTTTCCAAGCTTTTTAAAGGCACAGTCAACTTAGTGTATGTAAACTTCTGACCCACTGGAATTGTGATACAGTGAATTATAAGTGAAATAATCTGTCTGTAAACAATTGTTGGAAAAATTATCTGTGTCATGCACAAAGTAGATGTCCTAACCAACTTGCCAAAACTATAGTTTGTTAACAAGAAATTTGTGGAGTGTTAAAACGAGTTTTAATGACTCCAACCTAAGTGTATGTAAACTTCCGACTTCAACTTTAGATGAATATGCCCCTATCTATATCTATTTAAATGTTTACAAGACCACAGTCCTTATCTTTAAATGAAAGTCAAAAAAGCTGAAGACTGTAGTTTATTATGGTGAGTGAGAGACTGGGAATCCCCGTCCTCATCCTTTCTCTGTGTGTATGTGCGTGCGTGCCATGTGTCGCATATATTATCAACAAGTGTTGATAGTGTAGATATGTCTGTGTTTCCTTGAGAAGAAACAGAGTGAATTATAAAGTTAAAAGGAAGAGCGTACAAGAGAGGAGAGAGCTAGCTAATTGCTATGCAGACAGAGTGCCCATGGTGTAGAGAGCGGTCTCAATTTAATTCCAGCTTAAGACTTCTTCAACTGTCATCTCGCTGGGCAAAAACTGGTTGAATCAACATTGTTTCCATGTAATTTCAATAAAATAAATCAATATTATGATGTTGAATCAATGTGGAAAATTGATTGGATTTGCAAAAAGTAATCAACGTAAGGGCATTTTCTTTTTTTTGCACCACTTTTAACCTAAATTCATAGACATGGTAATTTTTGAAAATTTATTTTTTGAATTCACGTTAGTTGACAACTCAACCAAATGTAAATTAAAACTAGAATTTGAACTGACGTCTATGACCAGTGGGATGTTGTTAACACTAGAAGGAGACCTACATGGCTTTAGCTGCTAGGACGCACCAGGGAAACCATGAAACCATGCGTCCGGCTCTTTAGGGAACTGGCTGTGTGATCAAGTAGAAACATGTCACCATGCATCACTGTCTGTCCCACAGCTCAGTGGCTGGTCTGGTCTGGACTGGGGGTACTGAGTAACTGACTCTGCTGCTAAGTCAGTGAGACTGAGAATGTAGGCCTTGTTTTGATTTCGTATCAGGAGAATTGTGGTTTGCCTTAGAAATAGAAAGTGTACGGTACCCATGTCATTTAGCCTATTACTTTGTGTGTGTTTGCAAACTTTGTTTCTAACTGTCTTGCAATTTTGTAACATTTCAAAACATTCTAAACTAAGACATGTTTATTTGGCATTTTAGGCCAGTACCAATAAGAAATGGTATTTGTCACATGCTTCGTAAACAACAGGTGTAGACTAACAGTGAATTTCATACTTATGTGTTGTTTTCAAACAATGCAGAGTTAAAGATAAAACATGTAGATACAGTACCAGTCAAAAGTTCACACACCTACTCATTCTAGGGTTTTTCTTTATTTTTACTATTTTCTACATTGTAGATTAATAGTGAAGATGTCAAAACTATGAAATACCACATATGGAATCACGTAGTAACCAAAAAAGTGTTAAACAATCAAAATATATTTTATATTTGAGATTCTTCAAAGTAGCCACCCTTTGCCTTGAAGACAGCTTTGCACACGCTTGGCATTCTCTCAACCAGCTTCATGAGGTAGTCACCTGGAATGAATTTCAATTAACAGGTGTGAAGAAGGTGGTTAAACACGGTCAAGTTTGGATTATCCAACTTTAGGTTTTTAAGACCTTTCCTTCCTCTGGAGGCTTGATCATTAGAAAACCCAACACTGTGTACTACTCCCTTCACAGAACAGCGCAAACTGGCTCTAACCAGAATATAAAGAGGAGTGGGAGGCCCCGGTGCACAACTGAGCAAGAGGACATGTACATTAGAGTGTCTAGTTTGAGAAACAGACGCCTCACAAGTCCTCAACTGGCAGCTTCATTAAATAGTACCCGCAAAACACCAGTCTTAATGTCAACAGCGAAGAGGCGACTCCGGGATGCTGGCCTTCTAGGCAGAGTTTCTCTTTCTAGTGTCTGTGTTCTTTTGCCCATCTTATTTTTATTGGCCATTCTGAGATATGGCTTTTTCTTTGAAACTCTGCCTAGAAGGCAAGCATCCCGGAGTCGCCTCCTCACTGTTGACGTTGAGACTGGTGTTTTGTGGGTACTATTAAATAAAGCTGCCAGTCGTTTCCAGCTACAGTACTCATTTACAACATTAACAATGTCCACACTGTATTTCTAATCAATTTTGTTATTTTAATGGACAAAAAATAGCTTTTCTTTCTAAAACAACGACATTTCTAAGTGACCCCAAACTTTTGAACGATAATGTATGTAAATAGTGACACAAGGAATACATACACAGTGAACAAAGAATAACAATAACGAGTAAAAGTAAACATGGCTATACACAGGGAGTACCAGTACCGGGTCGGTGTGCAGGGATACGCGGTAACTGAGGTAGCTATGTACATATAGGTAGGGGTAAAGTGACTAGGCAACAGGATAGATGATAGACAGTAGCAGCAGCATATGTGGTGAGTGTGTGTGGTGTCAGTATGCATGGGTGCACATGTTATGTGTGTGTGTGGGCGTATGTAGTGTGTGTTGGGGTGTCAGTGTCAATATGTGTGTGAGTAGAGTCCAGTGTGTGTGCATAGAGTCAGTGCAACAGAGTTAGTGCAAAAAAAAGGTCAATGCAGGTAGTGTGGGTAGCCATTTGATTAGCTATTTTTAGCAGTCTTGTTTAGCACTCTTATGGCTTGGGGGTAGAAGCTGTTCAGGGTCCTGTTGGTTCCAGACTTGGTGCACTGGTACCGCTTGCCATGCGGTAGCAGAGAGAACAGTCTATGGCTTAGGTGGCTGGAGTCTTGGCCAATTTTTTGGGGCCTTCCTCTGACACCGCCTGTGATAGAGATCCTGGATGGCAGGGAGCTCCGCTCCAGTGATGGGTTTACCACCCTCTGTAGCGCCACCTGTCGTGCCCTCTGGGTGTGTGTGGCCCATGTTACTTCCTTAGTGATGTGGACACCAAGGAACTTGAAGCTCTCGACACGCTCCACTACAGCCCCATCATCAGGAAGTCCAGGATCCAGTTGCAGAGGGAGGTGTTCAGTCCCAGGGTCCTGAGCTTGGTGATTAGCTTGGAGGGGACTATGGTGTTGAATGCTGAGCTGTAGTCAATGACCAGCATTCTACATAGGTATTCCTTTTGCCCAGCTGGGAGAGGGCAGTGTGGAATAGAGATTGTGTCATCTTTGGATCTGTTGGGGCGGTATGCGAATTTGTGGTTCCATGGTGTCTGGGATGATGGTATTGATGTGAGCCATGACCAGCCTTTCAAAACATTTCATGGCTATAGGTGTGAGTACTATGGGGTGGTAGTCATTTAGGCCGGTACCTTGGCATTCTTGGGCACGGGAACTATGGTGGTCTACATGGAACAAGTTGGTATTACAGACCTGGTCAGGGATAGGTTGAAAATGTGAGTGAAGACACCTGCCAGCTGGTCAGCACATGCTCTGAGTACGTGTCCTCATCGGTCTGGCCCTGCGGCCTTGTGAATGTTAACCTGTTTATAGGTCTTACTGACATCGGCTACAGAGAGCGAGATCACACATTAGTCCGGAACAGGCTGATATAAGGCTATTGTACATCCCTTTTAACATTACTCTGCATCTATGACCGTATCCACCCCCATCCACCTGCGCTTCCCCCACGGGCTGCACCACCTCCACCCAGAGAGGGGGGTTTGGCCCTTAGTGGTACACTCCAGTGAATGGAACAGCTCAACTAGAGCTGGTGTTGCAGGGATGTAGCTTTTTATGGCGCCATCAAGAAAATAAAGAGATCAATCTGAAATCACCCAGATGGAACAGTGTTTACTCTGAGAACGGTTTGCCCCAGTCGCCCCTCCTCCATCCCCTCTCCAGTGGAACAGTCTGCTCACATGAGCTAAAAATAAGTTGTGTGAGTAAGCCAGGCCAACTGTACTGTTCATGCATTACTCATGGTAGTGTTAGCTTGTTCCCATCCTTGTCTTCATAAAAAAGACTAACTCTGTTTCTGAGTGTATGAGTGTATTCAGTAGGGAGTAAATACTGAATAGTCCTGTAGCACAGTGTGGTCTTCTTTAGCTGAGTGTGGTCCTCTGTAGATCAGGTAGTACATTGTTGAGATGGGTTTGATTCCCGGGACCACCCGTACATACGTAAAATGTATGCACGCATGACTGTAAGTCACTTTTGGATAAAAGCGTCTGCTAAGTGGCATACAGTAACAGTCAAAAGTTTGGACACCTACTCATTCAAGGGTTTTTCTTTATTTCTTACTATTTTCTACATTGTAGAATAATAGTGATGACATCAAACTATGAAATACACATATGGAATCATGTAGTAACCCAAAAAGTGTTAAACAAATATATTTTATATTTGAGATTTTTCAAAGTAGCCACCCTTTGCCTTGATAACAGCTTTGCACACGCTTGGTATTCTCTTAACCAGCTTCATGATGTTGTCACACCATCTCATCTGGTTGCAGAAAATAGTAAAAATAAAGAAAAACCCTGGAATGAGTAAGTGTGTCCAAACTTTTTACTGATACTGTATATATTTTTATTATTGTTATATTAACTAACCTGCTAACATGAACAGACCAGTGTATTTTGTATGATGCCGCAGTATCTCGTGTATGCTATGACCCACAGCACTGGAGAGTTGCGTTAACAACAAACTGTCCTTGACTCCATGCCCTATGGGGATAGTAATTATTGATTTAATTTAATGTAATTTAACTGTGGTAGATGTGACAATCTGAGTGGGTGTGAGCTTGAATCGGTATGTGTGTCCAAAATGATCTTGTGGATGAGTCCAAACATATGTGTACATCTGCCATCATGGCAGAGAAAATATCTGTTGTCGTATCAGCTTCTGGGTCATTTACTGTTTCAATGTGCATCTAAATAAAATAGCCATATTGAACTGTGTTTCTGTGTAGGCTATAGTAAGTATTTGTATACTGAATCCCTGTGTGTACATTATGTAGAGTGTTTGCGTACTGTGTCTTTTCAGGGGGAAACCCTCCTCTAATCGCTTTAGTCCTATAGAATCCCTATAGAAGGTGACTAGCACAACTGGAACATCTAAACCTCACCTTGGATTTTCCTTCCTGTGTGTGTCTCCAGCCAGGCCTCTAATCTGTAATCTGGGTTTCGGTTCGCTGCCCACAGAGCTTTCCTAGATGAAACGACCCAGGAGGAATCTCATCTCTGGCCTCAGATAAACAGATCACCCGTTCTGATTGGGTGAAGCATCAGACACTGGAAACCATTGTTCATTATCAAAACGTTATTGGAACGTTATCTCAGACTCAGCAGCACATGCGATGTAATGTTTCAATAACGGACCAAGTTGGACTGAGTTGATTTGGAGGCAGGGCAGTCAGAGGTTCGTTCAACAGCTGTTAATTCCTTAAGCGTTCCTCTGTGTTTGCCAGGGAGGCCCTTGGACTGTTGCTGCTTTGGTTTACTTGTTAGAATAAATGTGTAGTTCCATTCACCCTGACAGCTGTCTTAGTCCCAGCTCGAGTAGTGGCTTTCTGTTTGACTGGACTTTGGCCCCCTATGCTGCATCTTGAGTAGGCAGACCTTATGTGAAGTGGTGAGATTTGGGTGTACGGTGCAGATTTGCAATGAGGCAGCTAATACTCCTCTCCAGATCTAACAGGCCTCATTCAAACTGAGCTCAGATGATGATGATAACAGCAGTTTTAATGTTGACTAGGTTTTGCTCACAGAGGTGGGCCCAGTAGGGGTCAGACAGTGCCTGGCTGGCTCCCATGGTTCAGGTAGAGGGGGTAGGTAGGACAGGGGGCTTGAGGGAGGACATATTTATCATCTGTGTTCACCAGGGGTGATAGAGTGGTGAATGCATTCCAGATTGTGTGTGTGTGTGTGTGTGGCAGCAGTGCTTACTGAGGCGGTTGGCAGAGAGACTGCTCTGCTTCAAGGCCAGATTCACAGGCAGATAGCTAGGTCGGGTGAGAGAGAAGAGGGAGAGAGAGAGGGGAAAAAGAGAGAAAGTAGAGAGCTGACTGAGACACAATAGATACCCTCTCTATGACCTGCCAACACACCAACTTAGCACTCATCCACCTCTGTACACCCCTCCTTTCCTCCCCTAACTCTCCTCTTCTCCCCCTGTCTCTTTCTCCTCCTCCATATTATTCCTCTATCTTATTTCTCCTCTCTTCTCCTCTGTCTTCCCCCTCATTCTCTGTGTATATATCTGATTCATCCCATCCTGCTCTGGCATCCATGTGTCTCCATATTTAGTTCACTCTCTTCCTCCACTTCCTCCTTTCATCCTGTCACTGGAGTCACACCAACACTTTCATCATCCAGCTCACATGTCTTTCCATCCGTCCTTCTCTCCGCCAGAGCACTGAACACTAGTAGCTAGCCACTTTAATCTGTCACTGTTTTCTGGTCATCTCTGTTGTCTTTCCCTCTCCCTCTTTTCATTCCTTCTTTCATTTGCTTAATCCCTCTCGTCCCTCTCCTCCCTCTCTCTCTGTCTCAAATGGGAGTGACTTATAAAAAGCCTGTGTTTGAACAGGTAATACACCACACCTTGTTTGGGATAGAGGGTTATTACCAGGGTTGCTCAGGTCTGATGTGGGAGTTGGGAATCCAACTACAGTCTGTTCAATTATGTTTCTAGCCCTGTTTGCCTTTTTGCATTACTTTCAGGGTGTATGGGTGGTCCGGTGCCATTTGAAAATACTGATGACAAATTTCTTACATAATAACATTTGCATTGGAATTCTTCCTATGTAATCCACAGAGAGGAGGCAAAACAAGAGTGTAAAATTTTTTGCCATCAAGTATCATTGTAGATATTTCCCCCAAACAGATTCTGAGATATGAAGATTTCAGACATGAAAAGAAAACCACTTACTCTGTAATCCTTAAACTGTTTGGTCAGAATATTCTAGTATTTCTTCATCAAAGTTGGACATTGTTTGTTTCTGCCTCTGTGTGTGACCTACAGTAACTTTTCTCAGGAATAAATTAACAAAATGAATAAATTGCACTTGCTCTTTACATAAAGAACACACTGTTCATTTTTGTTCAACTGAGTCTATTTGACCACTGTAGGTTTGATGCAGACAGTAGCCTATGTACAGTTGAAGTCAGAAGTTGACATACACCTTAGCCAAATACATTTAAACTCAGTTTTTCACAATTACTGACATTTAATCCTTGTAAGAATTCCCTGTCTTAGGTCAGTTAGGATTACCACTTTATTTTAAGAATGTGAAATGTCAGAATAATAGTAAAGAAAATTATTTATTTCAGATTTTATTTCTTTCATCACATTCCCAGTGGGTTAGAAGTTTACATACACTCAATTAGTATTTGGTAGCATTGCCTCTAAATTGTTTAACTTGGGTCAAATGTTTCTGGTAGCCTTCCACAAGCTTCCCACAATAAGTTGGGTGAATTCTGGCCCATTCCTCCTCACAGAGCTGGTGTATCTGAGTCAGGTTTGTAGGCCTCCTTGCTCGCACACGCTTTTTCAGTTCTGCCCACAAATGTTCTATAGGATTGAGGTCAGGGCTTTGTGATGGCCACTCCAATACCTTGACTTTGTTGTCCTTAAGCCATTTTGCCACAACTTTGGAAGTATGCTTGGGGTCATTATCCATTTGGTTGACCCATTTGCGATCAAGCTTTAACTTCCTGACTGATGTCTTGAGATGTTGCTTCAATATATCCACAAAATTTTCCTTCCTCATGATGCCATGTATTTTGTGAAGTGCACCAGTCCCTCCTGCAGCAAATCACCCCCACAACATTATGCTGCCACCCCCGTGCTTCACGGTTGGGATGGTGTTCTTCGGCTTGCAAGCCTCCCCATTTTTCCTCCAAACATAACAATGGTCATTATGGCCAAACAGTTCTATTTTTGTTTCATTGTACCAAAAAGTACAATCTTTGTCCCCATGTGCAGTTGCAAGCCATAGTCTGTCTTTTTTATGGCGGTTTTGGAGGAGTGGCTTCTTCCTTGCTGAGCAGCCTTTCCGGTTATGTCGATATAGGACTCTTTTACTGTGGACATAGATACTTTTGCACCTGTTTCCTCCAGCATCTTCACAAGGTCCTTTTCTGTTGTTCTGGGATTGATTTGCACGTTTCGCACCAAAGTACGTTAATCTCTAGGAGACAGAACGCGTCTCCTTCCTGAGCGGTGTGATGGCTGCGTGGTCCCATGGTGTTTATACTTGCGTACTATTGTTTGTACAGATGAACGTGGTACCTTCAGGTGTTTGAAGATTTCTCCCAAGGATGAACCAGACTTGTGGAGGTCTAACATTTTTTTCTGAGGTCTTTGCTGATTTCTTTTGATTTTCCCATGATGTCAAGCAAAGAGGCACTGAGTTTGAAGTTCGACCTTGAAATACATCCACAGGTACACCTCTATTGACTCAAATGATGTCAATTAGCCTATCAGAAGATTCTGAAGCCATGACATAGTTTTCTGGAATTTTCCAAGCTGTTTAAAGGCACAGTCAACTTAGTGTATGTAAACTTCTGACCCACTGGAATTGTGATACAGTGAATTATAAGTGAAATAATCTGTCTGTAAACAATTGTTGGAAAAATGACTTGTGTCATGCACAAAGTAGATGTCCTTACCGACTTGCCAAAACTATAGTTTGTTAACAAGAATTTTGTGGAGTGGTTGATAAACAAGTTTTAATGACTTCAACCTAAGTGTTTGTACATTTCCGACTTCAACTGTTAATGTACTGCCTTCTGAACTAGTATGTTCTATGTCTGTTTGATAAATGTTCTCTTCTTTCTCAGGTGATATCACACAAAAGGGATATGAGAAGAAAAGGACTAAACTTCTGCTTCCCTTCTTTATTCATACACCAGGTAAGAAACAAACAAGCATTTCACTACACCCGCTATAACATCTGCTAAACTGTGTACGCAACCAATAAAATGTGATTTGATTGACCTTATCCTGGATACAACATCTCCCCATAATGCCACTCAGGCCTATGAGAACATACCTTCAGTATTCAACTAATGTTTTTGTTTGATTTTAGATTATTTACAAAATTCGTCATGATGATTTTTTTCTCTCCATCATGAAGATGAAGAAACTGCAAATCTGCTTGGTGCTCACCGCTGCCTCTCAGTGGTAGCTCCGGTCACTAAAGTGTCTCCAGACTCCTCCAGTCTACAGATGCAGAGACACGATAGTCCAGCGGCCCATTGTGACATAGTTACGCGGCTCTGAGACCACCGACGCACAGCCCAACACCGCGCACCTCCCCAAAATTCCCAACCAGCACGGCTCTGCGTACGCGTCTTCTATTAATTTGAATGGGTGTGACGGTTGGATAAATGGCTTGAGTCGCGGTGAGAATTTCAAATGCATAAAAGCCAATGGTCCAATATTCCAGAACACTGCTGTGCGTATTCATACACGTGCTTGGACTCTGATAGGCGCATCATCCTCTCCTAACAGCCAGGCACCACTTCCTTCTTTATTCGCCCTCTTCCTTTATGGGTTGATTGTCTGTAAATATTAGTAATTTCAGACAGCATTTCTCGGTGATGAGCAAAGCTACTCCCTTGTTTACAATTTTCTGTCCGTTTACAAAATGACCCTTGTCATGATGTTCTATTATGGTTAGACTGAACACTTTTAGAAACATCTTTAACGTTTGGATGAAAATGCAGTATGTTGTAAAAGCACATGCAGGTCCTAATGACATTTTGTAAGATTGTGAATTAGATTTTATTTTATTTGGATCACTTTTAGTCCCCATTTGGACTAATCTTCCAAGAGTCCTTAAACATTAAAATACAATTTATAATACAAACACATTTTCACATATAACACACTATTACAAACATACATAATATACTAAAATATTGACCAGATAAATACTCAATCTAAAAGATATCTACTATAGTCCCACAACATTTCTATGTATTATATTTGAATGGTTTTAAAATAATGTTTACATTTATATATTGAACGGTTTCTGGTTTGGTCAGTTAATTTATTCAATTTCTTTATTACTCTAAATTGAAATGTTATTTTGCCTATTTCTCTTTTCTGTCTGGATAACGCATGGACAATCTATTCCTAGTATTTACAGAATGTCTGTCTCTTAACAACTGAATACTGTTGTGAATAGAATTTGGCCATTTTAAATGGTGTATATTATGAAATAAAATAAGCATGTTTTTTTCAATTATCTTGTTGATTGATGACCAACCAAGAACAGAAGAACCAAATCTCCACCTTAAAACAATCCTTGCTGCTTTGTTCTGTGCAATCTGCAGCCTCCTAATTTCACTTGATGATGCATTTCCCCATACCACAGAACAGTAGTTCACCTGACTCTCAATTAATGCTTGTGTTATTTGCTTAAGAATCTTTCCTGGTTAATATTTTGCTATCCTTCTGATTATGCATGCTGTTTTAATTTTTTTTGTTTACATAGATTAGTTATTTGAGATGACCATGATAAGCAGTTGTCTAGCTGCACTCTCAATAGTTTGGTTTCTGCCAATTCTTCAATTTGTACTCCTCCCATACTTAATTGAATCCCATGCTGTTTTGGCCTTTTCCTAGTGGAACAGACCAACATAACTTTGGTTTTCTTGGTGTTTAAAACCAGTTTGTTCCGGCAACCCCACTCCCTGATATTCTCCAAATCTCCTTGTAAAGCTTGCTGTACCTGTTGAACCGATTGTCTTGCTGCATAAATTGTAGTATCATCTGCAAATATTGTAGCTTGAGTTTTAGATAAGGCATAAGGAAGGTTGTTGGTATATATTAAATAAAGAAGTGGCCCAAGGTAGCTGCCCTGCAGTATTCCACAGTTTAAAACACGAGGGGAAGAAAATGAACCATTTGATATAGGTAGACCTGTCAGTTAGATATGACTGTACCCAATTCAATGCTACCTCCTTAAAACCATAATGTATTAATTTTGTCAAAATTACCTCATGATCCACTAAATCAAATGCTGCACTGAAATCAAAAAATAGTACACCCACAAACTTGCCATTATCCATAGCATTGAGCCACTGGTCAGTCATGTCAACCAATGCAGTGGTAGTGGAATGGTGTTTGCGATAAGCATGCTGATTAGCTGTAATCAGATCATTCTTTTCCATATACTCCCATATTTGTCTACTCACAATACCCTCCAATATCTTACTGAGTAAAGGGAGTAGACTAATTGGTCGACTATTGGCAGGAGTAATGGGTTCTTTGCTGTCTTTCGGAATAGGACACAGTTTTGCATGCTTCCATACATTTGCAAACATACCCTTTTCCAGTGACCAATTAAATGTATATCTCAGTGGAGCTGCAATATGGGGAGCAGCACAGCGAAGCAAAAAATTGTCCATAAGACCAGAAACTGTAGATTTACCATCGGGTAATGACTTCAATAGGTTTAACACCTCCTCTACTGACACCGTTTGCAGACTAAAAGAGCAGGTCTTGTTGCTCATAATATGATCATCAATCTATTGGACAATAGCTTGTTTGGAAGAATGTATGTTTACATTATTGCTCAGTAAATACATTTTCTTTGTAAAAAAAAATCAGCAAAATGATTGGCAATATCAACTGGTTTTGTTATTGTTCTCCCGTCAACCTCCACACTAGATGGCCACGATGAGATAGATGTACCAAGTAAGCCCTTAACTGTATTCCATACCTTCTTAGAATCATTTTTACAATCAATAAAAGCATTGTTGTAAAAGAACGTATTTTTCTTACGATTCAATTTAACTGCATAATTACATAATGTTCTTCAATTTCTGATTTGGCTGCTAAGACTTTTTCCATATTTCTTTGAGAAAAAGCCTCACCCAGATCATCATCAATCCATGGAGATGGACGAGCACCAACTGTACTCTTTCTTATAGGGGCATGATGGTCCATTACCTCAGTGAGCAAATCAATAAAACATTCTGTAGCGTGATTTAGTTCATCCTCTAGATAAATCAGCTCCCAGGGTACAGCAGCCAAATCATTCAGAAATAGCTCATGATTAAATGTTTTAAAATTTCTCTTGACCACAATCCTAGGGGGTTTCTTTGGACCTTAGTGTTCATGGTTATGGTCACAATATTATGGTCTGTCCAGCCCACTGGCATTGATCTGGCTTTTAAGCATTGCAATGGTATATTACAGAAAATCAGATCAATGCATGTGTCTGAACAATGACCCAACTTAATTGATGATCTAGTAGTATCATTAATAATTTGTTTCAAACCACAGTTCTCGGCATATCTCATACATTTTGTTCTATTCGAATTATTGTGATCCTTCCAATTTATATTAAAATCACCCAAGACAAATACATCTCTGTTGCTATCTGTGGCCTGGTCAAACCCAGTACATAAGTCCTCCAAATAGGACACCTTCGAGCTAGGAGGTCTATACACACATCCCACCAATATGGCCACCTGGGAGGCAGATGTACTTGAGCCCATAGGGCCTCTACTTGACATACATTAAGGTTATCCCTCCTCTTAAAAGGTATATGATTCTGAATATACAGTGCTACACCCCCACCATTCCTATTCCTATCCCTTCTCAGTAGACTATATCCATGAATATTCATTTGCCCATCATTTACAGATGCATCTAAAGGCGTTTCGGTCAAAGCCAAAATATGAATATTATTTATGTTGACCAAGTTCATGTATTTTGTTAGGAAGGCCACATACATTAACCTGAGCTATATGGATTGAAGATTTGAAGATTGTGATTATGAATCTCTATTTGAGAGGCAGCAATATTATCTTCATCGTGTGAGGATTAAGTCACTTTGAGGTCAGGTCAAGGGTCATAACCCAAGGGCCTTTAGTAGGAGAGGGAAGAAGTGGAAGCCTAGAGAGTTTTGAACCCTTTGTATGTTTCTATCCATGAAAATGACAGAGCCAAAGCTCTTTACTCTTTAATAGTTTTTTCCCTCATCAATCTACACACAATGCCCCATAATGACAAAGGACAATTAGGTTTTTATACATTTTTGCAAATTTATGAAAAAAAAAAGAATTATCACGTTAACATGGCACACCTCTATTTGGGGAGTTTCTCCTATTCTTTGCAGATCCTCTCAAGCTCTTAGGTTGGATGGGGAGCGTCGCTGCACAGATATTTTCATGTCTTTCAAGAGATGTTCGATCGGGTTCAAGTCCGGGCTCTGGCTGGGCCACTCAAGGACATTCAGAGACTTGTCCCTAAGCCACTCCTGCGTTGTACTTTTTGTCGTTCATCTTTCCCTCGATCCTGACTATTCTTCCAGTCTCTGCCGCTGAAAAACATCCCCACATCATGATGCTGCCATGCGTCACTGTAAGGATGGTATTGGCCAGGTGATGAGCGGTGCCGGTTTTCCTCTTGACATGACGCTTGCCATTCAGGCCAAAGAGTAACATTTTGGTTTCATCAGACCAGAGAATCTTGTTTCTGATGGTCTGAGAGTCCAATAGGTGCCTTTTGGCAAACTCCAAGTTGGCTGTCATGTGCCTTTTACTGAGGAGTGGCTTTCGTCTGGCCAATCTACCATAAAGGCCTGGTTGGTGGAGGGATACAGAGATTGTTGTCCTTCTGGAAGATTCTTCCATCTCCACAGAGGAATTCTGGAGCTTTGTCAGAGTGACCATCAGATTCTTGGTCACCTCCCTGACCAAACACCTTATTTACATAAGTATTCAGACAGTTTGCGATTAGACTCGAAATTGAGCTCATGTGCATCCTGTTTCCATTGATAATCCTTGAGATGTTTCTACAACTTGATTGGAGTCCACCTGTGGTACATTTAATTGATTGGACATGATTTGGAAAGGCACATGCCTGTCTATATAAGGTCCCACAGTTGACAGTGCGTGTCAGAGCAAAAACCAAGCAATGGGCCTCCCGATTGCTGAGTTAGGCCGGGCGGCCAGCTGTAGGAAGAGTCTTGATGGTTCCAAACTTCTTCCATTTAAGAATGATGGAGGCCAGTGTGTTTTTGGAGAACTTCAATGCTGCGGACATGTTTTGGTACCCTTCCCCAGATCTGTGCCTTGACACAATCCTGTCATGGAGCTCTACGGACAATTCCTTCAACCTCTTGGCTTGTTTTATTTATTTGTATTATTTTATTTGTTGTACTTTTACACCTTTGTCTCCCCAATTTCATGATATCCAATTGGTAGTTCCCATCGCTGCAACTCACCTACAGACTCAGGAGAGGCAAAGGTCGAGAGCCATGCATCCTCCGAAACACGACCCTGCCAAGCCGCACTGCTTCTTGACGCACTGTTCGCTTAACCTGGAAGCCAGCCACACCAATATATCGGAGGAAACACCATCCAGCTGGCGACCGAAGTCAGCTTGCAGGCGCCCGGCACAAGGAGTCGCTAGAGCGTGATGGGACAAGGAAATCCTGGCCGGCCAAACCCTCCCATAACCCAGCTGACGCTTGGCCAATTGTGCGCCGCCTCATGGGTCTCCCCTGTCACGGCCGGCTATGACACAGCCTAGGATCGAATTCGGGTCTGTAATGACGCCTCAAGGACTACGATGCAGTAGCTTAGACCGCTGCACCACTCGATAGGCTCATGGCTTGGTTTTTGCTCTGACATGCTCTGTCAACTGTGGGACCTTATATAGAAAAGTGTGTGGCTTTCCAAATCATTTGGGAGGCTCCCGAGTGGCGCAGTGCTAGAGGCTTCACTACAGACTCTGGTTCGATTCCAGGCTGTATCACAACCAGCCGTGATTGGGAGTCCCATAGGGCGGCGCACAAATGGCCCAGCGTCGTCCGGGTTAGGGTTTGGCAGGTATAGGCCGTCATTGTAAATAAGAAGTTGTTCTTAACTGGCTTGCCTAGTTAAATAGAAAAATACAAATAAATGTCCAATCAATTGAATTTACCACAGGTGGACTCCAATCAAGTTGTAGAAACATCTCATGAATGATCAATGGAAACAGGATGCGCCTGAGCTCAATTTCGAGTCTAATAGCAAAGTGTCTGAATACTTATGTAAATAAGGTATTTCTTTTTTTAGTTATTTGTTTTTCATTTGCAAAAAAAAAATATCTAAAAACCTGTTTTTGCTTTGTCATTATGGGGGTATTGATGAGGAAAAAATATAATTAAATCCATTTTAGAATAAGGCTGTAACGTATCAAAATGTGGAAAAAGTGAATGGGTCTGAATGCACTATATATACTATGTACTTTGTGTACTGTCTTTTTATCTCCTAGTCATCTACTTTATTATTTTGTACTCCCCAGTGGAAGCCCCCTGCCTATAACGCCCAGGCTCCTGATCCTAGCAACGCCTCTGGCTCCACCCATGCCAATGCTCACACCCAGGCTCCTCCCCCCAGCTCCTCGTCCCGCTACCGTGATCGTCGCTCTCGACGACCGCACCGCAGTGGAGGGACCAGGGATGACCGCTACCGATCAGGTGGGCAACAACTTGTTTCCGTTTTTTAAATCAACACTTTAGGTCGCCTTAGGAAATCCAGTCATAGTCATTAATCTTGCATTTTTGGTTCATGTTAAGTTTGATCTATTCTCATGATTCTTTTTCATTTCAGTCAATATAAGCATTAATATAGTCAATTTACGGTCCAATCTGGTTTGAAGCAGAATCTTGTAATCCTGTAATGGTCTCAAATAGACCAATGAAAGGGCAATGCTGCTTTGTGTGTGCATGTTGGATTGTGAGTGCTGGCTGAGGTCGTGTGTGTGTGTCCTGTTGGGTTGTGGAGAGAGAGAGGTCCCTACAGTGTGCAGCAGCATCCCCTCTAAAGGGGAGCCCAAGAGGCCAGATCCCTCACATTGTGATTGGGGAGTGATGTCATGGCTTGGCAATGTGCTTAGCTGTGGAGAGAGCAGGGGGAATACTAAACAGGAAGGAGGAACTCCGCACCATATAATTATTTTGTAGATTCTATAGCGTACAGGGAAGGAGTGTTAGAATGGATCTTTAGATGGTTGAGAAGACATGAAAGAACAAAGGATTGTAGAGAAGTGTATGAGTCTTTCTGTCCTCTCTTTCTCTCTCTCCTTCTTTTACTAGAGGTGCATGCAGTGTACATGTTTTCTCCCTCTAGGCAGCTTCATACTCTATCATTTCTCTCTCCTTCCATTTCTCTCTCCTCCTATCCCTGTTTGGACAGCCTCTGCATCAGACTGGTCTCGCCTCTCACGTGAGACACACATGCACGTACACACACGCACGCTAGCTCCCATACCTCATTGTGGAGTGGAGTTTTGGGGGCTGAAAGACGGAAGGACCACCACTGTGTGGGATCTGTTTGAGCTAATAGGACGGCTGACCAGAGAGAACAGCAAAAATTATTCAAGTTCCATTTGATGTGTGGAGGAATCTCAGGGGATCTTGCTGGAAGTCCGACTGGATTCAGGGCAAGGATTGGGAAAGAGGGAAAGGAAATGAGAGCTGGTAGCCAGGTGGAAATAAATAGGATGCAGGGATAATTGAGAAGGACTTTGTAGAGGATTGACTTTTGAGAGCAAACACTGTTCTATTACAGGATAACAGAGGAATATCACAGAGAAATTGAGCAGGACTGAGAGGGAGCAAGAGGGAATAATAGAGGAGGGATAGAGTGAGGGGTCAAGGAAGAGCAGCAATTGGTGGGTCAGTCACACTCCAGCAGTCCTTATGAAGAACCTGCTGACACCTCAGTCTCCTTGAAAGAGGGAGAAGGGGAGAGAGAGAGAGAGGGAGGGGGTAGAGCTACAGAGAAAGGGAGACTGGGAGGGTGTGAGCAAGAGGACTGAGAGATTGAGAATTAGCTATCAGCGATATGATGTTTAGATCCAGATGGTCTGGCGCACATGCCTACATGCACTTACATTGGTGTGTCTTGGGTATGTTTGTGTTGCTAGGCTGAGGTGCTGCAAGTGTGTATTTGTGTGGGCTCTGATCGCGTCTGGCTGTCTGTGCTGTTCATTGTTGGTTGTCGTGTCGGGCTGGTAGAGAGGTAGAGGACAGACACCTAACAACTTTAAAATTTTAACACCCGGCAACCTCGGCTATCGCCATGCAGATGCCTCTCAGACGTGCGTGACGGTCATTCTCTAATGTTTCTATGGCGATGAATGATCGCGCATGCAGCGTATAGGAAGAATTGAAACAGAATAGCTGTCTATTTTTTGTAGAATCAAATGTTATCTTATGACGTTCTATAGTGTTGGTTATGCAATTTGTTGTGTTTGATGGTTTATGTAGATTTTGTTATATATTCTGATTGTGTCATGAGGAAATGTATCAGAAAGTGCTTATGTGTCTTCTGGTCATCCTCTGATCCGGTGCGTGTGTGCGTGTGTGTGTGTACAAGGATGGGTGAGCATGATAATAGCCCCTCTCTCTCCAGCAAACAGAGAGTGGTTTACTGTTACAGCATGACCTAACTGCCATCTCTCCTATTCTGATGGTTGAAAGTCAAACCTCCATCCAGCTTTAACTGTGTTGACAGAACAGTGATTGTCTTTAGGCATCAGTATCTATGGAATAATTAATATTATTTTAAAGATCTCCGTGACTGGCAGGTTCACTTAGATTTCAGGTTCTGGCAGGTTCACTGGCAGGTTCACTTAGATTTGACTGGCAGGTTCACTTAGACTTTTCCAGAAAAACTCATGTTTACCTTGGGTGTTCTCATCTTCCTCTCCATCCCTATTCCCTGTCCTTTGCAATCATCCAAATTCAAAATTGTAATTTCTTCCGCTTTCCCTCACTCCCTCTCTCTCTTTCTGTCTCTTCCTTTGTCCCAGATATCCACACAGAGGCGGTGCAGGCTGCGTTGGCCAAACACAAGGAGGAGAAGATGGCACTACCCATGCCCACCAAACGCCGCTCCACCTACGTTCAGTCGCCCATCAACAACTGCACCCCACCAGGTAGCGTAGGACTGACTCCTTCAAATCAGCCTGACTGCTTCTATTTCCTCAGGAACAGCCTACGTAAGCTTTATTGTTAGTACTGTAGAGTTTAATCCAAAGGTCACACACTCTCTCTTTCTAATTCTCTCTGTCTCTCTTACTGCCTTTCTCAGACTCATCGTCAAGTTCAGAGGATGAGGGTGCTTTGTTGAGACCGTCATCAGTGGGTGCTGGTTTGGGGGCTCCTCCCCCTTCCTCTTTGCTGCAGCCCCCCAGTCTGCAGAGCCCTGACTCCTGGATCAACCGCTCTGTCCAGGGCTCCTCCACATCCTCTTCTGCTTCTTCCGCCTCCTCCACCCTGTCCCATGGAGAGAGCAAGCCCCAGCCTCAACCATCCCAGCCCCAAGCCCAGCCCCAGTACAAGCCCCAGTACAAGCCCCAATACCAGCCCCAATACCAGCCCCAGTACCAGCCACAACCACAGTCACAGCCACAGCATCCAGCCATAGCTGACATGCTGGCTCAAGCCCGCATCGGTAAGATATGTCCTCATGACCACAACACTTTAGAACGCCTTGGCATGTAACCCTATAGAAGATAAACCAAACAGATAAAATTACCCTGTCTTTCTTCCAGGTCTTTCAGAGAACAGCGGACCCCCCCCAGACGTGTTGGCGGCAGCCCCCCAGGCCAGGGGCTCCTCTCAGGTGGACCGGCCCAACAACCCTCCTGTGGTCCGGGGGATGAGCCGCGGACAGAGTCGCTCCAGCATGATGGAGACAGCCGACGGTAAGAACAGCCTCTTTGTCAGGGTCACCGTGTGTGTGTGTGTATGTAAGAGTACGGAAGTCTGTGCGTGGGTGTGTATATGTGAGATTACTACTGCGTGAGTGTGTGTCCTCGCCGAATATTTATACACTTTTGCATTTCCATTGAAAATTACTTTTTCTTTTTAATGAATAGTGTTTTTCTTGATTAACATGTTGATTTCTGCCTGGACCATATCATTAACCAAACCATGTTGTTTTGTTTTCTTCTGGTCTTTTTCCACCCTGTCACATGTTATTTTGACTGGCAATAGGTAACAGAAGAGGTAACACATTCCCTATGAGAAACCCATGAACTACTGGTGTTATATATACGTCTGTGTACTGTTTGTGCCTTGTTCGTATCCTCTGCGACGTATGATTAGGGAGAGTAGTATTTCTGTGAAACCAGAACCATCTTCTGAAACCGAATGAATCCTCAAGTGTTTTCCTATTATGCAACCAATGATTCTTATTCCATTTTACCTCACTCCAACCCTCCCAGTCCTGGTGTAGAGTTATCCCCTTGCCTGCTGGTTTTCATACTAGCAGACTGCAAGTCGAGAAATAAGCTAGCGAAATAAGGAAAGCCAGAGATGTGTGTGAAGTCAATCAAGACTTCCCTTCGTATATTGGTTTAGGGAGAGTGTGTGACAGTGTTTGTCGTCGTCCCCCAGGTGTCGGTGAACAGCAGGGTGTCCACTAAGATCCAGCAGCTGCTCAATACCTTGAAGAGGCCCAAGAGGCCCCCCCTCAGTGAGTTCTTCGTGGATGACCAGGAAGAGATCGTAGAGGGTGAGCCACCATTCATTCTTCAGTCAGTGTATCTCTTTTAGCCTGGTTTCAAATCTGTTTGTGCTGTCTTGCCAACTCCCAAGACGGCACAAACAGATCTGAGACCAGGCTATATATCTCTGTAACATTCACCTACAATGTTTTCATTTCCACCCCTGTGTACCAACCTTAAAGGTGCTACCTGGTTCATTCTGCCCCCCCCCCTCTCTCCCTCCAGTGCCCCAGCCGGACCCCAACACACCGCGGCCAGATGGCCGTCAGATCATCCCAGTGAAGGGGGAGCCCCTGGGGGTGGTCAGTAACTGGCCTCCAGCCCTCCAGGCTGCCCTGGCTCGATGGGGGGCCACACAGGGCAAGAGCCCCGCCCTCACCGCCCTGGACATCACTGGCAAACCCCTGTACACACTGACCTACGGTAAGAAACTAGGCCCACACACAAAGCCCTGTACACTGACCTATGGTACAGTACGTCACAGTCTCAAACCCCTGTACACACCGACCTACGGTAAGAAACTAGGCCCACACACACAAAAAAGCCCTGTACACTTACCTACGGAATGTAACAGTCTCAAACGCCTAATCACACAGACCTACGGAATGTCACAATCTCAAACCCCTAACCACACTGACCTACAGTATTTCACAATCTCAAACCCCTAACCACACTGACCTACGGTATTTCACAATCTCAAACCCCTAACCACACTGACCTACGGTATTTCACAATCTCAAACCCCTAACCACACTGACCTACGGTATTTCACAATCTCAAACCCCTAACCACACTGACCTATGGTATGTCAGTGTCAAATCTCTAACCACACTGATCCACGGTGAGAGACTAGAGCCATACAGAGATTTTATACTGCTACTACAACCTGACGTAGATACCATCTAATCCATGGTTATACGATTGCCTACAGTTAGAGAACATATGATTTTTAACATCTATAACTCTACTTAGTGACGGACAAGGCCCTAGATACTTTATTTATTACATGTTCTTATGTTATTGTTGGTGCTATACTGTAGTCATGAGGTGGATAGAGTAATCTTGGTAATGGAGGGTTATGAGAGGTGGAGAATGAGATTGATTGATTGACAGATCGTGACACTGTTATTTACGATGCATGCCCTTCCTCCCCCATACCTCCTCCCCTTCTCCCGCCATCAGGGAAGCTGTGGAGCCGCAGTGTGAAGCTCGCCTACACCCTCCTCAACAAACTGGGACCCAAGAACGAGCAGGTCCTCAAGCCTGGGGACAGGGTGAGACACATTGACTTACACTACTTCTACTTCTCTCGTAATGATATAGCACCATACATTTCTTTTAAAATTGTTTTTATTTATTAAGGATCCCCATTAGCTGCTGTCAAGGCAGAAACGACTCTTCCTGGGGTCCTAACAAGATTAAGGCAATTACATCCCAAAACAATACAAATAAAACAGTACATCATACAACACATTATTACACCACTACTATACGACAAAATGTATAATTCCCCAATACAACAATATTACAACATTACAATGTATGTGTGTGTAGGGTGTGTGTATGTTAGTGTGTATGTGCATAAGCGTTTGTGTGTGCCTCTTCACAATCCGCATTGTTCCATAAGATGTAGTTGTATCTGTTTTTTAATCAGATTTTACTGCTTGCTTATAAAATCAATTGCTTGCTTGGAATCAGCAGTTGCTACATCTAAAGTATCCACTCTTTGCCTTGACAGCTTTGCACACTCTTGGCATTCTCTCAACCAGCTTAATGAGGTAGTCACCTGGAATGCATTTCAATTAACAGGTGTGCCTTGTTAAAAATGTATTTGTGGAACTTCTTTCCTTCTTAATGCGTTTGAGCCAATCAGTTGTGTTGTGACAAGGTAGGGGTGGTATACAGAAGATAGCCCTATTTGATAAAAGATCAAGTCCACATTATGGCAAGAACAGCTCAAATAAGCAAAGAGAAATGACAGTCTATCATTACTTTAAGACATGAAGGTCAGTCAATACAGAACATTTCAAGAACTTTGAAAGTTTCTTCAAGTGCAATCGCAAAAAAACATCAAGCGCTGTGATGAAATTGGCTCTCATGAGGACCGCCACAGGAAAGGAAGACCCAGAGTTACCTTTGCTGCAGAGGATAAGCTAATTAGAGTTAACTGCACTTCAGAAATTGCAGCCCAAATAAATGCTTCACAGAGTTCAAGTAACAGACACATCTCTTCATCAACTGTTTAGAGGAGACTGCGTGAATCAGGCCTTCATGGTCGAATTGCTGCAAAGAAACCACTACTAAAGGACACCAATTAGAGGAAGAGACTTGCTTGGGCCAATAAACACGAGGAATGGACATTAGACCGGTGGAAATCTGACCTTTGGTCTGGAGTCCAAATTTGAGATATTTGGTTCCAACCTACTCGCAGAGTAGGTGAAAGGATGATCTCTGCATGTGTGGGTCCCACCGTGAAGCATGGTGGAGGAGGTGTGATGGTGCTTTGCTGGTGACACTGTCAGTGATTTATTTAGAATTCAAAGTACACTTAACTAGCATGGCTACCACAGAATTATACAGTGATACGCCATCCCATCTGGTTTGCGCTTAGTGGGACTATCATTTGTTTTTCAACAGGACGATGACCCAACACACCTCCAGGCTGTGTAAAGGCTATTTGACCAAGAAGGAGAGTGATGGAGTGCTGCATCAGATGACCGGGCCTCCATAATCACCCGACCTCAACCCAATTGAGATGGTTTGGGATGAGTTAGACCGCAGAGTGAAGGAAAAGCAGCCAAAAAGTGCTCAGCATATGTGGGAACTCCTTTATAAGACTGTTGGAAAAGCATTCCAGATTAAGCTGGTTGAGAAAATGCCACGAGTGTGCAAAGCTGTCATCAAGGCAAAGGGTGGCTACTTTGAAGAATCAAAAATATAAAATATATTTTGATTTGTTTAACACTTTTTTGGTAACTACATGATTCCATATGTGTTATTTCATAGTTTTTATGTCTTCACTATTATTCTACAATGTAGAAAATAGTAAAAAAATACTTGAATGAGTAAGTGTGTCCAAACTTTTGACTGGTACTGTGTATTTATATAGGTTGGATAGAAATGTTTATCTTTATGTTATAAACTCAGCAAAAAAAGAAACGTCACTTTTTCAGGACCCTGTCTTTCAACGATAATTGGTAAAAATCCAAATGACTTCACATATCTTCATTGTAAAGGATTTAAACACTGTTTCCCATGCTTGTTCAATGAACCATAACAATTAATGAACATGAACCTGTGGAACAGTCGTTAAGACACTAACAGCTTACAGACGGTAGGCAATTAAGGTCACAGTTATGAAAACTCTATTAGTGATCAGACTGTCCGCAATAGGCTGAGAGAGGCTGGACTGAGGGCTTGTAGGCCTGTTGTTAGGCAGGTCCTCACCAGACATCACCAGCAACAATGTCGCCTATTAGCACAAACCCACCGTTGCTGGACCAGACAGGACTGACAAAAGGTGCTCTTCACTGACGAGTCGCGGTTTTGTCTCACCAGGGGTGATGGTCGGATTTGCATTTATTGTCGAAGGAATGAGCGTTACACCGAGGCCTGTACTCTGGGACGGGATCGATTTGGAGGTGGAGGGTCCGTCATGGTCTGGGGCGGTGTGTCACAGCATCATCGGACTGACCTTGTTGTCATTGCAGGCAATCTCAACGCTGTGCATTACAGGGAGGACATCCTCCTCCCTCATGTGGTACCCTTCCTGCAGGCTCATCCTGACATGATCCTCCAGCATGAGAATGCCACCAGCCATACTGTTCGGTCTGTGCGTTATTTCCTGCAAGACAGGAATGTCAGTGTTCTGCCATGGCCAGCGAAGAGCCCGGATCTCAATCCCATTGAGCACGTCTGGAACCTGTTGGATCAGAGGGTGAGGGCTAGGGCCATTCCCCCCAGAAATGTCTTGGGAACTTGCAGGTGCCTTGGTGGAAGAGTGGGGTAACATCACACAGCAAGAACTGGCAAATCTGGTGCAGTCCATGAGGATGAGATGCACTTAATGCAGCTGGAGTACTTAATGCAGCTGGAGGCCACACCAGATACTGACTGTTACTTTTGATTTTGACCCCCCCTTTGTTCAGGAACACATTATTCAATTTCTGTTAGTCACATATCTGTGGAACTTGTTCAGTTTATGTCTCAGTTGTTGAATCTTGTTAAGTTTGCTGAAAATAAACGCAGTTGACAGTGAGAAGAAGTTTCTTTTTTGGTTGAGTTTATATATACGTACAGTTGAAGTCGGAAGTTTACATACACTTAGGTTGGAGTCATTAAAACTCGTTTTTCAACCACTCCACACATTTCTTGTTAACAAACTATAGTTTTGGCAAGTCGGTTAGGACATCTGCTTTGTGCATGACGCAAGTATTTTACAGACAGATTATTTCACTTATAATTCACTGTATCACAATTCCAGTGGGTCAGAAGTTTACATACACTAAGTTGACTGTGCCTTTAAAAATCTTGGAAAATTCCAGAAAATTATGTCATGGCTTTGGAAGCTTCTGTTAGGCTAATTTACATCATTTGGGTCAATTGCAGGTGTACCTGTGGATGTATTTCAAGGCCTACCTTCAAACTCAGTGCCTCTGCTTGACATCATGGGAAAATCTAAAGAAATCAGCCAGGACCTCAGATAAAAAATTGTAGACCTCCACAAGTCTGGTTCATCCTTGGGAGCAATTTCCAAACGCCTGAAGGTACCACGTTCATCTGTACAAACAATAGTACGCAAGTATAAACACCATGGGACCACACAGCCGTCATACCGCTCAGGAAAGAGACACGTTCTGTCTCCTAGAGATGAACATACTTTGGTAAGAAAAGTGCAAATCAATCTCAGAACAGAAGCAAAGGACCTTGTGAAGATGCTGGAGGAAACAGGTACAAAAGTATCTATATCCACAGTAAAACGAGTCCTATATCGACATAACCTGAAAGGCCGCTCAGCAAGGAAGAAGCCACTGCTCCAAAATCGCCATAAAAAAGCCAGACTACGGTTTTCCACTGCACATGGGGACAAAGATCTTACTTTTTGGAGAAAGGTCCTCTGGTGTGATGAAACAAAAATGGAACAGTTGGCCATAATGTCCATAGTTATGTCTGGAGGAAAAAGGGGGAGGCTTGCAAGCCGAAGAACACCATCCCAACCGTGAAGCACGGGGATGGCAGCATCATGTTGTGGGGATGCTTTGCTGCAGGAGGGACTGGTGCACTTCACAAAATAGATGGCATCATAAGGAAAGAAAATTATGTGGATATATTGAAGCAACATCTCAAGACATCAGTCAGGAAGTTAAAGCTTGGTCGCAAATGGGTCAACCAAAGTTGTGGCAAAATGGCTTAAGGACAACAAAGTCAAGGTATTGGAGTGGCCATCACAAAGCCCTGACCTCAGTCCTATAGAAGATTTGTGGGCAGAACTGAAAAAGCATGTGTGTGCAAGGAGGCCTACAAACCTGACTCTGTTACACCAGCTCTGTGTGGAGGAATGGGCCAAAATTCACCCTACTTATTGTGGGAAGCTTGTGGAAGGCTACCCGAAATGTTTGACCCAAGTTAAACAATTTAGAGGCAATGCTACCAAATACTAATTGAGTGTATGTAAACTTCTGACCCACTGGGAATGTGATGAAAGAAAGAAAATCTGAAATAAAGCATTCTCTCTACTGTTATTCTGACATTTCACATTCCTAAAATAAAGTGGTGATCCTAACTGACCTAAGACAGGGAATTTTTAAATGTCAGAAATTAAATGTCAGAAATTGTGAAACTGAGTTTAAATATATTTGGCTAAGGTGTATGTAAACTTCCGACTTCAACTGTGTGTGTGTGTGTGTGTGTGTGTGTGTGTGTATACGTGTGTGTGTGTGTGTACGTGTATACATATACAGGGCACATTTGTAAAAGAGACCTAGGTCGCAATGTCTTCCCTGTTAAATTAAATAAAAAAATGATTCAGCCCCAGTGAGAACGCTTTTTATTGTTTTTACTGCTGATTTCTGCATTAAGATCCATACATCAATCTCATTTTTTATTTTATTTCCTGTAGGTGGCTCTAGTGTACCCTAACAGTGACCCTGGGATGTTCTGGGTGGCCTTCTATGGCTGCCTGCTGGCTGAGGTCATCCCTGTCCCTATAGAGGTTCCTTTGTCTCGCAAGGTAAGGACATCTTTTTCAAGCCCACATTGACATGCTGTTATATCTGCTTTGTGATTGACTCCATGTTCATTGTTGTTCCACCAGGATGCAGGCAGTAGTCAGGTGGGCTTCTTGCTTGGCAGTTGTGGTGTAACTCTGGCTCTGACCAGTGAGATCTGTCTGAAGGGACTCCCCAAGACGCCCACCGGAGAGATACTTCAGTTCAAAGGTCAGGAGCTGCCTCTCTTACTGGTCGTATTACAGAGCATCAATATATTTCAGTCACTGGTCACCCACCGACTGAGTAGACTGACTGATCTACAAATAGTAATGAGTAGTTATTTAGGAAGCCAGGTTATTTGTAGTCATCCAGTTGACGACTGCAATCTGGTCGATCTCAAACACGACCATTGTCTCTAGAGTTCCAAATGTGATACTTTTTGTTTTTCGCTATGAGTCTCTTTTTAATGAAGTTGAATGGCTGATGTATGATATTGATGGTCTTTTATAGGCTGGCCTCAGCTAAAGTGGGTGGTGACAGACTCCAAGTACCTCACCAAACCTGGCAAGGACTGGCAGCCCCACATCCCTACAGCTAACACTGACCCTGCATACATTGAGGTGAGGTGAGGTGAGGTGTGTCTGTGCACGTGCACATGTGTGGACTTCTCGTACAATCCTAAGGGATTGTGTTTTCTCTCCCCCTAGTACAAGGCCAGTAAGGAGGGCACAGTGATGGGTGTGGCTGTGTCTAAGGTGGCCATGTTGACCCATTGCCAAGCACTGACCCAGGCCTGCAACTACTGTGAGGGTGAGTAACTACACTATATGAGAGAGGCATACTCTATCGCGAGAGTAAGCCTATGGCATCTTAATGAGGATGATGCACAGGGAACAAGTGTTTGAAGGATGCTTCTCATAGGGACTTATCTATTTGTTTCTGTTCTTAGGTGAGACACTAGTGAACGTTCTGGACTTTAAAAAGGACATGGGCCTGTGGCATGGAGTTCTCACGGTGTGTGGGTGTTTGTGGATGGGGGATAATAGTTACAGGTAAACTGATTTCATATCATATGTATTTCCGTTTAATAAGTTGTATTTTGTTGTTCTTTCAGAGTGTAATGAACAGGATCCACACTATCAGTGTGCCCTACGCTGTGATGAAGGCTTGCCCTCTCTCCTGGGTTCAGAGGGTCCACATACATAAAGGTAGTTACACCACCCACACCTCCACACCCTCTTTCTCTGTGTGACCATGAGAACACTGTGATGTTCATGTACTCATTTGTCCCTCCTTTCCCCCAATAGCGCGCGTTGCCTTGGTGAAGTGTCGTGACCTGCATTGGGCCATGATGGCACACAGGGAACAGAGGGACACCAGTCTGGCATCACTGCGCATGCTCATCGTCGCTGACGGAGCCAACCCCTGTGAGTGTGAAATGTAGTCTGTGTGGAAGCCACACTGGAACTACAGATGGCAGACATGTTTGGAACTGGTCTGCATCCCAGTAAGAAATATTACGTTGAAAAGACTTTAAGACGTCTTTTGCATTTTAGGTACTGAATGAAAGGTGAGAAGATGTATTTTCAGGCCGTCAAAAATATGTATTTCCCGGACATTGAAAATACTTAATTTACAGATGTAAAAAAAAAAAAAAAAGAATCAGACATTGATTCTATGGCCAAATTTCAACTGCACATACATTCTCAATGAAGTAAGCGTTGTATCACAATAATACTTTTTCAAGGCTCTTACTATAGGAAAAAGGAGCCAATTTAGATTGCAGCAGAATATTTAGTATTACTTTCATTTGTAACATGTAGTTATGTTAGCTTTTTCAAAAGCTTTGTACCTGGCAGCAATGATGTTCAAACTAATTCAACCTACATAATAAACCAACAGACAACTTAAACTACAATAACATTCTCAGTTACAGAAAAAAACAATATTACTATGACTGTGATAGTTTGAACATCACAGTATAGTACGGCACAGTTTTGTACAATAGAGCACAGTAGAGTACAGTACAGGAAAACATGTATTTGGTAGAGTAGACAGTAGAGTAAAGTTTAGTTCATTACATAGTATAGTGCATTAGAATAAAGTAGGGGACAATACAGTACACTACTTTACAGTACTCTACTTTACAGTACTCTGTGCTCTACTGTATTGTACTGTACTATACTCTACTTTTATTTACTGTACTGTGTACTATACTGTAATGTACTCTGCTGTGCTGTCCAAAATTGTGAAACATACAGTGCCTTCGGAAAGTATTCAGACCCCTTTTTCCACATTTTGTTACATTACAGCCTTATTCTAAAATTGATTAAATAAACACAAATTCTTTAGCAATCTACACACATTACCCCATAACGACAAAGCAAAAACAGTTTTCTAGTAATGTTTTGCAAATGTATTAAAAATAAAACACAGAAATACCTTATTTACTTAAGTATTCAGACCCATTGCTATGTGACTCAGAATTGAGCTCAGGTGCATCCTGTTTCCATTGATCAGCCATCAGATGTTTTTACAACTTGATTGGAGTCCACCGGTGTTAAATTCAATTGATTGGACATGATTTGGGAAAGGCACACAACTGTCTATATAAGGTCCCACAGTTGACAGTGCATGTCAGAGCAAAAACCAAGCCATGAGGTCAAAGGAATTGTCCATAGAGCTCCGAGACAGGATTGTGTCGAGGCACAGATCTGGGGAAGGGAACCAAAACATGTCTGCAGCATTGAAGGTCCCCAAGAACACAGTGGCCTCCATCATTCTTAAATGGAAAAAGTTTGAAACCACCAAGACTCTTCCCAGAGCTGGCCGCCCGGGCCAAACTGAGCAATCGCGGGACAAGGGTCTTGGTCAGGGAGGTGACCAAGATCCCGATGGTCACTCTGACAGAGCTCCAGAGTTCTTCTGTGGAGATATGAGAACCTTCCAGAAGGACAACCATCTCTGCAGCACTCCACCAATTAGGCTTTTATGGTAGAGTGACCTGACGGAAGCCACTTCTCAGTAAAAGGCACATGACAGCCCGATTTGGAGTTGCCAAAAGGCACCTAAAGACTCTCAGACCATGAGAAACAAGATGATCTGGTCTGATGAAACCAATATTGAACTCACGTCTGGAGGAAACCTCGCACCATCCCTACAGTGAAGCATGGTGCTGGCAGCATCATGCTGTGGGGATGTTTTTCAGCGGCAGAGACTGGGAGACTAGTCAGTATCTAGGCAAAGATGAACGGAGCAAAGTACAGAGAGATCCGTGATGAAAATCTGCTACAGAGTGCTCAGAACCTCCGACTGGGACGAAGGTTCACCTTCCAACAGGACAACGACCCTAAGCACACAGCCAAGACAAGGCAGGAGTGGCTTCGGGACAAGTCTCTGAATGTCCTTGAGTGGCCCAGCCAGAGCCCAGTCTTGAACCCAATCGAACATCTCTGTAGAGACCTGAAAAGCTGTGCAGCAACGCTCCCCTTCCAACCTGACAGAACTTGAGAGGATCTGCAGAGAGGAATGGGAGAAACTTCCCAAATACAGGTGTGCCAAGCTTGTAGCGTCATACCCAAGAAGGGTCGAGACTCTATTTGCTGCCAAAGCTGCTTCAACAAAGTACTGGTCTGAATACTCATGTAAATGTAATAGTTCAGTTTTTTTTATTTTTAATAAATTAGTGCTTGTGCTTTGTCATTATGGGGTATTGTGTGCAGATTAATGAGGATTATTATTATAATTTTTTACATTTTAGAATATGGCTGTAACGTAACAAAATGTGGAAAAAGTCAAGGGGTCGGAATACTTTCCGAAAGCACTGTAGATGTCCGGAGTGGACCAAATCTGAACCAATTATAGACGTCTATGTTTGGGCCAAATATAGGTCAGTCCAGACGTCTGTAAATGTTGAAATCAAAGCTGGTTTAGACCAGACAAAATCTGAACCAAACATAGATGTCTATGATTGGTTCAGATTTGGTCCAGTCTGGACAGAACCAAAAAACATTGCTGTTGGTAAATGCTTAGTGGGATTGTACCTTCCAGGCAGTCAGTGGGGCTGATGTACAGCAAATAGGACAATTGCAAGTGATAAACAAAGCCCTGTATGGTTAGAATGGATACCCTCCAAAAATGGTCAGTGTTGTGAGATGTCAGTGTTGTTGAGTCTCTCTCTCTGTATTTGTCTCTCCCTAAGGGTCGGTGTCGTCCTGCGATGCCTTCCTCAATGTGTTCCAGATCCACGGGCTGAAGCCAGAGGTCATCTGTCCCTGTGCTACCTCCCCTGAGGCCATGACGGTAGCCATTCGCAGGTAGGATGGGCTGAATCGGTCTGCTTAGCGAAAGTAACATTTTGTGTTTTGTTTTGCTACTTGGCCAAATTGTATTTATTTAACATTTATTTAACTAGGCAAGTCAGTTAAGAACAAATTCTTATTTATAATGACGGCCCACCAAAAGGCAAAAGGCCTCCTGCGGGGACGGGGGCCTGGGATTTAAAAAAAAAGACAATATAAATATAGGACAAAACACACATCACAACAAGAGAGACAACACAACACTACATAAAGAGAGACCTAAGACAACAACATAACAAGGCAGCAAAACATGACAACACAGCATGGTAGCAACACAACATTGCAACAACATGGTAGCAACACATGGTAGCAGCACAAAAACATGGTACAAACATTATTGGGCAAAGTCAACAGCACAAAGGTCAAGAAGGTAGAGACAACAATACATCATACAAAGCAGCCACAACTGTCAGTAAGAGTGTCCATGATTGAGTCTTTGAATGAAGAGATTGAGATAAAACTGTCCAGTTTGAGTGTTTGTTGCAGCTCATTCCAGTCGCTAGCTGCAGCAAACTGAAAAGAGGAGCGACCCAGGGAAGTGTGTGCTTTGGGGACCTTTAACAGAATGTGACTGGCAGAATGGGTGTTGTATGTGGAGAATGAGGGCTGCAGTAGATATCTCAAGATAGGGGGGAGTGAGGCCTAAGAGGGTTTTATAAATAAGCATCAACCAGTGGGTCTTGTGACGGTTATACAGAGATGACCAATTTACAGAGGAGTATAGAGTGCAGTGAAGTGTCCTATAAAGAGCATTGGTGGCAAATCTGATGGCCGAATGATAAAGAACATCTAGCCGCTCGAGAGCACCCTTACCTGCCGATCTATAAATTATGTCTCTGTAATCTAGCATGGGTAGGATGGTCATCTGAATCAGGGTTAGTTTGGCAGCTGGGGTGAAAGAGGAGCGAATACGATAGAGGAAACCAAGTCTAGATTTAACTTTAGCCTGCAGCTTTGATATGTGCTGAGAGAAGGACAGTGCACCGTCTAGCCATACTCCCAAGTACTTGTATGAGGTGACTACCACAAGCTCAGAATAACACCTGTGGGAAGAGGGGCATTCTTCTTACCAAACCACATGACCTTTGTTTTGGAGGTGTTCAGAACAAGGTTAAGGGTAGAGAACTTGTTGGACACTAAGAAAGCTTTGAGTATAAGACTGTATCATCTGCATATAAATGGATGAGAGAGCTTCCTACTGCCTGAGCTTTGTTGTTGATGTAAATTAAGAAGAGCGTGGGGCCTAGGATTGAGCCTTGGGGTACTCCATTGGTGACAGGCAGTGACTGAGACAGCAGATTTTCTGACTTTATGCACTGCACTCTTTGAGAGAGGTAGTTAGCAAACCAGGCCAAAGACCCCTCAGAGCCCCCAAAACTCCTTAGCCGGCGCACAAGAATGGAATGGTTTACCGTATCAAAAGATTTGGCCAAGTCAATAAAAATAGCAGCACAATATTGCTTAGAATCAAGGGCAATGTTGACATCATTAAGGACCTTTAAGGTTGCAGTGACACATCCATAACCTGAGCGGAAACCAGATTGCATACCCGAGAGAATACTGTAGACATCAAGAAAGCCAGTCAGTTGATTATTGACAAGTTTTTCCAACACTTTTGATAAACAGGGCAAAATAGAAATAGGCCTATAACAGTTAGGATCAGCTTGGTCTCCCCCTTTAAATAAAGGACGAACTGTGTCTGCTTTCCAAGCAATGGGAACCTCCCCAGAAAGGAGAGACGGGTTAAAAAGGTTGGAGATCATATGGGAAGCAACCTTAAATAAGAAAGGGTCTAAACCATCTGAACCAGATGTTTTTTTGGGGGGTCAAGTTTAAGGAGCTCCTTTAGCACCTTGGACTCAGTGACTGCCTGCAGGGATAAACTTTGTAGCGGGGCAGGGGAAAAGAGGGAGAAGCATCTGGGATAGTCGCAATTAGAAGGGGTGGGAGATGAGGAAATGTTGGATGGGCAAGGAGGCATGGATGAGTAAAATAGGAATCTTGACTTAATGAAGTGGTGATTTAAAGAGCTCAGCCATGTGCTTCTTGTCAGTAATAACCACATCATCAACATTAAGGGACATGGGCAGCTGTAAGGAGGAGGGTTTATTCTCCAGGTCTTTAACTGTTTTCCAGAACTTGGGGTTAGACCCACAGAGAGAACTGCTCCTTAAAGTAACTAACAAACACATGTGTTTGTAGTACCCTGAGTTACCTCTGGAAAAATGTAATGAAATGAAAGTTACATAATGCACCTTCAATAATTGAATTTATGTATGGATACAAGGACTGTCTTTCGGCAGTGTGTGTATATTTTTGTGTAAAATCCCTGTCCTCTCCTGTACCTTTCTGTGTGCAGGCCGGGGGTGCCGGGGACGCCCCTCCCAGCCAGGGCCATCCTCTCCATGGGGGGTCTGAGTCACGGGGTCATCAGGGTCAACACGGAGGACAAAAACTCTGCCCTCACCGTGCAGGATGTGGGTCATGTGATGCCTGGAGGTGAGGAGGGGGGATGCACAGTATAGAGGAGAGAGAAATGGGGGATCTCACTTGAGAATGATATCAGGAGTGAAATCCATGTGTATGTGTGTAATTGGTGTACAAGTCTCAGGCCGGGCTATAGTAACTACTCACGGGAGTATGATTCCAAATCACCTCCACTGCAGATTCATTTTTAAATATGAATGTGTTTGTTCCCGGGGCCACCCACACATAAAAAGTCACTTTTGACAAAAGTGTGTGCTAAATGGCATATATTACTATTATTATTATATCTGTTTCTTTATGTGTAAATTGGTTTCTGTAATTGTATGTGCCTATATCTCTGATGTGTATAGTGAAGCCTGACTCTCTCTGTGTCTATATCTGATGTGTATAGTGAAGCCTGACTCTGATTCTCTGTGTCTCTATCTCTGATGTGTATAGTGAAGCCTGACTCTGACTCTGTCTCTGTGTCTCTGTCTCTGATGTGTATACTGAAGCCTGACTCTGATTCTCTGTGTCTATAGCTCTGATGTGTATAGTGAAGCCTGAAGGGCCTCCTCAGCTCTGTAAGACAGATGAGATAGGGGAGATCGTGGTGAACTCTCGTGCAGGAGGCAACATGTACTATGGCCTACCAGGAGTCACCAAGAACACCTTTGAGGTATGGACCCACAACCAATCGATTCCCCCTTATGTGTTACGTGCTATATGGGGGAACATGGTCAGACACCTGGTCAGGACCTGGTCAGACACACCAAACTCTGAACATTCAATATGCTTACCAACACGTTTTCTATTAGAAATGTTAAAATGTTAAAAACATCTGTTTCTGCCTGTCTGTCTGTCTATAGGTGATTCCTGTAAATGCTCTTGGTGCTCCTATTGGAGAGATCCCTTTTGTGAGATCTGGACTCCTAGGCTTCGTAGGACCCGTAAGTAAGACTGTCTTGTGTTTGTGTGTGTGACTGTGTGCGTGTCCATATTTGCGTGCAGTGTGCATTGAATGCTGTGTCTAACCCTTGTACAGGGCAGTCTGATATTTGTGGTGGGGAAGAACGAAGGCCTGCTGATGGTGAGTGGGAGGAGACACAACGCTGATGACTTGGTGGCCACAGCACTGGCCGTGGAGCCTGTCAAGACTGTGTATCGTGGGAGGTGAGTACTGTGTGTGTGCGCATGTGTCAGCATGTGTTTGAATGGACAGTGGATGAGGCCTGTGCTGTATGTGCTCGCTGTGAGTCAGGTATATTGGGGATTGAGCATAGAGATCTATAGAGATCATTACTTGGAAATAACCTGTTTTTGCATGGACATTGCCATTGAGGGCTTCCACCAGTTTAAAGTAGTCAACTGGGTGGGGATTCCTATGGGTTGGGAGCGATCCTGATCAAAATGTGTCTTCTTCTTCAAATTGGTTTGCCTAGTTTGTAAATGGATTTAAGCTCAATGACATAATCTAGTGGCCACAATAAATAAATGACACACAAGATTTGGTTCAAGACTCCAGCACTATGAAGATAGCCTCAATGTCGCTGCTCATGCTGTCACAGACTCCATAATGGCACAGATACAATGTTGCAATCTCTATATGTCTCTATGGCATTGAGCTTTGTTTGTTGTGTATCACCTCTGTCATCTGGTGGTTATTAGTGAGCACTGCAGGCCCATAGTGTGCTCGTAATATGAGTGGATGTATACTGCATGTTTCTGTGTGGGATGTGGGGGTGTTTTGGCTCGTAAAAGAGAGTCTCAAGCTGTGAAAATGCTTGTTATCAGAGCAGTTTTGTGTGTGTAGGAATTGCAGTGTTCTCTGCTTTATGTGTGGATGTACAGTATATGGAGGGAGAGGTCAAATTCTATGTGTGTGACTATGGATCCTTGCAGACATTCTAATTGTGTGCGTGTGTGTGTCAGGATTGCGGTGTTCTCTGTGACAGTGTTCTATGATGAGAGGATAGTGGTTGTGGCAGAACAGAGGCCAGATGCCAGTGAGGAGGACAGCTTCCAGTGGATGAGTCGAGTACTGCAGGTAGCTAACCCCCCTACAAACATCTCTTTCTTGGTACATTCCAAAATGAACACCACAGTTTTCAATGTACTCTAAACACTTGATTAGAGAAGTTGTCTAACTGAGGGGTGTTGTGTGTGTGTGTGTGTCCACTGTCCAGGCCATTGACAGTATTCACCAGGTGGGTTTGTACTGCCTAGCCCTGGTGCCTGCTAATACGTTACCCAAGACCCACCTGGGAGGGATCCACATCTTCGAGACCAAGCAGCACTTCCTGGACGGCAACCTGCACCCCTGTAACATCCTCATGTGCCCTCATACCTGTGTCACCAACCTCCCCAAACCACGGCAGAAACAGCCAGGTACAGTAGGCTCAGTTCAGGGGATCATACAGCAAAACTTGGAAACTGATTGGCTTACAGTGGCCATGAATTTTGAGCTAGGGACTTTATTGTGAATATGCATCTCTTTATCTCTCTCTTTATATCTCGCTCTCTTATCTCTTTATCAATCTCTCTCTTTATCTCTCCCTCTCTCTCTTTATCTCTTTAGTGGGTGTGGGTCCAGCCTCCATCATGGTGGGGAACCTGGTAGCAGGGAAGAGGATAGCCCAGGCAGCAGGCAGGGATCTGGGCATGATTGAGGACCAGGACCTGATCAGGAAGGTAGGACCACCTCAGGACCTCTCTCTCATCATCACACCAGTTAGAAAGGACCCACATGCACGGTGGCCCATAGCATGGTAGGGACTATAGCGGTAGCTGGTACTACTAAACTGGTGGTAGCCAGCACTACAAACAATGGCATGCCTACTGCCGGATAGTCACGTTCGGTGCGCTGTTGGTCTGCCGCCATATTGGTTTTAGACAGCGGTCCAACATGGGCTTGCCTGCAGTGGTGTGCTGCCTCTTTGCCACCAGTGGTCCAGTAAGTGTTTGCTAGTTGGGTAGTTAGACCTGACAAGATAGCTGGTTTAACCATGTGAGCAACATGATGCATTCTTCTTCTGCCCTAATGCACCCGTCTTTCTCTGGATGTAACATTACATAGCTCCGTATGTGGCCTACTATGATGGTAAGAGCTACTGCCCCCTCCCTACCCACCACACCCTGGTTCTTCCTTTGCTTCTGTCTGCAATGTGCTGTACAGTGACGTGCTCAATGTGAATGGAGTTATTTTTCAGTTGCACACACAAATAATTCTATGGATGCATCGCTAAGTTCTGGCAAGATGTAAGATCTTGCATGGTGTCAGAAGTGATGCTCTGCATGTGCTAATGTATTATGCCATTTCTTTCCTTCTGCATCACAGCACAGTTATGGGGACAGTCTGTCGTGGCATCTCTTAATGTCACCTGATGCCCCATGCCTTCCATTGGCTCCCATCACCTACTGAATGTTCAAAATATTACACACACACAGGCCTTGCTGGTCTGCAGAATTGTTTGGACTCTGAGGAAGGCCCTGCAAGCCATCTTCCCGAGATCCAAACATCCACATGTTCTCTTCATGTGCTTTGCTGTTTTTCCCCAATCGATTCCTCCCCATAATTTTTAGGAGTAGTTTGGCTAATGCTGCATGGTGTAAATTGACAATTGTCTTGCTATTTTGCCAATGGGAGTGACAGTTGCCTTCCTCCTGGTAGAAAAGCTACCTACGGAGGACATCTTGGCTCCAGGACTATTTACTGCAGTGCACCTGTATTGACCATCTTCATGTCCTTAGACTTACTGTAACTTAAGGGAATTAACTTGAGGAAATTCAAGTTCTGTCAGGTTCGACAGGTTCATTCCATCAGCAAAATACATTTGTAGTTTTTTTGTGTTGATATCAAGAGATATTTTTCCCCTCATGTTGATATACAATTGATAAGCATATTGATACGATTGCTATGTAATGACATTTGACCCTCTCTTTTCTCTCCTCAGCACCAGTTCCTGTCCGAGGCTCTACAGTGGAGGGCACAGACTGACCCAGACCACTGTCTTTATGTGCTGCTCAATGCAAAGGTAGCACTCTCACTCTTATAGACTCACTCTCACACGTATTACAGTAAACAGAACCCCCCCATATACAATTGTGCCCAGTTGTAAATAAACCCCTTGCCCCTACCCTCTCTAACTTCTGTGCTTCAGGGGGTAGCAGTATCCACAGCAACGTGTGTGCAGCTGCATAAGCGGGCAGAGAAGATTGCAGCGGCGCTCACAGAGAAAGGCAGCATCAACACCGGGGACAACGTGGTGCTGCTCTACCCTCCTGGTGAGTCCTTTCTGTCTGTCCGTCAGACTCACACTGAGAAGTGGCATAGTCGTACCCGTTGAGGATGACTTCGAGTTACAGTCTGTCTTTGTCTCTCTTTCTAGGTATTGACCTGATAGCCTCCTTCTATGGCTGTCTGTACGCTGGCTGTGTTCCTGTCACTGTCAGACCTCCTCACCCACAGAACCTGGCAGCCACACTTCCCACTGTCCGCATGATCATCGATGTAAGTGTGTGTGTTTATGTGTATACAGTTGCATTCGGAAGTTTACATACAACTTAGCCAAATAAGTTTAATCTCAGTTTTTCACAATTCATGACATTTAATCCTAGTAAAAACTCCCTGTCAGTTAGGATCACCACTTCAGTTAGGATCACCACTTTATTTTCATAATGTGAAATGTCAGAATAAAAGTAGAGAGAATGATTTATTTCAGCTTTTATTTCTTTCATCACATTCCCAGTGGGTCAGAAGTTTACATACACTCAATTAGTATTTGGTAGCATTGCCTTTAAATTGTTTAACTTGGGTCAAACATTTCGGGTAGCCTTCCACAAGCTTCCCAAAATAAGTTGGGTGAATTTTTGCCCATTCCTCCTGACAGAGCTGGTGTAACTGAGTCAGGTTTGTAGGCCTCCTTGCTCGCACACGCTTTTTCAATTCTGCCCACACATTTTCCATAGGATTGAGGTCAGGGCTTTGTGATGGCAACTCCAATACCTTGACTTTGTTGTCCTTAAGCCATTTTGCTACAACTTTGGAAGTATGCTTGGGGTCATTGTCCATTTGGAAGACCCATTTGCGACCAAGCTTTAACTTCCTGACTGATGTCTTGAGATGTTTCTTCAATATATTCACATAATTTTCTTTCCTCATGATGCCATCTATTTTGTGACGTGCACCAGTCCCTCTTGCAGCAAAGCACCCCCACAACATGATGCTGCTACCCCCGTGCTTCACGGTTGGGATGGTGTTCTTCGGCTTGCAAGCCTCCCCCTTTTTCCTCCAAAAATAACGATGGCCATTGTGACCAAACAGTTCTATTTTTGTTTCATCAGACCAGGGGACATTTCACCAAATCTTTGTCCCCATGTGCAGTTGCAAACCGTAGTCTGGCTTTTTTTATGGCGCTTTTGGAGCAGTGGCTTCTTCCTTGCTGAGCGGCCTTTCAGGTTATGTCGATATAGGACTCATTTTACTGTGGATATAGATAATTTTGTACCTGTTTACTCCAGCATCTTCACAAGGACCTTTGCTGTTGTTCTGGGATTGATTTGCACTTTTCGCACCAAAACTCGTCTCCTTCCTGAGTGGTATGACTGCTGCGTGGTCCCATGGTGTCTATACTTGCGTACTATTGTTTGTACAGATGAACGTGGTACCTTCAGGTGTTTGGAAATTGCTCCCAAGGATGAACCAGACTTGTGGAGGTCTACAATTTTTTATCTGGGGTCTTGGCTGATTTCTTTAGATTTTCCCATGATGTCAAGCAAAGAGGCACTGAGTTTGAAGGTAGGCCTTGAAATACATCCACAGGTACACCTCCAATTGACTCAAATTATGTTAATTAGCCTATCAGAAGCTTCTAAAGCCATGACATTATTTTCTGGAATTTTCCAAGCTGTGTAAAGGCACAGTCAACTTAGTGTATGTAAACTTCTGACCCACTGTAATTGTGATACAGTGAATTGTAAGTGAAATAATCTGTCTTGTTGGAAAAAATTACTTGTGTCGTGCACAAAGTAGATGTCCAAACCGACTTGCCAAAACTATAGTTTGTTAACACTAAATTTGTGGAGTGGTTGAAAAACTAGTTTTTAATGACTCCAACCTAAGTGTATGTAAACTTCCAACATCAACTGTATGTGCTATCTTTTGATCAAGTCAGTGTATGAGGATGGGTGCTTTTTTATGATCATGGTGTTTGAGTGTCATTTTTTTGGTCTTCCAAAGGTAGACAAACTAACATGTTGTTTGTGGTGCCTCTGTCTGTCCCCAGGTCAGTAAAGCTGCCTGTATCCTTACCACTCAGAACCTCATGAGGATCCTGCGCTCGAAAGAGGCTGCTGCCACTCTGAACATTAAAACATGGCCGACAATCATAGACACAGGTACCAAAGACCAGGGGTTCTGAAACTTTTTGGTCTAAACTACTTTTTTCCACCATACAATGACCAGCCCAGCCCATGGCCCCTCACATATTATATGCCACATAGATAGGGTCCAGTTGGTCAGCCAGGAAGGAGTCCCGGAGATGCATGCTCTGTTTCTCCCCCCTGGAGTTGATGGGTATGACCCCCGGGTCCACGATGACCACCATGCCCACGATAAGATGGTGCTCCTCCAGCACCACGTTGGTACCACTTTTGTGGTAGCAAATTCATCAGTGAGGGACCCTAATATTCAGAACACAACTTGAGTGAGATAAAAAATAACATGCAAGGAGTTTTCCTATGACTTTGGCAGTGCATGGCCGGATGAACCAAGTCTCAGGCCCTGGGATGGAACATGGAGCGTCTGTTTTATTTTTTTGCAAATTTCCTGCAATCCTACACATTTTTCCATGAGGCAGAGAGAAATCTTTGCTGTTTAAAGTTTAAATAACAGTGCATTTATGCAAAGTATTGAGTTGAAAAGTTGATAATTGGTGGACTACTATATATCCAATATCCCTGTGAGCTTCCCAGGCACATGTTGCCCAGGTTTAAGAAAATATATTAAGTATATTAATTATATTGTATTGTATTATACCCTCTAAACTTATTCCACGGATCTCTTGGACAAAATTTGTTCAATCTAATAAAAAAAATATATATATATATATATAAATGCTTGCTCTGGCTGTCTACCTCCACACCCTACTTTGAGAACCCATGCCATAGAAGATCTTACATACAAAACATACCAAACCATATAACTTAACCTTGTTGTGCATGTTCCCTTCTTCCAGATGACCTCCCTCGCCATAGACACCCCACGATCTACAAGCCCCCCACCGCAGAGATGATCGCCTATCTGGACTTCAGTGTGTCCACCACGGGCATGCTCACTGGGGTCAAGGTAAGGTCATATACAGGAAGCTACCACTGGGTCTCAATACTCTAAAACAGCCCCAGATAGTTTGTAAACCTATGGAAGCCCATGAGCAGCCTGCCATCGGCAAAGTCAGTAGCCAACGGCCCATTTTGCTCATCTGCTTTACAGTGGGCCAATGGCGGTAGCCATAATCATGGTGTTAGCGGTTGATTCTGCCTCTCTTATTGGTTGTTTCATTGTGATGTGTGTGTGATTGGCTGTGTGTCTCTGGCCATCAGATCTCCCATGCTGCAGTCAGTGCTCTGTGTCGCTCCATCAAGCTACAGTGTGAGCTCTACTCCTCACGCCAAATAGCCATCTGCCTGGACCCTTACTGTGGCTTGGGCTTCGTACTGTGGTGCCTCGCAAGGTAACAAGCACATGCATGCATACACACACACACACACACACACACAGGTTATCTTTATCTCTCTCGCTTACACACATACTGAACACACACCTTCTCTTGTTTCCTGTGTGTAGTGTGTACTCGGGCCACCAGTCCATCCTAATCCCTCCTATGGAGTTGGAGAGCTGTCTGCCCCTGTGGCTGAGCACCCTGAGCCAGTACCGCATCAGAGACACCTTCTGCTCCTACTCTGTCATGGAGCTCTGCACCAAGGGGATAGGCACGCAGACAGAGATACTCAAAGTGAGTACAACACATAAACACACACACACACACACGCACAAGCACACACTAACTCACCTTCTCTCTTTCCTTCCAGGCGCGGGGGCTGAACCTGTCATGTGTGAGGAGCTGTGTGGTGATAGCAGAGGAGCGTCCTCGTCTGGCCCTCACCATGTCATTCTCCAAGCTGTTTAAGGACCTGGGCCTCTCCCCCCGCGCTGTCAGCACAGCCTTTGGATCCAGGGTCAACCTTGCCATTTGCATGCAGGTATTCAACCAGCTAGATTCAGTTCTATTTTATAAGATGGAAGCATAACTCACTTGTTTGGAAAGATAGACTTTTATTAATGGCTAAAGGAAAACATTAATGTTTTGATGGCCATGGCCAATGTTCCTATGATTTGTGGCTGAACCTTGACTCATGTTGGTTGATGTGCTAACCTGTGTCTCCCTGAACTGGAGGCTAAAGCCTTCTGTTAACTCTACATAATAGAATAGTCACATGTAAATAGAGGACTCTGAGGGTTGTCTGCCAGGTCAGTTAGTACAGCAGGACCTCCCTATATGTCTCCCCAAGGACTGATCCATGTACTGTGGATGTGTATCTGAGTTTTCAGTCAGGTTTTCTGTGTGTTTCTCAGGGAACCACTGGACCTGACCCCTCCACTGTGTATGTGGACATGAAGTCCCTCCGCCATGACAGGTGAGAACATATGTGTGAGCAGCTTTGACGCTGAGGATCTTTTTGTTTTTACAGTATTGAGTTCACCATCACAATGTGCTTTCACTTTCTGTCTCAGGGTGAGGCTGGTGGAGAGAGGAGCCCCTCAGAGTCTCCCTTTGATGGAGTCTGGAAAAGTAAGTCTCTCGTGATGGATCCACACACATTATATTCCCTTTTGTATTCAGATACAAGATGTGTTGTTGTGGGAGTTTGTTGTTCACCATATGTCTCTCTACTCTATCCCTTTCTGTAGATCTTACCGGGAGTCAGGGTGATCATTGTGAACCCAGAGACCAGAGGACCTCTAGGAGATTCCCATCTAGGAGAGGTGAGGGGAGAGAGAATGCTAATATTAGATTGAAAATGTCAACATGTGGCATAGATAAAATGATGGGCAATAGGAAGGGTATAATTAGGAAAAACGTGTATCCCTGTCAATAACCAACAATTCTCCTCATACATTACTCTCCTAATCCATCCTTAACTGTACATTGCTCTCTGTCAGATCTGGATCAACAGCCCTTACAGTGCCAGTGGCTACTATACCATCTATGGAGAGGAGAGCCTGCAGGCCGACCACTTTAACACCAAGCTGAGCTTTGGAGACCCCACGACCCTGTGGGCCAGGACTGGCTACCTGGGCTTCGTCAAGAGGACTGAACTACTGGATGCCGCTGGGCGTGAGTGGCTGGGCACGGTCAGGGATATGAATGCTAACTCTAATGACTAACATAAAAAGGGAGGGCTATAAATGCTAATGTTAATGGTTAAGATGAAAAGGGAGGGCTGTGGATGCTAATGAATAAAATTAAAAAGGGAGGATATGGAGGCCAACACTAATGGCTAACATGAAAAGGGAGACATACTAGGGATCTGATTAGGGATAAATGAACTATCTCAACATTCCCAGTATTCAACATATTTGTTTGCCCCCTCTCTGTCTCCCTCTCTGTGGTCAGATCGTCATGACGCCCTGTTTGTGGTGGGTTCCCTGGATGAGACTCTGGAGCTTAGGGGACTGCGCTACCACCCCATCGACATCGAGACATCTGTGTCCCGGGCTCACCGCAGCATCGCAGAGAGGTCAGAACACTGGAGGGTCCGAGGAGACCTTGTCCAATTGGTTTATCTGGGTTTTGATCATTGGAGTGAGATGAAGAGATTTATTAGTGTGTGTTTGTGTGTGTACGTGCGCACGTGTGTACTGTATCTTTGTCTGACATTTAATATAACCCCTTTTTCATATGTGTCCCATTCAGTGCGGTGTTCACGTGGACCAACCTACTGGTGGTGGTGGCTGAGCTGTGTGGCTCAGAGCAGGATGCCCTGGACCTGGTGCCCCTGGTCACCAACGTGGTGCTGGAGGAGCACCATCTTATCGTGGGCGTGGTGGTCATCGTGGACCCGGGGGTCATACCCATCAACTCCAGGGGGGAGAAACAGCGCATGCACCTCCGGGACTCCTTCCTGGCTGACCAACTTGACCCCATCTATGTGGCATATAATATGTGAGGGGCCATGGGCTGGGCTGGTCATTGTATGGTGGAAAGGATTCCGGCTGTTGGAGTGGGGGTTAGGAAGAAAGTAGTTTAGACCAACCTGCTCCATAGACAGAAAATGCATGGTACTACAATGGGCAGTAGGAGGGGGTTGCCTGCACTTTATTGCACTGTATTGACAGCCCTTTTTGGGGTGCATGTGGTTCAAATCTTAGGTCTTTTGCATTCCAGGTCTGTTGGATTTCAAGGGGCACTGTCGTGTTTTGAGATGTACACTGTATAAAATGGTGTATATATACAGTACCAGTCAGAGGTTCGGACACACCTACTCATTCCAGGGTTTTTCTTTATTTTTACTATTTTATACATTGTAGAATAATAGTGAAGACATCAAAACTATGAAATAACCCATATGGAATCATGTAGTAACCCAAAAAGTGTTAAACAAACCAAAAATATATTTTAGATTTGAGATTCTTCAAAGTAGCCACCCTTTGCCTTGATGACAGCTTTGCACACTCTTGGTATTGTCTCAACCAGCTTCATGAGGTAGTCACTTGGAATGCATTTCAATTAACAGGTGTGCCTTGTTAATTTGTGGAATTTCTTTCCTTAACGCGTTTCAGCCAATCAGTTGTGTTGTGACAAGGTAGGGGTGGTATACAGAAGATGGCTCTATTTGTTAAAGACCCAAGTCTATATTGTGGCAAGAACAGCTCAAATAAGCAAAGCGAAACAACATTCCATCATTACTTTAACACTTTTTGGGTTACTACATGATTCCATATATGTAATTTCATAGTTTTGATGTCTTCATTATTATTCTACAATGTATAAAATAGTAAAAATAAAGAAAAACCCTGGAATGAGTAGGTGTGTCTGAACTTTTATCTGGTACTGTATATACATACACACACACACACACACACACACAAAAGTATATGGACACCCCCTTCAAATTAGTGGATTCGGCTATTTCAGCCAAACCTGTTGCTGACAGGTGTATAAAATTGAGCAGACAGCCAGGCAATCTCCATAGAGAAACATTGGCAGTAGAATGGCCTTACTGAAAAGCTCAGTGACTTTCAACATGGCACCGTCAGAGGATGCCACTTTTCCAACAAGTCAGTTTGTCAAATCCGTCAACAGCAAGTGCTGTTATTGTTTCCATGGCCGAGCAGCAGCACACAATCCTAAGATCACCATGCTCAATGCCAAGCGGTGGCTGGAGTGGTGTAAAGCTCACCTCCATTAGAGTCTGGAGCAGTGGAAACTCGTTCTCTGGAGTAATGAATCACACACCGTCTGGCAGTCCGACGGACGATTCTGGATTTGGCGAATGCCAAGAGAACGCTAGTTGCCCCAATGCATAGTGGCAACTGTAAAGTTTGGTGGAGGAATAATGGTTTGGGGCTGTTTTTCATGGATCGGGCTAGGCCCCTTAGTTCCAGTGAAGGGAAATCTTAACGCTACAGCATACAATGACATTCTAGATGATCCTATGCTTCCAACTTTGTGGTAAAAGTTTGGGGAAGACCCTTTCCTGTTTCAGCATGACAATGCCCCTGTGCACAAAGGCGAGGTCCATACAGAAATGGTTTGTGGAGATTGGTGTGGAAGAACTTGACTGGCCTGCACAGAGCCCTGACCTCAACCCCATCGAACACCTTTGGGATGAATTTTAACGCTGACTGTGAGTCAGGCCTAATCGCCCAACATCAGTGCCCGACCTCACAAATGTTCTTGTGGTTGAATGGAAGCAAGTCCCTGCAGCAATGTTCCAACATCTAGTGGAAAGCCTTCCCAGAAGAGTGGAGGCTGTTATAGCAGCAAAGGGGGGACCAACTCCATTTTAATGCCATGATTTAGGAATATGAGATATATTTATATATATCCACCCGGACAGTCAGTGTCTACACCAAACGCAGTTTTTCAACTGGAAGGGAAGAGAACTACTCTCGCCACACCCCCTACGGCCCTCCTGCCCAATCACACAACACCTCAACAGCCTGACTGGCCCTCTATTTGCACAGTGTCAGGGAGTATTAAGGTGCTGAAGTCAATCTTACCTCTCTCCCCACTCCTTCATGATCCAATCATCTGGAAGATATTGCGAGGGGCCAAGGGATGAGGACTTTGTGTCTCTGGTGACATAATTTCCTGGGGTTGAGTGATCGAGTATGTACAAAATACATTAATCTTACTCCATTCTTACTGGCTTTCCTCCCCAAGCTTTCCAGGTCTTAACCAGTGCTTATTGTAAATGCTTGTGCTTGCTTCACCCTGTAGTGACGTATCTGTGCACTGTGAGGCAGGGGTTTATGAAGGATGTGTAATGGAATGTTAGAACACTAATGAACACACATTAGATAGACCAATCAGAAGCCGTAGAAGAAATTACATCAGTCAGTCGTCATTGGCTGTACTTGCATCACAGGTTTATTGCTTGAAAAGGCAAAATAAGAAATGGAACACATTCTCAACTTTCTTGAATTAAGTTTACTTCTTGCCTTATAAAACTTTGCCCATACATGTTTTGTTTTTGTCCATTGCTGTTCTTCCATTTCATAACTGTTTGTGTTATTGGGGTGATAATCCTGATTTGAAATCCAAAGGGATGTTTGGAGTAGAACATAGAGGCCATTTACTGTACTGTACCCATCTAGGCCTCTGTATTTTAGATATACTGTATTTCACTATATATATTATTATTTTTAAATTGTATGTATAAATGTAAAAAAAAAAAAAAAAAAAATCAAAAATCAATTTATCTCTCTCACCTGATAGTTTTCTGGATAACTAACCTAGTTGTGAACAGATGGTGGCGAAAGATTATTGTACATAAGATTCTTTTTTTAATGTAATGGTAAAGACTAGTGAATTTAAGATCTTAACACTGATCTTGCACTTGTCTATTTTTGATTGTTATTATGCACATTCCTCATGTTCAAGGAGCATATTAATTGTGAGGAATCATTTTTGAGGAATCCAAGTTAACTAGGGATTAGCAGAAAGGAACCAGCTAATAGTGCCAGGAGTTTTCCCTGGTCAGGTTACATCAAGCTCGAAGGACCTTGAAAACCACGCCACCATGAATAAGGTTGTCAGGGATTTGTACAGTCAGCTCCTGGGCCCAACCAGAGATTGGTTTGATGTTGTGAGCTTGGGGAGAATGATGAAACCAATATAATGACTTGTTTTGTGGCATAGTAAAGCAAGCTCTTATTTTTTGTATGAACCACTGATCAATTAGATTAGATGGAGGGTACTTTTCAGTGACTGTCCAAAGCTGAGTGATTGAAGAATGTGAGCGAGAGAATTTGGCAATGCAACTTTTTGCATACGAAAAGGACTTTCAGGGCCCCAATTTGCAAAAATAGCACTATCATATTTAATGGAATTATACATTGGCCACTAACATAGTGGTCAGGTTTGAAAATGTAATCATATTCTACTTTAAATCACTGGAACCTGTTTTTCTTTTCCCCTGTAAACTTCAATTGCACACCTGAGCCAATCGTATTGTTGGAATCAAGAAGGTAGTATTTTATTGAAACCGGAGAACAACATCCACCTGTTTAGGTTTTATTATGTTCCTCTCCACACACAATGTCTAGCACTCGGGGAGAAAAGTTTCTAATTTACTGTAATCTTTAGAAGTTTTCACATATTATTATATTATATGCTCCTTCCTGTCTGTAAGGTTCTAGTGATCCTCAAAATAAAAAAAAATCTCCTTGCAGTGGTATAGGAGACCATGAAGAACTATTCATTATAATTGTCTAACATGTCTATGCGTAAATAGTTTGTTGTTTTGTTATTTTCGGTTTCTCTCCATCTTAAATATGTGAGAAGTGTGAATGGGGTTTGTCTATATGTAACATTCAGTCATGTTCAACACTACAGATTAAAAGTGTACATTCAATTTTGTTGTAATATATGTAATATATTATGGGAAGGTTCTGGACCAGAGATGTGTATGAGTTAAATAATTGTCCCCCTTATGCTGTTCAATCACAATGTTTAGAGCGATGAGAAGTTTACCGTATGATTTAACCCTATCCATTCAGAAAACCTATAGCAGTGACAAGTTATAGCGCCATATCCTACATTTGAATTAAAGTTCCAAGTTCACTTGGGAATGTCTGTCTGCATGACTCAGAAACCAAGCACACATAGGCATCAGATTCAAGCACAAAAGGGATCGGTTTTTTTTGGGGGGGGGGAGACATTTCAGGGAACAATAGTTGGCTACTCTGACAACCTAGTGAATAATACTCCCCATGTTGTGTATGTTTGTCCCAGGACTTGCTTGTCATTACTACTAACTGCAATCAATCTACCACTGGGAGGTCAATAAGGGCTTCCTCTTCTCTCTGCTCTCTCCAAAATACTTTTTGACACTATGCAATCAATGTCCATGCAGTTTAACCCCAATGTTTACACAGCTAGGAGGAAATTCATGTTGCGTATACATTTTGTAATAAATATACACAAAGAGGACTTAAATTTGACTTGTGGTATTGTACATATAGCACTGCACATATCTCTATCTGAGTTGTTCAATCAATATTTTCTGTATGCACTCTTGGTATGCTGTGTATATAAATTATTTGATTAATATGAATAATGTCAATTAAAGGGGGGATAAACTTCCTGATTAAGCCTCGGTTTCAATTCTCCTCATTAGGAAATGCGACTGAGAACAAGATTTGGGTTTGGAGGCTTGCTTTGATGTGGGTGTCTCTTGTGTGTGTTCAAACGTGGGAATCGTTTTTTTCTTTCACTCTGCCAAAACAGTACACAGTCACTCACCCTTCTAGATAACTTGACAGTCTAACCAGGTATTGTGTCTGGAAGTAGCATAGACTAGCCAGCAAGCTAGCCAACTTCTTTCTCCAATTAGCTTCAGTGGGCTGGTGTGCTACCTTGGCAAAGTTGGTTTCACTTTGGATAGCCTATTTGTGGGGCTAGTTATGAACTGTCAATAAATGACCGCAATGTAAATAGGACAATAATTTCATGTCACACACCTTTTAGTTGTCTCATTAAATTCTTCAATATTTATATATTAAAGACATACTTTGGTGACCAGTAAGTATTTTTTAAACCTCCAACTTTGGGGTGGATGTGTCAATGTGTAGTTCATACATGCATAATCTATGAGCAGAAATACTGTTTTACCTCAATTAGCCACAAAATCTCTAGTTTGAAATTGACTGTTTTCTGGAAGCGGTGCAGCGCCATTTTCCCAACATTTCCCCCCACATAGGCCAGCCCCCTAGCAATTTGAGTTTTAACCAATGAGCTTCAGCCCCTTGCCATTTGAGTGACAGCTTGCAAAATGCACACACCGTAGAGTGAGAGAGAGCAATGACATGGTGCACATTTGTAGTATCCTAACTATTTCCCGGGGAACACTTTTGGCTTATGATAACTAGTTTCAGAACTACTGGCTAAAAAGTATACAAAAGTACCGGAGAATCACTTTAATTTGTACAATTTATAGTTGGTTTGATGTTTTTAAGTCATTGAAATTTGGAGCTATTGACAAATATTTTCCCATGTACATTGTGTATTTTACTGATGGTCTCTAACTAGCCTCATAGGGATATCGAATGTCAAACCAAATTGACCATGGGCATTATGATCAGGTTGCGTGCAGCTGCGCTCCTGCCAGCTGTGGGCAGGATTTAAATAAACCCAACCCAAGGAAAACTGTTACGATAGCCTTCATTCCGTGATACCATCTCTCAAATCTATGTTTTGGATGAGACTGACTTTATGACCAAAATTATCCTATTTACATTTTGTAGTCAATTTTGACAATGGAATAAATGTTCCTGACTCATATTGATGCCACATATGCCGTTTTCAAAGGAGCAGTTGCTTATTACGTTCAGTTGCTCTTTAAAAACATGTCATATTCATAGTCAGTCAGTGATTTAATTGTGTTCTGGATTCATTTAGCTAATTTAGTTTTTGAATAAATACTTATACTACCCTAACACCATTATTATCACTCATTTCATTTAGTAAATTGGTTACAATTGCTGTTTTATACTGAAATTACATAAATTAATTAGACTTTTACAGCAAATAATTATTTTCAGATTTTTTTTGTACAGCTTTTAAGTGTTTGTTGAGTTCAATTACATTACTCCTGTATGGGTGGGTAACTGGATTTGTTAAAGGTGCTGTCTGTCACATGTTATTGATTTTTTTCAACTATTGAAATATACCCCTTGGTTTTTGAAGAATACAACTAAGAAATACTGTACCTAAAATAGCTTAGTATTACTAAGCTATTTCAGGAAGTTGATGCTATGTATATCCACTGAAGGTGGCCATTTACTACAGATGTGGACATTTTAAGTGCTATTTACAAAACTGTGCATGTGGAATTTCTTTACAAGAGGCAGCGACATTGTATCTATTTTATGTCATCATAGATATACTGTAGACACTTTTCCACCAATCACAGTTCTCAAAGGAAGCAAATACGTCAAATGTCCTTCCTGGGGCTGCGCGCATCTCCGCCTCCTTCCTTTAAAAACAAATAGAACGTTTTTATTTTTTTTATGGTTCCGCGCCGCCCTTTTAAATAGCATATTAGCAATTAGCTAGCTAACAACTATTTGTTTTCCCGTGATTTATACGCGCTTTTGTGATAATCAACGCCATCGCTGAGGTCCACGAAGGATTGTAAAGGTAATACAGCTTTTCAATGATTTGACCGTCTGCATAACGTTATATGTGCTCCGCTCTGAACGGCACAATGCCATTTTATGGTGTGCTTTGCTAATGTAATGGCGCCTCTCCTCGTCGAAAGGAAAGGTAAGTTGCTAATCATGGTTCCCCTTATCGCTGACGTCTGTTGACGCGGGTACTTGCGTGCCAGTGACTGTGCATTACAAAAATTCGCTCATTCATTGAGACAAAGGCACATACTAGCCACGCTAGCTAGCTACAATGCAAATGTTACGAATAGCTGGCTTGTCCACCAATGTTTAATTAGCCAGCTAGCTAGTGTTAGCTGGCTTGTCCACCAATGTTTAGTTAGCCAGCTAGCTAGTGTTAGCTGGCTGACGTTGCCCTGCCTGATTTGACCAATTAACGTTAGTTAGCGATAGATAAATGAGTAACGTTTGATAACTAAAGTTATCAAACGTTACTAAGGGTGTGTTCGTAAATTCAATCTTGAGTGCCAGAGTGCACTCGTCAATTCAAAGCATTTCGCTCTTGGAGCGTTCAGAGTGCACACTTGAGTGCACACGCTCTGGCCGAGGAGTAGGGATGATCGGAGCGTTCTGACCTCACAACGGTAACCACGCTAGCTTGCTAGTTACTTGCCCAGGCGGAGCTGACTAGCCTATTTTCATGTTATCTAGAGCGTTTGTGACTAATTGTTGCTGGCAACAATTTAATAGTTTTTTTTTGCCGACGTTTACTGACACACCCGCCATATTCAAGGGCTGTTGAGCGTTCGTAAATTCATCAGCTATTCTGCGCTCTGGCACACTAAGACAAGTGTTCTGAAATCAGAGTAGATGGTCAGAGTGAAATTACGAACGCACCCGAATTTACCTAGCCTGTTAGCTTGTATTCAAATGATAGGATCCTGTATAACGTTAGCTAAACGCTCACCCTACTTAATAACTAGCTAGCTAACTCCGGTAGCAAACAATGCTTACATATTGTGAACCGATTCCTTGTGCGTGATAAGGGCTAGCTAGCTAACGACATTGGTATTTTCCTGTTGACTACACCAGCTAACGTTAGCCAGCAAGCTATGTTGAGCAAGAAAGACAACGCACTTGGCTAACTAAAAGTTATAGCTAGCTAGCTACCACAAGTTAGTATTTAGTGCTGTCACCCTTGTAACTTACGTTAGCTAGCGGTAGTGCAGAATTTTCAATCATGTCCTTAGTTTAAGTCCGTTAAGAACAAATTCTTATTTTCAATGACTGCCTAGGAACAGTGGGTTATGCCTTGTTCAGGGGACCATATCCTTGGTGAGACACGATTAGCTAGCTATATGTTTTGTTCAATGGATATATATATCCTGGTGGATGTGCATAGTAATTCTAGCTATGACGAATAACTAGCTAGGCAATCTTTTTTTTTGTTTTTTAATATAAATAGGTGTGAGGGATAGGTGACTGACCTCTGTTTCCATGGATATGCTCAACCTGTCCAGTCCTTGTCCACCATATCCCTCTATTTACCAAATAGACTTGCCAGAGAGGGCTCTGTCCAGTGCCCATACACACCAGTGTTCCATCAGGAAAGTTTTTGGTCTTTAAATGTATCTGTATATCTCCCTCCGCAGTGACAATGGAAGAGGTGCAGAACAGCAATGGCGCTGAGACACAGACTGTCACCATTCCCACCACCATCACAGCCTCCCAGATCTCCCAGATAGCCCAACAGGTAACAGACAGGCTGATATCAACAGGTTAAAAATGACTCCCCTGACTTTCTGGAAGTAGGGATTAGGAATGGTAATGATATCACCGACGGCAATGCACTATGCAGGTGAGAACTTTGAGGGCCGTGTAGCGTTACTGTCACAGAGAACATGATGGGTCCATCCTGTGAATAATATCAGCATGGTAATGAAGAGGCTTAATTACCAGGGTGTCTGCAGGTCGTTTAAGTCTTAAATTAATTTATCTGGTCTATATTGAGCCGCTGCTTAAATACTCACTATGTAGAAAACACTGTCATTTCCTGGTAGCTAAAATTCTAGTAGTTTGCCTATTTTCAGTTTGACAAAACAAGCAAGTATAGTGTAGAGCGTCATTGTACCATCTACACAGCTGTGCAATATCTTTTCTATAACCAAAAATATTGTACTTTCAGCTGTTTGAAGCTGGTGTACAAAACCAAAATTAAAGATGCAAAAATGAAATTTAAGAACGGATGCATAGAAATAGCACACAGAATAGATCTACCGCTTAGACTTGCTTTCAATGAGAATGACAGATCGAAAACACACATTTCTATGTGAATTTGGTCAGGTTGCCCAAAAAGTTACATATTGCAGCTCTAATTGTTTCCACCACTCAAAAATTTTACAATTGGGTCATTCTTACAACTGACAATATTTCCTCATGGATCACTGAGATTAGGATCTTATCTATTTAATAATTGTTTAAAAAAAAAATCATATCAGTTTTTCAAAGTAACAAATAAATCCTTTTCAAAAAAGGTTTTAACCTTGCTTGACAGGGGCGGAGTTAAACAACACTGAAAATAAAGAATATTTACCTCTAAATTATACAATTTTAAATCAGACTTGTTCCAAATTTTGAGCTTTTTAGCCGGTTTGGTAATAACAACAATGCCAAGTGGGGTGAAGGGGGTTACTTGAATAAGTAACTCATTCTGTAGGCATATAAGCAAATTAATTAAATTAACTTTTCTCATCTAAGGACTACTCTAGATGATGGATCATGGGTGAATAAAAGTTATACTATCTTAAAACTGATAGGATTGCATTGGGGTTTTGTAACTCAATTTGTTTAAAACTGGTTTCACGAGAATCACATGTGAACTCGAGGCACACTTTCAAGTTGTTAGAGAGCTATCCACATGTGTGCCTCTGTGTGTGCACATGTACGAGTCAGGCTGTTGCCTGAGGAAAGAAAGGAGAGAGCAAGGTAGCCTATACAATTTGATATACAACAGTAACTAAAGCTGGGACAATAAAGCAACATTGCCATACTCTTACCAAAGCAATTTTGCTTGCCTAACCCTCCTGCTGTGTTCCGATCGAATTGGACCGATTCTCTCTGAAAAATGTAGTTCATTTAATCTGATTGTCATAAGGTTACATGACTTTGTCTACACAGGGCATCTGAACACACAAAATACATTTGGATGATTTTCATAAAATTGTGGATGTCTTATTTAACTCTAACTCATTTTAACTCAACATTAGAAATGAATGGGTGAGACTACAATTAGTGTATAAAATTGAGTTCAGGCACTTGTCCATTCATCAGATGGACACACTACCTCTCCCAGACCCCCACATGCATGTGTGTTTGAGCACACACACCTCACTCCCCTACTTGTTCCCAAGAAAGCTATCGCCCTGTAGCACTCACTTCCTTCATCATGAAGTGCTTTGAGAGACTAGTCAAGGATCGTATCACCTCCATCCTACCAGACATCTTAGACCCACTCCAATTTGCTTACCGTCCCAATAGGTCCACAGACGACGCAATCACACTGCATACTGCCCTAACCCATCTGGACAAGAGGAATACCTATGTAAGAATGCTGTTCATCGACTACAGCTCAGCATTTAACACCATAGTTCCCTCCAAGTTCGTCATTAAGCTCGAGACCCCGCCCTGTGCAACTGGGTCCTGGACTTCCTGATGGGCCAGCCCCAGGTGGTGAGGGTAGGAAACAACATCTCCACCCCGCTGATCCTCAACACTGGGGCCCCACAAGGGTGCGTTCTCAGCCCTCTCCTGTACTCCCTGTTCACCCATGACTGCGTGGCCAAGCACACCTCCAACTCAATCATCAAGTTTGCTGACGACACTACAGTGGTAGGCTTGATTACCAACAACGACGAGACGGCCTACAGGGAGGAGGTGAGGGCCCTCGGAGTGTGGTGTCAGGAAAATAACCTCACTCAACGTCAACAAAACAAAGGAGATGATTGTGGACTTAAGGAAACAGCAGAGGGAGCACCCCCCCTATCCACATCGACGGGACGGTGGTGGAGAAGGTGGAAAGTTTAAGTTCCTCGGCGTACACATCACGGACAAACTGAAATGGTCCACCCACATAGACAGCGTGGTGAAGGCGCAACAGCGCCTCTTCAACCTCAGGAGGCTGAAGAAATTCGGCTTGTCACCAAAAACACTCACAAACTTCTACAGATGCACAATCGAGAGCATCCTGTCGGGCTGTGTCACCGCCTGGTACGGCAACTGCTCCGCCCACAACTGTAAGGCTCTCCAGAGGGTAGTGAGGACTGCACAACGCATCACCGGGGGTAAACTACCTGCCCTCCAGGACACCTACACCACCCGATGTCACAGGAAGGCCAAAAAGATCAAGGACAACAACTACTCGAGCCACTGCCTGTTCACCCCGCCATCATCCAGAAGGCGAGGTCAGTACAGGTGCATCAAAGCTGGGACTGAGAGACTGAAAAATAGCTTCTATCTCAAGGCCATCAGACTGTTAAACAGCCACCACTAACAATTGAGGGGCTGCTGCCAACATACTGACTTAAATCTCTAGCCACTTTAAATAATAGGAATTGGATGTAACAAATATATCACTAGCCACTTTAAACAATTTTCTATATAATGTTTACATATCCGACATTACTCATATCAAATGTATACACTGTACTCTATACCATCTACTGAATCGTGCCTATGCCGTTCGGCCATCGACTCAAATCTCTAGCCACTTTAATAATAAAAAATTGGATGAAATAAAAGTATCACTAGCCACTTTAAACGGTGCCATTTATATGTTTACATATCCTACATTACTCATCTCATATGTATATACACTGTACTCTATACCATCTACTGCATCTTGCCTATGCCGGTCAGCCATCGCTCATCCATATATTTATATGTACATACTCGTATTCATTCCTTTACTCTTGTGTGTATAAGGTAGTTGTTGTGAATTTGTTAGATTACTTGTTAGATATTACTGCATGGTCGGAACTAGAAGCCCAAGCAATTCGCTACACTCACATTAACATCTGCTAACCATGTGTATGTGACAAATAAAATTTGATTTGATTTGGCTTCCATGGCAACACCCACGGGAACCTTTCTCCAATAGTCTTTCCCCCACGGGAACCACACCTGTTGGCATTCTCACAATCACAACATTGTTTCAATAATATATAGAACCTTTCTTGCAGCTCTGGTATATAAAGCTTTTTTGAGACCTTGCTCATAATTCATTCTGTGGCAGCCCAATGACCAAATGATATACTGTATGTGAGGCTCTTGATCATATCTTTGATATCTTCTAAAAACATTGTTTGGTCAACAGTAATGTGCATTAACCTGCTTCCGCAATGAAAGTATCTGCCCTTTCCCTTTTTTGCTGCCACCTCTCACTACCCCCTTTGCACACTGAGTAAAGGGAGAGATCCATTCTGTTTTAACAACTGCTGTTACTGTTGTTAAAAAAGAGTAAAGTCGCTGTTATGTGAGCATACCATTTATTTCTACCCAAAGAATATCCAGCCAACTTGACACAACTGTGGGAAGCATTGGAGTCAACATGGGCCAGCATCCTTGTGTAATGCTTTCGACACCTTGAGTCCATGCCCTTTACGAATTGATCCTTTTTTTAGGGGTGCAACTCAACATTAGGAAGGTGGTTCTATTGCTTTCTTTGTCACATAAATTGAAATTAGGGGAACTATTAGAATTTTAGCAACCTAGAAATGGTGTAGCAATTTCTGCATAGTGCACCTTTTTAAACATTTGGTCTTGTTTTTATCATGTCTTAGACCTGCCTAAAGGCTTCTGGTAAGGAACACACAGCATGTTCACCTTTTCTGCCCCAGAGTAGTGAACCCCCGCAGGATAATGGACTTACAAATGTTGATGGGGTTTTGTAGTCTGTCCATCCTGATTTTTTTTTTTTTTTTTTTTTCCTTTCAAATAAAAAACAAATACCTTATTACTTATTCAGATCCTTTGCTTTGAGACTTAAAATTGAGCTTTGGTGCATCCTGTTTCCAGTTATCATCCTTGATTCTACAACTTGATTGGAGTCCACCAGTGGTAATTCAATTGATTGGACATGATTTGGAATGCATACACCTGTCTATATAAGGTCCCAGAGTTGACAGTGCATGTCACAGCAAAAACCAAGCCATAAGGGCAAGGAGTTGTCAGTGGAGCTCCGAGACAGGATTGTGTCAGTTTTGAACCACCAAGACCCTTCCTAGAGCTGGCCGCCCGACCAAACGGCAATCGGGGGAGAAGGGCCTTGGTCAGAGAGGTGACCAAGAACCTGATGGTCACTCTGACTGAGCTCTAGAGTTCCTCTTTGGAGATGGGGAAAATCTTCTGGAAGGACAACGATCTCTGCAGCACTCCACCAGTCAGGCCTTTATGATAGTGGCCAGATGGAAGGCACTCTTCAGTAGAAGGCACATGACAGCCTGCTTGGAGTTTGCCAAAAGGCACCTAAAGACTCTCAGACCATGAGAAACAAGATTATCTGGTAAAATTTAACTCATTGGCCTGAAAGCCAAGTGCCACGTCTGGAGGAAACTTGGCACCATCCCTAAAGTGAAGCATGGTGGTGGCAGCAAAATGCTGTGGGGATGTTTTTCAGTGGCAGGAACTGTCCTTGAGTGGCCCGGACTTGAACCTGAAAATAACTGTGCAGCGACGCTCCCCATCCAACCTGACAGAGCTTGAGAGGATCTGCAGAGAAAAATGGGAGAAACTCCAAATACAGGTGTGACTAGCTTGTAGCGTCATACCCAAGAAGACTTGAGGCTATAATCGCTGCCAAAGGTGCTTCTTCAAAGTACTGAGTAAAGGGTCTGATTAAAATACCTATGTGTCTGGATAGACTGTAAACTCTCCTTCCAGACTCTCATTAAGCATCTCAATCCAAAATTAAATCTAGTACTGGCTTCCTATTTCTCAACAAAGCATCCTTCACTCATGCTGCCAAACTTACCCTTGTAAAACTGACTATCCTACCGATCCTTCGGTGATGTCAATTACAAAATAGCCTCCAAGACTGCATCCAATTTGCTGAGTGTATCACAGTGCCATCTGTTTTGTCACCAAAGCCCCATATACTACCCACCACTGCGACCTGTATGCTCTCGTTTGCTGGCCCTCACTTCATACTCGTCGCCAAACCCACTGGCTCCAGGTCATCTATAAGTCTTTGCTAGGTAAAGCCCCGCCTTATCTCAGCTCACTGGTCACCATAGCAGCACCCACCTGTAGCACGCGCTCCAGCAGGTATATCTCACTGGTCACCCCCAAAGCCAATTCATCTTTTGGCTGCCTTTCCTTCCAGTTCTCTGCTACCAATGACTGGAACGAACTGCAGATTGATGGAGACTCATATCTCCCTCACAAACTTTAAGCACCAGCTGTCAGAGCAGCTCACAGATCACTGCACCTGTACATAGCCCATCTGTAAATAGCCCATCCGTAAATAGCCCATCCAACTACCTCATCCCCATACTGTTATTTAGCCCGTTTGCACCCCAGTATCTCTACTTGCACATTCATCTTCTGCACATCTATCACTCCAGTGTTTTAATTGTTATATTGAAATTACTTAGCCACTATGGCCTATTTATTGCCTTACCTCCCTTATCTTACCTCATTTGCACACACTGTATATTGACTGTATGTTTGTTTATTCCATGTGTAACTCTGTTTTTGTCACACTGCTTTGCTTTATCTTGGTCAGGTCGCTGTTGTAAATGAGAACTTGTTCTCAACTAGCCTACCTGGTTAAATAAAGGTGAAATAAATAAAAAATACCTGAAAAAGGAGGCGTTAATTATTGTGGAACACATAACAGTCCGTGAGGTGTAGGCTACAATATTGTATGTACCTTTTGCTTTGTAAATAGCCAAACTTACCATCAAATATGGGCCTGGTCCCTCATTTGTGGAGAATGATGCATTGAAAAGGGCGAGGAACGAGATGGAGTCATAATCCATGCCAGGCACACCTGTGAGCTCTGGAACTCCACCTCCGAACATACGTGGCGGGTTCATCAGGTCGTCGGTTCACCCTGACATTTCCATTCCTCTTCTGACAACAGTACTTGACCAACTGCTCACCAGCCACAGCAAGGGTCGCCCGGACCGTTGTGCTGTTCTACTATTCCAAGGATGTGTAACCGAAGAGATACCACGAGTGGGCACAGAATACGAACTGGGATGGCTTCCAAGGTAAATGTGGCTTACCAGTGAACCTCCGGGTGTTCATCGTTAATTCTGTGTCTCAGAAGTTTCTGTCCTTGACTGATGCAACCCGAAAAAGCATTAAAGACGAGTTAATGAGTACTTGAGGTCACTGAGAAAGTCTGGACATGGCCTGCTCTCCCTTATGTAAGGTATTAGGCACTTTCCCATGTTTACTACAGTATGTACTGTAGGCTATGTTTACTTGTCAGACTGCACAGTAGCCTAAAACCAATGCAGATGGCTTATCTTAAATGCTTTATTTTCCAAATGTAAAAGCATGTACAGTACTGTTTCTTCATCAGCATCTTTATGCTTTCATTAATAAAATCCTCTTTCAAAATGCTGATGTTTTATTTAGTTATGGATCCATAATGAATTACTATGGGAATAAATATCACTGAATTAGACATTTTGGAACAAAGTTGTCTAATGAAGGTAAACAAATTGTTGCTTACTGGAAAATACTCTTTCAAACACACGGTCATGTTGTACAGCTCCATGGCATTTATTCAGATTACATTCGCTCACTGTTTTTTGTAAAACAAAATAACCTCCAAATATTGTTTTTTTTAAATTATATATATATATATATATATATATGCCTTCCCACTGGACGTCTATTTCAGCACTGTTTCGCACTGCTCTGAGACAAGCATGGAGAAATTAAATTGTTCAATTATATTCCATGGTATTCTTAAGATATGTGTTGACTGAATATAAGCATGTGATGTCTGCTAAATAATCAAGTTGGGTTTCTCCAGAAATAAACAATTCTAAATAACAAACTGGCTTTATTTACAAATTAATGAGTGTCTCACCCAATGTTCAAGAATTGCCTTTTTCTCGCTCAATCTAGGTTAAATTAAAACTAAATCTACAGAATATTGTTACTTTTTAACAAAGCGATGATTAATTAATTTAGAATTATATAAAAGCCCCTTAGGATCTGTGAGAATATCTAATGGAAAATGCCCCTTACATATTCATTTAGAATCCTCCAATTTTCTAAATGTAATTATAGTCACGTCATTGACATTTTTTGTTTGTTGATATACTGAGTTCATTTTTACCAGGACAGTGCACATTTAATCAACGTTTCAGTAAAAGTGCCGGTTTTAGCCAGCCGGCTCATTTTCAACCGCAGTCCCTGGGCAGGTTATTAAAAACAATTACAATACAGACAATCAATGAGCAGTGAGCACATGCAGAGCAACAGGACCAGTAAGACGGCATGCATAGCACAAAAAGCAACCAGACAAAATCCATCCATACTGTAGGCCTACCATAGGCGAAATGAGTTTCAGTAATGTGCTGTTAAGTAGTGTAGGTCTTTTTTTTTTTTTTTTTAAGAGCATATTGAAGAAGCAATAGGATTTGAAGCAAACGCCTACACCTATTTTTAGCACCGTTTCACGCTGCTCGGAGACCAGCATGGGGACTGGTCTTGATGAATCAATTAGCTTTTTATTTTCATCTCCGTTTGGGTATTGGTTAGACTAGAATTAGAAGGGTGCAGAAATGTTTTGCTCTTAGTGTAACCTTTTTTTTTTTATTTAACTAGGCAAGTCAGTTAAGAACAAATTGTTATTTACAAGGACCGCCTACTCCTTCCCGTCTGTGAATTGAACCCCGATCTCCCCGCGTGTCCTGCCCGCACAACACAGGGATTCTTTAGCTAAATAGCCCAGTACTGTACTGCTGACCATTACGTTGTACAGCGCCATATTTTCCGTTCCATCCTAATGGAAACCCAGAGGGTTTTTCTTGTAATAGAAACACCATAATATTATTTAAGCAAGTACTAGTCAAAAGTTTGGACATACCTACTCATTCCAGGATTTCTTATTCTACATTGTAGAATAATAGTGAAGACAACTATGAAACAACACATATGGAATCAGTTAAGAACAAATTCTTATTTACAAGGACAGCCTACTCCTCCCCATCGGGGAATTGAACCCCGGTCTTCCGCATGCCCGCATTCTCTAGTTCAGACATGGCCTGCTCTCCCTTATGTAAGGAATTAGGCACTTTCCCATTTTTATTACAGTATGTATTGTAGGCTGTCTTACTTGTCAGACTGCACAAAAGCCACCTGCATTTGTTTATTAGGCTAATCTTCAAAATGCTTTATTATCCAAATTTTAAAAGCATTTACTATACTCTTCATCAGCATATTTATGCTTTCGTTAATAAAATAATGCTAAAAATACTTTTTCAAAATTCAGAAGTTAATTTAGTTGTCGATCCATAACGAATTGCTATTGGAATAAATATCACTGATTTACAGAAATGAATCAAACCATTTATAATACTTCAATCCTCTTATGCTGTAGCCTACTCCTGACCGTCACGTTGTACAGCGCCATTCTTTTCCCATTCCATCCTAACGGAAACCCTGAGGGTTTCTTTTTTTCTCGGAATAGAAACCCCATAATATTAATCGAATTAATTAAGCCACATTTATTAATCAATCCCATATATACTATGTTATTACATAAAGGGTTTTAAATTCTGGTAATGCCAATATGGAAGACTATCAAATGCTTCTCAAAGATGCCCTCTGGTGGTCAAACTAGCACTAACTTGCATTGACAGAAAAATGTCTGACAGTTTTATATAACGTGCCACAGAATGACGCAGCAGCCCGCAAGGTGTGCTGCAGTATGATGCAACTTTTAGAGGAGGAACCACTGTACACAACATTGTTGGGTTAAGGCAGAACAAGTGTTTCATAGTCATCAAAAGCTCTGCTTCTTGGCAATATCACAGCGTTGTCAGGTTCTTTTGTTCGAAAAAGTAATATATTATATCCATGAATCTCCATTTGATTGGCGCGTTAGAATGAGAAAATTCAGCCTCCAATCGTCCATTGAAACGTGAAGAGAACTCGTTCAACTTATACCTATAAACTTGTCCAAGAACAATCAAACATCCTTTTTAATGTATCCTTAGGAACACTTTTCTGTAAAAATAGCATAATATTTCAACCGGAATATAAACTGGGCAATAAGAATGGAAAAAAACAAAGGACCCGCCTGGCGTGAGCGCGTGTTGTCTTGTAATTTCCTGATTTCTCTTCTTCTCTGCTCTAATGCATCTAAAAAAAAAATCTGAACACTTTCTCGAGACTGTTGACATCCAGAGGAAGCGATAGGTACTGCATTCATATGCCCTTATATGGGCATTTTCATAAGGGAGGGGTTCCCAATGAGGCACTCTGTCAAAACCACTTTTTCCAGGACAGAAATTCCTCTGGGTTTCGCCTGCCATATCCGTTCTGTTTTACTCACAGACAAATGGTTAACACTTTTAGAAATTTCAGAGTGTTTCCTATCCAATGGTACTAAATATGTGCATATCCTATTTTCTGGGCCTGAATGGGAGGCATTTTACTCTTGGCACGCCAGGGTCTCCAAAACGGTCACCTCGTGCGCTGCTGCCTAAGAAGTTAACGTGACCTCTGGATACATATAGAATCGCAATACATATTGTATCGGCAGCTAAGTATCGTGAGGACCCTGGCAATTCCCAGACAACTGTTTCGGTTTTAGTGTTTGTTGCATCAGACTCTAAAGGTAGTCTCAGTGAGAGCAGAATGACTTCGCTCTCACGTAGTCACACAGAGTATGTGCACAGGTGCGCTTTACGGTGCTACAAACAGAGGGGAAGGGGAGCCTCGCACTTCACAGCTCTTAGTAGTTGTGGAAATTTACCCGCTACTGCTGTTTTACTTTGTGCATCTGCGTCACCTGGCTGAGTATCTTTTTAATAGGACAGCAAACAGAATCCAAAGGCTGGGACAGTGCAGGATTTAATATTCACTCCTGTGTCATCGTCTAATCTGACTGTGTTTGCAGATGTCTCTGGGGGGCTCTCCTGTGACTGTGGTCCAGCTCCCTGGGGGTCAGTTCCAGGTACAGGGGGTGATCCAGTCGGCCCAGTCGTCTGTCATCCAGTCTCCACAGTTTCAGACTGTTCAGGTAAGAGGTGCTCCTCAACAACCAAAAACTAGGCCTGAGCCCGCATTCACCAAGCATCTCAGAGTAGGAGTGCTGCTGATCTAGGATCAGTTTTACCTTAAAGATCATAATGAATAAGATTACATACACAAGCATTTCGCTACACCCACAGTAACATCTGCTAAATATGTGTATGTGACCAATAAAATTTGATTTTAATCCTAGATCAGCAACCCTACTCTGAGATGCTTTATGAATACTGCCCCTGGACTACATGCCAGTGCCGACATATATATATATATATACACACACACACACACACACACACACACACACACACACACACACACACACAGGTGAGGGGAAAAAAGTATTTGATCCCCTTGCTGATTTTGTACGTTTGCTCACTGACAAAGAAATTATCAGTCTAATTTTAATGGTAGGTTTGTTTGAACAGTGAGAGACAGAATAACAAACAAAAAAAATCCAGAAAAACGCAATAAAGTATTTGACCCCTCTGCAAAACATGACTTTGTACCATTGTGGCAAAACCCTTGTTGGCAATTAGAGGTCAGACGTTTCTTGTAGTTGGCCAGGTTTGCACATATCTCAGGAGGGATTTTGTCCCACTCCTCTTTGCAGATCTTCTCCAAGTCATTAAGGTTTCGAGGCTGACGTTTGGCAACTCGAACCTTCAGCTCCCTCCACAGATTTTCTACGGGATTAAGGTCTGGAGACTGGCTAGGCCACTCCAGGACCTTAATGTGCTTCTTCTTGAGCCACTCCTTTGTTGTCTTGGCTGTGTGTTTTGGGTCTTTTGTCATGCTGGAATACCCATCCACGACCCATTTTCAATGCCCTGGCTGAGGGAAGGAGGTTCTCACCCAAGATTTGACGGTACATGGCCCCGTCCATCGTCCCTTTGATGTGGTGAAGTTGTCCTGTCCCCTTAGCAGAAAAGCACCCCCCAAGGCATAATGTTTCCACCTCCATGTTTGACGGTGGGGATGGTGTTCTTGGGGTCATAGGCAGCATTTCTCCTCCTCCAAACACGGCGAGTTGAGTTGATGCCAAAGAGCTCCATTTTGGTCTCATCTGACCACAACACTTTCACCCAGTTGTCCTCTGAATCATTCAGATGTTCATTAGCAAACTTCAGACGGGCATGTATATGTGCTTTCTTGAGCAGGGGGACCTTGCGGGTGCTGCAGGATTTCAGTCCTTCACGGCGTAGTGTGTTACCAATTGTTTTCTTGGTGACTATGGTCCCAGCTGCCTTGAGATCATTGACAAGATCCTCCCCGTGTAGTTCTGGGCTGATTCCTCACCGTTCTCAATGTCATTGCAACTCCACGAGGTGAGATCTTGCATGGAGCCCCAGGCCGAGGGAGATTGACAGTTCTTTTGTTTCTTCCATTTGCGAATAATCGCACCAACTGTTGTCACCTTCTCACCAAGCTGCTTGGCGATGGTCTTGTAGCCCATTCCAGCCTTGTGTAGGTCTACAATCTTGTCCCTGACATCCTTGGAGAGCTCTTTGGTCTTGGCCATGGTGGAAAGTTTGGAATCTGATTGATTTATTGCTTCTGTGGACAGGTGTCTTTTATACAGGTAACAAGCTGAGATTAGGAGCACTCCCTTTAAGAGTGTGCTCCTAATCTCAGCTCATTACCTGTATAAAAGACACCTGGGAGCCAGAAATCTTTGTTTGAGAGGGGGTCAAATACTTATTTCCCTCATTAAAATGCAAATCAATTTATAACATTTTTCACATGCGTTTTTCTGGATTTTTTTGTTGTTATTCTGTCTCTCACTGTTCAAATAAACCTACCATTAAAATTATAGACTGATCATTTTTTTGTCAGTGGGCAAATGTACAAAATCAGCAGGTGATCAAATACTTTTTTCCCTCACTGTATATATTTGTGTGTGTGTATATGTACACACACGGTTGAAGTCGGAAGTTTACATATGCTTAGGTTGGAGTCATTAAGTCGTTTTTCAAACACCACAAATTTCTTGTTAACAAACTATAGGTTTGGAAAGTCTGTTATGACATCTACTTTGTACATGACAAGTAATTTTTCCAACAATTGTTTACAGACAGATTATTTCACTATCACAATAATTCACTGTATCACAATTCCAGTGGGTCAGAAGTTTACATGCAAGTTGACTGTGCCTTTAAACAGCTTGGAAAATTCCAGAAAATTAGGTCATTGCTTTAGAAGCTTCTGATGGGCTATTTGACATCATTTGAGTCAATTGGAGGTGTACCTGTGGATGTATTTCAAGGCCTACCTTCAAACTCAGTGCCTCTTTGCTTGACATCATGGGAAAATTAAAAGACATCAGCCAAGACCTCAGGAAAAAAATTTGTAGACCTCCACAAGTCTGGTTCATCTTTGGGAGCGATTTACAAATGCCTGAAGGTACCACGTTCATCTGTACAAACAATAGTACGCAAGATTAAACACCATGGGACCAGCCGCCATGCAGCTCAGCAAGATGACGTGTTCTGTCTCCTAGAGATGAATGTACTTTGGTGCAGAAAGTGCAAATCAATTCCAGAACAACAGCAAAGGACCTTGTGAAGATGCTGGAGGAAACAACAGGTACAAAAGTATCTATATCCACAGTAAAACGAGTCCTATATCGACTTAACCTGAAAGGCCGGTCAACAAGGAAGAAGCCACTGCTCCAAAACCGCCATAAAAAAGCCAGACCACAGTTTGCAACTGTACATGGGGACAAAGATGGTACTTTTTGGAGAAATGTCCTCTGGTCTGATAAAAAAAAAAATGAACTGTTTGGCCATAATGACCATCGTTATGTTTGGAGGAAAAAGGGGGAGGCTTGCAAGCCGAAGAACACCATCCCAACTGTGAAGCACGGGGATGACAGCATCATGTTGTGGCGGTGCTTTGTGTAACCTTGGTCGCAAATGTGTCTCCAAATGGACAATGACCCCAAGCATACTTCCAAAGTTGTGGCAAAATGGCTTAAGGACAACAAAGTCAAGGTATTGGAGTGGCCATCACAAAGCCCTGACCTCAATCCTATAGAACATGTGTGGGCAGAACTGAAAAAGCGTGTGCGAGCAAGAAGGCCTACAAACCTGACTTAGTTACACCAGCTCTGTCAGGAGGAATGGGCCAGAATTCACCCAACTTATTGTGGGATGCTTGTGGAAGGCTACCTGAAATGTTAGACCAATTTAAAGGCAATGCTATCAAATACTAATTGAGTGTATGTAATCTTCTGACGCCCTGGGAATGTGATGAAAGAAATAAAAGCTGAAATAAATAATTCTCTCCTATTATTCTGACATTTCACATTCTTAAAATAAAGTGGTGATCCTAAGATGGAATTTTTACTAGGATTAAATTTCAGGAAACGTGAAACTGAGTTTAAATGTATTTGGCTAAGGTGTATGTAAACTTCTGACTTCAACTGTGTGTGCGTAATAATGACAATTACAACAATACTGAATGAACACTTATTTTAACTTCATGATACATAAATAACATCTATTTAGTCTCAAGTAAATAATGAAACATGTTCAATTTGGTTTAAATAATGCAAGAACACAGTGTTGGAGAAGTAAAAGTGCAATATGTGCCATGTAAAAAAGCTAACGTTTAAGTTCCTTGCTCAGAACATGAGAACATATGAAAGCTGGTGGTTCAATTTGCCCATTTCTTCAATATTCCCAGTTAAGATGTTTTAGGTTGTAGTTATTATAGGAATTATGACGCATCGACTCTTTCTCTCTATATCATTTGTATTTCATATACCTTTGACTATTGAATGTACTTATAAGCATTTTAGTATTGCCAGTCTAATTTCAGGAGTTGATAGGCTTGAAGTCTTAACTTAGGGAGCGGAGCGGCAGCTGAGGTGTCGGTTTTGGAGAGTCTGCCCAAAGTAAAAGGCCTGCCACTCGGGCCCAGAAACTAGGATATGCACATAATTGAGTACTATTGGATAGGAAACACTCTTAGAAACTTCAGAGTGTTAAAATATTGTCTGTGAGTATGACAGAACTGATATAGCTGGCAAAAACCCGAAGAATTTCTGTCCTGGAAAAAGTGTTTTTGACACACTGCCTCATTTTGAACCCCTCCCTATTGAAAACAGCCATTTCTGGGAGTAAGATTGCAGTACCTATTGCTTCCACTGGATGTCAACAGTCTCTAGACAGTGTTTGGTGAAGTTAGGTTGCTCTGGATGGTAATAGAAGAATTTCGAACTAGTCATCGGATGTAAACAGAAGAGGAAGCGCGTTCACGGGCTCGCGCGCGCTGTGGTTTTTTTCTTTTCTATCGTCCAGTTTATAATCCGGTTGCGCCCCACCACTCCGTAAGTAGTTAAACAGCGCTGTGCTCAAGCATTGCTAAGAGCTGCTGGAAAACGCAGTAAAGTTTGAATGAATGCTTATGAGCCTGCTGCTGCTAACCACCGCTCAGACTGCTCTATCAAAGATTCAATCATAGACTTAATTATAATATGATAAACACAGAAATACGAGCCTTTTGTCATTAATATGGTCAAATCTGGAAACTATAATTTCTTTCAGTGAAATACGGAACCGTTACGTATTTTATCGAACGGGTGGCAACCCTAAGTCTAAATATATTGCTGTTACATTGCATAACCTTCAATGTTATGTAAAATTCTGGCAAATTAGTTCGCAACGAGCCAGGCGGCCCAAACTGTTGCATATACCCTGTCTCTGCTTGCGCTGAACGCAAGAGAAGTGACACAATTTCCCTAGTTAATATTGCCTGCTAACATGCATTTATTTGAACTAAATATGCAGGTAAAAAAATATATACTTCTGTGTACTGATCTTAAGAAAGGCATTGATGTTTATGGTTAGGTACATTTGTGCAAAGATTGTGCTTTTGTTAAATCATCACCCGCAAAGTTTAAGTTGGCTGTGATTCGATGATAAATTAACAAGCACCGCATTGATTATATGCAACGCAGGACAAGCTAGTTAACTACACATGGTTGATGATATTACTAGGTTAACTATTGATTATGTGATTTTTTTTTTTTATAAGATAAGTTTAATGCTAGCTAGCAACTTACCTTGGCTCCTTGCAGCCACAAGGTCCTTTTGACGCTGCACTCGCATAACAGGTGGTCAGCCTGCCACGCAGTTTCCTCGTGGATTGCAATGTAATTGTCCAAAAAGGCCGTTTACCGATTATGAACTTGAAATCGGCCCTAATTAATCGGTCATGCCGATTAATCGGTCGACTACTACTCTCAACCCCACCCTGCGCAATTGGGTCCTTGACTTTCTGACGGGCCGCCCCCAGCTTGTGAAGGTAGGTAACATTTCCACTTTGCTGATCCTCAACACTGAGGCCCCACAAGGGTGCGTGCTCAGCTCCCTCATGTACTCCCTCTTCGCCCTTGACTGCGTGGCCATGCACGCCTCCAACTCAGCCATAAAGTTTGCAGATGACACAACAGTAGTGGGCTTGATTACCAACAACAACAAGACTGCCTACAGGGAGAAAGTGAGGACACTTGGGAGTGTGGTGTCAGGAAAACAACCTCTCACTCAATGTCAACAAAGGAGATGACCGTGGACTTCAGGAAACAGCAGAGGGAGCACCTCCACATCGAATGGACAGTAGTGGAGAAGGTGGAAAGTTAAGGTCCTCGGCGTACACATTAAGGACAAACTGAAATGGTCCACCCACACTGAAATGGTCCACCCACACGCAATAGCGCCTCAGGAGGCTGAAGAAATTGGACTTGTCACCTAAAATTTTGTTGGGTTTTTACAGATGCACAATCGAGAGCATCCTGTTGGGCTGTATCACCGCCTGGTACCGCAAGGCTCTCTAGAGGGTGGTGAGGTCTGCACAACGCATCACCGGGGGCAAACTACTTGCCCTCCAGGACACCTACAGCACCCGTTGTCGCAGGAAGGCCAACAAAAATAATCAAGGACAACAACCACCCGAGCCACTGCCTGTTCACCCCGCTACCATCCAGAAGGCGAGGTCAGTACAGGTGCATCAAAGCTGGGAGCGAGAGACTGGAAAAACAGCTATCTCAAGGCCATCAGACTGCTAAACAGCAATCACTAACTCAGAGAGGCTGCTGCCTACATACAGACTCAAATCATTGGACACTTTAATAAATAGATCACTAGCCACTTTAAATAATGCCACTTTAACAATGTTTACATATTTTACATTACTCATCTCGTATATACTGTATCTTATACCATCTATTGTTTCTTGCCTATGCCACTCGGCCATCGCTCATCCATATATTTATATGTACATATTCTTATTCCATCCCTTTAGATTTGTGTATATTAGGTAGTTGTTGTGGAATTGTTAGATATATTACTGCACTGTCGGAACTAGAAGCACAAGCATTTCGCTACACTTGCAATAACATCTGCATGTGACCAATAAAATGTGATATTCAATTGTGATATCTAATTTGGCTTACTTTCTGTTAACATGTTTTGTAGTGAGTTCATTTCTTTCTATCGATAAAATGAAATTGTTGTCCGTAGGTTATGCCTGTCTATACCATATCCCCACCGCCACCATGGGGCACTCTGTTCACAACATTGACATCAGCAAACTGCTCGCCCACACAATGCCATACATGCTGTCTGCTATCTGCCCGGTACAGTTGAAACCGGGATTCATCCGTGAAGAGCACACTTCTCCAGTGTGCCAGTGAGCATTGGCCAACTGAAGTCAGTTACGAGACCCTGGTGAGGACAACGAGCATGCAGATGAGCTTCCCTGAGATGGTTTCTGATACTTTGTGTAGAGATTCTTTGGTTGTGCAAACCCACAGTTTCATCATCTTGCGGGTGGCTGGTCTCAGACGATCCCGCAGGTGAAGAAGCTGGATCTGGAGGTCCTGGGCTGGTGGTTATACATGGTCTGCGGTTGTAAGGCTGGTTGGATGTACTGCAAAAAATTATCTAACAACGGAGGCTTATGGTAGAGAAATTAACATTAAATTCTCTAGCAACAGCTCTGGTTGACATTCCTCCAATCAGCTTGCCAACTGCACACTTGCTCAACTTGAGACATCTGTAGCATTGTGTTGTGTGACAATTGCACATTTTAGTGGCCTTTTATTGTTCCTAGCACAAGATGTACCTGTGTAGTCAGCTTTTTGTCAGACCTGTCAGGTTGATGGTTACACTACATGGTCAAAAGTATGTGGAATTAGTGGTTTCAGCTATTTTGACCACACAGCCATGCAATCTCCATAGACAAACATTGGCAGTAGAACGGCCCGTACTGAAGAGCTCATTGACTTTCTACGCAGCACCGTCATAGGATGCCACCTTTCCAACAACTCAGTTCATCAAATTTCAGCCCTGCTAGAGCTGCCCCGGTCAACTCTAAGTGCTAGGCCACACAAGCTCACAGAACGGGACCGCCGAGCGCAACTTTGTGGCAACATTTGGGGAAGGTCCTTTCCTGTTTCAGCATGACAATACCATTGTGCACAAAGCAAGGTCCATACATAAATGGTGTGGAAGAACTTGACTGGTCTGCACAGAGCCCTGACCTCAACCCCATCGAACACCTTTGTGATGAATTGGAACGCTGACTGCGAGCCAGGCCTAATCGCCCAACATCAGTGCCCGACCTCACTAATGCTCTTGTGGCTGAATGGAGCAAGTCCCTGCAGCAATGTTCCAACATCTAGTGGAAAGCCTTCCCATAAGAGTGGAAGCTGTTATAGCAGCAAAGAGGGGACCAACTCCATATCAACGTTTGGCCAGGCACGACTCCAACACCATCATTAAGTTTGCAGACGACACAACAGTGGTAGGCCTGATCACCGACAACGACGAGACAGCCTACAGGGAGGAGGTCGGAGACCTGGCCGTGTGGTGCCAGGACGACCTCTCCCTCAACGTAACCAAAACTAAGGAGATGATTGTGGACTACAGGAAAAGGAGGACTGAGCACGCCCACATTCTCATCGACGGGGCTGTAGTGGAGCAGGTTGAGAGCTTCAAGTTCCTTGGTGTCCACATCAACAACAAGCTAGAATGGTCCAAACACACCAAGACAGTCGTGAAGAGGGCACGACAAAGCCTGCTCCACCTCGGGAGACTAAAAAGATTTGGCATGGGTCCTGAGATCCTCAAAAGGTTCTACAGCTGCAACATTGAGAGCATCCTGACTGGTTGCATCACTGCCTGGTACGGCAATTGCTCCGCCTCTGACCGCAAGGCACTACAGAGGGTAGTGCGTACGGCCCAGTACATCACTGGGGCTAAGCTGCCTGCCACCCAGGACCTCTACACCGGGCGGTGCCAGAGGAAGGCCCTAACAATTGTCAAAGACCCCAGCCACCCCAGTCATAGACTGTTCTCTCTACTACCGCATGGCAAGCGGTACCGGAGTGCCAAGTCTAGGACAAAGGCTTCTCAACAGTTTTACCCCCAAGCCATAAGACTCCTGAACAGGTAATCAAATGACTATCTGGACTTTTTGCATTGTGCCCCCGCTGCTGCTACTTTCTGTTTATCATATATGCATAGTCACTTTAACTATACTTTCATGTACATACTACCTCAATTGGACCGACCAACCAGTGCTCCCGCACATGGGCTATCTGCATTGTGTCCCACCACCCGCCAACCCCTTTTTACGCTACTGCTACTCTGTTCATCATATATGCATAGTCGTGTTAACCATAACTACATGTACATATACTACCTCAATTAGCCTGAAAACCGGTGTCTGTATGTAGCCTCGCTACTTTTACAGCCTCGCTACTGTATATACTGCTGTTTTTATTTCTTTACCTACCTATTGTTCACCTAATACCTTTTATTTTTTGCACTGTTGGTTAGAGCCTGTAAGTAAGCATTTCACTGTAAGGTCTACACCTGTTGTATTCGGTGCAAGGGAAAAACTTTGATTTGATTTGAATGTCCATGATTTAGGAATGAGATTCAACTTACACTACATGGCCAAAAGTATCTTGTTAAAGGAGAAACGCAAACATTTGTGCACAAAATTTGAGAAATAAGCTTTTTGTGCATATGGAACATTTCTGGGATATTTTATTTTAGCTTTTGAAACATGGGACCAGCACTTTATTGCGTTTAATATTTTTGTACAATGTAATAAAAATGTTTTGCTAGTGATATTCATAAACGTATAAAGGAAAACAGTCCACTTTAAAATATATATATTTTCACTGCCCCCTTTTGAGTACCGCATATCACAGACTCAGACCCCTTGACTTTTTCCACATTTTGTTACGTTAGGCTTATTCTAAAATTGAGATTGATTAAAAAAATAAATGCAAAAACAGGCTGGAATCTCTGCCAAAGGCGCTTCAACAAAGTACTGAGTAAAGGGTCTTAATGACTATGTAAATGTCATCTTTAAATTTGATGATTTTGATTTGTCATTATGGGGAATTGTGTGTAGGTGAAGGGGGGGACTATGAAATACATTTTAGAATATGGCTGTAACGTAATTAAATGTGGAAGAAGTTAAGAGGTCTGAATTCTTCCCATTCACATGTCATTGTATGCTGTTGCGTTAATATTTCCCTTCACTGGAACTAAGGGGCCTAGACCGAACCATGAAAAACAGCACCAGACCATTATTCAGGGATGCAAAAAAGGGCCCAAAATGTTATTTTTATTTTTTGCACTGAAACATGCAAAAAATACCTGCTTTGGGGAAATGCCGGTTTTAACTAATTAAATAAAGAATATGATCTACATGATCAATCTCTGTGTGTAAAATAAAGTGGTTAATGTGAACCTAACTCACAGCTAAAATCCAATGTTATTTGTTGCCTAGACTTTACTGCAAATGACACTCAAGTCTTGAGAAAAAACAGTACACTAATATTGCAGTTAGCCATGACACTTGTCGGAAAAAAACCCCATCTTAAAGTAGAAATAGAATGAAATAGGCATGCTATTATAGTGGCCACTATAGTAGACGATAAAAGACAGTACTGTGCAGCCGTCTTCATCGACCTGGCCAAGGCTTTCGACTGTCAATCACCGCATTCTTATCGGCAGACTCAATAGCCTTGGCTTCTCAAATGACTGCCTCACCTGGTTCACCAACTACTACTCAGACAGAGTTCAGTGTGTCAAATCTAATTGTCCGGACCTCTGGCAGTCTCTATGGGGGTGCCACAGGGTTCAATTCTCGGGCCGACTCTTTTCTCTGTATATATCAATAATGTCGCTCTTGCTGCGGGTGATTCCTTGATCCACCTCTACGCGGATGACACCATTCTGTATACCTCTGGCCCTTCTTTGGACACTGTGTCAACAAACCTCCAAACGAGCTTCAACGCCATACAACACTCCTTCCGTGGCCTCCAAGTGCTCTTAAATGCTAGTAAAACTAAATGCCTGCCCTTCAACAGATCGCTGCATGCACACGCACGCCCGACTAGCATCACTACTCTGGACGGTTCTGACTTAGAATATGTGCTAACTATAAATACCTAGAACTATAAATACCTAGATGTCTGGCTAGACTGTAAACTCTCATTCCAGACTCGCATTAAGCATCTCCGATCCAAAGTTAAATCTAGAATCGGCTTCCTATTTTGCAACAAAGCCTCCTTCACTAATGCTGCCGAACTTACCCTCGTAAAACTGACTATCCTACCGATCCTTGACTTTGGCGATGTAATTTACAAATTAGCCTCAAACTCTACTCAGCAAATTGGATGCAGTCTATCACAGTGCCATCCGTTTCGTCACCAAAGCCCCATATACTACCCACCACTGCGACCTGTATGCTCTCGTTGGCTGGCCAAACCCACTGGCTCCAGGTCATCTATAAGTCTTTGCTAGGTATAGCTCCGCCTTATCTAAGCTCACTGGTCACCATAGCAATACCCACCTGTAGCATGCACTCCAGCAGGTATATTTCACTGGTCATCCCCAAAGCCAACACCTCCTTTGGCCGCCTTCCCTTACGGTTCTCTGCTGCCAATGACTGGAACGAATTGCAAAAATCACTGAAGTTGGAGACTAACTTGAAGCATCAGCTGTCAGAGCATCTTACCGATCGCTGCAGCTGTACACAGCCCATCTGTAAATAGCCCATCCAACCAACTACCCACCTCATCCCCATATTTGTTTTTGTTTTCTGCTCTTTTGCACACCAGTATTTCTACTTGCACATCCTCTTGCACATCTATCACTCCAGTGTAAATTGTAATTACTTATATTGGCCTATTTATTGCCTTACACCCTTACTTCATTTGCACACACTGTATACAGATTTTTCTATTGCGTTATTGACTGTACATTTGTTTATCCCATGTAACTCTGTCGCTGTTTTTGTTGCACTGCTTTGCTTTATCTTGGCCAGGTCGCAGTTGTAAATGAGAGCATGTTCTCAACTGGCCTACCTTGTTAAATGAAGGTGAAATAAATTAAATAAAAACGTTGATGAAGTGCACAAGGCTACATGTGTGTAAAAAATAATGTTCACAATATGTATAATCCCCCTTACTCACGTGTTAGTCAAATTCAACACAACAAAAACAACATTTGGGCTACACTGCACATTATTACATTGTGCACTTTCTGCCTGTGGACATTATTCTACAATGTGACAGCAGAGAATGATACCCTTTGTTGGCATAATTGATCTCTTTCAGGCAGAGAGTAGACCTGGCATACCCCTTTTTTAGGGAAAAGGGGGAACATTAGTTCAGAGTACTCTAGTTAGTTCGTTAACATTTCACATAGATTGCCAGGGTCCAGTAAGCAACTAACGCGTTATAACTTGAAGAACGGCAAGGAGTCGTATACCAGTTAATACTATAGCGAATGGTTAGGTTACTAATGTTAGCTCATCTGATGTTGTACCGTTAGCTGTCACGTTATTAACCAGCTAATTTACACAAACTCAATTATTTGATCAGTTAAGTTGGCTAATGTTGCACATTTCTCTGGCTAGCTAATGTTGCTCAACATTTCTCTGGCTAGCTAATGGAGAATTTGATCCAGGTACTGTAGCAAGATACTTAACAATGCTAACAATACTTGTTCCACCACACTTCCTTCCTCACCTCAAACTTTCCAAATGCCAGTTTCAGTTACAGCTCATGAAGTAAGCTTCATCACCTTCTCCGTGGTCAGGCTTCTCGCCTACCTCTTCGTTATCGTTCAGGGGACGCGCTCTTTCAGCGCGCGCTGATTCTGTAACTAGCAAATTGGTTGTCTCTTCTCTTTTCAGTTGTGTGCTGCATTCTGTTATGTGAACGATTTGGCTGAGCCTTGGATACATCACCCGTTCACGTAAAGCCAGTAGAGATCTAAAGGCCCCCCCAAACTTTTCTCATCGGATATACACGAATCACGTAGGTCACCTAATTTGGATTCAAAACGGCACATTTTGCCAAAAGGTGACTAGTTTGCTTCCCTGGTTATTCCTTCACCAAACTTTACAGTTGGCACTTCATTCGGGCAGGTAGCCCTGGCATCTGCCAAACCCAGATTTGTCCATTGAACTGACAGATGGTGAAGCGGGTTTAAATCACTCCAGAGAATGCGTTTCTACTGTTCCAGAGTCCAGTGGCGGCATGCTTTACGCCACTCCAGCTAACACCATGCGCAATGCAAGCGATCTTATGCTTGTGTGCGGCTGCTCGGCCACGGAAACCCATTTCATCTAGCTCCTGACAAACAGTTCTTGTGCCGACCAATTCTTCCAGAGGCAGTTTGGAACTCGGGAGTGAGTGTTGCATTTTTATGCGCTGTGCACTCGGTGGTCCCGTTCTACTAATTCACGGCTGAGCCGTTGTTGCTCCTGGACGTTTCCACTTCACAATAACAGCACTGGGTGATTATGCAACTTTTCGGGCACTTTGGCCATGCAAACTTTCAGAAATTAAAACTTTTTCAAACACAATTTTACCAATATTGTACTTGTCTTTGATTTGTCTAGAAACTATATCTGATAATGGCTGCGATCGTACTATTCAGGAATTTATTTTTGTCATTTTTCCCAGACAGCCATAGACAAATGTCATTTCCATCACGACATTAAACATCCATTTTAGATGAAAATGAAATATCATACAATTGATTTATAACAGATTTCTTATACATTTGTACATGAACTTGTATTGAATATTTTTTTTTAAGGTTTTCCTAATTAATAATTAAACACGACGCCTGAATGTATAAACTTGCCTTGGTGACAGTTAAACATTTATTTATCATGACCCAACCTTTTTGTGAGATTATGATAACCATATTATTTCCATAGCTAAAACAAATAAATGTATGTAAATTATACATAATATACTCATTTACATCAAAAATGTGGGTTGTGGTGGAAATGACAAGGTGTGGTGGAAATGACATCTACGTAAAAAAAATGTATGAAAACAATATTTTATTGCAATCATTTTGAACAACAACCATTGTTAAACATTTCATTAATATAAGACAAAGTAAGATTCCAAAACACTGGAACTAGCACTTGAGAACAATGTGTTACAGATGCTACAAATAGAAATTCTAGCTTCTAATTCTAAGTTGTGCACTTTCGGAATATGTAATCATAGCATAGTCTAGTGATACATAGTGTAGTGATAATGTTTGTATTAACAAATGTGAAATTTGACATAAAATAACCCACAACTATTACCTGGTGTATCTTCATTGTCCCATGGATTGTCTCCGGGTGATCCGGTAGGAGGGCCTCTGCTCTCTCTCTTCCTCTGAGATATATAAGAGCTTGATAGCTGACTGATCTTTTGACAGTTCCTCAAATACAGTTTTTCCATTTGGGAGGTCCTTGCCTTGTGCCACAATTCCATCTGCTCTTCGTTTCACAGTTGCTCCTACCTTAGCTGGGCCTTTTCCATGTCCGGCTTCTAGGAAATTCCATGTAACTCTCTGGAAGCCCATTTCAAAGGGAAGGGTGGAGAGAGTATAAATTCTTTTTAGACCTATACTGGGTTGTAAGGCCCTTCACTCACAAAGTGTACAGCAGTAGCCGATGGGCAGAGCTCAAGGAAGTAGGCCAGTGTTTTTGAGAGATGGGCCCAGATGGCAGAGGGTTCATGCCGCATAGAAGAGCTCAGTGAGCAAAGTGAAACTGTATCATTTGTGGTATATCCAACACAGGTGTGGAGGGTCACCTGGTTGTGAGAATCACCAAAGTGAAATGCTTGGATTTCACTGGTGTATTTACACAGGTAGTTCTCTGCAAAGTCAATATGAATCTTTCCCCAGATTCTCTTTTAATTCTCTGTTTGGAGTATTGGTGTCGAATGTTGTACTTGTGTTTCCCCAACTTCTCTTTCTCTGTTGGAGAAGTCCTCCAATAGAATATGCAGTGTGCCACATACCTTTTCTTTTACTGTCAAATGTACAGTGAACTTCTCCATGTTTCCCTCTTTGTTTTTCTTCTCTCTCTCTTCAGCTTTGTTTTTCCACTCAAACCACCATTTCTGCTCATCATCATCACAGTCAGATGTTTTAAGCTCTTTGGCTTGGCAAAGGGAGCACTCTCTATACATGCACTCTTTCTTCAGGTGCTCACAACACAAAGACTCAACTTTCTCAATGTTGCTGCAGCTGATCACTTTGTGACGCTGTAGTTTGTCCGCCATGAACTGGAGGTTGGCGTGGGTTTTGCAGAGACATGTGTCCCTGTCTTGGACTGCTGGCTTGACAACCCAAAAAGGACGTATTTTGCAGAATTCACAGTAGGAAATTTGAATTTCTAAATATTCCCTCAAACTTCTGATGAAGGTTCTGAATTGTGCCATTCAAGAAGCGCCTCTGCTTTTTCTTCTTGTTTCTTGTTAGTGTGTCTTTTTTCCCTGTTGTTGCTCTGCTGTCATCACGTTCATAGAATCTAGTGATTTTCTCTTCTGTGGCAGTGCTAATTCTGTTACACTGACTTTTCCTGGAGTTTTGAAGACTTGATGGCCTGTTTTCATTTGCCCTCATTGATATTGCTGAAAAGCAAAATTCGCTGTTTGCGGCTTTGACCAGGCCATACTTTCTCAGGATGTTGCCTCTGAGCATTTTTGACTTGTTTGTCACTGCACATTTTTTTCATACTTTTGTTTTAACTTGGCAATGATGGCATTTTGAAACAAAATCCTTCAAGTTCTTTCCCTTTATTTGCTGTTTTGTCTTTGGGGAATCTTGTCTCTCCATTTTGTTCATCAGTCGTTCATACCTTTTGTATTTCTCAGCTTTCCGTAAAGCATTATCAAGTTTGACATTTGTCATACTAAGATCTCTGTATGCTTTTGAGCGACCTCTTCCAACCTTTTTCCTTACAGCAAGTATTCGACTTCTCATTCCTGTTGCAGACGATGAGGAAGGGGTATCGGGGCAGGTAAGTTAGGGGCAGGTATGTTAGCCTCATGTTCTGGCTGCAAGTCATCTGGTGACTGAGGTGGTGTGTTGCCTGATAGGTAGGTATCCATTGCAACTGTTCTCTTTAAAGTCTGTCTTCTATTCCATGTTCTTTGTTCTCGCTTTGAAAGCTCTGAGATAATTTCACTTCTCCCTTCTCTTTATTCTTCCAGTATCTCTCCCTGTCTTTTTGCAGATGTTCCTGGTATTGTATAGGAATTTTTTTTATTTTGTTTCTATATGTCTGTGCGGTTTTATGTGGCATCTTCAAAAAAATAAATACAAATACTACTAAGTTTTCAACCTTGGAGCATTTTTCTAGATTAAATTAATTTAAAGCATGATTAAATAAGCTTAAAGTAAAAAAAAAATCTAAGATAATGGATTTGTCATTTCCACCACTTTCGGTCATTTCCACCACACTTAAGTTTGATGGAAATGACAATTCTACAGTTTCTGGAGAAAATTAACAGACTGCTTAGCATGCTTTGGTTAATATTACAGCTAGCATATCGTTTACACTAAATATATAAAAAGAAATCTGAAGTTCTACCACAAATTAAATAAATTATAACCTGTTTGGAAATGACTGACAATTAAAATATTCTCTACATAAGCAACATTTACCTCGATTTTTCTTCAACTTATGGACATCACATCTGGAACAACTGTCCACTGCAGCCATGTGCTTTAGTGTCACTATGTTTCCATGGTAACTAAATTAACATTCTCTTGAAAACATGAGGAAAATTAATGAGGAATTTGTCCTCAGTGGTGATAATGACACTACTCCTAAAGGACAGGTATATTTTGTGTAAAAAACAATAAAGGGCATACTCACAATAAATATTGATATATATTTTATTTAATTGACTTTCTGTAGTACATAACATTAATAATTACACATTATATAATGTTTTCTCATAAAAAAACAGAAGCTTAAAAGTGTTGGTCAGGGACAAGGGCAAAATAGTGAGATTGAGGTATAAAATGCATCTGAAAAGTAGCTAAAATACTTGATAGAGAGGTGTTTTAAAAAAGTATGGGGTGATTCCAGTGTGAACTTAACATACAAGTATTTGTTCTATTTTTTTATAAAATCCCCAAAATTGACCCGAGGACATAGAAGTGCCCGTAGTCACCCACTTACAGTTGACCGGGGCAATGTTACGAATTGACTTGTTAGAAAGGTGGCATCATATGACGGCGCCACGTTGAAAGTCACTGAACTCTTCAAGAAGGCCATTCTGCCAATGTTTGTGTAAGGAGATTGCCTTACTGTGTGCTCAATTTTATACACCTGTCAGCAACGAGTGTGGCTGAAATAGCGTAATCCACAAATTTTGAAGGGCTATCCACATACTTGTGTTTATTTATTTCCTGCCAGGCATTTATTTATATATTTCTATATATATATATACTCAGCAAAAAAAGGAACATCCTCTCACTGTCAACTGTGTTTATTTTCAGCAAACTTAACATGTAAATATTTGTATGAACATAAGATTCAAAAACTGAACAAGTTCTACAGACCGGTGACTAACAGAAATTGAATGTGTCCCAGAACAAAGGGGGGGTTCGAAAGTAACAGTCCGTATCTGGTGTGGCCACTAGCTGCATTAAGTACTGCAGTGCATCTCCTCCTCATGGACTGCACCAGATTTGCCAGTTCTTTGCTGTAAGATGTTACCCCACTCTTCCACCAAGGCACCTGCAAGTTCCCGGGGAATGGCCCTAGCCCTCACCCTCCAATCCAACAGGTCCCGGACGTGCTCAATGGGATTGAGATCCGGGCTCTTCGCTGGCCATGGCAGAACACTGACATTACAGGCCTCGGTATAATGCTCATTCCTTTGACAATAAATGCAAATCTGACCATCATCCCTGGTGAGACAACTGACTCGTCAGTGAAGAGCAGTTTTTGCCAGTCCTGTCTAGTCCAGCGACGGTGGGTTTGTGCCCATAGGCGACGTTGTTCCCGGTGACATCTGGTGAGGACCTGCCTTACAACAGGCCTACAAGCCAATAAGTCCAGCCTCTCTCAGCCTATTGCGGACAGTCTGAGCACTGATTTAGAGATTGCGCGTTCCTGGTGTAACAGGATGGCAACTTGTTGTTGCTTGTACCTGTTCGCAGGTGTGATGTTCGGATGTACCGATCCTGGGCAAGTGTGACAGCTGTCCGTCCTGTCTCCCTTTAGCGCTGTCTTAGGTGACTCACAGTACGGACATTGCAATTTATTGCCGTGGCCACATCTGCAGTCCTCATGCCTAAGGCACGTTCACACAGATGAGCAGGGACCCTGGGCATCTTTCTTTTGGTGTTTTTCCAGAGTCAGTAGAAAGGCCTCTTTAGTGTCCTAAGTTTTCATAACTGTGACCTTAATTGTCTACCGTCTGTAAGCTGTTATTGTCTTAATGACCGTTCCACAGGTGCATGTTCATTAATTGTTTATGGTTCATTGACCAAGCATGGGAAACAGTGTTTAAATCCTTTACAGTTAAGATATGTGAAGTTATTAGGATTTTTTTTTATCTTTGAAAGACAGGGTCCTGAAAAGGGATGTTTCTTTTTTTTTGCTGTGTTTTTATCGATCTAAGGTTTGGGGTCACTTACAAATTTCCTTGTTTTTGAAAGAAAAAAGAACATCAAATTGATCAGAAATATAGTGTAGACATTGTTAATGTTGTAAATGACTTGGAGCTGGAAATGTCAGATTTTTTTATGGAATATCTACATATGTGTACAGAGGTCCATTATCAGCAACCATCACTCCTATGTTCCAATGTCACGTTGTTATCTAATCCAAGTTTATCATTTTAAGAGGCTAATTGATCATTAGAAAACCCTTTTGCAATTGTTAGCACAGCTGAAAACTGTTGTTCTGATTAAAGAAGCAATACAACTGGGCTTCTTTAGACTAGTTGAGTATCTGGAGAATCAGCATTTGTGGGATTAATATGGGAAACCTTTTAATTATATTTGCTGACACGTTGCAGTCAAATTTTGGCACCGTAAGCTTAGCTATCTAGCTTTGTAAACCACACCCCTCTGCAACCACGCCTTCTGCGATGTTGATTACAAGGCGGTACGTATTTAAATTGGGTAAGAGAATAAAACAGTACCATTGGTGTATTCATATTAGATTTTGATATCACAATCCCCCTAAATAATCCCGCCTTCTGAATTCGTGTTTAACATGGGGAAGTTGACAAATGACTTTATGATCAAACTTTATCAATGTACCAGCAACACTCATTTTTCATGATCTGATTTCATCCAAATATCATGAAAATAATTATTTTTTGACTGTGCAGGACCTTCTAAGTAAGCATGGTGTATGAGTAACTGATCATGTATCGGCGTCTCTTCTCGCCTCCACAGGGCTCAGACAGTGACGACTCCCAGGACTCCTCAGACAGTGGAGCCTCTGCCCAGAAGACCAGAGAGATACTGGCCAGACGGCCCTCCTACAGGTAGCCACCACCGCGCTGTTGTGTCAAACACCATCTTAACCTGTCCATGTAGTGGTAGAAAGAAGTGTGTGCAGACTGCAGAGGTCAATGCTGGTGATGGACTGGGATATTGGTGGCGCTTCCAGTCTCCTTCTCACCTAATTTAACACCTGACCCCACCACCTTCTCTTTTTGGTGTTATGTTCCAACATTTTAAATGTTACTTTTTACATTGGGTAAAAGTACAGACGCCGAGCTTCAAAATGGTATATCATACAGTGCATTCAGAAAGAATTCAGACCCTTTTACTTTTTCCACATTTTGTTACGTTGCAGCCTTATTCTAAAATAGATTGAATAAATATGTATTCTCCTCAATCTACACACAATACCCAATGACAAAGCGAAAACAGTTTTTTACAAAATATTTGCATGACAAGGATTTCTCGTTAAATGACAACAAACATTTCAATGAAGAAGCCCTACTGTTTCAAATGGGCTTTCACTTTCTGAAATTCCGCTTGTCTTGAAAAATGTATGCACGAACAGCCCCTAATATACTTGCCTAAGACCAAAACGAACAAAAATAATGTTGTCGTAATATATGCACAAACTGTTCTGAACATGCGGACGCCTTCTGCCTTAAAGATGATTTTATGCTTAACCTGGCAATGCGGTCCGTAGGCTCCGTACTGATGTGACGCAATTGCAGGCTTTGCAGAGGCCAACTCAAGCTCCAAACGCCTCCCAGAATTTGTAACAATGGAGGGCTCCGTATAGATGCGCATTGACATAATTGGTAGACATTAGGTGGGGGCGGAACGTCCTGTAAAAAAACACTCCGTTGACAACAGCTCAGGACCTGGTTTCCCAAATGCATCTTAGGCCAAGTTATTTGATAGTCATGGGATCTTATGGTTCTAAGATGAACTTAGTCTTCAGATACTTTTGGGAAACCGGGCCCTGTTCTGCGACGCTCAATAAGTATAATGCCCTGACTTTTACGGCGATGCGGCAGAGGCGACGGATTGACCATAAATCGGCGTTTAGACTCACCCATCTCTTGTGTGACTGGCCATGTGCTAAAGCAGTGAGGTAGTGTTTAAACAAAGATTTCCAGATTAAAATACTTTAACTTATTAAGTGCTAAAGGCAGTAGCCAACAATTAGGAAAAACTAAACACACACAAGTAAAAACACTATCTAGACCTAGGCCTATATCATAAGATCCTTTTGAGTAACTTTGGTTCAGGTTATGATATGAAGAAAAGAATCTAGCCTGAGAGCATATTTCTGTCCTGCGCTTTGGAGCAGGACATGTCATGCCCATAGCCTTTTCAGTGCAAAAGTCTGGATTTTCTAAAAAAAAAATACCTGTATGGGGGATGGTTGCACATCTCTGGAAGGAAGGACATCAACGTTGCACAGCAGCTGAAACCTGGTCCAGCTGAGTGAAAGCTACTTGGCAGCAACAACACCAGGCTCCAGACAATTGAAGCTGTAATGGAGGAAAGCAGACAAAAATAGTCATTGCATGCCAGCAATAACATTCCTTGGCCCCAAGTTCAAGCAATAAGCTCAAAGTACAAAGACAAAATACCTGAAATGTTGGTTGTTTACCCTCGTTCATCTCCTTGTACTGGGGACGGAGAGCAGGTTGATGCTGAAAGACAAATTCCAGAAAAATAGGTTAATACATGAATTCATTCATCTCTATCTTTGACTGTTGGCTGCTACAGCTGTACTAAAATGCCCTGTACACTCAACCTGCTTCCAGCCAAACAATTGCAATGCAGACACTACAAGATAACTAAATGGATTTAGGAAACATTTAACTAGATAATTACCAGCTAGTTGAACATGCACAAAACAAGTCTATAATCCAATGTAGATAGCTAGCTATTTAGCCATAATTTCGTTGTGACTAGCTAGCCAACTTAGCATGTCCCTATGACTTAACATGGAGTTTGATTTAGCATTCGCACCACAGAGGCTAATTTCAGTAGCTAGCTAGGTAAACATGACAAACTGGCCAACATGACAAAGATTATCTTTATGTCATGCATGGCTTAGCAAATCAGCAATCAACATTAAGAGCAGAATGCAACTGGCCAGCTCCGCTAGCTGGCTGGAACGTTACCTGTATGCAATTGGCTAGCTAGCTAACAATGAAAATTTTTTTTTGATACAGTTGAGACAATAACGTATGTACAGTCCATTGGAAAAGTCTTCAGACCCCTTGACCTTTTCCAATTTTTTTACGCTACAGCCTTATTCTGCAATGGCAGAGGAATTTGTATTTATTTAATCAATCTACACACAATACCCCATAATGACCAAAGCGAAACAGGTTTTAGTCATTTTTGTGAATTTATTCAAACAAAAAAAATATTTACATAAGGATTCAGACCCTTTGCTATGAGACTCGAAATGGAACTCGGGTACATCCTGTTTCCATTGATCATCCTTGATGTTTCTACAATTTGGAGTTCACCTGTGGTAAATTCAATTGATTGGACATGATTTGGAAAGGCACACACCTGTCTATACAAGGTCCCACAGTTGACAGTGAATGTCAGAGGAAAAACCAAGCCATGAGGTCGAAGGAATTGTCTGTAGCCCTCCAAGACAGGATTGTGTCGAGGCACAGATCTGGGGGAGGGACTCTTCCTAGAGCTGGCCGCCCGGCCAAACTGAGCAATCGGGGGAGAAGGGCTTTGTTCAGGGAGTTTACTGAGAACCCGATGTTCACTCTGACAGAGCTCCAGAGTTCCTCTTTGGAGATGGTTGTCCTTCTGGAAGGTTCTCCCATCTCTGCAGCACTCAACCAATCAGTGCTTTATGGTAGCGTGGCCAGACGGAAGCCACTCCTCAGTAAAATGCTCATGACAGCCCGCTTGGAGGACTCTCAGACCATGAGAAACAAGATTCTCTGGTCTGATGAAACCAAGATTGAAGTCCTTGGCCTGAATCCCAAGCGTCATGTCTGGAGGAAACCTGGCACCATCCCCTATGGTGAACCATGGTGGTGGCAGCATCATACTGTAGGGATGTTTGTCAGAGGCAGGGCCTGGGAGACTTTTTTTCTAAACCTGTTTTCGCTTTGTTATTATGGGGTATTGTGTGTAGATTGATGGGGGGGGGGACTAATCAATTTTAGAATTAAGTTGTAACGTAACAAAATGTGGAAGAGGTCAAGGGGTCTGAATACTGTAGCTATCTTGGCATTTTACCTGTAGACTTAACTGTGTATGGACTAGGATCATTCATGGCAGTCTGAAACTTCCCAAATTTAAAGCTGCTAGCAGCAATGCCGGGGTTAAAGCGGTGGGCCCACTTTGCCACCATCAGGACCAATTTTAAAACATTTCCCTAGGATGAGCTACTTCTGTACTCCTAGAATGATATCTTTTAGATGTTTACTAGTGAGCCACTTATTCTCCATTCATTTTCCAGTCTCATTAGTTTGGTTCTGTAGCATAGTGTGTTTTGGTGTAAGGATTTCGGTAATGGATTATTGTATGAGGAATCTCCCGCTTCTTCACGGTGGTCTGTAGGAAGATCCTCAATGAGCTGTCTGCTGAGGAGGTGGCGTCACGGAATGAAGGAGAGGATGAAAACCCTGCTTCCTCTGGCATGACCACAGTGACAATGCCCAACACCCAGACAATCTACCAGACTAGTAGCGGCCAATACAGTAAGGGTTGCCCTACTACATAGCAGTACAACAACCACACACCATCCTACCAGTGCATCATTTTGTCACCATAAATAGATTATACAGTTGGATATTGTTAGAATTGGAGGCACTTGTTGAGTAAGGGACCATCAATAATGGGCTTCTACAGTTTTGTGAAAATATATCGCACCGCCGGGGACAGGGAGTGCAAACTGGCTCCCGAGGTGTGGTATTGTAAGCATGCACAAATCCCTCAACGTTTAACAGGCTTTCAACTCCGGCAGCCATGCGCATGAACAGAAAAGTGAATCTTCACACAGTTGCAGTTTCTTTTATAGAAATGTATATATCAAAAAAATGCTACTGATTTTTTTTTTTCTCTTTTTCCTCATACCTAGTAGTTACCATTGTCCCTAACTTCCTGTGTGTTTATTGTCTGTAGTTACCATCGCCCCTAATGGCGCCATCCAGCTGGCCAGCCCAGGGTCAGAGGGCCTACAGGGGTTACAGACTCTCACCATGACCAACTCAGGCCAACAACAGGGCACCACTATCCTACAGTACGCTCAGACGCCCGATGGACAGCAGATACTTGTGCCCAGCAACCAGGTGGTCGTACAGAGTGAGTATGGCTTCATGACTCACGGTAAGCGTTGAGACGATACCACAAGGAGAAGTACCCAGTAGTGCCTGCTAAACCCCCCATAATAGTCTTGTCACTAAAGCTTCTCTGAAGGTGTGTAAATATGCACTGATCCCAGCTTGTGGTCCACATTGTAATGTGTTGAGATTATAAAGAGGAGATGCTCTCATCTACTGTTTTGATTGGCCTCATCCCCCTCAGATGCAGGAGGAGAGATGCAGACGTACCAGATCCGCACGGCACCCACAGCGCAACAGACCGTGGTCATGACTTCCCCTGTAGGAATATCTGAACAAAAGAGTGGCGACCCCACAATGAAGAGAGAGATCCGCCTCGCCAAGAACAGGTGTGTGTGTGTGTGTGTGTGTGTAAGGATGTGTTGTGGCAGTGCACAGTTGGTCCCTTTGTCTGTTTGTGTGTGAACCTTAAAGGACAACTGAACACAAGAACCAACTTCTCTGGTTGAAAAAGGCCTATGTGGCATTGATATTAGTCAAACATTTATTCCAGAACCAAAATGTACTAAAGTGTAAGTAGAATCATTTTGGTCATAAAATCGGTATATTCCAAAAGTGTAACTGAAGATCTCAACTTACATGAGGTTTGGGTTTTGATTTCAAACCTGCCCACACAGGACCGCTGCCTGGCACAGTAATCACGGCTGGCAGTAATGAAATCATCTGGATCACAGCTGCCTGGTGTGCTGTAGTGCACACTATCCAATCGCTCACCAGACTCAATCTACTACCCGGCCACTTATTTACAGACATCCAAAGTAACCATTAGCACACAGCGCCTCAGACGTGATTAGATAGCATTTGCCACAATGTCTTACATTGCTATGTTAAAAGAGTGAGTTCTTTTATAAAAGGCTTTTTCCCCCCCAACTAAAATTCCAGAGTGGCGCGGTGGTCTAAGACACTACATCTCCGTGCAAGAGGCGTCACTGTAGTACCTAGTTCGAATCCGGGCTGCATCACATCCGGCCGAGATTGGGAGGCGTAAAATTGGCCCAGCGTCGTCCGGGTTTGGCCGGGGTAGGCCGTCATTGTAAATAAGAATTTGTTCTTAACTGACTTGCCTAGTTAAATAAATTGTAAAAATTAAATAATGTTTGTGAGCTAACGTTAGCCTCAGAAATTCAACTTTTATAAAAAATGGCAACATCTAAAAAGCAGGATGCTCGAAGCATGGAATTCCCTGACTAATCACGTACATGTTGCCATGCTGCGTCACGTGGTAAGCCATGTGGTGTGGTGGCCTGTTTGGGATGGTGACCGACTAGGAACCAACAACATTACTGCAAGGATATGATATAGTGAACATAACACACCCACATCGAACCACACCACTAAGACTGAAATCTTGTTTTCCTTAATGAGCAACAGAAAAACACATGGAGAATCGATGAGTTCAGTCGCTCTTTAAATGTAATCCTCTAAAGCAGTTTTCTGTGTTTCTCCCTGGCAGGGAAGCTGCCCGTGAGTGTCGCAGGAAAAAGAAGCAATACGTCAAATGTCTGGAGAACCGTGTGGCGGTGCTGGAGAACCAGAACAAGACTCTCATTGAGGAACTCAAGACGTTAAAGGACCTGTACTGTGTCAAAACAGGATAACCAGGATGAAGAGAAGCCAGCCAGCGAACAGGACATTTGACGGCAGTTAGCGGCTCAGCTCTGCCACATGGACAACGCGGGGTTAACCGGGAACACATTTCATTTCAGACCTGAAATCCTTCCTCCTCAGTTTTTGTGTTTTATACTCTGTTTTAACAAACATGTTGTGAGTGGTGGCCATGGGAACTGTCACATTTTTAAAAGACAATGAAAGGGTGTGAAGAGGTTGACTGTATCGTTGTCTTTTTATTGAGCTAACGAATGGATTACTAACTCTTAAATTTGTATTTGTGTATATTTTGTAAGCACACGGGAGGCGTGAATTGTGAGCTTTATCATTGACATTCAATTTCCAATTGTGTCACCCTTTTCCAGAATGGGCTCCTTATTTTCCTTTGTTTTTTTTTAGCAGTAGGATAAATTTGCTGTTTTTAACATCTATCAATTTGCGGCTGAATTGATTGTATGATGACTTCATGATGTGATTTCATGTGAACCAGCTATTCCCACCCCCCATTCTTTCCCCCATGAGGAAATGTTACAAGTACTATTCCTTATCCTTGTCAAGAGGGATGTAAGGGGTATTAGATAAGATAACATTGTGTAAGGCGGACTTTGCTGTTACTAAGACAATCTATCAGGGAGAACACACAATGGCAGGGTAATATTTATTTTCTATTTCTGGAGAGGGGGAATGAGCGAATCAAACAAAAAGAGGGAAATAAATGTCACAAATTCTGTAAGTAAATTGAAATAAATATTTTTCCAGTCTTTACATACATTGCTTACTGGGGATTTTTCTGTTACATATTGTACATTTTCGGGGGGGCTCAACACTCATTTGGGCTGTCCAGTGGTGGAAAAAAGTTGTCATACTTCAGTAAAATTAAAGATACCTTTTTTAATAGAAAATGACTCAAGTAAAATACTACTTGAGTAAAAGTATTTGGTTTTACATATACTTAAGTATCAAAAGTACTTTTAATTGCTAAAATATTCTTAAGTATAAATCATTTCAAATTCCTTATTAAACAAATCAGACGGCACAATTTTTTATAGATAGGAAGGGGCACACTCCAACACTCAAATCATTTACAAACGAAGCGTTTGTGTTTAGTGATTCCGCCAGATCAGAGGCAGTAGGGATGATAAGGGATGTTCTCTTGATAAGTGTGTGAATTGGACCATTTTCCTGTCCTGCTGAGCATTCAAAATGTAAATAGTACTTTTGGGTGTCAGGGAAAATGTATGGAGTAAAAAGTACATTATTTTCTTTAGGAATGTAGTGAAGTAAAACTTGTCCTAAATATAAAAAGTAAAGTACAGATACCCCAAAAAACGACTTAGGTAAAAGTACAACTTAAGTACTTTACACCACTGGTCCAGTCTCTCCCATTTTAGTGACAAGTATTTGTGAGGTTTTCATTGGTATACGATGACCTCTAATGGTCATTGATGCAGTTTCCCACCTAGCAATGTTTGTAGATCAAGAGCATGGGGGCCATTGTCTAGGCCAGGTTCTGAAAGCGGTCGACACTACTTTCCAAGGTAAACATTTTTAAAACACCGTTTGGAAATGAGGTGTTTTGTATGGATTGGTATACAATGTATTGAGATGTTGTATTTCAGTTTAGCCCCATATTACACTGCATTAACTTTATAGTTAGCCTATGCCTCATGCAGCCAATAGCTATGCTGCTAGCCAATGGACGTGGTTAGTTTGTACTATGAAGTACAAGGCAGGCTAGCTAGCAAATGTTGTAATGTGCTTGGTTCAACTAAATCTAGTGTAGTTTATTTCTGGAGGAGAGACAGTCCTTCAGTCAATGCATGTATAGGGGTAAATGTAGCCAACTAAACTCAACACCACATTTACGATAGTAAATCGGAGTTGCGTTTAGTTGGCTAGGGAACCTTTTTTACATAAGTATTCAGACCCTTTGCTATGAGACTTGAAAATGAGCTTAGGTGCATCCTGTTTCCATTGATCATCCTTGAGATCAATTGATTGGACATGATTTGGAAAGGAACACACCTGTCTATATGAGCAAAAACCAAGCCATGAGGTCGAAGGAATTGTCCGTTGAGCTCCGAGACAGAATTGTGTCGAGGCACAGTTCTGGGGAAGGGTACCAAAAAATTTCTACACCATTTAAAGTCCCCAAGAACACTGTGTCCTCAATCATTCTTAAATGGAAAAGGTTGTGAACCACCAAGACTCTTCCTAGAGCTGGCCGCCCGGCAAAACAGAGCAATCGGGGGAGAAGGTGACCAAGAACCTGATTGTCCCTCTGACAGAGCTCCAGAGTTCCTCTTAAGATGGGAGAACCTTCCAGAAGGACAACCATCTCTGCAGCACTCCACCAATCAGTCCTTTATGCTAGAGTGGCCAGAAGGAAGCCACTCCTCAGTAAAAGGCACATGGCAGCCCGCTTGGAGTTTGCCAAAAGGCACCTAAAGACTCTCAAACCATGAGAAACAAGATTCTCTGGTCTAATGAAACCAAGATTGAACTCAGACTGGGGTGAAGATTCACTTTCCAACAGAACAATAACACTAAACGCACAGCCAAGACAACGCAGGAGGGACTTCGGGACAAGTCTCTGAATGTCCTTGAGTGGCCCAGCCAGAGCCTGGACTTGAACCCAATCGATCATCTCTGTAGAGACTTAAAACTAGCTGTGCAGCAACGCTCCCCATCCAACCTGACAGAGCTGGAGAGTATCTGCAGAGAAGAACAGGAGAAACTGACCAAATACAGGTGTGCAAAGCTTGTAGTGTCATAACCCAAAAGACTTGAGGCTGTAATCACTGCCAAAGTTGCTTCAACAAAGTACTGAGTAAAGGGTCTGAATACTTATGTAAATGTAATATTTAATTAATTTGTTTTTATAAATTTGCAAAAACATTTATAAGATCTTGGTTTTGCATGTCGTTATGGGGTATTGTGTGTAGATTGATGAGGGGGGAAAACGATTTAATCAATTTTAGAATAAAGATGTAACGTAACAAAATGTGGATAAAGTCAAGGAGTCTGAATACTTAATGAAAGCACTGTACACCCTCCAAAAGATGAATACAGCATTAAAAGCCCTGGAACTAACCATCTAATTTACTAGTCGCTTGGACCTGATCTGACACCTTGTATTGAAGTGTATGGTGTAGATCACCAAATGTTAGATGTAATTATACTGTATGTTATGTACATAACATCATCTAGCCTAATTGGGGTCAAAGGAATTTAGATCATTCTGTTTTTAATTTTTAATGAATTTGTCACATTTCAAAACACCGGTTTTCGTTTTGTCATTATGGGGTATTGTGTGTAGATTGATGAGGGGGGAAAAATCTATTTTAATCCATTTTAGAATAAGGCTGTATGGTAACAAAATATGAAAAATGTCAAGGGGTCTGAATACTTTCCGAATGCACTGTAGTTTGACTATATGAAATAGTGACTAATTAGTTTTTTCTGTTCTTCTTTAACCTCTTACAGATCCGCCCATTTTTTTCAATTTTCGCCTAAAATGACATACTCAAATCTAACTGCCTGTAGCTCAGGACCTCAAGCAAGGATATGCATATTCTTGATACCATTTGAAAGGAAACAATTTGAAGTTTGTGGAAATGTTAAATTAATGTAAGAGAATATAACACATTAGATCTCGTAAAAGATAATGACAAGAAAAAACATGTACTATCATCTTTGAAATGCAAGAGAAAGGCCATAATGTATAAGGCACTACATCACATACCAGCAGAACCTGTTGGACCAGCACCAGAGACAGACACCAGACTGTTGTGGCATCATTTGTAAGTTCTCTTATTAGCTGCAGAGCATGTGTAAAACTCAAATGGAACTGTTTTGAACACAGACAACACTGAAGGGCAAAGTTATTGTGGCCAGCCTCAATGGAGGTCTATTACATTTTAGTAATTTAGCAAACATTCTTATCCAGAGTGACTTACAGGCGCGATTAGAGTTAAGTGCCTTGCTCAAGATCACGTCAACAGATTTTTCACCTAGTCTGCTCGTGTATTAGAACCAGTGACTTTTCAGTTACAGGCCCAACGCTCTTAACTGCTAGGATACCTGCCCCCCAAGCATCTCAATCCAGCAGACACAGTCCATAGTCCGGGTGTTGATTTCACAGCTCATCGAGAGGTTTGGAGAAACATGTTCTATAGTAGTTATATCATTATGGTCCTTATGACAGGAATTGTGACTGTGATTCTTTTGTAAACATTGTACCTTTTGATTAATGTTGTATTCTCTGTTTATCCCTCTTCTTTCAGCCCAACATCTGAGACAGACACAACTTACATCTTCATTACTGGAACAGTTCCCTTGCCTCAAGGATTCAGAAGGTAAAGGCTGTAAGTTGCCAATCTGCCAAGACTGCCACTACTTTTTCATTCCAATGTGGAATTAGAATTCTGTTGTTGTTGATGTCAGAAAACCTTCCATACACCTGCAATAGGTCCTTTTTCACATTTCTGATTCACACTTCTACCTAGATCAGTAAAACAATTATAACACTCCTGTTTAAACTGTTCAACCCTGTTTGTATTGAGATGGTAAAACAATGTATCAAGAATGAAGAGAGAGATCAGCCATGCGAAGGGTTAACTCTGCTACAGAGCACAGAGACTCACCTGGATCCTCATCAGATAGCCCCACCCTTAAAGAGACACAAACTGATCGACCCTGTGGAGAACCTAGAAGACAGGATCTGTAAGAAGCACGAAAGACTCCTGGAGATGTTCTGTAGGACTGACCAGACATGTGTGTGTCAGGGAGACCACAAGACTCATGACACTGTCCCTATAGAGGAAGAGTGTGGAGAGAGGAAGGTTCAGCTGGGGAAAACTGAAGCAGAACTGCAGCAATTTATTCAGGAGCGACTGAAGAAGGTTAAAGACATCAAACTCTCAGTAGATCTCAGCAAGAGAGATGCAGAGAGGGAGATAGTAGACAGCGTACAGGTCTTCACTGCTCTGGTGCGTTCCATTGAGAAAAGCCAGGTTGAGCTTGTTAAAGTGATTGAGGAGAAGCAGAAAGCAGTAGAGAGGCAGGCTGAAGGGCTCATTAAAGAGCTGGAGCAGGAAATCACTGAGCTAAAGAGGAGAAGCAGTGATCTGAAGCAGCTTTCACACACTGAGGACCACCTCAAACTTCTCCAGAGCTTCCTGTCTCTAGTGTGCACCCCTCAACCCACCAAGGACTGGTCTGGGATCAGTGTTCACAGTGATCTGTGTGTGGGGACTGTGAGGAGAGCAGTGTCTCAGCTGGAGGAAGCACTGAATAAAGAGATGGAGAAGATGCCTGAAGTCAAACCGCAGAGGATCCAGCAGTATGCAGTGGATGTGACTCTGGATCCTGATACAGCAAATCTCTATCTCATCCTGTCTGAGGATGAGAAGCAAGTAAGACGTGGAAACACACCACGTAATCTTCCTCCCAATCTAAAAAGGTTTGATGGTCATCGGTTTGTCTTTGGAAAGGATGGCTTCTCCTCAGGAAGATTTTATTATGATGTGACGGTTAAGGGTAAGACTAGATGGAATTTAGGAGTGGCCAGAGAGTCCACTGACAGGAAGGGGAAAATCAAAATGAGAACAAAGGATGGACTCTGGACTGTGTCCCGGAACTTTGCGAATGTGTACAAAGCCGGTACCTGCCCCCCTGTTCTCCTCTCCCTGAGAGAGAAGCCCCAGAAGGTGGGGGTGTTTGTGGACTATGAGAAGGGTCTGGTCTCCTTTTATGATGTGGAGGCCAAGTCTCATATCTACTCTTTCACTGGCTGCACCTTTACAGAGAAACTCTATCCATACTTCGGCCTCAAGGATTCAGAGGGTAAAGGCTGTAAGTTATATTTTAATTTTGAAACTCACTGCATTATTTATCATGCATGAGCTTGGCTATTTCCACCAAAATGGAGCCCTTGAAGGTGTAATCGCTTTGATTGGTTCTCCCAACATTTTACCAAGCCATATTGAACACAAAGGGTCTTGAAAAAAATAAGACTTATCTTCAGGCATGCTTGGTACATCCAAGGATGACGCCACAGTCCTTCTACTTCTTTCTTTGAGGAATGCCTCAGGAACCTGAGAAAGCGGAGTCGGAGACCAGGATGGCTCAACTCTACAGCTGCAGCCGTCGAAGAAGACAGACCAAGCATGAGTCCTGTCTTGCCTGGTAAATGTTTCAGTATATGGAGTGAGTATGCACACAAACATACTACCTCCTGAGGGGGGAAGATATTAGTACAGACCCGATTGTCTGTATTAATTGTTGTTATTTGTTGTTACTGAGCGATTTAATTGATTCAAATAGACGCATAATGATATTAGGCCATGATGGTCTACAGTTTTTCACACATCAGCTGCAACTTTGTTGATATACACAACTTACTATATTTAGGGAAAGCGGGATTTCCCAAGTAAAATGTTGCATGAAATACCTTTTGCCCATAAGAGTCAGATGTGTCCCATAAAGAAAACAGCCATCCAGAGGGCTTAGTGGATACTTGAAAACGGGTCCAAGACCATGGAGTAAATTCCAATCACAGTTGCTGGATACTCCAGGCATGGTGGGTCAGAATTCAAAGTATGATTTAATTATAACTTATTTTCTTGTACCAGTTTCACAGATGTACAAAATAATATGCATTACAGCTTAGATTTTGCCATTGAAAGTGCTACCTTTCAATCTACCCTTCTAATCTAAATGATAAACAAATTCATAGATTTATTTGTGTCTACCTGTTCTCCAGATTTTGATTCACTCAACTTTGGATGTTCAACAAAGCTGACCGAAAACAATTTTCACCAAGAAGATACTGTGTCTTGGCTCGCAAGGATATTCATGCTGCGAACCTGCTGTCAGAGCTGGAGGCAGACGTGATTACTGCAGGTACATATTGAAATAAAAGTGCTATCTCAAATGTTCATCCACTTTGATCCATTTTTATTCTCCCCCAGATAAAAAAAGGTGACATGGCCCGATGGTGCTGTCAATGCTGCTCCCACTACCAATGTACCGAGTTGGGAGGAAGAATGTCCGCTCAAATATCCTCGAGGCCAGAAAGTCATTTCTTGACTTGCAGCCTAACTATAGATGTGAATATTAAGTACGTCTTAAACTGTGGACAAAGTGGCAGAGACTCAACACCATGCAGATTAACATCCTGCACAGTGATGGACTTTTGGGGGCGGCAGGTAGCCTAGTGGTTAGAGCGTTGGGCTTGTAACCGGAAGGTTGCAAGGTTGAATCCCCGAGCTGACAAGGTAAAAATCTGTCGTTCTGCCCCTGAACTGTTCCTAGGCTGTCATTGAAAATAATTTGTTCTTAACTGACTTGCCTAGTTAAATAAAGGAAAAATAAAAAAAAATTCAAATCAAATTTTATTTGTCACATACACATGGTTAGCAGATGTTAATGCGAGTGTAGCGAAATGCTTGTGCTTCTAGTTCCGACCATGCAGTAGTATCTAACAAGTAATCTAACAAATTCACAACAACTACCTTATACACACAAGAGTAAAGGAATGAATACGAGTATGTACATATAAATATATGGATGAGCGATGGCTGACCGGCATAGGCAAGATGCTGTAGATGGTATGGAGTACAGTATATACACATATATATGAGATGAGTAATGTAGGATATGTAAACATTATATAAATGGCATTGTTTAAAGTGGCTAGTGATACATTATTTCATCCAATTATAATTATTAAAGTGGCTAGAGATTTGGGTCGATGACCGAACGGCATAGGCCGTAGATGGTTTAGAGTACAGTGTATACATTTGATATGAGTATGTCGGATACGTAAACATTATATACAAAATTGTTTAAAGTGGCTAGTGATACATTTGTTACATCCAATTCCTATGTATAAAGTGGCTAGAGATTTAAGTCAGTATGTTGGCAGCAGCCACTCAATGTTAGTGATGGCTGTTTAACAGTCTGATGGCCTTGAGGTAGAAGCTGTTTTTCAGTCTCTCGGTCCCAGCTTTGATGCACCTGTACTGACCTCGCCTTCTGGATGATAGCGGGGTGAACAGGCAGTGGCTCGGGTGGTTGTTGTCCTTGATGATCTTTTTGGCCTTTCTGTGACATCGGGTGGTGTAGGTGTCCTGGAGGGCAGGTAGTTTAACCCGGTGATGCGTTGTGCAGTCCTCACTACCCTCTGGAGAGCCTTACGGTTGTGGGCGGAGCAGTTGCCGTACCAGGCGGTGATACAGCCCGACAGGATGCTCTCGATTGTGCATCTGTAAAAGTTTGTGAGTGATTTTGGTGACAAGCCAAATTTCTTCAGCCTCCTGAGGTTGAAGAGGCGCTGTGCGCCTTCTTCACCACGCTGTCTGTGTGGGTGGACCAATTCAGTTTGTCCGTGATGTGTACGCCGAGGAACTTAAAACTTTCCACCTTCTCCACTACTGTCCCCTCGATGTGGATAGGGTGCTCCCTCTCCTGTTTCCTGAAGTCCACGATCATCTCCTTTGTTTTGTTGACGTTGAGTGAGAGGTTATTTTCCTGACACCACACTCCGAGGGCCCTCACCTCCTCTCTGTAGGCCGTCTCGTCGTTGTTGGTAATCAAGCCTACCACTGTAGTGTCGTCAGCAAACTTGATGATTGAGTTGGATGCGTGCTTGGCCACGCAGTCATGGGTAAACAGGGAGTACAGGAGAGGGCTGAGAACGCACCCTTGTGGGGCCCCAGTGTTGAGGATCAGCGGGGTGGAGATGTTGTTTCCTACCCTCACCACCTGGGACCGGCCCGTCAGGAAGTCCAGGACCCAGTTGCACAGGGCTGGAGTCGAGACCCAGGGTCTCGAGCTTAATGACGAGCTTGGAGGGAACTATGGTGTTAAATGCTGAGCTGTAGTCGATGAACAGCATTCTTACATAAGTATTCCTCTTGTCCAGATGGGTTAGGGCAGTATGCAGTGTGATTGCGATTGCGTTGTCTGTGGACCTATTGGGACGGTAAGCAAATTGGAGTGGGTCCAGGGTGTCTGGCAGGATGGAGGTGATATGATCCTTGACTAATCTCTCAAAGCACTTCATGATGACGGAAGTGAGTGCTACGGGGCGATAGTCATTTAGCTCAGTCACCTTAGCTTTCTTGGGAACAGGAACAATGGTGGCCCTCTTGAAGCATGTGGGAACAGCAGACTGGGATAGGGACTGATTGAATATGTCCGTAAACACACCAGCCAGCTGGTCTGCGCATGCTCTGAGGACACGGCCAGGGATGCCATCTGGTACCACCATAAAAAAAATCACATCAGTAAAGAAATACAGTTTCTAGGTAAAATAACATGTATTTATTAACTGGGGGGAATGGGAGGAGATATCATTACAAAATGAACACAACCAAACAACACATTTTTGTCGCCGTCATCCACTCCCCGTCTGTCCGGTGCATACTTTAGCACCAGTCCGAGGTCCCTCATTGTATTGCATTTTCTGAGAAATAGGAAAGGTCACATTGTGTGTGCACAGCATGCCATGTGTTTTATGGTTCAACATTTTGTCCACAGTTTAAGACGTACTTAATATTTTATAAGCATATTCTCTATTAGACATGTCGGAACCAACATGGCTGAATACCTCTGGCGAACACAAGGATACCCGACCCATCTGGAGGTCCAATTGTAGAGGGACCTCGGACTGGTGCTAAAGTATGCACCGGACAGACGGGGAGTGGATGACGGCGACAAAAATGTGTTGTTTGGTTGTGTTCATTTTGTAATGATATCTCCTCCCATTCCCCCCAGTTAATAAATACATGTTATTTTACCTAGAAACTGTATTTCTTTACTGATGTGATTTTTTTTATGGTGGTACCAAATAAATTTTTAATAGTTGTGAATGGACCTTAGGATAATTTTAAAAAGGCAATGTCATCTTTGTAGATCATCTCACCATTGTCATAGTAGCTGAATATTGTGATATAGTGGTTAAAGGTACTATACATATGGATTGATTTGCAGTGAACATTGTTGCTGTGAGATGCATGTGCACAGCATCAGTAATATTGGGAGGTCATATTTTGGTTTGATATAAGTTATGAGGACGTCAGCAATAAGATGTCTTATTCAGGTCGGATTCTAGTTGCATTTGAACGTTTTAGACATCTCCAAAATCTGACCATCATACGACATCAGGAAAAGATGTCATTGATGTCTTGACAACTGACCTGTGCCCGTTGGGAAGACCGACTAGAGATGTAGCCTATAGCCTAAATTATAGGCGTAGGCTATGCATATTAGCCAATAATTGATCAACTCAAATGTTAGGCTTAACACCGCAGTAAATATATCCAGTCAATTTCAAATCAAACTTTATTCGTCACATGTGCTGAATACCTTACAGTGAAATCCTTCACTTACAAGCCCTTAAACAACAATGCAGTTAAAGAAAGTTAAGAAAATATTTCAAGTAATTCAATAAAACAATAACAAGGCTATATACAGGGGTTACCAGTACCGACTCCATGTGCGGTGGTACAGGTTAGTCAAGGTCATTTGATCATGTAGGTAGGGGTAAAGTGACTATGCATAGATAATAAACAGCAAGTAGCAGCAAATCAAATTTTATTGGTCACATACACATGGTTAGCAGATGTGAATGTGAGTGTAGTGAAATGCTTGTGCTTCTAGTTCCGACAATGCAGTAATATCTAACAAGTAACCTAACAAATTCACAACTACCTTATTCACAGAAATGTCAGCGGTGTCAGATGCCCTAAAAACGGTCAAAGACTACAGCCACCCTAATCATAGACTGTTCTCTCTGCTACCGCACGGCAAGCGGTACCGGAGCGCCAAGTCTAGGTCCAAGAGGCTCCGAAATAGCTTCTACCCCCAAGCCATAAGACTCCTGAACAGCTAATCAAATGGCAATCCAGACTATTTGCATTGCCCCCGCTACTTTCGGTTATTATCTTTGCATAGTCACTTTAATACCTCTACCTACATGTATACATTACCTCAATTACTGACACTGTTCCGTTACCCCCCTGCATATAGCCCTGCTATTGTTATTTACCGCTACTCTTTAATTATTTGTTATTCTTATCTCTTACTTTTTATTTTATTTTTTTTGTTGGTATTTTCTTAAAACTGCATTGTCGGTTAAGGGCTTGTAAGTAAGCATTTCACTGTAAGGTCTACACCTGTTGTATTCGGCGCTTGTGACAAATACAATTTGATAACAGCTGGCATAACTGGTCATAACATTGTCATGACACATATCTAGACCTGTTGTGACATATATTGCGTTATTTCATCACTGGTTATGACCCCTACATAAGAGTGTAAAAACCCACGAAACCTACCATGTTAGTTATTTTATGGCTGGTTATGACACCTACACAAGTGTCAAAACCCACAAAACCTACCACACAAGGCACAACATTCCATTGCACCATAGCCTACGTGTCAACAGTATGTTTATGTTGTATAGGAATTTTTTTAACTGACCATATTAAATGATCATCATTGTAATTGCACACACATTGATGTCAGACATGCACCTACCCCTACGCTCTGTTGCGAATGACTGGGTTTAATGCAGAAGCAGATTTCAGGAGCAGGACACCCTCTTTTTGACTGATATAATGGCATAGGATGGTCATAATGCTTCATGACAGTGTTATAAAGTTAATTAAAATATGATGAAAAAAAACATTACTGTAAATAATTCATTACAACAAAGGATTTAAGAAACAAACTTTCAAAACGAAAGAAAACTCCTTGGCAGGGAAAAAAATTGTAATAAATGTGGGTTGACACTTATGTAGGTGTCATAACCAGCCAAATAATTACTCTATATATATTACAACAGGTGTAAATATATGGGTCATGACAGTGTTATGACAGGTTATGTTAGCTATTATGACATGACAAGGTTATGATGTTATAACATGTTATGACACAGGGTGTCAAGTAAAGTGTTACCAAATTTGCTATAACTGGGCAAATCACCACAAGCAATTATTATCAACAAATTTGCAAACGCATCTCGCGACTGCATGATTGAAAGACCACTTGTGCCTGTCAATGCAGTCTCCAGAGATTGGGAAGATAGTGAGCAATCCAGAGGACACTTTAATCCAATTCTGATCAGGGTAGCCTAATTATTATATATTGTCCATTCAGACAACTAAAATCTATAGTCCGCTTGTCCCGAGCAATCAGACAAGCGTTCATGTCGAGGCCCTGCTCAAGGATTTTGCCTGTACTTAATTCTATTGTTTGTCATCTTTAAGAACTCCTTAGTCCTTGTCAATGACAAGGATACCCATAATATGATGCAGCCACCATCATGCTTGAAAATATTGAGTGAAGCTTTGTATTCAGGACAAAGTACATTTATTTTGCCACATTTTCTGCAGTTATACTTTAGTGCCTTATTGCAAACAGGATGCATGTTTTGTTATATTTTTATTCTGTACAAGCTTACTTTTCAATCTGTAATTTAGGTTATAATTGTGGAATAACTACAATGAAGTTGATCAATCCTCAGTCTTCCATCACAGCCATAAAACTCTGTTTTAAAGTCACCGTTTCCCTCATGGTGAAATCCCTGAGTGGTTTCCTTCCTCTCTGGCATCCGAGTTAGGAAGGACGCTGTATTTTTGTAGTGACTGGGTGTATTAATACACCATCAAAAGTGTAATTTATGGGCCTCCTGAGTGGCGTAGTGGTCTAAGGCACTGCATCGCAGTGCCACTAGATATCCTGGTTTGAGTCCAGGCTCTGTCACAGCCGTCCGCGACCGGGAGACCCATGGGGCGGAACACAATTGGCCCAGCATCGTCCGGGTTAGGGGAGAGTTTGGCTGGTAGGGATGTCCTTGTCCCACTGCGCTCTAGCGACTCCTGTGGCAGGCTGGGCACATGCACGCTGACACAGTGTTTCCTCTGACACAATGGTGTGTCTGGCTCTTCCAGGTTAACTGGGCAGTGCGGCTTGGTTGGGTTGTGTTTCGGAGGATGCACGGCTCTTGACCTTTTCCTCTCCCGAGTCCGTACGCGAGTTGCAGTGATGAGACAATACTAACTACCAATTGGGTAAAAATTACAAATTAAATGAAAGTGTAATTCATAACTGCACCATGCTCAAAGGGATATTCAGTGTCTGCTTTTATATTCTACTTATTGACTCAAGACATTTCAGCTTTTCATTTTTAATTAACGTGAACAAATTTCAAAAAACAATTCCACTTCGACATTATGGGGTATTATGTGTAGGCCAGTGGCACAAAATCTCAATTTAATCCATTTTAAATTCAGACTGTAACAACAAAATGTGGAAAAAGTCAAGGGGTGTGAATACTTTATGAAAGCACTGTAATGCCAGGAGGAATTGAAGAAATGCCAGACTAAACTATGGGAGAATCTCAAATGCATACTCCTCATCCTTTCTCCGCTCTCCCCGCCATCTCCTCAAAACCTGTTGGAGAAGGTCTGAGTGGTGGGACATCTGGCTTTCTCATACAATGGATTTTGAGAATGAAGAGAGGACTTAAGTATCCAATTGAGATTCTCCCTATGGAACATGTCTCAGACCCAGAGTTTATCTAATCAGGTGGTCAGGAAATGTACATTGCTCCTTGATGGAGGGCCTATTGATTAGTTTATATCCACTAGATGACAGTGGTCCTTTTCTCTTAGCATTCTGAGCCTCCACTCTCCCTAAAGAAAGAACAGCTTGTTGCTCCATTTGGTTACACAGAGGTGATCTCTTCAGATTATTACACACTCCCTGTATATGCCATTTTAAGTACTTTTTTTGAATAACACTTTTTAAGAAAAGTACACAAAAGCAAAATAGCACTTGGTGGTATGCTGTGCCAGCATGTCCTGGCTAAATCCCCAATCTAGCCCTCATACCATCATGGCCATCTAATCATACCTAGCTTCAAATTGGCTCATTCATCCCCATAGCTATTCCCCAAGTTAAATAAGAACGTGTTCTGAGTCAACTTACCTGGTAAAATAAGGGTTATAAAATTACACTGAATACATACGTGTCAACAATTCGTTTTAACCAGTTGCTGGGATAGGCCTAAGACCAGAGATTTTTATCAAACTTTACTTTAAAGAAAAGAGAAACCCGCACTCTTGCTTATCACTTATTATATTAAAGCTTGCACAGGAACAAGTGATACAAGCAAGAGCACTGTGTGGGTTTACTTTTTCTTTAAACTGTCATCACATTATTCCCACACATTTGCAACGAGATAAATCAGATGTGCAAGTGCTTTTTAGATTTTTTTGTCAAACTTTACTTGACACCATAGCCTATAATATGTGGTTTGATCATGAAGTTTAAAGGTGCCTCGATGTGCCTCAGTTTGAGCTCAGAGAACCCAGCAGTCTCCAGATGTTTCCATGTCGCCCTGACTACTTCACATCCATCCCCAAAGTAGTACCATATCGGCTGGAGGACGTGCTGGAAGAAGTATGTCCAAGAGGATGGGTCTGCCACTACATGCTCCAAAAAGTACAGAGCACCACCCTGTTGGACATTGACAACAACAAAAGTTACCAGTAGTTACAAAGCACTTTGTACCAACCTTCAGTCCATACCACTGTTAGTAGAAAAATGCATTGTCAGTATGTATACAGTGAGGGAAAAAAGTATTTGATCCCCTGCTGATTTTGTATGTTTGCCCAGTGACAAAGAAATGATCAGTCTATAATTTTAATGGTAGGTTTATTTGAACAGTGAGAGACAGAATAACAAAAAAATCCAGAAAAACACATGTGAAAAATGTTATAAATTGATTTGCATTTTAATGAGGGAAATAATTATTTGACCCCCTCTCAATCAGAAAGATTTCTGGCTCCCAGGTGTCTTTTATACAGGCAATGACCTGAGATTAGGAGCACACTCTTAAAGGGAGTGCTCCTAATCTCAGCTTGTTACCTGTGTAAAAAAGGCACCTGTCCACAGAAGCAATCAATCAATCAGATTCCAAACTCTCCACCATGGCCAAGACCAAAGAGCTCTCCAAGGATGTCAGGGACAAGATTGTAGACCTACACAAGGCTGGAATGGGCTACAAGACCATCGCCAAGCAGCTTGGTGAGAAGGTGACAACAGTTGGTGTGATTATTCGCAAATGGAAGAAACACAAAATAACTGTCAATCTCCCTCGGCCTGGGGCTCCATGCAAGATCTCACCTCGTGGAGTTGCAATGATCATGAGAACGATGAGGGATCAGCCCAGAACTACACGGGAGGATCTTGTCAATGATCTCAAGGCAGCTGGGACCATAGTCACCAAGAAAACAATTGGTAACACACTACGCCGTGAAGGACTGAAATACTGTAGCGCCCTCAAGGTCCCCCTGCTCAAGAAAGCACATATACATGCCCGTCTGAAGTTTGCTAATGAACATCTAAATGATTCAGAGGACAACTGGGTGAAAGTGTTGTGGTCAGATGAGACCAAAATGGAGCTCTTCGCATTAACTCAACTCGCCGTGTTTGGAGGAAGAGGAATGCTGCCTATGACCCCAAGAACACCATCCCCACAGTCAAACATGGAGGTGGAAACATTATGCTTTGGGGGTGTTTTTCTGCTAAGGGGACAGGACAACTTCACCGCATCAAAGGGACGATGGACGGGGCCATGTACCGTCAAATCTTGGGTGAGAACCTCCTTCCCTAGCCAGGGCATTGAAAATGGGTCGTGGATGGGTATACCAGCATGACAATGACCCAAAACACACGGCCAAGGCAACAAAGGAGTGGCTCAAGAAGAAGCACATTAAGGTCCTGGAGTGGCCTAGCCAGTCTCCAGACCTTAATCCCATAGAAAATCTGTGGAGGGAGCTGAAGGTTCGAGTTGCCAAACGTCAGCCTCGAAACCTTAATGACTTGGAGAAGATCTGCAAAGAGGAGTGGGACAAAATCCCTCCTGAGATGTGTGCAAACCTGGTGGCCAACTACAAGAAACGTCTGACCTCTGATTGCTAACAAGGGTTTTGCCACCAAGTACTAAGTCATGTTTTGCAGAGGGGTCAAATACTTATTTCCCTCATTAAAATGCAAATCAATTCATAAAATCTTTCACATGCGTTTTTCTGGATTTTTTGTTGTTATTCTGTCTCTCACTGTTCAAATAAACCTACCATTAAAATTATAGGCTGATCATTTCTTTGTCACTGGGCAAACGTACAAAATCAGCAGGGGATCAAATACTTTTTTCCCCTCACTGTATAGTAACTGACTATTCAGTTGAAACTTATAAACATGAGTCTTCTAAAACTAGCCGCAGCAGGGCATTTATGTTCATGATTCAAGTGCCTGCACAGTGGTGTATTCATTGCCCACTAGCTTGTGTTCCTGATGATGATTCAATCAACTAAATTGAATTAGTTAGTGTAGCTATATTGCATACGTTTGGTGCCTACTATAGCTTGTTGCAACTTCCCAACTATCAGCTATAGCCTAATATTTATCATAATTTACAACTACCTAGACATATTGGCTGTTCCAAAACCTTTTCTAAACAACATTTACAATGTTAGATTACCAGTTGAGTTACAATTTGCAATTTGCTTAATTGTTTTGCAAGTTACCAATTGATTTTCTGAGTAACGCTAATTGCCATCATGATCTGTAGGAAAGTAATTTTAATTATTTAGACTACACAATCTACACAGTAAGCCCTAACAATAGTGACCTCAGTTATACATAGAGTACAAAACATTTGGAACACCTTCCTAGTGTTAGCAGTTGATGTTACTCTTTAATAACACAGACCCCAAAGCAAATCATGGGGAGGAAAATAGGTTTATTTAAAGAGGATAAATCATAGATGTTATGCTGAGAAGTAGATGGTCGTTCCTTCCCTGTCCTCAGTGATTCTCTCCTGTGATTCTCTCCTGAACAAAGGGACAGGGTGTAGTTTATAACCTAGCCCTAGCCTGTGGTTGACCAATTATAATTCCTTGCAATAAAACTGGGCCAATGGCCAAATAACAAGTATCCTATTTCAGACTCAATACACAGACAAATTCCTCCCATGTCTCTGCATTAATCCCCTATTACTGAAAAAAAAAACTATTGTTAGCACTGTATTGACCTCATCCTCTGCGTTGCGTATTATCTTAAAATATTCTTACACTAGTATTGAGTTGCACACCCTTTTCCCCTCAGAACAGCCTCTATTCGTCAGGCCATGGACTATACAAGGTGTCCAAAGCATTCCACACGGATGCTGGCCCATGTTGACTCCAATGCTTCCCACAGTTGTTCCAAGCTGGCTGGATATCCTTAGGGTGGTGGACCATTCTTGAGACACAAGGGAAACTGTTGAGCATGAAAAACCCAGCAGCGTTCCATTTCTTGACACACTCAAACCGGTGCACCTGGCACCTACTACCATACCGTTCAAAGGCACTTAACTATTTTGTCTTTCCCATTCACACTCTTAATGGCACATACACACAATCCATGTCTTAATTGTCTCAAGGTTTAAATAATTTTAACCTGTCTCCTCCCCTTCATCTACGCTGATTGAAGTGGATTTAACAAGTGACATCAATAAGGGATCATAGCTTTCTCCTGGATTCACGTGGTCAGTTGGTCATGGAAATAGCAGGTGTTCCTAATGTTTTGTATACTCAGTGTATAATCTGTTGACAAAATGCCAGCAGCGCGTTACTCTGAATTTAACTATGCTGAAGGGTGAGACCATGGTCAATATTTTCTATTTGAGAATGGATGCATTGTTTCCTTTCACAATGGATAAGCGTTTAACTGTTTACACTATAAATATGAAAATCAACTTACTGGCCTCAATATGCGATGCGCCTCCTGCAATGTTCGCGGTATGTCGTTGACAGAACACAGCACCAGCGTGCAGACGACAACGTCCACCGAGTCATCTTTCACTGCCCCCATGTCCTCTCCGGAAGCGACCACAAATCTTTCAAATGTTAGGTGATCATTGACAGCCATACTTTTTTGTAGATACTTCTCGAAGTGAGGATTGGGGTCGGTGCAAACCACCTTGCAACCAGGCGGGTAGAATTCAAAGTTAGCCCCGCTTCCGCAACCAATCTCCAAAATGCGAAGCGGGCCATTGCCTTTGGTAAACTCTGAGAGATTGCTGAAAAGATCCTTCTTTTTGTCGTTCATTTTCTTGTTGTAGGTGAAAGATATCTTGTAAATTAAAAATGGAAAGACACGCTTGTAGATGCCATATATGCCAACCACTTCCATTAATTGTAGTGGCAACGTTACTACCTTGAAAATAACCGTAAAGAAATTCATTAAAAAAGTCATTTTGCGTTTGTTGAGCTACAGAAATTGATACAGTCGAAAGAATGTGTTGTTTCAAGCTCTTTGTCTTCTTCTGTGGATTTAATGACAGTTGGCAACCAACTTTAAAGTGCATTACCGCCACCAACTGGACTGGAGTGTGGACCAGAGACATGGAGGCACAGCTATGTATTGTGGAAGGGAGGGGTAAGAGTCTTTAATTAAGCTGTCATTCTTGTTTTATTTTTTCATGAATGTGTATGTTTGATGTTATGTTTGGCCTATGCCATGCCTCTCACCATATCGCAGCGCATTGTCTTGTACATAAAGTAAATATCTGTGAAAATCAGACAATAAAGAAATATCTAATTTAGTGGAGAGCCACATTCTGGTCCAAGTATGATAATTAGGGTCCGCACGGAATCCAGGCATAAAAAAATATTAAAACATGTATTACCTTAGTAAGGAATCAACTAATGTATTGAAAATGTATTAATTTGCCCAAGTTTATCATAAGACATGAAGAAAATGTATCAGTGATTCGTATTTCCTGCAACTTTCTGAAGAGGCAACGAGAATGCCCCTGTCTATGTGTGTGACGGTTACTTTGTGATGCTAATGAAACAGTCTTCTGGTACATACAGTTGAAGTCGGAAGTTTACATACACTTACGTTGGAGTCATTAAAACTCGTTTTTTCAACCACTCCACAAATTTCTTGTTAACAAATTATAGGTTTGGCAAGTCGGTTAGAACATCTACTTTGTGCATGACACAAGTTATTTTTCCAAGACTTGTTTACAGACAGATTATTTCATTTATAATTCACTGTATCACACTTCCAGTGGGTCAAAAGTTTACATACACTAAGTTGACTGTGCCTTTAAATAGCTTGAAAAATTCCAGAAAACGATGTCATGGCTTTAGAAGCTTCTGATAGGCTTATTGACATCATTTGAGTAAATTGGAGGTGTACCTGTGGATGTATTTCAAGGCCTAACTTCAAACTCAGTGCCTCTTTGCTTGACATCGTGGGAAAATCTAAAGAAATCAGCCAAGACCTCAGAAAACAATTGTAGACCTCCACAAGTCTGGTTCATCTTTGGGAGCAATTTCCAAACGCCTGAAGGTACCACGTTCATCTGTACAAACAATAGTGTGCAAGTATAAACACCATGGGACCATACAGTCGTCATACCGCTCAGGAAGGAGATGCGTTCTGTCTCCTAGAGATGAACGTACTTTGGTGCGAAAAGTGCAAATCAATCCCAGAACAACAGCAAAGGACCTTGTGAAGATGCTGGAGGAAACAGGTACAAAAGTATCTATATCCACAGTAAAACGAGTCCTATAGCGATGTGGATATATTGAAGCAACATCTCAAGACATCAGTCAGGAAGTTAAAGCTTGGTCGCAAATGGGTCTTCCAAATGGACAATGACCCAAAGCAGACTTCCAAAGTTGTGGTAAAATGGCTTAAGGACAACATAGTCAAGATATTGGAGTGGCCATCGCAAAGCCCTGACCTCAATCCCATAGAAAATGTGTGGGCAGAACTGAAAAAGCGTGTGCGAGCAAGGAGGCCTACAAACCTGACTCAGTTACACCAGCTCTGTCAGGAGGAATGGGCCAAAATTCCCCCAATTTATTGTGGGAAGCTTGTGGAAGGCTACCCAAAACGTTTGATCCAAGTTAAACATTTTAAAGGCAATGCTACCAAATACTATTTGAGTGTATGTAAACTTCTGACCCACTGGGAATGTGATGAAAGAAATAAAAGCTGAAATTAATCACTCTCTACTATTATTCTGACATTTCACATTCTTAAAATGAAGTGGTGATCCTAACTGACCTAAGACGGGGCATTTTTACTAGGAATAAATGTCAAGAATTGTGAAAAACTGAGTTTAAATGGATTTGGCTAAGGTGTATGTAAACTTCCAAATTCAACTGTAGATGGAAAGGCTTTCCTAAAAACATAATCAATTACATGTTCACTACAAAGAAGCGTATACTTTCCTGGCAGAAGGATATCATTGTTAATGTTTTCAGTATATTTCAGTGCAAGAAATATGGGAGGGAAAGGGAGTGATTGTTATTAGATTTTTAGGAGTAATGGGGTTGAAGAGCCAAGGTTAACTGAACTGCTGGGGAAATCTACAGGGGATATAGGTTTTAATTATGTTTCCTTAGGGATACGAGAATATTGGGTAGGATTTAGACCTTACACATCTCCTTAATGTTCAAGGTCCCTGAGCGTGACACATAATGTTATTGCACAGCCCTTATTTAACACAGTTAGTTAAATTTCACTTATCACTTGTCACTATTGCCCATTCCTGAATGAGTAAATCTACTGTGTCCTCAATGTCCTCCTTATTTGTTCATAAGGATCAGTGCATGTGGCACAAATTCGTTTTTGTACCTGACCAGTTTACACAGGGGGAGTCTGTAGCGCTTCCTGGATGGCAGAAGCACAAACTCTGAGTTGAGCACATGGGAGGGGTGCTCTGATATTTTGTTTGCCATCGACAGCATGTTTGTGTGGTAGCTGTCCAGAAAGGTTTTGGTGGTCAGCTTGCCAATAATATTTAGGCAGTTTTCAGCAGACTTGACACCCTGGCTTTTACCTGTACTGTGGCACTGTTGTACCAAGCAGTGATACAGTACTGCAAAACACTCTGGATAGCGGAGCAAAATAACATATTTCCAAGGTTGCCCCGAAAGACTTCAGCTTGCAGAGAAAGTGCATGCACTGTTGCACCTTAGCGCACACATAGCACATAGTCCCCTGTGACACTCCATCTCAGGGCATGGTAAACATGTACTCCCAGATATATATATGAGAGTAGACCTGCTGGATGTGTTCACTGTGAATTACTACCTGTTTTCGGTCAGCCACTGACCTGGGCTCAAAGATAACCTCCTGTGTTTTTATGACATTCAGGACCAATGATGTGATGCTTGCTGTTTTGACTTCTGCAATCAGTGTTCAGAATGAAAAGGACGTGTGAGCTCATACAACCTTGCGGGGCTCCCCAGTTGGTGACCACAGAAGGGGAGAGAGTGTTGTTTACTTTGAGTTCTGTTACTGAGAAATGAGTGTTACCAGTAAACAAGGTGTGGGTTAATGTCCAGTTCTTTCATTTTGGCTAGTAGAAGGTGCGTTTTGTATGGTGTTAAAAGCAGAGGAAAAACCTATAGAGTGCTCTGGTGTAGGTTTTTGCTTGGTCAAGGTGTTTCAGGATCAGGTGTGTGAGGGTGATCACTGCATCCTCTGACTTGCGCCCGTTTCTATATACAAGCTGGTAAGGGTCCAGTTTCCTATCCGCAGAGAGTTTTAGGTTCAGAGCCACTATTCTCTTCAAAGATTTGACGAGCACTGTGGTCAGAGCCACTTGTCGGTAGACATTGTGATCCATGGGGCATGGATTTTTCGGGATGGGGATGAAGTGAAATGTTTTCCAGGCCTGTGGTATTGTGTGTGAGTCAATGGATAACTGGAAGATAGGTTGCCAGACTGGGCCAAGCTCCTCAGCAAAGGTCTTGAGGAGGAGTGGGCTCACATTATCTGGCCCAGAGGCCTTCCTTGGGTTCAGCTGTTTAAAAACCTTTGTGACCTGCTCTGTGGTAACGATGATTTCCTCTGAGTGAGAGGTAGGGACAGTCTGTAGGACAGCAAAGCTGTCATTTGTGTGATTATGGGTGTCATCTTTTGTAGAACAGGTTCAGTTTCTTCACAAATGTGGGCTCGTCCTCCATGTGGAGGGGTTTGCAGGGTGCTGACATGCCGGCCATGCTCTTTATGGTTTGCCAGGCTAGCCTATTGTTCCTGCAGTGATGATTCACCATCTTCATCAAATGTTTTCATAATTTATCTGCAGATAATCGCTAAAAAGCCTAGGCCTACCAATGGGTAACCAAATGAATGGCTCTCTCACTGATGCGTTTCGGTAGGTTACACTGACTGACGAGATGAGAGTCACTCACTGTCTGGCCCTGACATGCTCGGAAAGGAAACCTAGGAAATCTTTTAGGTTACTTGTCCCGATGCGATACCATGGACATACAGTATAACCAAGTTGCATTATTTATGAATGGCAAAAAGATATGAGATTGACTTTATTCTGTCAGTTCGACACCTTTTATAAACAAGTCTACACTTGCTGTTCAGTTGTCAATCGGCGCACAGTAAATAGCCAACAATGCGCCACAACTTCGCATAGCTGCTATGTGAAAAACCCGAAAGAAAATAAATGAATGTGTCAGAAAAAATTCATGCGCATCATGCTCTCTCCCTCCTCTGTGTATTTGTTTTTGGACTGCAACTGGAGATCTGTATATAATGACGATATGCTCATGTCTCCGCCCTAAAAATGGGAGTCATTGTCCCAAAGGCGGAAAGGCAGGCGACAAGCTTAGTTCCAAAATAAGCCCATAGAAACGCATTGGGCTGTGAAATCTCTTGCTTCGCTTCTTCCTCTCTGCTGCATTGCCCTGTCATTGTTCGCTTTGTGACTGACAGGCGCCTATCCTATCAATAGATTGTTAGAAGATGCATATCGTTCATTCTAGTGGGAGAAGGTTCGCCGGACTGGCGAACTGAAACTTTTAAATGAAAAGTAGCCTAGTTAATGTGAAGTGGAAAATGTAGCTGGCTGAAAATGAGTCTATAACCGGTTCATTAGCCAACAGCTGGCGCTTATGGAAAACATTGGTGGTGGCGGGCTGGAGAACATTAATTGTAGCTTCCCACATTAGCTATAGCAAATTATGATTTAACAAAACTGTGGCTGGCTGAAAATTTTGTATGGTGCGGTGCTAGGGTCACAGAGGGGGTGGATTGGTCTCGAGGGGCCCTTCTGACCAAATCATTTTTTAAAGGATAGCTGATATGGCCTATCATTAATGCAATTTAGGCATTATCACATATTGAGCCATGCAATCATACTTCCAATAAAACATACAGAGAGATATGGTGTATCACTTTGCCAGACACAAAAAAGGAAAAAAAAGAAAAGAAAGAAAACAGGTTGCCAGTCGGCCGCTAATAGCAAAACCATGTTTTAGCACCAAGGACGTGTTGCTCTACAAAGCGCAGTGGCCGGGAGAGCTCCACAGGTAGTCGGCACCATGGTCAGCAGCACCCAAGCGAAGATCAAAACCATTAATCTAAGGCATGAAGCGCTTGTTTAGCAGACAAATAGGCCTACATTCAAAGATAAAGTAGATACGGAAGTCTACAACTCCAAAACAGACACAACGTAAGCAACACATGGCAGTGTCTCTCTCACACACACACACACACACACACACACACACACACACACACACACACACACACACACACACACACACACACACACACACACACACACACACACACACACACACACACACACTGCCTATAAGTGCAGAGAGGTGATGAGCAAGAGGGCTGAAAAAACATTCGGACTGCATTTATCTTAACCAAAGACCAATAAAAAAGGAAAATAATAATCCCAACAGAAAATAACAAAATAATAATCCCAACAGGTGAACAAACTATGTACAAATCAAGGTCCCATTTTAAAACGCCATCTTCCTCTCCTTCATGTTGTCAAACCACTTTGTCAATGTCTTTGTCCTGCCATAGCCACAGGACGTAGGGGTGCCGAGGGTGCTGCAGCACCCCCTGAAAAATCTGAATTATTTTGTATCGCAGCACCCCAACCCGCAAACATCTTCTCATGGCTATTTTTCTTGCTCAAAACAAAGCAAAGTGAGATTGGATAGTCTGGCCTCATTCATGCATGCACACAAATAGCTCTTGATGAGCTTCAGGCAGCTAGAACTTCGCTCTGCACTGCTGATGGGAATGGTCTTGTATATTCTATGGAGACTGGTCAGATTCGGTGCATGTCGTTGGCAATGAGGAATGGTAGGTCTGCGTCAGTGTTGAGATCCATGGCTAACTCGGATTACAGTGCTTTTCGGAAAGTATTCAGACCCCTTGACTTTTTCAAAATGTTGTTATGTTACAGCCTTATTCTAAAATGGATTAAATAAAATATTTTCCTCATCAATCTGCAGACAATACCCCATAATGACAAAGCGAAAACAGAAATACCTTATTTACATAAGTATGCGGACCCTTCACTATGAGACTTGAAACTGAGCTGAGGTGCATCCTGTTTCCATTGATCATCCTTGAGATGTTTCTACAACTTGATTGGAGTCCATCTGTGGTAAATTATATTGATTGGACATGATTTGGAAAGGCACACACCTGTCTATATAAGGTCCCACAGTTGACAGTGCATCTCAGACCAAAAACCCAACCATGAGGTCAAAGGAATTGTCCGTAGAGCTCTGAGACAGGATTGTGTCAAGGCACAGATCTGGGGAAGGGTACCAATAAATGTCTGCAGCATTTAAGGTCCCCAAAAACACAGTGGCCTCCGTCATTCTTAAATAGAAGAAGTTTGGATCTATCAAGACTCTTCCTAGAGCTGGCCGCTTGGCCAAACTGAGCAATCGAGGGAGAAGGGCCTTGGTCAGGGAGGTGACCAAGAACCCGATGGTCACTCTGACAGAGCTCCAGAGTTCCTCTGTGGAGATGGGAGAACCTTCCAGAAGGACAACCATCTCTGCAGCACTCCACCAATCAGGCCTTTATGGTAGAGTGGCCAGATGGTAGCCACTCCTCAGAAAAAGGCTCATGACAGCATGCTTGGAGTTTGCCAAAAGGCACCTCAAGGACTCTCAGCCTATGAAAAAAAATGAAACCAAGATTGATCTCTTTGGCCTGAATGCCAAGTGTCATGTCTGGAGGAAGTCTGGCACCATCCCTACGGTGAAGCAAGGTGGTGGCAGCATCATGCTGTGGGGATTTTTTTCAGCTGCAGAGACTGGAAGACTAGTCAAGACTGAGGCAAAGATGAATGAAGCAAAGTGCAGAGAGATCCTTGATGAAAACCACTCAGGACCTCAGGCTGGGACAAAGTCTCACCTTCCAACAGGACAACAACCCTCTGCACACAGCCAAGACAATGCAGGAGTGGCTTTGGAACAAGTCTCTGAATGTCCTTGAGTGGCCCAGCCAGAGCCCGGACTTGAACCCAGTCAAAAATCTCTGGAGATACCTGAAAATAGCTTTGCAGCGATGCTCCCCATCCAACCTGACAGAGCTTGAGAGGATCTGCAGAGAAGAATGGGAGAAATTCCTAATATACATGTGTGCCAAGCTTGTGGCGTCATACCCAAGAAGACTTGAGGCTGTAATCGCTGCCAAAGGTGCTTCAACAAAGTACAGAGTAAAGGGTCTGAATACTTATGTAAATTAGCAAACATTTCTAAAAACTGTTTTTGCTTTGTCATTATTGGGTATTGTGTGTAGATTGATGAGGGGGGAAAAACAGTTTAATCCATTTTAGAATAAGGCTTAATAAAATGTGGAAAAAGTCAAGGGGTGTGAATACTTTCCAAATGCATTGTACATTGTGTGGAAAGAGAGGAACTCATCCACAACCCTGGATGGTAAACTGTCACAGTCAAAACATATTGATACAACAGTAGCTAAGATGGGGAGAAGTCTGTCCATAATGAAGTGTTGCTCTACCTTCTCATTTTGGGGCGGCAGGTAGCCTAGTGGTTAGAGCGTTGGGCCAGTAACCGAAAGATTGCTAGATCGAATCCCCGTGCGGTAACAGAGAGAACAGTCAATGACTTGGGTGACTGGAGTCTTTGACAATTTTTGGGGCTTTCCTCTGACACCGCCTAGTATATAGGTCATGGATGGCAGAAGGCTTGGCCCCAGTGATGTACTGGGCCGTACACACTACCCTCTGTACCGCCTTACGGTCAGATGCCGAGCAGTTGCCAAACCAGGCGGTGATGCAACCGGTCAGGAAGCTCTCGAATGTGCAGCTGTATCATTTTTTTACACATGTCAAAAGAGGTCTCTTCACAGTCCCCAAGTCCATAACAGACTATGGGAGGCGCACAGTACTACATAGATCCATGACTACATGGAACTCTATTCCACATCAAGTAACTGATGCATGCAATACAATTTTATAAATAAACAACAGATAAAAATACACCTTATGGAACAGCGGGGACTGTGAAGCAACACAAACTGTCACGTTCAGGCCTGATATTTATAGGCTGGCGTGTTTAGTTTCATTTTGGTGTAGGTTTTTTTTTGTTCTAGGTGTTGTGTTTCTATGTTGGGGTAATGGTTCCCAATTAGAGGCAGCTGAGTGTCATTACTTCTAATTGGGAACCATATATATGTTTGTAGTTTTCAGAGGGGTTGTTGGTTGGTTATTGTTTGTGCATAGCTTTGTTGTCTTTAAGTTATGGCTCAACGTTACGATCTTCGTTGTTTTTTTTTTTAAATTGTTTTTGCCAGTTATGTTGATTAATAAAGAATGTATACTGGATACCTCGCTGCGCCTTGGTCTGTCCCTTCAGGAGATCGTGACACAAACATAGGCACAGACTAGGGTTGCACATTTTGGGGAATATATAGAGGTGGAAACTTTCAGTGGGAATTAACGGGAATGTATGGGAATTAATGGGAATATATGGGAATTAACGTAAATATATGCAAATTAATATTAGTACCATTTAAATGTAGATGTTTTTTGCATTGGATATATTTACCATATCATATGGAGACACAAACATAAACCTTTTACCTTATCATAAGTAGACATAATTGCAAATGAAAAACTATTTAGTTACAAACTTTAATTAAATGAGTTGACTCTTCACATGGGATGAGTTCACTGAACAACAAAAGAAAGGGAATAATGAATGATCCCAAATGATCCATCGCATCTCCCAAAAACTTTTCAAAATCTGTAAAATGATATTCTAGAAACTAAAGCTTTGGTTCTTCCTCTGTCTTCCATGTCTTCTCCCTGGACCTCCTCAATGTCCACCTCTTGAACAGACTCTGAGGCCTCATCTTCACTGTCACTTTCCAACCTTGTTGAGGATGGCTCATTGTCAGGCTCAAAAAGCCTAAAATTTGCCTGGATGGCCACCAATCTTTCAACCCTTGTATTGGTCAGCCTGTTGCGTGCTTTGGTGTGTGTGTTTCCAAAGAAGGACCAGTTGCGCTATCAGTTGGCAGCTGATGTTGGTTGGATTTGGAGGATGATGGAGGCAACAGGAGAAAGAGCCTCAGATCCACAAAGTCCATAGGCCTTGTTGATCTCTGCACCAGACAGGATGCTCTTGCCAGCATACTTTGGGTCCAACACATACGCTGTGGCATGTATGGGCTTCAGGCAGAAGTCTTCACGCTTTTTGATGTATTTCAGAACTGAAGTTTCCTCTGCTTGGAGCAACAGTGAAGTGGGCAGGGCAGTATGGATTTCATCTCTTACATCTACAAGCAGAGTCTGAACATCAGACAGGATGGCATTGTCTCCCTCAATCCGTGCAATGGCTACTGCTATAGGTTTCAGGAGTTTCAGGCTGCTTACCACTCTCTCCCAAAATACATCACCCAGGAGGATCCTCTTGATGGGGCTGTCCATATTGGCAGACTGTGATATGGTCATTTCTTGGAGAGACTCCTTCCCCTCCAGGAGACTGTCAAACATGATAACAACACCACCCCAACAGGTGTTGCTGGGCAGCTTCAATGTGGTGCTCTTAATTTTCTCACTTTGCTTGGTGAGGTAGACTGCTGCTATAACTTGATGACCCTTCACATACCTAAACATTTCTTTGGCTCACTTGTAGAGTGTATCCATTGTTTTCAGTGCCATGATGTCATTGAGGATCCGATTCAATGCATGAGCAGCACAGCCAATGGGTGTGATGTGAGGGTAGGACTCCTCCACTTTAGACCAAGCAGCCTTCATGTTTGCAGCATTGTCTGTCACCAGTGCAAATACCTTCTGTGGTCCAAGGTCATTGATGACTGCCTTCAGCTCATCTGCAATGTAGAGACCGGTGTGTCTGCTGTCTCTAGTGTCTTTGCTCTTGTAGAGTACTGGTTGAGGGGTGGAGATGATGTAGTTAATTATTCCTTGCCCACAAACATTCAACCACCCATCAGAGATGATTGCAATACAGTCTGCTTTCTCTATGATTTGCTTGACCTTCACTTGAACTCTGCATCCAGCAAATGAGTAGATAAAGCATGTCTGGTTGGAGGGGTGTATGCTCGTCGAAGAACATTCAGAAATCTCTTCCAATACACATTGCCTGTGAGCATCAGAGGTGAACCAGTTTCATACACAGCTTGATCAAGACATTCATCAGCATTTCTCTGACTACGTTCCTCCATTGAGTCAAAAGAACTTCTGATTCCAGGAGGACCATGAGCTGTTGCTATCGATAAGGTGTCTGATTAATCATTGTCACCTCAAATAGAAGTAGAGGGTTTTTTGTCAGAGGTTGCTTGTTGAGGGAACTTTATGCACTTGAGGGAACTTTATGCACTTGGCCAGATGATTCTGCATCTTTGTTGCATTCTTCACATATGATTTGGCACAGTATACACAGCTTTTCCTTCTACATTACCTGCAGTGAAATGTATCCACACATCAGATAGTGCCCGTGGCATTTTCCTGTAAAGATGAGAAAAAAAGGAGTAAAAAAAAACATAAAATTCCATGTATAGAAAAATAGTTAAGCAGTTAGATTAAACAACTCTTTTGTAAGATAAATGTTTTTAAATCAAACATGTATGGAAACAGGCGAACTAACACTCTCAGTTAGCAGATTCAAGCACGTGGTAGCAAAAACTAGCTAGCTAATTGTTAACAAGTTAGAAATGATTTTAACACACTTTGCTGTAGGCTACTATTTACACAAGTCAACAAAATATAATGTATGTCATATAAAATATATTCACCCCACCCAGTATTGGAATCAAAACTTACCAGTAAGCATGTAGTCCTTGGCTCAGACAGTGTAGTAGTGTGGGCTCAATAGCATCTCATTAGTGTGCAAGATCTTGAGAATCCGCTGTACATGTGATGGAAAAGTGCACTGCACATGTGATGGAAGAATGCACTGTGCATGCAGAGCGTTGCAATTCCATTGAATTGGGGATAGTTTAACCAAAATATGCCACAATACCTAGAATTGCCTTATGTGTACCCCACAATAAAGGTTCACTGTTATAAGCTAACTTTTTGGATGAATTTAAGCAAAATTACCCAATTTCCCAGGCTTAGCTTCTCATGGAAAATTTCTGGAATAATTCTGGAAATTTACCGGAAAGTTTCCGACCCTTTGCAACCCTAGCACAGACACATGCATACACACACACGATAACATATGCACTATGCACACATGTACACATGGAATTTGAATTGTAGATATGTGGTAGTGGTGGAGTAGGGGCCTGAGGGCACAAAGTGTGTTGTGAAACCTGTGAATGTATTGTAATGTTTTTAAAACTGTATAGCTGCTTTAATTTTGCTGGACCCCAGGAAGAGTAGCTGCTGCATTGGCAGCAGCTAATGGAGATCCATAATAAATACAAATACAAACTTCCTCAGGCTTGAAAATGTCTTCTGAGGGCAAATGTGCGGCTCAAGTATATTATTTTCTCTATCAAGCGCTTTGGGTTGAACACAGAAAACAGGTGTGCCATTTCTCTAAAGTCGGCAATTTGATTCTAACTGCACCACAAAAACGTAAGTATGTAATGGTATACATGAGCTTTAAAGTGCCTGCTACTTTTCGGAATTGGGTTGTACTCGTCATGAAACCTCTTGCACACTCGCTCCTCTGCAAACTCAGTAGTTGCGAGGTTTTGTCAGGCCATCTCTTTCGCATTGTTCTCCATCTTGTCATAGGCCTCATCTGTGCACGTACTCAACCAGCTGTATAAGGCCATAAGCAAACAAGAAAATGCACATCCAGAAGCGGCGCTCCTAGTGTCGTGGAAATATTGAATCAAATATTTCTCAGATACTGGAACTTGTAAATTCAATTAGACTTTATTCCAAGAGTAACAGTCTCAGTACTCTGCTTTTATACAGTTTTACCCTTACATAACATAGTCACTCCACTATGTAAATGATTAATACCTTTTAGACTTGGCCACCCTAATCTTGTTGCCTTGCTTAGTTTCTATTATCTTATTGGCTCAGACATTAGGGCATACATTTTATTGGTGACGTGACATTGCAGGTCTAATGGTGCCTATAACTGAATAATTAATGTTCCTGTCCAAAAGTCTTCACAAGTTCAGGCTGATGTTGTCTATGTATGATTAACACATGTGGATGTCCAGTAGCTTTCACAAGATCAGATGGCCCAGACCAGTCAAGTCTGTGTTGGTCTAGCTTGCCACATCCACATGGATTCTGCTTACGCTCCGTTTTTACATGTCTAATGGTTAAATCGATGTTGATCCAGCTTTGTACATTCACAAGGGCTCAGCCTTCATTCTGCTTACACATGTTGAATATTTAACCTTATATTGATTCTACTTTCTACTTCAAAGAAAACAGTATAGGTACTGGAAAATCACCAGACTGGAAATTGTCCAACACTAGTGGCCGGGGACATTAATGCAGGCAAACTTAAATCGGTTTTTACCTACCAGCATGTCACATGTGCAACCAGAGGAAAAAAAACTCTAGACCACCTTTACTCCACACACAGAGATGCATGCAAAGCTCTCCCCTGCTCTCTATTTGGCATCTGACCACCTGATTCCTGCTTACAAGCAAAACTAGAGCAGGAAGTACCAGTGACTCGCTCAATAAGGAAGTGGTCAGATGACGCAAACGCGACTGTTTTGCTAGCAAAGACTGGAATATGTTCCGGAATTCATCAAATGGAATTGAGTAGTATACCACCTCAGTCATCAATTTCATTAATAAGTGCATTGACAACGTCGTCCCCACATTGACCGTAAGTACATATCCCAACCAGAAGCCATGGATTACAGGCAACATCCACATCAAACTAAAGGCTAGAGGTGTCGATTTCAAGGAGTGGGACACTAATCCGGAAGCTTATAAGAAATCCTGCTATGCCCTCAGACGAACCATCAAACAAGCAAAGCATCAATAAAGGATTAAGATTGATTTCTACTACACCGGCTCTGACGCTCGTTGGATGTGGCAGGGCTTGAAATCTATTACGGACTACAAAGGGAAACTCAGCCGTGAGCTGCCCAGTGACGCGAGCCTACCAGACGAGCCTACCTTTAAACAGGTCAACTTTCACAAAGCCACGGGGCCAGACGGATTACCAGGACGGTTACTCAAAGCATTCACGGACCAACTGGCAAGTGTCTTCACTGACATTTTCAACCTCTCCCTGACCAAGTCTGTAATACCTGAATGTTTCAAGTAGTCCACCATAGTCCCTGTGCCCAAGAAGTAAAGGTAACCTGCCTAAACGATTACCGCCCGTAGCACTCACGTCTGTACTCATTAAGTTTTTTGAAAGGCTGGTCATGGCTCACATCAACAGCATCCTCCCGGATACCCTAGACCCACTCCAATTTGGATACCACACCAACAGATCCACAGATTATGCAATTTCAATTGCACGCCACACTGCCCTTTCCCACCTGGACAAAAGGTACACCTATGTGAGAATGCTGTTCATTGACTACAGCTCAGCACACCATAGCGCCTACAAAGCTCATCACTAAGCTAAGGACCCTGGGACTAAACACCTCCCTCATCAACTGGATCCTGGACTTCCTGCGGTGTGTGCTTAGTCCCCTTCTGTACTCCCTGTTCACCCACAACTGCGTGACCAAACACGACTCCAACACCATCATTAAGTTTACTGACGATACAACAGTGGTAAGCCTGATCACCGATAACGATGAGACAGCCTATAGGAGGAGGTTAGAGACCTGGCAGTGCGGTGCCAGGACAACAACCATTCCTTCAATGTGAGCAAGACAAAGGAGCTGATCGTGGACTACAGGAAAAGGCAGGCCGAACAGGCCTCCATTAACATCGACGGGGCTGTAGTGGAGCAGGTCGAGAGTTTCAAGCTCCTTGGTGTCCACATCACAAATGAACTATCATGGTCCAAACACACCAAGACAGTCGTGAAGAGCTCACGACAACACATTTTCCCACTCAGGAGACTGAAACGATTTGGCATGGGTCCCCAGATCCTCAAAAAGTTCTACAGTTGCACCATCGAGAGCATCCTGACCGTTAGCATCACTGCTTGGTATGGTAACTGCTCGGCATCTGACTGTAAGGCGGTACAGAGGGTAGTGTGTACGGCCCAGTACATCAATGGGGCCAAGCTTCCTGCCATCCAGGACCTATATACTAGGCAGTGTCAGAGGAAACTGCTGCTACTCGCTGCATAGTCACTTCACCCCTAGCTACATGTATAAATTACCTCGACTAACCTGTACCCCCTGTATGTAGCCTCGTTATTGTTATTTTATTGTGTTACTTTTTATTATTTTTTACTTTAGTTTATTTGGTGAATATTTTCTTAACTCTTTATTGAACTGCACTGTTGGTTAAGGGCTTGTAAGTAAGAATTTCACGGTAAGGTGAATAAAGTTTGATAAGATATGTCTGACCTCATCCATGCATGTGTCAATTACATCCATGGCAGTGTTTACGTTCATCGAACCCTTTTGCAGATTGTTAGAAAGGATGTACAGTTGAAGTCGGAAGTTTACATACATTTAGGTTGGAGTCATTAAAACTCATTTTTCAAACACTCCACATATTTATTGTTAACAAACTAGAGTTTGGGCAAGTCGGTTAGGACATCTACTTTGTGCATGACACAAGGAATTTTTCAAACAATTGTTTACAGACAGATTATTTCACTTATAACTCACTGTTTCACAATTCCGGTGGGTCAGAGGTTTACATACACTAAGTTGACTGTGCTTTTAAAAAGCTTGGAAAATTCCAGAAAACAATGTCATGGCTTTAGAAGCTTCTGATAGGCTAATTGCCATCATCTGAGTAAATTGGAGGTGTACCTGTGGATGTATTTCATTCAAAGTGTGGATGTCTACATTCAAACTCAGTGCCTCTTTGCTTGACATAATGGGGAAATCAATAGAAATCAGCCAAGACCTCAGAAAAACATTTGCAGACCTCCACAAGTCTGGTTCATCTTTGGGAGCAATTTCCAAACGCCTGAAGGTACCACATTCATCTGTGTAAACAATAGTACGCAAGTATAAACACCATGGGACCACGCAGCCGTCATACCACTCAGGAAGGAGACACGTTCTGTCTCCTAGAGATGAACGTACTTTGGTAAGAAAAGTGCAAATCAATCCCAGAACAACAGCAAAGGACCTTGTGAAGATGCTGGGGGAAACAGGTACAAAAGTATCCATATCCACAGTAAAACGAGTCCTATATCGACATAACCTGAAAGGCCACTCAGAAAGGAAGAAGCCCCTGCTCCAAAACCGCCATAAAAAAGCCAGACCACGGTTTGCAACTGCACATGGGGACAAAGATCGTACTTTTTGGAGAAAGGTCCTCTGGTCTGATGAAACAAAAATAGAACTGTTTGGCCTTAATGACCATCATTATGTTTGGAGGAAAAAGGGGGAGGCTTGCAAGCCGAAAAACACCATTCCAACCGTAAAGCACGGGGGTGGAAGCATCATGTTGTGGGGGTGCCTTGCTGCAGGAGGGACTGGTGCACTTCACAAAATAGATGGCATCATGAGGAAAGAAAATTATGTGGATATATTGAAGCAACATTTCAAGACATCAGTCAGGAAGTTAAAGCTTGGTCGCAAATGGGTCAACCAAAGTTGTGGCAAAATGGCTTAAGGACAACAAAGTCAAGGTATTGGAGTGGCCATCACAAAGCCTGGACCTCAATCCTATAGAAAATGTGGGCAGAACTGAAAAAGCGTGTGCGAGCAGGGAGGCCTACAAACCTGACTCAGTTACACCAGCTCTGTCAGGAGGAATGGGCCAAAATTCCCCCAACTTATTATGGGAAGCTTGTGGAAGGCTACCCGAAACGTTTGACCCAAGTTAAACATTTTAAAGGCAATGCTACCAAATACAAATCTCTCCAGACAATGGAGAATCTAACACTTTTCATTCCTCCACAACAAACTCCTCAAAGAAGGCTGCAGCTCGAAGATGAGGAAGCACTGGGAGAGAAACGCCCGGCAGGTTCCAGAATCTCCAGCGTAGCGCTCCGGATGAGGTAAGCGAGGTTCTCGGGACACCGGGGTAGGCTGGGAAGAAGTGCCGCTGGTGGCGGGGTCGCTGAGAGTCTGGGGGATTATTAGTTAGGAATCCAGGGAATTGCTCCAGCAATATATTGAACAGGGTATGGAGGGTATATCTGCCAGGGTATGGAGTCCCTCCATAAGACTTTGTAGTAACCCCACATATCTTCCAATGGAGGTTCCTCGGGAAGAGACAGCATTGCAGAGCTGGTCCGAGTCTGCTGGGTCAGTCATGGCCTGTTCGTACCATCACGGCTCAGGCTAAGACCCAGATGCAGACACAGGAGGTGGATAGTATGAGTCTCACAGTTTATGACAATACAAGGGGCAGGAAATCAGTAGGTCAAGGCAGGCAAATAGTCATAATCCAAATCAGAGTCAGGCAGGTATAGGACGGCAGGCAGGATTGGGGTCAGGACAGGCAGAAAGGTCAGAGCTGGGAAGACTAGAAAAGGAAAAAAGTAGAGCACAGGAACATGCTGGTAGGACTTGACGGGACAAGACGAACTGGCAACAGACAAACAGAAAACACAGGTATAAATACACAGAGGACAATGGGGACAAATGGGATGGGTCTGACACTAATGATGATTTTTTTAAAAGTCGGATAAAATAGATTTTTGCGCAGGCTGTACACGGCTGTTCATCAGTCTCTCATTCACAATTTGACAAGCACTTGACAATGCTTCGAATTTCCCGACAGCAAATATATAATTCACAAGTGATAGGCTAATATTGTCACCCATAAGACTATTCTTGATTTAATCGTGTCTTTACATATACTAAATATCATATGTGTGAAATTAGTTTTTATTTAGAATGGACCATTATCATGCACTTGTCTCAAAACAGGGCCAGGGGAAAAGAATACACGGCATCTACAGTATGCACTTCAATAGCGAATGGAGGACACTATTGCAGTGGTTCATTTTCATTCCATCCTGTTTTAAAGAGAAGCAATGCACTTAATATTATGAAAGTTGACAAATAAATATAGTAGGCCTAGCCAATAGAAAGCTGATGGGATCATCCTCTTTTTAATAGAGACCATCACTCTGTATTCTTACGCAATTGCATAGCCTATAGAAATGTTGCTCAACATGAGCTCATGGGCACTCATGAAGTGTTTGATTTGATTTTGGATACATTTGTTTTGATGTCAGAGTGATTAGAGGGACAATAGAGTGCTGAGTACCAGGCAGTTAGCAAGTTTGGTAGGCTATTTATGACCATCAGTAGCATCAGAGGTTGGAGAAGCCTAATTACCGTGACTAAACGGTCATGTGCAATTTGACTGCCATCATGACTCTGGTAGCAATACGATCACCGTAACAGCCCTAGCCTACGGCGTTGAGGCCATGCTTCCATCAACACCGGCCTCATTAGCCACTGTCAGGCTAAAGCTTGTACTAACACTAGCAGCAGTGGTTGCAAGGATGACGGATGCAATTACATTTGTTTTATTCTCTCGCTCTTTGCGTTTTAGGCACCTGACTTGTACTTTTTATCCATTTGTCGCCTGAATGTAACTTAGCTAGCTAGACATGACCTGATGAAGTTAAACTCATGCAACAGACAGGGTTGTCAATCAAATATGACAGGCCCGGGTAAACAATTTGTTTTCATTATTTAAGAAGATAATAATTATGTTGTTTTTGGTATTGTATGAAGTAGGTACAAGATACCAAAAGTAGTTTTAAACTAGCAAATGACTAAAGTAGATTAATCATCAAGACCACACAATCTACACAGGAAGTTCTGTTGTCAAAATGGGAATAATTCCTGACAGACCTAGGGTTGTTTTTTACATTTATCTGATCAACTTATTTTTATTATACTTTTTATTATGTTGACAGCTGATGGACAATATTTTCAATTTGAGAATGGATGTTACCCTAGTGCTTTCATTCCCATGCATAAGCTCTCAAATGTATACTGTAAAGATAATAAATTAACAGGCCTCACTATGTGATACGCCTCCTGCAATATTCGCAGTCTGTCATTGACAGAACACAGAACCTGCATGCAGACGACATCGTCCACTGAGTCAACCTTTACTGCCCCCATGTCCTCTCCCGAAGCGATCAGAAAGATTTCGAACATTAGGTGGTCATTGACAGCCAGGCTCTTTTGCAGATAGCCTACTTCTCGAAGTGAAGATTGGGGTCAGTGCAAATCACCTTGCAACCAGATGGGTAGAACTCAAAGTAGGCCCCGCTTCCGCAGCCAATCTCGTAAATGTTTCATGAACATTTGATCCTTTCCTCCGCTCCTGGCTGCATGTACTGCCATAGAAATAGAATTAATAGAACGGGCGTCCCCAGTCAAGTCAATGATGGCATAATGGGTGGACTCGCTCCCATTGCGAGTGTACCCACAGGAGCAAAGCAGGAAGCAAAAGCAGGAAGCAAAAGCAGGAAGCAAAAACAGGAAGTGCACCCATCAATATGTCCTGTGATTTGTTGATTCAACTCAACTGAATAGTTTTTTTCCCTCATCAATCTACACACAATACCCCATAATGACAAAGCAAAAACAGGTTTCTCAAATTTTGCAAATGTATTTCAAATAACTACTGAAATCACATTTACATAAGAATTCAGACCCTTTACTCAGTACTTTGTTGAAGCACCTTTGGCAGCGATTAAAGCCTTGAGTCTTCTTGGAAATAATGCTACAAGCTTGGCACACCTGTATATTGGGAGTTTCTCCCATTCGTCTCTGCAGATCCTCTCAAGCTCTGTTAGGTTGGATGGGGATGGTCGCTGCACAGCTATTTTCAGGTCTCTCCAGAGATGCTTAATCGGGTTCAAATCCGGGCTCTGGCTGGGACACTCAAGGACATTCAGAGACTTCTCCCGAAGCCACTCCTGCGTTGTCTTTGCTGTGTGCTTAGGGTCATTGTCCTGTTGGAAGGTGAACCTTCGCCCCCAGTCTGAGGTCCCGAGCGCTCTGGAGCAGGTTTTCATCAAGGATCTCTCTGTACTTTGCTCCGTTCATCTTTCCCTCGATCCTGACTAGTCTCCCAGTCCCTGCCGTTGTAAAACATCCCCACAGCATGATGCTGCCACCACCATGCTTCACCGTAGGGATGGTGCCAGGTTTCCTCCAGACGGGATACTTGGCATTCAGGCCAAAGAGTTCTATCTTGGTTTCATCAGACCAGAAGAATCTTGTTTTTCATGGTCTGAGAGTCCTTTAGGTGCCTTTTGGCAAACTCCAAGCGGGCTGTCGTGTGTCTTTTACTGAGGAGTGGCTTCTGTCTGGCCACTACCATAAAGGCCTGATTTGGTGGTGCTGCAGAGATGGTTGTCCTTCTGGAAGTTTCTCCCATCTCCACAGAGGTACTATGGAGCTCTGTCAGAGTGACCTTCGGGTTCTTGATCACATCCCTGACAAAGGCCCTTCTACCCCGATTTCTCAGTTTGGCTGGGCGGCCAGCTCTAGGAAAAGTCTTGGTGGTTCCAAACTTCTTCCATTTAAGAATGATGGAGGCCACTATTTTCTTGGGGACCTTCAATGCTGCATACATTTTTTGGTACCCTTCCCCAGATCTATGCCTTGACACAATCCTGTCTTGGAATTCCTTCGACCTCATGGGTTGTTTTTTTCTCTGACATGCACTGTCAACTGTGGGACCTTAATATAGACAGGTGTGTGCCTTCCCAAATCATGTCCAATCAATTGAATTTATCACAGGTGGACTCCAATCAAGTTGTTGAAACATCTCAAGGATGATCAATGGAAACAGGATGCATCTGAGCTCAATTTGAGTCTCATAGCAAAGGTTCTGAATACTTATGTAAACAAGGTATTTCAGGTTTTTTTCTATATATAAATTTGCAAAAACTTCTAAAAACCTGTTTTCACTTTGTCATTATGGGGTATTTTGTGTAGATTGATGAGGGAAAAAATATATTTTATAATTTTTTACAGAATGTGGAAAAAGTCAAGCGGTCTGATTACTTTCCGAATATACTGTGGAAATCCCATGACAGAGTGTCTATAGCCTAATACTTTTAAAAGCTCACATAGTTGCTGTCACAAACACCACAGAGTTGTCACTGACTAGTTGGATATTCAATTCCCAGTGAGCAAAACAATTCTGTACTTACAGACTTCATATAAATTCATTTTTATCAGGGTTTTCCTTAGGTGACCGTTATCAATAAAACTCATGAATGTAACTGTTTATGTGAAATTGTTCTACTTGTAGCCCTGGTTGTGCTGAATAAAAAAATTCTAAAACACTTAATTGTGAGGTTAAATGTAAGGGCTGGACATGCAGATAAATGAAAGTGAGATAAATAAAAAGTGGATTTTTGCTGGGATATCAGGACATATGGTTAATTCCATCTCAGGTTTCCTGGGCATTCTTATGACTCACCTAAGTGACTCACCTAAGTATCATTCATGCTTAATGGTGGCTTCTTAGAAACCATTCAAATTGATTATATATTTATTCCTGTGAGATGGAGGTAATGTAAGTTTTGTCATCCACTAAAACAAACCCACAAATCATCCATTTAACTTTTGGATAACGAATTATATGATAGTCTTCTTAACTATTAGTTCAATAACTTTGTTTCATTTTGTGTTTCTTGCGATGCTAGGGTCCCTGGACCGTTTTCAATCCAAAGGCATTTACCGACACTCCCTAACAATTTGCTGAGAGTCATCAATTATGCAGGGTACCCGCACGCACTGGGAAGGGAGTTAGCAGCAACAATATGGCGACAGCCGCAGTTTCTCCCGAATATTTTGGACATCTGCAGTTCAGTGCCGGCTGTCTGGATTTCTGTTAATGCTGGAAAAGTAAGTAAATATCCTGTTGTCTTGTCAGGCTGGGTTTTAGTGGAGGATGGACCATGCATGCTACTTCCCTGTCTACAACTACACCCCCAATGCCGCAGAGCGGTCCACCTCAGCATCTTTTATCCTCGCGTTTTTGTATAGGGCTCCTTGCCAAAGCTTGGGAAAATATGCATGGAAACCTCAATTACATGTAAGGATTACTTTCCTTAGCTGAAAAAGATGATCTTATACTGCGGAAAGGGGTGGCTAGTGATAAAGCAGGTAAATTGGGGTGTTGGCCTGCCTCTGAAAGGAATGACATTTCAATGTGTCAAAATATACATGGAGCCCAACAAAGTACCGGTATGCGCTTTGAGTCAATGTATGTTCTCGACACCCTAATCCTTTGTAAGACAATTTAACTGTAATTGTGATAGTTTTACCTCATGCCTTGCACCCCACCCCCACTCGATTACCCCTCCCCTTGCAATACTCATTTTGAGGCTGTATCACATGAGATAGGTAGGCTATGCCTCAGTTTTGGCAGTTGAAGGGGGACCGCGGTACCCCCTCCCTATATCTTTACAGCCCCATCCCCAAATAGAGGTGGAAAGAAATGTCCAAGATGGTGGTATAACCCTTACATGTTAATTTTAGGAACCTTATCGCACCTAGGCAGCCTTCTCGGGTGTGGTACTAAAATACAGCCGTCAGTGGTTTTTGGGGAGCATAACAAAACACCTTATCAAAATAATAGCAATGTATAAAATTGACCTCGGGTGGTGGGGTGGAGGTTGTTTTGGAACAACACAGTTAAATTAATGACAGCCTAGAATTTCTACCAGCACTGCATGTTTTCAAGTGGTATTGTGGGTCTGTCAGAAGCCTACCCAGAAGCATCCTCTATACTGCAGTATTTTAGTAAAGCCTTTGGCCCACACGCCAGGACAAGCACGCGTGTGTGTGTAAACAGTGCATGGACTACAATACAAAGTAAGACTGATAGACCATACAGTTGAAACGTTATTACCAGTCTATAACAAATAGACCAAAAAAGTGTGCATTTTACCTTGCTTAACGGTTGTACATGTAATATGTGGTTTATCAAGTAATAGCTTGTAATGACAACTTTTTGAGGAGGAAATCCACTCATCATTTAGTCGATTGACATGGGAAACATGAATCGTTTTCTGAATGACCTCCATTGTTGGCTGGGGTTTAGGGTACCCTGTTCATTCGTAGATGTGTGCCATAACACTGAAAGCACACCATGACTAAATTGTGTTTATATTTGTGTATACATCACTATATTCCAGTCTATAGTGCATTCATTCAGTAGCCTATCCAGTCGATGCTAAATTAGGAACTATACATTTGCTGTTTTATTGAATTATGTGTGCCACTAGCATTTGGTGACGCTACAGAGGCACACATGTAGGCCCTCACTAGGATATCACATGCTGCTGCTAACCTCGACCAGCCGTGTAGACTCCTCTATCCAGTTGCGTTTCTCTTCTCAATCGATCTTCACTCCTCTGCCCCTCCTCTTCAGGTCAGTTTCCACGATGTCCAATGTTCTCAGTTTCATAGTCCTTAACCCCCCTCTCAATAAGGGAATGCAACAGTTGCGATAAATAGTTCAGTTACAGGCTTCAAACACTTCAAACGCTTCAAACACACCACCAGCGTCATTGCATTTTGGTACACCAGAATTACATTCATTTCCAATGAAACGCTGTGTTTGCCTTGCAGCATTGCGTTGCAGAGGCAGTTGTAGTGCGTTCGGTGTGGTGCATACGTTGGATATATCGAACATATGCGTCAAACTGTATGCGTAGACGGCTTGACAGAAATGGTAGCAGAAGGTGAATGTTGAACTTTTGTTGCATACATATCCAGATGATGCTGCGTACTATTTTGCGCAAGGACGCTGTCGGTGTGTTCGAAGCGGGCGTTTGGATGTCTCTTTTCTTGGCATAGTGGACACATGCGTAGAGGACTCGAGCGAACGCTTCCTTTGAGGCTGCATCAGTGGTGCTGAAAGGAACAGCGACAGGCAGCGGGATCGAATGAGACGGTGCTGCGGCTTCCAGAAGCCACTGGAGTTTTTCTAACATCTCCGGTTCGGTTTCATGCGATTAACACTCCTCATTCGTCTGTCTGTAGCAAAATCTGAACGGATGTTACAATTATACTATTGGTAAATACGCATGCTTATTGGGTTTGAATGTCCGGGATGAAATTAAGAACAGCATGCACTCGCAGCGAATGAATGGACACGTGAGTAGCCTTAATTTTTTGAATGAAATCTTTTGCATCACAAGGTGATTCTTCTTGAAATGTGGTTGGCTATTTCAATGACATGGTTTACCTGCAGCCCGAATGAGAACATAATGAATAGTCTTGATTTACTTGATACATTCCCCATAGAAAAGCCGGTGGGACAGCTCCTCTATGCCATCATTAGTAGGCGTAAATGAGGTCCCTGTATGTCCTGTGTTGCATCGGTGTTTGTTATTCACCTTGAAAGTAGATCAATTCATGTAGCATTTGTGTAAGGAGACTTGGAGGTTGTATTGGGTTACTTAAAACGCCGACTTAATTTCCTAGTGGTTCAATCTCTGAGGCCAGCGGTTTAGGTTAGAAGGATTTTCATGGTTTTGACTTGTTTCTTTATGAAAGCGATTAGCTTCCCAAACTCAATTGGAATTGCAAATGGTCAAATGTTAAATCAATGACATGTTAGCAATTTCCTAAATGGGTATGCCTTTTGTGACTAATGCAAAAAAATATATCGCGTTATCATTTTGATGATTGAGTATGCATGATGCCTGCCAATTTGAAAAATACATCGTAAAGTATGTTTAATATTTCATTTCCATGGTAGGCCTACAATCCAGTACAACACTGACACATTTAAAAACGAAATGTAAATGCTTAAATGACAAATCATTTCTCATGTCCAGGTCGCAGTTGTAAATGAGAACTTGTTCTCAACTTGCCTACCTGGTTAAATAAAGGTGATAAAATAAAATGTAATGTCCTTGTTGTGACAGCATGCATTGTGACAAAATAAAATTGTTAATTGCAATTGACAATTATTTTCTATAGAATGTGTGTTTTAAGACTGTCAGTTATAATGATCAATCACATTCAATCAATCAATTGGAATTCTTCCTTTTGATATTTCGTTTCCTCATTGCTCATTTGCGTTTTGATTTTTGATGTTGACCTGTCATTCAAACACTGTGGGCGGGGTTTTGGTAAAGTGAGGTGAAAGAGGTGCTCTTAATTTCGTAAAAGTATTTCTGGATCAGAGAGGAAGAGGCAAAGCAGTACTATAAACTGAATGACTCAGATAATCTTTGCTATGCTGGCTAGGACAGCTGGTGAGGTTAGTTAAGTATGTAGTTAAGTATTTAGAGAAACTGGTTGTCATGTCATGGCACCATCAGGATATTCCCACAAGAGATAGGAAGCCCACCTACCTGCTCTGCCCCTTCAGTACTGTGACACCATATTTTCTTGAGCAGTAAAGCTGTTCCTTGACTCAATACTGTTAAAGCTGCAAGCCAAAGTAAGAGATTAGCTTCGCATGAGCCTTAGCTTTTGCAAACCACAGTGACTCATAGGAGCAGGAGCCTATCTCCTGTTTCTGTAGTGTGAGGCAGCTTGATGTACAAGTACACCCCCTGGATAGGACGCTCGTCTATCTCTGGGCATTACCCCCAATCTATCTTGAGTGCCAAGCAGAGACGCATTGGGTCCCATTTTTACAGTCTGGTATGACTTGACCAGGGATCGAACTGTCCAACCTCTCCAGCCGTTGCGTCCTTACCTGTCTGATAGTGGGCAGCTTGCTGGAGGGGGCAGTAATCAAAAATGTAATATACTAGAATTCAGTGGGGGAGGATCATGGGACTACAATATGAATAAAATTAGATTTGTATTCTACTGTGGACACCATATTGTAAAGGAGTGGTTCCCAAACTGGGAACCAAAAAAAATACTGAATGGAGACACATTGACTTCCGCCAGAACGCTTAGAGTTTGATGCATCTGGTGGACATGAAGCTTTACCCAGTGTCTTAGACACCTGCCGAACAACTGCACTCATCGGCTGCAATCCAAACACTTAAAAGACACACCCTATCAACTCAGCCCTCATATTAAGTGGACACTTCTGATGACGTATCATGATGTCTGACGAGTGTACACTTGCAGGGCAACGGGCGAGAAATTCGTCACTCCATCCTGCCGATGATTGTGTTTTCAGCCAACTTGTGGGTGCTTTATATGCGCTACAGTCAATTATGAGTGCATGTCTAATATTAAATATAGAATTATTAATATATGCCTACTGTATGATAGCTAGCAAATTAATTAGCTAACTTACGTTAGCCTGCCTAGCTGGAACTTCTGAAGAGGAAAATGTTTTATTTCTACAATTTCCAAAAGATAACCAAACAAAACATATGTACTTTTTATGAGACGTGTTTGTGCCGCCATGTGCATTAGCAGCACACTTTCTAACTTATTTGCATTTGTTTTTACTTACACTTGTATGTTGACTTCTCCATTGATGTTGTTTTTAAGTTTTCGCAGACTTTTCTTAGCGGACGTACAATCGTCCTGAATTATGGGGCGTTTCAGGCCCCGGAGTGAACATAATTGTACTTTCGCAAACTCAACTAAAAACGAGGGCTGAAGGACTTACGTTGCAAACTTACCTTGCTTGGCTAATCATTTGGACCACCCATCCAAGATTGCATTGGGGATTCCGCCAAGGGCATAAGGCAAGGGTAAGTGGATGAGGGTGTATGAGTTTGAACCGCGGCCATCATCGTTAACAGAACTGCAGGAAACAAGTGCCCGACAGGCAGGAGCCTAGCTAGCTAACCTACCGTTATCGACCCTGCCTTTTCTTCTATGGGGTTTATCGGCAGTTGGCATCCAACTTTATGGTGCATTACCACCAACTACTGTACTGGAGCGCCCCCAATCCTGCCTGTGGACCGGAGTTCTAGCTTAAACATTTACAATAGAAGTATAAAGAGGGGTTCCTGCAGATGCAGGAATGCCCACATGCAGGAACGCCCGAATTGCACCCTTCTTGATTTAACAAATTTGATTGATCATTCAAATCAAATGTCTGACAGTCTTAAACCAGAGTATGGAAATGCATTGTCAATTGAGAATTATTTTTATTTTTGCTCCCCCAATCCTACCAATACTCTTTTTTTGGATGGAGAGGAGGAGTGAGAGGCAGCAATGATTATGATGTTCTTAGGGCAGTTCCCCCCTAAAACATCTAGCTGACTGTGAAGCAAAGACAACAACCCAACGAGTGGGCCTATATTGATTATGGTGAATAATTTCAAACCGATATGTTGCTGGCTTCACTTCATTCTTCCACCTAACATACCTGAGCCATATAGGCAAGCTGTAAAATAATTATGGCATGGTTTGAAAGTTAAGGATTTTTTTTTTTATTGATCGAGTGTGAAAGCACACAATCATCAACTTTTTCCTTTGACACATAAGTTGCCCATGATTCATGAATTAGTCATGAAATGGGGCCTAACCACTATAACATGCACTGCAATGTTAATGATGATGATTATTGAAAATGTAGCTACAGTTGAAGCCGGAAGTTTACATACACTTTGTTTGGAGTCGTTTTTCAACCACTCCACAAATTTCTTGTTAACAAACTATAGTTTTGGCAAGTCGGTTAGGACATCTACTTTGTGCATGACACAAGTAATTTTTCCAACAATTGTTTACAGACAGATTATTTCACCTATAATTCACTGTATCACAATTCCAGGCAGTCATAAGTTTACATACACTAAGTTGACTGTGTCTTTTAAACAGCTTGGAAAATTCCAGAAAATGATGTCATGGCTTTAGAAGCTTCTGATAGGCTAATTGACATAATTTGAGTCAATTGGAGGTTAACCTGTGGACGTATTTCAAGGCCTACCTTCAAACTCAGTGCCTCTTTGCTTGACATAATGGGAAAATCAAAAGAAATCAGCCAAAACCTCAGAATAAGAATTGTAGACCTCCACAAGTCTGGTTCATACTTGGGAGCAATTTCCAAATGCCTGAAGGTACCACGTTCATCTGTATAAACAATAGTACGCAAGTATAAACACCATGGGACCAGACAGCCGTCATACCGCTCAGGAAGGAGACACGTTCTGTCTCCTAGAAATGAACATACTTTGGTAAGAAAAGTGCAAATCAATCCCAGAACAACAGCAAAGGACCTTGTGAAGATGCTGGAGGAAACAGGTACAAAAGTATCTATATCCACAGTAAAACGAGTCCTATATCGACATAACCTGAAAGGCCGTTCAGCAAGGGAGAAGCCCCTGCTCCAAAAGCCAGCCTACGGTTTGCAACTGCACATAGGGACAAAGATCATACTTTTTGGAGAAATATCCTCTGATCTGATGAAACAAAAATAGAACCTTTTGGCCATAATGACCATCGTTATGTTTGGAGGAAAAAGGGGGAGGCTTGCAAGCCGAAGAAAACCATCCCAACCGTGAAGCACAGAGGTGGCAGCATCATGTTGTGGGGGTGCTTTGCTGCAGGAGGGACTGGTGCACTGCACAAAATAGATGATATCATGAGTAAGAAAAGTTATGTGGATATATTGAAGCAACATCTCAAGACATCAGTCAGGAAGTTAAAGCTTTGTCGCCAATCGGTCTTCCAAATGGACAATGACCCCAAGCATACTTCCAAAGTTGTGGCAAAATGGCTTAAGGACAACAAAGTCAAGGTATTGGAGTGGCCATCACAAAGCCCTGACCTCAATCCTATAGAACATTTGTGGGCAGAACTGAAAAAGCATGTGCGAGCAAGGAGGCCTACAAACCTGACTCAGTTACACCAGCTCTGTCAGGGGGAATGGGCCAAAATTCACCCAACTTATTGTGGGAAGGTTGTGGAAGGCTACCCGAAACGTTTGACCCAAGTTACGCAATTTAAAGGCAATGCTACCAAATACTAATTGAGTGTATGTAAACTTCTGACCCACTGGGAATGTGATGAAAGAAATAAAAGCTGAAAGAAATCATTCTCTCTACTATTATTCTGACATTTCACATTCTTAAAATAAAGTGGTGATCCTAACTGACCTAAGACAGGGCATTTTTACTTGGATTAAATGTCAGGAATTGTGAAAAACGGAGTTTAAATATATTTGGCTATGCTGTATGTCAACTTCCGACTTCAACTGCATATCAGATCAGATAATATAAATTAAATAAAAAATCACATTTTAACTGTCATATGCTTCATAAACAAACTAACAGTGAAATGCTTACTCCCAATACAATAAAAAAAAAAAAAAATAGTAGATAAAAATAATAATAATAATAATAACAGGAATTAATACACAATGAGAAATGATAGCTTGGTTATATACATGGGATAAAAATTACAACATCATACAGGTGCTTACTAATATATTGGCACCCTTCATTCACTATTTCTTCTCCAATAAGTTATTTTTTTTGAATTTGTTTGAATTACAACCGCACAGGACCAAGAAAGAAATTACTATAATTGAGACAGAAACGGAAGAAGGTTCTGAAGGAACCATGTATGGATTAAGATGCCATAGTACCTACTATTTCGGAGTCAGAATGTGGTTACAAATGGAATATCTCATTAAGATATGTTAATGTAAGGTTTTTGAGAGAGAGATAGAGAGAGACTCCTAAAGATAAAACATTAGTCAGATAATCCAGACAGACACTTAACAGAGTTCCCTCCATCCAGAAGCCGCACAGGTCACCTGGGTCGAGGGACGAGCCCATGCAGCAGACAGACATACAGACATGCACAAAGGGCTGGAGGTGGCCATTCATTTTTCTCCCTGTAACAGGCCAACCAGGCAACATCAGAGCCACCATGAATGAATGAAGTAGATTGGAGACAGAGTTCTCTGATATCCCGTCAATGGCAGCCCTGATTTATGCAGCATTTATTTGTATGAGGAGAGGGAGGAGAGAGAGATGGAGAAAGAGAGAGAGATGGTTCTGGTTCCAAGTGGTTGCACATCCATTAGTCTGGATGCCTTGCTTTGTTGGCTCCCTCTTTGACATAGATATAAAATTCCACCCTGTCTCAGGCTTAGGGAGAAACACAGACAGACAGACAGACAGACAGACAGACAGGACACAACCCAGCAATGAGTCTTGTTAATAAGCACCATAATAAAATATAAAGTAGACATTTAATTTGTCTCGTTGTTAGTTCTACCATCTCATTTGAATTTGAGTTTTGTTCCGTTGATATTTTAAACAAGATCATTATTACTTTTTCCATTTTGAAAATTGATAGGCTGTTTATCCAACTGCTGTCTTTTTTTACTTAAATCATGACCAAAGTTATTAGTGAAAATGGATGTTCTCAACTTGAATTTTATTATAGATATGGAGTTGTCAGCATTTATACCTTATATCCTGTCTCTTTTCCCCGCTCTCTCTCTCTCTCTCTCTCAGAGCCGGATGTCCTGAATGAAACTTAAATAAAGTGGAAATATCTGTAGGATGAAAACATGGCCGCGCCCGGTCTCGCACCCCCAGGACCTGACAGCTTCAAGCAGTTCACCCCCGAGTCGCTCCGTAATATCGAGGAGCGCCAATTCCAGGAGAAGATCAAGAAAAAGCCCAAGCCCAAGTCGGACAGCAGTCACCGCGAGGAAGAAGAGGAAGAACCCATGCCCAATGGTGATCTGGAGGCCGGGAAGTCCCTTCCCTTCATCTACGGGGACATTCCTAATGGGCTGGTGGCGGTACCACTGGAAGACTTGGACCCCTATTATATGAATGAGAAAGTGAGTTCCTACACCACTCAATCCCACACAGGGCTGGGCACGACAAAGGGAAACTCCCCTCTAGTGAGGAAAAGTTAGGGGTTAGAGGGAAATTAGTGCTGGTATGATATCTGTTTAGAAAAATAATTTGAAGAAGGAACAAATGGATTGTACTCTACTCACGTCTTTATAGCTTGCCTTTTAAATGTATTCTGCTTATATATAAGTCCTGATGTGTGGCCCCTATATTATGCTTTTAACCAAATTTATGAATGAGATTTTATGCTTATGGGGTAAGCAAATTTAGAATCAAGCTGTTTGTAGGTAACCTGATTCAGAAAGTAAGAAGCCCACTCTTATTAGACAAAAGGGTGGTTTGTGCATCGTTGTACCAGCCATGAAGATAGGGATATGGCACAGAGTAAACAGCAAAGATGACCTTGAGGTATGGTATTGCTCTTTAATTGTTTGACCACTCGGAGAGGTAATTAGAACCAGTCAATGCTTATGGAGTATCACATAGAGCTCATAGGTACGTTATGAATGTGCTGGCTATCACAGTCACCACGAAGATGCTGGTACTGTAGATCCTGTAACTCTGCAGTGAAGGTCTGGAGTTCTGAACCGCAGTCCTCTTTGGTAATGCTTCTGTAGTCTTATGTGTTGATTGATGCTCTGTATTGGTGCACTTACTGTGCAAATGCTGGTGGATGCTGGCAGCAGAGATGGGACTAGCAGACCTCTGAATATGTATTATTAGTGCTCCTGCTAATTGAATTTGTTAGTGAGGAAAATCTATCATTCTGTCAAACCAGACAGTCTGCATGCGTGTGTGTGTGGGTTTCTGTTTTCTTGGAATGTGTGTGTGTGTTTGTGTGCATTTTGTAGGTTTAGTATATGTGTTTTCCTCTTCACATTTTCCTACATACAATTAGTACATCTTTATAGTATTCTTCCATTTGATCCCTTTTCCCTGCCTCACTGTACCACTTTGAAGGAGTTAACTGCTGTTTTGTTCCCTTTCCACTTGTTTATTTTTTGCATGACTTCCCTAAGGTGTGGCTGGTAATCTAGTGGTTAGAGGGTTAGGCCAGTAACCGAAAGGTTCGAATCCCCGAGCTGACAAGGTAAAAATCTGACGTTCTGCCCCTGAGCAAGGCAGTTAACCCCGGTGCGCCGAAGACGTGGATGTCAATTATGGCAGCCCCCTGCACCTCTCTGATTCAGAGGGGTTGGGTTAAATGCGGAAGACACATTTTAATGCATTCAGTTGTACAACTGACTAGGTATCCCCCTTTCCCTAAGGTCCCTGCTAAATGTGTGAAACCTTCTGGTATTTAGGAGGTGGCAAAATGACCAGGAGTGAAGCGTAGCATTTGTGTGTTGTGTCCAGCTTTGTTCAGACTGTAAAGCGAGGAGGATGTCATAGACTGACTAACCCATTAGAAGGAGCTCTAAAACTAAACAAGCTATACTTACTGTACTATGTATCTACACTACAGTATATGTGATGTTGGAGGGATATGCCAAATTGTTCCTGACCAGGCATTTATCTCATGCATTCATTCTTTGAGGAGCGTGCATGCTCCTTCATGCAGCTCCTTCTCAAGACATATTGTGATAACTTCCACAGCTATAACTATGTTTATTTGGAAACTGATTGCTAACGATATCCGCCTCACACCAGCTAGCTCCCAGTTAAAAATACAACCGCCATATCATACACTATATATATATATATACATATATACACTACAGTTCAAAAGTTTGGGGTCACTTAGAAATGTCCTTGTTTTTGAAAGAAAAGCACATTTTCTGTCCATTAAAATAACATCAAATTTATCAGAAATACAGTGTAGACATTGTTAATGTTGTAAATGACTATTGTAGCTGGAAACTGCAGATTTTTTTATGGAATATCTACATAGGTGTAGAGATGCCCATTATCAGCAACCATCACTCCTGTGTTCCAATGGCATGTTGTGTTAGCTAATCCAAGTTTATCATTTTTAAAGGCTAATTGATCATTGGAAAACCCTTTTGCAATTATGTTAGCACAGCTGAAAACTGTTGTACTGATTAAAGAAGCAATAAAACAGGCCTTTAGACTAATGAGTATCTGGAGCATCAGCATTTGTGGGTTCAATTACAGGCTCAAAATGGCCAGAAACAAAGAACTTTCTTCTGAAACTTGTCAGTCTATTCTTGTTCTGAGAAATGAAGGCTATTCCATGCGAGAAATCTGCCAAGAAACTGAAGATCTTGTACAACGCTGTGTACTACTCCCTTCACAGAACAGCGCAAACTGGCTCTAACCAGAATAGAAAGAGGAGTGGGAGGACCCGGTGCACAACTGAGCAAGAGGACAAGTACATTAGAGTGTCTAGTTTGAGAAACAGACACCTCACAAGTCCTCAACTGGCAGCTTCATTAAATAGTACCAGCAAGACACTCAACGTCAACAGTGAATAGGCGACTCCGGGATGCTGGCCTTCTAGGCAGAGTTTCTCTGTCCTGTGTCTGCAAACTTAAACTGCCTCCCAGTGTATCATGATTTAGGGCAGCCACCACATATGCCCCACTTGGTATGCATACACATTTAAAAAAAAGAAGAAATTTCACCTTTATTTAACCAGGTAGGCTAGTTGAGAACAAGTTCTCATTTACAACTGCGACCTGGCCAAGATAAAGCAAAGCAGTGCGACACAAACAACAACACAGAGTTACACATGGAATAAAAAAGCGTACAGTCAATAACAGAATAGAAAAAAAGAGTCTATATACAGTGTGTGCAAATGGCGTGAGGAGGTAAGGCAATAAATAGTAGCGAGGTAATTACAATTTAGCAAATTAACACTGGAGTGATAGATGTGCAGATGATGATGTGCAGGTAGAAGTACTGGTGTGCAAAAGAGCAGAAAAGTAAATAAAAACAATATGGGGATGAGGTAGGTAGATTGGATGGGCTATTTACAGATGGGCTATGTACAGCAGCAGCGATCGGTTAGCTGCTCAGATAGCTGATGTTTAAAGTTAGTGAGGGAAATGTAAGTCTCCAGCTTCAGCGATTTTTTGCAATTCGTTCCAGTCATTGGCAGCAGAGAACTGGAAGGAAAGGCAGCCAAAGGAGGTGTTGGCTTTGAGGGTGACCAGTGAGATATACCTGCTGGAGCGTGTGCTACGGGTGGGTGTTGTTATCGTGACCAGTGAGCTGAGATAAGGCGGAGCTTTACCTAGCATAGACTTATAGATGACCTGGAGATGACCATAGACTTATAGATGACCCAGTGGGTCAGGCGACAAATATGTAGCGAGGGCCAGCCGACTAGAGCATACAGGTCGTAGTGGTGGGTGGTATATGGGGCTTTGGTGACAAAACGGATGGCACTGTGATAGACTGCATCCAGTTTGCTGAGTAGAATGTTGGAGGCTATTTTGTAAAGGACATCGCCAGAGTCGATGATCGGTAGGATAGTCAGTTTTACGAGGGTATGTTTGGCGGTGTGAGTGAACGAGGCTTTGTTGCGAAATAGGAAGCCAATTCTAGATCTAATTTTGGATTGGAGATGTTTAATATGCGTCTGGAAGGAGAGTTTACAGTCTAGCCAGACACCTAGGTATTTGTAGTTGTCCACATATTCTAAGTCAGAACCGTCCAGAGTAGTGATGCTAGTCAGGCAGGCGGGTGCGGGCAGCGAACGGTTGAAAAGCATGCATTTAGTTTTACTAGCGTTTAAGAGCAGTTGGAGGCCACGGAAAGAGTGTTGTATGGCATTAAAGCTTGTTTGGAGGTTTGTTAACACAGTGTCCAAAGAACGGCCAGATGTATACAGAATGGTGTCGTCTGCGTAGAGGTGGATCAAGGAATCACCCTCAGCAAGAGCGACATCGTTGATATATACAGAGAAAAGAGTCGGCCCGAGAATTGAACCCTGTGGTACCCCCATAGAGACTGCCAGAGGTCCGGACAACAGGCCCTCCGATTTGACACACTAAACTCTGTCTGAGAAGTAGTTGGTGAACCAGGCGAGGCAGTCATTTGAGAAACCAAGGCTGATATCGTTTAGTACCTTGAGTGTGGCTGAGGTGCACCCGTGACCAGCTCGGAAACCGGATTGCACAGCGGAGAAGGTACGGTGGGATTCGAAATGGTCAGTGATCTGTTTATTAACTTGGCTTTCGAAGACTTTAGAAAGGCTGGGCAGGATGGATATAGGTCTATAACAGTTTGGGTCTAGAGTGTCACCCCCTTTGAAGAGGGGGATGACCGCAGCAGCTTTCCAGTCTTTAGGGATCTTGGACGATACGAAAGAGAGGTTGAACAGACTGGTAATAAGGGTTGCAACAATGGCGGCGGATAATTTTAGAAAGAGAGGCTCCAGATTGTCTAGCCCAGCTGATTTGTACGGGTCCATGTTTTTCAGCTCTTTCAGGACATCTGCTATCTAGATTTGGGTGAAGGAGAAGCTGGGGAGGCTTGGGCAAGTAGCTGCGGGGGGTGCGGAGCTGTTGGCCAGGGTTGGGGTAGCCAGGATGAAAGCATGCCCAACCATAGAGAAATGCTTATTGAAATTTGCGATTATCGTGGATTTATCAGTGGTGACAGTGTTACCTAGCCTGTGTGCAGTGGGCAGCTGGGAGGAGGTGCTCTTATTCTACATGAACTTTACAGTGTCCCAGAACTTTTTGGAGTTAGAGCTACAGCATGCAAATTTCTGTTTGAAAAGCTTGCCTTTTCTTTCCTGACTGACTGTGTGTATTGGTTCCTGACTTCCCTGAAAAGTTGCATTTCGCGGGGTCTATTCAATGCTAGTGCAGTCCACCACAGGACATCACATAGGATCTCCCGTTTAGCATAAGTCAAATGTTTGCATCCCCTTCCAGCCCAGGACACCAGTTCAGTTCCCCTTCAGTTTAGACCCTGTCCCCTCTCCCCTCAGCTTCCACCCCCAGTGTAACCCTAGCCTGCGTCTGTCCTTATAGGGCAGGAGAAGAGAGGAGGGGCTTGCTGCACCTTGAGGGGCTGGGTGTTCTATCCTGTAAGAGAATCTGGGGCCCGCAGGGCTATAGAGATCCACTCAGCACGATCGCCCCAGGGACACAGCCAGTCACACAAGGTGTGTGTGTGTGCTCTGCCTCCTACCGAGTTTGTGTGTACCTCCTTTTTTAATATGTGTGCCTCCTGTGATCTAAAGATCCATGGACTTCTACAGTGGCAGCCATAGGAGGGGTGATTGTGTGATACAATCACCCCTCCTCCTTCCTCCCCTCTTCCTTACCCCTTTGCCCTGGCCTATCGGTTATGCTTAGTGCTCTCCTTCTCCTGCCTCTGCTCTCTTTCTACATTGATCTTCTCTTCTCCCTGTCCTTGAGGAGGGACAGAGGTAGACTCGTTCATTGGGTGGTGCTCAGGGCTCCCTCATGCACATTTCTCTCATGTCTGGAGTTGCGTCTGTGACCTCCCTCCCTAGATCCCTGTGTGTGTGTGCGTGCGTGTGTGTGTAAGAGTGAATGAGTGTGTGTGTGTGTGTGTGTGTATGCATGTATGCTGTGACGCCTCTCCCTCACTCTGCCCTGCAAGGTCAGTTACCTTTGTCTCACATACCGTAGGCCATGCTGTGTGTGTGTATGTGTGTGTTTTTCACACTATGAAAAACACACACAATATGATATTTTCAAATTAAACACAATACCTTGCTCTCATTAAAGCTACATACACAGGACAATGAGTATCCCCCCTCCTCAGCCATTCAAAGCATTTTACTACCTACCTTCCTCCTCTTTCTCATCCACACCTATACCTTTTATGACACCTATGGGAGCCCTGGCATACATATTCATGTGTCGCCTCAATACCTCCTCCTCAATCTCTCTATCTCTTCTCTCTCTCTACCTCTCCTCTCCAGGTTTCTCATCCTTTACTCTACTTGACCGCCAATTCCCCCCTCCCCTCCTTCTTTTCCCACTTCAAGCTTACGTGTGACCATGTGGTCTGTGTGTGTCAGTGTGTTTCAGTTTGTGTCAGTGTGTGTCTGTGTGTGTGTGTGTTGCTGTCAGCTGCAGTGAAATCTAATCACAGAACTTAAGCATCAAGTAAACGGGGGAGAGGGAGGGGGAAGAGAGAGAGGGGGAGGGTGTACTGGTGCCGGTGAGGGAGAAGTGCAGTTGCTGCTGTTCCTGTTCTCCCCTAGCTGTGATGGGGGAGAGGATAGGAATGGAGAGGAAAGGAAGAGAGACAGGAGAGGAGAGGGAGAAAGAGGAGGAGAGGAGAAGAGAGAAGTGGAGGAAAGAGGAGAGGAGGGGACTGCATGGGCATCTGAAATGTCTAGAGTGTTTAGGAAGGCTAAAAGCTTCAGGAGTTACACAGGTTGTGTGTGTGTGTATGTGTGTGTATGCGTGCTTGCGTGCAAGCGTATGTGCGCACACGTGTGTTAGAATATGACTTTGTGTGTGTGAGTGCGTGTGTGTTGGAGATGGGTTTCAATTTAAGTTGTACAAGTGCTTGTGTATGGGAGGACCCTCAGTGAACTCTGTGTGTATGTGTCAGACAAACGTCCAGGGCCTGAGGGGTATACTAAAAAGCAGAAGCAAGGAGTTAGCCAGCTAACTTGCCTAAATAATCTGAAATAACTTTACATTTATTAGAAATATATTCTTTAAACTTGCCATGGTCTAATTCACTCAACAACCAAAGCACATATCGACGTTTAGCTTTCCTACTGAACCAGAAAATGAATACTTATTGTTGTTTATCAAAGTTAACTGGCTAACTCAGTGATCTTGCTTTGTAGTATACTCCTCTAGAGGCTACACTCTTAGAAAAAAGGTTCTATCTAGAACCTAAAAAGGTTCTTTGGCTGTCCCCATAGGTGAACACTTTGAAGAACCATTTTTGGTTCCAGGTAAAAACCCCTTTGGTTCCAGGTAGACCCCTTTTGGGTTACATGTAAAACCCTTTCCACAGAGGGTTCTACATGGAACCCAAAAGGGTTCTTCTACCTGGAACCAAAATTGGTTATCCTATGGGACAGCCAAGAACCCTTTTTTCTAAGAGTGTAAGTAGAAATGTTAAACTAGTCAATACAGCATTATTGGATGTTTCATGCAGCAAACATAGCCTATTTAGCATCTGCAGTAGCTTTAGCCTGGTTGTCAGATCCGTTTGTGCTTCAGACAACTATGCCTCTCCTCTGTTGGTTGTTATTTGACGTCATAACGAAGACAAGCTCACTAAAGCTGAAACAGTTCTGGTGTAGCGGCCAGGTGAATATTGCAGCTTGTTGTGAGTATATCTTTGACTCAGCTAGCTTTCTATCTCTATGGAGTAGCATTGACCCTTGCTGCCATTCTATATCTATGGTGTAGCATTGATCCTTGCTAGAAATTCTATATCTATGGTGTAGCATTGACCCTTGCTAACAATTCTATCTCTATGGTGTATCCAGTGTCTCTCCTGCTAGTCATTCTATCTCTATGGTGTGTATAGCATTGAACCTTGCTTGTCATTCAATCTCTATGGTGTTACCAGTGTCTCTCCCACATGGCAGGCTTCTGTGGTACCAAAAAGACTATGGCTGAGTAGCAGACTGACTGGTAATTTCCACTGGCTGCTGCTGATCACACAGAGACAATGAATAGCCAGAATATGGCCTTTATACACTGGTATCATTAACCATAGCTAGTTCCCACATTGGTAATGTCACTCGCTTCCTATCACGCCATGACTTGTATTTTAAGAGGCACATTTGGGAGTGGGAAGTTATTACATTATTATACCCCCCTTTCGTCTCTCTCTCTCTCTCTCTCTCTCTCTCTCTCTCTCTCTCTCTCTCTGGTGTGTAGTAAATTAGAGCGAGGGCTAGGCTTTAGTGCTCTGTCTGAGTCCTTAGTGTCTGATGACACAGCATTCTTCTGTACTGGTCTGAGGAAGAGAAGGGGAGGGAGGGAGTGAGTGAGGCAGGAAGGGAGGGAGGGGGAGCACACCACACCGCACGGGAATGATGCTCCATGGAGTTGGACTGGCTATGTAGTTACATATGTGTGCCGGGTAGGGAGGGAGTGTGTGAGGGAGGGTAGGGGGTGTGGTTGGATAATGATGTGTTAGCATAAATGCTGGTTGTATAAATACCAGCCGGTAGGTTAAGTATAGGGTACACTTTACAGACCGGATTCTGGGACCGTCAACTCTGTAGGTGTTAATGCACACGTCTTTTAGCCAAGGTTTGCTACGGTTTGTCTCACTGAATGTTTCTGTTTTTGAAGGTCATTGATGTCTTGGACTATAATTTAGACCAAAGGCATTGCTGAGTTCAGGTGTTTTAAGAACAGTCTAAGTTAACCCAACCAGCTGTGGTACTATGCTGTAGCCTACAGAGATGCTCCCCCCTCCCTCGGTGATCTACTTTTTATTGTTTCCTCTGCATAACCCTGTCATCTCTTTCTCTCTTTCTCTGCTGCATGCTGCCTACCCATCCCTCCCTCCTCCCTCCCTCTACCCATACATCTCTGCTTTGGCTCTCTCCCCTATGCAGCTCTCAGTGTTTTCTTCTGCATTCCTCCCTCTGCTCCTCCACCCCTCCTTCCTCTCTCTCTCTCTCTCTCTCTCTCTCTCTCTCTCTCTCTCTCTCTGTCTCTCTCTCTGCTCCACCGCATGCTTCTCCCCCTCCCTCCTTCCTCTTTCTCCCTTTGGTTGTATCTGCAGCTGCATTCTGCCTCCTATTCCTGCATATGTGTCTTTCTCCTCAAAGCTTCTATTGTAGATGATGAAACTTGCAGTAGCTTTGTAGCAAGTCAGTCATGAAACGTTCAGTTTACATTGTGTGTGTATACATGTATGTTTGTGTGTGTGCACGTGTGTGTGTGTGTGTGTGTGTGTGTGTGTACAAGTATATACATCTTAGTGTGTGTACTGTGTATAGGACCCGTGCCACTCTGTGTGATTGTATGTGTTTATGCAATGGAAGCAGGCTTTTGATTGTCCCACAGACCGCGCCATTGAGAGTCCAGCACACTCATGCACCATACGGTCGATAAGTATAGGACTATTTCAATATGTCAAAGAATCAGAGGCTAGCTAGCAATATATGTAAATTGACTGCAGTATGTACGCCATAGTGGTTGACCTTAATTGAAACACAGGCCTAGCGCATCGGGATTAAACTGTTGTATGATGTGCATGTGTGTGTGTGTGTGTGTGTGAATGTGTGTTTGTGTGTACATGGAGAACAGATATCACTTTAATAACTGTTTGGGAGCAGCCAACCTCAGAGCGGGGTGGACAACAACCCTATACATCTGGTTTTCAGGGGAACTGGGAAGAGAGCCTGTGACGCGACTTCCGCTTTTGGACGTTAACACTCTCTCTTAACTCCTCCTCCACATTTACTGGATTGATTGAACAGTGCAGAAGAAAACCTCCCTGTACCAGAACTTTACGCTACGGATGATTGTTTGCTGGTCACGCTTTGCTGTGACGTCTCTTCTCACTCCTTGTGCACACACGCAAACACAAACGTGCACACATGTGCACGCACACACACACACACACACACAAAATTATTAATGAAATGTTTGGCTTCAGTGTATAAAACTGTGTATTCTTATTTTAAATGTATGTAGTTCTGTCTTTGAGTTGATACCTAAGTATGTACTGATATGTGTGTTTGTGTGTGACTGGTGGACGCTTACGTAATTTTGTAACTATTCCTTTAACTCTGATCACTGTGGCTGTGAAAATGATTTATGCATGTTCATGAATGTTGCATTTTACCTAATGAAACCGATAGTGTGTGGTAACGGTAAAAAAATTATACTTTACCTCAGGATACATATTACGGGTGGTAACTATAGAAACAAGGTTGCTTTGTTTACATGAGGGGAATTTAGTGAAGCAAGGTTGCTTTGTTCACATCAGGGGAATTTAGTGAAAAGTGTCAGCCTATTTGCAATGCACCTCCATGTTATTGCATTTCCGTTTCCATGTGTTGCACTTTCATTCAGTAGTGTCTGTGAAGGACATGATTATGAAGGCATAAATGTATGAAACCATGTATTCTTATTTTAAATGTAGTTCTGTCCTTGGACCCCATAAAGAGTAGCTTCTGTTTTAGCAGTAGCTAATGGGGATGCTAATAAAATACTAAATAAAAAAACACATACACACACGTACACACGCACACGCACACGCACACACACACACACACACACACACACACACACACACACACACACACACACACACACACACACACACACACACACACACACACACACACACACACACACACACACACACACACACACACAGAGTCTTGTACAGCTAACCTTGTGGGGACACACAATTCAGTCCCATTCAAAATTCTAACCTTAACCCTAAAACCTAACCCTAACCTTAATCCTAACCATAGCTCCTAACCCTAAAACTAACCATGGCTCCTAACCATAACCTTTAACCTAATTCTAACCCTAACACTAATTCTAACCTTAAACCTAAATCAAATAAAATCAAAGTTTATTTGTCACGTGCACCGAATACAACAGGTGTAGACCTTACAGTGAAATGCTTACTTAAAGGCTCTAACCAATAGTGCAAAAAAGGTATTAGGTGAACAATAGGTAAGTAAAGAAATAAAAACAACAGTATATACAGTAGGGAGGCTGTAAAAGTATCGAGGCTACATACAGACACCGGTTAGTCAGGCTGATTGAGGTAGTATATGTACATGTAGTTATGGTTAAAGTGACTATGCATATATGATGAACAGAGAGTAGCAGTAGCGTAAAAAAGGGGTTGGTGGGTGGTGGGACACAATGCAGATAGTTAGCCAATGTGCGGGAGCACTGGCTAAAGTGACTATGCATATATGATAAACAGAAAGTAGCAGCAGCGGGGGGCACAATACAAAAAGTCTGGATAGCCATTTGATTACCTGTTCAGGAGTCTTATGGCTTGGGGGTAAAAACTGTTGAGAAGCCTTTTTGTCCTAGACTTGACACTCTGGTACCGCTTGCCATGCGGTAGTAGAGAGAACAGTCTATGACTGGGGTGGCTGGGGTCTTTGACAATTTTTAGGGCCTTCCTCTGACACCGCCTGGTGTAGAGGTCCTGGATGGCAGGTAGCTTAGCCCCAGTGATGTACTGGGCCGTACGCACTACCCTCTGTAGTGCTTTGCGGTCAGAGGTGGAGCAATTGCCGTACCAGGCAGTGATGCAACCAGTCAGGATGCTCTCAATGTTGCAGCTGTAGAACCTTTTGAGGATCTCAGGACCCATCCCCTAGAAATAGCATTTGACCTTGTGGGGACTAACAAAATGTCCCCAGTTTCTCTCAGAGCTCTGGGCCTAACCCCAACACAACCAGCCCAGCCCCACTTGGCCGGGGCTTGTTTATGGGTTGGGAGTGGTTGTTGAGAGGCTGGAGTCAGCAGATCCTGTCCTGATCGATGGCAGCATTTGCAGTTCTCTTCCAGTAAGAGCTTTAAGCTGGGAGAGGAAGACAGACGTTTGGCCACAGACTGGAGAGACGGGAGAGCTTCTCCTCCTGTCGTGTCTCCTGTCGTCCAGCAGCTAGCCAGGCAGCCTTTCTATAGAGGTTACTGTAGAGGTGAAACCTAGCCAGGAAAGAAGGAACACACACAGACACTGGGATCTCTTACCATCACTGCCAGTCAGGGGCTCTTGGCGGCAGGTAGCCTAGTGGTTAGAGCGTTGGACTTGTAACTGTTCGAATCCCCAAGCTGACAAGAAAAAAAATCTGTCGTTTTGCCCCTGAACAAGGCAGTTAACCCACTGTTCCCCAGGCGCCGAAGATGTGGATGTCGATTAAGGCAGCCCCCCGCACCTCTCTGATTCAGAGGGGTTGGGTTAAATGCGGAAGACACATTTCGGTTGAAGGCATTCAGTTGTACAACTGACTAATAATGGTGACTTTTGACTTTGAGTTACTCTAACTGGAAGTGGTACAGTAGTTAGGCCAGATGGTGCAAAGGGGTTAGGTACTTATTTAAATGGACTACACGTTGTTGAAACATGACATTTTATGGATAAAGGGTTGTTATAAGGCTATTCAGACCTGGGCATTGAATATTTTCCACGCAACGTTCTGTAATACTTGTGAAATATGTCTTTACAGGAGTAAAAGAGGATTGTGTATGTGCTAGGCCTTTAGTGGAAGATACTTTTAAGATCATGGTTGACTTAAGGTCAGAGGTCTCTGTCTTACTGTTCTACAATGAAATAATATGTTGTGGTTCTCTTTGCTGTTCAGCCTGTGCCCTAGTATGTGCATAAAGCACAAGGTTAGACTCAGCACATCTTAGGATAGACCCTGTTTATACCTCAGTATCACATTATATATACCCTGTTTATACCTCAGTATCACATTATATATACCCTGCTTATACCTCAGTATCACATTATATATACCCTGTTTATACCTCAGTATCACACTATATATACCCTGTTTATACCTCAGTATCACATTATATATACCCTGTTTATACCTCAGTATCACATTATATATACCCTGTTTATACCTCAGTATCACATTATATATATACCCTGCTTATACCTCAGTATCACATTATATATACCCTGTTTATACCTCAGTATCACATTATATATACCCTGTTTATACCTCAGTATCACATTATATATACCCTGTTTATACCTCAGTATCACACTATATATACCCTGTTTATACCTCAGTATCACACTATATATACCCTGTTTATACCTCAGTATCACATTATATATACCCTGTTTATACCTCAGTATCACATTATATATACCCTGTTTATACCTCAGTATCACATTATATATACCCTGTTTATACCTCAGTATCACACTATATATACCCTGTTTATACCTCAGTATCACACTATATATACCCTGCTTATACCTCAGTATCACATTATACACTGAGTGTTAAAACATTTAGGAACACCTGCTCTTTCCATGACATAGACTGACCAGGTGAATCCAGGTGAAAGCTATGATCCCTTATTGATGTCACTTGTTAATGTCATCTTGCCTATGCCGGTCAGCCATCGCTCATCCATATATTTATATGTACATACTCATATTCATTCCTTTACACTTGTGTGCATGAGTTAGTTGTTGTGAAATTGTTTGATTACTTGTTAGATACTACTGCATGGTCGGAACTAGAAACACAAGCATTTCGCTACACTCGCATTAACATCTGCTAACCATGTGTATGTGACAAATAAAATGTGATTTTATTTGAAATCCACTTCAATCAGTGTAGATGAAGGGGAGGAGGGAGGTTAAAGAAGGATTTTTAAATCTTGAGACAATTGAGACATGGATTGTGTATGTGTGCCATTCAGAGGGTGAATGGACAAGACAAACGATTGAAGTGCCTTTGAACGTGGTATGGTAGGTGGTTTGTGTCAAGAACTGCAACGCAGTAAAGGCTGTTCTGAGGGCAAAAGGGGGGAGGGCACAACTCAATATTAGGAAGGTGGTCTTACTGTTTGGTATACTCAGTGTATATTCTCTGTTTATATCTGATATATCTCAATATCAGGTGTACCCTCTTGTTGATTGCTTTTGGGAGGAAATGCACAGAGCATTCCTTATGGTGCCAGGTTAAAGTGGGTTTAAACTTTTAAAGTCGTAATACAAAATAATTATTCTTGCAGTGAAAGGACATGGCAAACTGAAGTAGCAAGTTCCATAAAATAGGTGGAGACACTCTGTGTGCCCTAAGATTCAGAGATAAGCTCAGGAATCAGGTCAGCCAACGAATAGTCAGCTTGGTATACCATAGTCATGACTTTGTAGTCTCAGCATGGGGCCCACAGTGACAGTTACCTGTCCTGTGTCTGTCCTGAAACCTTGACGAAGGCAGCATAGCTGTCCAAGCGTTGGTATCTATTACATTTATTGCATCGGAGCCATGAGAGTGCAACTTTTGTTTTATACATGTCCTTTATGTGTCATGACTTGCATTGCTCTTGTTAATGCAACTTTCTCTCTCTCTCTCTCTCTCTCTCTCTCTCTCTCTCTCTCTCTCTCTCTCTCTCTCTCTCTCTCTCTCTCTCTCTCTCTCTCTCTCTCTCTCTCTCTCTCTCTCTCTCTCCACAGACGTTTATAGTCCTAAACAAAGGGAAAACAATCTTCCGCTTCCACGCCACGGACTCCTTGTACGTCATCAGCCCTTTTAGTCTCTTTAGGCGAATAGCAATTAAGATTTTGATACACTCATATCCTTTCAAGTGGTGCATTGTCTTGCTTTGAGATTAGGATTTTGTTGTTTATCATGCGGAAATTACAAAGCACAAATATTTATTCTATGTATTGTGCACAATCTCAAGGTTGAAGGAGCTTGTGATTGTGATGTTTTATTTTGATTGGTTGAAGAAACAGAAAAGAAGTGATACAGGCCAAATCATCCTTGCGTTGATCTGGATCTTGTGTCCCACACCATCCTGGAACATCTTCCTTCCTTTGTCCTTTCATCGATGGAATATATGCCATTGTAATGTCTCACAGTATATTCAGCTATGTTGCTACAGTATGCTGATGGGTGGTGGGGTGTATATGGTCAATATTTTCTTAACTCTCTTCCCTCTCACGGTATTCAGTATGATCATCATGAGCACCATTTTGACCAACTGTGTTTTCATGACATTTAGTGATCCTCCAGAATGGAACAAGATAGTAGAGTAAGTATTGATTTATAACTCCCTATGTACATTCATAAACTGTTTGTAAAACCTTTATAAACTAGTATGCATTTATTCACATATCTCACCCTTTCACTGTCTTATCTTATTTTGCTCTAGGTATACCTTCACCGGTATCTACACCTTCGAATCGCTTACCAAGATTGTGGCGCGAGGCTTTTGTATAGACGGGTTCACTTTTCTACGAGATCCATGGAACTGGCTGGACTTCATGGTGATCTCTATGGCGTAAGTAGTCCACCTCCTCCCCGTATCCCTCTCTCTACACCTCCACCTCTTTCTAAACTTCCATCTCTCTCTGCACCTTCGTCTCTCTCTACACCTCCACCTCTCTCTAAACTTCCATCTCTCTCTGCACCTTCGTCTCTCTCTACACCTCCACCTCTCTCTAAACTTCCATCTCTTTCTGCACCTTCGTCTCTCTCTACACCTCCATCTCTCTCTATACCTCCAACTCTACCAGAGTGACAAGTTTGGGCCAGGCAGGACATTCCACATCAGAGAATATTTCAAAACATGCAAAATAATCCAAGATGTAGAAGCATCTCCAAATACTAATTCAACAGAATATAATTAATTCATATGAATCAATCAATCAATTGAACATACAGTATATGTAAGTACATGTATATTTGTAATGTTGCATTTTTTGTGAATGACACAAACATATGGATGGGCTTGTTCAAAGAAAGCCACTTAAATGTTGTGGCTCACTAATTCAATTCTAGAGAGTGACATAGCTCATTGAAATGATGTGGAGCTTATACAGATGTGTAAAATGTATGATGTATGATTACTCCACTGTTTCTCTCTTTAAAAACAACACGCTGCATAAAGCCACACACAGAACTCAAGTGAGAATAGAAAATGTTGATGGGAAAATATCCTACCGAAGAACATGAAGAACAAGATTTCAAAGAACAGGGATAGCAGTCTCTGAGAATTTGGTGAAAGCGAGATTTTGATGATTGAAAGTTATGCAAATATTGAAATTGTTAGAGTTTAGCAAGGAATGATTGCCCTGCCTGAATTTTGCCGCAACAATACATTTACTCTGATTTACATGTGTAATATTGTGAAACATTTCGGGACATATTTTATTTAAAATTCTCCCATCTCTTATGTCTTATGTCTTCTCCATCTTATTGAGTCCCTCTTATATCAGACTTTCCTGTAGGTTAACATCTGAGTATTGTGTTGTTACTAGTATTAGTTATTGTAAGGGTCAAATAGGGATATGGGGGTAGAGAGTATTGTATGTATGTATTGCTTTATTTCATTTTACCCCCTATCTTTCTTTCTTTTTCCTTATTTCATTTTTGTATTTTTTTATTTGAAGGTTGAGGTCAATTCTGTTTCAATTCAGTCAATTCAGGAAGTAAACTGTACTTCCAGTTCCAATTTTTCTGTTCTTTTCAATGAGAAAGAAAAATACTTATTGAATTGACTGAATTGAAATGGCATTGACCCCAACTCTGCCTTCTGTCTCTCATTCTGTAATGGCTGTTGAGTAACTGTGATCTGAACCACTGCAGGTGTATAACAGAGTTTGTAAACCTAGGTAGTTTGTCAGCTCTGCGTACGTTCAGGGTTCTGAAAACAATTTCTGTTATCCCAGGGAAGACTGTGCATGTGGTTGTGTGCGGGCAGGGGAGTCACGGTGGGTCAGTGTTCCAGTGCCTTCAGAAAGTATTCACACCCCTTGACTTTTTGCACATTTTGTGGTATTACAGCCTAAATTTAAAATGGATTAAATTGAGTTTTGTGTCACTTGCCTACACACGATACCCCATAATGTCAAAGTGTAATTATGTTTTTAGAATTTTTTACAAATTAATTACAAATGAAAGCTGAAATGTCATGAGTCAATAATATTCAACCACTTTGTTATGGCAAGCCTAAATAAGTTCAGGGGTAAGAATTTGCTTAACAAGTCACATATTAAGTTGCATGGACTCACTCTGTGTGCAATAATAGTGTTAAACATGATTTTTTAATGACTACCTCATCTCTGCACATACAATTATCTGTAAGGTCCCTCAGTCGAACAGTGAATTTCAAACACAGATTCAACCATAAAGACCAGGCAGGTTTTCCAATGCCTCACAAAGAAGGGGACCTATTGGTAGATGGGTAAAAATAAAAAAAGTAGACATTGAATATTCCTTTGAGCATGGTGAAGTTATTAATTACACCTATGGAGGGTGTATCAATACACACAGTCACTACAAAAATACAGGTGTCCTTCCTAACTCAATTGCCGGAGAGGGAGAAAACTGCTCAGGGATTTCACCATGAGGCCAATGCTGACTTTAAAACAGTTACAGAGTAGCTGTGATAGGATAAAACTGAGGATGGATCAACAATATTGTAGTTACTCCACAATACTAACCTAAATGAAAGAGTGAAAAGAAAGAAGCCTGTACAGAATAAAAATATTACAAAACATGCATCCTGTTTGCAATAAGGCACTAAAGTAAAACTGCAAAAAAATGCATGAACCTGAAAGAAAATCCAACACATCACTGAGTACCATATTTTCAAGAATGGTGGTGGCTGCATCATGTTATGGGTATGCTTGTCATTGACAAGGACTAGGGAGTTTTTTTTAGGATAAAGATAAACAGAATAGAGCTAAGCACACGCAAAATCCTAGAGAGAAACCTTGTTCAGTGCGCTTTCCAACAGACACGGGATGACAAATTCACCTTTCAGCAAGACAATAACCTAAAACACAAGGCTAAATATGCACTGGGGTAGCTTAAAAAGACGACATTGAATGTTCCTGAGTGGCCTAGTTACAGTTTTGACTTAAATCGTCTTGAAAATCTATGGCAAGACTCGAAAATGGCTGTCTGGCAATGATCAACAACCAACTTGACAGAGCTTGAAGAATTTTAAAAAGAATAATGCACAAATATTGTACAATCCAGGTGTGCAAAGCTCATAGACCCATATTCTGACCCGAGTTAAGGGCCGTAAATGGAATGTAATTCCCTTTTTATGCGCTTTTCTCTCTATGCATATTCTGACCTTGAATTTAAGCACGAGAATAGTATGCTATTCACCCACTATTAGTTTTAGGTGGAGCTTGAATAAATGAAGGTGAGGCGGAGGTGTGTCTACAGATAAGCTGTATTCTGACCTTGACTTACTTCCCTAATAATTACAACACCTTTACGCGTGGAATTGTCGTCCGTAAAGGCTCTCCCCAAATAAACTATATCAAAGTATTTTTATATCTACCAGTTGGTGCTGAAACGGAGACAAATATGTATAGATGGATTTCTTTCATTGGTCCCTATATTCTGAACCCGTTCTCACTATGTATTCTATTGAGTCTGTCGACAAAATTCGAATTAAAGGTGCACCGTATTTAAAGGGATGGCTTAAGATAAATGTACTGAAAACCCCATTGAATGAAAACTCCACAAGAAAATCTGTTGGCCAGCAAGTGGGAGGGTTTTCAATGGTTGAATGAAATGTATTCAGAGCTCGGAAGGTAGCCACACCTGCAGAGTGCGTTATGGTCGGGATCGGCCCCTTAGACTTACCCAGAAAGACTCACAGCTGTAAACGCTGCCAAAGAGGATTCTAACATGTATTTACTCAGGGGTGTGAATACTTATATAAATGAAATATTTCTGCATCTAATTTTCAATACATTTGCAAAGATTTCTAAAAACATGTTTTCACTGTCGTTATGGGTTATTGTGTGTAGATGGGTGTTTAAAAAAGAAAAGAAAAAACATAACAAAACAAAATGTGAAATAAGTTAAGGGGAATAAATACTTTCTGAAGGCACTGTAGGTGTGGTTTTGTTTCTGTTTCCTTTCGTTTCCTTTTCCACCTTCGCTCCTCTCTCCTGGAGGGATAGGCACTTCTCTCTCGCGCGCGCCGTGGTGTCCACTCTTCTTCGGTGGTGATGGTGCTGGTGTCGTGATGGTGCTGGTACCGTTAGTTTTTTGTGTCATGGTGTATTGTTCTGTGTGTGATCCTACCCCGTTACAGATATGTAACAGAATTTGTGGACCTGGGGAATGTCTCGGCGCTGAGAACGTTCAGGGTTCTCCGAGCATTGAAAACTATTTCAGTCATTCCAGGTGAGACTCCCATTTAAATACTAAGGCTGAGCTTATTTTGATTTCTCATGAATTGGATTCGCATCATTTCTTATTACTATAGACTCTTAAAGAGGATGCATCAGAAACGATACCTGTTTTGTTTACTTTTTATTTTTCAAACAATCAAAAATGGTAGCAATACATTTTTGATAGGCTTAGCAGTCTACTTGCAGTCTTGTGGTGTTAAGTGGAAAAGGTGGCCCTGATATGACTTACTAAAAGACAAACAGCCTAAAATAAGTGGGTGGGATACACAGCAAATTTCGTATTATTATTTTAATAGTAGTCTCCCTCAAAGTGACATTATTTCAGTATATTGACACCAGATAGTATGGGTAGGAGTCTGAGTTTCCCCCCAGGAAAAACTTCAGGGCCTAGTTGATAACCCTCCCTTGGTTAGGGAAAACTCAGAGTCTTATTATGAGGAACAGTAGAAATTACATTGTTCATATATTTTTTAAACTAAAGAATAGTTATTATTATTGCCATCTTAACCTCAAAGTCAAAGTGATAGATAAGGGTTTCACACTCACACATTGAATTTGTAAGCATTTCTTATTTATATCATGGATGAGTATCTCTTCAGACTTCAGAGAGGATCGATGCACTGTCCAACAGAGAGTGATAATGTGTTTATAGCCACCAAATGAATGAATATACAGTATCAGTCTAAAGTTTGGACACACCTACTCATTCAAGGGTTTTTCTTTATTTGTACTATTTTCTACACTGTAGAATAATAGTGAAGACATCAAAACTATGAAATAACACATATGGAAACATGTAGTAACCAAAAAAGGTGATTGTGTTTCTTCAAAAGTGTGCAAGCTGTCATCAAGGCAAAGGGTGGCTACTTTGAAGAATCTCAAATCTCAAATATATTTTGATTTGTTTAACACTTTTTTGGATACTACATGATTCCATATGTGTCATTTCATAATTTTGATGTCTTCACTATTATTCTACAATGTATAAAATAGTAAAAATTATGAAAAACCCTTGAATGAGTAGGTGTGTCCAAACTTTTGACTGGTACTGTAGGTGAACACATAACGTTTAGGACATTTGATTAGTTTGGGTTCAAATTTCTACCTTATTTGTTGTCACAATCTTAAACTCTGATGTATCAATGCCACAGTCTTAAAACACATCACATTTCTGTATGGAAAAAATGTGTCCCCTCACTATTACGGGGCACTCTGAAGAACATTTAATTTCTTAAGACTGCCAAGCCTAGTTTGACAACACATTATACGCTGCATGAAGCTTTTCAAGACACCTGCTTTTTTATCTTACTCTGGCTTTTAAGGAGCTTCTTTAATTTGAATTCCACATAGATATGACTATAGCAGCGAATCCTGAATGTGGACTTCTCGTTTCTGTTTATCCTGGGACAATAAGGCATAAACACAACAGAGAAATTAATTAAAGGAAATAATCACAGTGATATGCAAACACATTGAAGATCCAACTGAAGGCTCTTTCTCTGGGGAGTTGAGATATTGGCACAGGAGCAGTTTATACATTGCACCATTGGATGTGTTGGATTGTATCAGTTATTTGTTCACAGTCTTAGTTAGCCTTTTGAGATTTTGTAGTAACCTTGACTGCAGAACACTCTAATGGTGCAAAAGTGTTGTTGAACAAGTGTCTGGGGCAGGAAGTGAATGTGAATTTGTGCATAAAATATATCTAGTCCAGTAAGTAGTGTTGGCTCAGTCTCCAGTGTAGGCCTCTGATCTAAAGGGGTCCCAGCCTAAAAGGCTCACCCAGTGGAGATCACACCACACAGCACCAGTGGGACATGATGGGGGTGCCTAGGATGGGAACCATTCTAACCATGGGAACCAAGCTAAGTCACCATTCCGGTTGCCAGACAGACAGGTGATGATGACATGGAGTCAATTCCTTTAGCCTTGGCGTTTAAATTTCCTGCATGCAACCTGTCATTACCCCTTGTCCCCCCCTAACCCTTGTCCCCCCTAACCCTTGCCTCCCTCACCTGTCCTCTCTTCTCACTTCTTCCTCCTCTGACTGAGCCCAGTCCTGCGCTCTCTCTTCGTTGTGCTGTGCTGCTGTGTTTGGTCAATCTGGTGGATATTTTGTAGTTGTTTCCATATATTTTATATGAGAGTGGCCCTACTGTTTCCAAGGATGCTCTACACTGCCCGTGAAACTGAGACTTGAACAGAAAAATAACATAAGGGCATCTAATTGACATAAAACATTTATTGACATAATGTTATACATTTACATAAACAATTCATGAATTGGTATCCCTCCATCACCCATTAGGTTTTAGAATCATTTTGATGTAGCCTACCTCAGCGTAATTTTGTTGATTTGGAACATTTTTAGGAGTATTCTGATCGTCACTGAAGTGTGTCAGTCTTATGGAAATCTCATGTAGGGGCACTCTCAATGTTGTTGTGTTTCTATGTTGTGGTGTTTAAAATGCCTGAATATCTGACCATCTTCTGGCTGTTTTGTATGTGTCTTTAATTATTGTGCTATTGTTTGATGTAGTTATCAAGGATCCTATTCTCGCTATCATTTAGTTCAATATAACTTAACAGTAACTAACAATATGGAACACAATCACCATTGAGGTATCGAAGCTTTTGACTTGAATACCTCTTTCTTTATGGAAAATAGAGGAAAATATATCGACCATACGCATTATTATTATCATTATTATTATTATTATTACACATACTCCTGCAGTTCTGTTAAACCTGTCCAAATTTATATATTGCTGATTCAAAACAGAGCAGTAGTTTTGGTTTGATGTTAACTTGAACAAATACACTTTTATGAGATGGACTACTATACTACCACTGTAATACTACTATATAAACTCTATACAAATAATTCATAGCTAAGCTTGTACTTTCCAGCAATGCCCATTTCTCTTTGTTTGTGTGTATGTATGTGCGCTTGTGTGTTTTATATGTATGTGTGTACACAAACACATACATACGTGTGTGTGTGTGTGTGCACGTATGTTTGTGTGTGTGAATGCATATGTCCGGTTCCTCCCCCCAGGACTCAAGACCATCGTCGGTGCTCTAGTTCAATCGGTGAAGAAATTGTCAGACGTTGTGATCCTCACGGTCTTCTGTCTCAGTGTCTTCGCCTTGATTGGACTACAGCTCTTCATGGGCAACCTGCGGCAGAAATGTGTCATCTGGCCAATCAACTCCACTGAGAACTACCTGGCCAATGGCAGTAAGGGCTTCGACTGGAACGAATACATCATGAGCGAGAGTGAGTCCGACACATGGCCAAAAGATGTGTGACACTGAGACAGAAGACCGTTTCGACTTATAACATTTGAGCTGAGTTTGAGTTAGGGGTGCCAGGTAGGCCGTGCCTACCAGAGAATCTGATCAAATGTCTCCTTTTTAGTTAATTGGTCGATCGCATCTGTCATAGTCTAAAATAAATACTGTAATTGAAAACTTAAGGTTACTTTCGTAATAATAGAGTGAGGTATCTCACAATGGAATATGTCTCCTAAAGTGGATCACTATGGAGGCTCAGATCACACAACATCTGTCAGACCCGCCTTCTGGTCATTTTCAAGCATCTCTTTCTTCCTCACATGCTTGCAAACAGTGAAGCGCGGTGAGATGCCTCACTCTACTATCAGAGAGCCGGGGTTACAAAAGTAACCTTAAAGGAACACTTTGGGATTTTGTCAATGAAGCCCCTTATCCACTTCCCCAGAGTCAGATGAACAAGATGATACCATTTTTATGTCTCTGCGTGTAGTTTGAAGGAAGTTTCTAACTAGCGTTAGCGCAATTGCTAATTAGTGTTAGTCTTTGACTTCCAGTCATTATGTTAACACTAGTTAGCGTTGGCTTATGAAAATACCTCTATCTTCCTTCATATTGGACACAGAGACATAAAAATTATATCTGCAAGATCATCTGACGCTGGGGAAGTAGATCAAGGGTTTCATTGCCAAATCTCGAAGTATCCCTTTACGTTCTCTTTGAAATATTAGTTTTGGTAGCTCACAATGGGATATAGCCCACTACCGTATCACAGATATGCTCTCCGAAGCCAAAACAGTCCTGACAGTATCACCCCTCAGAGGCTCCGACACTGAGGAACGTATGTGCCAGGAAGGCGCAGTGACCTCCAGTCGGTAAAACCTCAAAGGTATTCACCTATTCAATATTGTTTGAAACATTCGTTTTGGACTGATGCCCAACTGAGCATTCTACTCTATGCATCGTCGATGAGCGCTGATGAGGATTTCATCAAAAATGCATTTCAGTGGCTTGGAAATACAATGCCATTCAAAAGGACGCAAATAATTAGTAGAAAAACCTTTTGCCATAATTTTGATGTCGCCAGATTGACTTTAGATGCTGTATAGCGTTAACTAGTTAGCTAAGATTGAGGACAGGTCACCGGATTTTATCTAGCTAACATTAGCATTGCTAGCTATTTATGACTAACTTTGCTAGCTAATTACAACATTGCCATCTGTCTAAAGTAAATTTGATGACATGATAATGCTGGAAAAGTTGTTTCCTACTAAATATTTGACTACTTTAGTAATGTCATCGTATTTCCAGGCCCTATAGTGTAATTTAGAGCAAACAGTCATTAGCCTCCGTCCAGAATGACTTATCACCACTAATGCGCTGCCAGTAAAGGGCGGCTTGAGAACGTTCATAACAATGGCATGACGCAACCGAGTGACGGAGGTGCAACCTATGAATAAGGGGTAGCACAATATACAGCATCACAAATCTCTTGTACAGAGATGCCTTTGAACAATGCCCATGATGTAGCCATGCCTCTGGTGCAATGGGCCCTTAGGCTAATATGACAGCCTCCATTATCCAATGGAATAGCCGTTGGCGAGAGAGGGGCCTACCCGTGTGGAGAGGTGCCCAGGAGACAAAGAGCTGGTTGCTCCTCCGTAAAGCTCTCATCATGTCAATGTACAGTAGGTGCGTAAATCGCGTAATGGACATAAACAATTGAGACTCTTTTCTTCTATAGAAGAACAATAAAAAAGCTCCAAAGTGAGGCAATTACACTCATTGCTGACTTTAGGCACAAAGGCGGGGTTAGGCTGTAAGGTAACCTTGGATAACCCTGTGGCAAATTGCAGGCACGTGTGGTGGACTGACAGTGCAAACAGCTCACTCACTCACTTTGTGGACATAAGGGCTATGGTAAAGGAGTTTGAAAGAGAGAGCTCAATGCTTTCCAGTAGCTCAAATGGCTGCTGTGAAGTAGCCTCAAGCACAGGACCCAAGATGGGACTAAAGGATTTGGCACTGGGTGTAAACAACGTGCAGCCTTCATAAAACGACATATCACATGCCACTTTATTATACAGTGAGCGTGTGGAAAGGGCCCTGGCACTCTGTATGGTCTAAAAATCTACTCTCAGATGAGGATAGAAAATCTCTCTGTTCTCTTGGGTCAGTAGACCTCTGCTTAACGGGAGCTAATAGGCATGGTCGTAAAAGAGTAGCATTAACTCCGCTAACCAGTGCTTCCTTGGCTATCGCTTCTGGTGAGCCAGTTGGTAGACGCCAGTGCAGTCATGCCATCCGTCCTGAAAAGGATGTGATAACGCTGCAGAAAAGGCAGAGAATGTTTCCTAATTATATGAGAAACATCGTAAGGAGCCCGAGGTATTCGTATGAGAAAACTGTAACCCTGGAGGTCAATCCGGTACCGTTCAGTCCTCTTGGACTGCCCCCCAATCTATGGGTGGTGAATATCTCCCCATTACTCTCCCTATACGCACCAGCGTAGTGTCTGGGGCGAGAGGTGACGGGTCTACTCCAATGACAGAGAGCCCTTTATCTCAGATTAAGGGGACGATGAGACATAATCCTGGGCTATTTTGTCCCATACTGAGAAGTCCCTCATCCTTAGTGACCCAACTGGAATGCTGAGAGAGTGGGGGCCATCCACCCTACACTGTAATGGAAAACTGTTATTTATACGTTAATTTGGGGTATTATCAACATTAAAATACTGGGAAACGTTTTACTGCAGCATACTGTAAATTATGGTGCATTGTGGGAAAATGTTGTGGTTGGGGGGAAAGAATTGCTATATTTGAAATGGTACTGTAATTCCACCCCACAGAATACAGTAACGCACTGTATTTTTGGAGCACCAAAAACATTTTGACCGCTAGTGGGTGCAAGGTATTGTTGTTTCTGGCTCATTAACATATTTTGAGGAGTGTAAGAGGCTATATTGTGTGGTTATAGTGCTCCATATATAGGGGACAGATTGAAGTGGCAACAAGTCTTAAACCTTTACAGGTTGAGCATTTTGCTATGTTCTTTTGGTCTGTTTTGCAATGTAGTTGCTGCCAGTTTGGAAGCCTTTGTTAAGGCCTCTAGAAGTGCAAGTGATATAAAACACCAAATATTCATTGATAGGGGAGAGCGGTGTAAGTTGAGCAAAAGTGTTAGTTAGGAAGATGGAGTCTGTGGAGGAAGAAACCACATGGAAAAAGTGGTAAGCAAGTTAGGCCCAAAATACTTATTTGAACAAAGTCAAATTAATGTATTGTGTTATAGGTTTCATGATGCTTGAATCTAAACCAAAGTAGATTGTTTTAGATTGTTTTATAGAGTTGGGGTCTCTATAAGCTACAATATCAGGTCCTAAACCTAGCATGAAAGTGCATCCTTGTAGCTATGTGGGCTAATGTAGTCAAAATGTTTGCCTTGGGGCCATTTGAGCCAATGGCCACCATACCCCATACAAATTCTGATTATATTTTGTCTGTTTTATGCATAATACTTTTGCAATATGGCATGCATATGAACTCAACATTTTTATTGTTACAGAGCAGGCATCATTATGCCCTGTGCATATATAAACATAAAATAAGCAGGGGTCTAGCCCCCCTTGAGGTTCTTGAGAGAGCAGCCAAGGAAGTGAGAGAAGGGATAAAGTCCATTTGAGCAGCAGCAAGGGAAGAATAAATAGACTGAATGATACTGAAGAGGTGCAATGACAAAAAAGAAAAATAACATGTATCTGTGCAAAAACGAGGCTATGATAGAGTAGCAGAGGCACACAAGGTCTTATCTGATGACATGGAGTCTGAGCTTGGTAAATATATCAAGAATTCCGCAGACCAGTTTCATGGGCTTAGTAGCCTCAAATGCAGAGAACTTTTCTACGAATTGGCACATCGAAACAACGTCCCTGTCCCAGACAACTGGTCAAGAAAGGGAAGGGTAAGTGATATTGAACTGAGAGATCTATATCTGAATGTAGTCATACATTTAAGATAAACAATATACCAAAACCCATTCCATGAATTAAACTTTGACCTACCAGCACTATGACCCACTGTGACAGGACTCCATCACCCACGTACCCCAAGGCGGTTCAACTTACCCTGTCATTTTACGCGACTTACCCCATATCCGGAGTAAGTTGTGCCAAGAGACAACTTTTTTGTACACGCTATGTTTTCAAAACTGTTATGTTTACATGAATTCTGATTATTTCCAGGGATACACAACATCCTGAAATATATGTAGATATCTTTGTTAGAAAGAAAATATATTTCCATTGACGTAGCGATGCTGAATGTAAGAAATGGCTCAGCTTACCCCACTCTCCCTTATGCTGTAATATGTAAACGCATTACCTAGCAGCCAACCTGCTTGCACCAATTCCGTGTAATTACAGTAAAATACTGTGAAATATAAACCCCTCCCCTCAATGAATTTCATTCATTCATTCACTCATTACGATTATGGTAGCATTTACTTTTTCACAGTATTATACAGTCAATTCTACGGTATTGTACTGTGTGTCATTACATAGTGCTTGCTTACATACTTTATTTCAATTACAGTAGCTGTACTGCAATATGAAATACAGAAATGTACTTGCCACTGAGCTGCCTGTAAGTTACTGTCAAATTCACTCCCTCACCTTTACAGTGTAGTAAGCCCCCTGTGGAAGAGCAAGGCACTGGCGAAATGATGTCACTCATCTGTCTCAAAAGGAAAAAGGATAAATCTGACCACCCAGATATTCTATTCCGGAGCATTCGAAGAGCTACAGTGCCTTCAAAAAGTATTCATTCCCCTTGACTTATTCCACATTTTGTTGTGTTACAGCCTGAATTCAAGTAGGTTAAAAGTGAAAACATGTTTGAAGACATTTTTGCAAATTATTGAAAATGAAATACAGAAATATCTCATTTATATAAGTATTCACACCCTCGATTCAATACATGTTAGAAACAACTTTGGCAGCGATTACAGCTGTGAGTCTTTCTGGGTAAGTCTCTAAGAGCTTTGCACACCTGGATTGTACAATATTAGCCGATTATTATTTTAAAAACTCTTCAAGCTCTGTCAAATTTGTTGTTGATCATTGCTGGACAACCATTTTCAAGTCTTGCCATAGAATTTCAAGCAGATTTAAGTCAAAACTGTAACTCGGCGATGCAGGAACATTCACTGTCTTCTTGGTAAGCATCTCCAGTGTAGATTTGGCCTTGTGTTTTAGGTTATTGTCCTGCTGAAAGGTGAATTCCTCTCCCAGTGTCTGGGCGAAAGCAGACTGTACCAACTTCATTCCGTTTATTTTTTATCCTGAAAAATTCCCCAGTGCTTAACGATTACAAGCATATCATAACATGATGCAACCACCAATATGTTTTAAATATGGAGCGTGGTACTCAGTAATGTGTTATATTGGATTTTTCCCAAACATAACACTTTGTACTCAGGGCAAAAAGTGAATTGGTTTGCCACATTTTTGTGTCTTGTTGCAAACAGGATGCATGTTATTCTGTACAGGATTCCTTCTTTTCACTCTGTCAATTAGGTTGGTACTGTGGAGTAATTACAATGTTGTTGATCCATCCTCAGTTTTCTTCTATCACAGCCATTAACCTCTGTAAGTGTTTTCAAGTCACTATTGGCCTGGTTTCCTTCCCCTCTGGCAACTTAGGAAGAACGTTTGTGTCTTTGTATTGACTCGGTGTATTGATACACAATCCAAAGTGTAATTAATAACATCACCATGCTCAAAGGGATATTCAATGTCTTTTTGGTTAAATCTGTGTTTGAAATTCACTGCTCGACTGAGGGACGTTACAGATAATTGTATATGTGGGGTACAGAGATGAGGTAGTCATTCAAAATGCAACTTATTATGTGACTTGTTAGGCACAATTTTACTCCTGAACTTATTTAGGCTTGCCATAACAAAGGGGCTGAATCCTTATTGACTCAAGAGATTTCAGCTTTTCATTTTTTATTAATTTGTAAACATTTCTAAAAACATAATTCCACTTTGACGTTATGAGGTATTTTGTGTAGGCCAGTGCCAAAAAATCTCAACTGTATATATCTTCTCTGTCCGTTATCCAAGGAAAAAGGGTTGGTTGCTAGAGCTTGAATAGAGACTTGCCTACCCCATTGTAGTGAACCATTACAAAGGACTCGTGAAAAAGTCAGTGATAGAATGGAAACTTCTCATAAACCGCTTAAATGCACATTGATTTGAAATAACCTCAAACAACTTAGAGCTTTGGGTTTTCTTGAATTCACCTAAATTAAATAAAAAATATATATAATTTCACGACACAAATTGCATCACCTGAAACACTTCAGCTTTCTTTTATCCACTCAAATTATAATATTGGTTCATTTATTAAAGTGAAGTACCTCAGGCATAAAAAATACAGGTAAGTAATTCAAGTAAACCTACACTGCTGAAAATTGCAAGCCCCTTCCGGTTATCCAGGGTATTCCTGTTCAAACTGGAAATGCTATTTAAAAGCATATAATAGCAATCAATATCTATTTTTGTACATGCTTTCAGGCTACTACTGTAAATTGATAAATATACACAGGAATCGAATGGTTCTAAAGTAAAAACAGCCACAACCTTTTAAAATTCCCCTGAATTTGAAAAAGATGGCACCGGAGGGTAGGGCTGCCGTCTTCTCGGCTCTTAACCAACCACGCAATTTTTTTTGCGTTGTTTGTAAATTGTTTTGTACATAATGTTGCTGCTACCATCTCTTATGGCCGAAATGAACTTCTGGACATCAGAACTGTGATTACTCACCTCAAATTGGACGAAGAGTTCTTCTTCAATGAGTCGGACGCAAGCGATATACTACGGACACCCAACCAGGCCCAGATCCCCGTGATTTGCTGGAAAAGGAAACATAGGTTTCGCGGATAGAGATCAGGATGCCTTGTGAGGATCAGGTGATGAGTGGCTAATCTGCCCTTGCCTTCCGTTCTGCTAGCTAATGTTCAATCACTGGAAAAGAAATGGGACTACCTAAAAGCACGTAAATCCTACCAACGGGACATTAAAAACTGTAATGTTTCACCGAGTTGTGTCTTAACGACGACATTAAGAACATACAGCTTGCGGGTTATACACTCTTTCGGCAGGACAGAACAGCAGCCTCTGGTAAGACACGGGGCGGGATCTATGCATTTTTGTAAACAATAGCTGGTGCACAATATCTAAGGAAGTCTCAGGGTTTTGCTCGCCTGAGGTAGAGATACTCTACCTCAGGCCTAAGCTGTAGACTGTAGACCACACATCTACCTAGAGAGTTTTCATCTGTATTTTTCATAGCTGTCTACATACCATCACAGACCGAAGCTGGCACTAAAACCGCACTCAATGAGCCGTATTCCGCCATAAGCAAACAGGAAAACGCTCATCCAGTGGCGGCGCTCCTAGTGGCCGGGGACCTTAATGCAGGGAAACTTAAATCAGTTTTACCTAATTTCTATCAGCATGTTAAATGTGCAACCAGAGGGAAAAATAATTCTAGACCAGATTTACTCCACACACAGAGACACGTACAAAGCTCGCCCTCCATTTGGCAAATCTGACCACAACTCTATCCTCCTGATTCCTGCCTACAAGCAAAAATTAAAGCAGGAAGCACCAGTGACTTAGTCTATAAAAAAGTGGTCAGATGAAGCAGATGCTAAACTACAGGACTGTTTTGCTAGCACAGACTCAAATATGTTCCGCGATTCTTCCGATGGCATTGAGGAGTACACCACATCAGTCACTGGTTCCATCAATAAGTGCATTGATGAAGTCGTCCCCACAGTGACTGTACGTACATACCCCAACCAGAAGCCATGGATTACAAGCAACATTCGCACTGAGCTAAAGGGTAGAGCTGCCGCTTTCAAGGAGTGTGACTCTAACCCGGAAGCTTATAAGAAACCCTGCTATGCCCTCCGACGAACCATCAAACAGGCAAAGCATGAATACAGAACTAAGATTGAATCGTACTACACTGGCTCCAACGCTCGTCGGATGTGGCAGGGCTTGCAAACTATTACAGACTACAAAGGGAAGCACAGTCATGGGCTGCCCAGTGACACGAACCTACCAGACGAGCTAAATAACTTCTATGCTCGCTTCGAGGCAAGTAACACTGAAACATGCATGAGAGCATCAGATGTTCTGGACTACTGTGTGATCACACTCTCTGCAGCCGATGTAAGACCTTTAAACAGGTCAACATTCACAAGGCCGCTGGGCCAGACAGATTACCAGGACTTGTACTCCGGGCATGCGCTGACCAACTGGCAAGTGTCTTCACTGACTTTACTGACTTTCAACCTCTCCCTGTCTGAGTGTAATACCAACATGTTTCATGCAGACCACCATAGTCCCTGTGCCCAAGAACACTAAGGTAACCTGCCAAAATGACTACTGACCCGTAGCACTCACGCCTGTAGCCATGAAATGCTTTGAAAGGCTGGTCATTATCCCAGAAACACTAGACCCACTCCAATTTGCACACCGCACCAACAGATCCACAGATGATGCAATCTCTATTGCACTCCACACTGCCCTTTCCCACCTGGACAAAAGGAACACCTATGTGAGAATGCTATTCATTGACTACAGCTCAGCGTTCAACACCATAGTGCCCTCAAAGCTCATCACTAAGCTGACCCTGGGACTGAACACCTCCCTCTGCAACTGGACCCTGGACTTCCTGACGGGCCGCCCTCAGGTGGTAAGGGTAGGTAACAACACATCCGCCATGCTGATCCTCAACACGGGCGCCCCTCAGGGGTGCGTTCTCAGTCCCCTCCTGTACTCCCTGTTCACTAATGACTGCACGGCCAGGCATGACTCCCAACACCATCATTAAGTTTGCTGATGACACAACAGTGGTGGGCCTGATCACCGACAATGATGAGACAGCCTATAGGGAGGAGGTCAGAGACCTGACCGTGTGGTGTAAGGACAACAACCTCTTCCTCAACGTGATCAAGACTAAGGAGATGATTGTGGACTACAGGAAAAGGAGAACTGAGCACTCTCCCATTCTCATCGACAGGGCTGTAGTGCAGCAGGTTGAGAGCTTCAAGTTCCTTGGCGTCCACATCACCAACAAACTAACATGGTCCAAGCACACTAAGACCGTCGTGAAGAGCACAAAACCTATATCCCTTCAGGGGACTGAAAAGATTTGGCATGGGTCCTCAGATCCTCAAAAGGTTTTACAGCTGCACCATCGAGAGCATCCAGACGGGTTGTATGGAAACTGCTCGGCCTCTGACCGTAAGGCACTACAGAGGGTAGTGTGTACGGCCCAGTACATCACCGGGGCCAAGCTTTCTGCCATCCAGGACCTTCTATACCAGGCGATGTCAGAGGAAGTCCCTAACAATGGTCAAAGACTCCAGCCACCCTAGTCATAGACTGTTCTCACTGCTACCACTTGGCAAGCAGTACCGGAGCGCCATGTCTAGGTCCAAGAGGCTTCTAAACAGCTTCTACCCCCAAGCCATAAGACTCCCTGAACAGCTAATCAAATGGATACCGAGAAAAGGACCTCTTTCAGTCAAAGGTGGGCTAAAACAAATGTAATTTTCACTAGGCTGTAATAAGGGAGTGAACGTTGTTTAGGTTACATGGAAAAAATCTGACCTATCTGAAATGAAAATGGATGGCCCTCCCTTCAGCAAAATATACTTTACCAAGACCCTCCCTTAACGCTTGAAAAAAATAAGTCACCCTCCCCTATACCCAAAATAATAATTAAAACATAAAGTGGATAGCAGAGAACATTCTTACTGTTTACCCTCACTTCTTGGACAGACCAGAGCCTTAAATATACTGTTTTAGACATTTGTCTACTTCCTGTAAAGCCCAAATAAAATAAAAGCATTTTCTTTATGCATGTGAGTGAGTGTGTACATGCTGGATTTAGAATGCACGGTAGTGGATGAGAGAGAGCATCAAGAGAATCAATGGTGCACCTCCTCCAGGACAGCCACCCAGAAGAAATGCCAGGCCATGCAGAGACGCAAGAGATGAACTTCACTTCGCCCCATTAGTTTGCACTATATAGATCAACGTTTTTTTTGGTGATCGAATCAACATTAAATCAGCCCCTTTTCAATGCAACAAACCAAAACAAATCTACCTTTGCAAGATTGAGTCTGTGATTTTGTTGTAGGCAGAGCCTAGTGGTTAGAGTGTTGGACTAGTAACTGAAAGGTTGCAAGTTCAATTCCCCGAGCTGACAAGGTACAAATCTGTCATTCTGCCCCTGAACAGGCAGTTAACCCACTGTTCCTAGGCCGTCATTGAAAATAAGAATTTGTTCTTAACTGACTTGCCTAGTAAAATAAAGGTTAAAAAAAATGTATAATTCTACAATACAATTCTATTGGTGGGGTAGCCCACAAGCGGTCTTTCAATCACCCGAGAGTGAATGTGCTTTTCAGATCAGTTCAGATCAGAGCACAGAGTGTGTGTGCACATTTGATAATATTCTTTGCTAGTTAGCAAGTTATAACCCAGTTATAGATAAGTATAGGTTACAAAACATATAGGCTACATTTCAAACTGTCTTTGAAAAGCCAGTCAGGAAAAAATCTTATGTCTTAATTAAAGGGGCGGTGTTGTATTTTGAGACAGGCTTGAATATGCAAATAAGCCAATATGCCGAGGGTTAGCCTGTATGATAATAATAATATTTTTTATTTTGTAAAGTGGTTTCTTGCATCGTACAATGCAATTTACAGTCACCTAGTTGGCCCATGGTGTTACAGACCAAGTAAAGGCCTGCATTGGACACCACATATAGGCTACTGTAGGCTAGATCATAGAAATCGAAAGCTATCTCCAAGTGAAAATGTTATGGGATTGCTGGTAGGTCTACATTATGCTCAAATAGCCACAATAGCCTATTGGCCACTGTTTAAAACTGTAAGGGCACAGTCTCAGTGTTCACTGTAAACACACACTGGAAGTCGCACAAAAATCTCACAATATTCATTCTTCCGCTCACAAGACCAAAAAGTTGCTCAGTGCGCCAAAACAAATTGTTTAGCCCTATTTTCTCCCCAATTTAGTGATATCCAATTGTAATCCAGTCTCATCGGTGCAACTCCCCAATGGGCTCGGGAGAGGCGAAGGTTGAGTCATTAGTCCTCCGAAACATCACCAAAAAAGCTGCGCTACCTCTTAACAACCGCTCACTTACACCAGAAGCCAGCTGCACCAATGTGTCGGAGGAAACACTGTTCAACTGAAGACCGAAGTCAGCTTGCAGGCACCCGGACTGCCACAAGGAGTTACTAGAGCACGATGAGCCAAGTAAAGCCACCCAGCCAACCCCTCCCCTAACTCGGACGATGCTGGGCCAATTGTGTGCCGCCCTATGGGACGCTGCAACCCTGCGATGCAGTGCCTTAGACCACTGTGCCACTCGTGAGTCTCTGTTTTTTATTATTAATACATTTGCAAAAATGTTCACTTCGTCATTATGGGGTATTGTGTGTAGATTGATGAGGATTTTTAATTTTTTTTATCCAGTTTAGAATAAGGCTGTAACATAACAAAAGGTGGAAAAAGTCAAGTGGTCTGAATACTTTCCGAATGCACTGTATAGCAGCCTATAGCCTAATTTCGTCTATCAAACAGTTAGGCTACCTCTTATTTTCTAAATAGGAAGAACTATACTCTAACACAAAGCCTTCTTGTTGTTAGTAAAGTAAAATTAAAATGAAGATGTTGAAATTAATTATGCGTACTTTAATTTGCCTACTTTCAGTACCATGAGCTGTCCATTTCTGATTAATTGTGCCTCGACTGCTGCTTCAAGTTTAAGCACCACAATGTAAGTTACTCGAATCTGGCTCATTGTGAGGTCATTAACTCTGATAAATACATAATGGGCAAGAAACATATTGTTTTTATTTAAAACAATTGTAGTAGTAGCAAGCTATTAAAGTTGACCTCCGGTCCACCTTCTCATATTCGCGCTCTCCTTCTCAAACTGAACAGAACATAGGCTAGTCCACGCCCAAGATATTGCATTTTTCGGACTAAGCCTAATCAAAAATTATTTTCTGAAGAATTATTTGACTCCTGCTGAACTGCCACTGTAGGCCTACACAGCAAAGGGTTGGTTAGGCAGCACAAAAAAAGGTTTTGATCAGCAAGAGCAGAGCAGGCCGGGGCTCAGACTTAGAATATTCATTGCAGTGTGTAATGCAGCCTAGTTTTATTTACATCATCCCAGCACCTATCTTAGAAATATAACTTCGCTCTGTGCTTCTCTGAGCATGCACTTCGTAGCCTATAGGCTATGGATCATTTGATAAAGACCACACTAAATAGCCTATAAGCACACTTGATATTGCGCGCCCAGCAGAGAATCAAAGATGAGGGCCGGCATCGGGCACACATGGATATATAGCATAATAAGCAACTAATATTAAAACACTTAGAAATATTGAAATTTCCCTATAATAGATTTCAAGAAATACTAAACCCTCCCCTTGACTGAAATTGAAAAAGCATGACGCTTCCCCATTTTCCTCCAGGTACCCATTCTGTAAATGTCGATTCATCCCTAACCTCATAATATTTTACAAGTCGGCCAACAGTGCTTCATAGGCCTACATTTAAACTAGGCTACATCAACTACATATTGGGGCGACTTTCAGAGAACTTTGAGTTGATTAAATTGTAGCAAATACAACAAGAAATGTATTTCTTTGTTTTTTTGCTCGTAGGCTATTATATGCTTTTAAATAGCATTTACGGTTGGGGAACAGGAATACCCGAGGGGTTGCGAGGGGTTGCAATTTTCTTTGAAAGGAACATTTGTAGATTTTCTGGAAAATATTCAACCCTATTGTGCTGGCTACTTAATGGGAAATTAAAGGGGCAAGGCAGCATTGGGAGGAGACGGACTGCGATGTTCAAAATTCATTCGGGATCGTCACATCATGACTAGACCAAAAGACATGTACAGTTCCTTCAGAAAGTATTCACACCCCTTGACTTTCTTTTCACATTTTCTTGTGTTAAAGCCTGAATTTATAATGGATTAAATTGAGATTTGTGTCACTGGCCTACACACAATATCTCACAATGTCAAACTGGAATTATGTTTTTAGAATTTTTTGAAATTAATTACAAATTAAAAGCTGAAATTTCTTGAGTCAAAAGGTATTCAATCCATTTGTTATTTACATATGTTTTAGGAGTAAAGATGTGCTTATCAAGTCACATAAGTTGCATGGACTCACTCTGTGTTCAATAATAGTGCTTAACATGACTTTCGAATGACTACCTCATCTCTGTACCCCACACATACAATTGTCTGTAAGGTCCCTCAGTCGAGCAGTGAATTTCAAACACAGATTCAACCACAAAGACCAGGGAGGTTTTCCAATGACTCGCAAAGAAGGGCATCTATTGGTTAATGGGTAATAAAAAGCAGACATTGAATATCCCTTTGACCATGGTGTGTCAATACACACAGAGATACAGGCGTCCTTCCTAACTCAGTTGCCAGAGAGGATGAAAACCACTCAGGAATTTCACAATGAGGCCAATGGTGTCTTTAAAATGGTTACAGAGTTTAATGGCTGTGATAGGAGAAAACTGAGGATGGATCAACAATATTGTAGTTACTCCACACTAACCTAAATGAAAGAGTGAAAAGAAGGAAGCCTATACAGAATAAAAATATTCCAAAACATGCATCCTGTTCGCAATAAGGAACTAAAGTAAAACTGCTAAAAATGTGGCAAAGAAATACTTTTTTTTGCCCTGAATACTAAGTGTTATGTTCAAATAAAATTTTATTTGTCACATACACATGGTTAGCAGATGTTAATGCGAGTGTAGCGAAATGCTTGTGCTTCTAGTTCCGACCATGCAGTAGTATCTAACAAGTAATCTAACAAATTCACAACAACTACCTTATACACACAAGAGTAAAGGAATGAATACGAGTATGCACATATAAATATATGGATGAGCGATGGCTGACCGGCGTAGGCAAGATGCAGTAGATGGTATATAGTACAGTATATACATATGAGATGAGTAATGTAGGATATGTAAGGATTATATAAATGGCATCGTTTAAAGTGGCTAGTGATACATTTATTTAATCCAATTATAACTATTAAAGTGGCCAAAGATTTGAGTCGATGGCCGAACGGCATAGGCAAGATTCAGTAGATGGTTTAGAGTAGTGTATACATTTGATATGAGTAATGTCGGATATGTAAACATTATATACAAAATTGTTTAAAGTGGCTAGTGATACATTTGTTACATCCAATTCCTATTATTTAAAGTGGCTAGAGATTTAAGTCAGTATGTTGGCAGCAGCCACTCAATGTTATTGGCAAATACAACACAACACATATGTTAGGGGATGCATCATGCTATGGGTATGCTTGTCATTGGCAAGGACTAATGAGCTTTTTAGGATAAAATAAATGAAATAGAGATAAGCACAGGCAAAATCCTAGAGGAAGTGTCAATTCCGGTGTGTGTAGCTGGTGCATAAAGTCAGGCGCAGGAAAGCAGAGATGAGTAAACAACGTATTTAATCCAATACGGCAAAAGGTAATCAAATACAACGTGCCCAAAACACACGGGCAAAAAAAACAGCCGGAATAAAAATAACCGACAATGAACAATAAACAATCACTCACAAACAAACATGGGGGAACAGAGGGTTAAATACCAATGCAAAATGAAAAATGGATCGGCGATGGCTAGAAATCCGGTGACGTCGACTGCCGAACGCCGCCCGAACAAGGAGAGGGACCGACTTCGACGGAAGTCGTGACAGGAAGACCTGGTTCAGTCTGCTTTCCAACAGACACTGGGAGACTAATTCCCCTTTCAGCAGAAGAATAACCCAAAACATAAGGCCAAATATACACTGGAGTTGCTTACCAAGACAACATTGAATGTTCCTGAGTGGCCTAGTTACAGTTTTGGATTAAATCAGTTTGAAAATCAAAATCAAATCTAATCAAATGTTATTTGTCACATGCGCTGAATACAACAGGTGTAGACCTTACTATGAAATGCTTACTTAACCAACAATGCAGTTTTAAGAAAATAGAGTTAAGAAAATATTTACAAAATAAACTAAAGTAAAATAAATATATATACTTATGTAAATGAGATATTTCTGTATTTCATTTTCAATAAATTTGCTAACATTTCTTAAAACATGTTTTCACTGTCATTAGGAAGTATTTTGTGTAGATTGGTGACAAAAACATCTATTTAATACATTTTGTATTCAGGCTGTAACAACAAAATCTAGAATAAGACAAGGGATATGAATACTTTCTGAAGGCACTGTATGTACACAACTAGACAGAAAGACATTTGTTTGTACATGTCTGGGTTAGATAAAAGAACATGCAGAATACAGTATATATGAATGATGGTGAGTCCACTGCACATCGTAAATAAACACAGTCCCACATTCCACATAACCATAAGAGCCTGAATCAGTCTAAATGTCTGAGTCAGATGAAGATAAAGATGTGCTTAACTTTTTCAGGGAACTTCTACTTCATCCCTGGGCAGCTGGATGCTCTACTGTGTGGAAACAGCTCAGACTCAGGGTGAGTCTCATGATCTATTACTGCAAAATAAAACTTCCAATAGGTTGGAATAGCCACCATGAAAGGGAACAACAGAAAAGAATCCTAACATAACGAAGACTTTAACGCAAATCATGCGTCGATGTCAATGGTAGATTTACTTGAAAATCATGACTCCCCTTCTCCCTCCCCTCCCTCTATTCCTCCCTCCCTTCCTCCCAGGCGGTGCCCTGAGGGCTACACGTGTATGAAGGCCGGGGAGAAACCCAAACTACGGGTACACCAGCTTTGACAGCTTCGGCTGGGCCTTCCTCACTCTCTTCCGCCTCATGACCCAAGACTTCTGGGAGAACCTCTACATGCTGGTAAGGCCAATCTCGTCAGAGACAGGGAAAATGAATACTGGAATAATTCCTGCGTGTAATGGTGGAGGCAGTGTAATTCAATGTGGGCGGCTTATATGAGCAGCCGGAGAGCATTGAAACCAAACCGATAAATTGAGACAGCTCTATCTTGTTATTTTGCACAGGGAACTGACTGTCAGTTCTGCAGTACTGTCGTTTAACCTTTTACTGCAGTGGGCTAAATCATGGTCACACAGAGTGTTACTTGGTAGTCTTAAACAAATACACTTTGAAACAAAAGTATACACTTCACATACACATGGTTATGGGCTTAAACAAATCTGTACCATGTTAGAGATAGAGTTGAAATGTATTCAATTATGAGTTTGCATCCCAATAGTAAAATAAACTGTTTAATATAGAAACACCAGATTTTAGTATATAAATAAAAAAATATAAAAAAATATTCCACCCATGAGGCCATTAGGTCATTTGACTGCAGAAAAGGGCTACTGGCTAATTTGGTCATTAAGTCGGGTATTTCTGCCCTGTCTACAACATGCAAAGAAACTACATCATCATACTTGACAGAGAATCAGCAAAAAGCCTTTCAGCATTTTCTCTCTCTTGGTTTCTTAGCCATCAAACTGTGAGTCACTGACTGCTTCTGTCAAGGACTGGTCTGTCTGTTGGTGAGAGGTTGCATGGATTCTACAGTATCTCAGAGTTTAACCTGATTTCTGGTCTTTGGTCATAATCTATGTCACAGCTGCAGATGAGAAAGATTCAGTTTTAAGTTTGACTGGAAGAGCTTGAGAGAACTCAACATGTTGTTGAGTATTGTCTAACGTAAGTGTGTGTTAAAATAAAGAGGGCTCTATTTTCGGCTGGCATTGTTAAATGCACGCTTGTTGGCAATTTCAACATGTTAAAGCCGGCTCTGTGCTATTTACCAACCCTTACACCAAGATTGGTAATTTACCTGTCTTATATGAGCTCGCTTGTGCTGTGGTGGGAGGGGTGGCAATATCTGAGGTGTGTCAAAGTGCCTGGTGGGGATATATAAGACCAATTAAAATCTGGTTTTAGCAATGGATTTTGACAGCTTAAGCGCAGATATAAACCTTGTATTTAGAAACATAATAGACAAATGTTTTTTACAGTTTCCTTTTATTAAAAACCAGGGATAGCCTCCCCTCCTCTCAATGAAGGCTGATTTTTTTGGTCCTGCCCAAAGCATTCTCCAAGTAGTAAAGACTATCGATAAAGGGTTTGACTTCTGAGACCGCCTTCTTAATCACCAAAGCTTTATTAGAATATTAAGTTTGGGAGCATTAAAACAGTGAGCGGACAAAAACACACCTGGAAGCACCTGTCAAGACTCCTGCATTATTTTCCTACTCTAGCAAACTGGCTCAAATTAAGATCCTACATCTTTATGTATATCATGTCATTGTTCTCGAGCTCTGCAGCATGTGCTCAAAGAGAGTAAAAAAAACTGTGGTGTGCACGGATCAGACTTGGGCCCGCCCTGCAACCTCATTGGTCAATACTGGGCCAACCTGCAACCTCATTGGACATCATTCCACCTGCTAATCAACATTGTCTATCATGTTCGGTTGTTGCAGGCAAAATAAAATAATATCAGATAGGGATGTGCAACATAATAAATAAATATTATTTTACAAGCTACCTTCCTCCAGTGAGAAAGCCAAGCTTCCTCCAGCGAGCAAGCAGGACTGACTTGTCAATGTGATAATGTTTGCATCAAATAACTTTTTGGATGCCTATTCATATAGATTATACATGATCATAATGCATTGTATAGACACAGGCTTTCAATTTCATGATCATGATCAGGCACATGGCTGGAGAAGGTCTGCAACTCGAGGTGTTCCTGCGTGTGGGCATTCCTGCATCTATAGGAACCCCTCTTTATACTTCAATTTTAAGCTAGGACCCCGGTCCACATGCGGAAGGCAGTGGCACTCCAGTACAGGAGGTGGATGCCAACCGCCGATATACCCCACAGAAGAAGAAGAGGCCCCCGCCTATCGGGCACTGCTTTCCCGCAGTTCTGTTAATGGCGGCGAAGGCAGGTGTTCAGAAGACGGGAGCGAAGGACACTGGGTACTAGCTAGCACTCTGTTACACATCAGGTGGGGGCGACACCGGTAGCTAGCTAGCTGTCCTTCGCCCCGAAAAACTCAGAAAATATTTTTAATTCCCTTTTGACCCACATTTTAATCACATAGACAATCAGGGGAAATCCAAAAGATCAGAAGTGTCACACAAGCAGGAAGATGGCGTGCTCGAGGGGGGGACGTTCATGCAGGAACCAATGGGTTACTCTAGGGGGTGCGTTCCTGCAGATGCAAGAATACACACAGGCAGGAACGCCCCAAAATGTGGGCCACAATCACACACTGTTGCATGCTTCGAGGGGGTGCGTTATCAATTGGGACAACTTGTGTGCTATCAGGCCAAAAGAGAAGACATGGAATTATGGTTGGTTGGCATTACAGAAAGGTTGCTCGTCGTAAGTGGATGTATAGGCTACATTTCACAAGTGCAAAAAAAGTTGTATTTTGGCGGAGGGGCCAGGTTATGGGTGGACTCTCGTAATATTTTGTGCAAATGTACTCCAAAGTTCAGCCATAAATACATAATTGAATACATCAGCCTACTCCATTTAGGAAATAAAAGTTGTGACCAAGATGTTTCAAATCGGGTTGACAATTATCTTCTAACTTTAGATTTGTGTCCCTCCATTTAGTATGATATGTTACGTTTTGTATGATATATATTAATTTGTGAATGTCTTATCATCCATTTTTTTATGATATGTTACTTCCTCCAATTCGCATGATATGTTACGAATTTCAATATGTACAGAATGTTATGAATTTGTTAGTACACGTTCACTATGAAAGGAACGAGCGTGCAACTCACATGTCCTATATATTTTCTGCGTTGAATGTAAAGATTGTGTGGCTTACTCCGCCAGGAGAAGATTACAGATGGTGTATTATGCATGTATGAGCCATTCCCAGAGAAACCCATTGGTGTGGATGTCAAAGCACTAACAGAGCTAACAGTGCCACAGATAGTGCAGACACCATGCATTGACAGAGAAACACAGGGAAGTACCTCAGCTCTGGAAGAAAAATACTGCCACTTCAAACAATTAATGGGCAATGTTTATTCATTATGACCATTGTTACAGTATGTGTTGCTTCTCTTTGTTTTCCCTCTTTCTTTCTCCCTTTCCTTCCTCCCCCTCTCCCTCCCTCCCAGACACTGCGAGCGGCAGGGAAAACCTACATGATCTTCTTTGTGTTGGTGATCTTCGTTGGATCCTTCTACCTGGTTAATCTGATTCTGGCTGTGGTGGCCATGGCCTATGAGGAACAGAACCAGGCAACAATAGAGGAGGCAGAGCAGAAAGAGGCAGAGTTCAAAGCCATGCTGGAGCAGATCAAGAACCAGCAGGAGGATGCACAGGTTAGTCCCTCCCTGGTGTTAGACTGGGTGAGGAGCCATCTGTCTGTCTGTCTGTCTGTCTGTCTCTCTGTCTGTCTGATTGCTGGGTCTATCTGTCTGTACACATATCACTCCCTTCACTTCTCCCCTCTCTTACCTGTTATGTCTTGCCACCCTTCAGGATGCCCAGGTTAGTCCCAGACTGGGTGTGGGTGTTGTCTGTCTGTCAGTGCCTGTCTGTCTTCTGATTCTTATCAGATTCGTAATTTTGTTTAATCCACAAAATTGTAGCTAAGGTTACTAATGCCAGCTAGCGCTAGTCAGCTGTACTTGCACCAAAATCAGGTATTTCTCTTCCTAAAAGTGTGTTCTCCATCTGATAATGTATTGGTGAGCCAACCTGTTTTTAGGACTTTAATATCCATGACTTATCAAAACTTGTTTTCTCACGGCTTTGTCTTGTCCTGCAGTAGATATAGGCTATAGCCTATTGAGTAGCTCATGCTCCATGCTCCATGCTAAAACATTTATTTTGCAAGTATTCAAATCAGTAAAAAGTGATTTGAACCAGAGTAAACAAATCAGCCCTAGTCTGTCTGTCTCCCTTCATTTCCTTCACTTTCCCCCTCTCTTACCTGTCCCCCACCTCCCCACCCCTCAGGCTGCTGCCATGGCGACCTCGGCGGGCATGGTGTCGGAGGGCGACGTGGTGGAGGGGGGCGATGCAACAGAGGGCGGGGGTCACCTATCCCGTAGCTCCTCTGAGGCATCCAAGCTCAGCTCCAAAAGCGCCAAGGATCGACGCAACCGCAAGAAGAAGTCCCGTCAGAAAGAGGAGGAGAAGAAAGAGAAGGGGGAGAAAGGCGAGAAGGTCGACCACGAGAAGAATGTTAAGTCCGAGTCGGACGATGGCAGCAGGAGGAGCATCTTCCGTTTCCCAGGCAACCGGCTGGGACGCAAGTCGTCCATCATGAACCAGGTAAAAACAATGAACAAAAAAAGACAATAAAGATAAACTATTTTCTTAATTGAAGTCATTTTCAGAGACTTTCACGAGTAATGAGACATCATAAGATTTCTTCACATTTTACTGTGTTACAAACTGGGATTAGAATTTATTTAATTGTCCTTTTTGTGTCAACAATCTACACAAAAACACAATAATGTGAAAGTGGAAGAACATTTCTATATATTTTTATTTATGTAAAATAAAACTATTTTATATCTTAATAAGATAAATATTCACCCCGAGTCAATATTATAAGCAATTTTGACAGCGATTACAGCTATGAGTCTTATTATTTTAACATTTCTTCAAACTCTGTAAAGTTAGTTGTTGATAGAAAGCCATTTTCAAGTCTTGCCATAGATTTTCAAGCAGATTTAAGTCAAAACTGTAACTACACCACTCATGGACATTCACTTTTTTTCAACACATTTTGGTGGTCACTGTTGATTTGAGGCAGCATCAGGTAAAGGTGTACTTACTTCTCCCTAAGGGACCTCCAAAATCATAACTAAAGATAATTTTTATTGGGTCAGTGAAGGCAATCATAGAAACAGACCAAATATTTTAAAAAGAACATCAAAAGCCCTGGAACTAAGCCGCTAACTTACTATTTGCTACTAAGCAAAGGGATCTCATAGCTTTGGACCTGACCTGACACCATGTATTCAAGTATAGCAACCCATTCCGTATATCAACCAACAGCTGTGTGTTACAAAAATGTGTTACAAAAAAACTATAATACTATATAACATCTAGCCTATTTGGGGTGAAAGGTCTGTGTTTGCTCCATATCTTAGTCTGTGTAGGGTCCATAAATCTATCTCTGGGCCAAACTTGGAACCTTTCTCTTAAAATAGTTCTTAGTTGTAAAATATTGGTACTGCTAGGCAGTCATTTTCAAAGATGGCTGCCACAGCCCCCTGGGGCCACGTCTGTGGTGGCTCCATAGCTAAATATTTTCGGGATACATAAATCTAACTCTGCAAAATCTGATACGTTTATCTAAAAAAAGGAATTCAGAACTGTAACATTGTAATACAGACAATGGCCATTTTGTAAGATGTCTGTGGTGGCTCCATATCTAAATCTACATTTAATGTACAGTACCTTTGTGTCAAATGTGGTTTGTTTATCTGGAAATAGTTCTTCTGACTTACAAAATAGTGTTACAGTTGGCAGCCATGGGTCCATAAATCTAGCTCTGTGACAAATTTGGTGCCTTTACCGCAAAGCATTCCTTCTGAATTGTAAAATAGCGTTAATGTTGGTGGCCATTTTCACAAATCCCCCCAGGGGCAAAATCTGTGGTGGCTCCGTATCTAAATCTTTTCAGGGTACAGTGCATTCGGAAAGTATTCAGATCCCGTGACTTTTTCCACATTTTGTTACATTACAGCCTTATTCTAAAATTGATGAAATTAATTGTTTTCCTCATCAATCTATACACAATACCCAATAATGATGAAGCAAAAACATTTTTTTAGACATTTTTGCAAATGTATAAAACAACAAATGGAAATACCTTATTTACATAAATATTCAGACCATTTGCTGAGACTTGAAATTCAGCTCAGGTGCATCCTGTTTCCATTAATCCTCCTTGAGATGTTTCTAACAACTTGATTGGAGTCCACCTGTGGTAAATTAAATTGATTGGACATGATTTGGAAAGGCACACACCTGTCTATATAAGGTCCCACAGTTGACAGTGCTGGTGCAGTGCAAAAACCAAGCCATGAGGTCAAAAGAATTGTCCGTAGAGTTCCGAGACAGGATTGTGTAGAGGCACAGATCTGGGGAAGAGTACAAAAAAATTCTGCAGCATTGAAGGTCCCCAAGAACACAGTGGCCTCCATCATTCTTAAATGGAAGAAGTTTGGAACCATCAAGACTCTTCTTAGAGCTGGCCGCCAGGCCAAACTGAGCAATTGGGGGAGAAGGGCCTTGGTCAGGGTGGCCACTCTGACAGAGCTCCAGAGGTCCTCTGTAAAGATGGGAGAACCTTCCAGAAGGACAACCATCTCTGCAGCACTGCACCAATCAGGCCTTTATGGTGGAGTGGCCAGACGGAAGCCACTCCACAGTAAAAGGCACATGACATCCCACTTGGAATTTGCCAAAAGGCACCTTTATTTATTTATTTATTTTATTTCGCCTTTATTTAACCAGGTAGGCAAGTTGAGAACAAGTTCTCATTTACAACTACGACCTGGCCAAGATAAAGCAAAGCAGTTCGACACATACAACAACACAGAGTTACATATGGCGTAAACAAACATACAGTCAATAATACAGTAGAAAAAGGTCTATATACAATTTGTGCAAATGAGTTAAGATAAGGAAGGTGAGGCAATAAATAGGCCATGGTGGCAAAATAATTACAATATAGCAATTAAACACTGGAATAGTATATGTGCAGTAGATGAATGTGCAAAGTATAAATACTGGGTTGCAAAGGAGCAAGATAAATAAATAAATAAATACAGTAGGGGATGAGGTAGTTGGTTGGGCTATTTACAGATGAGCTATGTACAGAGGCAGTAATCTGTGAGCTGCTCTGACAGCTGGTGCTTAAAGGTAGTGAGGGAGATAAGTGTCTCCAGTTTCAGAGATTTTTATAGTTCGTTCCAGTCATTGGCAGCAGAGAACTGGAAAGAAAGGCGGCCAAAGGAGGAATTGGCTTTGAGGGTGACCAGTGAGATATACCTGCTGGAGCGTGCGCTTACGGGTGGGTGCTGCTATGGTGACCAGCGAGCTGAGATAAGGCAGGGCTTTACCTAGCAGGGACTTGTAGATGACCTGGAGCCAGTGGGTTTAGCGATGAGTATTAAGCGAGGGCCTGCCATCGAGAGCATACAAGTCGCAGTGGTGGGTAGTATATGGGGCTTTGGTGACAAAACAGATGGCACTGTGATAGACTGCATCCAGTTTGTTGAGTAGAGTGTTGGAGGCTATTTTGTAAATGACATCGCTGAAGTCGAGGATCGGTAGGATGGTCAGTTTTACGGGGGTATGTTTGGCAGCATGAGTGAAGAATGCTTTGTTGCGAAATAGGAAGCCAATTCTAGATTTAATCTTGGATTGGAGATGTTTGATGTGAGTCTGGAAGGAGAGTTTACCGTCTAACCAGACACCTAGGTATTTGTAGTTGTCCACATATTCTGTCAGAACTGTCCAGAGTAGTGATGCTGGACGGGCGGGCAGGTGCGGGCAGTGATCGGTTGAAGAGCATGCATTTAGTTTTACCTAAAGGAGCCAGGCCATGAGAAACAAGATTCTCTGGTCTGATGAAACCAAGACTGAACTCTTTGGCCTGAATGCCAAGCGTTACATCTGGAGGAAACCTGGCACCATCCCTACGGTGAAGCATGGTGGTGGCAGCATCATGCTGTGGGGATGTTTCTCACCGGCAGGGACTGGGAGACTAGTCAGGATCGAGGGAAAATGAATGGAGAAAAGTACTGATGAAAAGATCCTTGATGAAAACCTGCTCCACCCTTAGGACCTCAGACTGGGGTGAAGGTTCACCTTCCAACAGGACAACGACCCTAAGCACACAGCCAAGACAACACAGAATTGACTTCGGGACAAGTCTCTGAATGTCCTTGAGTGGCCCAGCCAGAGCCCGGACTTGAACCCGATCGCTGGAGTTACCTGAAAATAGCTGTGCAGCAACGCTCCCCATCCAACCTGAAAGAGCTTGAAACGATCTGCAGAAAAGAATGGGAGAAACAAGCCTGGCACTATGCTACAAGCCTGATACTGCAAATACAGTAGTGCCAGGCTTGTAGCATCATACCCAAGAAGACTCAAGGCTGTAATCGCTGCTGAAGGTGCTTCAACAAAGTACTGAGTGATGGGTATGAATACTATGGGGTATTGTGTGTAGATTGATGATACATTTTTTTTAAAATCCATTTTAGAATAAGGCTGTGACGTAACAAAATGTGGAAAAAGTCAAGGGGTCTGAATACTTTCTGAATGCACTGTATATACATCTGTATCAAATATGATGCTTTTATCACAAAGTGAACGATTAAGTCAAATTTCTCAGCTTAGCCACCCAACTAAAATGATGTTAAACCAACGCAAGATTTCATGTTAATGTAACAGAGGTTGCTACTGAGTGACAGAATTACTAAGGCCTCACACCTCTCCCTCGCTCCCATTTTTATTTTCTCCTTTCTTCTTTCTCTCCTTCCTGGTGATAGTCAGTGACGTCACATTGTGCTGACACATCTTCTGTTCAACACTAGTGCAGAGGAGAGCAGTTTTAGTGTAGCAGCAGTGACTGTACATTACACTAGTCTTGGCCTGTTAGGTGTGAGGGAAGGGAAGGCCAGAGAGAGGCTTGCTTTCACAGTACCACTCTACATTATTTATAATTCCTTTTCATTGATCATTCACTGCCCTGCTGATAGCAGTAATCTAGCTGTGTTTTGTCGTTACCCTGAGAGGCCCAGTCAGAACTTGGACCTTTGCACATATTTGCGTGCCTGATTTCTAAAGTGACCATCTTCTAGTCTTTAGTTGTTGTGTCTTTCCATGTTTGAATTAACCATTATGTCTCTTTTCTGTCTCAGTAGCTGGGTTTCCATCCAATTGGTGACAGATTAGCGAATATTCTAAAATCCACATAAAGAAAAATGCACTTTTTCACACCAGTGGTGTGTTTCCACCACACAAAATGTCCTTTTTCACTTAAGTTTTCATGTACCAAATAAAAATCTAAAGTTCAATATGTTTCCATGGTATTTTCAACTCTACCGATAGCTTTGTAACAAAAACTGTTCCGTTAAATAACAAATGTGCCTACTCTGTTCTTGGCATGTGCGCTCTAGCCAACAACTCACAGATACAGTCAAATCAAATCAAACTTTATTTGTGACATGAGCCGAATACGTTGTAGACCTTACCGTGAAATGCTTACTTACAAGCCCTTAACCAACAGTGCAGTTCAGAAAAATATTTACCAAATAAACTGAAGTAAAAAATTATAAAAAGTAACACAATAAAATAACAATGACGAGGCTATATACAGGGGGTACCGGTACCGAGTCAGTGTGCGGGGTACAGTCGAGGTAATTTGTACATGAACATCATAACTTATTTTCATCTGTAGCCTAATAAACTGCATGGTTTCCCGAGTTGTAGTGGGAGGACTACACACAATGTCATCGCGTAACTCCAAGTTTACTTCGATATGATGGTTGTTATATCAATATTTGTGCATAAAGAGGTTTCCATCGTAATTGCGCGCATAATACATTTTACAGACACAAAAAGATCCCACCATGTCGAACAAACAAATGATCTGTCGGCATTTATGAAATTGTACCCCATGTATATAGCCTCGTTATTATTTCTTTATTTAACTAGGCAGTTAAGATCAAATTCTTATTTACAATGACAGCCTACCCCAGCCAAACCCTAACCTGGACAACGCTGGCCCAATTGTGCGCCGCCCTATGGGACTACCAATCACGGCTGGTTGTGATACAGACTGGAATTGAACCAGGGTCTGTAGTGAAGCTTCCAGCATTGAGATGCAGTGCCAGTTGGGAGCCACATTTGATCTTAATTTTACTTTATTTTGTTCATTCTTTCTCTCTCTCCCTCTCTCTTTCTTACCATCTCACACCAACCCCTCCCCCCTCTCTCTCTTTCTCTCTCGCTCTCTCTATCTCTCTTTCGTGCTTTGTTTCTCTCTTCTTCTTTCTCATCCCCTCACCTCTCTCTCCCTTTACTTCTCACTCTGTCTCACCCTCTCTCGTTCACCACAATCTATCTATACTTCCCTCTATTCCTCTTCTCTCTCTCTCCATCCCCCTTCGCCCTCTCCCTCCTCCAGTCTCTCCTCTCCATCCCGGGCTCGCCCTTCATGTCGCGCCACAACAGCCGCAGCAGCATCTTCAGCTTCAACAAGGGCCGCCCTCCCAAGGACGTGGGCTCTGAGAACGAGTTTGCCGACGATGAGCACAGCACGGTGGAGGAGAGTGAGGACCGCCGGGGCTCCTTGTTCATCCCCTACCGCCGCAGCAGCTACAGCGGCTACAGCCAAGGCTCGTCGCGCCTCATCAACCCACTAGCACCCCACATTGGAGGGAAGAGGAACAGCACGGTGGACTGCAATGGCGTGGTGTCACTCATCGCTCACCAGCCCGGCGGGAGCCTTCTGCCTGAGGTGAAAATAGATAAGGCAGCCACTGACGACAGTGTAAGGACGTCCATAAACAGTTTATAGGCATGATGGAGGTGCTCCTGCCCTGGGCTCTCCAGCTTCTTTCTCCTCTTTTTCCTTCTCCTCGCCTTTCATTTTGGTCTGGTTTCATCTATCTCTCTCTCTCTCTCTCTCTCTCTCTCTCTCTCTCTCTCTCTCTCTCTCTCTCTCTCTCTCTCTCCTCTCTCCTCTCTCTCTCTCTCTGTTTCCCTTCTCTGTCCTACCTTCTCATGAATTGCTCAGCACTCACAGCCTTATTACACACACTCCAATGTTTCTTTATTTCTCCCCGCCCCCCTCGTTTCAGCTGCTCTGAGTGGCGTGCTCTTACACCAATGAAAAACAACAGGTTCCTGGCCTCCATTATACCATAGTAACCTGTCTATTAGCCTAGAAGTCAGTTTAAAATCCTCCTGAATACAAGTCTCTCTAAGCACCTATCTAACAAACAGATAGCTCTCCCTAGGATGCTGTACCCCATCCACAACAAGCATTACTAGAAACTCTCTCCCTCTTAATCTGGCCTCTTCCCAAGGATTTGCAAATTCAAGACCAGTTTATTCTGTCTGTCTTTCAGCACAATTTCTCCACCTCTCTTTTGTCCAAGCTACTGGAGGTGCAATAAAACAGAACCTTTTTCCAATAACAGCATTCTTCCTCATCCTAGCTGCACTAAAGCAAAGGTGCTAGTTAGTACCAAAAAAGGGTTCTTTATTTTGTCCCTGTTTATAAAAATGTGTATGGTTCTTCATTACACTGATAGAACTAGAAGGTTCTTCATTACACTATTAAATATTTCCAAGCTACTGGTTGCAGTGAAAATAAGGTAACTATACAAAAAGTGTATGTATTTGTAGAGCTGGATTAAGGTATTATTGCTGTAAGGGACAGTATGCTTTTCTATTCTGATTACTTTGGAGTAAACCTGACTTGGGATTTGAACTCATAACCTCTCAGTTGCCAGCGACCTGACTTTCCTGCTATGCCATTGTGTCTGCGGGTACTATAGGGATTGTTAAAAGATTGGAACCAATAGAAATTCTGTAATTTGTCCCTATGGGGGAACCCTTTTAGGTAATCACAAGGGGATCATGCGCTCTCCCAGAAGCTTGGCTGGTGCAGAAAACCCGCAAATTCAGACAAATAGATGGTGTGATGGGTCCGCACTCAAAATGATGTAGCATAAAGCTTACTTCATTTAGGGATTTTTTTCACTACATAGCTTACACAGATGTTTCGGCTTTGCAGCCTTCTAGATGGGGACGTTCAAGCGAGCAGAACGTCTACACCTGTCTGTCCTAGAATTTAAAAAAAATTCAAAACATCATTTGTAGGGAACAACCAATGAGCAGCAGTTGCTTCTAATCAGGGTTGCCACTCATCTGATGTGGCTTCTCTAGTCTGCCAGAATTATAGGGTATGGGAGTGGGCACGAAGGGCAATTGAGAGTATCAGGTGTGAACCATTCATGAATCAATTGCCTTAGTTGTCTGCTCACTTGGATGAATCATATCAATTCATGAGATAGCTTACGACAAAGGACATCAGGCACAGCCGTTCATAAATATGTGGGGCTAACTTATAAACGATATACAAAATCTGATATGGGCAGTGTTCTTGTATAACAGTCTAAATTTGGCCTATAGAAATCTAGTTCTTCTTTTAAACTATGTGGAGATCACAGGAGATTGGTGATACCTTAATTGGGGAGGACTGGCTTGTGGTAATGGATGGAGCTGAATGAATGGAATGGTATCAAACATGGTTTCCATGTGCTTGAATTCATTCCATTTGCTCCATTCCAGCCGTTCTCCACTCAGCAGCCTCCACTGGTGGATCTACAGAATTTAATTTAAATATCCACATGGCTTCCCATTGGAGTAATTTGTTGTCATAATCACCTCTGCATGGTGCATACTTTTTAGATCCCGACACAACGCAATTCATTAATCAAATGATTTTGTGTCTCGCAACTGGCAAGGTGATATCTTGACATCTGACAGTGGATTTATGTGCTACAAGGCGTACTTTCCAAGCGCGGGATGTTTTTCGAATATCAATCTTATTGCAAGAACACTGTAACATATAAATAGCTTATTTAGTATAGCAAATTATACATTACTTTATCTCATAGTTCCTAGAAGTCTGAGGGCATACAAAGTTAGAACATTTCCTTATGGTGCTAAATGAGATACATGATCTACAGAGGAAGCATCCTTTTATGAATGCCTATTTTCTCTCTCTGACCACATCTGATTTAACCAATATGTTTGATAGATTTCTTGATCGTTTATAGGTGAATAAAGGTGGATTCTGGAAGGCAGAATTTAAAGAGGAGTCTGATGATAGTAAATGCCAGTGTTTATTTTACAGAAAACTGTGTCTTCTGTTTTTATTTTGATTTATTAAGTAACTGGATTCTGTTTAAGCTTTTAACTATTTTTGCTTTATCAAGCCAGGTATCGGGTATCCTCTCAAGCGTAAACGCTCAATGAGAGAATTGGATTGTCTATCATATTTTTCCTCTGTGTCACAGATGCGACGCAGTCTATGAAGTTGACTGACTGGTAAACCTCTTTTAAGGGGGATAACTATCCGTTGTCAGTATAGTATTTTAATCTGTAGGTTTTCTGTAAACTGTAATACTTAGAGATTGCCCCTTCTTTGTAACAAGTACATCTAAGAAATATATAGAGTTAATGTAATTTTCCATAGTGAAGGAAATTGATTGTACTCTAGAGTTAATGACTGGTGAGTTAATGTAGTTAAGACATTTATTTTATTTAATTATAAAGCAATCGTCTATATAGCGGGTCCAATATTTAACATGATCTTTGTAAGGATTATTTTAATAAATAAATTAAATTCGAATTTCGCCATGAAGAGATTTGCTAATGGCTTTCCCATTGCTGTTCCAAAGGTCTTTAGGTAGTAATATTTGTCAAATAGAAAATAGTTTTTAGTAAGCACTAGTTGTGCAAGCTCAATTACAGAATTTGTAGGCACATTGCTTAAGCGGTTGGAGAGGAAGAATTTGATGGCCTCCATACCTCTATCATTCGGAATATATATGTATAGCGTATAGCGATGAGACATCAAGAGTGACTAGTCAGTCTCCTTCACTAATAACTGGTATACTGCTAATTTCATTAGAAAGTCAGTGTTGTCCATTAAATGGGTTTACAACTGTTTGACTAGTGGATACATGTGGAAGTCCACATAACGAGACACAGTTTCAGTTAGGGAGCCAATACTTGAAACGCTAGGTCTTAATCGAGGATCTGTGGTTGATTTGTGAACCTTAAATAGGCCATAAAGGATCGAAATTGTAGGTTTTGGGACAGAAAGATGTTTAAATTTCTGTTCTGTCAACAATTTATTTTGTAGTCCTTTTTCAAGGAATGTATTCACTTCAATTTTATAGTTGTAGGTAGGATCGGAAATCTATTGCTTGTAAAACAAATGTACCATCCAACATGCTATTAATGTTTTCTATATACATACATGTTGGTATTAGAAATCACAATCCCACCTCCCTTATCTGATCTCTGTATATTAATCGAGTTATAATTAATTAAGTAATCAAGAGAATGTTTTGACTCCTGGAAAGGTTGTCTTTATGTTGTAAATGTCGAAATTCACTTTGTTTCTTTAGTTGGATGTCAATGTCATTTTCTACCAATCTAAACAAATGTGCTAACTGTTGGGTTATTTAGAAATGGAATGAAAGTACTTTTAGGTCTGAAGCTGGAGTAATTAGGGAGAGCTTCAGTTATAGGTCTAAAGAAACCTTTCAATTTGATATTGCATAAAAACTGAAATAGTTAAATTGTAACATGAATAAGATTTGTGACTATACGATACAACCCTTTGCTTAAAACATCAAATTTGTTCACTAGAAAGCTGTAGTTAAAAACTACATTCTTTCGTGGAGCATTGTTGCTTTGGGCATCTTTGTTTACCTCATTCCCCCGTCCTCTCGTACCTTTCCTCGTGCGTCTTTGTCTTTGGCATGTGTGCGTTTGGAACTTTGCTGGGACAGGGGGACCAAAAAAGTATTTCTGGATCTGGAGGATGAAGAAGACATCACTGTGGTAGAGGATTCACCGGATTCTGATGCGCTGGCTCGTTGGGTGGAACTATGTCTGCCAGTGCTTGGGTTTCTCGGACGTTCTGCTCCTTGTGGTCGACTGTGTGGCGCCAGTTGGATCACAAACAACCCAGAGCAGAAGACTAGAGGCATGGCTTAGTAGGGCCGTGGCATTCAGATAGCTATTTTTGGACACCCGTGAGAGTAAATGTAATTCTGGTTAATCTTTTCAACAGAACAGATGAACCGGAGTAAAATTTACTCTCACGGGTGAGTTGGACCGTAGAGTGTAGGGAAAAGCAGCCAACAAGTGCTCAGCCTATGTGGGATCTCCTTCAAGACTGTTGGAAAACTATTCCAGGTGAAGCTGATTGAGAGAATTCCAACAGTTTGCAAAGCTGTCATCAAAGCAAAGGGTGGCTACTTTGAAGAATCTAAAATATATTTTAATTTGATTAACACTTTTTTGTTTACTACATGATTCCATATGTGTTATTTCATTGTTTTAATGTCTTCACTATTATTTTACAATGTAGAATAGTAAAAATAAAGAAAAACACTTGAATGAATAGGTGTGTCCAAACTGTTGACTGGTACTGTAGATACAGCGTAAATTACTGCTAAATATGAAAACATTCTGCCAAAACAGTAAATAGACCGGTAGCTCATGTAAAATATTTGACAGTATGGGTAGGCTACAGTATTCCTGTGCGATAGGAGCACGACATCATTGCCTATTTCATCAGAGCCTATACCAAGGCAGGACATAGAAACCCAATAATCTATTGATGAAATAAGTATTGAACAACAATTCGTCTTTTGCATGCTGTGGCCTAATGCAAATTGGCCCAGTTCCAGCAAATAAAGGGCGTTATTGTCACCATAAAAGGTGAATGGAGGGCGTTATCCAGGCAGAGTTTTAATGCTTGTTTTACATCATATCTCATTTATAATGGCAAATGTGTGTATGTACGGCTTGCACCAAGTTTATAAATCTCTATTTTTGTACGTGCTCAGACTTTACAGAAATGGCACACACAGAAATGTTATGTGAAATGTATGCATATAAATGAGGCCCCAAGAAATTAATGTTTATTTTTCAACAATTTACTGTCAGCTTGCTGCAAGTAATTATTGTAAAATTCAGGGTAACTTACTGTGGCTGATCTCTGTCATGTTCACTGACTTGATATGGTGATATGATATTGTAGGAAGGTCAGTTTGCTGCAACCAAGGGTCCCAAGGGTGCTCACTACAAAGAATATATTGTTATATTGTAATCTACAAAGTTCAGTGAAAGTACATTACATCTGGCAGCCAGATACCTTAATGTTACTGTGAAAAAATGTTTACAGTAATGTACATTTAAACCAAAGTTTCTTTGGAATTTCTTCAGAATTTCATTTTTTTACAGTAACATACAGTTACATACTGGCTGCCTTTTTAACATTACTTTTTTTTATGTGTGGCTATTAGCAACTTTCAGGCAACTAACTGCCATTAACTTACTCTGAAATGCACAGTAACCTCTTGTCAGTGCATCTCTTTATTGTCACACGCTCTTACAACGATTGCAGAACTGACAGTGTTAAGAGGTGCTCAACCTTTGACAACATAACCATCAACCACTTAAACAGTCACAACACTTCCACTGACTGTTGGCACAAATACCTCAAATTCAGTAATGTGTTGTTTACCATGAATTCACTACAACCAGTACCTGTACTGTACCATCAAATTACAGGAACCTTTTAACAGTGTACCAATGCATGGCATAAAGGAAATCATGGTGGAGAGGGAAAGAACAGGATGGTTCTTCACAGTCTTCACAGCAGTAAAGAACCCTTCCTGAGCAGTAAAAACCCTAGATGAAAAATCATCACCCTCACCCCTTGACATAGAACCCCTCAATAACTTTTTTTTTGTGTGTAGCATGGTAGTTTGAGATCCCCTTACTTCCAAGCCAAGCGTTTTACCTACTCTCCAAACGTAGCATGGTACAGGGGCTTTTCTTTTCTTATTACATATATGCCTGCTCTTGCATGGAGGTTTGGGAAGGGGATACAACTGTTATACGTTTTGGGAGGGACAGGACGGTTTGCTTAGTGTGGGATAATATTGTAAGGAATGGGCTTAGTGGTATTTTTATTGTCTGGTGTATGGCATAGGGTTTTCGTGTCTGGTGTGTGGGATAGGATTGAGTGTTGGTCTCTCTCTCTCTGGTTTAAGCATACAGTGTGTCAGACACAAAGGCTAGGGTTAGTGATTAGACTGGTTTCAAGATGTAGTGTTTGTGTAAGGCTTCTGACGGGTGTTTGTGTGTGTGTCCTCTCCCTGAGCGCAGACCACAGAGGTGGAAGGGAAGAAGAAACACTCAGGCTCCCTGATGGTCTCTGTGGACCAGCTCAGCCGCAACAAGGACCGGACCAACAGTGTGATGAGCGTGGCCACACATACACACTCACACACTCTGCTGGAGGGTACGGAACTCATACACACTAACACACATTGGTGGATGGTGCGGCTGCCTCTGTCCTCACATCCAACCTCTCACCTTTCAACCCCTTCCCATTTAGCCCTGCCTTTTTTTCACAAGTGTAAAGGAATGAATAAGAATATGTACATATAAATATATGGATGAGCAATGGGTCTATTTTTGTGACTCTTTTCCTCCCTCTCCCACTCTTTCACTCTCCCTCCCTCTCTTTTCCACACTCACCCTCTTTTCCTGTCTCCCACTCCCACTCCTACTCTCTCTTTTCCTCTTATTCACGCTTTACCATTGTCTCCCTCTCCTTCTCTTGGTTTACCCCTTTCTCCCCTTCCCCCTCTGTTTTTTTAAACTCCCTCCCCTTTCTCCATACAGAGCTAGAAGATTCTCAAAGGGCATGTCCATCATGGTGGTATAAGTTTGCCAACCTCTTCTGTGTGTGGGACTGCTTTCCCTTCTGGCTGAAGATCAAGTATGTGCTCAACGTGATCGTCATGGACCCTTTTGTAGATCTGGCCGTCACCATCTGTATCGTCCTCAACACCCTCTTCATGGCCATGGAACACTACCCCATGTCTCCTCGCTTTGATGAGACGCTGTCAGTGGGCAATCTGGTGAGAAACAGTCAAGTGGACAGTGTGTAGTTGTAGGGTACCACAGGAGTGTGTCAACATGTGATTGTCATGTTTCTCACATTCAATTATTTCTCTCTCATACTTGTCTCTCTCTCTCTCTCTCTCTCTCTCTCTCTCTCTCTTGCTCTTTCTACCTGCTCTGTACATGCTGTGATGATGGAAGTGTGGCACAGATCCCTCAGAGCACTTCTTTGCTGGTTTAATCAGGCCCTTTCTTACATGCACGCACGCATACATACACACACTACACTCTGCCCTTTGAAGGGAATTCATAAAAAACTCTGCTCTATTTTAAAGCAACCAGCTTGCTCCCCTTCTCTCACCACAGCAGCTGTCTCAGTTTCTCTCCCGAAAATGTGTCTCTCTCTTTCTTGCCCCATTTTCTTCTCTGTCTCTCTCTTCCTACTGATTTAGCAGTTTTAACAGGGCAGGATAGGGTTATGTCCAGGGGGTGGCAGAGTTGGTTGGTTAGGTGTTACATTAAAGTTTCATGTAACATGATCAATCGCTACCTTGTTAAGTGCAGCATACTGCTTGGTAAGGTAAGGAGAGGTTAGAGGGTATCTGTGGTGTCCACTTGCTCTCAGATATCTCAGTTCAGTAGCAGAGTCCCTGGCCTGTCCGTGTGAGGTCAGAGGAATTGGCGTGGTATAAGGGGTGAGATAGGAAATGAGGTCACAGAGATTGGTGTGGTGTCAGCAGCTATATGGGAAATTAGGTTACAGATGTTGGCATGGTTTCAGTGGTGGTTCAGGATGAATCATTGAGTGCTCTCTGCAGTGATGATTGGGCACATGATCAGGTATTGGGCATAGGCCCACCAACATGCCATCATACAAACCTCCCTGTGTGTGTGCGTGTGTGCGTGTGTGCGTGTGTGCGTGTGTGTGGCACTGCTCTATGACCTTGTCCTGCCAGGACAACCTTCACCAGCACTGAGACTCCAATCAATTTTTAATCAGCACTAGATCAAACAAAATGCCACGCAAGCAAGATCCATTTCACATTTCACTCTCAAATTTCTGTATTTAAGCAGAATTTCTACATTTTCTGGTTTCTATCAGAGATCAGAATGATATGTTATAATATACTACACACTTGGTTCTATAGTCAGATTCATTTGATCACTGTTGTCGCAGAGACTTTTCCGGAATTTAAAATAAGTCTCGTGATTTACATAAATTCACTGAAAACACACAGTTCTCTTTTTTTCACCAGATCTCACACCTAAACTATAGCCTACTGTAGCCTATCAAAACGAATTTCCCATTAGAAATGATAAAAACTGGTCAAATCAAGATCCGACATCTGTAGTGCCAAATAAGAGTTCTTTGACTTGTAACCATAGCGGATACATTTTTGGTGCTATATAGAACACTATTTTGAAGGTTCTTAAAGAACCATGCTCATAAGGTTCTAAATGGAACACATTACCTTGCAGCAAACCTGCTTGCACAAATCCCACACTGTAAATAAAAAAAAAAGTTGATTCAACATACAATTGTAAGGCAACCAGCTGCAATAAGATTGTGAGTTTACTCAACATTTGGGCATATAGTTTAACCAACATACATAATGCTCGCTTGCAAAATTATGTGTAATTAGGGGTTTACAGTGAAGCTCTGAAAGCTATTGTTACTCTCTGAGTTATTATTTATTTATTTATTTGTTGACATGGTTCTCAAAAAAACTAAAGCGTAGATTGGTAACCTTTTTCCTAATTTCGCACACAGAAACTAGAGGCCATGAGTAACTTGGTCAAAAAGAATGGCACCTATTGGCCAATAGGTGGAGCTGTTATAGGCAGTCTCACTTCCATCGCCCTGTTTGACCTAGAGACTTGAAACTTTGTATGTCGGTGTCTTTCCTCATGCTTAACAAATTTGCCTCAAGGACCCATAAGGTCCTTCAGGATAAATTTACCGCTATCTTGGACATTTTGGAAAACCTTTGAAAAATGTATTTTCATGAACCAGAAGTCCAAATAACACACAATTGGGTATGTAGGCCCATGGTACATCTTTAAACATAGTTTGAGAAAAGGGATTGCTTAAGAGATGGCTTAGGTATTGATAAATCAGGAAATATGAATTTAAGTGTCCATTTAAATACTTTCAGAATCCACTTCACAATGGTCTATCAACTTGAAACAATACCGTGATGAACTATGTTAAATTTGGCATTGATTTCTTAAAGAATAAGGAAAATAATTATAAAAAATCTTCTTCTCTTGAACTAAAAGTCAGATTCACTCCAAATTTGGTCTTTGGACTCATCACAATAGTCCCCAAAGAGTTCAAGAAGATAGCGTTGAGCCATTCAAAGATGGCCTTACTTTACCAGTAGATTCATATTAAAACACATGCTAATATATATGCTACAAATACTTACAAAATCTTCTCATCCATAGGACCAAATGACACCAAATGAATGTAGGCCCATGGTACGTCTTAACTTCTTAGTTAATTGACAAATCAAAAATCAGATATTACCTGTCCATTTAAAGCACTGTAAATACACTCCACAATGACCTATACACTTTAAACTTTTCATCGCTATCATGGACATCGCTAAGATGAACCACATAGAATTTGGTATTGATATCTCAAAAAACAAGGAAACAATTAAGAACTTATATATATGTACATCTGCAATCATCATCTCCACATGAACCATGCATCAGATGCACATATGCTAATGCTACAAATACTTAAAACATCTTCTTCTCCTGAACCGTAATTGTATTTGGTATATAGACTCAATGAATTAGCCTCTAATGTATATGAATGATTAGTTGCTGCATTCAAAGTTGGCCACACTACACCACTAGATTAACTGATAGGCATGGGGCCATGAAATGTGGTATGTAAACCTTATGTATATGTCCTTTGAAGCTGTGTGAATATAAGGTCACTGCAACCTTTAATGGCGGCACCAGACCAGTTGGTGGCACTAAAAAATTGATATATAGAATGGCGCTGGAGGGAATAGCAGCTGTTTTACGGGCTCCTGACCAACTGTATTTTTGTGGTTTTTGTGCTGATTTTAAATTACTTTGACGAAAAGAGCTGGACGTCAGAACAGTGATCACTAACCTCAATTTGGATGAGGATTTCTACTTCAATGAGTCAGCGGCGAAGGACATACTGCTCATCCCGGACCAGGCCCATATCCCTAACAATCGAAAAAGGAAGAGCCGGCATTATAGAGGCCAGCGTGCGGGATACCTGATGAAACTACGTTGGCAAGTGAATAAACCACCTCTACCCACGTTCTATTGGCGAACGTGCAATCATTGGAGAATAAACTGGACGAACTCCGTTCAAGACTATCCAATCAATGTTGTCTGAGGAACTTTAATATCCAATGTTTCTCTGAGAAGTGGCTGAACAAGGATCTGGAAATATAAATCTAGCTGTTTCTTTGATACATTGGCAGGACAGAACTGCAGCATTGGGTAAACTCAAGGGGGGTGGTGTGTGTCTCTTTGTTAACAACTGGTGCGCAATCTCTAATTTTAAGGAAGTCTTGAGGTTCTGCTCACCTGAGTTAGAATACCTCATGATAAGCTGTAGAACATACTATTTGCTGCTGCTGGCACTAAGACTGCACTCAACATAGGGCCATTAACAAACAAGAAAATGCTCACCCAGAGATGGCACTCCTAGTGGCCCGTGATTTTAATCAAAGAAAAACTGAAATCCGTCGTACCTAATTTCTACCAGCATGTCACCTGTTCAATTACAGGTGGAAAAAACTCTAGATCACCTTTACTCCACACACAGAGACGCACACAAAGCTCTCCCTCGCCCTCCATTTGGCAAATCTGACCATAACTCTATCCTGCTTATTCGTGCGTACAAGCAAAAACTCAAACAGTGACAATAGCTCAATAGTGACAAGCTCAATATGGAAGTGGTCTGATGAAGCGGATGCTAAGCTACAGGACTGTTTCGCTAGCACAGACCGGAATATGTTCCGGGATTCATCCTATGGCATTGAGGAGTTTACCGGCTTCATAATAAGTACATTGACAACGTCGTCCCCACAGTGACCATACATACAGTTGAAGTCGGAAGTTTACATACACCTTAGCCAAATACATTTAAACATTTTCACAATTCCTGACATTTAATCCTAGTAAATATTCCCTGTCTTAGGTCAGTTAGGATCACCACTTTATTTTAAGAATGTGAAATGTCAGAATAATAGCAGAGAGAATGATTTATTTCAGCTTTTATTTCCTTCATCACATTCCCAGTGGGTCAGAAGTGTACATGCACTCAATTAGTATTTGGTAGCATTGCCTTTAAATTGTTTAACTTGGGTCAAACGTTTTGGGTAGCCTTCCACAAGCTTCCCACAATAGGTTGTGTGAACTTTGGCTTATTCCTCCTGACAGAGCTGGTGTAACTGAGTCTATAACTATAGTTTGCTAACAAGAAATTTGTGGAGTGGTTGATTAACGAGTTTTAATGACTCCAACCTAAGTGTATGTACACTTCCGACTTCAACTGTACATATCCCAACCAGAAGCCATGGATTACAGGCAACATCCTCACTGAGCTAAAGGCTAGAGTTGTTGCTTTCAAGGAGCGGGACACTAATTTGGATGCTTATAAGAAATATCGCTATGCCCTCCGACAAACCATCAAACAGGCAAAGTGTCAATACAGAAGTAAGATCCAATCTTACTACACCAGCTGTGATGTTGGTCGGATGTAGCAGCGCTTGCAAACTATCTCTATACCAGGCGATGTAAAAGGAAGGCCCTAAAAAATTGTCAAAGACTCCAGCCACCCAAGTCATAGACTATTCTCTCTGCTCCCGCATGGCAAGCGGTACCAGAGAGCCAAGTCTGAGACCAAAAGGCTCCTGAACAGCTTCTACCCCAAGCTATTAGACTGCTGAACAGTTAATCAAAGGGCTACCCGGACTATTTTCGTTGACACCCTTTTTTTTGTTGCACTGACTTACTGGACTCTACCCCCCCGCACACGCACGCACAAACACACACACTACATATGCTCACATACACAAAACACACAAGCGCATGTTAAGCGCATGTGACGCCCCACACACACTCACACATTGACACACTTTCACACTATTTCACACTCTATACGTACGCTGCTGCTAATCTGTTTATTATATTTGCCTGATTGCCTAGTCACTTTTACCCCTACCTTCATGAACATATTACCTCAATTACCTCAACTACCTCGTACCCCTACACATAGACTCTGCACTGGTATTCCTTGTATATAGCCTCATTATAGTTATTATTTTGTCACTATTTTCTTTTTTATTTGGAAAATTCTACTTATTTTTTAACTGCATTGTTGGGAAAGGGCTCGTAAGTAAGCATTTCACGATAAAGTCTACACTTGTTGTAGCGCATGTGACAAACAACAATTTATTTGATTTATAGATGTCATTGGCACCAATGGCACCATGGGATACTAGAGCAATAACTATTGATCAATTGGACTTTGCAAATGAATGTTAGATTTAAATTATGCAGATGAACAATTTGTAATATTGTGATTAGTATATCAATGATCAAATACTGTTGCCCTATTATGTCATCTGAATGTAGTGAAAAGTGGATATTTTATTCAGGAAAATTAGATACCGGAAGTCCTGCCGCCCGCGCAGTCAGCGTATTACAGCTGAGAGTATAGAGTATATTGAAGTATTATAATGTGGAGTGTACCAACTGATATTAATAATATTGTAGCGACCTGCACAGACAGCTGTGTCTTATGTGTTAGGCTATTAGTTGGTTGTGTTGTACTTACCAGTACCCAGTGTTCGCGCGGGGTCCGACATGCCAATCAACCAGCTATCTGCCAATCACGGGAATGCCTGGAATGTTCTGATGCTGGGCTTCCTGGTGGTTGGCGGAGTGGCGTGAGGTTGGGCATGGGGATGGAGCATTGGAACTTTAAACCAGGTTTAGCCATTGTTCTCTCTCTTACGTCTGGCCTTCACAAGAGAAGGTAACGGTTGGTGTGGGGTATATTTCATTTATTTGGCGTGGGCTACGGCCAAACAGTTGCCTGTGTTGATGTTGGGTTAATAAACCCTAAATTCGTAAATAAAACTTTTGTCTAGACAATTGTTCCTTTTATGATCTAGTCAGGTCATTACATTGGGGTCAGAAGTAAAAACGTTGATAAAAGTTAGCCAGCTAGCTAGCTGACTTCTGTGGGGTTGAAAATGCTTCGAGGGAATCCGAAAGTGAAGGTGGAGGTAGGGGACGATTATGGCCAAGGAGGTGCGTGTGCATGGACGTCGGAGGATCTGGCTGAGGAGATCGCCAAGGCGTCGGAGCCCAGAGGCCGCTTGAGGGAGGACGTTAGAGTGATGGCGGCTGAAGCGGGCATGAGTGCTTCGTCGACTGTGTTTCGCACGGATTCTGGTGGGCGGACCGAAGGGGAGACGTCCATGCGGCGGGACTAGGAATATGTGGCTCAGGATGTAAACAAACATGGCGGTACCCAGTGCCCGGTTGCGTCCGTGTCTGTTAAGGCGGCTTGGGAAGCTTTTCATGCTCAGTTTGAACTGTTAGCTCATTTTATGGGGTGGTCGAATGAAGATAGAGCACTGCAGTTGGCTTTATGCCTCACGGATGATGCTCTGGCCTGTTTGATATTGATTAGCCCGGAGGACAGACGTGATTATGGAGCTTTAGTGGGAGCACTGAGGAGATGCTATGGCCAGTGTGTACAGCTCAGGCTGCTGCGCTCCGAACTGAGAAATAGACGCAGGCAGCCTGGAGAGCCGCTACGGGTCCTAGCTAATGACATTGAGAGCGTCTCTCGGCGGGCATATGCTCACATGCCCCCCTCCGTGCAGAGCGAGCTAGCACGGGACCAGTTCATACAGGCGCTCTCTCCTACGGAGCTGCGCATACAGACCCAGCTGGCTGAGTCCTTGCAGATAGCCTTGGAGATGGCTTTGGAGAGGAAGCTAGTGTGGGCTGGGGCTTCAGCTGGGGCTTTGGTGGGGGTGCAGGAAGACAGACCCACTGTGCGGACTGGGGAGCAGAGCAGCCCAGAGCCGGAAAAGCCTGCGTGGGTGGCTGAAATGACTGAAGTCATTCGTGCTGTGTCGCTACAGGCGGCACGAAACTCACGGTCCCAGGGTCTGCTGGGGTTGTGGCCAGCCAGGCCATCTGCGCCGGGATTGCCCCATGTCCACCAGAGCTCAGGGAAACGGCTCGGGGTCAGCATAGACCGGGTAGTGCTTGGCCTTCTTTACCCCTGGCGTTCTTTCCCAACCACCATCGTCTTCAGGAGGAGCCCACCGGCACAGACGGGGAAGCAAGGCTCCACTTCCCCCAGAAGCAGACGGGGGCAAGCGGATGGAGCCTGTCATTGTGGTGGGCCGGACCTGTGTCGGGGACTTCTGTCATGTCTCTGTCACTGTGGAGGGGGTGCCCTGCTCTGCCCTGGTGGACACTGGGTCCATAGTAACCCTGGTGAGGCCGGATATTGTGCCAGGTTGGACTCTGTGTGAGCCCACAACTGTGCAGCTCCGCACAGTCACAGGTGAGCTGGTACCCATGAAAGGGAAAGGAATAATGACTCTGACAGTAGGGGGCAGGTCTGTGCGTTATCCTGTGTGGGTGGCAGCTGTTCAGGACCCTTGTATCCTGGGGTTGGACTTTCTTAGGAGCACAGGCTGCCAGTTAGACCTAAATGGGGGCACACTGAGCTTCCAGGGAGGGCCGGCAGTCACCTTGGCCCCCACCTAATGTCACATTCACTCAACCCAACAAACCCTTTACTCCAACAGTTAAAGCAGAAGAGACCCATGGCTTCCCCCCTCCCTCCCCCACATCAGTGTGTGACTTTTCCCCAGCCCCTCTGTCACCTACGGCTGTGTGTTACATTCCCCCAGCTACCTCCACGACACATCCCTCCGTGAGCCCGGGCCGTGCCCCCCAGCCCAGCTACCCCAGATGGGAGAATAGAGGACACTGTCTGCAGTGAGGGATATATGGGGGGAGGAACTGTGTTGGTCTTGACCCCGAGCAGCAGGAACGATTGTGGCAGTTGCTGTTTGAATTCAGAGACAGCTTTGCGCTGAGTGAGGAAGAGGTGGGTAAGACTCATCTGGTGCAGCATGAGATATACAGGTGATGCTCGACCCATCAAGATGCGTCCCCGCCGTATCCTACTGGCATGCTAGGAGGCGGCAGACAAGGCTGTGTTGGAGATGCAGCGGGCAGACTTCATCGAGCCCTCAGACAGCCCCTGGGCGGCGACAGTTGTCATGGTTCCTAAGAAGGGGGGCAAGCTGAGGTTCTGTGCGGACTACAGGCGGCTGAATGAGGTAACCAGGAAGGACTCATACCCCATACCACGTATCGATGAGTTGCTGGACCTGGTTAGGGGGTCCTCCTGGTTCTCCTCACTAGGCCTCCGCAGTGGCTACTGGCAGGTGCCCCTCTCCCCAGAGGCCAGATACAAAACTGCTTTCTCCACTAACAGAGGACACTGGCAGTTCAAGGTCCTGTGCTGTACTTCAGGATGGAGTACAGCACGTACTTCAGCAAAACATTTGACAAACATAAGCGCCGCTACTGTGTTACCCGGCGGGAGCTCCTTACGGTTGTGGCTTCCGTCAAACACTTCAAGTACTACCTGGGTGGCCTGCCCTTTACTGTAAGGACTGACCACTCTGCTCTCCAGTGGCTCATGTCTTTCAGAGAGCCAGAGGGGCATGTGGCACGCTGGTTGGACAGGGCAGGGGCACGCCACTCCAACGCCGACGCAATGTCCCGTCGGCCCTGTACTGCAGACGGCTGCCACCACTGTGAGCGGAGAGAGGGACGTGAGAGAGAGCTGTGTGCAGAGGAGGGGGTCTGTGTCACAGTGTGTCGGGCGAGCGGGCCTGTCTGCTGTGAGCTGCAGACTGTCAACGTGGCTGAATGGGGGCAGCAGCAGGGACGGGACACAGACCTACAGCCAGTGCTACAGTGGGTAGAGGCGCAGGTGAGGCCGCCGTGGGAAGAGGTAACAGCGCTCTCACTCGCGACCAAAGGGTTGTGGTCAAAGTTTGAGAGACTGCGGCTGGCTGATGGCGTGCTACAGCGGGCATGGAAGGAGTCAGCTACGGGAGAGGAGAGGTGGCAGGTGGTGGTCCCAAAAGCACTGTGGGAGGCTGTGCTCCAGAGTACTCATGGGGGGGGACGGGACACTTTGGGGTCACAAAAACACTCCGCCGCCTCTGTCAGGGCTTTTACTGGGGGCAGCACAAAAGGGATGTGGAGGACTTTTGCCGCTGGTGTGACAACTGCACAGCGAGAAAGGGCCCCCCCAGGCCGCTCTCATGCTCAGCTCCAAAAGTTCCCAGTGGGGGCTCCCATGGAGAGGGTGGGAGTGGATGTAGTTGGGCCGTTCCCCACCACAGACTGTTGAAACCGCTGGGTGCTCACGGCCATGGACTATGTCACAAAATGGCCCGAGGCCTATGCTCTGCCTGACCAGGAGGCAGAGACCATCGTCGACGCCCCTGACAGCGGGGATGTTCAGCAGGTTTGGAGTCCATCCACAGCGACCAAGGCAGAGTCCCGTGTTTTCGCCACCATGTGTGAGAGGCTGGGTATGCACAAGAACCGCACTACTCCTCTCCATCCTCAAAGTGATGGCCTTGTGGAGCGCTTCAACAAAACGCTTGGACAGCAGCTGGCCATCATCTCTGCCAAACACCAGCGTGACTGGGACAAGCACCTGCCTATGGTCCTCATGGCATGCCGCTCCGCTGTCCAAGAATCCACCTCCTGCACGCCTGCCCTCCTCATGCTGGGGAGAGAGATCCGCACCCCTGCGGAGATGGCGTTTGGTCGGCCCCTGGATAGCCCTCAGGTTCCCCTGGAGCCGGAGTATGCCCGGAGACTCCAGGACCGCCTGGAGACAGCCCACACCTTCGCCAGAGAGCAGCTGGTGAATGCAGGTGTGAGGCAGAAGAGGAACTATGACGTGCACACCCGGGGAAGGCACTTTGTGGCTGGGGAGCTGGTCTGGGTCTACAGCCCCCAAGGAAAAAAAGCAGATGCCCCAAGTTGGACAGTTACTGGGTGGGACCCTGCAGCGTCCTGGAGAGGGTAGGGGAGGTTGTTTACCGGGTGCAGCTTCCTTCCAGGGGGAGAAAGGTGGCACTGCACCGGGACAGGTTAGCCCCATACAGAGGGGCCTCTTCTCCCCAAACCTCAGGGACCCCCACAATTCCCCTCTCTGGCAATGACATTCTCCAGGCACCCACCCCCAGGTGCCGCAGACAAGGCTCCAGACAGCCCACTCCCCCTGTCTCCCTACCTGTGTCACCGCGTGGTTCCCCGGAGCCACGGACTGTATTCCCCGTTCCCACTTTCTTGTCCCCCATATCCCAGCTTTCATCTTCTGGGTCCCAGAGGGGCAGCCCCCTGCCACGGATGGAGCCCCCTGTTTCACATCGGCACACTCTGCGACCATCACGGCCTCACAGGCAAAGGAGACCTCCGGGTCGCTTCAGAGACTTTGTTTGGTCCTTCGGAGACGAGGGACTTTGTGGTGGGGGGGCTGTGTATGAAGTCCCAGAATATATATTTTTTTGTCATATAAATTATAGAGTGCTTACTTTTTTATCCGACTGATCTTGTGTCCTTTCTGTCATCTAGTGATGTGCAGTTCGCAAATGATTCATTCTATTTTTACTAATCAAATCAAATCAAATTTTATTTGTCACATACACATGGTTAGCAGATGTTAATGCGAGTGTAGCGAAATGCTTGTGCTTCTAGTTCCAACCATGCAGTAGTATCTAACAAGTAATCTAACAATTTCACAACAACTACCTTATACACAAAAGTGTAAAGGATTGAATACGAGTATGTACATATAAATATATGGATGAGCGATGGCTGACCGGCATAGGCAAGATGCAGTAGATGGTATATAGTACTAACTCAAGAGTCATGATTCGTTTTTTTGGAGTCACTCGTTTGTTTTAGTCGTTCGTTTGACCTGCTTGGCGCAATGCAATGAGTCCTAAAGCATGATTGATACATGCTCTTCCGACTCAGCGGCTCCAGAGACGTGCATGTTTAAATACATGTTCAGAACTGATAATTGATTCCATGGTTCAAGAATGACTGCAATTAATAGATTATTAATTGTTATGATGCACACAGCCTCTGCTCAACAAACTCGAGGACGAAATGTTTGGGGGGGCTGCAGTTCGCAAATGATATTGTGCTTATCACCCTCAAGGCAGTCAAGCAATGCATCCCGTCAAGAGTTGATCACAATCTAGTCCGGTTGCAGCCACAACTAGACCTTGTTTCAAATGTATCAAGAACTAATCTTATTTGTATGCCGAGCAATCAACAATTGTAGCCTACATCGTTTAAAAAGCACACTTTTGTAAGTCTCAGTCACAAATGACAGCTCTAATTAGGCCCCTATGGTGAACGATATGTGAATATGTTTTCAGTTCATCGTTCGCCAGTAGGGGTCCTACGTGCTCTAGACATTACTGACTCAAATTAACGAAATTAGTCAAAATATTTGTTCTTTTGACTGAACGAATCGAAAAGATCAGAGTCAGTAAAAGAGACAAACTTCACATCACTACTGTCATTCAGTGAACCCTGTGCATTGATTCTCACAGCTATATTTCCTATGCTACCCCAAACTGCATGATAACAGTGCCTAAAACTAGTTACCACTGTCATTTTCTGTGGAGTATTTGCCTGCTCTTAACAAGGCAGGAAAGACAACGGGAAAAAATATGTTTACAGATTCCCACGCAATTATGAAACAAAATTGCCGATACCAATGAGATAAGACTCAAGATCTGTTAGAAAAGCGAAGAAGCCTTTTTGCCCGTCAAGACCTGAACCCAGACAGCTGTCAGTACAGGGTCTGCTACGATCATTTCATCACTGGTAAGTCAAGGCTGATCGATTTCGAGTTTATTTGAGCTGTTATGCTAACTAGGTGTTAACAACAACGCTACAGTAAGTTAGCCAAAATTAGCTAGCTAGATAGCTTGTAGTCTAGCTATTAGCATGTGTCGTGTGAGTTTCAAGTTTTGGGGAAGCAATTTTTTCACCATAAAAATGCACCTTTATAACAAAGGATTGCATGCCTCTATCATTGCATTTGCAGACTAATGTAAGCCTACTATTCCTAATGTGATGAGTAGATTGGATAGTGATAATGTAGGCTATTAATAAGCGCATAGTGGCATAGGCTTAACGTTACTTTCCTTTGCATGGAAAAAATGTGGCATTTGATACACATTTCATGCAATTCTACTACACTTTATATGACTGGAGACATTAGCAGAATATTTTTTAATAGGATGGTATCCGAGGCCTACTCCACGGACACTGACAACAGATCAATAAAAAACGAATTTGTCTTGAATACAGCCATGTAATCTAGGCCGAAAAGCGGTCCTTGTTAAAAGGGATCCGGCTTTTATCAAATTCATGTTAAAAGTTTAAAAAAATATGCATTTTAGCTAACCCTAACCCTTTACATAACCTACGAAATATCAAATATTACGTTAATTTGACAAAGCTGGATCCCTTTTAGCCATGACCATGAAAAGGGGAGACGCAAATTGTACGATATGGCGTCCATATAGCCTGGAGGGTATTATTGCATAAAAAACTGCAGTGCTTGTCATATTCACATAATAACCCATTGATAATTTGTTAAGAACTTTTTTCATAAGATGCGGGAACATTTATGGATATAGGACAAAGGCCTCAATGGTATAGAACAACCTGCTGTGTTGACTATTGGTTGTTCCAGTCCAACAATATATATAATCTTTATATGACACTAAAACACCTGAATGAATTAAACATGACCAAACACTTAAGTGCCCTGATGGTATAGATGATCTGAAGAAGTGATATTTTAACATCTGGAGTGCTTTTCATTTGATTTTGTACTACTGTAGGTTCACCAGCAGACCCCTATCAAGACACTCATGTCGACTGGATTCCCACTGTGAAGATGAGCAATGCTGCAGCAGCATCAGTTTCTACTCCTACTTCGTCCTTTTCCAGATATGAAAGGAGACATCCCTCAGTTATACAAGATGGGTGTCATATGCTGTGCTTTGGACTATCTGAATGATTCTGTTGTGCCAATTGAGTATAAAGGTCCTTCACCTTGTCGTCATGACAAAAGTGCCCTGTTAAACAATATGAATATATAAAATATAATTTGGAACGTGTAAAAGACTACTGTTTATGATACTGTAAACATACTGTACTGTAATAATAGGCTATATTGTTGTATGGGTTTTCATCTATGCTTTGCCTAGCCACTTTGAATAAAAACTATTTCTGATAGCCCAACAATTTTATTTATTTTACAATTTAAACACATTTAGCATAGACTATGCAATTGTTGTGGTAGTCTTAGGCAAACCATCTTCATTATCACAGTAGCACACCAAGTGCCATTAAGACCTTCTAGGAGAAAGGTATCTGGCATTGAACTTGGTGGCTGTAGTTGTGTGTATGTTTTAAGATAAGGATCCCGTCCTCAGTTTTTCTCGCTAAGGATTGGAACTGGAGAATATTTTCATAATGTCCTCCCACAAAGGTACCCACTCTATCCAGAGTACCCTACTCTCCTTTCTGACAGCTGTAACTGTTAGCTAATTATTTCACCCTCTTCCATGGCTGTTAGCTAGCTACAAATGCATTTAAAGTTACAATGATAAATACATCAAGATAGCTAGCTAAAATGAAGCTAGCAAGCTGGTGATATTTAGTTGACTTAGCTAGCTACAGTGTATAATATAATTTCTAAAATAAAAAAAACGGAAATATCAAATTTACTTAAGTATTCAGACCCTTTACTCAGTACTTCGTTGAAGCACCTTTGGCAGCGATTACAGCCTCAAATCTTCTTGGGTATGACACTACAAGCTGGGCACAAATATATTTGGGGAGTTTCTCCCATTCTTCTCTGCAGATCCTCTCAAGCTCTGTCAGGTTGGATGGGGAGTGTCACTGCACAGCTATTTCCAGGTCTCTCCATAGATGTTAGATCGGGTTCAATTCTGGGCTCTGGCTGGGAAACTCAAGGATATTCAGAGACTTGTCCCGAAGGAACTCCTGCGTTGTCTTTGCTGTGTGCTTAGGGTTGTTGTCCTCTTGGAAGGTGAACCTTCGCCTCAGTCTGAGGTCCTGAGCGCTCTGGAGCAGGTTTTCATCAATGATATCTCTGTACTTTGCTCCGTTCATCTTTCCCTCGATCCTGACTAGTCTTCCAGTCCCTGCCACTGAAAAACACCCCCACAGCATGATGCTGCTACCACCGTGCTTCACCATAGGGATGGTGACAGGTTTCCTCCAGACATGATGCTTAACAGTCAGGCCGAAGAATTCAATCTTTGTTTCATCAGACCAGAAAATCTTGTTTCTCATGTTCTGAGAGTCCTTTAGATGCCTTTTGGCAAACTCCAAGCAGGCTGTCATGTTCATTTTACTGAGGAGTGGCTTCTGTCTGGCCACTCTACCATAAAGGCCTGATTGGTGAAGTCCTGCAAAGATGGTTGTCCTTCTGGAAGGTTCTCCCATCTCCACAGAGGAACTCTGGAGCTCTGTCAGAGTGACCTTTGGGTTCTTGGTCACCTCCCTGACCAATGCCCTTCTCCCCCAATTGCTCAGTCTGGCCAGGTGGCCAGCTCTAGGAAGAGTCTTGGTGGTTCCAAACTTCTTCCATTTAAGAATGATAGAGGCCACTGTTCTTGGGGACTTTCAGTGCTGCAGATTTTTTTTGGTGCCCTTCCCCGGATCTGTATCTTGACACAATCCTGTCTTCGAGCTCTACGGACAATTCCTTTGACCACATGGCTTGGTTTTTGCTTTGACATGCACTGTCAACAGGTGTGTGCCTTTCCAAATCATGTCCAATCAATTGAATTTACCACAAGTGGACTCCAAGCAAGTTGTAGAAACATCTCAAGGATGATCAATGGAAATAGGATGCACCTGAACTCAATTTCAAGTATCATAGCAAAGGGTCTGAATACTTATGTAAAAAGGTATTTCTGTTTCTTATATTTAATACATTTGCTAGCATTTCTTGAAACAAGTTTCCGCTTTGTCATTATGTGGTATTGTGTGTAGATTGATGAGAAAAAAACATTTATTTAATAAATTTTAGAATAAGGCTGTAACGTAACAAAATGTGGAAAAAGTCAAGGGGTCTGAATACTTTCTGAATGCACTGTATGCCGTATGTAAAGTTAGCTAACTAGCAAACATTATGTTAGCAGAAACTTAGCCTGCATATTAAGTTTCTGTAGTAAGTTAGCTAGCTAATAATACATAGTTTTTGATAATTTTCTAAATATATTTACTTACTTGAATAGGTTCTCCCACTGCCTCCATTTTCGGGGTCCTCAGAAAAACTAAATAATGGGCAATCTTCCCAAAGTTTCCGGTGGTACCAAAAGCAGCCAGCCATGTAGACGTTTAGAGAACTTTCAACAGACTGACTTCAGTCTTCAAACATGGAGCCTGGTGCGGTTGCTAGGTCATTTGTGACACAACTGCAAGCCCTCTATTGGAATACAGCCAGAGTGAGAATAGCCAACAATTGGAACTTCTAATCACCTGCAAACTGCATTGAGAATGACTGACAGTGTCGGAAATATGAATTATTGAGACTACCTAAATCATATGAACTAGAACAGCCATCTCAAAAATGGGTGCATTAAATCCATCTACTAACAGATTAGATCAGTTTAGAAAAATGTATGTAGCATAAGATTAATCAACCAATCAATGTACATAAAAAACACAGGTATTGAAACAAACAATTCTGAATATCAACCTGCAATAAAGCAGGCTGGGAAAGATGATAATGATGGCTGTGGTTTTGAGCAAACATACATTTGTAATTTTACTCAACAAGCTTGTTCAAATTAGCTCACATAGAGCAGAGTATGTTGAATAAACACAACACGTTATCTCAAATTCTTGTCCATTATAAGTCCACTATACTCACATATTTAGCTGATTAAGCCATTGGTTAAATTGGCTTTTTTTACAGCGTTACCTTCCAAAGGCCATCATGAATTTGTAATTTTTGCTCACATTGAGCATCGAGTTTGTTGAGTAGCTTACATTCTTGTCAGTCAACTCACAGAACAATGATGATTAAGGAATTGGTTAAGTTGGCTTTTTACAGTGCATGTAATTACAGTAAAATACGGTAAAATAAAAAACACATGTCCCTCAATGAATTTAATTAATTAATTCATTCATTACAATTACAGTAGCATTTACTTGTTTACAGTGTAATACTGTGTGTCATTGGTTACTGTACTTACTTGCCACTAGCTACCGGTAAGTTACTGTCAAATTCACATCAACCCCTTTACAGTCTAAATTGCACCCTTGAATTGAAATTAAATCAATCTCCTTAATTTAAGTGGGGTTGACCCCAGCCCTGTGTCCTACACAGGCAGCTTGACCCTAGGATCTGACTGTTAACCTCTTTATCTCTTTGCACTTACAGGTTTTCACTGGTATCTTTGCTGGTGAGATGTTTGCCAAGCTGGCTGCCATGGATCCATACTACTACTTCCAGGAGGGCTGGAATTGTTTTGACAGCTTCATCGTGACCCTCAGTTTAGTCGAGCTGGTATTGGCTGACATTGAGGGTCTGTCTGTGCTCAGGTCATTCCGATTGGTGAGTAAGAAAAGTGGTGTGGATTGGAATGAATATTGATAACCATCTATGACCTTGATGTCCAGACAGTTTACCGAAGGTGGGGTGAAAGGTTCACTCTGCAGCAGAGTTAGCTTGACTTGACTAAAGCCCAAATTCTCAAACAGTATGATTAACCACCTCAAATCTGTCTCTCCTCCCCTCCCTCCCTCTGTCTCTTGTCTAGCTGAGAGTGTTTAAACTGGCCAAGTCATGGCCCACACTCAACATGCTCATCAAAATCATTCATTCTTCTGTGGGAGCCCTGGGAAACTTGACCTTGGTGCTGGCCCTTATCGTCTTCATCTTCGCCGTGGTTGGCATGCAACTGTTTGGAAAGAACTACAAGGACTGTGTTTGTAAGATCGCAAAAAGCTGTAAGCTGCCCCGTTGGCACATGAATGACTTCTTTCACTCATTTCTCATGGTGTTTCGGGTTCTATGCGGGGAGTGGATCGAGTCCATGTGGGACTGCATGGAGGTGGCCGGCCAGAACATGTGCATGATCGTCTTCTTGATGGTCATGGTCATAGGCAACTTGGTGGTAAGAAAAACAACCATTGAAATATCCATAATTGAGTAGCAGTTTCTTGCATACCCTACCTGTGAAGATCAGGCCTCTCTTCAATTAGTGAATTGGAAGCAAGTAGCATTTCTGCATCCACATCCACATGTAACTATGGTTTGTGCATTATAATTTTGATCTGGTTAAGCCTGATATCAGTTAGTTTGCAGTTAGTGACACATCTGCTAAGACCTGCTCTCTGTGCACGGCCCTCTCCCCAGGTGTTGAACCTGTTTCTTGCCTTGTTGCTGAGCTCGTTCAGCGCAGACAACCTGGCACCCTCAGACGATGATGGAGAACAGAACAACCTGCAAATAGCCGTCGGTCGAATAAAGACGGGTATTGCCTGGGCCAAGGTCTTTGTAGCCGAGGTTATGAAGAAGGTATGCTGTGATGGCATGTCCTCTATGTTCTGTTATGTATGACATCACTCTGATGTCATTGTTGTGTTGTTTCTGTGTTGTTTTAACAACACCAAGACAAACCCTTTCACAATGTACTTGAATGTCAGTATTTGTTTCCTGACTGATTTTAAATCTGATTCTGATTGCAAGGAGGAGGAAGAAGCAGAGGATGAGCAGAAGCATCTTGATGAGTTTGACGAGAAGCTTAACTGCATCGCGAACCAGAAGGGCATAGACATCAACCGCGAGCTGGACTACATCAATGGCACTACCAGCGGTATTGGCAGCAGCGTGGGCAAGTACATGATCGACGAGGACCACATGTCCTTCATCCACAATCCCAACCTGACCGTGTGCGTTCCCATTGCGGTCGGGGAGTCAGACTTCGATAACCTCAACACCGAGGACTTCAGCAGCGAGTCGGATGTGGAGAACAGCAAAGACGTGAGTATGGAGGGATGGGTGTGATATATTCTTTCTATGCTATTTAAATATAGAAATGGATACATTTGGTTGGGGCGTGGGGTTATATAAGAGGGGAGGTGGATGGTTGAGGAAGGTGGTTAATCGGAAAATGGGAAGGGGGGTTTTGGGTGCTTGATTAGGTGGAAGGTTTGACAGAGTTCTGTTGGAGGTTTAGGATAAGTTGTGAATTGAGCTGTTGAGACCTTATCAAATATAGTGGTTACATAATCTTCTGTGAATTGGAGTGCATTAGCATCCACTGCTCTAAGATCGCTTATACTTCTGACTTCTTATATGTTTTTTGTAGGTTTTCACAGAATCTAAATGCATTAGCTAGCTTCGAGTAGCTGAATATGTCTTCCCTACATAGCCGCAAAAGTGTGACACGTTCATATTTCTGCACATGTGCAGTTTGGCACAGCTCGTTAACTTGAGATGATCACGTGTTTCTACGTAGCTAGCTTGGTGGCCATTACACTGCTAGCTAGCGTGATCAAGGGTTTGTATTGGAATGGCCGTTAGAAATGTCTATTTCTGTATAGAATTTCTTTGATTTAGCTAAATCTCACCTAACTAAACACGTTAGTTAGCTAACTAGCACAACTAACACAATGTATTTTGCAAACCTAGATAGCTAGGCACTGAAACAAATGCAACGGATCTGCAACTCAAATCAGAAATCACAACAGGATTAGCTTATACTAATCAAAAGATACAGTTATTTTAGTAATCGCATCGTCTTTCACAAGTTGAACCGTGGCTAATGTGTTTGCCTTTATCCGTCACCGGCTCTCCTGATGAGTAGAAGGAGGTAATGTATACACTTTTGTTAGCAAATGCAAGCTACAATACGCCAACGATGAGACTGTGACCATAGAAATATAACTCCTAGAAGTGGAATAGCCCCTCAGACCATGGCAATTTGACAGCCCCTTATGGGTACACTCAATATGGCTGACATTGTATGCTTAATTGCCACGTTAACATGGAATGTTCATTAAAATGATGCTGTGGCTTTATAATGTCAATTGTGTTGACTGTTAATAAAGCACAAATTGAAAGCTGTACTTCCAGCTTTATTTTCTGATCATGGGTACTCTAAAAATGGCCGCCGGTCTACCCATCAATGACACATTGACTTGAATAGGGATGTCCGTTCTAGGAATTATATTTCTATGACTGACTTTGAAGGTAATGTATAGCTACATTTATGTTAGCTAATACAAGCTACACTACAGTAGTGATGAGAAAGAATGACTTTGTGACTAAATAGGATTTAGCAAGGTTTGTCAACAAAGTGCTTACTTTCACTTGTGCATCTTCTAATGGTTAACTAGAAATAGTTAACACACTCTAGAAAAAAAATCTATCAGAGGAAATATTTATTCCTTATAGAAAAACATTATGCCAAGCTTATTATCGTGTTTGCTCCCACTACTAACCAGGGGTTGGAACCATTATGGTTTCGTTCTGAACAGAACCATTATTTTTTCCTTCCGTTCCACTATTCCGAACAGCAAAATAAAGTTCTGAACCGGTTCGAACCCCAAAAAATTACCGTTCCTTTCTATTCCTTTTTAAACCTCTGAAACCGTCATTTATTTACATTTAGCTCGACATTAAATTACTTCACCAATCAGTGCGGATAGAGCAGCTTGCTATGGAGCGGGTAAGCAATTTAATCTGTATAGGAAAGTCTTTAAGAGCAAATTGTATTTTGCCGTAACAGCATGGTATAATCATAATGAAAGACAAACACACACACTGTGGTGCCAGTCACAGTGTAGGGCGCGAGATGCAACTGACATTTTGCAGATGAGGAGAGCACGAGAGAGGAAGGAGGAAATGTTATTAATAAACACATATATATATATATTTTTTTTTTACAAGATTTTTTTCACAAAAGTAGTGCGCTGGGCCTTTACTGGTCCTGAATTAGCGCAGGGAAATGTTTTTTTCAGCACTATGCTTGTAAAAGTATACCTACTGGCAAAGATTTTCAGCCGGTAGGCAGACGCTGTAATACGTTTCTGAGTGGCAGTAAGGGCTTTGCATTGGCGCTTTGTTGCGAATTTTGTGGGACTGGAAAAAATGCCCAGAATGTAAGAGAACGTTATGAACTGCTTCCCATGCTTTTAAAATAACGGTTATGTCCCGGAACAGTATAGATCACTTTAGTTTCAGATTTTTGGTTCTGTTCCCTGAACTGGTTCCAACCCTTGCTACTAACCACTGTTGTTATCCAGCATATTCATTTTAATTAGTGTGCTTGCTTCAGCAAGATCACTACTGTTAAATAGCTGATGCAATCGCTCAAATTTTCTTGAGGAAATTTACCTTTTCTAGTTATAAATGTAGCATGATGCTTTGCAGAGTAGCCAAATACAGTGCCTTCAGAAAGTGTTTATACCCCTTGACCTTTTCCACATTTTGTTGTGTTACTGATCGAATTCAAAATGTTTAAAAAAACAAAACATTTCTTACCCATCTACACTCAGTACCCCATAATGACAAAGTAAAAACATGTTTATAGAAAATGTTGCATATTTATTGAAATGAAATACAGAAATATCTCACTAATTCACACCCATGAGTCAATACATGTTAGAATCACAACTGTGAGTCTTTCTGGGTAAGTCTCTAAGAGCTTTGCACACCTGGATTGTACAATATTTGCACTTATTTTTTTTCAAGTTCTGTCAAATTGACTGCCATTTTCAAGTCTTGCCATAGATTTTAAGCCGATTTAAGTAAAAACTAAAGCTAGGCCACTCAGGAACATTCAATGCAATCTTGGTAAGCAACTCTAGTGTATATTTGGCCTTGTGTTTTAGGTTATTGTCCTCCTGAAAGGTGAATTTGTCTTCCAGTGTCTGTTTGGAAAGCAGACTGAACCAGATTTTCCTCCATGATTTTGCCTGTGCTTAGCTCTATTCCATTTATTTTTATCTTTAAAAAAAATATTCCTTGCCGATGACAAGCATACCCATAACATGATGCAGCCACCGCCATGCTTGAAAATATGAAGAGTGGTACTCAGTGATGTGTTGTGTTGGATTTGCCTCAAACATAACACTTTGTATTCAGGACATAAAGTTAATTTCTTTGCCACATTTTTTGCAGTTTTACTTTAGTGCTTTATTGCAAACAGGATGCATATTTTAGAATATCTTGCTTTCTTCTTTTCGCTTTGTTTTTTAGGTTAGTATTGTGGAGTAGCTACAATGTTGTTGATTCATCCTCAGTTTTCTCCTATCACAGCCATTAAACTCTGTAACTGTATTAAAGTCACCATTGGCCTCATGGTGAAATCCCTGAGCGGTGTCATTCCTCTCTAGTAACTGAGTTAGGAAGGATGCCTGTATCTTTGTAGTAACTGGGTGTATTGACTTTCCATCCAAATTGTAAATAATAACTTCACCATGCTCAAAGGATGTTCAATGTCTCCTTTTTTATTCTTTCACCAATCTACCGATAGGTGCCATTATTTGTGAGGCATTGGAAAACCTCCCTGGTCTTTGTGGTTGAATCGGCGTTTAAAATTTACTGCTCGACTAAGGGGCCTTACAGATAATTGTATGTGTGGGGTACAGAGATGGTACAAATGATCTTGTTAAGCCAATTTTTGCTCCTGAACTTATTTAGGCTTGCCATAACAAAGGGGTTGAATACTGACTCAAGACATTTCAGCTTTTCATTTTTTTGAACTTGTAAACATAAAAAAAAGTATAATTCCACTTTGACATTATGGGGTATGATCTCAATTGTAGCCATTTTAAATTCAGGCTGTAACACAACACAATGTGGAAAAAGTTAAGGGATGTGAATACGTTCTGAACATGCTGAGGCTGTTTAGATTGCAGTCTTAATGTAGTAGATGATGTAACGGCTTAAAGTGAATTTGTGTGTGTGTGTGTGTGTGTGTGTGTGTGTGTGTGTGTATGCAATGTGTGTCTTTCTAATCCACTCACCAACACTGGACTGAGCAGTGAATATAGAGCGGTGAACACAGAGGGGCGAACACAGGAGACCTTCAGATGACCTGACGTTTCAGAACATTTGTTTAGACATGGCAGTACCACTGGCTCTGCAGACTGACAGACAGACAGACGGACACTTTGTGTATGTCAACGTGTGGGAAAGGTCCTCCTCACTCGTACAGTATGTGGATATGTTGGGGAGCTCTGATGCTTGGGTCACCTTGACCTGGTTTGCAGAGGGAAGTCATGCAGCAGCTCTAATACCTGTACCAGATTCCAGTCTTCTCCGCTACCTGTCTCCACCAACCACAAGGCTGGCTATCCTGCATCTAAGCCTGTCACAGCCCAGCCCTGCAGCGATTGGACGGACACAGAGCCCCTGTCAGACAGTCAGGGATCTGTCTGGCTGTTTGTGATATGGGAGAAAGAGAGCAAGAGAGAGGGGGAGAGAGAGAGTGTGTATGAGAGTAAGAGAGAGAAGCACAGTCTTTCTGCTGACGATTCAGGATTCTAAAGTGAAGCGTCATTCACCCGTGAATTGGATTGGCTCTGTGTGTGTCTGTGTCTGTGTGTGTGTGTGTGTGTGTGTGTGTGTGTGTGTGTGTGTGTGTGTGTGTGTGTGTGTGTGTGTGTGTGTGTGTGTGTGTGTGTGTGTGTGTGTGTGTGTGTGTGTGTGTGTGTGTGTGTGTGTGTGTGTCCTGGTTCACCTTGACTTATTGTTCAGCTTTGAGATTATTTATTAGGTTGGCTAGACAAGGTATACGTCTGTTTAAACGTCTCTACCTGAACATGCTGTTTGAGATCAGCCTCAGTACATTTACGTTTTATGCCTGTCATAGGCCTATTTGTTGAATCATCTCTCCATAACCGTTTCACCGTAATCATATCAAATAATACTTTGGTAATTGTCGTTGTTTGTAGCTCGACTGTTGTATTTAAGAATAAGCATTTCTTCTGAGAGTCTGTGAGTATCTTTACCATGAGACATGAATTAAAAAGCCCCGGCCTATGATACTTCCCCCACCTCACTTTAATTAACATGTTTATCATAACAATTCCCTTCTTGAGTGTCATATGTGTTTTATCCTGGGCGTTGAGTAAAAGGTTTTACTACTGGATCTAATGCTCTAGTCTATTTACATAAAGATACCTAGCAACAAATCATGCATCACTGTCAATTCTGAGTATCGATATTTATCAGTGACCAGCCCTAGTAATGTAATCACTCAGCAGCCAAGGTTAATGACTAACTGGTCAATGTTGCTATTAATAGTACTCACTTCAAGGCAAATAGACAAGATTACCCACACATCCATGGTCGGAATGTAAGAGAATGTGTTAAAAATGCAGACAACATGTAATATCTAACCTCCAACTGCGACACACAGTTTTTCCTGGTTAGGTTACGTGGCCCTTAAATCAGGATGCCTATGAGGTATCCACAGAAAGGGTGAGCGGGTGACTAGTGGATGCTTTTGTAGGCAGTGGGTACCACTGTGCAGTACCTTTGTACATACTAGCTCATAACACCACAGAATGTTCTGTGATGTTAGGAGTCTGACCCTCTCTCCTGTTGTCTGTCTCAGCTGGATGACACTAGCTCTTCAGAGGGCAGCACCATAGACATCAAGCCTGACGTGGAGGAAGTGGTGGTGGTGGAGGTTGTGGAGGAGTTCCTGGACCCAGACGCCTGCTGGACAGATGGTAACTAAGAATCCACAGAGAGACACAGGCCTCAGTCTGGCCACAATAGCACTTAGCATTTATGGTAACTGATTTCAATGTGGGCCATGGCAAGTGTGGATCTATAAGTGTCTGTACTCATCTTCAGTTTGCATGGCATGATAAGGCCATTTTATGGACGTGTGAGTGCATAGTCAATAGTGTGTACATGTCCTAAATTTATTTGACTGTGTCAGTAACAGTGAGTGTGTGTGCCCTCTTATCCAGAATGTGTTGCCAAGTATACGTTTTTGTACTTGCCCATCGATCATGGCTGGGGGAAGCATTGGTGGTTCCTGAGGAAGACAAGCTACCTGATCGTGGAGCATAACTGGTTTGAGACCGTCATCATCTTCATGATCCTTCTCAGTAGCGGGGCGTTGGTAAGAATGCACACACACATTTGTTTTACTATCCTTGTGGGGACCAAACAATTGATTCCCATTCAAAATCACATTTTTCCTAACCCTAAATATAACCCTAATCCTTAACCTAAACCTAACCCTAACTCCTTAACCTAACCCTAATTCTCACCCTAGCCCTAAACCTAACCCCTAAGCCTAAAATAGCCTTTTTCCTTTGGTAGACCTGTGAAATTTCCCCATTTGGTTTACTATCCTTGTGTGGACTTCTGGTAAAAACCAAAACACACACACACACACACACTAACAGTTTAGCTCATACTGCACCATTAAGTACTGTCTTACAGTAAACCGTATCAGTTCTGACAGAATGTACTGAAATTGAATAATTAAATCAATAACTATTTTATTCCCCCATCATGCCTTTCGCCTGTCTATGACTGTTTGTGATATGATTCTTGCTAATGAGCAGCAAAGTTCTGTAATGCACCAACCTTTTAACCAAAGGAATCCAGCTTAGTTTTCAGCTTTCTGGGGGACTGTAGCACAATGGTGATTCAGAATGCTTATAGTGCCTTCAGAAGGTATTCACACCCCTTGATTCTTTACACATTTGTTGTGTTACATTTTTTCTGTCATTTTTTGTCAACGATGTAAACAAAATACTCATTAATGTCAAAGTGATTTTTCCCCCTAACATTAGTAAAAATATTTGGAAAAATAAACACTAATATATCTTGATTACATAGGTATTCAACCCCCTGAGCCAATGCATGTTGGAATCACCTTTGGCAGTGATTACAGCTGTGAGTCTATCTGGGTAAGTTTCTAAGAGCTTTGCACACCTGGATTGTACCATATTTGCATATTATTATAAAAAAAATCTTTAAGCTTTGTCAAGTTTTCAAGCAGATTTAAGTCAAAACTGTAACTAGGCCATCCTCAGTCTTCTCCTATCACAGCCATTAAATTCTGTAACTGATTTTCACCATTGGTCTCATGGTGAAATCCCTGAGTGGTTTGCTTCCTCTCCGGCATCTACCAATAGGTGCCCTTCTTTGCGAGGCGTTGGAAAACATTCCTGGTCTTTGTGGTTGAATCTGTGTTTGAAATTCACTGCTCGATTGAGGGACCTTAAAGATAATTGTATGTGTGGGGTAGAGAGATTTTGTAGTCATTCAAAAATCATGTTAAACACTATTGCGCACAGAGTGAGTCCATGCAACTTATTATGTGACATGTTAAGAACATTTTTACTCCTGTGCTTATGTAGGTTTGCCATAACAAGGGGTTGAATACTTATTGAATCAAGACATTTCAGCTTTTCATTTGTATTTCATTTGTAAACGTTTCTAAAAGCATAATTCCACTTTGACATTATGGTGTAATGTGTGTAGGCCAGTGACACAAAATTTAACACAACAAAACGTGGAAAAGGGTGTGCATATTTTATGAATGAAAGTTTTCACATCCATTGACTTTTTCCACATTTTGTTGTGTTATAGCCTTAATTAAAAATCCATTAAATGTAGATGTTTTTGTCACTGGCCTAAACACAATACCCCATAGTGTCAAAGTGGAATGATGTTTTTAGGATTTTTTATAAATGAATTAAAAATGAAAAGGTGAACTGTCGTGAGTATTCAACACCTTTGTTATGTACCCCACATATACAATTATGTGTAAGGTCCCTCAGTCGAGCAGTGAATTTCAAACACAGTTTCAACCACAAAGATCAGGGACGTTTTCCAATGCCTCGCAAAGAAGGGCACCTATTGGTAAATGGGTAAACATTTAAAAGCAGACATTGAATATCCCTTTGAGCATGGTGAAGTTATTAATCAACCTTTGGATAGTGTATCAATATACTCAGTCACTACAAAGATACAGGCGTCCTTCCTAACTCAGTTGCTGGAGAGGAAGGAAACCGCTCAGGGATTTCACCAATGGTGACTTTAAAACAGTTACAGAGTTTAATGGCTGTGATAAGAGAAAACTGAGGATGGATCAACAACATTGCATTACTCCACAATACTAACCTTATTGACAGAGTGAAAAGAAGGAAGCCTGTACAGAATAAAAATATCCCAAAACATGCATCCTGTTTAAAACAAGGCACTGAAGTATTACTGCAAAAAATGTGGTAACGCAATCAACTTTGTGTCCTCAATACAAAGTGTTATGTTTGAGGCAAATCCAATACAACACATTACTGAGTACCACTCTCAATTTTTGGGACTTCCTTACCAAGAAGACAGTGAATGTTCCTGAGTGTCCCAAGTTACAGTTTTGACTTAAACTTGCTTGAAAATCTATGGCAAGACCAGAAAAGTATTGTCTAGCATTGATCAACAACCAATTTGACAGAGCTTGAAGAATTTTGAAAATAATAAATATTGTACAATCCAGGTGTGCAAAGCTCTTAGAGACTTACCCAGAAAGACTCACAGCTGTAATCACTGCCAAAGGTGATTCTAAGATGAATTGACTTAGAGCTGTGAATACTTATGTAAATGAGATATTTCTGTATTTAATTTTCAATAAATTTACAAACTTTTGTAAAAACATGTTTTCACTTTGTCATTATGGGATATTGTGTGTGGATAGGTGATAAAAAATATAGTTAATACATTTTGAATTCAGGTTGTAACAAGAACATGTGGAATAAGTCAAAGTCTATGAACACTTTCTGAAGGCCCTTTATGTGTTCAGGAATGGACAGAGGGGATATAGAATAGTGGGGCTGAGGCCACTATTAACCCTACAGTACAGATAGAACCTGTTCCATCACATACAGTAGCCTACCTCCTCTTTCACTGCTGTGGGCACTGACTATGTAAACACTGCACATCCTGAGAGCATTCAATACAGTGTTCTATGAGAGAGAACTAAATTCACATAGTTTGCCATGAGCATAGGGCAGTATTAACGTTAGCACAGTTGAATCCCAAGACATTAGACTCAATCAGGTTTCTGTAGCGAAAACAATACTGTATATAAAAAAGACAACGTAACACTTTTTGGAGGACTGAGACAGGATGGTCTTTGCTAATTTCACCAATTGCACCTTTTACACTATATACTGTAGTTTCCAGAGAATTCATATTTCAACAGGAATAGCAAATGGTATAACTTTCTATAACACCTTTAACCATAGAGAGGGTCATGAGTTTTTCACATGAACAGGAAAAACTCAGAGGCCTAATCATAAGACAAGACGTCCAGTCACGTCAGTGTTGTTAACCTTCTGCTGTTCTGTTTTCCCCTCCCCCAGGCCTTTGAGGATGTATACATAAATAAGAGGAAGACCATTAAGATTATCCTGGAGTACGCAGACAGCGTGTTCACCTATATCTTCATCCTGGAGATGGTGCTCAAATGGGTGGCCTATGGCTGGGTCAAATACTTCACCAACGCCTGGTGTTGGCTGGACTTCTTCATTGTGGATGTAAGTAACTTATCCAACTGACTCTATGTTACTTCCTGCCTCCTCTTATGACATCTTTCCATCCTTTATTATTTTGTGCTGGTCTCTCTTTTAATCTCTTTTTATCTCTCTTGCTTTGTCTTCTTCATGTTCTTCTTCTCTGGCTGTGTCTTTTATGTCTCTTGCTTCTCTCTCTGTCAGTCTTCGTTTTATGAGAGTTGATGAGCTTTTCTCTCCTCTTCCCAAGTTGGATGCTGTTTCCCTTCAAGCACACTGTAGCTGTAACCAGACTCTTTGTTCCTGATCTGAGACAACTTTGATAATAAGGGACTTGAATATCTCAAATGATGATGCTACAGAGTGGCAATTTAGCACTGATTGCAGATGCTGGGTTATGGACATGACATCAAATCATTACCTATTGACATAGAACATTTAGCAGGCATAACAAAACTCTCCCTTCTTCCCATACAAATACTATAGTTTGTAACTCAAACATTTACCAATTCGACTGCTTTGTCAACAAAATTCGACCAATCATTAAAGTGGATTTAATTTAAGTTAATGCTCTTCTCAATCTTCAGCTGAAATGTTGATCATTGATATTAAGGCCTTTCCCCGTTGTCTCTCTACCCTCTTTAACTAACTCTATGGGCTAGTGTGTTATCTGTTGCTGTGGAGTTGACCTATCTTGTCATTGCTGTGAGTGAGCTGCTGTAATATGGAATATTACAGCCTGGGATGGGAGATGTGGTATTAGCAGTGAGTCAACAATGTGGTTTACAATAGCACTTTACTATGTAAACAACAAAGGTGAACCACCATGTGCACATAGGTGATAGTAGGGGTGGGGGGGAGAGGTGAAAGGCAGGACAATAAATGGGGTGGCGGGGACAGTCAACAATTTTTTTGATTTATATATATTTAAAGAAAAATCTAAAGAAAATGTGTACACTTGCCACATGGGACACATCGCAATGCCATACAAGCTCTCTTCGGTTCTGGTGTTGCAATGTGGGGGGTTTCATCCAGTGTTGCTTTGCCCAGTAACATGTTTCTACTGTTGTGTATCGAAGGCTGTGGTGTCTGTATCTTCCCCCTGTCTCTGGAAGAGCAAATGTAAAGTTATATTTTGCACTTGACCTGTCTTGTTGGATGTGTTGTGTTGGGTTATGTGATGGATGGTAAGTCAAGTCATGACTTCTGAGTCAAGCCTTGAACTCTATTATCAACTAATGTCTTCTCAATCCTGATGGTTTGTGTATGTGTTAATGTCTGTGCTCCGTTTTGTGGGAGTGTGTGTGTATTTGTTTGTGTGTGCCTGCCTGTGCATTGTGGGTTACTCAAAAGGTGCAGGTCTCTCTCCTCAGTATCTATTTGCAGAGCCAGAGGAGGGAGGCATAGCGGACACTCCCCACCTTTACTACAGGGGGCGCCAAGCAGACAGAGGCTGAAGGTGACCATCACCCCAAAGAGCAACGACAGTGTAGTAGCCTAGAGGATAGTGGAAGCTTTAGCGTGCCATTAGAAAAGCCAGGGGACAGACCTGGACAAAGGCTGTGTGTATATGTGAGAGAGATCATTTTAATATTAAATCTACCTCTTTGAGAAAAAGAAATCCATGGTATAGAATAGCATAGTTTCATGGGTAGTACTCAATACATTATGCATATATATCTAATGTGCATTTTCATGAATGAGTGAAACTAAAAGATGAGATATTTCTCAAACACAGCCTTTGTCAACAGTTCCCAGAAGATAAGAAGTCTGTCCCTTCAGAGCTGTGATAAAGTATAGTATTTGTCATTGGTAGACTCTAAATATGTTTTAGACATATTTGCAAATCCCTTTGAATGAAACTGTCCCCTGTCCCAATGCCCATCTGACATTCCAGAGTCCTCTGCCATTTGATGAGGAATAAAAACAGCATAATATGTCTTCCCTTGACCCAAATCCCCCCCCTGCCAGTATCACAGATGGTCATGGGAGACAGAGGGGAGGGAGCTCAAGTTTTCTAACAGGCATGGTGTCCCATGGACCTCTGACTCCTTGTGCCTCTCTGTCCTGTAACTACTCTACCACTCTGTCAAACCACATCTCAAAGTCACCATTATTAGTCAATTGTACAACCAAATGCCTTCAACTGGAATGTGTCTTCCGCATTTAACCCAACCCTTCTGAATCAGAGAGGTGCGAAGGGCTGCCTTAATCAACATCCACGTCTTCAGCGCCCGGGGAACAGTGGGTTAACTGACTTGTTCAGGGGCAGAACGACAGATTTTTACCTTGTCAGCTCGGGGATTCGAACTCGCAACCCTCCGGTTACAAGTCCAACGCTCTAACCACTAGGCTACCTGCCGCCCACATCTTGGGTCCCTTGGGTCACCTTATGTAGGCTATGGGTCCGTCATGAGTTCAATTTGTGGTCTAGAATAGAATGAAATGAGAGTATAAGATTAGAATATATTCTCTTGCAAGTACATATAACTGTGTCTCTCTTAAAATTAAAGGGGTGTTGTACTGCAGACAAGGGGGACTTGGCTTGGGGGGCCGGTGGTTGAGGGGCCAGGGTAAGATTCTTGTGGTTTTGTCTTGAGACTCTCCCTTTCACAGGCTGTCCTCTCTCCTACTCGTCCCCACTACCGCCCTCACCCTCCTGGCTCCCATCTCCATTCTTATACTCAACTGGTACTTTTTGAATTGTGTGAATATTGTACGTTTACTGTGTGTCTTGTGTCATATTGAGTGAATTTTTGTGATCGCATTTCTCCTCTCAAATTTCCCATTTGTTTGATTCTGCTACCTCTTTTTCTCTCCCTTATTCCCCCTTTTCTCTGTCAACCACAAGTTTCTAACCAGGTATACTGTAGAGCTTATTTTCAAGCTTCACCTGCGTTACAAACTAAACCAAAACAACAATCAAAATTGGTCCAGTAGGGTCTATCTCTCTGTTACCCTTTCTAACTGTTTGGACCCTCTCTCTTCCTTATCTCTTACTCTCTCTCACTCTCTCTCTCTCTCTCTCTCTCTCTCTCTGTATAGGTGTCTATAATCACTCTTATAGCTAATGCGATGGGCTACTCCGATCTAGGGCCCGTTAAATCACTACGGACATTGAGGGCCTTGAGGCCCCTTAGGGCCCTGTCTCGTTTTGAAGGGATGAGGGTAAGATCTAAAACACCAGGCAGCTGGTCCTTCTGCATGTCCATTCAACAGTTACAGCACCAATGCATGCTATAATGAACTAGACAAGATGATCATGGACAGCACTCACCTCAACTTAGCTAACACTTTCCCAGCCTAATTGTAGCCAAACCAATATCCAAATGGAGATTCAGGAAAATCAAAAATGAGTCCCTACGCTTGTCTCAAAGCAGCGCAATGGCGCTGTCCCAATCAAAACGGTTCTGAAATTACTATCTAGTTGACCACACGCGGGTAGGTAAATGTTTCAATAACTTTGGGAGTTTCAGTAAGCAACAATTTGATAGGCCTTCATGCCTTCAATTGCATTATCCTACCTTATTCCAATATTTTCGTTGTCATTCAGTGATATTTATTCCCACAGTAATTATTTATAGATCCATCTAGTTGTGGTTAAGAAAACAGTGCATGCTTAGTGGTGGGAGATGCGAAGAGATGGACAGAGTGGCATGCCTTGCAAAGTTTAGAACTGGCATGAGGATGGTTAACGCGCACTGCCTAGCAACCATCAAGAGAGCAGTTCATGCCAAAGCTGCCTCAGCATTACGGCTACGTTTCATACTAAGCCTTAGGCAGAACTTTACTGAAATGATTGCTAGGTCATTTGGCGGAAATAAAAGTTTTGGCTTTGATACCTTTGAGATATAAATAAAAGGTATGATAAAATTGGATGAAAAACGTCTTAGTTTCAAATGGATAGAAGTTTACTTTGATATGATGGTTATTATATCAATATTTGCGCATAAAGGCTTTTCCACTGCCATTTCTCACATAATACATGTGAAACGAACAAATTATCTGTAGGCATTTATAAAATTGTACTGAAACTTCCTGTTACTATCATAGCTGTTGTGATTTTCTTTTATACGGTATGACTTTACTCACGTAAAAACTGTGGATGGAAATGTGTTTAGTGACCCACCATTTGCATGAAACGTTATAATTTTAGAAAGTCATGTTTTTTTTCCCCCCTTTATTTAACCAGGTAGGCCAGTTGAGAACAAGTTCTCATTTACATCTGCGACCTGGCCAAGATAAAGCAAAGCAGTGTGACAAAAACAACAACACAGAGTTACACATGGGATAGACAAACGTACAGTCAATAACACAATAGAAAGATCTGTATACAGTGTGTGCAAATATAGTAAGGAGGTAAGGCAATAAATAGGCCAATAGTGGCGAAGTAATTACAATGTAGCAATTGACACTAGAGTGATGTATGTGCAGATGAGGATGTGCAAGTAGAAATACTGGTGTGCAAAAGAGCAGAAAAACAAAAACAAATATGGGGATGAGGTAGGTAGTTGGTTGAATGGGCTATTTACAGATGGGCTGTGTACAGCTGCAGCGATCGGTAAGCTGCTCTGACAGCTGATGCTTCAAGTTAGTGAGGGAGATATGTCTCCAACTTCAGTGATTTTTGCAATCGTTCCAGTCATTGGCAGCAGAGAACTGGAAGGAAAGGCGGCCAAAGGAGGTGTTGGCTTTGAGGATGACCAGTGAAATATACCTGCTGGAGCACGTGCTACGGGTGGGTGTTGCTATGGTGACCATAGATAAGGCGGAGATATACCTAGCAAACTTATAGATGACCTGGAGCCAGTGGGTTTGGCAACAAATATGTAGCAAGGAACAGCCAACGAGAGCATACAAGTCGCAGTGGTGAGTAGTATATGGGGCTTTGGTGACAAAATGGATGGCACTGTGATAGACTGGATCCAATTTGCTGAGTAGAGTGTTGGAGGCTAATTTGTAAATTACATTGCCCGAAGTCAAGGATCTGTAGGATAGTCAGTTTTACGAGGGTACGTTTGGCAGCATGAGTGAAGGATGCTTTGTTGCGAAATAGGAAGGTGCAGCTGATATTTTTTTTAAATTTTATTTCACCTTTATTTAACCAGGTAGGCAAGTTGAGAACAAGTTCTCATTTACAACTGCGACCTGGCCAAGATAAAGCAAAGCAGTTCGACACATACAACAACACAGAGTTACACATAGAGTAAAACAAACATACAGTCAATAATACAGTAGAAAAAAAAACCAAATCTATATACAAAGAGTGCAAATGAGGTAGGATAAGGAAGGTAAGACAATAAATAGGCCATGGTGGCAGAGTAATTACAATATAGCAATTTAACACTGGAATGGTAAAAAATGTGCAGTAGATGAATGTGCAATGTAGAAAAACTGGGGTGCAAAGGAACAAGATAAATAAATAAACACAGTAGGGGATGAGGTAGTTGGTTGGGCTATTTACAGATGGGCTATAAACAGGTACAGTGGTCTGTGCGCTGCTCTGACAGCTGGTGCTTAAAGCTGTTGAGGGAGATAAGTGTCTCCAGTTTCAGAGATTTTTGAAGTTCGTTCCAGTCATTGGCAGCAGAGAACTGGAAGGAAAGTCGGCCAAAGGAGGAATTGGCTTTGGGGGTGACCAGTGAGATATACCTGCTGGAGCGCGTGCTACGGGTTGGTGCTGCTAAGGTGACCAGCGAGTTGAGATAAGGTGGGACTTTACCTAGCAGGGACTTGTAGATGACCAGGAGCCAGTGGATATGGCGACGAGTGTAAAGCGAAGGCCAGCCTACGAGAGCGTACAGGTCGCAGTGGTGGGTAGTATATGGGGCTTTGGTAACAAAACGGATGGCACTGTGATAGACTGCATCCAGTTTGTTGAGTAGAGTATTGGAGGCTATTTTGTAAATGACATCACCGAAGTCGAGGATCGGTAGGATGGTCAGTTTTACGAGGGTATGTTTGGCAGCATGAGTGAAGGAAGCTTTGTTGCGAAATAGGAAGCCAATTCTAGATTTAATTTTAGATTGGAGATGTTTGATGTGAGTCTGGAAGGAGAGTTTACAGTCTAACCAGACACCTAGGTATTTGTAGTTTTCCACATAATCTAAGACAGAACCGTCCAGAGTAGTGATGCTGGACGGGGGGACAGGTGCGGGCAGCGATCGGTTGAAGAACATGCATTTAGTTTTACTTGCGTTTAAGAGCAGTTGTAGGCCACGGAAGGAGAGCTGTATGGCATTGAAGCTCGTCTGGAGGGTAGTTAGTGTCCAAAGAGGGGCCGGAAGTATACAGAATGGTGTCGTCTGCATAGAGGTGAATCAGACACTCACCTGCAGCAAGAGCGACGTCATTGATGTATACAGAGAAAAGAGTCGGCCCAAGAATTGAACCCTGTGGCACCCCCATGGAGACTGCCAGAGGCCCGGACAACAGGCCCTCTGATTTGACACACTGAACTCTATCAGAGAAGTAATTGGTGAACCATGCGAGGCAGTCATTTGAGAAACCAAGGCTGTCGAGTCTGCCGATAAGGATGAGGTGATTGACAGAGTCGAAAGTCTTGGCCAGATCAATGAAAACGGCTGCACAATAATGTCTCTTATCGATGGCGGTTATGATGTCATTTAGGACCTTGAGCGTGGCTGAGGTGCACCCATGACCAGCCCTGAAACCAGATTGCATAGCGGAGAAGGTACGGTGGGATTCGAAATGGTTGGTAATTTGTTTGTTAACTTGGCTTTCAAAGACCTTAGAAAGGCAGGGTAGGATGGATATAGGTCTGTAGCAGTTTGGGTCAAGAGTGTCTCCCCCTTTGAAGAGGGGGATGATCGCAGCTGCTTTCCAGTCTTTGGGAATCTCAGACGTCATGAAAGAGAGGTTAAACAGGCTAGTAATAGGGGTTGCAACAATTTCTGCAGATAATTTTAAAAAGAAAGGGTCCAGATTGTCTAGCCGGCTGATTTGTAGGGTCCAGATTTCGCAGCTCTTTTAGAACATCAGCTGACTGGATTTGGGAGAAGGAGAAGTGGGGGAGGCTTTGGCGAGTTGCTGAGGGGGGTGCAGGGCTGTTGACCGGGGTAGGGGTAGCCAGGTGGAAAGCATGACCAGCCGTAGAAAAATGCTTATTGAAATTCTCAATTATTGTGGGTTTATCGGTGGTGACAGTATTTCCTATCCTCAATGCAGTGGGCAGCTGGGAGGAGGTGCTCTTATTCTCCATGGACTTAACAGTGTCCCAGAACTTTTTGGAGTTTGTGTTACAGGAGGAAAATTTCTGCTTGAAAAAGCTAGCCTTGGCTTTCCTAACTGCCAGCGTATATTGGTTCCTGACTTCCCTGAAAAGTTGCATATCACGGGGGCTGTTCGATGCTAATGCAGAACGCCACAGGATGTTTTTGCGCTGGTCAAGGGCAGTCAGGTCTGGAGAGAACCAAGGGCTATATCTATTCCTGGTTCTAAATTTATTGAATGGGGCATGCTTATTTAAGATGGTGAGGAAGGCACTTTTAAAGAATAACCAGGCATCCTCTACTGACGGGATGAGGTCAATATCCTTCCAGGATACCCTGGCCAGGTCAATTAGAAAGGCCTGCTCGCTGAAGTGTTTTAGGGAACGTTTAACAGTAATGAGGGGAGATCGTTTGACCGCAAACCCATTACGGATGCAGGCAATGAGGCAGTGATCGCTGAGATCTTGGTTGAAAACAGCAGGGGTGTATTTGGAGGGCAAGTTAGTTAGGATTACATCTATGAGGGTTCCCGTGTTTACGGCTTTGGGATTGTACCTAGTAGGTTCAATTATGATTTGTGTGAGGTTTAGGGCATCAAGCTTAGATTGTAGGATGGCCGGGGTGTTAAGCATGTTCCAGTTTAGGTCACCTAGCAGCACGAACTCTGAAGATAGATGGGGGGCAATCAGTTCACATTTGGTGTCCAGAGCACAGCTGGGGGCACAGGGTGGTCTATAGCAAGTGGCAACAGTGAGAGACTTGTTTCTAGAAAGGCAGATTTTTAAAAGTAAAAGTTCAAATTGTTTGGGTACAGAAAAAGCAAGACAGAACTCTGCAGGCTATCTCTGCAATAGATAGCAACACCGCCCCCTTTAGCCGTTCTATCTTGTCTGAAGATGTTATAGTTAGGGATGGAAATTTCAGTGTTATTGGTGGTCTTCCTAAGCCAGGATTCAGACACGGCTAGGACATCCGGGTTGGCAGAGTGTGCTAGGGCAGTGAATAAAACAAACTTAGGGAGGAGGATCCTAATGTTGACATGCATGAAACCAAGGCATTTACGGTTGCAGAAGTCAACAAATGAGAGGGCCTGGGGAATAGTAGTGGAGCTAGGCACTGCAGGGCCTGGATTAACCTCTATATCACCAGAGGAACAGAGGAGGAGTAGGATAAGGGTACGGCTAAAGGCTATAATGACTGGTCGTCTAGGACGTTCTGAACAGAATAAAAATAACAGGTTTCAGGGGGTGATAAAAAAGATTAAAGGCATAATGTACAGACAATGGTATGGTAGGACGTAAATACAGTGGAGGTAAACCTAGGCATTGGGTGGTGATGAAAGAGATATTGTCTCTAGAAGCATTTAAACCAGGTGATGTCATCGCATGTGTGGGTCGTGGAACTGATAGGTTGGATAAGGCATATTGAGCAGGGCTAGAGGCTCTACAGTGAAATAAGGCAATAAACACTAACCAGAACAGCAATTGACAAGGCATATTGACATTGAGGAGAGGCATGCTTAGCCTAGTGAACATAAGGGTCAAGTTAGTAGTGAGGCTGGCTGGGGACACGGCGTTTCAGACAGCTAGCCAGGGACCACAAGCTAGCAAAGTCTAGCAGGCCGGCTAACAAAGACGGAGGAAGTCTGTTTATAGCCTCCTCGTGCGTTTCCGTCGGTAGAACAAGTCGTGATGGGTCAATGGGGTTCCGTGTGGTGAAGGGGACCAGGCCAGTTGGCTCAAATAGGTAATAGTGTCCCAAGAAATTGTCCGATGGACCTGATTAGCTAGCAGCCGATATGCTCTGGACAGCAAAACGTTAGCAGGCCGCAGTTAGCTGATGGGCGTTGCGTCGGAGGGCCGGTTGAAATATCTCCCTCGGGCAGATAACGTCGGTAGTCCACTTGAGAAGGCCCGGTAGGGCTCCACACCGGCAGTAGAAGCGGGTCCGGATAGGAGTTGTAGCCCAGCAGTGTCTGTTGAGATTCTTCAGTCAGCCGGGAGATGAGTTGAGCAAGGGCTAGCTTCAGGCTAATTGGTGTATTGATCCAGGACCGACGTTAGCCGATTGGCACTCAGGTGGCAGCTAGCTAGCTGCAAGATCCAGTTGAAAAATGTCCAACTTGCGGTAGGAATCCGGGAGTATGGAGAGAAAAATAGATAAAAATAGGTCCGGTAAGCTCAGGATTGAGTCGTGTTATACGAGGGGCGAGAGCTTTTCCGAGCTGAAGGTTAGCTGATGCCCGCTAGCAATAGTAAGATAAATACTAACGTTAGCTAGTGAAGTTAGCTAGCATTTGTTGGGTGACCAGATTCGAAAAAAAACAACAACAAAAAACCACAGATCCGCACCACTTTGGCGGAGGCAGGTTGCAGGAGAGTGTTTTGAAGTTGAATTTTAGAGAGCACATATAAACAGATATGTGAAGAAAATATATAAAAATATTATAAAGACGATATTTACACAGGACATGACGGGACAAGACAAAATACACGTCCGACTGCTACGCCATCTTGGATTAATAAGAAAGCAATGATTATCTCAAATATGTATTGAAAGGAATTTCAGGTTAATTGTAATGATAAAATGTTGATTGGTAAAATGGCAATATGTTGCAAAGCTGCCTCATCACAATGTCAAAACAGAGTAGAGATGTAGAACTTGTGAAAGAAAACTGGAGAATGAAATCACTCATACCATATGAATGGTATGTCATTTTTTAACTGAAATGTGCAAGCTATTGTACCTTATTTATAGCCTTCATTTCTACTATCGAGGGCTTTCAAGCAAGAGATCCTCCCTGTATCCTGTTCCGCCAACTACTGTTTCACGTGTCTCACTCTAACCTTCCGATGTAACACACGACTTACAAGAATCACCCCAGAAAACATGACTCCATGTGGGTATTCAGCACGGGCTAGCCCACACCAAGCTCACACCAGCCCAACACGGGCTAGCCATCACCAACCCAACAAAGGCTAGCCCACATGAATCCCACACCAGTCCAACATCACAGAGTTTTCAAACCCAGACGCCCAACAGGATGATATTTTGACAGACCAGACCGGGGTTTGGGATGTCAATGAGAAAAGTGAAAAATGTGACCTTAATTTTTCAAAAAAAGTATTACAGTAGCTGAACATGTAATTACTCCAACCTTGTGAAAGTGACAAAATTACACGTTTTAATTTTGATCAAAAACAACTCCATATCGAAGGAGGGTCTTTGATTTGACGGCCTGCACATGCCCAGTTCGGTGCGACACGACTGTTAGACCCAATGACTTGTTTCAGCACATGAGTTTAGCTAGCTAACGCCATGACATCGCCTACAAGTATGATCAGGGATTTATATTGGAGAAGCAGTTTATGAGGTTTATGTGCACACCACACCCACAAATATTAGAATGAGCCCCCGCCTCTTTATTATGAAGTAGCTGGTGTGGGCTAGCCTGTGTTGGGTTGGTGATGGCTGGTATACAGCAGCCCAACATGGGCCAGCCCACACCAAGCCCAACTTGGGCCTGCCCATGTTAGGGTCCGTTCCTTGTTTCCTTGTCAATCATTGGCTCATTGGTGAAATTGGCATTATGACAATATCTTTAATTAAATCATTCAAAAACCTTTATTAATGCAATTGCAGACAGAAGTTGACAAACAGGAACATAGCAGGCATGTTTCCGAGTAAGTTCTGCACTTTAGGGAAATTCTAAGTTGCTTTTATCATGCTTGTAGCCAACCCTCTGTGATTTCACTGCGTTCGTTTATTACTATCTACTTATCAGACCAAGCCCATGCATCCACAGCTACATAAACATATTGTTCAGTGTTATCTAAAAGCTAGGCAATAAATGTCCACTCCCCAAAGTAGATTTATTGTGGAATGTCTGACTAGTCTCTTATCTCTCCCCCACTCCCCTGCAGAGTTCTGTCTCAGTCACACATTTCCCAGAGGGGTCTCTTAATAAAAAGCAGAGAGAGAGAGAACGAAAAAACAAATTTAGAACAATACTGAACCTCTACAATTAATATATATTGTTAATCTATAGTCTAGGACCCTATAAATGTAAGGAGGGAGGGGTCTTATAACCCCTCCCCTTCTATTAATATAACATAAGCATAATCAATTATTATAATGCAACAGACATTTAGTACAGCCTTATCATGACCCCTAGGTGATCTTCTAACACCCACACCAAGTCCAGCATGTGCTAGCCCAGCTTCTTCATAACGTATAGAAGTAGGAATATTAGAATATTTGTGGGTGTGATGTGCAAACAGTTATTTTTGTGCAACTGTTACTGAGATTGTTGTTCCAGTTTAAACGGTGCATTGTGTGATGCTCAAAATAAGTAATGTGAAGGAGTCTTTAAATTAAAAGCCATTAAAGAAAAAATTATATAAGTGCATGTGGCATATGAGAAACATATCCGTTTCTCTAGTAAGAAATACATATATGATAGTAACAACTTGGTTGTCAACAATGTACATGTTTGCTAAATACCTTTAAGGTTGGAAAATTATACAATTTATATGTAAGTAAATAAGTTAGATTTTAATAAATAAATAATAAATAATTGGGGCCACCTTCCTTGGGGCCAATGTGGTGCCGATGAGCAAAGCACATCGGCTCAATTTGGGCAGCCTACGTGGAACCAATATTTTAGCCCGCATTGGGCCCACATTATGCCAATGTGGGATGTTTGCTTGTACCAGTTTCTAGTGAGTCCAATTATAGAAAACTGAATGTGTAAGCCGAGCCATTGGGCAGGGCTTATTTGTTGAAGCCTTGGCACGTGAGACACCTACACCAAGTGAGACTCATAATAACATTTCTCACAGCTTATATGCCGCAGTCTCTTATTGGTTTTGAACTTCACGTAGTATCATCAGTCAATTTCCTGTGATGGATTTTACCACTACTGGTTGTTATTCTTGGAAATGTTGGTCTTGTCTCCTCTCCAACATGTAATTCCTACACAACCTCCCATACTGTATGTACCATCCAGCTCTGTCTATCTCCCTAGTTATGTCATGTCACCAGAGTTTGGTGAAAGACACTACATGACCAAAAGTATGTGAACACCTGCTCATCGAACATCTCATTCCAAAATCATGGGTATTAATTTGGAGTTTGTCCCCCCCTTTGGTGCTATAACAGCCTCCACTCGTCTGGGAAGGCTTTCCACTAGATGTTGGAACATTGCTGCGGGGACTTGCTTCCATTCAGCAACAAGAGCATTAGGCCTGGCTTGCAGTTGGCATTCCAATTCATCCAAAAAAGGTGTTTGATGGGGTTGAGGTCAGGGCTCTGTGCAGGCCAGTCAAGTTCTTTCACACTGATCTCAACAAACCATTTCTGTATGGACCTCGCTTTGTGCACAGGGGCAATGTCATGCAGGAAAAGGGCCTTCCCCAAACTGTTGCCACAAGGTTGGAGCACAGAATCGTCTAGAATGTCATTGTATGCTGTAGTGTTAAGATTTCCCTTCACTGGAACTAAGGAGCCTGAACCATGAAAAACAGCCGCAGGCCATTATTCCTCATCCACCAAACTTTACAGTTGGCACTATGCATTGGAGCAGGTAGCGTTCTCCTGGCATCCGCCAAACCCAGATTTGTCCGTCGGACTGCCACATGGTGAAGTGTGATTCATCACTCCAGAGAATGCTTTTCCACTGCTCAAGAGTCCAATGCCGGCGAGCTTTACACCACCAGCTGACACTTGGAATTGCACATGGTGGTCTTAGGCTTGTGTGCGGCTGCTGGGCCATGGAAACCCATTTCATGAAGCTCCCAACAAACAGTTATTGTGCTGATGTTACTTCCAGAGGCAGTTTGGAACTCGGTAGGGAGTGTTGCAACCAAGGAGGAGATACTTTTTTACGTGCTACGCCGCTGTTGCACCTAGACGCACTTCACAATGAAAGCACTTAAAGTTGTCCGGGGAAGCTCTAGCAAGGCCGAAATATGACGAACTGACTTGTTGTAAAGGTCGCATCCTATGACGGTGCCAAGTTGAAAGTCACTGAGCTCTTCAGTAAGGCATTCTACTGCCAATGTTTGTCTATGGAGATTGCATGGCTGTGTGCTCGATTTTATACACCTGCCAGCAACGGGTGTGGCTGAAATAGCCAAATCCACTAATTTGAAGGGGTGTCCACATACTTTTGTATATATCTCAGAATGAACCATCTATAAACAACAAGTTGAAGCAAAGCCCTAGAAACGCAACTCTTATTCCTGTCCCTTGATATCAGCTTCTAAGTTTTATAGTCTCTATTCAAACCGTATCCCGGAGGTTCTGCATTATAGCGTGATTTAAATTTAAAGGCAATATTCGTGCATTAGCGGAAACTGCATTATTTGTTGATTTGGATCCCCATTAGCTTTTGCAGAAGCAGCAGCTACCCTTCCAGGGGTCCACAAAAAATGCAAAACATGATAAGTAACAAACACTGATACACTGATAGACAAGGACAGTCAGACAAATAAAAAAATACAATGATATACAAACAATACAACAACTAAAATTACAAACAATACGTCAAAAAATGTATTTGTGCATTAGTGTGTCTGTGTGTGCGTTTGTGTGCGTGTGTGTCCCCTCACAGTCCCTGCCGTTCCATTGGCGGTTAATGCTGCATATGTTGTATCAATCGGAAATTACCTTTTAATTTCTATCCTGCAATCTGTAAATCTTCAGCGATACAGATTGAATAGAGTCCTAAACCTCCATAATACAGGATCATTCTGCTATTATTTGACTGATAATGCCTGAAACATTTACTCCATGTAACATGCATGTAATACACATACACCAGAGAGCCATGTTTCCCTTCTTGGCAACAGCAGTCGACAATAATAGAAAAACAGAACAACAACCACTGACAATAGTAGTAGTTTATTTAATTTTTTTACACTCACTTATTGATAAGGTACACTCATAACATCTCCAAGGCCTTGTTATGAAGAGGTAACCAGGTCCATTATCACATTATTATGATGTCCATTTAGTGAGGTTAACTCCCTAGTCTACTCAACAAGGTAACTAAATAGGTGTAGTTATTGAGGTCATTTGCCATAATCACTACACATTCTGAGAGAAATCTTCAGCAAAGTCCACTCTGACTGTCTTGTCAAGGTGGGAACATGGCTCTGTAAATGAGCCTGTATGACTGTGCATGCCAGGCTCAGCTCAGCTGTCTTAAGAGCTTCTAGATGTCCTGCATTAAAACATCAAATGTACATCGCCGGAGCTTAACACTGTGTGCTACTTCTGACACGGCCAACGCTTATCTGTGTATGATGGGGGGACGGGGGGAAGAGAAGGGCATGGTTTGGGGAGAGGTGGAAGTGTCAGCTGCTTTCCATTGTACTGCTGTTGTGAAAGATTGGCCAGACGTTCTATGACTGAGATATGTGGATAGGCCTACTCTCTTAGAATTGGTGGACTCGAGGAACCCTGGAGATCCTCAAAGAACCATGGAGTTCCTCAAGAAACCATTGCTAGTCAATGGTTCATATTTGTACCTTTGGTTATTTGAGGGGTTCTTGGAAGAATCTTTAATGTTTCAATGTTATTACTTTATGTAATCACCAATGTTAAGAAAAAAATGTTGGGACTTGTTTACATTTTCACATTACATCATATCATAAATAAACTGTCAACAAATGTCAAAAACTTTCAAGAACTCAATATACATAATTAACAGTTTGAAAGCAATTAGAGTTAATAAAGATCAGTTGTGCAGGGTTGGGATGGGTCCTTCAAAAAAAAGTCTCATTCTGTTGGCACTGGCTCAGACCAAACTGCGCAAGATGTTGGCACAACAGAACCATTAACTCACAACCCTGCACTGTAGATGATAAAGGAGCTATAGACAATCCACATGTGAGAACACACATTCAACACTCTGGTTATCAAAGTATAGTGCTGCCTGAGGTTCTGACCCCCATCTGCTTCTTTGCCTGAAATGGGAAGGGGGATACCTAGTCAGTTGTTCAACTGAAATGTGTCTTCTGCATTTAACCCCGGGGACCAGTGGGTTAACTGCCTTGCTCAGGGGCAGAACTGCATATTTTTACCTTGTCAGCTCAGGGATTCGATCCAGCAACCTTCTGGTTATTGGCCCAATGCTCTAACCACTAAGCTACCTGACGCCACAGCATCAAACACAGACTGTGAATCCCAAACCACTCTCTACTAACTTGGTCGGAGGGCCCTCCATTGTCATGTGTTGCTGACACAACTTCCAGAGAGTGGCGATGTGATCAATAAACCCATCATCTTCGGGACACACTCCTGACTTGAATGATGCAATTCATGTTCCATTGAAAAAAAAAAAAAACAAGCATGAAATTCAAATGAACAAATCCCCTCTGTTGTTTTACAAGATATAGCCTAAACTTGAGTAACAGTTAAACATTTAATTTGGAAGGGCCACTGGAAGGGCCAATGGTTTCCTTTGGCAGGAAGTTTGAAACTTCCATCTCTTCCCCTTTAATCAGCACACTAACTGCTGCACTCCCTGCCTCCATTTCCTTACCTGCACCTTCACCACTTCCTCAACAATGACCAACCCCTGCTCAGTACTCGCAATACAGGGGCTGCCCTTGGGTGACTTTAGTTTGTTTGAGTTCGTTTGGGGGCAATTTCTATAGAGATGAGTCACCTCCACAGAGATCGCACAATCTGTGATACTGGTACTCAGAAAAGGAGTGGCCCAGTTCCCTGCACACCACCTGCAGGCAAGTCTCATCTAGGTGCCCCTGCTCTCCATACTTACTACATAATTTTGGTTGGCCCTGATCAGGGAAGGGTAAAAATGACAAAATACAATGACAAAATACAATTACAAAATACCATTAAGATCAATGCGTCAAAATAAACTACAAAATACTACTTAGAAAAGTATTTAATTTAATATTTAATAAATAAATACTTGTATTTTAAAATACAGAAATACATAGTAGCCAGCCCGAACAGCAACAACATTCTCAGTAATCGTTACAAAAATATTTTACTTGCTATGACATGTTGTTTATCTACCTTGGTTAAAAGTTAATTTGTGGAATTTCTTTCCTTCTTACTGCGTTTGTGCCAATCACTTGTGTTGTGACAAGGTAGGGGTGGTATACAGAAGATAGCCCTGTTTGGTAAAAGACCAAGTCCATATTATGGCAAGAACAGCTCAAATAAACAAAGAGAACGGCAGTCCAAGACATGAAGGTAAGTTACTCCGGAAAATGTCAAGAACTTTAAAAGTTTCTTCAAGTGCAGCTATGATGCAACTGGCTCTCATGAGGACTGCCACAGGAAAGGAAGACCCAGAGTTACCTCTGCTGCAGAGGATAAGTTCATTAGAGTTACCAGCCTCAGAAAGTGCAGCCCAAATAAATGCATCACAAAGTTCAAGTAACAGACACATCTCAACATCAACTGTTCAGAGGGAACTGAATCAGGCCTTCATGGTCGAATTTCTGCAAAGAAACCACTACTAAAGGACACCAATAATAAGAAGAGACTTGCTTGGGCCAAGAAACATGAGCAATGGACATTAGACTGGTGTAAATCTGTCCTTTGGTCTGATGAGTCCAAATTTGAGATTTTTGGTTCCAACCTCTGTGCCTTTGTGAGACGCAGAGTGGGTGAATTTTTTTATTTTTTTATTTCACCTTTATTTAACCAGGTAGGCAAGTTGAGAACAAGTTCTCATTTACAACTGCGACATGGCCAAGATAAAGCAAAGCAGTTTGACACATACAACAACACAGAGTTACACATAGAGTAAAACAAACATACAGTCAATAATACAGTAGAAAAACAAATCTATATACAATGTGTGCAAATGAGGTAAGATAAGGAAGGTAAGGCAATAAATAGGCCATGGTAGCAAAGTAATTACAATATATAATTTAATCACTGGAATGGTAGATGTGCAGTAGATGAATGTGCAATGTAGAAAAACTGGGGTGCAAAGGAGCAAGATAAATAAATAAGGTAGGGGATGAGGTAGTTGGTTGGGCTATTTACAGATGGGCTATAAACAGGTGCAGGGGTCTATGAGCTGCTCTGACAGCTGGTGCTTAAAGCTGATGAGGGAGACAAGTGTCTCCAGTTTCAGAGATTTTTGTAGTTCGTTCCAGTCATTGGCAGCAGAGAACTGGAAGGAAAGTCGGCCAAAGGAGGAATTGGCTTTGGGGGTGACCAGTGAGATATACCTGCTGGAGCGCGTGCTACGGGTGGGTGCTGCTATGGTGACCAGCGAGCTGAGATAAGGCGGGGCTTTACCTAGCAGAGACTTGTAGATGACCTGGAGCCAGTGGATATGGCGACAAGTATGAAGCGAAGGCCAGCCAATGAGAGAGTACAGGTCGCAGTGGTGGGTAGTATATGGGGCTTTGGTGACAAAACGGATGGCACTGTGATAGACTGCATCCAATTTGTTGAGTAGAGTATTGGAGGCTATTTTGTAAATGACATCACCGAAGAGGATCGGTAGGATGGTCAGTTTTACGAGGGTATGTTTGGCAGCATGAGTGAAGGATGCTTTGTTGCGAAATAGGAAGCCATTTCTAGATTTAATTTCGGATTGGAGATGTTTGATGTGAGTCTGGAAGGAGAGTTTACAGTCTAACCAGACCCTTAGGTATTCGTAGTTGTCCACATAATCTAAGACAGAACCATAAAGAGTGGTGATGCTGGACTGGCGGGCAGGTGCGGGCAGCGATCGGTTGAAGAGCATGGATGAGGGATGATCTCTGCATGTGTGGTTCCCACCGTGAAGCATGGAGGAGGAGGTGTGATGGTGTGGGAGTAATTTGCTGGTGACACAGTCTGTGATTTATTTAGAACTCAAGGCACACTTAACCAGCATGGCTACCACAGCATTCTGCAGCGATACGCCATCCCATCTGGTTTGCGCTTAGTGGGACAATCATTTGTTTTTCAATAGGACAATGACCCAACATACCTCCAGGCTGTGTAAGGGCTATTTGACCAAGAAGGAGAGTGCTGCATCAGATGATCTGGCCTCCACAATCACGCGACCTCAACCAAATGAAGATGGGTTGGAATGAGTTGGACCGCCAGAGCAGATGTAGAAGGAGTGGGGCCCTATTCAGAATCAGGCGGCTGTCATACAATCCACCGCTTCCGAGTATATTACTTGCTAATGTTTAGTCTGTGGACAGTAAAGTAGACGAGTTCAGGGTGAGGGTCCCCTTCCAGAGAGATATCAGGGACTGTAACATACTCTGTTTTACGGAATCATGGCTCTCTCTGGATATTTTGTCCCCGTTCATTCAGCCAGTGGGCTTCTCCGTCCATCGTGCCGATAGGAAGAAAGAATTCTGGGGAAAAAAGAAAGGCGGTGGGGAATTGTTTCATGATAAACAACTCCTGGTGTGATTGTGGTAACGTACAGGAACTCAAGTCCTTTTCTTCTCCCGATCTGGAATATCTCAACATCAAATGCCGACCACACCACCTGGTACGGCAATTGCACATTCCACAACCGCAGGGCTCTCCAGAGGGTGGTGCGGTCAGCCCAATTCATGACCGGGGGCACGCTACCTGCCCCCAAGGACATCTACAGCACCCAGTTTCACAGAAAGGCCAAGAAGATCAAGTTGGACCTCAGACACCCGAGCCACGGCCTGTCCACCCTGCTACCATCTAGAAGGCGAAGACAGTACAGGTCCATCAAAGCTGGGACAGAGATTGAGAAACAGCTTCTATCTCTAAGCCATCAGACTGTTAAACAGTACCACTAGTCGGCCTCCGCCCAGTAGCCTGCTCTGAACCTCAGTCACTGTTCTAGCCGGCTACCACCCGGTACTCTACCCTGCATCTTAGAGACTGCTGCCCGATGTACATAGAGTCATTGAACACTATGTACAATGACATCACTTTAATTATGTTTACGTACAGGTTCACTCACTTTCTATACTTATTCTAGTCATGGTTCATCCTATACAAAGAAACATCATGATTATGTGTGTATTGTTTTTTTTATTGCTAGGTACTGCTGGAGCTAGAAACACAAGCATTTAGCTGCACCTGCGATAACTTCTGCATATCTGTGTATGCGACCAATAAACTTTGATTTGGAACCAACAAACACCCACAGCTAAGCAAGCTAGCAGGCTAACAAACAACCACAGCTGCCACCAATTATCTACTTAAACAATTGCTATACTAGACTACCCAATAAGTAGAAGCAATTTAGAGACAAAAACGGAGAAAACCAGGAAATAAGGAAAAAGGAGGCTAACTCATTCTAACAGTGATGCACCTGTAGTTCCCCTGACAGCCACTCCACCTGGTTGCAAAAAAAGTAGAAAACAAAGGTAAATCTGAACAAAAAAACATTATTAAATCAAAAGGCACCCTATGACCATTTGAGCATAGTCAAAAGGCATCAAATTAATATTATTAATATTATATTAGAATATGTAATATACATAGATTTTTAACTAAAATTAACTAAAAGTACAAACTTAACAAGATCAACAAGTATAACATTTACTCTAATGGGTGACCAAAAATAACTACCTGAAAGCCACGCCTCCAATAAACCACGTCTCCAATCTTATAATAGTCTGCCACCTCTTCAATATATTATTAAAAAGGTTCAAAATGGAACCCTGATGAAAAAAAGGTTCCGGTTTGAACCTTTACATAGGGATTTCACAAAGACCCTTTTCTGAGAGGGTTCCTCGAGGAACCTTTTTGACCTGGAAATAAGCCACGTCTCGGCATGGCAGTTTTTAAAACCCCAAAAGATCCTTCCAGGCATCTTTACTTCAAAGACTGTATATTATCTGCATACTCATTAAAGGCTTCAAATAGGTACACCTGATTTATGCAAAAATGGGACCTCAATCCTAGTATTCACTGTGCTTTGCCCAAGTTAACCTCATTGGTGTCATCAGTTGCATATGGTATTGTAGAGTAATAGCAACACATAAGGGAAATAGTCAAGATAAACCAAACTGATGTGCAATTCACATAAGGTATATGACCATTATCTCTGAGAGGGAGTGGGTTTATGTTTGTATGTATGTATATGTGTGAGTTGTATCTCATGCTGCTCCTGTTTCCCTGGTCCCGTGTGTAGGTGGTGGTGAATGCCTTGGTGGGAGCCATCCCCTCCATCATGAATGTGCTGCTGGTGTGCCTCATCTTCTGGCTCATCTTCAGTATCATGGGGGTCAACCTGTTTGCAGGGAAGTATTACTACTGCTTCAACGAGACCTCAGAGGAGAACTTTAAACCGGACGTTGTCAACAACAAGACAGAGTGCTTTGCACTGATCAACGCAAATTACAGTGAGGTCAGATGGAAGAATGTCAAGATTAACTTTGACAATGTGGCTGCAGGATACCTGGCACTTCTACAAGTGGTAAGTACAAGGTCTTTCCTATTGTCTTGTATCTGACTTCTTTAATATGATGACAAGCTATTTTATCAAATCGATTACCTAACGTTTGATTGATTACGTGATTGAATTAAACCATGCAACAATTAACTCATTAATAACCTGGGGCACCACAGAAGAGTTAGTTTATATAGAGCGGCTATCTCCCAAATCTTTTATATCAATAGCAGTCAATCAGTCATTAATTATTCTTTACCTTCTATCAGTCTCATCTGAACGTCATAAAATTCTTGGTTATCTGCACAAACCCAACCCAGCCTACACAAATTGGCTCAATTATTTATTTACTAACTAATTAAACAATTACAGAATATACAATACATAACATTATACAGTAAATACCATCCCTAGTGGACTAAACAAAAACAGTTTGGTTATAACATGATAGATTCAGAGAGGAAAAGGGGGTGGGGGGGTGGCGGAGGAAGACAAAGGAACATGGGTCTCTATCTGACATGGGAAGCTATTCTCGCATAAATATGAATACATATGCACTTTAACAATCACTTGTTCGGATAAAGGAATGTAATTAGTATTTACGATTGAGCTAGTGATGTGAGGCTCTGGTTTGCCGAGTCGAGGTCGACATTGTCCTTTGTAGATTCTGCTGGGTCGTCGTGGAGTGAGATGTTCATCTGCGTCTGTCAATGTTCTTACTAGATTTGCTACCTTTCCAGCTGCGGTCTGTTAGGCTGTAATCTAGGACTCACGTCTTCTTGAGTGATCAATAGTTCCGAGTTCATACCATTTCACGTGTGGAGCAAGCTCTCACATTTTCTGGCCGGTAGAGTTGAAATTAGACTTAGCCCTTTTTAGTATTTGGAACTGAGGTGACTTTGGGTCACAAGGCTTTTATAGAAATATAGAAAAGGGGTTGGTTCATCATTTCCAACCAATGTCTATTCACTTGGGCGTAGCCACTGGCTGGTTACGATTTACGTTAAAACACACAATTTTCATTTTAGAAGACTTAATCACATTGTTATCTTTTCAAAAGTATTCTTATACTTTGTTAAACATTTTATCCAACATTCAGATGCAAGCCTCATAACTGAGGAACCTGTATAAATCTACTTAGGGAGCAGTGGGGTGCTAGTGCCCCACTCCCGACACTACCCGGTGAAATGTAAAGCGCCAAATTCAAATTCCAAAAGTTGAATTATAAACAATTCATCAATATACAAATGTTTCATAGCCATCAAAAGCTCTGACTCTTGGCAATATCACAGCGCTGTCAGATTTCAAAAAGGCTTTACGGTGAAAGCACAACATTTGATTGTTTGAGGGTAGCACCTCTAATATTTATGCATTAGCATAAATCCATAACCCAACCCGGGTCTCACAAAACGCATAAAATCGCTAATATAAAATCGATCTGCTGAGGGCTTCTGCTGAGGGCTTCCCAAGTGTCCAACGAAGACAATCCATGCTTTTTTGGTTTAGAAAAAGTCATTTATTATATCCATAAATCTCCGTTTGGTTGGCGCAATATGTTCATAAAATCCACCGTCGAGTCGCCCATAGAACCGCGAAGAGAACGCGTTGAAATTATACCTATCATATTTCTACAAACAAATCAAACATAATTTTTAATGTTTCCTTAGGTATTCTTTTATGTATATTTACTATAATAGGTCCCTGGACCATATTCTCTCCCTATCCGTTCTGGTCAGGGCTAACGTTTCCTGGTTTTGTATAGAGACTGTTGACATCTAGTGGAAGCCATAGGTACTGAAATCTCTGAGCTGCTTGCCTTTGCAATAAATAGGGAGACTGTCAAACAGAGCCAATGTGACAAAAAAACTGTAATTCCGGATGGATTTATCTCTGGTTTTTGCCTGCTACATCTGTTTTGTTACACTCACAGACATTATGTTAACACTTTTAGAAACTTCAGAGTGTTTCCTATCCAATAGTACTAATTACGTGCATATCCTATTTTCTGGGCCTGAGTGGGAGGCATTTTACTTTGGGCCCGCCAGACTCTCCAAAACCGTCACCTCGGGAGCTGCTCCCTAAGAAGATAAACAGAGTTAGGGTAATGTGGCTGTATTGTCTTTCATGAGGTCACAAACATTAAACAAAATGGACAGGGTCGTAGTTGGCTTCTCCGCCGACCGTTTACACATTAACCAAAATAGGAATATTGTTCAATTCTCAAATTCTGGGATGTAGTAGAATTGGGCGGGACAGTCCCTTTGTCTTACTGTGAAACTCTCTCTCTCTCTCTGTACTGCATGGTCAGGGTGAGAAGTGTCTCTGCACGGAATTTATGACTGGGTGTTAAAGTCATAAATCTGCCCCCTCCTAACAGGAGAGGGGGGTTCACATCTCTGCTACAAGGCTAGCATCATGACACTATTGATGTTCTGACTTTTCACTCCTTTGGCCCCTTGCCCCTCCCTCTTTGGAGAAGTTGAACGGTACTTAGACTGCAGAAGTCACTAATCATATTTTTCAGTCAATGGCTTCCTACTGTACCTCTATGTCCTTCATCTTGTAATTTTCATCCTTCCTTTTCAACACCTCATCCTATATTCCTCTATTTCTGCTTAACCTTAATTCTTCTTCCTCACTTTTCTTTCCCTCTTTTTCTCACGACTCTATATATCCCCTTTCTCACAGGCCACATTTAAAGGCTGGATGGACATAATGTATGCTGCCATTGATTCTAGGAAGGTAAGCCTGACACTTGAGATTTGTCTCCCTTTTGTTTGGTAGTTGGTATTGTGTGAACAGATGTAACATGTTCCAGAAGAACCTACCAATACTAACTTGTTTGGAAAGGGACTTTTGAACCCACAAAGGGGAATGTAATAAGGGAGAGTTTGGAGCTTGAATGTGTTTTCCCTGTTCTCTGTAGGTGGAGGACCAGCCGATCTATGAAGACAACATCTACATGTATATCTACTTTGTTGCCTTCATCATCTTTGGCTCTTTCTTTACCCTCAATCTCTTCATTGGTGTCATCATTGACAACTTTAACCAGCAAAAGAAAAAGATAAGACCTCTTTTCCTTATTCAAGTTTAAAGTTTTAATGTCACATGCACAAATACAGTGAAATGCCTTTTTGCAAACTCAAAACCCAACAATGCAATAATCAATAACAATGTATGACTAGAAAAAACACATGAAATAAGAACAAGAAATATGAAGGCCTCCCGAGTGGTGCAGTGGTCTAAGGCTGTGTCACTAAAGATCCTGGTTCGAGTCTAGGCTCTGTAGCAGCCATCCCCGACCGGGAGACCCATAGGGCGGCGCACAGTTGTCCGGGTTAGGGGAGGGTTTGGCCGGCAGGGATGTCCTTGTCCCATCGCGCTCTAGCGACTCCTGTGGCGGGCCGGGCGCATGCACGCTGACATGGTCACTAGGTGTACAGGGTTTCTTCCGGTTTCTGGGTTAAGCAGGCAGTGTGGCTTGGTTGGGTCATGTTTCGGAGGACGCACAGCTCTTGACCGTTGCCTTTCCCTAGTCCATACGGGACTTGCAGCAATGAAATCAAATCAAATTTTATTTGTCACATACACATGGTTAGCAGATGTTAATGTGAGTGTAGCGAAATTCTTGTGCTTCTAGTTCCGACCATGCAGTAGTATCTAACAAGTAATCTAACAATTTCACAACAACTACCTTATACACACAAGTGTAAAGGAATGAATACGAGTATGTACATATAAATATATGGATGAGCGATGGCTGACCGGCTTAGGCAAGATGCAGTAGATGGTATAGAGTACAGTATATACATGTGAAATGAGTAATGTAGGATATGTAAACATTATATTAATGGCATCGTTTAAAGTGGCTAGTGATACATTTATTACATCCACTTTTTAATTATTAAAGTGGCTAGAGATTTGAGTCGATAGCCAAACGGCATAGGCAAGATTCAGTAGATGGTATAGAGTACAGTGTATACATTTGATATGAGTAATGTCGGATATGTAAACATTATATACAAAAGTGGCTAGTGATACATTTGTTACATCCAATTTTCTATAATTTAAAGTGGCTAGAGATTTAAGTCAGTATGTTGGCAGCAGCCACTCAATGTTAGTGGTGGCTGTTTAACAGTCTGATGGCCTTGAGATAGAAGCTGTTTTTCAGTCTCTCGGTCCCAGCTTTGATGCACCTGTACTGACCTCGCCTTCTGGATGATAGTGGGGTGAACAGGCAGTGGCTCGGGTGGTTGTCCTTGATTATCTTTTGGGCCTTCCTGTGACATCGGGTGGTGTAGGTGTCCTGGAGGGCAGGTAGTTTACCCCCGGTGATGCGTTGTGCAGTCCTCACTACCCTCTGGAGAGCCTTACGGTTGTGGGCGGAGAAGTTGCCGTACCAGGCGGTGATACAGCCCGACAGGATGCTCTCGATTGTGCATCTGTAGAAGTTTGTGAGTGATTTTGGTGACAAGCCGAATTTCTTTAGCCTCCTGTCTATGTGGGTGGACCATTTCAGTTTGTCTGTGATGTGTATGCCGAGGAACTTAAAACTTTCCACCTTCTCCACTACTGTCCCGTCGATGTGGATAGCGGGGTGCTCCCTCTGCTGTTTCCTGAAGTCCACGATCATCTCCTTAGTTTTGTTGACGTTGAGTGAGAGGTTATTTTCCTGACACCACACTCTGAGGGCCCTCACCTCCTCCCTGTAGGCCGTCTCGTCCTTGTTGGTAATCAAGCCTACCACTGTAGTGTCGTCAGCAAACTTGATGATTGAGTTGGAGGCGTGCTTGGCCACGCAGTCATGGGTGAACAGGGAGTACAGGAGAGGGCTGAGAACGCACACTTGTGGGGCCCCAGTGTTGAGGATCAGCGGGGTGGAGATGTTGTTTCCTACCTTCACCACCTGGGGCCCGGCCCGTCAGGAAATCCAGGACCCAGTTGCACAGGGCTGGGTCGAGACCTAGGATCTCGAGCTTAATGACGGGTTTGGAGGGTACTATGGTGTTAAATGCTGAGCTGTAGTCGATGAACAGAATTCTTACATAGGTATTCCTCTTGTCCAGATGGGTTAGGGCAGTATGCAGTGTGATTGCGATTGCGTCGTCTGTGAACCTATTGGGACGGTAAGCAAATTGGAGTGAGTCTAGGGTGTCTGGTAGGATGGAGGCGATATGATCCTTGACTAGTCTCTCAAAGCACTTCATGATGACGGAAGTGAGTGCTACGGGGCGATAGTCATTTAGCTCAGTTACCTTAGCTTTCTTGGGAACAGGAACAATGGTGGCCCTCTTGAAGCATGTGGGAATAGCAGACTGGGATAAAGATTGATTAAATATGTCCGTAAACACACCAGCCAGCTGGTCTGCGCATGCTCTGAGGACACGGCCAGGGATGCCATCTGGGCCGGCAGCCTTGCGAGGGTTAACACGCTTTTAAATGTTTTACTCACGTTGGCTGCGGTGAAGGTGAGCCCGCAGGTTTTGGTAGCGGGCCGTGTCAGTGGCACTGTATTGTCGTCAAAGCGAGCAAAGAAGTTGTTTAGTTTGTCTGGGAGCAGGACATCGTGGTCCGCAACGGGGCTGGTTTTCTTTTTGTAGTCCGTGATTGACTGTAGACCCTGCCACATTCCTCTCACGTCTGAGCCGTTGAATTGTGACTCTACTTTGTCTCTATACTGACGCTTAGCTTGTTTGATTGCCTTGCGGAGGGAATAGCTACACTGTTTGTATTCAGTCATGTTTCCGGGCGCCTTGCCCCTGATTAAAAGCACTGGTTCACGCTTTCAGTTTTGCGCGAATGCTGCCATCAATCCACTGTTTCTGGTTGGAGAAGGTTTTAATCGTTGCATCACCGATGCACTTGCTAATAAACTCGCTCACCGAATCAGCATATACATCAATGTTGTTGTCTGATGCTGTCCGGAACATATCCCAGTCCACGTGCTCGAAGCAATCTTGAAGCGTGGAATCAGATTGGTCGGACCAGCGTTGAACAGACCTGAGCACGGGCGTTTCCTGTTTTACTTTCTGTCTGTAGGCTGGGAGCAACAAAATTGAGTCATGGTCAGACTTGCCGAAAGGAGGGCGGAGAATGGCTTTGTATGCATCACGGAAGTTAGAATAACAATGATCCAGGATTTTCCCAGCCCGGTTCGCACATTCGATATGCTAATAAAATTTAGGGAGCCTTGTTTTCAGATTAGCCTTGTTAAAATCCCCAGCCACAATAAATGCGGCCTCAGGATATGTGGTTTCCAGTTTACACAGAGTCCAATGAATTTCTTTCAGTGCCGTCGATGTGTCAGCTTGAGGGGGGATATATGCGACTGTGATTATAATCAAGGAGAATTCTCTTGGTAGATAATGCGGTCGGCATTTGATTGTAAGGAATTCTATGTCAGGTGAACAAAAGGACTTGAGTTCCTGTATGTTGTTATGATCACACCACGACTCGTTAATCATAAGGCACACCCCCCCGCCCTTCTTCTTACCAGATAGATGTTTGTTTTTGTCGGCGCGATGCGTGGAGAAACCATGTGGCTGTACCGACTCTGATAACGTGTCCTGAGTGAGCCATGTTTCCGTGAAGCAAAGAACGTTGCAGTCGCTGATGTCTCTCTGGAAGGCAACCCTTGCTCTGATTTCGTCTACCTTGTTGTCCAGAGACTGGACATTGGCAAGTAGTATACTCGGGAGCGGTGCGCGATGTGCCCGTCCACGGAGCCTGACCAGGACACCGCCCTATCTACCCCTTCTGCTGCGCCGCCGTTGTTTTGGGTCGCCCGGCTGGGATCCAGTCTATTGTCCTGGTTGGTGGACCAAACAGAGGATCCGCTTCGGGAAAGTCGTATTCCTGGTCGTAATGTTGGTAAGTTGACGTTGCTCTTATATCCAATAATTCCTCCCGGCTGTATGTAATAAAACTTAAGATTTCCCGGGGTAACAATGTAAGAAGTAATCCATAAAAAAAAACTAAATACTGCATAGCTTCCTGAGAATGTGAAGCGAGGCTGCCATCTCTGTCGGCGCCGGAAGATACTTGATGATTGAGTTGGAGGCGTGCTTAGCCACGAAGTCATGGGTGAACAGGAGAGGGCTGAGAACGCACCCTTGTGGGTTGAGGATCAGCGGGGTGGAGATGTTGTTTCCTACCCTCACCACCTGGGGCCGGCTCATCAGGAAGTCAAGAAGAGACAAGAATGTAACTACCAATTGGATACCATGAAATTGGAGAGAAAGAAATATAAAATACGTAAGTAAGCATACTATATACAGGAAATATTTTTCAAAAGTCAGTTCCAATACCATATTTATATTGTGCAGGAATACTGGAGTGATGGAGGTAGATTATGTAAGGGGACTAGACAATAGGATATAAGATAAACAGAGTAGCAGCAGCGCTTTTTCACAAGCATTTCACTACACTCGCATTAACATCTGCTAACCATGTGTATGTGACCAATAAAATGTATTTGATTTCATTTTATTGCATACTATGTGAGTGGGTGTGTATAAATGTATGTGCATATTATGTGTGAGCAAGAAAATTCCTTGGACCTGTTAACTACTTAGGGAGTGGTGGGGAGCTACCCCACTCCCGACACTACCCGGTGAAATGCAAGGCGCCAAATTCAAAATCCAAAAGTTGAATTATTAAACATTCATCAATATACAAGTGTTGCATAGTCATCAAAAGCTCTGCTTCTTGGCAATATCACAGCGTTGTCAGATTTCAAAAAGGCTTTACGGCGAAACCACTACATTTGATTCTTTGAGGGTAGCACCTCCAATATTTTTTTCCCATTAGCATAAATTCATAAACCATCGCGGTTCACACAAAACACATTTCACAGCGAAAACAAATCAATTACCTTTTGACGAACTTCTGCTGAGGGCTTCCCAAGTGTCCAACGAAGACAATCCATGGTTCTTTTGTTAGATAAAGTAATTTATTATATCCTTAAATCTCCGTTTGGTTGGTGCGTTATGATGAGAAAATGCAGCGTCCACTCGCCCATTGAACCGTGAAGAGAACTCGTTCAAACTATACCTATAAACTTGTCCAAGAACAATCAAACATCATTGATAATGTATCCTTAGGAACACTTTTATGTATATTTAGTATAATATTTCAACCGGAATATAAACTGGGCGATAGGAAAGGAAAAAACCACAGCGCGGCGCAAGCCTTTGAACGCGCATCCTCTTCTGTTTACTTCTTGTGACCGCTTCCTAATTCTTCTTCTATTACCATCCAGACCAACTAAACAGAATCAAAACACTGTCTAGAGACTTTTGACATCCAGTGGAAGCAATAGGTACTGAAATCTTACTCCCTTATATGGTCATTTTCAATAGGGAGGGGTTCAAAATAAGGCAATGTGTCAAAATCACTTTTTCCAGGACAGAAATTCCTCGGGCTTTTGCCTGCCATATCCGTTCTGTTATACTCACAGACAATATTTTAACACTCTTAGAAACTTCAGAGTGTTTCCTATCCAATAGTACTAATTATGTGCATATCCTATTTTCTGGGCCCAAGTGGGAGGCATTTTACTTAAGAAGTTAATAAGATAAAACTATACTGAACAAAAATATATACTCAACATGCAACAATTTCAAAGAGAGGAAATCAGTCAATTGAAATAAACTCATTAGGCCCAAATCTATGGATTTCACAGATATGCATCTGTTGGTCACGGATACCTTTAAAGAAATGGGCCTCACAATGGGCGCAGGATTTTGTCACGGTATCTCTGTGCATTCAAACTGCCATCGATAAAATGCATTTGGGTTTGTTGTCCGTAGCTTACGCCTGCCCATACCATAACCCCATCTCCGCCATTGGGCACTCTGTTCACAATGTTGACATCAGCAAAACGCTTTCCCACATGACACCATACACGTGGCCTGGATTGTGAGGTCAGTTGGACGTACTGCTAAATTCTCTAAAACGAAATTGGAAGTGGCTTATGGTAGAGAAATTAACATTCAATTATCTGGCAACAGCTCTGGTGGACATTCCTGCAGTCACCATGCCAATTGCACGCTCCCTCAAAACTTGAGACATCTGTGGCGTTGTGTGACAAAACTGCACATTTTAGAGTGGCCTTTTATTGTCCTCAGCACAAGATGCATCAGCGTAATGATCCTGCTGTTTAATCAGCTTCTTGATATGACACACCTGTCAGGTGAATGGATTATCTTGGCAAAGGGGAAATGCTCAGGGGGATGTAAACAAATTTGTACGCAAAATTTGAGAGAAATACGCCTTTTTGTGCGTATGGAACATTTCTGGGATATTTTATTTCAGCTCATGAAACATGGGACCAACACTTTACATGTTGCATTTATATTTTTGTTCAGTGTAGGTTAAAAACAAGTTCCCTCATTATTTGGCTCAACAAGGTTGTAACCAGATGTTTTCTTGTGCCCCTTTACTTTGGAGGTCAGGATATATTCATGACAGAGGAGCAGAAGAAATACCACACTGCCATGAAAAAACTTGGCTCAAAAAAACCACAAAAACCTATACCAAGACCATTGGTGAGTCTCTTCCTTTTACCCAAGGGCTACTTTGGGGGGAGGCATAAATTAGCCGCTTTCTCATTAAGGTAACATTCAAAAGACATGTTGAAAATAAAACTTTACTAACGAACAGACCTTCCAGAATGTCCCCTTACCAAATGTGCCTCGCTTTAATTTGTTAAATCTACTGACGTTTCTTTATCCATCCTCCATTCTTTTCTCTATTTTCTCTCAGAATAACTTTCAGGGCCTGGTATTTGACTTCGTGACGCAGCAGGTGTTTGATATATCTATTATGATGTTGATCTGCCTCAACATGGTGACCATGATGGTGGAGACGGACGATCAGTCAGAAGAAACTGACAATATCCTCTACTGGGTCAACTTTGTTTTCATTGTTATTTTTACTACTGAGTTTGTGTTAAAGCTCTTTGCCCTTCGCCACTACTACTTCACCATTGGGTGGAACATCTTTGACGTGGTCGTGGTTATTCTCTCAATTGTTGGTCAGTAGTGATTTCATCCCTTTCCTACTACGTGCAGTTGCCTATTGTCTTCTATGCCTGGTATTTGAGTGCTAGAACCTGAATTACTGTTTTAATTAAAAGTACTAGAAATGGGTTGTTCTATTTTCTATAAAAAATCATCTGTCTAGAAGTATCACATTATTATGAAATTTGAGGCCTGGGAAAGTGAGATAATGTGTTATTTTAATCTCCCCCTAGTGGCCCACCAGTCACAGGACAGTTTGTATTATTATTATTAGAAAAATATATGTATGACAGAATGTTATGGTTTTAAGGAAACATACTAAAATGATTGCAGAACATATCAGCAATCATACATTTCTCCCTATTCTCTTCTTTTTCTGTCTGCTTCTCTATCCAGGCATGTTCCTCGCAGATATCATTGAGAAGTACTTCGTCTCTCCAACCCTCTTCAGGGTGATCCGACTGGCCCGAATCGGCAGAATCCTCCGTCTGATCAAAGGGGCCAAGGGCATTCGGACTTTACTGTTTGCTCTGATGATGTCACTTCCTGCCCTGTTCAACATTGGGTTGTTACTCTTCCTGGTTATGTTCATCTTCTCTATCTTTGGCATGTCTAACTTTGGCTATGTCAAGCATGGGGCAGGAATCGACGACATGTACAACTTTGAGACATTTGGCAACAGTATGATCTGCCTGTTTATGATCACCACTTCTGCCGGCTGGGACGGTTTGTTGTTACCCATTCTCAACTACCCCCCAGACTGTGACCCACAACTGGAGAACCCAGGTGCACCAAATACTGGTGACTGCGGCAACCCCTCGGTAGGGATTTTCTTCTTTGTCATGTACATTATCGTCTCTTTCCTAATCGTGGTCAACATGTACATTGCCATCATCCTTGAAAACTTCGGCGTTGCGACTGAAGAGAGTGCCGACCCGCTCAGCGAAGACGACTTCACGACCTTCTACGAAATATGGGAGAAGTTCGACCCAGACGCCTCGCAGTTCATCACCTATGGCAAGCTTGGTGACTTTGCAGACTACCTCGAGCACCCGCTCCGTGTTCCAAAGCCCAACACCATCGAGCTGATCTCCATGGACCTGCCCATGGTGAGCGGGGACCGGATCCACTGCCTCGACATTCTGTTTGCATTCACCAAACGGGTACTAGGCGATACCGGCGAGCTGGACATGCTAAGGGATCAAATGGAACAACGCTTTATTGCGGCAAACCCGTCCAAAGTGTCTTATGAGCCTATTACTACTACTCTGAGGCGCAAGCAGGAGGACGTGTCGGCCAAAATCATACAGCAGGCCTACCGAAACTACCTGGCTAGACGCGGCTTCAAACGCAAGCGCAGACCTGCCAGTAACAATAATGTGAAGAATGGGGGGACGAATCCGGAAAAGGAAAAGAAGGAGGGCACGCCCTCCACTGCCTCTCTCCCCTCCTATGACAGTGTAACCAAACCTGACAAGGAAAAACAGGATGAGAACGAAGGAAAGGGAGGGAAGAAGGAGGGCAGAAACCAAAAAGCCGTCAAAGAATCTAAGTGTTAGAATATCGTAATAATAATAACAGTAATAATTATTATAATAATATAACTAAAAGCAAAGTGAGAGGAAACCATCTAAACCACAGATGTACAGATTATTTCATTTGCAAGTAAGAAAAATAATAATATTAACAATTTTGTTTACAGACTTCATACTATTGATGCAGAGGGAAGCAGCTCAGTCTCTTACAACTTGAAGACACTTGAACTTGATTTAAACTAAAAAGCATACTGTCTCACATTGTTGCATCTAGACTACTGATCTTAACAAAGGGGAATGAAAAACAGACAAAATATGGAAGAAATGTCTTTGTTTTGCAAAAGGGCAGATAGTGGACTACGCGTAAGGAACAGAACTCTTCACTTAGAGGAATGAATGAGAAACGCTGATAAGGGATTTAATGTGTGGGATTCCCGCCAGCAATGGATTCCCATGGAAATACAGTGCTATGCAGGAAAAACATGGAAATACTGCTTCACTTGAAGAATCATCTTCCAAAAGTAGCCAGAAGGGCCTCTGTATCATTTAATTTAGACATTCATGGAGGACATTTATGGACATTATCACTCTGTATGAACAAACAGAAGAACGGCTGAGAAGAGAAAAACAAAGACCCAGAGTAGCCTAATGTAAGTTTTTTTTATTTGGTTTGTTAATGCTGAATATACTTGTATCTCCACATAATTTGAGTGGCAAAAAAATCTAAAAGGTACAAAACAAAAACAACAAACATTTTCACTTAACTCTTCTTCTCATTCTATCTTTGTTATATCCACATCAAAAGGCTTTTTCTACATGGGCTTTCACATCGATTGGTTAAGGGGCTGTTTATTAAGAAGTCATCTTGGGCCAAGGGCTTACATTTACTCAGTCAGATTTCCAAACAAATACATAACTAATTGTGCTTGTTCAGTGCATAATAATTACTTGCATGATGGCATGTTTTGATCAGAAATCTTGCATGAATAATCATAGTCCACAAGACACTAATACTCAGACCACAACAGTGGCTCGATTATAGGTTTGAGGTTGTCCACTGTCAAAAATTCAAAGTTAGAAGTAAATCATTAGTATTATGATGAGAAACGTTGTGTCGAATGAATACCAACATTGTGGATTTTATTAGGAGAAATGCAAACTAGGAGAAATGCAAACTAATTGTATTGCTGCTATGGGATGCAGAAGAGATGGGATTGGATGTATTGAGTGTATTGAGTGGATTGTTTTAAGAGAAAAAAAATGACAATGTAAATCTTAAAAAGCTTATATTTATAATTTGTATGCTGCAATATCACTTACCTAATTGACCATGCCATCTGCCTTTGTTTTTACATTGGACGAGGGCATTGTGGGAGTGTCTATGTTGGTAGGGAATTGACAGGTGTAGCAAGCTAGTTTCAATTTCAGATTTTTCTCTAAGGCCAATTTAGACTGTTCTACAAGGTTTGACTGAGGAAGGAATGTTATATTTCTGTTTCCAATAACTGCTGTGTTTTATTTCTTTACCATGCGCTGATTCTTTTGTACATTTTGTGATGGTTTACTAGTCTGTATAATTTTAACTGGTATTTTCAGCCATATCTATGAGGGAGTTAATATTGGGCTAGGAAATTAGAGAGAAATAGAAATTGGTGTATAGGGATAATTATACGAGGAGAAGCCAAAGAGACCTGCCTTGTTACTCATTGTCACACTTTGTCCTTGGAATGGGAGTGGGTGAACAGTGCCCCCCTGCTGCCTATTCTGTTTTTTGCTGTCATTGTTAGACGGAGAGACCCTAGAAATATACGCAATGCTTGAAGAGTTCACCCCTTTATCTCAGGAGATATTACAGATGTATTATAATGAGCTCTGCAACTAATTGCAAGTGAATGTGATGATGAGAGTATTTATGAAAACGCTTTTTCCTATGATTTTGTGTGATATTATGCCACGCTGTTGGACAATGGTCTCGGCTGGCAATAGCTCGGGCAGCCAGTCTGTCAGAGGCCATTCGAGCTTCCTTAAAAAACATTTAGAAATATAGGGCAAGAAGCATCTCATTGAAACGGCAACATTTTGCTCGCTTGTAAGGGCAGCGTTTGTATAGGTAGCGGATTATATTTGTGTTTGTGTAGCTTTGGACTTAGGTCAGGTCTGAATAAAATATAACAATAATACTGCGCACCACAATAGCAACCAGAGGTACTTGGGAAACACTGTGAGGAGATGTCATGAGAGGTAATATGGATTTGTTTGTATGAGCAGCACACTAAGTTCTGTCAGAGGCAAACGGTATGTGAGCAATGGAGAGTAGGCCCCACAATCCAATATTTGTGAAAAATGTGCTCCAAAACCCCTCATCAGCCATTCACTCCACTTACGTAGAAAGCATACCGCGTAACAAATACCAAATAATGAACAGAGCAGACCCCAGGAAGAGTCGCTGCTGCCTTGGCAACAGCTAATGGGGATCCTAATAAAATACTAAAGGTTCTACACCCAAGCTTTTGCACTTTCTGGTGTGCAGTGATGTCACTTCCTGTTTATGAATAAATTCCCTTCTCAAGTTCTATAGTCCAGTTGCTGCATGAGATCTCCAAAATCATTGTGGGTGTTAACTTGAACCAAATAAAACTCTGAATGATAAGCATAAAAGCTACTGCCTTCCATTTGTCTCCATGCCCATCAAGGATATACATGTAGAGATGTGTAAACAGAACAAATAAAAAATATTACATACATCCATTAGATTTTTTTTTAAATAAAAACAATCTACAGTTCAGGCTATGTTGTAAATGGCACAAATTGTTGAAAAGTAACGAATTCACTTTTTAATAGACTATAAATAATGTAATATATCATTTTATTTTATGCGTGCATGCATGCTCCGTTTTTTGTAAATAAAGAAATACTTACAAAATGACTGCTATTAATCTAATAAGAAATATGAATACCCATAAATAGAATGGCTTCCAGCTGACACACTTTGTCACACTTGTTAGACTGTGACACATTTGTTAGATGGAGTAGATTTTTGGAGTCACTTTTCACATTAAAGAAGGGAGTAAAATAATCGATATTAAATAGCAAAAACAATTTGAAAATCCATATATAAATCAATACATATATAGAGCTATACTACATATATATATATATATATATATATATATATTAGAACTATGTGCTCAATTCAGTACCACAGACTGTAATAGCTCACATTTAATTTTTGTGTGCAATATGTTCAGTGAATGACCAAAACTCTGGCCTGCCCAGGATCTCAATGCACTGGGGACCAGCATACAATGCATGGTATTGTACTGGCTGCTTGCTGAGGATTGTGTAGCCTGCGTTGGTGAGAGGATTGCACTACCAGCACACCCTTTTGTACATGTGTGAAGATGTCTTGCCCACAACTTCCCACTGAATATAAACACACATACACATACGTACTGTACTGTACACACACACTGTCTGTCCTGAGACAAGCTGGTGCTGGCCGGTCAGTTTGCCCCTGAGCCTCAGGTCGCCTAGTGTGACAGATTTTTGCTTGTTTTAGCTCTGACCTTCCTCCATGTTCACCCTAAACACACACCAGTGCATTTTGGATTTAACATTTTATTTGGTTGTTATTTTCTTAACAATGTATCTGATGATTTCAAGTTTTATTGTCTTTGTTGTCTGTGTTTGTTTCTTGGTGCATAGCTGCCTATTTAGACTTTAAAATAAATAATTAAAGAGGATATCTCAAACCCATGGGTTTAGCGAATCCAAATGAAGCATGACGAAAACCATGGATTGCCAAAAATATTCAAAAATAACCAATAAACTCGGAAACAATATCACCTAGACTAGATCAACTGAATTAACATCATATAGAGTCATCTAGTACAAGTACTCTCTCTGTATTCTGTTCGATGATCATTTAGCTGGTGAGAGAGCTTGCCTTCTGTTTTACACTTGGGTTCAATTCTGATGTGGATTTATGAATTGATTTATGTAGCCTTTATTTTTTAGCATGACTGAGATCTTTTATTTAGTATTTTTTGCAGTTTAAAAAAAAAAAGAAAGCTTTTTGACTGTCGTTGTCTCTTGCCACTAATACAGTCAGAGAAAGGACCGTGTGTTGCACAATCATTTGGGACTTTAAATGAGAATCAGTGAAAGATTGTCTTCATTTGAGCACGAATCTATTCCCAAACAATAAAGCAGCCTTCCAGTTATGCTTCATAGTGGTGTCTTTTTTTCGAGAATATAATGAAATATAATTTATTTGACATAGGGGGGAAACTTTTAATCACAGACTTTAAAGGTCCAATTCAGCCGTTTTTATCTCAATATCAAATAATTTCTGTATAACAATTAAAGTACCTTGTTGTGGTTGTTTTCAATTAAAATGGAAAAACTCATAGTGTGGAAATATATATAAAACACAAGAAAATCATGTTTTTGACTGCACTGTGCCTTTAAAAGTAATATCACTGTATTGAATGGGTATGAAGTAAAGAAGACCACTAGCACTATACACAGTATAGAGATGATAAACTAGCATTTCTTAATTAGGCAACACCAGAAAATTTTAATCAAAATCAAATCAAATGTTATTTGTCACATGCTTCGTAGACAACAGGTATAAAGCCTAGTCATTTGAATCTGATATCACAGCAAGGTCAGTGGTGGATCTTGTCTGCAAGAATCTAACCACTAACTGGCCATACCTTTATTAAAAGGAAAGTACCTCAAGTAGCACAACATGTGTGGTGTGCTGTGTAGTGCAGTAGTGTGAACTGAGATGTGTGTGTGTGTGTGTGTGTGTGTGTGTGTGTGTGTGTGTGTGTGTGTGTGTGTGTGTGTGTGTGTGTGTGTGTGTGTGTGTGTGTGTGTGTGTGTGTGTGTGTGTGTGTGTGTGTGTGTGTGTGTGTGTGTGTTTTAAAGTAGCCCACTGAATGAGTGAGGAGAGGGAAGGAAAGAGGGCGGGGGTAAAAACGGCACTGCAGTGCAGATAGACGAATGCAGTGGCCTGGGCTGAGTCAGCAGCAGCCTGCTCTCAATAGACTTCTGTATACCTCCCTCGCTCCCACTCCCACAGCCTACTGCACACAGGGGAAGGGGGGAGGAAGTAAGAGAGAAAAAGTACATGAGAAGTAGGAAGACTGAGAGAGGGGAGATGTTGGAATTGATTCATGTGACAAATGTAGGCAATGTATTTCAATGTCAAGAATACCTGGGAATATCTAAACTACAGTAGTATTTCAATATGCAATTGTAGATTCCTAAACCATACTCACAAACGGATACATTTTGTAATAGATATAATATATATATATAATGCTAGTTTAACATGCCAGATATATAATAGTGGTATTTATTCACCTCTGTGACCGTTTCCTCCCCCCCTATCTTTCTCTCCTCCCCCATCCACCTCTTCTTGTTTTCCATTATTTTATTAAATAGAAAGCCTAACCAGCAGCTGGGGTGGATCGGGGAGGGGTCGGGTCAGGAGTTAAGAGATCGAGGGCCTATAAATCACAAAATTAGACAATATTCTGTAGGGGAGCAGGAGGATGAGTGCACGCACGAGTGTGTCGATGCCTCTTAAATGGTACCCAATCCCCTATATAGTGCACTACTTTTGACCAGAGCCATATATGGGCCCCGGTCCAAAGAAGTCATTAAGTCACTTAGTTGGGTTGTTTTCTTTAAAACTGCTGGGTTATTTTTTGTTCGTTTTGGTGTTCGGCAGCGTCCAGCAGTTTTTTTTTTCCAGCTGTTCGTGCAAACACATTTCTTTCTTTAGGCTAGTCGAAGTTCGGTAGCTGAAGACTACACCCCTTCGTCAGTGAAAAGTCAATAGTAGGGATTCTTCAATTAAGTGTTTGTTGTAATTCAACGACAGATGACTCGTTTTCTTGCACATTTTTTCACTTGAGAAATACTGCACCAAACATCTTACGAAAATGTAAAATTTCCAACCAAAAAGACTCCAAAAAGTATCTGAATTAATTATATTAGATAAATTCAGACTATTTTGAGGAAGTGTACTTTTGCTACAGCATCAAACATTCAGAAAGACCCAGCTGCTTGGTCAACCCAGCCTGAGAGTAAGAAATTCCCAGCTGATGGTTAAATTAACCTATGTTTGGGTAATCCAAACAACCCACGCAACCCAAAATAACTCAGCATGTGGTCTATCCAATATTTACCTATTGCAGGGTTACCAAAAAAACTAAATTGGGTTGTTTTAAACCCAGCATCTTTTTGAGTGTAGGGAATAGGGTGCAGTTTGTTTTGGAGATGCAAAGATGAATGGAGGCAGTCAGTGACATGTCTCCTCCCTCCATGGGATGGTGAGCACGTTCTATGCCACATACAATTCAGCATGACCTACTAGACAGGGTGGGTTCTCCCTCTGAGGACTCAGTGTGGGCTTTAATGAGGCAGAACATTAGCTCAATCGCTTTAAATGGGTGGAGGCTAGCACAGCTGAGCCTTTACACAACCCACCTCTCTCAACTCCCATACTGGTCCTCAGAAAGCAAAAGCAAAGGGAAGGTAGACGGCATGGGGGAGAGAGTAAAGAGAAGGCAGGGGGTGGGGGGCTTTGATTCTCATATCTAAAGGAAGCCCATCATGAAAAAGATGCCAAAATGAAACTTAAGAATGGGAAGCATAGAAATAGTGCCCATTGAACAGATCTAGCGCTTCTTAGACTTGCTTTCTCTGAGAATGACAGATATATATTATACATTTCTATGTGAATTTGGTCAGGTTGCCCAAAAAGGTACATATTGCAACTTTAACTAACAAGTTAGCTAGCTAGCTAACCTTGTGCGTGCACATTTACAATAAGCCTACCAGACATCCCGGGAGCAGCAAGAAATGGGTTGTTTGCCAGAGTTCATCTTATTTAGCTAGCTAGTTAGCTATGGACTCAAGGCCTTTAATATGATGGGTTTTATTGTGACATGACTGCTCACCTTATCAAAACCTCAACCGAGAATTCGTAATGTGAATTTTTTATTCTCTTTCGAGTACCCGACATCAAAGAGACCAGCACTGGTCTGAAGTGGATTGAAATAGGCTTAACGACCTTCACCGGTACACAGCAAATTGGCCAATGTTACCTTACTCAAATACTTCTAGTAAGTTGAACTCAAAATCAATGAAAGTCATTATTACTTCAAATATTTATGTGGTACTGACTAAAAACTAAGCGAAAAAGTCACATCAACAAAACATTTTTTTGAACAGTCAAAATCATGTTTTTCATGATATTGCATGATATTTGAAGGAAACCAGATGAAAGTATGATGACCAAAGTAAGAAAAATGCCTTTTTCTTCTACATTGATGAAGTTTGACCATAAAGTTACTGGTCCCCTCCCCCCATGTCCAGAACCATACAACATTTTCCCTAAAGTAACTGTGTCACGTCCAGGCCAGAGTTTTAGGCTGGCGTGTTTAGGTTTCGTTTTTGGTGTAGGGTTTTTGAGTTCTAGGTGTTCTATTTCTATGTTGGGGTAATGGTTCCCAATTAGAGGCAGCTGTGTGTCGTTGTCTCTAATTGGGAACCATATATATGTTTGGGGTTTTCATTTAGGTTTTGTGGGTTATTGTTTAGACATAGCTTTGTTCGTGTTGTCAGTCTATGGTTTATGTTACGATCTTCGTTTCTTGTTTTTCCCCAGTTACGTTACGTTCAATAAAAATGTATACTGGATGCCTCGCTGCGCCTTGGTCTGTCCCGCATGGAGATCGTGACAAACTGTTGGAATTTTCATTGGGAAGGAAGATAAAAGCAATCACATTTTCGAAAGCAATCACATTTGCATGGGAAAACACATAATCTTACCAATTACTACACATGGTTAATAACGTCACTTTTGTTTTGAGCCAACTTCGCCATGGACTTTGAACAGGGCACCTGGCTCACGCCCGGGAGGCAGACTGGTTCCAAATCGAATGCAATCAACTTTCAGACTATGCAAAACACCAATGGTTTCATGATGGTAAATAAGTACCGCCTTGTAACCAATATCGGAGAAGGTGTGTTTGCAAAGGAGCATGGTTTATATAGCTAGATAGCTACTACCGGTGCCAAAATGTGACAGTAGGGTGTCAGCAAATATAAATAAAATGTTGCCCTATTCATCTTTGGCAAAGATACTTATATGTTTCCCATTTCATCTGTGTCTGATGTTAGCTAGTTACTGGATAGCTAGTCTAAGTATCACCCATGAATACTAAGCATTCAACACTATTGAATTGCTTCTAGTTTCTCTGTCCATCACTCTCCCACTCTATGTTGTTTCGAGAGCCCCATAAGGTTCTCCACTGCACTGAAATACACAAATTGTGGTTTTGTGCTGTGCATTATACACAAATTGTGCTGTGCATTATAAAAACGTTTTTCTATTTCGATTTTTGGGGATTTGCTTTGATGTGCTCACAAGATGTGCTGATGTCACTGAGAACTCTGTATCCGGTGTGCTTGCCATGCCATGTCAGAAACATGACGATTTCTCTGGGACACATGTTTGTCACATTGACATTGTAAAATAAATATTATGACATCATAGGGATACAGGGAGGAGTTGGTATCACACAGAAATACCGGTGCAGCAGGTAGCCTAGTGGTTAGAGTAATCGAAAGGTTGCTGGATCGAATCCCCGAGCTGACAAGATAAAAACCCACGTCCCCGGTAGGCTGTCATTGCAAATAAGAATTTGTTCTTAACTGACTTACCTAGTTAAATAAAAAAATAAATAAAAAATGTCACAGAGGTGGCAGGTAGCCTAGCGGTTAATAGCTTTGGGCCAGTAACCGAAAAGTTGCTGGGATGAATCCAGAGCCAACTAGGTGAAAAATCTGCTGATGTGCCCTTGAGCAAGGCTTTACCCTATCACCAAATTAGCTTGAGATAATTTTACTGCAACACTGCATCCAAGTTGCTTGACATAGGCCTTTCAAAGAGCTGTCAGTCAATGCAAGCTCATGAATATAAGCTCCCGACCCACTCAGCCTGTCTTTTCAAACTTCCCTGGTATTTAGCCATGAGAGAAAAATTACTTTTCAGAATGACTGTTCAGGACATTTAAGTCAGTGTTTCCCAACTGGGGGAAAGTCCCTCGGTGGTACATGGGAAGATAAAAATATAAAATAATAAAGTAATAAAATATTACAAAAAAATACATATTCAAGTTATTTAAATCTTAATAGGCAGGAAAACATTTACTAAGGTCACTGGTGTGAAATATCGGTTATTTTATATTTATAGGCCTACTTTTTTACTTTAATTATTTCAGTGCATGTGCATTGAACTGCGTTGAAGTGCACATGATCCTTTTCTGGTATCCTCTCAGAAACTATGATTGACAAGACAGCAGCTGATGAACTGAAGACTGTACCATTGTCAAATAACACAGTGTGCCATAGGATCGATGACATGAGCGTTGATATTGTTGATCAGTGGTGATGTTTTTTAAATTACGGTCTATTTTCTCTGCAGTTGGAGAATCAACTGATGTGTTTGTGCGATACAGAAACATTTTGGAAATTAATTAGCACATTCTGTTCTGCAAGAAGCTAACGGGGAGAACTACAGGTGAGGATGTGTTTCACGTTATTCAAAGCTTTTTCTCAGATCACAATCTGGATTGGAAATCCTGTGTTCATGTGTGCATGCATCGTGCTGCATCAATACCTGGGAGAGTGAAATTATTAATTGCTCACAGAAAGAAGGTAAATCCCACTGCATCATTCACAGAGAGGCATTTGCCAGCAAGAGAATGAGTCCTGAATTACATGATGTTTTGAATGACGCATTGTAAGTGATTAATTTTATCCAGTCCAGGCCTCTAAATTACAGACTGTTTGAAAGGCTCTGTGATGACAGTAGGACTGAGCAACAGCAGCTACTACTTCACACCGATGTTGGTTGGCTATCCAGAGGGAAAACGCTAAAGAAGTGATTTTCTGTCTGAGCACTCACACCCCCTTGTGGTTATGTTAGAGGACAGATGGGGGAGCCCGCCTTGCCTATCTAGCTGATGTGTTCAGGAAACTGAATAACCTGATTCTAACTATGCAAGGTAAAGACACACATTCCAAGCATGTATGACAAAGTGTGTGGATTCATGAAGAATATTAAAAATATTAAACTCTGGGAGAGGAAATGTGAAAATGGGGATATACGTTGTTTCCAGCAGCTTGACACCTACCTTTCTACAGGTGATGTTGACAGAGCTCCTATGTTGCAAATAGTTAGCTCACATTTATCTATACTCAACAGTGAGTTCAATTCCTACTTCCCTGACATTGAAAACAAGTCTGCCAAACTTGACTGGGTGCGAAAACCCACATTTATGTCAAATTTATGAATCACGCCGGTCGCAGATGCATGAGTGGGTACTTCAGGCCAGTCAGTGTTTTAGGGGTACAGGGGTACAGTACACCAAAAAATTGGGAACCACTGCTTTAACATTTGTGTTTTTGCATGTACCGTGAGTGATTGAATAATCTCATGCTACACAAAGATACATTTTTACATTTTATATAAATTTTTATAAACTAATCCAATCATTTAGTTAGATTTGTTTTCACCCGTTACTGAAATGGTTGTTCCATTCCATGAAAAGGTCAACTGTTGGCTATCCTAACTCTAAATTCATTAATAAATCACACAAGAACACAGATAATAAAAACCTTGGCTAAAAATCTAATTGCAGCAGAGAACGCTTTTTGTTGTTGATGTGACATCTCGTTTAGTTAATGACTTTCATTTCTAGTGTTTATTCCGGTGTTAAATTAAATCTGTGCCAAATGAACACTCATTGGTGTAAAAAAAACAGTGTTGGTGTTAATAACCAGCATTAAACCAAAACCATGCCCATCTTTATCCTTTTTCCCAGCATGCTCTTTTGAACGTTTTTTACAATCGTTTTTTCAGCATCTATGTTTTTCGATCTAAATGATTGGATTAGTTTAGATAAATGTGTGGTATTTATCTTTGTGTAGCATAAGATTCATCAATAAATCACTCAAAAACACAGATATTAAAAACAATTCCAAAAATATACCTGCAGTAGACAAAAGCTGGGACAAAAGTTAATTCGTATCATAACTTTAAAAAATTGTTGATGTGACATCTCACTTAGTTAATGACTTTTCATTTCTAGTGTTTATTCATTTAACTCTGTAACACTCATTGGTGTAAATTAACAACTCAAGAACCCCAATGCTGATGTTAATAACCAGTGTTCAACCAAAACCACGCCCATCATTATCCTATTTCCCAACATTAATTTTTGATTAATTAATGTTATGCTACTCAAAAATAACTAATCCAACTGGTCTGGTCTGGTTCTGCTTGTCTGGTGATGACCTGTTTAAGGGGAGGAAGGACAACCTCAGAGCAAGCAGACACACCTAGTAGCCCGTGACCTGGAGGTCTATGGAGGCTTCTGGTATAGGTTGGTGTCTTTGGTCATTCCTCTGCTCCTCTGGTTCTGGTGGTGGTTTGTGTGGCATCTTATTCTGTTGGTCTGCTCTGGGGGGGTTGGCGGTCAGCTGGTCCTGGTCTAGTAAGCGGTGGCCCGAAGAGGGCAGATGTAAAAAAAGAAAGGCAGAGGAGGAGGGCTGCAGGCTAAGCGTAGAGGGAGTAAGGCTCGCCTCAGCAGCACTCTACTCAATGTGAGTCCTGCAGTCTGTCGTCGTCTCCTCCTCAAACAGCTGGTCTGGTTCTGGATGCTGGGGTGGTCCGTGGACTGGGGGGTCAGGTCGGGCCAGGTCAAGCCACTGTTACCTTTCCGTCTTCCCCAATCCTTCCAGCAATTCTGGTCTTGAATGCTGGACCAGAGAAACAGCCGCGGTCAAGCCAGTGTTACTGTTGCTGGAGGAGGAGTGGACCCTGGGGGGCTCTCTCTGGTTAGGCTCCAACACCACCAGAGCAGATGGGGTTGGCATATTTGTGACCAACGCCTACCTCCAACTGAAGTCCAGCAGGGTAGTCAGGAGCAGGAGAATCCTGCTCTTAGACTTTGATATTTAGGGTTCGCATCTGAGGGTCATCAATGGGGAGAGTATCCCTCTTCAAACAGCTTCGGTCACTCCTGCTCACCCCCACACTAGTCCTTGTGGGGGAGAGACTTAAATTGTGCCCTCCAAGACGAAGACCACTGCAGGCCCAGGAGAGACCGTAGCACACAGGAACTATAATCAATCATCGATGAGTTCTCTCTTACAGACGAAGGTGGCACCTCCCCTCCAACACCAACGTGAGTGAGTTCCTTCGGTTCTTCTTACTCCATGTTCTTGCTCTCGCCAGGTCTGAGAATGTGCTCCCTGACAAGCCAAGTGGTGCACTTCTCAGACCACAGGATGCTGATCGTGTCTGTAGTTTAGGAAGGCCTAGTGAGAGTAGGTAGGGGTTGCTGGAGGATGAATACATCTTTGACGTGTACGATCACATATTTGTGATCATTGTTGAGTGGTCCCTATAGTGTACGATCACAAATATATGATTGGAACGGTAGCAGCAGAACGTATGATGTAACAAATGTGTCTAAACAATGTTTTGTACTGATGGGAAAAAAGGTCTTAACAAATGTATTCTTCAAGCCATGTTTGTTTATGTTTGACTTGGCAAAAACTCCCTAATCCCAGAATGCCATTCACTATAAGATGCAAATAACATCAAAGTCAATGATGGCTGCGCCCATTGCCTGAAAAATGTTAACTTAGTTTAGCCACTTCTTTCAGCATATTACAAAACTTCAATGTACTTGTTTCAGTGTATACAAGAACCGGAGCACATGCCTTGACACGTTGTTTACTGTTTTTGACAAAGCAAAAAAAGGTTATCCCCTCACAGATCACCCCAAAGACAAGCCTACTGCCTAGCCTAACCATAGTGCGAAACCTATTGTTTTTGCAGGGTTCATTTCATTTGTGTGGGGTTTTAAATGGGTGGTAGAAATGGGGGAAGGTATCATGGGGGATATGATGCAGGAAATATTACTATGATGGGGGATTTATCAATAAATGGGGGGCACACACAGGAGAAGTTTATACGCTAAATAAAAATAAAACCCCTGGTAAGGGGGGTCTGAGCTAGCAACCCTGAGATACCAAAGTTACATCTGTGCATAGACGACAACTGGGAACTCGGAAAAAAGCAAGCTCAGACTGGGAAAAATCGCTTTGAACGGTTATCCAACTCGGAATTCCAACTCGGGAACTGTTTCTAGAGCGCCAACTTTCCGACTCTAAGATCACTGACGTCGTGATTGGAACTAGTATTTTTCAGAGTTCCCAGTTGTATTGAAAGCACCATAAGTCAGTTGAGTGAACTATCCCTTGTTATAACATCTTTGGTCTGACAGATGTTTATTTGACAACCAGAATGCATTGTATGATGTCAACAAACACAGCACCACACATAGCCGGCAAATAGCTTAGCATTAGCTCATCATAATCAGTACAACGTTCAAAAAAGTATTTTACACACATCATACATGTCCATTACAATCTATGCAGGAATTAGAATGCATGATTTGTCACAAGTACTAGAAAACATAAATAAAACAGTAAATACATTATGATCCATACATACATACAGTGTGCTACAGTAGAAACAATATACAGAAAATAAGCCACTCACTTTGATAGGAACGCACACATGACCAAAGTCCAATTTGTAAGGAAAACAACAATGATGGCAATGCGGGCGTCAGCAAGAAAATGTGCCATGGGAAAAAGTTTGTGCAAGTCCTGTTCTGACTAGAGATGCGCAACGTCTTCATTCAAATCAAATCAAATCAAATCAAATCAAATCAAATTTTATTTGTCACATACACATGGTTAGCAGATGTTAATGCGAGTGTAGCGAAATGCTTGTGCTTCTAGTTCCGACCATGCAGTAGTATCTAACAAGTAATCTAACAAATTCACAACAACTACCTTATACACACAAGAGTAAAGGAATGAATACGAGTATGTACATATAAATATATGGATGAGCGATGGCTGACCGGCATAGGCAAGATGCAGTAGATGGTATGGAGTACAGTATATACACATATATATGAGATGAGTAATGTAGGATATGTAAACATTATATAAATGGCATTGTTTAAAGTGGCTAGTGATACATTATTTCATCCAATTATAATTATTAAAGTGGCTAGAGATTTGGGTCGATGACCGAACGGCATAGGCAAGATACAGTAGATGGTTTAGAGTACAGTGTATACATTTGATATGAGTATGTCGGATACGTAAACATTATATACAAAATTGTTTAAAGTGGCTAGTGATACATTTGTTACATCCAATTCCTATGTATAAAGTGGCTAGAGATTTAAGTCAGTATGTTGGCAGCAGCCACTCAATGTTAGTGATGGCTGTTTAACAGTCTGATGGCCTTGAGGTAGAAGCTGTTTTTCAGTCTCTCGGTCCCAGCTTTGATGCACCTGTACTGACCTCGCCTTCTGGATGATAGCGGGGTGAACAGGCAGTGGCTCGGGTGGTTGTTGTCCTTGATGATCTTTTTGGCCTTTCTGTGACATCGGGTGGTGTAGGTGTCCTGGAGGGCAGGTAGTTTAACCCGGTGATGCGTTGTGCAGTCCTCACTACCCTCTGGAGAGCCTTACGGTTGTGGGCGGAGCAGTTGCCGTACCAGGCGGTGATACAGCCCGACAGGATGCTCTCGATTGTGCATCTGTAAAAGTTTGTGAGTGATTTTGGTGACAAGCCAAATTTCTTCAGCCTCCTGAGGTTGAAGAGGCGCTGTTGCGCCTTCTTTACCACGCTGTCTGTGTGGGTGGACCAATTCAGTTTGTCCGTGATGTGTACGCCGAGGAACTTAAAACTTTCCACCTTCTCCACTACTGTCCCCTCGATGTGGATAGGGGTGCTCCTCTCCTGTTTCCTGAAGTCCACGATCATCTCCTTTGTTTTGTTGACATTGAGTGAGAGGTTATTTTCCTGACACCACACTCCGAGGGCCCTCACCTCCTCTCTGTAGGCCGTCTCGTCGTTGTTGGTAATCAAGCCTACCACTGTAGTGTCGTCAGCAAACTTGATGATTGAGTTGGATGCGTGCTTGGCCACGCAGTCATGGGTAAACAGGGAGTACAGGAGAGGGCTGAGAACGCACCCTTGTGGGGCCCCAGTGTTGAGGATCAGCGGGGTGGAGATGTTGTTTCCTACCCTCACCACCTGGGACCGGCCCGTCAGGAAGTCCAGGACCCAGTTGCACAGGGCTGGAGTCGAGACCCAGGGTCTCGAGCTTAATGACGAGCTTGGAGGGAACTATGGTGTTAAATGCTGAGCTGTAGTCGATGAACAGCATTCTTACATAAGTATTCCTCTTGTCCAGATGGGTTAGGGCAGTATGCAGTGTGATTGCGATTGGCTCGTCTGTGGACCTATTGGGACGGTAAGCAAATTGGAGTGGGTCCAGGGTGTCTGGCAGGATGGAGGTGATATGATCCTTGACTAATCTCTCAAAGCACTTCATGATGACGGAAGTGAGTGCTACGGGCGATAGTCATTTAGCTCAGTCACCTTAGCTTTCTTGGGAACAGGAACAATAGTGGCCCTCTTGAAGCATGTGGGAACAGCAGACTGGGATAGGGACTGATTGAATATGTCCGTAAACACACCAGCCAGCTGGTCTGCGCATGCTCTGAGGACACGGCCAGGGATGCCATCTGGGCGGCAGCCTTGCGAGGGTTAACACATTTAAATGTTTTTCTCACATTGGCTGCGGTGAAGGTGAGCCCGCAGGTTTTGGTAGCGGGCCGTGTCGGTGGCACTGTATTGTCCTCAAAGCGAGCAAAGAAGTTGTTTAGTTTGTCTGGGAGCAGGACGTCATGGTCCGCGACGGGGCTGGTTTTCTTTTTGTAGTCCGTGATTGACTGTAGACCCTGCCACATTCCTCTTGTGTCTGAGCCATTGAATTGTGACTCTACTTTGTCTCTATATTGACGCTTAGCTTGTTTGATTGCCTTGCGGAGGGAGTAGCTGCACTGTTTGTATTCAGTCATGTTTCCGGTAGCCTTTACCTGGTTAAAAGCAGTGGTTCGCGCTTTCAGTTTTGCGCGAATGCTGCCATCAATCCATGGTTTCTGGTTGGGGAAGGTTTTGATATTTGCTATGGGTACAACATCACCAATGCATTTGCTAATAAACTCGCTCACCGAATCAGCGTATACATCAATGTTGTTGTCAGATGCTATCCGGAACATATCCCAGTCCACGTGCTCGAAGCAATCTTGCAGCATGGAATCAGATTGGTCGGACCAGCGTTGAACAGACCTGAGAACGGGCGTTTCCTGTTTTAGTTTCTGTTTGTAGGCTGGGAGCAACAAAATGGAGTCATGGTCAGACTTGCCGAAAGGAGGGCGGAGAATAGCCTTGTATGCATCACGGAAGTTGGAATAACAGTGGTCCAGGATTCTTGATCTGGGGAAACTGTCCATGTACAACCAAGAAAAAGTGTGACACCAATCAAGCCCTTGAGGACTGGACTTGCTCACCCCTGGTCTAGACAGAGTCACAGAGGGTGGCGAGAGCGAGAACCCCGACCTAAGCGCAGAGGAGCTCACCTGGGCTGTGCGCTCCCTGAACAAACACAAAGCAACAGGACCGGACAGGATCCCAGGACGGTTCTATCAGACCTTATAGAATCTCCTCAAGGACAACGTGGGGTGGTCTTGAGAGCAGGATACAGGGAAAAGAGGCAGGGTGGGTCCATGCAACAGAGTACAGTCTCTCTTATCCCAAAGAAAGGGGAATTCAAGGACCTCCGGAACTGGTGCCCCATCAACCTCCTCTCCATCAACTACAATGACCATGACCAAGGCCCTCACCTACCCTCAGTAATAGCCCCAGACCAGACCTGCAGCATCCCCGGTAGGTCCATTAATGACAACCTGCTCCTGATGAGAGATCTCATCCGGCACTCCAAGGAGTGGAGGTCCCCTTTGGGCCTTCTCAGCCTAGTCCAGAAGAAGGCTTTTGACAGGGTTAGCCATGGCTTCCTGCAGAGGGTGCTAACCAACCAAGATTAACTTCCCCCAACACCCCATCCACTAGACTGAACTCTGCTACCAGAACATCACAAGCAGAGTTCTGGTAAACAACACCCTCACAGACCCATTCCCCCATCAGATCCGACGTACGCCAAGGTAGCCCCTCTGCTATATGTCATCTACCTAGAGCCTTTCCTCCAGAAGATCAGGTCAACACCAGAAATCTTTAGCTAATAGAGGCCAGAGGCCCAGGGGGAGAGGCTCAAAGTGGCAGTGGTGGCATACATGGACGACCATCGGCGGCACAGATAGTGTTGTGGAAAACATTGAGTCAAATATTTGCACAGATCCCGGAACTTGTAGATTTAGTTATACTTTATTACAATCGTAACAGAGCCGAGAAATTCCATGGAACAGCTGAGATCTCTTATCACACAGCCCTGCCTTTATAGTATTCTGTCTTCACATAACGTATAGAATCCCCTCCCCTCTATACGAAAATAACTAATCTTGACCTTTCTCCACCATTATCTTTCCGTCTCAGTTCTTGCTTCTTAATGCCCACATCTGACAGCTGTCTAGGTTATAATGGCAGCGGGGCCCTGTTCATATATGTTCCATTCCTTATATACAGTGGGGAAAAAAAGTATTTAGTCAGCCACCAATTGTGCAAGTTCTCTCACTTAAAAAGATGAGAGAGGCCTGTAATTTTCATCATAGGTACACTTCAACTATGACAGACAAAATGAGGAAAAAAAAATCCAGAAAATCACATTGTAGGATTTTTAATGAATTTATTTGCAAATTATGGTGGAAAATAAGTATTTGGTCACATACAAACAAGCAAGATTTCTGGCTCTCACAGACCTGTAACTTCTTCTTTAAGAGGCTCCTCTGTCCTCCACTCGTTACCTGTATTAATGGCACCTGTTTGAACTTGTTATCAGTATAAAGACACCTGTCCACAACCTCAAACAGTCACACTCCAAACTCCACTATGGCCAAGACCAAAGAGCTGTCAAAGGACACCAGAAACAAAATTGTAGACCTGCACCAGGTTGGGAAGACTGAATCTGCAATAGGTAAGCAGCTTGGTTTGAAGAAATCAACTGTGGGAGCAATTATTAGGAAATGGAAGACATACAAGACCACTGATAATCTTCCTCGATCTGGGGCTCCACGCAAGATCTCACCCCGTGGGGTCAAAATGATCACAAGAACGGTGAGCAAAAATCCCAGAACCACACGGGGGACCTAGTGAATGACCTGCAGAGAGCTGGGACCAAAGTAACAAAGCCTACCATCAGTAACACACTACGCCGCCAGGGACTCAAATCCTGCAGTGCCAGACGTGTCCCCCTGCTTAAGCCAGTACATGTTCAGGCCGTCTAAAGTTTGCTAGAGAGCATTTGGATGATCCAGATGAGGATTGGGAGAATGTCAGATGAAACCAAAATAGAACTTTTTGGTAAAAACTCAACTCGTCGTGTTTGGAGGACAAAGAATGCTGAGTTGCATCCAAAGAACACCATACCTACTGTGAAGCATGGGGTGGAAACATCATGCTTTGGGGCTGTTTTTCTGCAAAGGGACCAGGACGACTGATCCGTGTAAAGGAAAGAATGAATGGGGCCATGTATCGTGAGATTTTGAGTGAAAACCTCCTTCCATCAGCAAGGGCATTGAAGATGAAACGTGGCTGGGTCTTTCAGCATGACAATGATCCCAAACACACCGCCCGGGAAACGAAGGAGTGGCTTCGTAAGAAGCATTTCAAGGTCCTGGAGTGGCCTAGCCAGTCTCCAGATCTCAACCCCATAGAAAATCTTTGGAGGGAGTTGAAAGTCCGTGTTGCCCAGCGACAGCCCCAAAACATCACTGCTCTAGAAGAGATCTGCATGGAGGAATGGGCCAAAATACCAGCAACAGTGTGTGAAAACCTTGTGAAGACTTACAGAAAACATTTGACCTCTGTCATTGCCAACAAAGGGTATATAACAAAGTATTGAGATAAACTTTTGTTATTGACCAAATACTTATTTTCCACCATAATTTGCAAATAAATTCATAAAAAATCCTACAATGTGATTTTCTGGTTTTTTTTTCCTCATTTTGTCTGTCATAGTTGAAGTGTACCTATGATGAAAATTACAGGCCTCTCTCATCTTTTTAAGTGAGAGAACTTGCACAATTGGTGGCTGACTAAATACTTTTTTTCCCCACTGTAGCCATTCTGTCTCAGCACTTCAAAGCGGACAGTCTAAATACTTCCTGCAAATAATGGAAATGTAATCATAGTCATGCTCCATCGCCAACAAAGGTGTTGGACGACTACTGTGCAGCCACTGGGGTAAGAGTGAACTGTTCCTGTCACAGGACTGGCATGAGACTCACCACCTCTTTCCCAGTCAAAACAAAGACCATTAAGCTGCTGGGGGGTCACTTTCCAGAGGGATGGAAGTGGCCATTCACCACCTTCAACTGAAAATCTGAGAATGGAGCACATGGTCCCTCACAATGACGGATAAGATCCTGGTCCTGAAAACAATCGTTCTCGACATTCTCCTGTACCTAGGCAGGGTGTTCCCCCAGACAGAGCGACCATCAAGAAGATCGAACTCATGATGTTCACTTTTGTCTGGGGTAGCCAGATGGAGCGACTTAAGTGCAGCAACCTGTACAAAGCAGTTGAAGAATGGGGGGAAGGGGGTCCCAGACATTATTAACGTCATTAGGGCACAGGGACTATCCAACTTGGTTACCAACACAGAATAGAATAAAACTTTATTGTTCATCCAGGATGGACATTTTTTCTTTAGCGTTGCCTTCCATTAAAAGGATCACATACACATACAGTGCATTCGGGAACTATTCAGACCCCTTCACTTTTTCTAACTTTTGATACGTTACAGCCTTATTCTAAAGTGTATTAAATTGTTTTTTTCCCCTCGTCAATGTACACACAATACCTACACACAACAATAATGTTTGAAAATGTATTTAAAATTAAAAAAGTATTCAGACCCTTTACTCAGTACTTTGTTGAAGCACCTTTGGCAGCGATTACAGCCTTGAGTCTTCTTGGATATGACGCTACAAGCTTGGCACACCTGTATTTGGGGAGTTTCTCCCATTCTTCTCTGCAGATCCTCTCAAGCTCTGTCAGGTTGGTTGGGGAGCGTTGCTGCACAGCTATTTTCAGATCTCTCCAGAGATGTTCGATTGGGTTCAAGTCTGGGCTTTGGCTGGGTCACTCAAGGACATTCAGGGACTTGTCCCGAAGCCACTCCTGCGTTGTCTTGGCTGGGTGCTTAGGGTCATCGTTCTGATGGAAGGGGAACCATCACCCCAGTTTCAGGCCCTGGGCGCTCTAAGCAGGTTTTCATCAAGGATCTCTCTGTGCTTTGCTCCGTTCATCTTTTCCATCTAGTCTCTCAGTCCCTACTACTGAAAACATCCCCACATGATGCTGCCACCACCGCGCTTCACCGTAGGGATGGTGCCAGGTTTCCTCCAGACATGACGCCTGGCATTCAGGCCAAAGAGTTCAATCTTGGTTTCATCAGACCAGAGAATCTTGTTTTTCATGGTCTGAGAGTAATTTAGGCGCCTTTTGGAAAACTCCAAGTGGGCTGTCATGTACCTTTTACTGAGTAGTGGCGTCCATCTGGCCACTCTACCACAAAGGCCTGATTGGTGGCGTGCTGCAGAGAAGGTTGTCCTTCTGGAAGGTTCTCCACACTCCATAGAGAAACCCTGGAGCTCTGTCAGAGTGACCATCGGGTTCTTGGTCACCTCCCTGACCAAGGCCCTTCTCCCCTGATTTCTCAATTTGGCCAGGTGGCCAGCTTTAGGAAGAGTCTTGGTCGTTCCAAACTTCTTCGTTTAAGAATGGATGAGGCCACTGTTCTTGGGGACCTTCAATGCTGAAAAAAAAAATTGCTACCCTTCCCCAGATCTGCGCTCCAACACAATTCTGTCTCGGCACTCAACAGACAATTCCTTCGACCTCATGGCTTGGTTTTTGCTCTCACATGCACTGTCAACTGAGGGACCTTATATAGACAGGTGTGTGCCTTTTATTAATCATGTCCACTAAATTGAATTTACCACAGGTGGACTCCAATAATGTTGTAAAAAAATCTGAAGGATGATCAATGGAAACAGGATGCACCTGAGCTCAATTTGGAGTCTCATAGCAAAGGGTCTGAATACTTATATAAATGATTTATTTATTTTTTGCAAAAATGTCTAGAAACCTGTTCTTTTTGGTTGCCTCGTTGAACAGACTGCTCAAATGTGCCTGTGGTCTACCAATTACTTTGCGGGCTGTGTTTACTATTCTGGTAAGTTTGCTTTTGCTCCTCACTCTCAGATTACCATACCAGACTGTCATATTGAACATGAGGATGCTCTCCACCAAGCTGCTGTATACCCTCTCCAGACCATGCCCCCAGCACCATCTAAGGCTGATGGACACATCTTCTACTCTCACCCCCACCTTTCTCTCTCTCTCCATTTCTCTCTTCCCCTACCTCCCTATGCACCTATCAGACTCACAGAACTGGCACCAGCCCAGAACCCGGAACTATTCACCCCCTACAAGAAGGCAGAGGAGGGACAAAAGTTCAGACCTTCACCCGGAGTGAGCAGACCACAGGGAAGTGCCACCACTGACCTCCAGGTCTAGGGCTTCCTTGTGTGTCTTCTTGCTACCCAGGTTGTCCTCCCCCCTCTATAGATTCAGCACCAGTCCCATTCCCAGCATCAGCACTGACACAGCTTCCTGATTACAGTACCAGCACCAGAGCACCATACGAGGCATGGAGGAGGAACCAAACATCTAACCTTCACCAGGCTAGTGCCACCATTGACCTCCAGGTCTAGGGGTCCCTGGTGTGTCTGCTTGATCCTCAGGTTGTCCTTCCTCCCCTTTGCAGACCCAGTTGCAGTAACCAGAACCCGGTTTCCAGCACCAGACCACCAGACGAGGCGTGGAGGAGGGACCAAAGATCAGACCTTCACCCGGATTGAGCAGGCCACAGGAGAGTACCATCCGGTCTGGGGCTCTCTTGTGTTTCTTTCTCCTCGGGTTGTCCTTCCTCCCCTCTGCAGATCCAACACCAGTCTCAGTTCAAGGTCCAACACCAGAACACCAGACGAGGTGCGGAGGATGGACCAAACATCTAACCTTCACCCAGAGAAGGCGGGCCACAGGAGAGTGTCACCATTGACCTCTGGGTCTACAGTAGGGCTCCTTTGTGTGTTTGCTTGCTCCTCAGGTTGTCCATCCTCCCCACTACAGATCCCGACCCAGGACCTGCAGCAGCCCTGTGAATTAAAACACCTAATATTCATGAATATGCTGTCTATGTGTAAACACAGCCAACCTGCTTGCACCAATCCCTTGTAATGACAGTAAAATACAGTGATATACAAACCCCTCCTGTCCTCAATTCGTTTCATTTAATCATTCATTCCGATTACAGTAGCATTTACTTTTTTTAACAGTATAATAGAGTCAATTTTACGGCGTTGTGCTGTGTCATTATACAGTACCTGCATTGATACCATATTTACACTACAGTAGGTGTACTGTAATATGAAGTTGTGAGGCTCTTGGTGACTTTGGACAGGCTTAATGTTACAGATTTTGCCATTTCATCTACCCCAGTGCAGAGCTGGGGGATTAGCCATAATGTGGAGGAGGATCCATGGATGGTGAGTCCTACACACAACCATCCCCCTAGGTAAGGAACCCTCGGATCCCTTGAACCCCCGGGTATACCCCTCTGGATCAGTAGCCACCTCCTGGAGCACTGGTAGACATGTGGTCTTTCTTTCCACACACATACGTTTGCGTTATGTCTATGTATGTTTCTTACTTTATCATCTTGGTCATATGATCAGCAAGGACAGCTCAATTTACAGAACCTGATGGTTTTTATCCCTCCTCTGAAGCAGCACAAACTATCCATGTTGTCAGAGAGAGGAGGGTTTATCCAACAGCCCAGCCTGTGAGGAGCAAATTTGAAGAGGACCTGTCTAGTAAAGAAGGGATATCAGTGGAGAAGGGGAGCAGAAAGGAAAAAGACAGGAGACCCAGCCTGGGAGGTCTGTTTGATTGACACACTGGCTGATTTTAATAATGTTTTTAATAATGTCTGATTATTATTATTAATTATTTCCACTGAAATACAGGTGAACTCTGATTTTGTGATTCTAATTTTGAATGTAGGACAATTTTTGATGGTATTTTATTGAAGTAATTTACAATTCGTCACAGATTATCTAGTTTGGTGCCTTCCTGTTTGTCATATTTTGTCATCAGTTTAGCAATTAGTCAATGTTTTAATAAAATATCATCAAAAGTTGAAAAATAATATAAACAAATCCCAGAGTGGAATAGTAGTCCAACCACTCGATGTCACTGTTGTATTATTTCCTCTCTAGCATCCTCATACTGCTGTGTGCGCATTCATTTGTGTGTGTGTGTGTGACCAACTAGTGTGTGTGTGTGTGTGTGTGTGTGTGTGTGTGTGTGTGTGTGTGTGTGTGTGTGTGTGTGTGTGTGTGTGTGTGTGTGTGTGTGTGTGTGTGTGTGTGTGTGTGTGTGAGAGAGAGTGAGAGGTTATCCTGTGATCTTGTCCTTCACTAGGAAAATTAAACATGCACTAGTTGGTCATCGTTGATTGGTGTGGGTCTGTTGGTGACCCCCTACGTCTTCTGACCCTCCATCCGTCCATGACATAGACTTTTTGTAAAAAACTATAATATTTATCTAGGCAAATCGGTTAAGAACAAATTCTTACTTACAATGACGGCCTACCGGGGAGCAGTGGGTTAACTGCCTTGTTCAGGGTCAGAACGACAGATTTTTACCGCTCTAACCACTAGGCTACCTGCCGCCCCAAAGATCTGAATAGACAAAAACTGAAGTTTTCATCTGATGTGGATGTGAGGTTAAAAGGATTGGAAAAGTCTAGGGAAAAGGATGACAACATTATGTCAGACTAGCCATCCCCAAATGTGTCCCTATCTGGGGCCATTAGCTTTTACCCAGAATGGCAAATTGTCCAGAGTACTCTAGGAACTTATGAACCCACTAAAGAATAGCCTTACATAGACCTTTGATTTGTATATTCAATAATGAGAGTATGTTTCTACGTACAGTGGAATAATGTCTGATAAGAAGAATGGATTTGGGAACCCTTTCAAGGGTATGCAGGTCCTCTTAAGCCTTTTAAGAAAGAAGTGGAAATTGTCGTATTATGGAATTCAATGAGACTTCTCTATCCATGACCTACTCATCCTCAGCGCCTATGTATGAAGGATCCACCATCCCACACGTATTTAACAAATATTGGAGACTGGCCACACACACATACAGTGAGGGGAAAAAAGTATTTGATCCCCTGCTGATTTTGTACGTTTGCCCACTGACAAAGAAATGATCAGTCTATAATTTTAATGGTAGGTTTATTTGAACAGTGAGAGACAGAATAACAACAAAAAAATACAGAAAAATGCATGGGAAAAATGTTATAAATTGATTGGCATTTTAATGAGGGAAATAAGTATTTGACCCCCTCTCAATCAGAAAGATTTCTGGCTCCCAGGTGTCTTTTATACAGGTAACGAGATGAGATTAGGAGCACACTCTTAAAGGGAGTGCTCCTAATCTCAGTTTGTTACCTGTATAAAAGACACCTGTCCACAGAAGCAATCAATCAACCAGATTCCAAACTCTCCACCATGGCCAAGACCAAAGAGCTCTCCAAGGATGTCAGGGACACGATTGTAGACCTACACAAGGCTGAAATGGGCTACAAGACCATCGCCAAGCAGCTTGGTGAGAAGGTGACAACAGTTGGTGCGATTATTCGCAAATGAGAGAATGAGATCTCCTTCGGCCTGGGGCTCCATGCAAGATCTCACCTCGTGGAGTTGCAATGATCATGAGAACGGTGAGGAATCAGCCCAGAACTACACGGGAGGATCTTGTCAATGATCTCAAGGCAGCTGGGACCATAGTCACCAAGAAAACAATGAACAATTAACACACTACGCCATGAAGGACTGAAATCCTGCAGCGCCCGCGAGGTCCCCCTGCTCAAGAAAGCACATATACATGCCCGTCTGAAGTTTGCCAATGAATATCTGAATGATTCAGAGGACAACTGGGTGAAAGTGTTGTGGTCAGATGAGACCAAAATGGAGCTCTTTGGCATCAACTCAACTCGCCGTGTTTGGAGGAGGAGGAATGCTGCCTATGACCCCAAGAACACCATCCCCACCGTCAAACATGGAGGTGGAAACATTTTGCTTTGGGTGTGTTTTTCTGCTAAGGGGACAGGACAACTTCACCGCATCAAAGGGACGATGGACGGGGCCATGTACCGTCAAATCTTGGGTGAGAACCTCCTTCCCTCAGCCAGGGCATGGAAAATGGGTATTCCAGCATGACAATGACCCAAAACACACAGCCAAGGCAACAACGGAGTGGCTCAAGAAGAAGCACATTAAGGTTCTGGAGTGGCCTAGCCAGTCTCCAGACCTTAATTCCATAGAAAATCTGTGGAGAGAGCTGAAGGTTCGAGTTGCCAAACGTCAGCCTCGAAACCTTAATGACTTGGAGAAGATCTGCAAAAAGAAGTGGGATAAAATCCCTGTGCAAACCTGGTGGCCAACTACAAGAAACGTCTGACCTCTGTGATTGCCAACAAGGGTTTTGCCACCAAGTACTACGTTATGTTTTGCAGAGGGGTCAATACTTATTTCCCTCATTAAAATGCAAATCAATTTATAACATTTTTCACATGCGCTTTTCAGTTTTTTTTTTTTTGCTATTCTGTCTCTCAGTGTTCAAATAAACCTACCATTAAAATTATAGACTGATCATTTCTTTGTCAGTGGGCAAATCAGCAGGGGATCAAATACTTTTTTCCCTCACTGTACCTACAAAATGGATGTAGGCGCATATTGCCATCATCAGGAGTCTTATCTGGCAGTAGCGGTGCATGGGTAAAATCCCCGGGGAAGCCAAGGCCCCACACCCCAAAAAATGTGTTGTGATATTTGCTTTGTTTGCTTTATAACCTGTTAGTTCATATGCCTTGACACCGTAGTATACACATTGTTGGTTAAAGGCTTGTAAGTAAGCATGTCACGGTAAGGTCTACACCTGTTGTATTCGGCGCATGTGACAAATACAATTTGATTTGATTTGATATACTGTAGGCCTAAGGTCAAGACAATAAGAAGACACAGTGGCAGAATAAATTCAACCACACATTTGTTTCATTACAAAAACTTAATCTGTTCAGTGAAGTCCACAAAACATATTGCATGTAACAAAGACTTACATGACCTACAGCATGGTCAAGCAAGGAAATGTTTCCGACATTGTCAGACTACTAAGCAACTATTGATTTAGAACCACTGAGAGTTACCGAAAGTCACAAAGAAAACAGGAGTTGCCTCCACTATTCCAGCATCATTTTAAGTTCAACATTTTAAACAATCTAATCGCCTACAGTATGTTTAGTCTAATACAGTGACAACTAAAAGATACCAAAAACAATTTAGTCAATCAACATGACGTGGCTGTCCATGGTACTGATTTCTGTGTGTGTGTGTGTGTGTATGTGTGTGTGCATACGTGCAAGTAGAAAAAACATGTTGACTCACCCTAGTAGAGAAACGCCAATGCCATCCTCCTCTTTCATGTTGCCTAAACGGTCTATGACTGTCATACAGTACACACTTTAAGTTCTGGTTGTCCTAGGCTACCTGGTTAAAATGCTTGTTTGCTAGCCTATCGTCTTTTCTTGGGCCACGATGCGCCAGGCCAGCTAGTTAACCGTAGCCAACTACATCTAACGTTAGCTACATGTTGAACTTCCATCCTCTCAGGCCAGGGGCACAATGTACACTGCTCAAAAAAAATAAAGGGAACACTAAAATAACACATCATAGATCTGAATGAATGAAATAATCTTATTAAATACTTTTTTCTTTACATATTTGAATGTGCTGACAACAAAATCACACAAAAATTATCAATGGAAATCAAATTTATCAACCCATGGAGGTCTGGATTTGGAGTCACACTCAAAATTAAAGTGGAAAACCACACTACAGGCTGATCCAACTTTGATGTAATGTCCTTAAAACAAGTCAAAATGAGGCTCAGTAGTGTGTGTGGCCTCCACGTGCCTGAATGACCTCCCTACAACGCCTGGGCATGCTCCTGAGGAGGTGGCGGATGGTCTCCTGAGGGATCTCCTCCCAGACCTGGACTAAAGCATCCGCCAACTCCTGGACAGTCTGTGGTGCAACGTGGCGTTGGTGGATGGAGCGAGACATGATGTCCCAGATGTGCTCAATTGGATTCAGGTCTGGGGAACGGGCGGGCCAGTCCTTAGCATCAATGCCTTCCTCTTGCAGGAACTGCTGACACACTCCAGCCACATGAGGTCTAGCATTGTCTTGCATTAGGAGGAACCCAGGGCCAACCGCACCAGCATATGGTCTCACAAGGGGTCTGAGGATCTCATCTCGGTACCTAATGGCAGTCAGGCTACCTCTGGCGAGCACATGGAGGGCTGTGCGGCCCCCAAAGAAATGCCACCCCACACCATGACTGACCCACCGCCAAACCGGTCATGCTGGAGGATGTTGCAGGCAGCAGAACGTTCTCCACGGCGTCTCCAGACTCTGTCACGTCTGTCACGTGCTCAGTGTGAACCTGCTTTCATCTGTGAAGAGCACAGGGCGCCAGTGGCGAATTTGCCAATCTTGGTGTTCTCTGGCAAATGCCAAACGTCCTGCACGGTGTTGGGCTGTAAGCACAACCCCACCTGTGGACGTTGGGCCCTCATACCACCCTCATGGAGTCTGTTTCTGACCGTTTGAGCAGACACATGCACATTTGTGGCCTGCTGGAGGTCATTTTGCAGGGCTCTGGCAGTGCTCCTCCTTGCACAAAGGCGGAGGTAGTGGTCCTGCTGCTGGGTTGTTGCCCTCCTACGGCCTCCTCCACGTCTCCTGATGTACTGGCCTGTCTCCTGGTAGCGCCTCCATGCTCTGGACACTACGCTGACAGACACAGCAAACCTTCTTGCCACAGCTCGCATTGATGTGCCATCCTGGATGAGCTGCACTACCTGAGCCACTTGTGTGGGTTGTAGACTCCGTCTCATGCTACCACTAGAGTGAAAGCACCGCCAGCATTCAAAAGTGACCAAAACATCAGCCAGGAAGCATAGGAACTGAGAAGTGGTCTGTGGTCACCACCTTCAGAACCACTCCTTTATTGGGGGTGTCTTGCTAATTGCCTATAATTTTCACCTGTTGTCTATCCCATTTGCACAACAGCATGTGAAATTTATTGTCAATCAGTGTTGCTTCCTAAGTGGACAGTTTGATTTCACAGAAGTGTGATTGACTTGGAACTACATTGTGTTGTTTAAGTGTTCCCTTTATTTTTTTGAGCAGTGTATGAATGTATGATCAGAATCGCCATTATAATCATTGGCCAGTACGGAAAATTAAGTAAAACCGCAAGTCCAAATCCCTATCTCCAATTTAGTAAAGGGACGTTTTTAGCTAGCTAGCTAGTTAGCCACCGGAGGACAATGACACAATGAGATGCAACAATTACGTTTTTTTTTTCTTCTGTCAATGACGTTTGGCTTCTGATGTGATGTGATTGTTCTGAAGTCAAATCCAAAAGGGGTTCCCTTGACACTTTTCTTTGGTACACCAGGACCATTCACAGCTGAGCACATTCAGTTTAGCTCAACGCTGATTGGCTATTTATTTTTTTATCAAGAAAGGCCAAATGCTTGCAGGCTTCCCTTGCATTCAATGTTACGTGCGGCAACAATGTCATACTATTTTTGACCAGACAACATCAGATAGATATACGCTACACATACTGAGACAGTATGCACACACGCACACGCACACACGCACACACACACACACGTACGCACACACACACTTTAACCTCCCCAGATCCCCTCACATCCCCACCACCAAACCCATTAGCCATTGAATTGATGTTGGGGGTGGGAAGGAGGGAGAGTTACCTAATCCTTGTTAGGGTGGCGGCACACAGAGCATGTTAGTGCAGGGGCCAAATGCTTACATTGCATCTGTCTCACTCTGATTACACGTTTGATCAGCCTTTTATAGATCAACCCTGCCCTTTACTTCTACAATAATTAGCTTTCTGACCGCACATTGTTGTCACTCCAATCAATACCTGAATAGTAAAAGAGCTAGGGTTAGGGTGAGAGGATGGTTGGGGCTGGGACCAGGGTTAGGGTGAGAGGATGGTTGGGGCTGGGACCAGGGTTAGGGTGAAAGGATGGTTGGGGCTGGGACCAGAGTTAGGGTGAGGATGGTTGGGGCTGGGACTAGAGTTAGGGTGAGGATGGTTGGGGCTTGGAAGAGGGTTACGGTGAGAGGATGGTTGGGGCTGGGACCAGAGTTAGGGTGAGGATGGTTGGGGCTGGGACTAGAGTTAGGGTGAGGATGGTTGGGGCTTGGAACAGGGTTATGGTGAAAGGATGGTTAGGGCTGGGATCAGGGTTAGGGTGAGGATGGTTGGGGCTTGGAAGAGGGTTAGGGTGAGAGGATGGTTGGGGCTTGTTATAGAAATTTCGTTCTCAATGTTCATAAACTGAACTTCAATTAAGCAAACTCTGTCTGTTACCCAGTATTTGTGAGATACTGGTTGAAATGAGACAAACAGAGGCCCAATCTATAATGATCAAATGTGGATTATTTATTCATGGGAGAGCTCTGAGCTCTAAAAGGTGTACACAGTCTTTTATATGGTACAATGTTGAAACACAAAGATGCAAAATTCCCACCTCTCCCCCCACCCTCTCCAAGAACATAGTCTCTTCCCACAGCCTTATCACAATCTTTGCAAATAAGTCAAACTTGGGAGGTGTTGGGAGGTTCTTCTCAAGGACGGGCCTCTCGCATGTGTCTGGTAGAATCAAAGAATTCTTTGTTCTCATACTTCTGCACACCAAGTTAATATCTAGGCACACACATACATTAATTGGACTACCATTTGTCTTGTAACCCTATACAAAATTGCATACATTTTCAGAATGGAATATTCTTAGTATTAAGTACAAACATTTAGTCATCAAAACATAAAATCTATAACAGGGCTGGGACCAGGGTTAGGGTGAGAGGATGGTTGGGGCTGGGACCAGAGTTAGGGTGAGGATGGTTGGGGCTTGGAAGAGGGTTAGGGTGAGAGGATGGTTGGGGCTGGGACCAGGGTTAGGGTGAGGATGATTGGGGCTGGGACCAGGGTTAGGGTGAGGATGGTTGGGGCTGGGACCAGGGTTAGGCTGAGGATGGTTGGGGCTGGGACCAGGGTTAGGGTGAGAGGATGGTTGGGGCTGGGACCAGGGTTAGGGTGAAAGGATGGTTGGGGCTGGGACCAGGGATAGGGTGAGGATGGTTGGGGCTGGGACTAGGGTTAGGGTGAGAGGATGGTTGGGGCTGGGACCAGGGTAAGGGTGATAGGATGGTTGGGGCTGAGACCAGGGTTAGGGTGAGGATGATTGGAGTGCTACAGACCAGGGTTATGGTGAGGATGGTTGGAGCGCTACAGACCAGGGTTATGGTGAGGATGGTTGGAGCGCTACAGACCAGGGTTATGGTGAGGATGGTTGGAGCGCTACAGACCAGGGTTAAGGTGAGAGGGTGGTTGGTGCTATACAGACCAGGGTTAGGGTGAGAGGGTGGTTGGTGCAGTACAGACCAGTGTTAGGGTAAGATATTTGGTTGGGGGGCTCTGCTGTGGAATGCATAGAGAGTGGCAGGAGGGATAGCAGAGCTTGATGGAGGGACAAAAGAGCTGGACATCTGTCACACGCTACCGCACGCCCCTCACCCCCAACACAATAGAACCAGGGACAGGGGGGCCAAGGGAGAACAGGCTAGTTGTCGCTTTGACTCTACTTTCTTTCTCCTTCAGCTCCACTCATCACCCCCTCTTGAGCCTTTAGGGGGGTTCTCGACATGACACAATTGGCCCTTTGTTTCTCTTGCCAATATTTACCCCTCCACCCGTTTTACTCTCTGAAAACATTTATATCTTCCTTATTGAGAAGTAAACGTTGCAGATGTCCCCCATACTGTGTGTCCCCTTGTGTGGGTGTGCAACTAGACTGGTTTAGGCCTTTCACTGGCTATGATGATGGCCTGAAGTAGGTGACAGGGAATTCAGAATAATAATTGAATGTTTTCACCATGATAGAGGTATTACTTAAGGTGACACAATCACAGGGAAGCTATGAAGACAGGACACAGGAACACCATTTTAGTATACTTCTACCTTTGAAAAATACATAACCCCAAGTCAGTGCACTACAGTACATATTCATTTAAATACAGAATGAAATCATTAAACCCAAAATCAGGCATTTTGAGAGACTACTATGGAGACCATGTGGTCATGGTTGTCTGAGGTTCATTTGTCACGATCAGCTAGAAGTGGTGGGTGTGGAGTCAGACGCAGAGAACACAGTGTAGGGAAAAACGCTCCTCTTTAATTCGGCGTGTGAATACAACGCCCAATACACAGCAGGCGCACAAACAAACAGGCGCTCAAAACAGAAACACGGGCACAAAATGACGACATGCACGAACGTCCACCAAAACAGAGAAACAAGCCCGCACAAAAGGAGGCGGGCTTGACCGGCTTAAATAGCCCTAGAATAAAAACACAAAACAAGTGCAAACAATAGAACAATCAACAGAAAGGAAACGAGGATCGGTGGCAGCTAATAGGCCGGTGACGACGACCGCCGAACGAACAGGCAGAGGAGCCACCGTCGGTGGAAGTCGTGACAGTACCCCCCTCCTGACGCCGCGGCTCCGCAGCGCAGCGCCGACAGCGGCCTCGAGGACGACCCGGAGGGCGAGGCGCAGGGCGATCCGGGTGAAGGCGGTGAAACTCCACCAGTAGTGACGGATCCAAGATATCCGTCACCGGTACCCAGCACCTCTCCTCCGGACCGTACCCCTCCCAGTCCACGAGGTACTGCAGGACCCTCACCCGGCGCCTAGAGTCCAGAATGGAGCGGACTGTGTACGCCGGGAACCCCTCGATGTCCAAAGGGGGGCCTCCGGCACCTCACCTTCCTGCAGGGGACCAGCTACCACCGGCCTGAGGAGAGACACATGAAACGAGGGGTTAATGCGGTAGTAAGATGGAAGCTGTAGCCTATAACACACCTCGTTTATCCTCCTCAGTACTTTAAATGGCCCCACATACTGCGGCCCCAGCTTCCGGCAGGGCAAGCAGAGGGGCAGGTTCTGGGTCGAGAGCCAGACCCGGTCCCCCGGTGCGAACACGGGGGCCTTACTGCGGTGACGGTCAGCGCTCCTCTTCTGTAGCCCACCAGCCTGTTTTAATGATTCCTGGACGGCTCTCCAGGTCTCCTTTGAGCGCTGCACCCACTCCTCCACCGCAGGAGCTTCAGTCTGGCTCTGATGGAATGGTGCCAGGACCGGCTGGTAGCCCAACACGCACTGGAACGGTGACATGTTGGTAGAGGAGTGACGGAGTGAGTTCTGCGCCAGCTCCGCCCATGGGACGTACCTCGCCCACTCCCCGGGCCGGTCCTGGCAATACGACCACAGAAACCTACCCACCTCCTGGTTCACTCTCTCCACCTGCCCATTACTCTCAGGGTGGAAACCTGAGGTCAGGCTGATCGAGACCCCCAGACGCTCCATAAACGCCCTCCACACTCGGACGTGAACTGGGGGCCCCGATCAGAAACGATGTCCTCAGGCACCCCGTAGTGCCGGAAGACGTGGGTAAACAGGGCCTCCGCAGTCTGTAGGGCCGTAGGGAGACCGGGCAACGGGATGAGACGACAGGACTTAGAGAACCAATCCACAACGACCAGGATCGTGGTGTTCCCCTGGGACGGAGGAAGATCCGTGAGGAAATCCACCGACAGGTGAGACCACGGCCGTTGTGGAACGGGGAGGGGCTGTAACTTCCCTCTAGGCAGGTGTCTAGAAGCCTTACTCTGAGCGCACACCAAACAGGAGGAGACATAAAACCTCACGTCCTTAGCCAACGTGGGCCACCAGTATTTCCCCCTAAGACCCCGCACTGTCCTCTCAATACCAGGATGACCCGAAGAGGGTAGCGCATGAGCCCTTCGAATCAATTTGTCACGAACACTGAGCGGCACGTACTGGCGACCTGTAGGACACTGAGGAGGCGCAGGTTCCAACCGCCGTGCCCGCTCGATGTCCGCGTCCACCTCCCATACCACCGGTGCCGCCAGACATGAAGCAGGAAGTATGGTAGTAGGCTCGATGGACCGCTCCTCGGTGTCATAGAGACGGGACAGCGTCGTGCCTTAGTATTCTGGGAACCTGGCCTATAGGAGATCTTGAACTGAAAGCGGGTAAAAAACATGGCCCACCTAGCCTGCCGCGGATTCAGTCTCCTCGCTGCCCGGATATACTCCAGATTACGGTGGTCAGTCCAGATGAGGAAAGGGTGCTTAGCCCCCTCAAGCCAATGTCTCCACACCTTCAGGGCTCTGACCACAGCTAACAACTCCCGGTCCCCCCACGTCATAGTTACGCTCCGCCGGGCCGAGCTTCCTTGAAAAGAAAGCGCAGGGACGGAGTTTCGGTGGCGTGCCTGAGCGCTGTGATAGCACGGCTCCAACACCAGCCTCAGACGCGTCCACCTCCACTATGAACGCCAAAGAGGGGTCCGGATGAGCCAGCAAGGGCGCGTTAGTAAACAGCTCCTTCAACCTACTGAAAGCTCTGTCCGCCTCCGCCAACCACCGCAACCGAGCCGGCCCCCCCTTCAGCAGTGAGGTAATGGGAGCAGCCACCTGACCAAAACCCCAGATAAACCTCCGGTAGTAATTGGCAAACCCTAAAAACCGCTGCACCTCCTTTACTGTGGTCGGAGTCGGCCAATTACGCACGGCTGTAATGCGGTCACACTCCATCACCACCCCAGAAGTGGAAATGCGATATCCCAGGAAGGAAACGGCTCGTTTGGAAAACACACATTTCTCCGCTTTGACGTACAGGTCATGCTCCAGCAGTCGCTCAAGTACTTTGCGCACCAGAGACACATGCGCGGCGCGTGTGGCGGAATAGATCAATATATCATCTATATACACCACCACACCCTGCCCGTGCAGGTCCCTAAGAATCTCGTCCACGAAAGATTGAAAGACGGCTGGAGCATTCTTCAACCCATACGGCATAACAAGGTACTCATAATGACCAGATGTAGTACTAAATGCTGTCATCCACTCATCTCCCTCCCGGATACGCACCAGATTATAAGCACTCCTGAGGTCCAGTTTTGTGAAAAAACGCGCCCCGTGAAATGATTCAACCGCCGTAGCAATGAGAGGTAGCGGGTAACTAAATCCCACTGTGATGGCATTTAGACCTCTGTAATCAATGCAGGCGCAGACCACCCTCCTTTTTCTTCACAAAAAAGAAACTCGAGGAGACGGGTGATACGGAGGGCGAATGTACCCCTGTCGCAGAGATTCAGTGATATAGGTCTCCATAGCCACTGTCTCCTCCTGTGACAACGGGTACACGTGACTCCTGGGAAGTGTTGCGTTTACCTGGAGGTTTATCGCGCAATCCCCTCGTCGATGAGGTGGTAATTTGGTCGCCCTCTTTTTACAGAAGGCGATAGCCAAATCGGCATATTCAGAGGGAATGCGCACAGTGGAAACCTGGTCTGGACTCTCCACCGTTGTGGCACCGATGGAAACTCCGTCACACCTACCTGAACACTCCTCTGACCACCCCTGGAGAGCCCCCTGTTTCCACGAAATCATAGGGTTGTGCTTAGCCAGCCAGGGAATCCCCAGCACCACTGGAAACGCAGGCGCATCAATGAGGTACAGTGAGGCAAAAAAGTATTTAGTCAGCCACCAATTGTGCAAGTTCTCCAACTTAAACAGATGAGAGAGGCCTGTAATTTTCATCATAGGTACACTTCAACTATGACAGACGAAATGAGAAAATGAAATCCAGAAAATCACATTGTAGGATTTTTAATTTATTTATTTGCAAATTATGGTGGAAAATAAGTATTTGGTCAATAACAAAAGTTTATCTCAATACTTTGTTATATACCCTTTGTTGGCAATGACAGAGGTCAAATGTTTTCTGTAAGTCTTCACAAGGTTTTCACACACTGTTGCTGGTATTTTGGCCCATTCCTCCATGCAGATCTCCTCTAGAGCAGTGATGTTTTGGGGCTGTCGCTGGGCAACACGGACTTTCAACTCCCTCCAAAGATTTTCTATGGGGTTGAGATCTGGAGACTGGCTAGGCCACTCCAGGACCTTGAAATGCTTCTTACGAAGCCACTCCTTCGCTTCCGGGCGGTGTGTTTGGGATCATTGTCATGCTGAAAGACCCAGCCACGTTTCATCTTCAATGCCCTTGCTGATGGAAGGAGGTTTTCACTCAAAATCTCACGATACATGGCCCCATTCATTCTTTCCTTTACGAATCAGTCGTCCTGGTCCCTTTGCAGAAAAACAGCCCCAAAGCATGATGTTTCCACCCCCATGCTTCACAGTAGGTATGGTGTTCTTTGGATGCAACTCAGCATTCTTTGTCCTCCAAACACGACGAGTTGAGTTTTTACCAAAAAGTTCTATTTTGGTTTCATCTGACCATATGACATTCTCCCAATCCTCATCTGGATTATCCAAATGCTCTCTAGCAAACTTCAGACGGGCCTGAACATGTACTGGCTTAAGCAGGGGGACACGTCTGGCACTGCAGGATTTGAGTCCCTGGCGGCGTAGTGTGTTACTGATGGTAGGCTTTGTTACTTTGGTCCCAGCTCTCTGCAGGTCATTCACTAGGTCCCCGTGTGGTTCTGGGATTTTTGCTCACCGTTCTTGTTATCATTTTGACCCCACGGGTGAGATCTTGCGTGGAGCCCCAGATCGAGGAAGATTATCAGTGGTCTTGTATGTCTTCCATTTCTTAATAATTGCTCCCACAGTTGATTTCTTCAAACCAAGCTGCTTACCTATTGCAGATTCAGTCTTCCCAACCTGGTGCAGGTCTACAATTTTGTTTCTGGTGTCCTTTGACAGCTCTTTGGTCTTGGCCATAGTGGAGTTTGGAGTGTGACTGTTTGAGATTGTGGACAGGTGTCTTTATACTGATAACAAGTTCAAACAGGTGCCATTAATACAGGTAACGAGTGGAGGACAGAGGAGCCTCTTAAAGAAGAAGTTACAGGTCTGTGAGAGCCAGAAATCTTGCTTGTTTGTATGTGACCAAATACTTATTTTCCACCATAATTTGCAAATAAATTCATAAAAAATCCTACAATGTGATTTTCTGGATTTCTTTTCCTCATTTTGTCTGTCATAGTTGAAGTGTACCTATGATGAAAATTACAGGCCTCTCTCATCTTTTTAAGTGAGAGAACTTGCACAATTGGTGGCTGACTAAATACTTTTTTGCCCCACTGTATAGACTAATCCGCTCCCCATGACCCCCCTGCGTTACCATGTCCAGCGGAACCGTGGCCTCCCTGACCAGCCCTGACCCTAACGGTCTGCTATCTAGGGAGTGAACGGGGATGGGTTGATCTATCGATACTAGCGGAATACCTAGTCTCGAGGCGAGTCAGCGATCAATAAAGTTCCCAGCTGCGCCTGAATCGACTAGCGCCTTATGCTGGAGAGAGGGAAAAAACTCAGGGAAAGAGATTAATACAAACATGTGACCAACAGGGAGCTCTGAGTGAGTCTGGTGCCGACTCACCTGGGGTGACCGAGCAGTGCTCCGCCTGCCCTCTCGATTCCCAGAGGGACTCCCCCAGCAACGATCGGCAGTGTGTCCTCTCCGACCACAACTGGTGCAAGAGGAGCCTCCTCCTCCGGTTCCCCTCAATGCTGCCCCCCCTAACTCCATAGGGATAGGAGCGGAAGGTTCGGAAGGTGGAAGAAACAGGGCCCTTCCCGACCGTCCGCGAGCCGCCAGCAGGTTGTCCAGTCGTATGGACATGTCGATCAGCTCATCGAGGGAGAGGGTAGCGTCTCGACACGCCAACTCCCTGCGGACATCCTCCTGGAGACTACAACGGTAGTGGTCGATCAGGGCCCGGTCGTTCCACCCCGCTCCAGCAGCCAGGGTCCGAAACTCTAGAGCAAAGTCCTGCGCACTCCTCGTCTCCTGTCTAAGGTGAAACAGCCATTCTCCCGCCGCTCGGCCCTCTGGTGGGTGGTCGAACACGGCCCGGAAACGGCGGGCGAACTCCGGGTAGTTGTCCCTGGCGGAGTCTGGGCTATCTCATACTGCGTTGGCCCATTCCAGGGCTCTACCCGTCAGACAGGAGACGAGGGCGCTCACACTCTCCTCCCCAGAGGGCGTCGGGCGGACGGTGGCCAGGTACAACTCCAACTGGAGCAGGAACCCCTTACATCCAGCCGCCGTCCCATCGTACTCTCTAGGCGGGGCGAGACGGAGCGTGCTGGATCCGGACGCCGCCGAAGGAGTCTGTTGAGGTGGGGAAGGTTGAGTGGGCGAGGGAAGGATACCACCCCTCTCCCATCGGTCCATTCTCTCCATCATCTGGTCCATTGCCGACCCGATCCGGTGGAGGACGGTGGTGTGGTGGAGGACACGCTCCTCCATAGATGGGAGAGGGGGAGTCGCTGCTCCTGCTGACTCCATGAAGATGGTGCGGGCTTCTGTCACGATCAGCTAGAAGTGGTGGGTGTGGAGTCAGACGCAGAGAGCACGGTGTAGGGAAAAACGCTCCTCTTTAATTCGGCGTGTGAATACAACGCCCAATACACGGCAGGCGCACAAACAAACAGGCGCTCAAAACAGGCGCTACCTTCCCCAATACATAGTGCCACACTGTAAAGTTTGGTGGAGAAGGAATAATGGTCTGGGGCTGTTTTTCATGATTCTGGCTAAACCCCTTAGTTCCAGTGAAGGGAAATATGAATGCCACAGCATACAAATTCATTCTAGGTGATTCTGTGTTTCCAACTTTGTGGCAACAGTTTAGGGAAGGCCCGTTCCTGTTTCAGCATGACAATGCCCCCGTGCACAAAGCAAGGTCCATACAGAAATGGTTTGTTGAGTGTGAAAGAAATTGACTTGCATCCACAGAGCCCTGACCTCAACCCCATCGAGCACCTTTGGGATGAATTGGAACGCCGACAGCGAGCCAGGCAAAATCGCCCAACATCCATGTCCTACCTCACTAATGCTCTTGTGGCTGAATGGAAGCAAGTGCCCACAGCAATGTTCCAACATCTAGTGGAAAGCCATATTAATGCCCATTATTTTGGAATGAGGTGTTCAACAAGCAATACTTTTCCTCATGTAGTGTGTATATACAGTGGATTCGGAAGGTATTCAGATCCCTTCCCTTTTTCCACATTTTGTTACGTTACAGCCTTATTCTAAAATGGATTAAATAATCCCCCCCCCATTAATCTACACACAATACCCCATAATGACAAAGCAAAAACAGTTTTTTCGAATTTTTGCAAATGTATTAAAAATAAGAAAATAGAACTTATTTAGATAAGAATCCAGACCCTTTGCTATGAGACTTGAAATTGCGCTTAGATGCATCCTGTTTCCATTGATTATCCTTCAGATGTTTCTACAACTTGATTGGAGTCAACCTGTGGTAAATTCAATTGATTGGACATGATTTGGAAAGGCACATACTTGTCTATATAAGCTCCCACAGTTGACATGACATGGCATGTCAAAGCAAAATCCAAGCCATGAGGTCGAAGGAATTGTCCGTAGAGCTCCGAGACAGGATTGTGTCGAGGCACAGATCTGGGGAAGGGTACCAAAAACATTCTGCAGCATTGAAGGTCACCAAGAATACAGCGGCCTCTATCAATCTTAAATGGAAGAAGTTTTGAAGCACGAAGACTCTCCTAGAACTGGCCGCCTGGCCAAACTGAGCAATCGGGGGAGAAGGGCCTTGGTCAGGCAGGTGATGGTCACTCAGAGTTCCTCTGTGGAGATGGTTGTCCTTCTGGAAGGTTCTCCCATCTCTGCAGCACTCCACCAATCAGGCCTTTATGGCAGTGACAGAAGGAAGCCATTCCTCAGTAAAGCCCATTTGGAGTTTGCCAGAAGGCACCTTAGGGACTCTCAGACCATGAGAAACAAGATTATCTGGTCTGATGAAACCAAGATTGAACTCGTTGCCCTGAATGCCAAGCTCCAGAGCGCTCAGGGCCTGAAACTGGGGGCGAAGATTCACCTTCCAACAGGACAACCCTAAGCACACAGCAAAGACAACACAAAAATGCACGGTTTATATATCATCTTGCATGTTGTAGATTGTGCTTAGGAAGTTAATGAAAATAAGTGGTTTGTCTAACCTTTCACAGACTGTTTCTGAACATGGAGCTGTTGATTTTACACCTGTACAGAGCATCATCCTTCTCAGTGAGGGTGGCGAGCTGGATAGACGGGTTCCCTGGATGCACCTCATTGTTAAACACCTGCACTCTGCCTCTGTACTCATCACTCAGACTAGACTTCCTGATCCCTGTGATTGGCTCAGCTTCAATTGTCCATCGAGCATACACAAACTTGGCATTGGGTTCAGAAGAGGAGCAGGGCAGGAGCACAGCCTGGCCAGAGTAGGCAGTGATCTGTGTCACTTCAGGGCCTGATACAGTACAGCCTTTAGAAACAGACAGCCCAGAGACAGACCAGTCTGGATGAGGTGGTGCTGTAGGTGTCAGAATGTTACTACCATTGTAATTTCCCAGGGTGTCTTGAGTACATTTTACAGGTACCTATACCACCCATGACTGTGTTCGCTGCTGACAGAGACATGATTGTTGCATTCAATGACTTTCAGTCCTATAGCCTTCACCAGTGAGTGCCGAAGTGAATATTATATCATAAAATGTAAATGATTTATGAAAATACAGTACTTTTCTGGACAATACCATACTTTTGCAGCCTAGTTTTGCCATAACACAGTGGTCTGAAACTCTTGGTTTGCAGGCCATATCGGAAAGTCATATTTTGCTGGCTTGCAAAGTGTTATGATATCCTACAATTGGCACTTCTAATAACCTGCAATCTGTTGTTCGAATGACTGCCAAGGTAGGGAAGATTGATAAATGAGACTAAACCATGACACCGCACTCCAAAAAGCAAGTCCTCCAGGCTCTAGTTTTGTCATATCTTGATTATTGGCCTGTCGAGTGCTGCAAGAGCTGCAGCAGGCCCAGAACAGAGCGGCACGTCTTGCTCTTCATTGTAATCAGAGGGCTAATATAAATACTATGCATGCCAGTCTCTCTTGGCTAAGAGCTGAGCGACTGACTGCATCACTTATTCTTTTTATAAGAAACATTTAATGTTGAAAATTCCAAATTGTTTGCATAGTCAACTTACACACAGCTCTGACACACACACTTACCCCACCAGACATGCCACCAGGGGCTTTTTCACAGTCCCCAAATCCAGAACAAATTCAAGAAAGTGTACATTATTATATGGAGCCATTATTGCATGGAACTCCCTTCCATCTCATATTGATCAAATGAAGAGCAAACCTGGTTTAAAAAAAACAGATAAAGCAAAACCTCACGGCACAACGCCTCTCCCCTATTGGACCTAAATAGTTTGTCTATGTATTGATATGTAGGCTAAATGTGCCATTTTTTAATTGATGTAGTTCTGTTCTTGTCTATTAATGTTCTTTATTATGTCATGTTTTGTGTGGACCACAGGAAGAGTAGCTGCTGCTTTCGCAACAGCTAATGGGTATCCTAATAAAATGGGTGAAATAAGTCCAACCACTTACAGATTGGATTGTAAAGATTTATGTTTATTTATTTTTGTGTAGTATAAGATCAATTAATCAATTAATGTGCATGCAGAGAAATATCATAATGAGGCCCCTACCATGTCTTTTTCACTCAGAGTTAACGGAAATGAACTCACACAGTCATGAGAAGGTGGTAATTACCAGTTGTGAAGTCGTAAATACCAGTTGGAGGCATTCACATGCTTTGAACTCGTTGAGAAACGCTGATTAGCTAATGGCCAACAGGCTGCGTCAACAATAAACAAAATGTATAGCTTTCATGCTTGTAAACAAATTAGTGTTCGAAAACCTTTTTAGTAAACGGATTACATATGAATAAAATGCTGTTATAGAGGTAATTTCCTTAGTAGGTAATATCAGAGGGGAGAAGTGGGAGCTCAGGATGTTAGCTGAGTTTCCCACTAGTAATTACCAGTGGTAAATTTACCAAATGTGGTAAATGCCCACTTCCAACTTGGTTATGAACGCATTGCAAAAACACCACCTGGTTAACGCTTCCTTTTATTCACTGCAGGTGGCGTCAATTTCAATCTCACTGACGTTAACCCCACTAGAGTCAACACTCAGATTTAATGGTGCTTTCAAGACAACTGCAAACCTTTGGGGGGAGGGGGGACCGAGGTCAAAACATGACATCTGTGATCTTCAGGTTGGAAAGTCGGAACTCTAGAAAGAGGCCTGAGTTCCCAACTTGGAATTCTGTGTTGGATGACAGTTCAAAACCATTTTTTTCCAGTCAGAGCTAGTTTAAATATATATATATTCACGTTCCAGTTTTGAACTCACTGAAGTCAGATTTGAACGTGGCTTAACACAATTATAATAAAAAAAATTCACCAACTACGGAGTTGGGGAAGCACGTGTGGACCTGAATTGTTATAACTGCGGTGGCCAAAACAAGAACAAGTTTGTGCTCTGGTACTGTGCCTGGCAGACCATGCACAAGCTCCACCACAGTCTGGACCTTCACTTCCTGATCACAAGCCACACCAAGTTTTCCCCTGACAGGTGATTCAGCCTCATCAAGCAGCGTTTCAGAAAGACCAGAGTGAACACTTTGTCTGAGATTGCTGGTGTTGTGAAGGACAACACTGTGACAGGGGTCAACATCCCACAGCTGGTTGGACTGGAGGACGGTACGGTGCTGGTGGAAAGCTATGGCTGGCAACAACGCCTGACTCCGTACTTCAGGCCGCTGCCACAGTTCAACGGTACCAGCACTTCTGGTGAATATAATTTTTGTTGCATTGTATGAGGTTATTCTTATCTAAACTTGGGAGGTGAATTGATGTTGATATTTTTTTTGTTATTTCCTGTTTTACAGCTTTGATGCTCTGGAGTCTGGTGTTGTCCCCAAGGAGCGTTCGGACTCAGTTGGGACTTGGTTTCAGCTGCTGCGCAACGCTGACATCCTTCCTCCCATAGATGGTCTTTCTGTACAAGCACCACCTGGACTGGACACAGCTAAACAAACGTATGTTTTTGAGAAGATCAGGGAGTTTTGAGACAAAGAGGCTATGGACATCACATGCCCTGCACCAAAGTCAAGGGAAGGACAGAAACAAGCTCTCCGAATATAGATTCCCTTGTTCATGTGTGGTTCGGACGGACCAGTCATCAGCACTATCTGCAGTGCCTCTATTCAAATGACTCTCTCCTAACACACACGCCATACGTTGCTGCTACAATTTTTTTTATCCTGCTGCTCAGCCACTTTACCCCTGATTATATGCATATAACTACCTCGTCTATCACTGATATTGATTTTGTTCTTGTACATAGTGTAAATATAAATAAAATAATGTACAGTATCTATTTCTGATATTGCTACTAAGCAAGTAACAATTTGGCTGTACCGTTTACATCTTCTGTAGAGACCCATCCACTTAGCAATATGTGGCTGGGGGTTATAGCATTTCTTTCACATGACCCATCAATTTAGAGTGGTGTGTCTGGGTAAGTGTCATCTAATATTTATGAAATATTTGTATCTGGACACTTTCTCTTTACTTAGATTTTTCCCTTTATTGTAGGCTACTACTTTTACCACTTTCAGTCTTAATCTTTACTACACTACTCACTGTTTGGCACCTCACATGTGAATCCTTAAAGAGATATGTGGGGCTGCCTCAAGAGGGTGTGGACAATGCTGAATGGGTGTAGACAAAGGAGAGCTCTCCAGTAGGTACCAAAATATTCAAAGGTCATTTTCTCAAAAGTGAGTTTACAAGTTTATCAACTTTCAAAGCAGAATTACTTGCCCATTGTTCCTCAAATGCAGTGTATGATATACCATTTTGTAGCTCTGAGTCTCTACTTTTATCCAATGTAAAAAACACAATTTCAAATTTTGCTACATAAGACCGATTTGAGCTGGTCGGTCACATATGCCACCATGATATATAGGCCTAATGGTTTCCACATGCTTCGGTACGGCTGGCGGTTAAGCGAACCGAACGAGGGTGCTCGCATACCTTTGAAAAAAAGCTGAAATTGTACTGTTTGTCCATCTTGAGATGCCGTAGCCAGTACACTTCCTCATAATAGTCAGAATTAATCTAAGATAACTCAACAAATCTGTCAATAATGTTGACGGTTTTGCCGATGAGGTCTTAGTTGCCCAATTTTGAATCTAACTAAGATGTTTTCTCAAGTATTTCTCACAAACTAGTCATCTGTCGTTGAATGACAACAAACACTTAATTGAAGAATCTCTACTGTTGACCATTCACCGACAATGGGGCATAGATTTCAGCTACCGAACTTCGTCTTGCCTCAAGAAAAACTTTGTGCACTCGAACAACCAAAGACAACAAAAAATATCTCACAAAAGGTTATCATAATATTATTAAATATTATATTTGCAAACTGTTTAGACTGGGAAGCATACATTAAGATTAACTGTGGTCAGTTCGTGTAAATCTGCAATAGAGTAATCGGTCTCCATCCAGTGTTGTCTACATAAAGAGTCATCCATCCACCATCTAAAGAACCCTCAAACTATACAGGTGTTGTCTTCCCATGGCAAGATCAGTACTGCAGTTAACCAGGTACCCATGTTATATGCACATTCACCATGACCTGCAAATAACAAGATTTTGAGGATAAGAAAACGAACTTGAGACAGAGTTTGGTATAGTCTCTTAAATTCCATGAAACACTTTATTTTTAAATACAGCCCTTTGTGAGGGAGACTATAACAGTTCAAGCATCATCATCATTATTCCAAAACAGACGTGAAACAACAGGAAATAAATATTTCCATGTACAATGTCTTCAAAATGAGGTAGAAATGGTTACAGAGAATGTACAAGGTAAAATAAAGTTACTACTTTATTTAAAAAGATAAAATCCCACTTTAGTTGGACAAACTTATCCCCACATACACCTTCACATTGGTGACGCTGAATAACATCAACTTGGGACAACAAAGAAAATAGGTCTAATCTTATTAGTAATTGTATCTTAAAGCTTAATGCACATACAGTGAGGGAAAAAAGTATTTGATCCCCTGCTGATTTTGTACGTTTGCCCACTGACAAAGAAAGGATCAGTCTATAATTTTAATGGTAGGTTTATTTGAACAGCGTGAGACAGAATAACAACAACAAAAAATACAGAAAAACGCATGTGAAAAATTTTATAAATGGAATTGCATTTTAATGAGGGAAATAAGTATTTGACCCCTCTGCAAAACATGACTTAGTACTTGGTGGCAAAACCCTTGTTGGCAATCACAGAGATCAGACATTTCTTGTAGTTGGCCACCAGGTTAGCACACATCTCAGGAGGGATTTTGTCCCACTCCTCTTTGCAGATCTTCTCCAAGTCATTAAGGTTTCAAGGCTGAAGTTTGGTAACTCGAACCTTCAGCTCCCTCCACAGATTTTTCTATGGAATTAAGGTCTGGAGACTGGCTAGGCCACTCCAGGACCTTAATGTGCTTCTTCTTGAGCCACTCCTTTGTTGCCTTGGCTGTGTGTTTTGGGTCATTGTCATGCTGGAATACCCATCCACAACCAATTTTCAATGCCCTGGCTGAGGGAAGGAGGTTCTCACCCAAGATTTGACATGGCCCCGTCCATCGTCCCTTTGATGCGGTGAAGTTGTCCTGTCCCCTTTGCAGAAAAACACACCCAAAGCATAATGTTTCCACCTCCATGTTTGACGGTGGGGATGGTTTCCTTGGGGTTATAGACAGCATTCCTCCTCCTCCAAACATGGCGAGTTGAGTTGATGCCAAAGAGCTCCATTTTGGTTTCGTCTGACCACAACACTTTCACCCAGATGTCCTCTGAATCATTCAGATGTTCATTGGCAAACTTAAGACGGGCATGTATATGTGCTTTCTTGAGCAGGGGGACCTCGCGGGCGCTGCAGGATTTCAGTCCTGCACGGCATAGTGTGTTACCAATTGTTTTCTTGGTGACTATGGTCCCAGCTGCCTTGAGATCATTGACCAGATCCTCCTGTGTAGTTCTGGGCTGATTCCTCACCATTCTCATGATCATTGCAACTCCACAAGGTGAGATCTTGCATGGAGCCCCAGGCCGAGGGAGATTGACAGTTCTTTTGTGTTTCTTCCATTTGCGAATAATCGCACCAACTGTTGTCACCTTCTCACCAAGCTGCTTGGCGATGGTCTTGTAGCCCATTCCAGCCTTGTGTAGGTCTACAATCTTGTCCCTGACATCCTTGGAGAGCTCTTTGGTCTTGGCCATGGTGGAGAGTTTGGAATCTGATTGATTGATTGCTTCTGTGGACAGGTGTCTTTTATACAAGTAACAAACTGAGATTAGGAGCACTCCCTTTAAGAGTGTGCTCCTAATCTCAGCTCGTTGCCTGTATAAAAGACACCTGGGAGCCAGAAATCTTTCTGATTGAGAGGGGGTCAAATACTTATTTCCCTCATTAAAATGCAATTCCATTTATAACATTTTTCACATGCGTTTTTTTGTATTTTTTGTTGTTATTCTGTCTCTCACTGTTCAAATAAACCTACCATTAAAATTATAGACTGATAATTTCTTTGTCAGTGGGCAAACGTACAAAATCAGCAGGGGATCAAATACTTTTTTCCCTCACTGTAGCATTGAGTGTTAATTTACTGTTGCTAAGCGCTTTTCCAATCTCCTTCGATTTTCTGGACTGTGAAACTATTTGCTCAGCCTTTCACACAGTCAGAACTCGGTACTGATACAATTCTATAATGCTAACACAACGTTATATTTATAATGCTAACACAAAGTAAAATGTATAATGCCAACAAAACGTTTGTTAGATTATTATTCATTGGCACAGATGCAATCCCCTGTGTCATATGTTGCTATTGTGAATGTTTTTCTGGTGCAGATGATTGAAGAGCTGCTGAAATAGAACTGAAATGTGTATGAAGGTGTGTGTGACAATGTCTAGGTGTGAAAACCGTGTGCACACATCTAGATCTGAAACTGTTTTATGCCATACTTTCAGCCACTGACCGCATCCTCCTGTGTCCGTGGACTCTTACTACCACAACCGCGCTGCAAAATACTGTTAATGTTCTCTGGATATCCCTTTGGCCAATAACGCCAAGGTAACATGTCAAAATGAATTTCGCCCTGTAGCACTCACATCTGTAGCCATGAAATGCTTTGAAAGGCTGGTCATTGCTCACATCAACACCATCAACACCATCATCACAGACACCCTGGACCCACTTCAATTGGCATACCTCCCCAACAGATCCACAGATAACGCAATCTCTATTGCACTCCACACTGCCATTTCCCACTTGGACAAAAGGAACACCTATGTGAGAATGCTATTTATTGAATACAGCTTAGCGTTCAACACCATAGTTCCCTCCAAGCTCATCACTAAGCTAAGGACCCTAGGACTGAACACCTCCCTCTGCAACTGGATCCTCGACTTTCTGACGGGATGCCCCCAGGTGGTGAGGGTAGGCAACAACACATCCGTCATGCTGACCCTCAACAGGGGGCCCCTCAGGGGTGAGTGCTTAGTCCCCTTCTGTCTTCCCTGTTCACCCACGACTGCATGACTCCAACACCATCAGTTTGCCGATGACACAACGGTGGTAGGCCTGATCACCGGAGATGATGAGACAGCCTATAAGGAGGTCAGAGACCTGGCAGAGTGGTGCTAGAACAACAACCTCTCCCTCAACGTCAGCAAGACAAAGGAGCTGATCGTAGACTGCAGGAAACGGAGGGCTGAGCATTGACAGGGCTGTAGTGGAGCGGGTTGAGAGCTTCAAGTTCTTTGGTGTCCACATCACTAAGGATCTATCATGTTCCAAACACACCAACACAGTTGTGAAGATTGCACAACAATGCCTCTTCCCCTTCAGGAGGCTGAAAAGATTTGGCATGGCCCCCCAGACCCTCAAAGTTCTACAGCTGCACCATTGAGAGCATCTTGATTGGCTGCATCACTGCTTGGTATGGTAACTGCTTGGCATCCGACCGCAAAGCGCTAAAGAGGGTAGTGTGTATGGCCCAGTACATCACTGGGGCCGGGCTCTCTGCCATCCAGGACCTCTATACCAGGCGGTGTCAGAGGACTGCCCTAAAGTCATAGACTGTTTTCTCTGCTATCGCACGGCAAGCGGGACCGATGCAACAAGTCTGGAACCAATAGGACCATGAACAGCTTCTACCCCCAAGCCATAAGACTGCTAAATAATTAGTCAGAGTAGCTATTTGGTTAATTATTTAGTTATCTACATTGACCCCTTTTTAAAATAAATGTGACTTTTCACATACGCTGCTGCTACTGTTTACTAGCTGTCACTTTATTCCTAGTTATGTACATATCTACCTCAATTACCTCGTACCCCCCTACACATCAACTCGGTATTGACACCCCTTGTATACAGCCAAGTTATCGTTATTCATTGTGTATCTATTTTATTACTTGTTTTACTTTTCTATTGTTTCTCTATTTTCTTTCTCTGTTCATTGTTGGGAAGGGCCCGTAAGTAAACGTTTCACTGTTGGTCCACACCTGTTGTTTATGAAGCATGTAACGAATAAGATTTGATTTGAAGGATTTTTGTATTATATTTTAACTTAATGTTGAAGGTTGGTTAGAGAGATTCCTGAGCCCCACCAGCTTGCAAATGTTTATGGAGGAATATCATATATGGCACACTTAGGATGATAGGGTGGCCTTGGACTAGTACAGTATATCCATCTGGTTGGAACAAATCAGATACAGTAATGGTCGTTAGCTACAAAATAAACATATTTTGCTAATATATTCTTTATGTATGTTTCATTATCCAATGCCCTAGTTACCCTATAGCTACAACATAAATAATTTGAAAGAGAGGCATCAAAGCAAAGATATTACAATTTTTGTTTTGTTTTCTGTAATGAAAAATTGCATATTTAGAATAGAGGGGGTTGAGGAAGTATTGATTATTTCTACAGCTATGCTATTTTTGGTGGTTCTTGAGGCTCTGATGTGTTCACCATTCTGTCCTGAGAAAATCAATCAATGTAGGCACAGTGAGGTCAAAGGTAACTCGGACGTGCTTCTACACCTGCATTGCTTGCCGTTTGGGGTTTTAGGCTGGGTTTCTGTACAGCACTCTGTGACATCAGCTGATGTAAGAAGGACTTTATAAATACATTTGATTCTGTGTCTCTATGGAGGCCCAGCAGCTGTATACTGTATGATGGTCTGTATAATACTCAATGTGAGGGTTACTGGAAATTGATAAGATGGCTACTATACAAAACACAAAGTAAAGAGGGGGGATGGGAGGTAGGAACTGTTACTGGGCTGTATAGTCACGCAGAATTTAAGACATTTCAAAAACATATACAATAAGTTATAGATTACATTGATAAAAAGGTATTTGATGGATGTAGACGTTCACTTCTTATATCTATAAAAACTATTTTTGGTTTGAGAACTACAGGCTAAAAGTTGTCATTTCCATTTTGTCATAGGTTGTCAAAGTTTGTCCACCAAAAGTGTTTTTCCCGCTTTTCTAACTATATACTACTTCATGAAGATAACCATTCCACCAAAATCTACATGGGAAATAAATCTAAACATGAAGAAAAAGTTTTATATTTCTAAAAACATTATTGATGTACGTTATGGTATATATTGTCCTTTGAAAAAAATATCTGAATTACATTCAACATTTCAGGCCTTGATAGCAACCTCAAGTTTCAATTCATCAAGTTCAAAGACGGTGGCAGTGTACTTTGAGTGTTAACTTTTGAAAGTACACAGCTGTGTGTGTGTGTGTGTGTGTGTGTGTGTGTGTGTGTGGGGGTAGGTGCGGATGTTTGTGTGCAAGGATGTGGCGGTGGGCGCACAAATGCTAACATTGGTGGCCCTAGAAGCTCTGAGTTCGCTGAAGTTTACAGTATACAGTATGTGTATTACTACAAAGCCATGACTCCATTATAGTATCCATAAAGCTCCCTACAAACACCTTAAGGTAATACATACATTCGTATGTTTTAATTCTGAGGCAACAATAACATTCCTGAGTATTCAATAACAAGACTACATATATTTCTTTTAAAAAAGGCAAAAAGAAAAAAAAAATGCATACGTTAAAAAAAATACTGTCAGACTTAGAATTATAAGAACAGTACAGCATCTGTATGAAAACGGCACAATTGGGAAATGCGTTAGTTTGATAGTGCACTGTTTATAAGATGCTGTAGTTAAAATGTGCATTCACTCTCCAGCTCACTCTCTCAAGTATGTTTCCACTTAACCATTTCACTCTTTCAGCAGGTTTTACGTATCTGAATGTATTGATAGAGATGCATGTAGCACTCCGTAATGAGATTAGATGTATGAGAGCGATTGTATGTGAAATTAACAAAAAGAGAAAGAGTGACTGAAACAAAAACTAAAAAAAGCATGGGAGGGAAAACGTGGAGAGAGCTAAGGTAGTGATGAAAGGTAGAGGATGGGTAGAAAGAAGAGAGAACTGAGAAACTGGGTAAAGGGAATGGGTGAGACAGGGGACATTTGTTTCGAAGGGAGGTATATGGAGGCACCAAGCCTCAGAAGAGACGTGATTGTGCTGGAGGTGTCAAGTTATTAAAATACACCACAAGGATGTTCTTCTCTACGTTTTGGTTTGAGAGAATATGATTCTTATGGTGCTGGAGGAGGTATTGCAGTCAAAGGCCCTTTTCATATCAAGCGGCCACTCTAATTAAGAGAGCAACTCATCAAAACAACACTTTCTGCCATAGTAGCAGATTGAAAAATAAATAGGAGCAGTAGGTAATCCATTCAGACAGACAGTGCTAAATCAGGCAATCTAGAACCCTCCCTCCCCATACCACCCCACCCACACCCACATCCTACCCACACCCCTACAGGACAAAGTGCCCCATGACTCTTTGGAGAAAATCAAATAATTAAAATGATAAAGATATAAGAGGAGGATACAAATCATTTGTCATTTTCTCTCCTGACTGGTTAGATCACATGACCTTTCTTTGCAAAATCCAACAATTGTTTTCCCCCAGTTATTGGCTGAGTAAGTACTCTACTTGGTTTTCAAATGCCAATACAACTGAGGGACCCCCAGAGAGTTGTCTTCTAAAGTGCCTGACCTAGCGTCCTCCAGTGGGGTCCTCAGGTTGTGCACGTGACGCAGGCATCTTCATGGCCAGCCTCTGATGGGGGAAGCCGTGTTCCCCTCCTCCCCTGCTCTCCCCACCTAGGCCTGAGGAGGGGCTGTACTCCCCCTGCCCACCATAAGGAGGCGACACCAGTGGCTTGCCGGGCTTGTAGGCCTGGCCTTCTGAGCCCACCATGGCGTAGCCGTTGCCGTGGCTCTTGCTGTGGCCATTTCCATGGACGTTGCCGTACTTCCTGTACTGCGAGCTACCTGCCTTTCCTCCTCCTTCCTCCCCCTCTTCCGCCATCTCAAAGGCCTTACGTTTCAGTGGCCCTCCTGTTTCGGAGCCGGACCCTAGGCTGTGACTGGGGTAGCCATAGCTGCTCCCCACCACGGTGGGCCGGGGGGTCAGGGAGGTGGAGGTGCTCAGCCCAGAGGGGAGGTAGGAGGCACTGGGGTGGCTGTAGCCGGACGCCAGGCTGGTCTGGGGGTGGGGGTAGCAGCCTGGCAGGTAGTTGTAGACTGGATTGTTAAGGTTGTAGCTGGGCACCAAGGTGGGGGTGGTATGCAGAGAGTGTAGAGAGGCTGGGGGAAGTGCTGAGCCAGTCTGGGGGCAGTATCCAGAGGAGAGGTAGCTGCTGTTGTAGGAGGAGGGGTAGTCCTGAGAGGGGGGGCCATTACAGGAACCACTGCTGCTATATCCGGGATCACAGGTCAAGTTACTGCTCACTACTGTCACACTGCCCGTGCCAGTAAGGCCCACTGACACTGAGCCCACTTTGGCCCCTGCAGCCAGGGCCTCTAGCCCAGAGTAACACTCTATTCCCTGCCCCAGGGCCCAGGGCTCAGCCTCGCTCTTCAGGAAAGTCCCAGGCTCTGAGTATGCCCCTGGGGCAGGTCTCTCGTAGGGCAACTCCAGGCCTGAGTACTTCTCGGCATAGTGTTTTAACAAGGAGGAGGCAGTGAGGGCCGAGATGTCATCACTGGCCCAGGGGTAGCAGGCTGCAGGGGTGTAACCGCAGCGTCCTGCGGTGGCGTAGGGATCGTGTTTGTGGGCGGAGGGAGGGGAGGTGGTGGAGGAAACATCTAGGTGCTGCTCAGGCCACTGGGACAGGGGGGCCACGTTCTCCGGAGACCAGTGCATTTTCAACAGACCTACAGACACAGAGAAAGGACCGAGAGAGTGCATGGTTATTCACCACATATTACTTTTTAATTAACCTTTCTGTCCAGAGCAGACATAACTGCAGATTTTTCAGGTTGTTCAGAGAACCATACCACACTGGTAATACACTAACTACATTCAAATAGATTGACTTTATAAAATACAACATAGTTCCACTTTACTCTGGGTTTCATGGAGATTGTACCTCTTTCTCACTTGAAAACCCCAGGAGTTTTCTAAATAACCATTACAGTCCCGCTGACTAGCGGAGCCTAATCCATTATAATGTATTTTCTTAGCAGTCCCTTTTCTCCCCAGTGGGCCACACTGCTCCTACAGTTCTACTTGTGGAGGGGACCTAGTGCTCTAAGCTCCTCCATGCCGTGTCATTACGAACAACACAGCCCCTGGCCTTGTCCCCACGGCGATAAGCCGCCCGCTCCCTTCTGCCTCGCTCTCTCTCTCACTGGGACCATTGTTGTCCCTCTGTACGGGGCTCTGTGTGTGTGAGACCCCCACTCCTGTGTTCCATTGGGGCAGTGGTCGACCATTCTTTTTGATTGACTTTACAGGCTCTATCTTTGAGCAGGCTTTAGGCTGACATTCCAGGCATTGTAGAGTATTATTAAACTGTCCCGACCCTTTGAGTCTAGACCTGAGGGGCTACAACAGAACTGAGAGAGAGGGGAAGAGGGAGAGAAAAATAGGGGAAAGAGAGGGAGAGAAAGGTGGAGACAGAGCGAGGGGGAGAGAGCGAAAGCAAAGAGAACATGGGGTTGTTCACATGCTTTCCCCCGTCCTAGTCAGTAGCATGGTGGTGAGCGTTCATGGTCTCAGTGTTGAGTTTGTTTACAATACAACTCTAGAGCGCCTGGTGCCTACATCAGACTGTCTGATCTCTCCATACACACATACACACGCACACAAGCGCATACGCTCGCAAACACACTCCCTCTCTGTGTGTGTGGTTTAGTCACACATTGACCAGGGCCACCAGATGGGCCACTAAACGATCCACATGTTGATCCCTAAATTAAAATGATCACTCAGTCCCATAATCCCACTCATCCAATCCAGAGATCCCAGGTCGTCCTGGTTGAGTCTCCCAGCCAAGTCCCAATCCCCCCTGGAAACGTCTCTGTGAAATCCGCCCGATGCTCCAGGGAATTCCAGCCAGTCATGGGTCTGTCCCCATCCCCAGCTCAAAAACAAACACACCACTTCTGGCACAGAGTCGAAAAACCTTTGGTAAAAAATTGCACTCCCAAGGGAAATAATAAACACAATCTACACAGACACATCTATACTAGTGTATATACAAAAGCTTACAAAAATGGACTTCAAGAGAAACACACCTATATGCATAAACAGTCTGAGACACACACTGACCCACACATGAAGGGGTCGTTCCATGAAAAGAGCACCTTTTGCATCCCTTTGATATTTTAAGGAGATATTGTGCACAAATATTGAATTTGAAAAAAAGTACTTAAATAGTACTTTAAAGTACTTTTACTTAAGTCGTTTTGTGGGGTATCTGTACTTTACTATTTATATTTTTAAAACTTTTTAACTCCACTAGATTCCTAAAGACAATAATATACGTTTTACTCCATACATTTTCCCTGACACCCAAAAGTGCTCGTTACATTTGGAATGCTTAGCAGCACAGGAAAATGGTTCAACTCACACACTTATCAAGTGAACATCCCTGGTCCTCCCTACTGCCTCTGATCTGGCGGACTCACAAAACATTTGTAAAGATGCTTGAGTGTTGGAATGTTCCCCTGGCTATCCGTAAATTTACAAAACAAGAAAATTGTGCAGTCTGGTTTTCTTAAAACATGGTTTCCCAAAATCTGTCCTTGGGACCCGAAGGCATGCATGTTTTGATTTTTGCCCTAGCACTACACAGCTGATTCAAATAATCAACTAATCATCAAGCTTTGATAATTTGAATCAGCTGTGCTGTGTTACGGCAAAAAGTAAAACATGTAGGCCTTGGGGTCCTGAGGACCGTGTATTGGAAACACTGGCTTAAAGGAATGTGAAATGATTTATACTTTTACTTTAAGTATATTTTAGAAATTACATTTACTTTTGATACTTAAGTAACATCAAATACTTTTAGACTTTTACTCAAGTATTATTTTACTGGGTAACTATCACTTTTATATTAGTAATTTTCTATAAAAATGATTTAGAGTCTAAGATGTTGGGGAGGGGGGGGGTTGCTAAGCTGACATATGGAATTGTTTTAAGATGGTCACGCTATGTATCATTTAGCTATTTGATTTTGAATTTTAGGACTCCTTTAGGTATCCCCAAAAATTATAAAAATGTGGTGGTGACAAATGTTGATTTTGGCCTTTACTACTAAAGCCCATACAAACAACACATTGAATAACACATTCATAAATGGCAAAAAAGACAGTAAAAAAATTATTATAATTCTAAATCTAGGAGATATAAAACACTTTGGTGGATTGAGACGCAGATATCTCTATTGACAGATTTTGATGCAGATTTTTTTTTGTTATGTAACTTAGACTGACACACCGGTGTGTCATTTGATTCTAGGTGGTTAAGGTATCTATACTTTTACTCTAGTATGACAATTAGGTACTTTTTCCCCCACTGAATATGAATAAAGACTTTCTAATGTGCCACAATTCAGCATTTTGACATGTCCCTCTGTGCACCCTCTGTGAATTTAAGATTTTAACTGACTTAACCCCAACATTTATCCAACTTTTCACCATCATTGTAAATATTTATTTATTTCATGTGATAAGTGATTCATCTAATCACATGAAATGCATGTCCCTCATTTTAAGGTCAACCCTGTTAGTGAATTGAACTCATTTTAATGTGGTGAAACTATTCCTTTTTAAATAATATTTTCAAAAGAAACAGTGAACATCTAATAGTCAAATCATAGTGTAAAAGCATGTGATCTGGTTCTACACTTTTTGGCAATTTTTCTGGTGTTTTGTGTTGAAAAACTGATCTGGCCGAGCACAACACTATTACCAATAGATAGACAAGCTAGAAATGTTTCAATTTTTTTTGGTGAAGCTTGAATTCAATTGACACTCCTTTTTGTACACAAGCTTCCATTCCCTCTGTAACAAGGGGATTTATTGCTGATTTAATATTAAATCTCCAACCCTGTTGCGGTAAACCCTGTTACGGTCAACCCTGTCCATTTATTTGGAACTTAATAGGCACTTACTATAGTCATTTAAAAAAAAAAAGATTTTTACTAAGTTTAACATGTGTTCATGACAGAATGTTACAATTGGTAGAATTTGTGTGTGTGTGCACATCCGTGTCTATGTTTACAGTAGTATTGATTCATAAAGGAGGGTGATGAGATTTCAGGCAATATTAGGGAAAACAGTAGGCATATAACACAGCCATCTGTATCAGATGATGTATGGGGAGTAGGGCATGGAGGAGAGGGGTGTGTTCGCTCCCCTAACCCTAATCTGGTCCACCTTCCTCAGGGCTTAGAGGGGCACCTCTCATGGCTAAATCTTATCTGCAAGCTTACCAGGAGACTGAGATGATGAGGATGATGAGGTATAAGACGGCCTTACAGCCATGCATCTTATAATGGCTTTTTAATCATCATGTATGTGTGTTTTTGTTTATTATCATCTCTGTTGTTGTCCTCTTGTTGGAGGTATATTCCTGTTTGTGATGTTGTAAGTCTTCAACATGATCGTGAGGGGAGTTGAAAACTTCACTATGGGTAATAATAGAAAACCAAAACATGGCAGATACATGATGCGTAACTCAATTGTTTGCAATTGTTTATAGCTCAAAATTGTTTCAAGCCACTGGTTCCAAATACTGCAACCCGCGTGCATCGCATGCATCTAACAGTTTACTGAACTCTGGTTTTATAATCACCTCCTTGTTCTGTACCAAGAGTTCAAACTTTGGACCTAACTCTAACTAGATGTTTTGACTGTGCAGATGAGTCTAACATGTTGGGCGACTGAGATTGGAGGGAGCATATTTGTGCATATGTATGCGTGTGGCATACGTGTCAACACTGTCGTGTGGGCCCCAAACAGAGACAGCTGTTTTGAGCAGAGGGGCCTTCTCTCTCTGTGTCTAGCCTGTCCCTCAGCTCCTATTGTGCCCCCACATCCCCTAACAAAGCCACGGGACCACATTGTCTGACAGCAGATCCTAACATCTCACTAACTCAGACCACCAGCTCCATATATCCACCAGCAGTACTGACAGCTTACAAGGCGTGTGTGTGTGTGTGTGTGTATGTGTGGTGCATGACTGCACATGTGTAATGAGTAGTCCCAACAGGATAGTGGCTCCTGAAATCTGAGACCTGGAGGAAGTGAGCTAGAGTTGTAACCACCCCTATCCATCCACCACACACTTGCCACACACATATATGCGCACACACACACATGCACCACGCTCCTCCTTCTTCTCCCCAGGGGTCAAGTGCTACCCTAACTCTACACCCCAGCTTTTGTTTTCCTGCCTTCAGGATGAAGGCCCTAACATGGATCCAACATGCCTCGTAGGACCAGGAAGCCAGTAAAACAGAATGATTGTGTGCCTGCGTGTGTGTGCCTGCACAACGAATAGGGAAAATGGGGCTTGTAAACAAGAGCTTGATCAATCCAATCAGAGGATGGCCAGTATGTGGACCCCCCCCACCTCCTCTTTCAACACCATCCACTCTGTCCAGTTCTGTGAGAGAGAGCAGCTTTGTCTCGCTGGACTGGTCCTAATTATATAGCCAGGTGGAGAGAGGATTTAGCTTCTGCGCTGATCTCTCTCTCTGTCTCTCTCTTTCTCTCTCTCTTTACCTACCGTCAATCACCAACAAGGGCCAGAGTCCAAATTACCATTCCACAGCCAGCATAGACCATATGTGCTGTTCAAGTGTTGTGTTCCCTAGATCTCACAATAAAGCAAATCAGTAGTACCATTAACATTGGAGAGACCAAACCCACTGGCATTTCTGATGTTACTCATTTTCTTATATCTTATACACACTCTTATTTAGTTCTGCTCAACAATGAATCATGTGATCAGTCAAAATATGGGCCAGAGTTTGTGCATGCATTTGATCTGTGTGACCAGAAGAGCTGCTGGTGTGAATTCTATCCCCTTCTTGGTAGCGGTCCACTGCATGGTCAGTGTAAGCAATTAAGGGTTAATTCGATTAATAACAGAGAGAGGCAGGCATGGAGGCGGGAAGGGGACATGGGCATGGGATTTGGGGTGTTTGCAAGGCATTAGAGGCAGTGTGATAGATTGGACTGGATAATTTTCCCTAAGGGTAGGTAGCCTGACCACTCCAAAATCACTATTACTCAGTAACAATACACAAATACACCTACTGTTGCTGAGATAGTTTAATTGTGTTTATGTGTTGTGTTGAGATACGCAGATAGGTCTGTGCGAAGACCAGGATGTTTGAGCATGCCGTGCAGGCCGGCCAAGCAGCCAGAGAGAGAATCCTGCAGGTGACTTAGGCTATTGGAATGTATGGAATTCAGAGAGAGAGAGAGAGAGAGAGAGAGAGAGAGAGAGAGAGAGAGAGAGAGAGAGCTCTCTATCAGCTGCTCACACAGTATTCGTAAGTATTAATTTAAGCCATTGACTGGATCAGTACGAAACGCATCAGATAACCAATGGGACATTAAACAGGGTCCTTGTTCTCGCTTCCATTCTCTCCCTTTCTACCTTCCCCCTCCTCCCCTCCTGTTCCCCCTCTCCCTTTCCCTCCCTCAGACCTGTACTAACGTGTGTCCATGCCTGCTTGGTTTAGGACACCCTTCCCCCACACTCTGTCTCTTTCAGCTCACACACCACTGTGGCCGGAGCTGCCTTGCCTCTTTGCTCATTGTGTCAACGCATATATCAGCCTGCAGCTGACCAGTCCATCTGCCCTTCTTTCTCTCCCACCTCTGTCTCTAAATCTCCATCCTTATACTATTTCTCCATAAACATAGTTCTCTTTTTCCCTTCCTCCTTTTTGTGGGTTACTCTCTGCCTGCCCTCGGCTGTTTCTCCATGCATTCCACTGCGTTAAATGGCTAAACGGTCAGTCTGATCTTGCTGTTGGCTACAGACTGAACAAACTCTACATCATTGCAGGCCAGGGCTCTATAAGCCTTTACCACCTAACGAGGACCTTAAATCAACTGGAATCAAATTTAATGAGCTGTCATGAACACTATGGTGGCCTGATATGCACGTTTGTGTGTGTGTGTGTGTGTGAAAGAGAGAGAGATACAGAGAGAGAGAGAGAGAGAGAGAGAGAGAGAGAGAGAGAGCGTCTGTGTGTGCACGTGAATCCCTCCACACCACTCTAATTAGAGCTCATTTACACCCCGTCACTAACGACCTGACTCTTATTCACAGAACTACTTCACCCTGAGCAACTGTTTAGCTACGATCCACAAAATGTATTCACTACCACGTTTTTATCACACACTCCTAATTATGACGTGTGTCTCTCTGTGTGTGTGTGTGTGTGTGTGTGTGTGTGTGTGTGTGTGTGTGTGTGTGTGTGTGTGTGTGTGTGTGTGTGTGTGTGTGTGTGTGTGTGTGTGTGTGTGTGAGAGAAAGTTTCTCTATGGGGAGAAATCTAACACAGAAGTGTGAGTCTTTCCAATAGCAGGTATGTTACAGACGTACGCTAGACAAACTCATCGCAGACAAGACACAAGGCATGTGTGTTCACACAATTCACTTCTTCTTTTCAAAACCCCCCAAAATAACATTTTAGGGTCTAATATCTCTGCCTATAGTAGCGGTCCTGCTAGCACACAGAAGTAGGTAAGGTGTGTCCTTAATGTATTATTCAAATCATGTTAGCGTGGTAATCCTGTTAAACCTTCTCCTAATCAATAACATCAGTCAATATGAGTATATTCATTAGCTTGGCTTAGAGACCTCTCATGCAAAGCACACATGCATGTTGAAGCATAACAATCTATCTACCCAGCTATCACCAAAAATACACACCCATTTATGGGAATGCATTACTAAAAACAATAACAGAATGGTTGTGTCCTAAAAAAATAATTAACATCCAAATCACACAACATAATAATGTACGCAGAGCCAATTAATTATTTGGTTTAGTTTAACACCAAGAAATAGGAAAGGGTATGATGGCAGAGTCCAAGGGTGCTAATTTTACTCTCTCCGTGTGGACAAAGCTCTAAAATTACATAACGATGAGGGACTGCTCACTGTGACAGCACTGTACCAGCACACTTCAATTACATGGATGATAGAGGATAGATAGAATATTCTCTACCCCAATAGATTGGACAGCAAGATCATTGTTGCACTGACTACGCACACACACAGGACTCTACCCACACGTTCCCACAAACTTACATTGACATCCTAACACACACACACACTACATACAGTGCATTCGGGAAAGTATTCAGACCCCTTGACTTTTTTCCACATTTTGTTATGTTACAGCCTTATTCTGAAATTGATTCAGAAATCTACACACAATACCCCATAATGAAAAAGTGAAAACAGGTTTTCAGAAATGTTTGCAAACAACAAACACCTTATTTACATAAGTATTCAGACCCTTGGATATGAGACTCGAAATTGAGCTCAGGTACAACCTGTTTCCATTGATCATCCTTCAGATGTTTCTACAACTTGATTGGAATCCACCTGTGGTAAATTAAATTGACTGGACATGATTTGGAAAGGCACACACCTGTCTATATAAGTTGACAGTGCATGTCAGAGCAAAAACAAAGCCATGAGGTCGAAGGAATTTTCCGTAGAGCTCCCGAGACAGGATTGTGTTGAGACACAGATCTAGGGGTATTAAGGGTACCAACATTTTTTTGCAACATTGAAGGTCCCCAAGAGCACAGTGGCCTCCATCATTCTTAAATGTAAGAAGTTTAGAACCACCAAGACTCTTCCTAGAGCTGGCCCGCCCAGCCAAATTGAGCAATCGGGGGGGAGAAGGGCCTTGGTCAAGGAGGTGACCAAGAATCCAATGGTCACTCTGACAGGGCTCTAGAGTTCCTCTATGGAGATGGGAAAACTTTCCAGAAGAACAACCATCTCTGCAGCACTCCACCAATCAGTCCTTTATGCTAGAGTGGCCAGAAGGAAGCCACTCCTCAGTAAAAGGCACATGGCAGCCCGCTTGGAGTTTGCCAAAAGGCACCTAAAGACTCTCAAACCATGAGAAACAAGATTCTCTGGTCTAATGAAACCAAGATTGAACTCTCAGACTGGGGTGAAGATTCACCTTCCAACAGGACAATAACACTAAACGCACAGCCAAGACAACGCAGGAGGGACTTCGGGACAAGTCTCTGAATGTCCTTGAGTGGCCCAGCCAGAGCCTGGACTTGAACCCAATCGATCGACGCTCCCCATCCAACCTGACAGAGCTGGAGAGTATCTGCAGAGAAGAATGGGAGAAACTTACCAAATACAGGTGTGCAAAGCTTGTAGCGTCATACCCCAAAAGACTTGAGGCTGTAATCACTGCCAAAGGTGCTTCAACAAAGTACTGAGTAAAGGGTCTGAATACTTATGTAAATGTAATATTTTTTATTTTTTATATATTAGCAAACATTTCTAAAAACTTGTTTTTGCTTTGTCATTATGGGGTATTGTGTATAGATTGATGAGGGGGAAACTATTAAATCCATTTTAGAATAAGGTTGTAAAGTAACAAAATGTGGAAAAAGTTACGAGTCTGAATATTTTCCGAAGGCACTGTATAAGTACATAGCTACTGCAATTACCTTGTACCCCTGCACATTGACTCTATACTGGTACTCCCTGTATATAGCCAAGTGACTTTTACTCATTATTGTTATTCGTTATTCACTGTATTTATGCCGCATGCCACTATTTCCATTTTTTTTTTTTTTACTCTGCATTGTTGGAAAGGGACCCATAAGTAAGACTTTCACTGTAAGTCTACACCTGTTGTTTACAAAGCATGTGAAAAATACTAATTTATTGGATTTGTTTAATACTAGCCTTAAACACACTGGTGGTCGCCATTCAGAAATAGAGAGAGAAAGAGCAAGAGAGCCAGAGAGAAAGAGACAGCAACTCAGCTCTTTCTTTAAAATTCCTCAATGTGAAGCACAGAGAAGAGAGACTCAGCTGTTAGAGTTATTATCCTCTCTCCAATATCTACTTTCCCAGTTCCCTCCCTCACGCCTTCACCTCCCCCTTTTCCACTGGCCGCAGGGGAAATGTCAAGGACTGAGTGTCAAGACTGAGGAAGACAACCAAGTTAGCGCATGCACATGTGCGTGCACACACACACAGTGTATCCCCCATCCGCTCCATACACACACTTACTGTGGGGGGTGACAGGACTGAGCATTCTGCTGCCCTGCTCCCTGGTAAAGAGGAAAGGACTGAGTCCACTCAGTGTTGGGGGAAGCGGGGACACACGTTACACTTTCTGCTGCTGGCTGGTCCCACGCTGCTGGCCATCTGAGTGGGTGTGTTAGTGTTAGTTGTCATACACCACTCCATTGCTAGCCTCAGTACCCTCCACTACACACTGACAACTGGAAAGGAAAGAGAGCAGTGAGTTAGACAGCGCTGTAAAAAAATTAACACACCAATATGTACGTAATCACATAAAACTCGAAACATCAAAAAGCTGTGTTCACTCTCTGGTTGTACGTTCCCATTGAAGTGACCCAAATGCAAAGACTTATTCTCCTCCTCAAGCACGTTCATGCTCACTCACTAGCACTTGCTCACTCTAGCTCCCTAGGTCACTAGCTCACTTGGTTAGCCACTTGTTCACTCAAATGCAAAAGTATTTACAGACCAGGAAACAATTGTCAGAAGCACTTATTACTAATGCTAATACATAATTACCATGACTGAAAGGATGAATGTATTTGAGAGAAAATCATCTAAAACGTGTAAACCTTAATATTTCCGTACACATCAGGTCTATTATTGGAAAATGATATTTTTTTTGATAAGCTAACAGGAATGGGAGTACTCTTCAGGAAAGGCATGTGCACAATCAAAACCAAACAATATATAGTGTTGCTCACAGTCTGAGTGTTCGTGTAACAGTGGGGCTAAACGCTCTGACAGAAAGGGAACAGCTTCTGACCATAAAACCACAATATCACCATCAGAAGAAAAATGACAAAATAGTTTCCAATCCTCTGGACCCAACCACGCGTCCACACACTCACACAGTTACACACACACACCAAAAAGAACCATCAGAACTTTGCACTTTGTCAAGTGTTGAAGAATGCAGCTGTGTTATTACCATATAAAGCAAAAATGCAGGAAACAGGATGAACAACTTAAGCTGAGGAATTTGAGTATCAGAGATGATCAACATTTAAATAATAGACACATGGTAGAGAAGAAAAAACAAATAAAGATTGAGAGAGTGGAATGGAGGAAGATTTTTATATATATTTCTATCAGAGGACAAAAATATCTAAATTCAACCGCAGGTTTAGAGAGGAAGAAATAAAGGGATATCACAAAACCAGATACGGGCGAGAAAGAGAAAAGAAGAAAATAATAGGAATGTGTAGAGAAGAGTGAGAGAAGAAAAACAGAAGATAGATAGAAAAAATCAGGAAGATGAAAGAAACAGAAGGAAAGGAAGATAAAACTCTAAAACAAAATCCAGTCCTACCTGCTCATGCTTGTATTTCCTTGATATGATGCGTCCTATGTGGAAGCCAATAGAATAACCCACACGGTAAGGCAGTGTAGAGCAGTGGTGTGTATGGCCATCCCTCTTTTCCACTTCTGGGACCCTACCCTTCTCTCTCTGCTCTCCCCCCTCTCCCTCCCTTAGTGACAACAGAGCAGCACATGCATCCCTTCCCCCATCCACTCCTTCCCTCCCTCTCTTTTGTTAAAACTATTTAAGCAGGAAGGGAGAGGGGAAAAAGTGACCAATCATGCCATGTCAGAGGTGTGTGTGTGTGTGTGTGTCTGTGTGTGTGTGTGTGTCTGTGTGTGTGTGTGTGTGTAAAAAAGAGAGGTTGACTCCAATGCATCCCACAGTTGTGTCAAGTTGTCTGGATGTCCTTTGGGTGGTGGACCATTCTTAATACACATGGGAAATTGTTGCGCGTGAAAAAAAACCCAGTTTTGCAGTTCTTGACACACTCAAACCAGTGCGCCTGGCACTTGCTACCATACTCCGTTCAAAGGCACTTCAATCTTTTGTCTAGCCCATTTACCCTCTGAATGGCACACATACACAAACACTCTGATGTCATCAGAGTGTGCAGCTGAACACTGTATGCTGGAAACACTTGGTTTGTTATTTTAACTAAAACATAACCAATCTTTGTTAAACATGAATACCAAACTTGTTTTTGCATGGTTCCCGCAACGCGGTTAGCTTTTACGGCGTTCGCATGTTGGATGCATCTCTGTCTTGTCGTTTGTCGTTATCCGACTGGCCGGTGTTTTGCCTGGAGTTCTTTCGTCAGGGGAGAAGTCTCCTGTCTCTCCTCCCCCTTCCGATAGCGTAGTCGAAGGAAGGGGGAGGAGAGCAAGAGGAGCATGGCAATCAATGATGGTCGCATGTCACGAGCCGTGGAAGCCGAAGACAGCGGCCTCCGGAAAACAGTCTACACTCCCAACGGGTGTCCCGGAGCGGATACAAACAACAAATAGTTTCGCCACCCTGGAGCCTGATCTTCCTGCACCATCGTTGCTGGGGATACCTGTGTCTGCGGCCGCTGTGCCTACTCCTACTCCTTACCCCACGATTTGAAGTTGACATCGGCAGCCTTCCGTCCCTGCTCTGGATCGAGTGAGGCTTCTCCATCTGTCGGAGGCCTACACCATCCTGTGAAGTGTGGGAGTGGGCGGATTTCCTCATCCTTCTCGCAAGCGGTGATTTTGGGCAGCTCCATAGTAAGAAATGTGACTGTTCCTGGTGCAAAAACAATGTCCCATGCCGGGGCTTAAGTAAATTACAATACTAAGCTGCTTCTGAATGTACCACGCAAGGACATGGACAATAATTCTACCGTAGTCCATGTGGGTTTTTAATGACATAATGAATGACAGCTTTGAACAGTCGAAACTGGATTTCAAAGAGCTGACTGACTCTCTGCTAAACACTAATAAAAGACCCTGTCACGTCCAGGCCTGAAATTACAGGCTGGCGTGTTTTTGCTTTGGTTTTGGTGTAGGGTTTTTATGTTCTAGGGGTTGTATTTCTATGTTGGGGTAATGGTTCCCAATTAGAGGCAGCTGTGTGTCGTTGTCTCTAATTGGGAACCATATATATATTTGGGGTTTTCATATTGGTTTTGTGGGTGATTGTTTGGACATAGCTTGTTTGTGTTTAGTATGTTCATCTTCACGGTCTTCGCTACGTTTACTCTTTGTTGTTTTACCCAGTTCCTTGAGTTTCGTTTTCTATAATAAACATGTATACTGGATGCCTCGCTGCGCCTTGGTCTGCCTGTTTTGAAGATCGTGACAGAATCACCCACCACAAGAGGACCAAGCAGCGAGAGACCCGGGAGTACTGGACTTGGGGGGAAATATTAGCTGGGAAGGGACCTTGGGGGAAGACGGAGGATTATCGTCACCCCAGGGAGAAGAAAGCGTCGAATAAGGAGCAGTGCAGGTGTGCGAAGACTGAGCGTGGGAGCTACGAGGATATATATGGAGCATGCGATCCAGAGCGAGAAAGATTTATTGGAACTCGCCTGGCACGGAAGCCCGAAAGACAGCCCCCAAAATTGTTTTGGGGGGGGCACACGAGGAGTTTGGCCGGTTCAGGAGGGACTCCTGAGCCAACTCCTCGTGCTTTGTGGAGAGAGCGTTGGGGAGAGCGGCGCACGGAGGGGACACCGTGTTATGCAGTGTTGCGCACTGTTTCTCCTGTGCGGATTCAGAGGCCGGTGTGGAAAATTCCAGCTCCACTCATCAGTCGGGCTACACTGAGTGTGCAGCCGGGGGGAGTGGTGCCAGCTCTGTGCGCCAGGTCTCCAGTGCGCCTCCTAGGACCTGGATATCCTGCACCGGTTCTGCGTTCAGTATCTCCGCACGTGTCCACAGCCCAGTGCGAGAGATCCCAGCGCCACTCGTCTGTCAGGCCAAGGTTAGTGTTCTACCTGGAAGAGTGGTGCCAGCTCTGCGCGCAAGGTCTCCAGTGCGTCTCCTGGGACCAAGATATCCTGCACCGGTCCTACGGGCAGAATCTCCGGTTCGCATCCACAGCCCAGTACGTCCTGTCTCTGCTCCACACTCCAGGATCCCTGTTCTACGCTCCAGGATCCCTGTGCCTGGCGTGGATTCAGCACGTCCTTCTCCTGTTCCACGCTCCAGGATCCCTGTGCTCGTGGGGAACCCAGCACGTCCTGTTCCCGCTCCCCGCACCAGAGTGCGCGTCACAAGCCCAGTACGGCCGGTTCCCGCTCCCCGCACCAGAGTGCGCCACGAGCCCAGTACGGCCGGTTCCCGCCCCCGCACCAGAGTGCGCGCGTCACGAGCCCAGTACGGCCGGGGTTCTCCGCTCCCGCACCAGAGTGCGCCACGAGCCCAGTACGGCCGGTTCCCGCTCCCCGCACCAGAGTGCGCGTCACGAGCCCAGTTCGGCCGGTTCCCGCTCCCCGCACCAGAGTGCCAGTGAGGGTCCCCAGCCCGGCGCCGCCAGTGAGGGTCCCCAGCCCGGCGCCGCCAGTGAGGGTCCCCAGCCCGGCGCCGCCAGTGAGGGTCCCCAGCCCGGGGCCGCCAGTGAGGGTCCCCAGCCCGGGGCCGCCAGAGAGGGTCCTCAGTCCAGTTAATGGCCCAGGGCTGGGGACCCCCAGGGCTGGGGACCTCCGGTGCGTGACTTCAGACCAGCACGGCCAGCACCGGAGCCGCCACCTGGGACAGAGAAACCCACCCGAAGACCCCCCCATGGACTTTTGGGTGGCGCGGTCGGAGTCCGCGCCTTTGGGGGGGGGGGTACTGTCACGTCCAGGCCTGAAATTACAGGCTGGCGTGTTTTTGCTTTGGTTTTGGTGTAGGGTTTTTATGTTCTAGGGGTTGTATTTCTATGTTAGTAATGGTTCCCAATTAGAGGCAGCTGTGTGTCGTTGTCTCTAATTGGGAACCATATATATTTGGGGTTTTCATATTGGTTTTGTGGGTGATTGTTTGGACATAGCTTGTTTGTGTTTAGTATGTTCATCTTCACGGTCTTCGTTACGTTTACTCTTTGTTGTTTTACCCAGTTACGTGAGTTTCGTTTTCTATAATAAACATGTATACTGGATGCCTCGCTGCGCCTTGGTCTGCCCGTTTTGAAGATCGTGACAGACCCATCATATCTGTCCCTGTGCCCTCTCTGAATCGTGGCACTGAATGCTTTAGCAGGATTCTTTCTCTTCACAACTGGCTACGTGATTATTGCAGCTCAATGGGTGAAACTTTTGTTGACAATTTCAATACTTTTTGGAAACAAATTACGTTTTATAAGGAGGATGGGATCCACCCAAATCATTTGGGTTCCTGGATCCTTTCACAGAATTATAAGGGTGCGGTAAGACAATGACTTATCAATGATCCAAGCCTAGCTCAGTTACTCCCTACCATTGTGTCACTGAGTCATCCTAATGCTTTAGCAAATGTACATTATACCAGGGGCATTGGTAGCCATATCTAGGAAAACCAAAGTTTCAAAGGCTGGGCCTAATATAGTGTGTAAGAGGTCATACAATACGTTTTGTAGTGATTTCTATGTTGTTCATGTTGTTGGTCCTGTCATGACTGTACTGTGAGGATCACAATGGGTCAGATCAGCTTGGAAATGACTGACAATAACCAGACCTTCTCCCACCCACAAAGGGGAAGATGTAACTGGTGTGTTTTTTTTTACACCTCCACACCCTGTCATGAATTAAGCAGGAGAGGACTCTCTCTTTACCCTTTAGTATCAACCAAAGGAATGTCTTTGTTTCACAGACTGTTCCTGCTGAAAACTCTAACACGGTCAAACTTGGATAATGGAACAATATTTCTAACAAAGCAATGTGGGGAATGGTCAGTGGGGAGTTATGTAAAACAAATATAATATTGCTTTTCATTTTGTAATGTCATTAAAATCTGTATGGACGAAATACTGTAACTTGGAAAGGATACCCCCTTTACCTGTCAAGTTTCCATCCAATACGTTAAGCATATGATATGATGAAAGTATTTTTTTAACCTGTTTGAGCTAGTGGGCAGTATTTTGAAGTTCGGATGATTTTCCCAAAGTAAACTGCCAGTTACTCAGGCCCAGAAGCTAGGATATGCACATAATTAGTAGTATTGGATAGAAAACACTCTGAAGTTTCTAAAAATGTTTAACTAATGTCTGTGGGTATAACAGAACTGATATGGCAGGCAAAAACCAGAGGGAAATCCATCCGAGAAAATGTGATTCTGTGAGCTGGCTCATTATCCATTGAGTTGCTATTGGAAATGCTTAAATCCAGCTCCCAGGTTGCAGTACCTATGGATTCCACTAGATGTCAACAGTCTTTAGACAAGGTTTCATGCATTTATCATGAAACATGAAGGCGTAGAAGAAGTGTATCCAAGTGGAGTGAGGAAATAGCTTTTGGATTTGGCGTGCGGGACCGTGAGCGAGCACCTCGGTTTTTTCCGTTTCTATCGCCCAGGTTATTATCCTTGTGAAATATAATAGTTAATATACATAATAGTGTACATAAGGATCGATTAGAAACGTTGTTTGATTTGTTTGGACAACGTTTATAGGTATATTTTTAAAGGTATTTAATCCCCTGCTGATTTTGTACGTTTGCCCACTGACAAAGAAATTATCAGTCTATAATTTTAATGGTAGGTTTATTTGAACAGTGAGAGACAGAATAACAACAAAAAAATCCAGAAAAACGCATGGGAAAAATGTTATAAATTGATTTGCATTTTATTGAGGGAAATAAGTATTTGACCCCCTCTCAATCAGAAAGATTTCTGGCTCACAGGTGTCTTTTATACAGGTAACGAGCTGAGATTAGGAGCACACTCTTAAAGAGAGTGCTCCTAATCTCAGCTTGTTACCTGTATAAAAGACACCTGTCCACAGAAGCAATCAATCAATCAGATTCCAAACTCTCCACCATGGCCAAGACCAAAGAGCTCTCCAAGGATGTCAGGGACAAGATTGTAGACCTACACAAGGCTGGAATGGGCTACAAGACCATCGCCAAGCAGCTTGGTGAGAAGGTGACAACAGTTGGTGCGATTATTCGCAAATGGAAGAAACACAAAAGAGCTGTCAATCTCCCTCGGCCTGGGGCTCCATGCAAGATCTCACCTCGTGGAGTTGCAATGATCATGAGAATGGTGAGGAATCAGCCCAGAACTACACGGGAGGATCTTGTCAATGATCTCAAGGCAGCTGGGACCATAGTCACCAAGAAAACAATTGGTAATTGGATGTTGTAGATGTGGGATGTGACCGCCCCACCGTGCGCAGAGAGGTTAAGATATGAATGTGATTTTAGGAGTAATAAGATAACTTCTAATCATAGCCTTTGCACATTAAGTAGCCACGCCCCGAGTGAGGTCAGAAGAGCGTGTCAGTGTGATGGAACCGTCCTTTTCAACCAGAGTGCTTAAAAGGACTGGCTAAGAATTAACATTTTAGACCAGGAAACTTTGAACCTCAACACGAGGTGAAGAAATAAACTCACCTTCCTTTAGACCAGAGAGACAAAGAGCTGCAGCTCATGTCCATAGTGGTCTGAATCCTGAACCCTGAATAATCAACACAAGGAGGAAGAGGCAACAAACTCCCCTCTCAGATAGTCACTGGTACAGCTGATTAGTTGTCCTGAGTCCAATATCTCTAACTCTAACTCCCATCCTACTACGAGTCTCAAATCACCATAGTACGCTACTCTCATCACCCCACTGGAACCATCGACACGGCTGAGTTATCTTCAAATTAGCAGCTTCAGGAGCGAATGGAAGACTGAACTCTATAGTTCTGTTCAGGACTACTCGACGGACAAGGGCAACCACACGTAAATACGATCATGATTTCTTAGTCCAAATGGGCGGCGGTTCGTGTGCAAACTATATTATTGTGAGAATAGTTATAGAATGTGTCCACGATAAGTGTCCCTTTCTCTCCCTCTCTCTCTCTCTTTTCTCTCCATGTCGATGGGTAAAATGCCATATTGTGTAAGTCCGCTAGGGACCTTTGTCTCATGTAGTAAGTGTGTGTGTGTGTGTGTGTGTGTGTGCATTCTGTGTTATTATTTAGTTAGCTAGTAAATAAATAATTAACCGTTTCACACGTGCCATCACACGGGTGTGATTGTTCTATAGTGGTCCCTGAAGCGTACAATCACACCCGTGTGATTAGAACGCTTATTTATAATGCTTATTTAGAATGGCCAGTTTCGAATGACGCAACAATCAGCAGTTGAGCTGGCCACACTTTTTTCAGAAACTATTTACACAAACACAGTTCTTACAAAAGTTATGTCCAGAATGTGAGCAGTTTATTTTTGGATGCAATGCTCAGATATTCACAGAAGTATCTATAGCATAACACAATCATCCTACCTGGAAAAATGTAGGCTACATTTGTCCTAGCACTAACTGAGGAAAGATTGACGCAACACAGCAGTGATATTTTCTAACTCTCAGCTGACATAAACTACAATATGAATTAGCTAATAGAAATTACTATGTATAATTAATCACATCACGGGTGAGCTCACCATTGATCAAAATAATTGAGTAAAACACTTTCTAGAAATTGAAAGTAATCTGACAATGATTAGTTTCAGCGCGCAGCCATGCTTTTTTTCCTCACAGAAACCAAAGATAATAAGAGAAGACAAGATGAGTTTGGTCTGTTTATAGTATGCATGTTGAAGCAGTGTGTCGTCTACTATCATTCACATCCCACCATTAATTTCCGGAAGTCCTCAAAAAATGAGTGAACCCTTACTCACCTCATTTTGTTATAACATCTTTGGTCAAACAGAGGATTACGTGAAACCCAGAATGCATTGTATGCCAACAAACATGTCTACACAGCTGGAATTAGCTTAGCTCATCATAATCAGTACAACCTTCAAAAAAGTATTTTACACACATAATATGTGCCCATTAGAATCTATGCAAGAATCGGAATGCATGATTTGTCACCTGTAATTGAAAACATGTGAAAAAAACCAGTAAACATATAAATAATTACCACACAAAACATGTTCTGATAGTGATGTATTGATACAAGTGGAGCGTGCCGGCAGTCAACCACGTAACCTCTCACTCCCACTCTGAGCCATACAGTGTTGCTGTTTATATATGTAGCTAGTGAGCTAAGCTGTAGCATTAGCAATGTCTTTCAAAAGGAGACAACTCACAAATGTGGAAATTCTGGAGATGTTTTTGTCTGAGTATGAACGTCAGGAATCAGATTCTGACAGTGATAGTGAGGAGCTGCCCCCTAACCTTGTAGCCATTGAGAACCCTGAATCTGAGGATCCCTTGTCCACTGACAAAGTCCCAGGTCCCTTTGAAGATGCTGGTGGTGATGGAGGCACACCGACAGTGGATGAAGTACAGGAGTTCTGTGGTAGCTGGAAGGCCGCAAGCCATTTCACCCCTCCTGGCCCTGCTGTTTGCTTTGACGAGTCCCAGTCTGGAGTGCAACACCCCTTGCCATTTCCATCTGAGACAGAGTGCTTCAAGTTGTTTCTGACAGAGGAGCTGGTGGGAGACATAGTAGAAGAGACCAATCGCTATGCCTTGGAGCTATAGGAGAAGAGAGAGCCAGGAGTGAGGGCGAAACTCGCTAAATGGGTGACAACCACAATTAGTGAAATGTATACCTTCCTGGTGACAGTCCTTCTCATGGAGATAGTAAAGAAGAACTCCCTAAGAGAATACTGGAGCACAGATCCTATGTTTGCAACTCCCTTCTTTGCCACCCTCTTTCCCCGTAACCGCTTCCTAGTTCTGCTGCGATGCCTGTATTTCGTCAATAATGCTACTGCCATCCTAAGTGACCCGTTATACAAAATAAGAAATGTTCTTATCAGCCTGACATCAGCATTTGGTTGGGTCTTTGTGCCATACAAGGACCTATGCATTGATGAGTCACTGATGTTATGGAAAGGTAGGCTGGCGTTCCGTCAATATATTCCCTCCAAAAGGCACAGGTTTGGGGTCAAGTTCTTTGTCATGTGCGACGTGAAGACAGGATTTGTCCAGGACATTATAGTTTACACAGGGTCCACCACTGACATCCAACATTATGAGGGGCTTGGGGTGTCCGGGTCCGTGGTGATGACCATGCTGGCTCCTCATCTCGGCAAGGGACACACTTTGTACGTCGACAATGGTACAGCAGTCCCACACTCTTCAAGCATCTGCTTTCCAACAGCACAGGTGCCTGTGGCACAGTCAGGTCAAACAGGAAGGGGATGCCGGCATTCGAATGCAGAGAGGGGAGGTGGAGTTCAAAGAGAACGGTCAACAGCTGGCAGTAAAGTGGCATGACAAACGAGACATCCATGTCCTCTCCACTGTACATACAGCAACCATGTTGGCCACAGGGAAGGTGGACCACCTGACGGGAGAGAGAAAAATCAAACCAGACTGCGTGCTTGACTATAACCTCAAAATGGGGGCAGTGGATGAGGCAGACATGATAAACAGCTTTGTGGAATGCACTCGGAAAACGACACACGGAGGCACTGCAAAGTCTGCCTGTCTGGCACCAGGAGAAGTAAGCAGAGGAAGTTGACAAAATACATGTGTTTAGCTTGTGATACACCTCTATATATTTCACCATGCTTTGAGGAGTATCACATGCTCAAGCACTATCGAGCACATCTGCAGCAATTAGTGACTGACTGACGTGACAGGTAACTTGACAGGTGACCTGCCATGATACTATGCCTTTAGAGGTGGGGGTGGAAATGCAGTTGTTGTTCAGTCACTGCGTGAATATCAAACATGGGTTATGCATATTCAGTTTTTTTTCCTCTAGTAAAACAAGTTGTTGTTGAACCAACCACCAATACTGCAATAAAATAGACGACTATTACATATTGGCCTATGTGTTTTCTTGCTGTGTTTTCATCTAGTAAAACTGTTAAGGAGTGTACGCTAGCATACGAAAGCTGGCCTCAATCTTCAGCTTGAAAGATGTTCAGCTCCAGGTCCAGTTCTGAAATTGGCAAATACTGTTTGTGGTTTCTGAAAGTACAGAATAAAGAGGGATTATTAATTAGAATACAATATAAGGATATAGCAATAAAACAATATTACAAATAAGTAACTTAATAAACACTGCTCTAAAAATAATATATTGCACTGACAAAAGCACACACTTTAGTTATAACAGTAAGAAACTAACTTTTGAGCTCCAACAAGGGGGCAAGGCAGGGCAGAACAGAGCTATGCTGAATAGACGAAATAAACAAACCATGGTCATGTTTTTTATTTATTTATTATTATTTATTTATTTTATTTATTGTTATTGATTTAACAACAAATTATTATTTACAATGATGACTTACACCGGCCAAACGCTGGGCCAATTGTGCGCCGCCCTATGGGACTCCCAATCACAGCCGGTTGTGATACAGCCTGGATTTGAACCAGGGTGTCTGTAGTGATGCCTCTAGCACTGAGATGCAGTGCCATAGACCGCTGCACCTCTTGGGAGTCATAAGGCCAGGGTAGCTTCAAAATACAACACAAGCTAATACTTCTCTGACGCAATTAGCATTGTTTTACAAAGCTAATAGAAGAATGTAGCTAGCTACATACGCAATATTGAATATAACACCATAAAGGTTATAAAATGAGTAACGTTACCTCGCGTGTCCGCGGTTATAAGGAATATACACAAATATATTATGCTCTATACATACAGTGAGCTACAGTAGAAACAGAATAACATGACATACTGAAACTATTAAAACATAATAAGGCACTTACTTTGATAGAAATGCAGCCTGGATTTGAGCAAGGGAGTCTGTAGTGACACCTCTAGCACTGAGGTGCTGTGCCTTTGACCACTGCACCACTTGGGAGTCATAAGGCCAGGGTAGCTTCAAAATACAACACAAGCTAATACTTCTCTGACGCAATTAGCATTGTTTTAAAGAGCTGATAGAAGAATGTAGCTAGCTACATAAGCACGATTGAATATAACACCATAAAGGTTATGAAATGAGTAACGTTACCTCACGTGTCCGCGGTTATAAGGAATATACACAAATATATTATGCTCCATACAAACAGTAAGCTACAATAGAAACGACATACAGAAACTATTACAACGTAATAAGGCACTTACTTTGATAGAAACTCACACATTTCCAAAGTTATTATTAGTAACAAAAACAACAATGACTGTGATGCGGGCAACAGATGGAAAATGTGAAAACGTGTGCAGATCCTGTTCTGACGGGAGATGCGCAAATGTCTGCAGACTTGAACTGCACAAACAATTGGGAAGTGCTTGGGGAATTTTGTCCAGGTCAGAAATGTCCCAAAAATGTATTGTCTGCTAAAGTAAAAATGACTATTTTTATGTGAATGAATGAGGAGGCGGAACACACCTAAATTCAAACTGTTCTTAGAAATTAAAAACTTGTTAGAAAATCATTTGAAATTGAAGTTGAAGTTGAAACAGCCTATAAATAAAAACAGGCTAAATTTCTTGGTTTTAGGGCAGTGTGGATTAACTTCTTTGGGCTAGGGGGCAGTATTTTGAAGTTCGGATGAAAAACATGCCCAAAGTAAACTGCCTGTTACTCAGGCCCAGAAGCTAGGATATGCATATAATGGATGGCTTTGTATAGAAAACACTCTGAAGTGTCTAAAACTGTTACAATAATGTCTGTGAGTATAACAGAACTGATATGGCAGGCAAAAACCAGAGCAAAATCCATCCGGGATGTCTGAATCAGTCATGTCACACTGTTTTCAATAGGCCAGCTATTCAAAGCCTCATAGTTTAACCCCCCAGATTGCAGTTCCTATGGCTTCCACTAGATGTCAACAGTCTTTAGAAAAAGGTTTCAAGCTTCAATCATGAAAATCAAGGGAGTAAGACCACTTGTTCCTGAGTTCACGTCAAGTGTACTGTTTTGGATTTTGCGCGCAACAGGGAATGCACACTCAGTTCTTTTTCTCTTCTATTCAGCAGGTTATATTCCGTCTGAAATATTATAGTTTATATTCATTTTAGGGTATCTGAGTATTGATTACAAATGCTGTTTGACTTTTTTTTGACGAACTTTACGGGTACTTTTGGGATATCGTTTGTCTGCATGGATGAACGCCTTTGGGCAGGTGGATTACTGAACAAAATGCGCCAACCAAACGGAGCTATATGGATATAAAGAGGAACTTTATCGAACACAATGACCTTTTATTGTGTAACCTGGATGCTTGGGTATGCCATCAGAGGAAGATCATCAAAGGTACGCTTTCGCCATAAAGCCTTTTTGAAATCTGACAATGCTGTTATATTAACAAGAGTCTAAGCTTTTGAAGGGTGTGCAGCACTTGTACTTTCATGAATGTTTGAAATTAGTATTTTTGTAATTTGAATTTGGCTCTCTGCATTTCACCGGATGTTGTCAAAATCGAACCCGTTCACGGGATTGGATGCGTAACAGGTTAAGGGTACTGTTGCGCAACAATCACATTCTGGAATGGAGAGGACATTCTAACATCACATGCATAAAAAAAGTCACGCTGGGGCGACCGTTATCAATATTTGGTACTCATGAAAGGGTTAAACAAATTTGTGTAGTACTGAATAATGAGCAAGGCTAGGGTTTTTGCAGATCCAAAAAGGTTACGACTGGTCAGAATGTTGATATGATAATAGGTAATGAATAATAAGATGACTGTTTATTGATGAAATAGATATATACAGTTGAAGTCAGAAGTTTACATACACCTTAGCCAAATACATTTAAACTCTGTTTTTCACAATTCCTGACATTTAATCCTAGTAAAAATTCCCTGTCTTAGGTCAGTTAGGATCACCACTTCATTTTAAGAATGTGAAATGTTAGAATAATAGCAGAGAGAATGATTTATTTCAGCTTTTATTTATTTCATCACTTTCCCAGTGGGTCAGAAGTGTACATACACTCAATTAGTATTTGGTTGAATTGCCTTTTAAATTGTTTAACTTGGGTCAAACGTTTTGGGTAGCCTTCCACAAGCTTCTCACAATAAGTTGGGTGCATTTTGGCCCATACCTTCTGACAGAGCTGGTGTAACTGAGTCAGGTTTGCAGGCCTCCTTGATTGCACATGCTTTTTCATTTCTGCCCACAAATGTTCTATAGGATTGAGGTCAGGGCTTTGTGTTAGCCACTCCATTACCTTGGCTTTGTTGTCCTTAAGCCATCTTGCCACAACTTTGGAAGTATGCTTGGGGTCATTGTCCATTTGGAAGACAATTTGTGACCAAGCTTTAACTTCCTGACTGATGTCTTGAGATGTTGATTCAATATATCCACATATTTTTCCTTCCTCTTGATGCCTTCTATTTTGTGAAGTGCACCAGTCCCTCCAGCAGCAAAGCAACCCCACAATATGATGCTGCCACTCCCGTGCTTCACGGTTGGGATGGTGTTCTTCGGCTTGCAAGCCTCTCCCTTTTCCTCTAAACATAACATGGTCATTATGGCCAAACAGTTCTATTTTTTTTTCTTCAGACCAGAGGACATTTCTCCAAAAAGTACTACATTTGTCCCCATGTGCAGTTGCAAAACGTAGTCTGGCTTTTTTATGGCGGTTTTGGAGCGGTGGCTTCTTTCCTGCTGAGCGGCCTTTCAGGTTATGTCAATATAGGACTCGTTTTACTGTGGAAATAGATACTTTGGTACCTGTTTCCTCCAGCATCTTCACAAGGTCCTTTGCTGTTGTTCTGGGATTGATTTGCACTTTTCGCACCAAAGTACGTTCATCTCTAGTAGACAGAACGCTTCTCCTTCCTGAGCGGTATGACGGCTGCGTGGTCCCATGGTGTTTATACTTGCGTACTATTGTTTGTAGAGATGAACGTGGTACCTTCAGGCATTTGGAAATTGCTCCCAAGGATGAACCAGACTTGTGGAGGCTGATTTCAATTTTTAATTTTTTTCTCCATTATGTCAAACAACGAGGCACTGAGTTTGAAGGTAGGCCTTGAAATACATCCACAGGTACACCTCAAATTGACTCAAATGATGTCAATAAGCCTATCAGAAGCTTCTAAAGCCATGACATCATTTTCTGGAATTTTCCAAGCTGTTTAAAGGCACAGTCAACTTAGTGTATGTAAACTTCTGACCCACTGGAATTGTGATACAGTGAATTATAAGTGAAATAATCTGTCTGTAAACAATTGTTGGAAAAAGTACTTGCCAAAACTATAGTTTGTTAACTTCTTAGGGAGCGTCAGGTGATGTGACGTTTTTGGAGAGTCTGGCGTGCCCAAAGCAAAATGCCTGCCACTCAGGCTCAGAAAATAGGATATGCACATAATTAGTACTATTGGATAGGAAACACCCTGAAGTTTCCAAAAGTGTTAACATAATGTCTGTGAGTATAACAGAACTCATTTAGCAGGCAAAAACCAGAGAAAAAAACATCCGGAAATCAGTTTCTGATGACCTTTGGCTCTCTTAGACACACTCCCTATTGAATCTGAGACTGCATGGCTTTCATGATTTCAAATTTAATTGAAGGTGTTCCACAGCTTTTTACTATCATTCTTTATGTCATTTATCTTTGATTCATAGTGTAGTTTCTTGTTCTTTTTACTCTGTTTAGTCACATGATTTCTCAATTTGCATTATGTTTGCCAAATCGGTTGTGAAGCCAGACTTATTTGCCATTCCTTTTGCCTCATCCCTCTCAACCGTACAATTTTTCAATTCCTCATCAATCCACGGGGATTTAACAGTTTTTACAGTAATTGTCTTAATGGGTGCATATTTATTAGTAACTGGGATAATCAATTTCATACATGTGTGAAGTGCAACGTCTGTTTGTGCCTCCATTACACCACGGACGGTCGTGACTTTACCTTCATTAATCTGATGACTGTTATTTATTTAATCAACCAACTATGTTTAAATGTTCCCGATTAAATTAATCATGTAACAATTAACTCATTAGGATTTGAAAAGTGCAAATCAATCCCAGAACAACAGCAAAGGACCTTGTGAATACGCTGGAGGAAACGGGTACAAAAGTATCTATTTCCACAGTAAAATGAGTCCTATATTGACATAACCTGTAAGGCTGCACAGCAAGGAAGAAGCTATTGCTCCAAAACCGCCATAAAAAAGCCAGACTACGGTTTGCAACTGCACATGGGGACAAAGATCATACTTTTTGTCCTCTGGTCTGGTCTGATGAAACAAAAATAAAACTGTTTGGCTGTAATGACCATCCCAACCGTGAAGCACGGGAGTGGCAGCATCATGTTGTGGGGGTGATTTGCTGCTGGAGGGCCTGGTGCACTTCACAAAATAGATGGCATCATGAGGAAAGAAAATGATGTGTATATATTGAAACAACATCTCAAGACATCAGTCAGGAAGTTAAAGCTTGGTCGCAAATTGGTCTTCCAAATGGACAATGACCCCAAGCATACTTCCAAAGTTGTGGCAAAATGGCTTAAGGACAACAAAGTCAAGGTAATGGAGTGGCTAACACAAAGCCCTGACCTCAATCCTATAGAACATTTGTGGGCAGAACTGAAAAAGTGTGTGCGAGCAAGGAGGCCTACAAACCTGACTCAGTTACACCAGCTCTGTCAGAAGGAATGGGCCAGAATTCACCCAACTTATTGTGGGAAGCTTGTGGAAGGCTACCCAAAACGTTTGACCCAAGTTAAACAATTTAAAGGCAATGCTACCAAATACTAATTGAGTGTATGTAAACCCACTGGGAATGTGATTAAATAAATAAAAGCTTAAATAAATCATTCTCTCTACTATTATTCTGACATTTCACATTCTTAAAATAAAGTGGTGATCCTAACTGACCTAAAAACTGCATTTTTACTAGGATTAAATGTCAGGAATTGTGAAAAACTGAGTTGAAATGTATTTGGTTAAGGTGTATGTGAACCAACCTCTGACTTCAACTGTAGGTGTCTGGTCAGACTGTAAACTCTCCTTCCAGACTCACATTAACTTCTTAGGGAGCGGCAGCTGAGGTGTCAGTTTTGGAGAGTCTGGCGTGCCCAAAGTAAAAGGCATGCCACTCAGGCCCAGAAACTAGGATATGCACATAATTAGTACTATTGGATAGGAAACACTCTGAAGTTTCTAAGAGTGTTAAAATATTGTCTGTGAGTATAACAAAACTGATATAGCTGGCAAAAGAATTCTGTCCTGGAAAAAGTGTTTTTGACACATTGCCTCATTTTGAACCCCTCCCTATTGAAAACAGCCATATCTGAGAGTAAAATTGCAGTACCTATTGCTTCCACTGGATGTCAACAGTCTAGACAGTGTTTGGTGATGTTAGGTTGCTCTGGATGGTAATAGAAGAAGAATTTCGAACTAGTCACCGGATGTAAACAGAAGAGGAGGCACGTTCACGGGCTCGCGTGCGCTGTGTTTTTTTCCTTTCCTATCGTCCAGTTTATAATCTGGTTGAAATATTACAGTAAATATACTTAAAAGTGTTTCTAAGGATATATTATCAATGATGTTTGATTGTTCTCGGACAAGTGTATAGGTATAGGTTGAACGCGTTCTCTTCACGGTTCAATGGGTGAGTGGACGCTGTATTTTATGAACATAACGCGCCAACCCAACTGAGATTTATGGATATAATAAATGACTTTTTCTAACAAAAGAACCATTGGATGTCTTCGTTGGACACTTGGGAAGCCCTCAGCAGAAGTTCTTCGAAAGGTAAGGGATTTTATATTAGCGATTTTATGCGTTTTATGAGACCCGTGTTGGTTATGGATTTATGCTAATGCATAAAATATGAGAGGGGCTATCCTTAAACAATCAAATGTTGTGCTTTCGCCGTAAAGCCTTTTTGAAATCTGACAACGCTGTGATATTGCCAAAAATCAGAGCTTTTGATGACTAGGCAACACTTGTATATTGATCAATGTTTAATAATTCAACTTTTGGATTTTGAATTTGGCGCCTTACATTTCACAAGGTAGTGTCGGGAGTGGGGCGGCGCCCCACTCGCTAGCGCCCCACTGCTCCCTAAGTAGTTAAGCATCTCTAATCCAAAATAAAATCTTGAATCAACTTCCTATTTCGCAACAAAGCCTCCTTCACTCATGCCGCCAAACATACCCTCATAAAACTGAATATCCTTCCGATCCTTGACTTCAGCAATGTCATTTACAAAATAGCCCCCAACACTCTACTCAGCAAACTGGATGTAGTCTATCACAGTGCCATCCGTTTTGTCACCAAAGCCCCATATACTACCCACCGCTGCGACCTATTTGCTCTCGTTGGATGGCCCTCACTACATATCAGTCGCCAAACCCACTGGCTCCAGGTCATCTATAAGTCTTTGCTAGGTAAAGCCCCGCCTTCTCTCAGCTCACTGGTCACCATAGCAACACCCACCCATAGCACGTGCTCCAGCAGGAATATTGCACTGGTCATCCCCAAAGCCAACACTTCCTACTCTTCTACATTTGCACACACTGTACGTCGATCTATTTTTCTTTTCTATTGTGTTATTGACTGTACGTTTGTTTATGTGTAACTCAGTGCTGTTGTTTTTGTCACACTGCTTTGCTTTATTTTGGCCAGGTCGTTGTTGTAAATCCGAACTTGTTCTCAACTGGCCTACCTGGTTAAATAAAGGTGAAATTAAAATAAAATGAAAAACACACACGTACACATGGATTTTGTGTTGTAGATATATGGTAGTGGAGTATGGGCCTGAGGGCACACACTTAGTGTGTTGTGAATTCTTTAATGAATGTATTGTAATGTTTTAAAATTGTAAAACTGCCTTAATTTTGCCAGACCTCAGGAAGAGTAGCTACTGCCTTGGCAGCAGCTAGTGGGGACCCAGAATAAATACAAATACACAATCCATGTCTCAGTTGTAAAAAATCCTTCTTGAACGTGTCTCCTACCCTTCATCTACACTGATTGAAGTGGATTTAACAAGTGACATCAATAAGGGATCATAGCTTCTCCTGGATTCACCTGGTCAGTTTATGTCATGGAAAGAGCAGATGTTCTTAATGTTTATGTGTCACGTGTGCCTATGGTTCCATTTAGTAATTTTTCCTTTTCCCTCGTGTGCCTCATTTTGTATTTAGTTACTTAAACGTGCTTTAATATTTATTAATTCCTAGTGTGTGCTGTGTTTTAGTTTACTTCTTATTTGAGTGACTTTCCTTTGAATTGGTTTACCCCTTTCAAGCGCTCGGCTCATTGTGTGAATGAGTGTTAATTAAGGACCTGAGCCACGCCCCCCATACCTGAGGAGTATCCGGTTTAATGAACTTCCCCTGCACAAAGGCAGCTCTCAGACAACATTCACGAGATTCAAGCAAGCAACTGGAGAGGACAGGTGCTATAGGCTGTGCTCAGCCACACCACTACCGCAGCGTCTGGGGAGAGAGGACTGGATGAGTGTGACCCTGGTCGGGAAAAGCCGTTCGTAACGACCCTGCTCGGGATGAGGGGCCAAATGACGTGTGAGTGCGTACCATAATGTTACAGATTAAACTTTCTCCACACTCTCCAGACATGGCCTGCTACGACGGAACTGCAGAGGCCAAGACTCCCACATCAGAACACTATGATGCCAACACCAGGTGACGGAACGCTCCATGCCAAACAGCTATGGACTCTAGCGTGTATGTGGTGTGAGTGTGCCCAGGCCTGTCCTTGTTTTGCATTCTGTGTGGCTTTTATCCTGTAACCCCCCTTTTAATACTAAGAGAAAATTAAGATAATAAAGAACTTTAAATACTGACTGTCTGCCTCCTGCCTGTGTCTGTGGTATTGTATTTGAAATAACTTCAATTTTTGACATGCACACCCACGCACACATGCAATGACAAACACAGACAAAGCTGTAGTTCTGTATTTAGAGTTGTGGCATAGGTGGGACACACTCATGCACTGCTCATTTACTCGGAACATAAACACGCTGTACACCGTACCAAATCCTGCTGCTTACACCCCCCTCCGCACACACATCTCTCTCTGCCTCTTCACATGCAGGCAGAGACACACACCCACCCCTATCCACAGTCCACACACACACAGCATATGTTACTATCTTTGTGGTGACCTAAAATGTATTTCTATTCAAAATCCTATTTTTACAAACCCTAACCCCTTACCCTAAAATAGCTTTGGTCCTCATGGGGACCTGGGAAATGTCTCCACGAGGGAGAATTGTCCTTGTTTTACTATCCTTACAGTCCACCCTAGTACTTTTCTTTATCTTTGGCTAGGTTGAAGAGTAATATTGCCAATATGGTACATATGTAGGAATGATGGTTGGCTACAAGGTTTCCAGCTCAGGGTAATAACTAAAAGGCACAGCACAAGAGCACATAGGGGATAGGATGGAGATTTGATGGTTTGTAAGGTTGGTAGATACATTTGCAAGATATAAGTTTTATGAGAGGTTGTGAAATGGCATGATCCTTCAGAACAGCCTTCCCTGAGTTTCCATAGGAAATTCATATTAAATGAAGGATCGTGGAAATGGGGAGTGGCTCATGGTTAGCGGTGACTAAAGGGGTTCAGAGGCCAGGTAGGATGGTGATGGAAGGGAGTGATACCGCCGTCCCATGAGGCACCATGGGTGGTGGTTCTGGGGGAGGGCGGAGTGCCTGAATGGCAATTGGAGGAAGGGGGCAGGGTTTGCCATCCATCACGCCAGTTGGAGGGTTTGGCTTGTTGGATGCAGGAGGAAGGCTTGGGTTTGGCTTTAGAGCCAAAGGGTGGGTTGGAGGTGAAGGGTCCTCTTTTTCAGGAGCTGGGTTGGCCCCTAGGGTCAGAGTTGGAGGCCGATGCTTGGTAGGGATTGGTGCACTGTCCGCAGGAGGGGTCTTGGAGGGGCTGGCACGTTGGCCACAGAAGGGGGGCCTTGGAGGATCGGAGCCGGATTGGCACCTTAATGTGGAGCCGGATTGGCGCCTTGAGGATCGGAGCCGGATTCTTGGCCCTTGGATGCGGAGCCGGATTTGCTCCTGGATGCAGAGCCGGGGTGACTTGGTTTCTGTGGAAGCAGGGACAGTGGATACCTCTACGGCAGCAGGAGGAGGTTGAGTGGGGTGCCAGTAAGATTAGCACCCCCCTCATCCTTAACTTCTTAGGGCTAGGGGGCAGTTTTTTGAAGTTCGGATAAAAACATGCCCAAAGTAAACTGCCTGTTACTCAGGCCCAGAAGCTAGGGTATGCGTATAACAGAACTGATATGGCAGGCAAAAATCCGAGCAAAATCCATCCGGGATGTCTGAATCTGTCATGTCACACTGTTTTCAATTGGCATGCTTTGTAAGTTAATTTATATTTTTTGAGATGTGAATACCAAGTATGTCTACTTCACCATCCGCCCATTTTATTGGTAAACTACAAGGTAGTGTAAACACTGTATTTTTTAACGATCCAATACATATATGGTACACTTGTCATAATTAGGTTTTAATCCAGAGAGGCTAGAAAAGTGATCAAGATTTTCAATGAGACTGTCCAGGGATCCAGATTGCAGACTTAAGAAAAACTAGAGTCATCAGCATACATTGACACTTTTTTTATCCCCTGGATTTCTAACCCTTTGATGTTCTTGTTGGATCTAATTTTAATAGCTAGCATTTAAATGGCTATAATAAATAGATATGGAGACAACGGACAGCCTTGACTTACTTACTATTTTACATCTGGGGTTGCTGTACATAACTTTAACCCATTGTATAAGAGATTCACCAAAATGTAAGTATTCCAGGCATTTATATATAAATTCTAATCATACTTTATCAAACGCCGTTTCAAAATATGCTATGAAGACCAGACCTGGTATCTTCAATGATTCATAATGTTCAATTGTTTGAAGTAATTGTCATATATATTATCTCCAATATATCGTCCATGTAAAATACCTGTCTGATCAGGTTGAACAATATCTGGTATAACCTTTTTTATTCTATATGCTATACATTTCGCCAGGATTTTTGCATCACAACATTGAAGTGTTAGAGGCCTCCAGTTTTTTAAATGGACTGGATCTTTATACTTACCACCTGGGTCCTGTTTTAGCAGTAATGAAACCAGACCTTCTTGTTGAGTACCTGAAAGTATACCATTTATATAAGAGTAATTAAAACATGCTAATAATGGATCTTTGAGTACATCAAAAAAGGTCTGATATACCTCTACTGGTATACCGTCAAGCCCTGGTGTTTTTCCAGACTGAAAATATTTTATTTCCTCAAAAGGTTCCTCTTCTGTAAATTGGCCTTCACACTGGTCTTTCTGTAAATTTGTTAATTTTACATTATTATTATTATTAGGAAAGAAATCCTTACAGTTAACATCATTCAGTGGAAATGGAGGAGACTGAAAAGAAAAGATATGCTTAAAATATTTTGCTTCCTCTTTCTGTAAATTCCTTTTGGTAGCGTTTCTGTGTTGAAGATTCAAGAAAAATGTTGTTCATTTTTCCCCATTTTCAATTCAATTCACTTTATTTTTGTAATTCATAAGTACCTCGATTTCTTTTTGTTTTTCCTCTAACCCATTTTGTGCCTCTATAGTACAGATTCCATTACCATTTACTTGCCGTGTTACTTCCTCTATGTTTATTAGTCTAATCTCTTTTGACCTAAACTGCTTCTGTTTTAATGATGAATATTGTATTGAATGGCCTCTAAAAGTACATTTGAAAGTTTCCCATACAATAAGGGGATCTGCTGTACCTATTATGTTGTACAAAAAAAGTCAATTATGAATTATTTTGTCTTAGTTAAGAACAAATTGTCATGCAATAGGCTTTGATTAAATTTCCAATATCCCCGTCCACGTGGAAATTCTGTAAGAGTTATATGGAGGCCAATTAGATGGCGGTCTGATCGCATTTGGTCTCCTATTAATACTTTTTTAAACTTTTTATGCCAGCAAGAACGAGACTAGGAAGTAATCAAAACGGCTAGCTTGATTAAGCCTCCTCCATGTATATCTCACTAGGTCAGGGTTTGTCAACCTCCATATATCCACTAGTTCTATTGTTTCCATGATCTTTGTAATCTCCTTAAGTGCTAGAGGGTGATAGTTTGTAGAATGATTTTCTTTACGATCTATTGATGTACTTAAAACCGTTTTATAATCTCCCACCATAATAATAGATTATTTCGTTGCTTGTGAGCTCAATAGATTATTATATACATTTTCGAAAAAGTGTGGACCATCATTATTTGGCCCATATAGATTAATTAGCCAGATCTGTTTTTGGTCCAATAGCATATTTAAAAATAATCCATCTCCCTTGCGGATCTGTTTGCACAGTTTGCACAATCGGATCAAAGTTTGTATTAATTAGTGTAATCACCCCTTTTGAGTTTCTTTGACCATGACAAAAATATATTTCTCCCTCCCAGCCCTTTTTCCACCCAACCTCATCTATATTTGTAGTGAGTTTCCTGTAAACAATAGATGTTATATTCTTTCTCTTTTAGCCATGTAAAAATGTATCTTCATTTTTTATGATCTGCAAAGCCATTACAATTATAACTTGCTATACTTATTTCCCCACTTACCATAATGATACCCAGGTTTCAATTATACTTACCACAACCAATGTTTGTAAACGTGCCATTATAAAAGCACCATGATGATTAAGTGTCCATATAGCTAATTTGCACTGTTAAGCATACTGTAGCTGCAACTTTGTAAACCTCCAATTGTCCTAATATTCCACCCACTAAAACCTCCCCCTTTATCTAGGTCTGTTGCCACTAAGACCATCAGACCATCTCCCTTTACGTCCTAAGGCAAACCCTTGGCCGCCAATTGGCGTTGGCCAGAGGGAAATATGGGCAGTCCCATGATAACATAATTATCTATGAGGATGCGTAAGAGAACTAACCAAATAACATGGAAAACAATCCGATTTTTTTTAACAATAATAGATAATATGAATATAAATAATAACAGCACAATCTTATACATGCATGCTCATATTTGAAAGTCATATAATACATCTACTCATATTAAGTTTTATCTTAAAAGCTAATCATTCCGATTCACATCGGCGAACAAAGGCCGCACTATATAACAGCTTTTAAGTCATAATATACCCAACCTATACCATTAGGACATATCATATTAAACACAAAAAAGTACCTTGGTATTTATAATGTACAATCTTCAAATTAAATACATAAAAAATCATAATGAAAAAAAAGGTCAGCCTTACCCATCGTCGCCTTCCCCTAAATCAAAAACTGATATTACGTCCATATAGTCCAAAGTTCCATATTGCCTAAATAGAAAAAGGATAAGTTCATCATACCCATTCTGCATTACCATAAGTCCAACCTTATTTTAAGTCCACATAGTCCACGGTTCCATAATGCATGAATAAAAACTACAACAAAAAGTTGTTCATGCAAAAGAAAAGTTTTTGTAAAAAAATAATGAATCCATATTTGTACTGTGTAATGCGTTGCAAATATGTATTGGGGACAACTACAACAGGGGGGTAGCTATCACTCACAGCCATGTTGTAATCTTCGAGTCCATGAACATTTGATTGTTTACATAGAATTTATCGACCACTAGATGAACATTCTGCTTCTCTGCTCGGAGCCTTTTGAAAGTGGGGTACAGGGAACATTGTTTCTCAACTATTTTATGAGGAAATTGTTTGTTAATAGAGAATGGGGTGTTCTTCAATTCCCTACCCTGTTGTAACAAGGCAATTTTCATTTTGTAGTGGATTAGCATAGCTACGATCGGACGAGGCCTTCCCTCTGCTCTGCCACCAAAATGGTGAGCTCTTTGAAAATCAATTGTTTCCACCCCAGCTAGCAATGAGGAATCGGCCCAGAAGCGGACCTCTTCCGGGGGGCCGGAACTGATTGGATCGGCCCGGAATCGGGTGTCGGACTCAGCCCGAAATAAAAATGAATGACTGCCCAGAATCGGCCCAAGTACATTGGGCTGTTTCTGTCTACCGGAATTCAGCTGACTTTGCCGGCATCCTAATCCCTGCCACATGATGTCGGCCGAGTCTGACTCTCAGCCGAGTGCCCAGACTCTCGGAATCGGCCCAGATCCACTGGCTGGGACCTGTTCGTCCGTCATCTTGAGATTACGTTTAATGAACACCTTGACTTTTTCCTCCGTTGACTGATAGTTTTCATTTTCATCCTCCTTTATTCCCATTATAACAATATTATTTCTCATACTTCTGCACTTTAGATCAAGTAATTCGGCTTTCATTGTTTTATTATCATATCGTAGCCTCTCTGTGGTGTCTTTTAGGGAGTCCACGGTAGTTTTCAATATCTTATTTTCCGCTCGTATTTCTTCCATTATTTTATTATTGTAATCCGTTCCTGTTTTTAAGGCCTCAACCACCCCCAGTTGGCAATAGATCCAGTTATTTTAACCGCTCGCTCATGCTTGTAAGCAATGCTCTATCTTCTGGAGACATAGTTATAAAAACGTCCCCCTCCAATGTTAAGTTTGGAATTTTAGACGGCGGCTTTCCTCCTGTTTCACTCGCAGAACTCAAGGAAAGGTCTTCTCTTGTTCACTTCAATGTATGCCTTTCTTTTTCAAGCATATCAAAATTATGATTAATAATAGTTACAGATTCTCTATATTATCCAGAATGTTTGTTTCAAAGTTATCAGCGAATCCTCCATTTTTGTGATTAATTCACAGGACAAGCTGTGCCTACCACGCTGCCACCTGCCACGTCATCCAGCCGGAGTATGGGCTTTTTAGGTGAGCACTTATGCCGCCCTTTGATAAGCAGTGCACACTTTGTCAAAGGCAGGGGCGCAAAATATTTTGCTTGTCCATTCCCAGCGCGCCTCTCCAGGGTGCTGTTGGAGAGACGCATCTCTGCAGCGCTCCACCAACGTTCCTTAAAACTAACATAAATCATGTAGCAGGTACAGGATATGGTAGAAATAGTATGCAAACTTTTTCCTGTAGCCTACAGGCTGGAGATCAAATGTATGACAATTTAATGAGACGGACACTTTTTACATCATGCAGGTTTATCCGATCAAATAGCCAGACCTAAATGGCGCTCAATCAAATAAAAATGTAGCAAACAACATATCCTAAAAACAGGACAGGTCAAAGTAAAATGGACAATATGGAATGGACAATCACAACTGTTGTCCAGGAGTTTCACCCCATTGTCATGATCAGTGGTTTCAAGTTTATATCCATTAATTTTTGACAAGCTGATCATAGCGAAAAAGAAAATACTTCTGCATTTCCTGCTGTGTAAACACACTGCAAATAGGCTCATAATAACTCCTGATGAATGTGGGTGGCTGATATTCAGAGCTTAAATAGCCAAATTGATTAGTCACAGGAATCAGGACTAATACAGCCAATGCAATGGCCTATTTTACAAATGGTGGGCCTACCACATGGATGGGCATTCATAAAATTCCATTGTGGGCCGACATGGTAGGCTACACCCCAGTAAGCACGAGCCAATGTCTTTTTTTGGTCCTGTCCGGATGTCGTTTTTTATGTTTTACAAATGGTAGGCTTACCACATAGATGGGCATTCATAAAATTCAATTTCAGACAACACCGTAGGCTACACCTCAGTAAGTATGGACTGATACCGACGCCTAAAATGAGTCTGATTTCAATGTCAGCAAAATATGTATTTTTCAATATCAGGAAAATACTTTCTGAAAAATATGCATTTTAAACATACGGAAAATACCTTTTCACCTTTTATTCAGAACCTAAATTGAACCTACATTAACTTCAATGTCTGGAAAATACGTATTTTAGATGTTTTTTTAACGTCGTTTTGCTTACTGTGACTTTTCTAGTTTTGCGGGGCGGGGGCGCCATTTTTGCGGGGGCGCCATTTTTTGGTCTAGCCCATGAAGGCAGAATGGCAAGGACCAGCGCTGCTAATAAAACCACACAAACAGACTGGTTTGAGGTCAAAATATGACATCCATTGATTAAGGTGTTTTTGTATCTGTTTTTAAAATCTAATTTTACTGCTTGCGTCAGTTACTTGATTGGGAATAGAGTTTCATGTAGTCATGACTCTATGTAGTACTGTTTTGAGGAATTAAGGTCACTGATTAGTAAAGAACTCCCCTCACCTGGTTGTGTAGGTCTTAATTGAATGCAGAACTCAAAAACCAGCAGACACTAGGTCCTCCGTGGAATGAGTTTGACACCCCTGCTGTAATACTAACAGTAGTAGTACTAGTAAGATGGCGCCGGAGCAGAAGGCAGACTTTTTACGTGCCCCCAACCGCTTCGAGGCAAATAACTCTGAAACATGCATGAGAGAACCAGCTGTACCGGAAGACTGTGATCACGCTCTCCGCAGCCGATGTGAGTAAGACCTTTAGACAGGTCAACATTCACAAGGCCGCAGGGCCAGACGGATTACCAGGACGCGTACTCCAAGCATGCGCTGACCAACTAGCTCCAACACCATCATTAAATTTGCAGATGACACAACAGTGGTAGGCCTGATCACAGACAACAACGAGACAGACTATAGGGAGGAAGTCAGAGACCTGGCCGTGTGGTGCCAGGACAACAACCTCTTCCTCAATGTGATCAAGAAAGGAGATGATTGTGGGCTACAGGAAAAAGAGGACCGAGCACTCCCCCATTCTCATCGACGGGGCTGCAGTGGAGCAGGTTGAGAGCTTCAAGTTCCTTGGTGTCTACATCACCAACAAACTAACATGGTCCAAGCACACCAAGACAGTCGTGAAGCGGGCATGATAAAACCTATTCCCCCTCAGGAGACTGAAAAGATTTGGCATGGGTCCTCAGATCCTCAAAAGATTCTACAGCTGCACCATCGAGAGCATCCTGACTGGTTGCATCACTGCCTGTTATGGCAACTACCTCTATACCAGGCGGTGTCAGAGGAAGGCCATAAAAATTGTCAAAGACTCCAACCACCCTAGTCATAGACTGTTCTCTCTGCTACCACACGGCATGCGGTACCGGAGCGCCAACTCTAGGTCAAAAAGGCTTCTAAACAGCTTCTACCCACAAGCCATAAGACTCCTGAATATCTAGTCAAATAGCTACCCAGACCATTTGCATTGCCCCCTGTGCATAGTCACTTTAATAACTCTACCTACATATACATACTAATTCAACTAACCGGTGCCCCCGCACATTGACTCTGTACTGGCACCCCCCTATATTGTTATTTTTTACTGCTGCTCTTTAATTACTTGTTACTTTTATCTTTTATTCTTATCCATATTTTTTTCAACTGCACTGTTGGTTAATGGCTCGTAAGTAAGCATTTCACTGTAAGTTCTACACCTGTTCGGTGCATGTGACTAATACAATTTTATTTGATTTGATTTGAAGACTAAGCGTCAGGTCACCCAGAGGAGTAATTGCTAGTGCACAGCTCAGCGCGTTCTCCTTTACCTGCTCTGCTGACAGACATTGAAAAACAGCCACCCTGTTGTTTTTGTTCTGCAGACCAGGAATACTGGATCTAAACAATCACAAATATGCTGATGAAAGCAGTTATTTTGCTCATAAGATACAATGTAAACAACTCACCAATAATGCTTTTTGTAGCACAAAAGCCCTCCAGATATGGTCTCTCATGACATGAGACAACAGTGTGTCAGTGTATCTCTCATGACATTCATCGAGATATCCACACACAATTGTGTGTATCATAAACCAGGTCACTATGGCAAAGGCCATTACGAGTAATGATTGATGAAAAAAATGCTTTCGTCAGCAAGTTTTTAAACCAGGTCCACAAGATAGAGAACATGTGGCTGCCTCTCATGCTCACAAACATACTCAAATAGCACATATGGACAGAAACACACATGACATGCACACGTGCTGCTTGTGATTCAGGGCATGTAATTCAGGGCAGTAACCCTACCCTGGTTCCTATCCCCCTGTGGATGGGATATGTCACATGACCATACCTCCGAGAGGCTCAGCTGTTTGTTACTCTAATTCTGGCCATGGCAGCTGAGCACTGCCTGGGACACTATCTCAGATCCACTGAAGGTAGAGGGGTTAAATTTAGCCCCCGTTGTGCAGTAGGAGAGCTAAGAGGGGGACACGAGAAGAGGATGGGGTAGAGGGGGATGGGGGATAATCTGAAGCAGTGATTTAAGGATATGTCCCACTATGGGTTGAAGAACCACAAGCTCTCTATACGAGGCGATTAGAGTCATCAAGATTGTGTGTGTGTGTGTGTGTGTGTGTGTGTGTGTGTGTGTGTGTGTGTGTGTGTGTGTGTGTGTGTGTGTGTGTGTGTGTGTGTGTGTGTGTGTGTGTGTGTGTGTGTGTGTGTGTGTGTGTGTGTGTGTGTGTGTGTGTGTGTGTGCGTTTGCTAATGCATGCATGCATCTGTTTGTGTCAATATGAGGGACAGAAAGATAAAGAGCCAAAGTAAAGTGTGTGTGTGTAAGCCACATGAAAAGATCTCAATCCTTTCAACTAACTCGGATGCCGAATTTCACTGACAGAGAGAGAAAGCAACCTAAACAGAGACAGGAAAGCTTTGGACACAGAACAGGAAAAGTGTTTGTTGAGCTGGGCATTGTCTCTCAGAAATGCTGTCAGCACTCTTACACTTACTCATCAGGGCACATGGGCACACACACACGCGCACACACACGCACATACACACTTGTGTCCTTTCCTTCCTCAAGTACAGATCATCAATTAGTGTATGACGGTATCCCACAACCCTCCAGCAGAGAACATGACAGTCCTGCAGCCTGCCTCTCCACTGCTAATACAGTCTAGTCATGGCTCAATACATTATAGTCATGGCTCGATTCACCTCCCTGTTTGTAATCCTCAGTTACATTTAAATTCAGAAAATGAATTTACATTCCAATGGAATTTTGAGTAGTGCCATCTATTAGCAATACAGGATATAGGAATTGGCTGAATTAAAATGCAACTGAGCTGATCTCTGCTTCCTCTTCCTGTTGACCCTCTATGGGGTTCTAAGAGAAAGACCAGCGTTGGTGGGGTTTCCTGAAAGAGCCAGATAGATGACTGACCAGATCGTAAAAGCAAGGTTTGGAGAATGAACAAGAGAAGAATGGAGGTATGTGTCAGATCAGGATGTTGTGTTCCTCCCCCCACCCCACACACATGCACGCACAACCTCGGGGCTAGGTGTTTGAGTGGCTCATTGTTTCCTGGTTAGGAGAACACAACATCCAGAGCCTGGTAATGGAATTTAGATGAATTGCTGACAAATCTGTATTCAGCAGCTCCCTTTCGCTTCCTCTGAAAGATTTATGACAGAGATTGATGGAGGGAAGGGCTGGGCCTGAGAGCTGCCTCTGTTAGAGAGAAAGGGAAACAATGGTCCACTGACTGACTGAGAGAGAGACATAACACACCAAATAATGCATGCAGAGCAGAATTAGACCGATGCCTGCTAATTATCAAAATCCAGAAAAGAGACGTTAAATTCTACAACCACCTAATAGGAAGCGATTCCCAAATCTTCCATAACAAAGCCATCACCTACAGAGAAATTAGCTCTGTTCACAAACAGATCCCACAGAGCCCAAAGACAGCAACACAATTAGACCAAATAATATGAGAGAGAGAGAGAGAGAGAGAGAGAGAGAGAGAGAGAGAGAGAGAGATCCATAGAATCTAACCACTTCTGGGAAAATTGGGAAACTAAACAAACAACAACACAAAGAGTTATCTAACATATACATGATCAAATATACTGAAATCTCCAATTACAGCAAATGAACAAAAATGACACAACGCAAAAAAGCCTGTGGGGTTGATGGTATCCTAAATAAAATGATAAAATAGACAGACCACAAATTCCAATTGCCTATACTTAATTAGTGCTGAAAATTCACTTTTCCGGGCGTTGCTACAACGTCCTTGAATGAGCTATCGGACAGAAACTTTAGGGACTGTCTCTATGGGCAGAGGCGGTTTCAATGCACCTAGTCTTGTGATTCTGGGACTTTTCTAAATGTCGTCATTTTCGCGATGTTCAAAATGAATTGAAGTCATTGCAAATGGCTGAGGCTGTTTCTTGACCTGAGAACATTCTAGAGCCACATAACTCACCGTGTACTATCAACTTAAGCTCTAGAACATGTATATAGGGTTTCAGAGCTCTAGGTCTGACTGTTCTTTGATAGTTCGAACACAGGTAACTATTGCAGGCTCTGTGTGTCTTTAAGCCTCACACTATGTCACTCCCCATTGACTGTATGTGTGTGTGAGTTCAGAAAATCACAGAAATCACGTAGAGCTCCGAAACCCACCTTAACCTCTTACAGCTAGGGCGCAGAATTCCTAGTTTCCGCCTGTCTGACGTGCCCAAAGTAAACGGGCTGTCACTCAAGCCCAGAATCTAGATATGCATAATTTGGATAGAAAAGATTCTGAATTTTCCAAAACCGTTAAAATTAGGTCTGTGGCTATAACAGAACTGATTTGGCAGGCAAAAACCCAAAGGATATCTGACCAGAAACAAATTATAATTCTGCGAGACAGACTATAGGGAGGAGGTCAGAGACCTGGCCGTGTGGTGCCAGGACAACAACCTCTTCCTCAATGTGATCAAGAAAGCATCTCTGCAGCGCTCCACCAACGTTCCTTAAATCTAACATAAATCATGTAGCAGGTACAGGATATGGTAGAAATAGTATGCAAACTTTTTCCTGTAGCCTACAGGCTGGAGATCAAATGTATGACAATTTAATGAGACGGACACTTTTTACATCATGCAGGTTTATCCGATCAAATAGCCAGACCTAAATGGCGCTCAATCAAATAAAAATGTAGCAAACAACATATCCTAAAAACAGGACAGGTCAAAGTAAAATGGACAATATGGAATGGACAATCACAACTGTTGTCCAGGAGTTTCACCCCATTGTCATGATCAGTGGTTTCAAGTTTATATCCATTAATTTTTGACAAGCTGATCATAGCGAAAAAGAAAATACTTCTGCATTTCCTGCTGTGTAAACACACTGCAAATAGGCTCATAATAACTCCTGATGAATGTGGGTGGCTGATATTCAGAGCTTAAATAGCCAAATTGATTAGTCACAGGAATCAGGACTAATACAGCCAATGCAATGGCCTATTTTACAAATGGTGGGCCTACCACATGGATGGGCATTCATAAAATTCCATTGTGGGCCGACATGGTAGGCTACACCCCAGTAAGCACGAGCCAATGTCTTTTTGGTCCTGTCCGGATGTCGTTTTTATGTTTTACAAATGGTAGGCTTACCACATAGATGGGCATTCATAAAATTCAATTTCAGACAACACCGTAGGCTACACCTCAGTAAGTATGGACTGATACCGACGCCTAAAATGAGTCTGATTTCAATGTCAGCAAAATATGTATTTTTCAATATCAGGAAAATACTTTCTGAAAAATATGCATTTTAAACATCACGGAAAATACCTTTTCACCTTTTATTCAGAACCTAAATTGAACCTACATTAACTTCAATGTCTGGAAAATACGTATTTTAGATGTTTTTTAACGTCGTTTTGCTTACTGTGACTTTTCTAGTTTCTTGGGCGCCATTTTCTTGGCGCCATTTTTGGTCTAGCCCATGAAGGCAGAATGGCAAGGACCAGCGCTGCTAATACAACCACACAAACAGACTGGTTTGAGGTCAAAATATGACATCCATTGATTAAGGTGTTTTTGTATCTGTTTTTAAAATCTAATTTTACTGCTTGCGTCAGTTAATTGATTGGGAATAGAGTTTCATGTAGTCATGACTCTATGTAGTACTGTTTTGAGGAATTAAGGTCACTGATTAGTAAAGAACTCCCCTCACCTGGTTGTGTAGGTCTTAATTGAATGCAGAACTCAAAAACCAGCAGACACTAGGTCCTCCGTAGAATGAGTTTGACACCCCTGCTGTAATACTAACAGTAGTAGTACTAGTAAGATGGCGCCGGAGCAGAAGGCAGACTTTTTACGTGCCCCCAACCGATTATGTACTTTGTATGTTTATCTGTGTTGTTTGTAACTTCTTTTTTTACTCATCTTGTGCATAATGTTGCCACTACCGTCTCTTATGCTGGAAATAACTTCTAGACATCAGGACTGCGATTACTCACCAAGGACTAGCAGAATCCTTTTTCTTTTTTTCACGACTCTGACGAGCCCGAGGTGGAGGATATACGGCCCCCTCAGGAACAGGCCCCGACCCCCGTGATCTGCGTGAAGAGGAAGCGGAGAAAGAGAGGCCGGAGAGCGGGCTTCCTTCTGAGAATTCGAAGGCGATCGAATAAACCCCCACTGACTTCAATTCTGCTAGCAAACGTGCAATCTTTGGACAATAAAATCGATGAGTTACGGGGAAGATTAAACTACCAAAACTGTAACATCTTATGCTTCACAGAGTCGTGGCGGAACGACGACAATATCAAAATACAGCTGGCTGGTTATACGATGTAGGATAGAACAGCGTCATCTGGTAAGACAAGGGGCGGCGGACTATGTATTTTTGTAAATAACAGCTGGTATCTATGGAAGTCTCGAGCTATTGCTCGCCTGAGGTTGAGTATATCATGATAAGCTAAAGACCACACTACCTACCGAGAGAGTTCTTATCTGTATTCTTCATAGCTGTTTACATACCACCTCAGTCAGAGGTTGGCACTAAGATAGCATTGAATGAACTGTATTCCTTCATAAGCAAACAAGAAAACGCTCACCTAAAGGCGGCACTCCTAGTATCCGGGGACTATAATGCAGGGAAACTTAAATCAGTTTTACCAAATTTCTATCAGCATGTTAATAAATGTGCAACCAGAGGAAAAATAACTCAGGACCACCTATACTCCACACACAGAGACGCATACAAATCTCTCCCTCGCTCTCCATTTGGCAAATGTGACCATAATTCCATCCTCCTGATTCCTGATTACAAGCAAAAATTAAATCAGGAAGTACTAGTGACTAGATCGATAAAAAAGTGGTCAGATGAAGCAGATGCTAAGCTACAGGACTGTTTTGCGAGCACAGACTTGAATATGTTCCGGGATTCCTCCAATGGCATTGAGGAGTACACCACATCTGTCATTGGCTTCATCAATGAGTGCATTGATGACGTCGTCCCCACAGTGACCGTATGTACATACCTAAACCAGAAGCGATGGATTACAGGTAACCTCCACACTGAGCCAAAGAGCTGCCGCTTTCAAGGAGCGGGACTCTAACCCTGAAGCATATAAGATATCCCGCTATGCCCTCTGACAAACAGGCAAAGCGTCAATACAAGATCAAGTCATACTACACCGGCTCTGACGCTCGTCGGATGTGGTAGGGCTTGCAAACCATTACAGACTACAAAGGGAAGCACAGCTGAGAGCTGCCCAGTGACACTAGCCTACCGGACGAGCTAAACTACTTATATACTCGCTTCGAGGCAAATAACTCTGAAACATGCATGAGAGAACCAGCTGTACCGGAAGACTGTGATCACGCTCTCCGCAGCCGATGTGAGTAAGACCTTTAGACAGGTCAACATTCACAAGGCCGCAGGGCCAGACGGATTACCAGGACGCGTACTCCAAGCATGCGCTGACCAACTAGCTCCAACACCATCATTAAATTTGCAGATGACACAACAGTGGTAGGCCTGATCACAGACAACAACGAGACAGACTATAGGGAGGAGGTCAGAGACCTGGCCGTGTGGTGCCAGGACAACAACCTCTTCCTCAATGTGATCAAGAAAGGAGATGATTGTGGACTACAGGAAAAAGAGGACCGAGCACTCCCCCATTCTCATCGATGGGGCTGCAGTGGAGCAGGTTGAGAGCTTCAAGTTCCTTGGTGTCTACATCACCAACAAACTAACATGGTCCAAGCACACCAAGACAGTCGTGAAGCGGGCATGATAAAACCTATTCCCCCTCAGGAGACTGAAAAGATTTGGCATGGGTCCTCAGATCCTCAAAAGATTCTACAGCTGCACCATCGAGAGCATCCTGACTGGTTGCATCACTGCCTGTTATGGCAACTACCTCTATACCAGGCGGTGTCAGAGGAAGGCCATAAAAATTGTCAAAGACTCCAACCACCCTAGTCATAGACTGTTCTCTCTGCTACCGCACGGCATGCGGTACCGGAGGGCCAACTCTAGGTCAAAAAGGCTTCTTTTATAATTATAATTAATTAAATTATAATTCTGCTCCCATGCTCTTATTTTGAAAAGCTATTGAAAAGCATTGAATCCAGCCACCATTTTCCTATTCCTATGGTGTCCCCTATATGGTAACAGTCTACTATTGATGGCTTTGGGCTTGTATTTTTAAAAATTAATACGTTATTTCACTTGGAGGAAAGAGTGCGCCGGAAGAAAAACAGTGTTTGGGCGAGTTCTGGGGAGAGCACTCGCGTGGGAATATCCATGGTCTATTGAACATAGTTGTTTCCACGTTAAGTTTTATCGTTTTATAACATTTTAGACAACCTAAGGATCTTATAGAGTCTTTGTTTGACAAAAATAGACAAAGTTTATCGGGAGCAATTTGGACATTTTTTTCGTCGTTTTGAGAGGTGTTTCCTGTGGATTTCTGAATTCAATGGCGCCGTCTAAATATAAATATGTACTTTATCGAACAAAACAAACAGCGGTTTTGTAGCTGGAACCTCCTGGTTGAAAACATCAGAAGATCTTAAAAAGTAAGTGAGTTTTTATATCTTTAATTTGTGATTTTGTGTCGCCAGTGCTGGTTGAAAAAGCTATTTTTGTGAAGGTGATGAACTCAGATAATCAAATGTTTTGCTTTCGCCGTAAAGCGTTTTTGAAATCTGACAACAGATTTAAATTACCAAGACTCTAAGCTTTGTAACCATGCGCAACACTTGTATTTCCATGAATGTAAAATATTATGAATTGTTATTTTTAACCTCTTCCAGCTAGGGTCCCATTTTCCAAATTTTCGCCTGTCTGACGTGCCCAAAGTTAAATGCCTACCACTCATGGCCAGAAACTAGGATATTTACATATTTAGTACTATTGGATAGGAAACACTCTGAAGTTTATAAAACCATTAAGATATAGTCTGTGGCTATTCCAGAACAGATTTAGCAGGCAAAAACCAGAGAGATTTCTGTCCGGAATTTATTTTTCTGTTGCTCTCCTCTCATTTTGAAGCCCATGTAATATTTTCTATGGGGAATAGGACCGAGGTTGCAGTACTTATGGCTTCCACTAGATGTCAACAGTCTCTGGAAAGGGTATGGAGGAAAAAGCTCTGACCAGATCCTTAGAGAGAGAATTACTACGGGTAGGGAAAAAGGTAAACAGGCGTGCGTTCACGAGAGCGTGAGCAGCGTAGCGACCAACTTTCTTTTAGTCTTTTAACGTTTCACTTACCGTTCTTGTAAAATATGATCGCTATTATTCATAAAAGAATACATAAGGATGCATTATTAATGATATTTGATTTGTTTGTGAAAAAGATGAGAGGTATAATTTGAACGCGATCCCTTCACTGTAAAGCGGTGTAGTAGACTGACAATGCTTGGTGGAGTAGCTGAGCGTAACGTGCCAAAAACAACGGATATTTATGGATATAATTATTTACTTTTTCTAACAAAAGAACCATGGATTATCTTGTTTGGACACTTGGGAAGACCTCAGAAGAAGTTATTTGAAAGGTAAGCGATTTATATTAGCTGTGATATGGATATTTTGAGAACCGAGCTGGATATGAATTTATGCTAATGTGGAAAATATGTGAGGTACTAGCCTCAAACAATCAAATGTAGTGCTTTCGCCGTAAAGCCTTTTTAAAATCTGACAACGCAGTGATATTGCCAAGAAGCAGAGCTTTTGATGGCTATGCAACACTATGCAACACTTGTATATCGAAGTTAAATATTACGAATATGTATTACGAATATGTATTTTGAATTTGGCGCGTTATGTTTGCTCTGAAAACGATCCCGCTAAAGGGATCGGCGCGCTAAGAGGTTAATTTGTCACGCTTATTTTTTATCGAAAATGATCCCGCTCATGGGATCCGTGCGGCAAGAAGTTAACAGATTTGTCTGAACACGCTGCACACGGCTCAACAACTTTTTTGAAGAAAAAAACTAATTTCTTTAACCATCACCGAATGGACATTGAATTATTTCTCGTAAATTATGATAGATAAATGACTGTTTCTTTTTTTCCTTACAACGTAGGTTCACGTGAAGTGGTCAAATTAGCACTCTATTACCGTTTTTTAACTTTAATCCCAAAAAATGGGCCTTAACTCAAAAAGCGTTGAGGCCTTGATGCCATCTTGTTTCTGGGCTAAAAGCTCACAGAGTTTCGTCTTCTAAGTATTTTCCGTTTAGGAGAAATGGCCATGTCACTTTGGTGATGTTTTGTCCATTTGCAATAAGCAGCCAGGTGCCATCTGGTGGAATTTTCCAGAACACCGGAAAAATGACCAAATATTAATAAAACGGAAAATAAATATCCAAGAGACTTTATTTGATGACTTCCTGGAAAATCCTGCCCTGGGGTACTACCTGAGTCTATCGGCCTATTTTAAAAACACTCGCAGACATCTAGTTCTAGACCGTTCATTTACTATATGGAGATCCTCGAAGACCATACGGGTAATGCCATCGTCATCCCTTAAGTAGGAAAACATGTATTACTGTGCTCTATTTAAGTTTTCAACCAGCAATAATAACACCTCGGCTGGACCTCATAGGCTATGATATCGCCTCTGCAAAAGATTATCAGAAAACAGCTACTCAAACTGTTTGCAGTATCTCGCACAGGTTCTCTGCAAACGGAAATATGTTTTTGTTACATTAGTATGTCTAGCAGTTAGTCCCCTACCTAACACTTTGGTGGATTCTTGATTTACATGTAATTCATGACAATGTGGGGTACTTATACAATAGATGTAACCATTTGTTAATGTAAAAAAACAATATCGAGAGCAAAGCATTTTGGGTAATCAGCATCACTGGCTCAGCTGCAATGGGTCGCGAACTCAAAACCTTTTCAACTCAACCTTGCCACCGCTGCCTCTAGTGGAGGCACGAGGAAGTGAATAAAGTTGCTTTGGGTACCTTACTTCTTGCAACCATTCGAGGCAGTGTGGGGGCAAAGCTGAAATTGTGGACCCAAACCCACTGTTGCTGAGTCTATTCTCCCAAGACTACTTCTGACACAGCATACACTACTTACACCTTTTTTCTGTTTCTACCTAGTTGCAAGATAATGTTCACCTGTCAGCAGAAACATCAAAAAGGTTGAAGAGCAAATGAGTTGGATGGAGCCCATGCTCAGACTTAGCACCATCTTATCTTTCACATGTAGTGTAGTCTCATATGAGACTATCAAAAATTGCCAAGGCTGACTATATTTCAAGTCACCCATGGCGGGGTATTGGGTTAAGTTTTCAACTAGCAATAATCACGCCTCGGCTGGGCCTCATAGGCTATGATATCACCTCTGCGAAAGAATATCAGAATACAGCTACTCAAACTGTTTGCAGTATCTCAAACAGCTTCTCCGCAAACGGAAATAATTTTTTGTTACATTGGTATGTCTAGCAGTTAGTCCTCCTACCTAACACTTTGGTGGATTCTTGATTACATGTAATTCATGACAATGTGGGGTACTTATACAATAGATGTAACCATTTGTTAATGTAAAAAAACAATATCGAGAGCAAAGCATTTTGGGTAATCAGCATCACTGGCTCAGCTGCAATGGGTCGCGAACCCAAAACCTTTTCAACTCAACCTTGCCACCGCTGCCTCTAGTGGAGGCACGAGGAAGTGAATAAAGTTGCTTTGGGTACCTTACTTCTTGCAACCATTCGAGGCAGTGTGGGGGCAAAGCTGAAATTGTGGACCCAAACCCACTGTTGCTGAGTCTATTCTCCCCAAGACTACTTCTGACACAGCATACACTACTTACACCTTTTTTCTGTTTCTACCTAGTTGCAAGATAATGTTCACCTGTCAGCAGAAACATCAAAAAGGTTGAAGAGCAAATGAGTTGGATGGAGCCCATGCTCAGACTTAGCACCATCTTATCTTTCACATGTAGTGTAGTCTCATATGAGACTATCAAAAATTGCCAAGGCTGACTATATTTCAAGTCACCCATGGCGGGTATTGGGTTAAGTTTTCAACCAGCAATAATCACGCCTCGGCTGGGCCTCATAGGCTATGATATCACCTCTGCGAAAGAATATCAGAATACAGCTACTCAAACTGTTTGCAGTATCTCAAACAGCTTCTCCATAAACGAAATAATTTTTGTTACATTGGTATGTCTAGCAGTTAGTCCCCTACCTAACACTTTGGTGGATTCTTGATTTACATGTAATTCATGACAATGTGGGGTACTTATACAATAGATGTAACCATTTGTTAATGTAAAAAAACAATATCGAGAGCAAAGCATTTTGGGTAATCAGCATCACTGGCTCAGCTGCAATGGGTCGAACCCAAAACCTTTTCAACTCAACCTTGCCACCGCTGCCTCTAGTGGAGGCACGAGGAAGTGAATAAAGTTGCTTTGGGTACCTTACTTCTTGCAACCATTCGAGGCAGTGTGGGGGCAAAGCTGAAATTGTGGACCCAAACCCACTGTTGCTGAGTCTATTCTCCCCAAGACTACTTCTGACACAGCATACACTACTTACACCTTTTTTTCTGTTTCTACCTAGTTGCAAGATAATGTTCACCTGTCAGCAGAAACATCAAAAAGGTTGAAGAGCAAATGAGTTGGATGGAGCCCATGCTCAGACTTAGCACCATCTTATCTTTCACATGTAGTGTAGTCTCATATGAGACTATCAAAAATTGCCAAGGCTGACTATATTTCAAGTCACCCATGGCGGGGTATTGGGTTAAGTTTTCAACCAGCAATAATCACGCCTCGGCTGGGCCTCATAGGCTATGATATCGCCTCTGCGAAAGAATATCAGAATACAGCTACTCAAACTGTTTGCAGTATCTCAAACAGCTTCTCCGCAAACGGAAAAAATATTGTTACATTGGTATGTCTAGCAGTTAGTCCCCTACCTAACACTTTGGTGGATTCTTGATTTACATGTAATTCATGACAATGTGGGGTACTTATACAATAGATGTAACCATTTGTTAATGTAAAAAAACAATATCGAGAGCAAAGCATTTTGGGTAATCAGCATCACTGGCTCAGCTGCAATGGGTCGCGAACCCAAAACCTTTTCAACTCAACCTTGCCACCGCTGCCTCTAGTGGAGGCACGAGGAAGTGAATAAAGTTGCTTTGGGTACCTTACTTCTTGCAACCATTCGAGGCAGTGTGGGGGCAAAGCTGAAATTGTGGACCCAAACCCACTGTTGCTGAGTCTATTCTCCCCAAGACTACTTCTGACACAGCATACACTACTTACACCTTTTTTCTGTTTCTACCTAGTTGCAAGATAATGTTCACCTGTCAGCAGAAACATCAAAAAGGTTGAAGAGCAAATGAGTTGGATGGAGCCCATGCTCAGACTTAGCACCATCTTATCTTTCACATGTAGTGTAGTCTCATATGAGACTATCAAAAATTGCCAAGGCTGACTATATTTCAAGTCACCCATGGCGGGGTATTGGGTTAAGTTTTCAACCAGCAATAATCACGCCTCGGCTGGGCCTCATAGGCTATGATATCACCTCTGCGAAAGAATATCAGAATACAGCTACTCAAACTGTTTGCAGTATCTCAAACAGCTTCTCCGCAAACGGTAAAAAATTTTTGTTACATTGGTATGTCTAGCAGTTAGTCCCCTACCTAACACTTTGGTGGATTCTTGATTTACATGTAATTCATGACAATGTGGGGTACTTATACAATAGATGTAACCATTTGTTAATGTAAAAAAACAATATCGAGAGCAAAGCATTTTGGGTAATCAGCATCACTGGCTCAGCTGCAATGGGTCGCGAACCCAAAACCTTTTCAACTCAACCTTGCCACCGCTGCCTCTAGTGGAGGCACGAGGAAGTGAATAAAGTTGCTTTGGGTACCTTACTTCTTGCAACCATTCGAGGCAGTGTGGGGGCAAAGCTGAAATTGTGGACCCAAACCCACTGTTGCTGAGTCTATTCTCCCCAAGACTACTTCTGACACAGCATACACTACTTACACCTTTTTTTCTGTTTCTACCTAGTTGCAAGATAATGTTCACCTGTCAGCAGAAACATCAAAAAGGTTGAAGAGCAAATGAGTTGGATGGAGCCCATGCTCAGACTTAGCACCATCTTATCTTTCACATGTAGTGTAGTCTCATATGAGACTATCAAAAATTGCCAAGGCTGACTATATTTCAAGTCACCCATGGCGGGTATTGGGTTAAGTTTTCAACCAGCAATAATCACGCCTCGGCTGGGCCTCATAGGCTATGATATCACCTCTGCGAAAGAATATCAGAATACAGCTACTCAAACTGTTTGCAGTATCTCAAACAGCTTCTCCGCAAACGGAAATAATTTTTTGTTACATTGGTATGTCTAGCAGTTAGTCCCCTACCTAACACTTTGGCGGATTCTTGACGACATGTAATTCATGACGATGTGGGGTACTTATACAATAGATGTAACCATTTGTTAATGTAAAAAAACAATATCGAGAGCAAAGCATTTTGGGTAATCAGCATCACTGGCTCAGCTGCAATGGGTCGCGAACCCAAAACCTTTTCAACTCAACCTTGCCACCGCTGCCTCTAGTGGAGGCACGAGGAAGTGAATAAAGTTGCTTTGGGTACCTTACTTCTTGCAACCATTCGAGGCAGTGTGGGGGCAAAGCTGAAATTGTGGACCCAAACCCACTGTTGCTGAGTCTATTCTCCCAAGACTACTTCTGACACAGCATACACTACTTACACCTTTTTTCTGTTTCTACCTAGTTGCAAGATAATGTTCACCTGTCAGCAGAAACATCAAAAGGTTGAAGAGCAAATGAGTTGGATGGAGCCCATGCTCAGACTTAGCACCATCTTATCTTTCACATGTAGTGTAGTCTCATATGAGACTATCAAAAATTGCCAAGGCTGACTATATTTCAAGTCACCCATGGCGGGTATTGGGTTAAGTTTTCAACCAGCAATAATCACGCCTCGGCTGGGCCTCATAGGCTATGATATCACCTCTGCGAAAGAATATCAGAATACAGCTACTCAAACTGTTTGCAGTATCTCAAACAGCTTCTCCATAACGGAAATAATTTTTGTTACATTGGTATGTCTAGCAGTTAGTCCCCTACCTAACACTTTGGTGGATTCTTGATTTACATGTAATTCATGACAATGTGGGGTAGTTATACAATAGATGTAACCATTTGTTAATGTAAAAAAACAATATCGAGAGCAAAGCATTTTGGGTAATCAGCATCACTGGCTCAGCTGCAATGGGTTGTGAACCCAAAACCTTTTCAACTCAACCTTGCCACCGCTGCCTCTAGTGGAGGCACGAGGAAGTGAATAAAGTTGCTTTGGGTACCTTACTTCTTGCAACCATTCGAGGCAGTGTGGGGTGCAAAGCTGAAATTGTGGACCCAAACCCACTGTTGCTGAGTCTATTCTCCCCAAGACTACTTCTGACACAGCATACACTACTTACACCTTTTTTTCTGTTTCTACCTAGTTGCAAGATAATGTTCACCTGTCAGCAGAAACATCAAAAAGGTTGAAGAGCAAATGAGTTGGATGGAGCCCATGCTCAGACTTAGCACCATCTTATCTTTCACATGTAGTGTAGTCTCATATGAGACTATCAAAAATTGCCAAGGCTGACTATATTTCAAGTCACCCATGGCGGGTATTGGGTTAAGTTTTCAACCAGCAATAATCACGCCTCGGCTGGGCCTCATAGGCTATGATATCACCTCTGCGAAAGAATATCAGAATACAGCTACTCAAACTGTTTGCAGTATCTCAAACAGCTTCTCCGCAAACGGTAAATAATTTTTGTTACATTGGTATGTCTAGCAGTTAGTCCCCTACCTAACACTTTGGTGGATTCTTGATTTACATGTAATTCATGACAATGTGGGGTACTTATACAATAGATGTAACCATTTGTTAATGTAAAAAAACAATATCGAGAGCAAAGCATTTTGGGTAATCAGCATCACTGGCTCAGCTGCAATGGGTCGCGAACCCAAAACCTTTTCAACTCAACCTTGCCACCGCTGCCTCTAGTGGAGGCACGAGGAAGTGAATAAAGTTGCTTTGGGTACCTTACTTCTTGCAACCATTCGAGGCAGTGTGGGGGCAAAGCTGAAATTGTGGACCCAAACCCACTGTTGCTGAGTCTATTCTCCCCAAGACTACTTCTGACACAGCATACACTACTTACACCTTTTTTCTGTTTCTACCTAGTTGCAAGATAATGTTCACCTGTCAGCAGAAACATCAAAAAGGTTGAAGAGCAAATGAGTTGGATGGAGCCCATGCTCAGACTTAGCACCATCTTATCTTTCACATGTAGTGTAGTCTCATATGAGACTATCAAAAATTGCCAAGGCTGACTATATTTCAAGTCACCCATGGCGGGTATTGGGTTAAGTTTTCAACCAGCAATAATCACGCCTCGGCTGGGCCTCATAGGCTATGATATCACCTCTGCGAAAGAATATCAGAATACAGCTACTCAAACTGTTTGCAGTATCTCAAACAGCTTCTCCGCAAACGGTAAAAAATTTTTGTTACATTGGTATGTCTAGCAGTTAGTCCCCTACCTAACACTTTGGTGGATTCTTGATTTACATGTAATTCATGACAATGTGGGGTACTTATACAATAGATGTAACCATTTGTTAATGTAAAAAAACAATATCGAGAGCAAAGCATTTTGGGTAATCAGCATCACTGGCTCAGCTGCAATGGGTCGCGAACCCAAAACCTTTTCAACTCAACCTTGCCACCGCTGCCTCTAGTGGAGGCACGAGGAAGTGAATAAAGTTGCTTTGGGTACCTTACTTCTTGCAACCATTCGAGGCAGTGTGGGGCAAAGCTGAAATTGTGGACCCAAACCCACTGTTGCTGAGTCTATTCTCCCCAAGACTACTTCTGACACAGCATACACTACTTACACCTTTTTTTCTGTTTCTACCTAGTTGCAAGATAATGTTCACCTGTCAGCAGAAACATCAAAAAGGTTGAAGAGCAAATGAGTTGGATGGAGCCCATGCTCAGACTTAGCACCATCTTATCTTTCACATGTAGTGTAGTCTCATATGAGACTATCAAAAATTGCCAAGGCTGACTATATTTCAAGTCACCCATGGCGGGTATTGGGTTAAGTTTTCAACCAGCAATAATCACGCCTCGGCTGGGCCTCATAGGCTATGATATCACCTCTGCGAAAGAATATCAGAATACAGCTACTCAAACTGTTTGCAGTATCTCAAACAGCTTCTCCGCAAACGGAAATAATTTTTTGTTACATTGGTATGTCTAGCAGTTAGTCCCCTACCTAACACTTTGGCGGATTCTTGACGACATGTAATTCATGACAATGTGGGGTACTTATACAATAGATGTAACCATTTGTTAATGTAAAAAAACAATATCGAGAGCAAAGCATTTTGGGTAATCAGCATCACTGGCTCAGCTGCAATGGGTCGCGAACCCAAAACCTTTTCAACTCAACCTTGCCACCGCTGCCTCTAGTGGAGGCACGAGGAAGTGAATAAAGTTGCTTTGGGTACCTTACTTCTTGCAACCATTCGAGGCAGTGTGGGGGCAAAGCTGAAATTGTGGACCCAAACCCACTGTTGCTGAGTCTATTCTCCCCAAGACTACTTCTGACACAGCATACACTACTTACACCTTTTTTTCTGTTTCTACCTAGTTGCAAGATAATGTTCACCTGTCAGCAGAAACATCAAAAGGTTGAAGAGCAAATGAGTTGGATGGAGCCCATGCTCAGACTTAGCACCATCTTATCTTTCACATGTAGTGTAGTCTCATATGAGACTATCAAAAATTGCCAAGGCTGACTATATTTCAAGTCACCCATGGCGGGGTATTGGGTTAAGTTTTCAACCAGCAATAATCACGCCTCGGCTGGGCCTCATAGGCTATGATATCACCTCTGCGAAAGAATATCAGAATACAGCTACTCAAACTGTTTGCAGTATCTCAAACAGCTTCTCCATAACGGAAATAATTTTTGTTACATTGGTATGTCTAGCAGTTAGTCCCTACCTAACACTTTGGTGGATTCTTGATTTACATGTAATTCATGACAATGTGGGGTACTTATACAATAGATGTAACCATTTGTTAATGTAAAAAAAAACAATATCGAGAGCAAAGCATTTTGGGTAATCAGCATCACTGGCTCAGCTGCAATGGGTCGCGAACCCAAAACCTTTTCAACTCAACCTTGCCACCGCTGCCTCTAGTGGAGGCACGAGGAAGTGAATAAAGTTGCTTTGGGTACCTTACTTCTTGCAACCATTCGAGGCAGTGTGGGGGCAAAGCTGAAATTGTGGACCCAAACCCACTGTTGCTGAGTCTATTCTCCCCAAGACTACTTCTGACACAGCATACACTACTTACACCTTTTTTCTGTTTCTACCTAGTTGCAAGATAATGTTCACCTGTCAGCAGAAACATCAAAAAGGTTGAAGAGCAAATGAGTTGGATGGAGCCCATGCTCAGACTTAGCACCATCTTATCTTTCACATGTAGTGTAGTCTCATATGAGACTATCAAAAATTGCCAAGGCTGACTATATTTCAAGTCACCCATGGCGGGGTATTGGGTTAAGTTTTCAACCAGCAATAATCACGCCTCGGCTGGGCCTCATAGGCTATGATATCACCTCTGCGAAAGAATATCAGAATACAGCTACTCAAACTGTTTGCAGTATCTCAAACAGCTTCTCCATAACGGAAATAATTTTTGTTACATTGGTATGTCTAGCAGTTAGTCCCCTACCTAACACTTTGGTGGATTCTTGATTTACATGTAATTCATGACAATGTGGGGTACTTATACAATAGATGTAACCATTTGTTAATGTAAAAAAACAATATCGAGAGCAAAGCATTTTGGGTAATCAGCATCACTGGCTCAGCTGCAATGGGTCGCGAACCCAAAACCTTTTCAACTCAACCTTGCCACCGCTGCCTCTAGTGGAGGCACGAGGAAGTGAATAAAGTTGCTTTGGGTACCTTACTTCTTGCAACCATTCGAGGCAGTGTGGGGGCAAAGCTGAAATTGTGGACCCAAACCCACTGTTGCTGAGTCTATTCTCCCCAAGACTACTTCTGACACAGCATACACTACTTACACCTTTTTTTCTGTTTCTACCTAGTTGCAAGATAATGTTCACCTGTCAGCAGAAACATCAAAAAGGTTGAAGAGCAAATGAGTTGGATGGAGCCCATGCTCAGACTTAGCACCATCTTATCTTTCACATGTAGTGTAGTCTCATATGAGACTATCAAAAATTGCCAAGGCTGACTATATTTCAAGTCACCCATGGCGGGTATTGGGTTAAGTTTTCAACCAGCAATAATCACGCCTCGGCTGGGCCTCATAGGCTATGATATCACCTCTGCGAAAGAATATCAGAATACAGCTACTCAAACTGTTTGCAGTATCTCAAACAGCTTCTCCGCAAACGGAAATAATTTTTGTTACATTGGTATGTCTAGCAGTTAGTCCCCTACCTAACACTTTGGTGGATTCTTGATTTACATGTAATTCATGACAATGTGGGGTACTTATACAATAGATGTAACCATTTGTTAATGTAAAAAAACAATATCGAGAGCAAAGCATTTTGGGTAATCAGCATCACTGGCTCAGCTGCAATGGGTTGCGAACCCAAAACCTTTTCAACTCAACCTTGCCACCGCTGCCTCTAGTGGAGGCACGAGGAAGTGAATAAAGTTGCTTTGGGTACCTTACTTCTTGCAACCATTCGAGGCAGTGTGGGGGCAAAGCTGAAATTGTGGACCCAAACCCACTGTTGCTGAGTCTATTCTCCCCAAGACTACTTCTGACACAGCATACACTACTTACACCTTTTTTCTGTTTCTACCTAGTTGCAAGATAATGTTCACCTGTCAGCAGAAACATCAAAAAGGTTGAAGAGCAAATGAGTTGGATGGAGCCCATGCTCAGACTTAGCACCATCTTATCTTTCACATGTAGTGTAGTCTCATATGAGACTATCAAAAATTGCCAAGGCTGACTATATTTCAAGTCACCCATGGCGGGGTATTGGGTTAAGTTTTCAACCAGCAATAATCACGCCTCGGCTGGGCCTCATAGGCTATGATATCACCTCTGCGAAAGAATATCAGAATACAGCTACTCAAACTGTTTGCAGTATCTCAAACAGCTTCTCCATAAACGAAATAATTTTTGTTACATTGGTATGTCTAGCAGTTAGTCCCCTACCTAACACTTTGGTGGATTCTTGATTTACATGTAATTCATGACAATGTGGGGTACTTATACAATAGATGTAACCATTTGTTAATGTAAAAAAACAATATCGAGAGCAAAGCATTTTGGGTAATCAGCATCACTGGCTCAGCTGCAATGGGTCGCGAACCCAAAACCTTTTCAACTCAACCTTGCCACCGCTGCCTCTAGTGGAGGCACGAGGAAGTGAATAAAGTTGCTTTGGGTACCTTACTTCTTGCAACCATTCGAGGCAGTGTGGGGGCAAAGCTGAAATTGTGGACCCAAACCCACTGTTGCTGAGTCTATTCTCCCAAGACTACTTCTGACACAGCATACACTACTTACACCTTTTTTCTGTTTCTACCTAGTTGCAAGATAATGTTCACCTGTCAGCAGAAACATCAAAAAGGTTGAAGAGCAAATGAGTTGGATGGAGCCCATGCTCAGACTTAGCACCATCTTATCTTTCACATGTAGTGTAGTCTCATATGAGACTATCAAAAATTGCCAAGGCTGACTATATTTCAAGTCACCCATGGCGGGGTATTGGGTTAAGTTTTCAACCAGCAATAATCACGCCTCGGCTGGGCCTCATAGGCTATGATATCACCTCTGCGAAAGAATATCAGAATACAGCTACTCAAACTGTTTGCAGTATCTCAAACAGCTTCTCCGCAAACGGAAATAATTTTTTGTTACATTGGTATGTCTAGCAGTTAGTCCCCTACCTAACACTTTGGTGGATTCTTGATTTACATGTAATTCATGACAATGTGGGGTACTTATACAATAGATGTAACCATTTGTTAATGTAAAAAAACAATATCGAGAGCAAAGCATTTTGGGTAATCAGCATCACTGGCTCAGCTGCAATGGGTCGCGAACCCAAAACCTTTTCAACTCAACCTTGCCACCGCTGCCTCTAGTGGAGGCACGAGGAAGTGAATAAAGTTGCTTTGGGTACCTTACTTCTTGCAACCATTGGAGGCAGTGTGGGGGCAAAGCTGAAATTGTGGACCCAAACCCACTGTTGCTGAGTCTATTCTCCCCAAGACTACTTCTGACACAGCATACACTACTTACACCTTTTTTCTGTTTCTACCTAGTTGCAAGATAATGTTCACCTGTCAGCAGAAACATCAAAAAGGTTGAAGAGCAAATGAGTTGGATGGAGCCCATGCTCAGACTTAGCACCATCTTATCTTTCACATGTAGTGTAGTCTCATATGAGACTATCAAAAATTGCCAAGGCTGACTATATTTCAAGTCACCCATGGCGGGGTATTGGGTTAAGTTTTCAACTAGCAATAATCACGCCTCGGCTGGGCCTCATAGGCTATGATATCACCTCTGCGAAAGAATATCAGAATACAGCTACTCAAACTGTTTGCAGTATCTCAAACAGCTTCTCCGCAAACGGTAAAAAAAAAATGTTACATTGGTATGTCTAGCAGTTAGTCCCCTACCTAACACTTTGGTGGATTCTTGATTTACATGTAATTCATGACAATGTGGGGTACTTATACAATAGATGTAACCATTTGTTAATGTAAAAAAACAATATCGAGAGCAAAGCATTTTGGATAATCAGCATCACTGGCTCAGCTGCAATGGGTCGCGAACCCAAAACCTTTTCAACTCAACCTTGCCACCGCTGCCTCTAGTGGAGGCACGAGGAAGTGAATAAAGTTGCTTTGGGTACCTTACTTCTTGCAACCATTGGAGGCAGTGTGGAAGCAAAGCTGAAATTGTGGACCCAAACCCACTGTTGCTGAGTCTATTCTCCCCAAGACTACTTCTGACACAGCATACACTACTTACACCTTTTTTCTGTTTCTACCTAGTTGCAAGATAATGTTCACCTGTCAGCAGAAACATCAAAAAGGTTGAAGAGCAAATGAGTTGGATGGAGCCCATGCTCAGACTTAGCACCATCTTATCTTTCACATGTAGTGTAGTCTCATATGAGACTATCAAAAATTGCCAAGGCTGACTATATTTCAAGTCACCCATGGCGGGTATTGGGTTAAGTTTTCAACCAGCAATAATCACGCCTCGGCTGGGCCTCATAGGCTATGATATCACCTCTGCGAAAGAATATCAGAATACAGCTACTCAAACTGTTTGCAGTATCTCAAACAGCTTCTCCGCAAACGGTAAAAAAATTTTGTTACATTGGTATGTCTAGCAGTTAGTCCCCTACCTAACACTTTGGTGGATTCTTGATTTACATGTAATTCATGACAATGTGGGGTACTTATACAATAGATGTAACCATTTGTTAATGTAAAAAAACAATATCGAGAGCAAAGCATTTTGGGTAATCAGCATCACTGGCTCAGCTGCAATGGGTCGCGAACCCAAAACCTTTTCAACTCAACCTTGCCACCGCTGCCTCTAGTGGAGGCACGAGGAAGTGAATAAAGTTGCTTTGGGTACCTTACTTCTTGCAACCATTCGAGGCAGTGTGGGGGCAAAGCTGAAATTGTGGACCCAAACCCACTGTTGCTGAGTCTATTCTCCCCAAGACTACTTCTGACACAGCATACACTACTTACACCTTTTTCTGTTTCTACCTAGTTGCAAGATAATGTTCACCTGTCAGCAGAAACATCAAAAAGGTTGAAGAGCAAATGAGTTGGATGGAGCCCATGCTCAGACTTAGCACCATCTTATCTTTCACATGTAGTGTAGTCTCATATGAGACTATCAAAAATTGCCAAGGCTGACTATATTTCAAGTCACCCATGGCGGGGTATTGGGTTAAGTTTTCAACCAGCAATAATCACGCCTCGGCTGGGCCTCATAGGCTATGATATCACCTCTGCGAAAGAATATCAGAATACAGCTACTCAAACTGTTTGCAGTATCTCAAACAGCTTCTCCGCAAACGGAAATAATTTTTGTTACATTGGTATGTCTAGCAGTTAGTCCCCTACCTAACACTTTGGTGGATTCTTGATTACATGTAATTCATGACAATGTGGGGTACTTATACAATAGATGTAACCATTTGTTAATGTAAAAAAACAATATCGAGAGCAAAGCATTTTGGGTAATCAGCATCACTGGCTCAGCTGCAATGGGTCGCGAACCCAAAACCTTTTCAACTCAACCTTGCCACCGCTGCCTCTAGTGGAGGCACGAGGAAGTGAATAAAGTTGCTTTGGGTACCTTACTTCTTGCAACCATTGGAGGCAGTGTGGGGGCAAAGCTGAAATTGTGGACCCAAACCCACTGTTGCTGAGTCTATTCTCCCCAAGACTACTTCTGACACAGCATACACTACTTACACCTTTTTTCTGTTTCTACCTAGTTGCAAGATAATGTTCACCTGTCAGCAGAAACATCAAAAAGGTTGAAGAGCAAATGAGTTGGATGGAGCCCATGCTCAGACTTAGCACCATCTTATCTTTCACATGTAGTGTAGTCTCATATGAGACTATCAAAATTGCCAAGGCTGACTATATTTCAAGTCACCCATGGCGGGTATTGGGTTAAGTTTTCAACCAGCAATAATCACGCCTCGGCTGGGCCTCATAGGCTATGATATCGCCTCTGCGAAAGAATATCAGAATACAGCTACTCAAACTGTTTGCAGTATCTCAAACAGCTTCTCCATAACGGAAATAATTTTTGTTACATTGGTATGTCTAGCAGTTAGTCCCCTACCTAACACTTTGGTGGATTCTTGATTTACATGTAATTCATGACAATGTGGGGTACTTATACAATAGATGTAACCATTTGTTAATGTAAAAAAACAATATCGAGAGCAAAGCATTTTGGGTAATCAGCATCACTGGCTCAGCTGCAATGGGTTGAACCCAAAACCTTTTCAACTCAACCTTGCCACCGCTGCCTCTAGTGGAGGCACGAGGAAGTGAATAAAGTTGCTTTGGGTACCTTACTTCTTGCAACCATTCGAGGCAGTGTGGGGGCAAAGCTGAAATTGTGGACCCAAACCCACTGTTGCTGAGTCTATTCTCCCCAAGACTACTTCTGACACAGCATACACTACTTACACCTTTTTTTCTGTTTCTACCTAGTTGCAAGATAATGTTCACCTGTCAGCAGAAACATCAAAAAGGTTGAAGAGCAAATGAGTTGGATGGAGCCCATGCTCAGACTTAGCACCATCTTATCTTTCACATGTAGTGTAGTCTCATATGAGACTATCAAAAATTGCCAAGGCTGACTATATTTCAAGTCACCCATGGCGGGGTATTGGGTTAAGTTTTCAACTAGCAATAATCACGCCTCGGCTGGGCCTCATAGGCTATGATATCACCTCTGCGAAAGAATATCAGAATACAGCTACTCAAACTGTTTGCAGTATCTCAAACAGCTTCTCCGCAAACAGAAATAATTTTTTGTTACATTGGTATGTCTAGCAGTTAGTCCCCTACCTAACACTTTGGTGGATTCTTGATTACATGTAATTCATGACAATGTGGGGTACTTATACAATAGATGTAACCATTTGTTAATGTAAAAAAACAATATCGAGAGCAAAGCATTTTGGGTAATCAGCATCACTGGCTCAGCTGCAATGGGTCGCGAACCCAAAACCTTTTCAACTCAACCTTGCCACCGCTGCCTCTAGTGGAGGCACGAGGAAGTGAATAAAGTTGCTTTGGGTACCTTACTTCTTGCAACCATTGGAGGCAGTGTGGGGGCAAAGCTGAAATTGTGGACCCAAACCCACTGTTGCTGAGTCTATTCTCCCCAAGACTACTTCTGACACAGCATACACTACTTACACCTTTTTTCTGTTTCTACCTAGTTGCAAGATAATGTTCACCTGTCAGCAGAAACATCAAAAAGGTTGAAGAGCAAATGAGTTGGATGGAGCCCATGCTCAGACTTAGCACCATCTTATCTTTCACATGTAGTGTAGTCTCATATGAGACTATCAAAAATTGCCAAGGCTGACTATATTTCAAGTCACCCATGGCGGGGTATTGGGTTAAGTTTTCAACTAGCAATAATCACGCCTCGGCTGGGCCTCATAGGCTATGATATCACCTCTGCGAAAGAATATCAGAATACAGCTACTCAAACTGTTTGCAGTATCTCAAACAGCTTCTCCGCAAACGGAAAAAATTTTTGTTACATTGGTATGTCTAGCAGTTAGTCCCCTACCTAACACTTTGGTGGATTCTTGATTTACATGTAATTCATGACAATGTGGGGTACTTATACAATAGATGTAACCATTTGTTAATGTAAAAAAACAATATCGAGAGCAAAGCATTTTGGGTAATCAGCATCACTGGCTCAGCTGCAATGGGTCGCGAACCCAAAACCTTTTCAACTCAACCTTGCCACCGCTGCCTCTAGTGGAGGCACGAGGAAGTGAATAAAGTTGCTTTGGGTACCTTACTTCTTGCAACCATTCGAGGCAGTGTGGGGGCAAAGCTGAAATTGTGGACCCAAACCCACTGTTGCTGAGTCTATTCTCCCCAAGACTACTTCTGACACAGCATACACTACTTACACCTTTTTTTCTGTTTCTACCTAGTTGCAAGATAATGTTCACCTGTCAGCAGAAACATCAAAAAGGTTGAAGAGCAAATGAGTTGGATGGAGCCCATGCTCAGACTTAGCACCATCTTATCTTTCACATGTAGTGTAGTCTCATATGAGACTATCAAAAATTGCCAAGGCTGACTATATTTCAAGTCACCCATGGCGGGGTATTGGGTTAAGTTTTCAACCAGCAATAATCACGCCTCGGCTGGGCCTCATAGGCTATGATATCACCTCTGCGAAAGAATATCAGAATACAGCTACTCAAACTGTTTGCAGTATCTCAAACAGCTTCTCCATAACGGAAATAATTTTTGTTACATTGGTATGTCTAGCAGTTAGTCCCCTACCTAACACTTTGGTGGATTCTTGATTTACATGTAATTCATGACAATGTGGGGTACTTATACAATAGATGTAACCATTTGTTAATGTAAAAAAACAATATCGAGAGCAAAGCATTTTGGGTAATCAGCATCACTGGCTCAGCTGCAATGGGTTGCGAACCCAAAACCTTTTCAACTCAACCTTGCCACCGCTGCCTCTAGTGGAGGCACGAGGAAGTGAATAAAGTTGCTTTGGGTACCTTACTTCTTGCAACCATTCGAGGCAGTGTGGGGGCAAAGCTGAAATTGTGGACCCAAACCCACTGTTGCTGAGTCTATTCTCCCCAAGACTACTTCTGACACAGCATACACTACTTACACCTTTTTTCTGTTTCTACCTAGTTGCAAGATAATGTTCACCTGTCAGCAGAAACATCAAAAAGGTTGAAGAGCAAATGAGTTGGATGGAGCCCATGCTCAGACTTAGCACCATCTTATCTTTCACATGTAGTGTAGTCTCATATGAGACTATCAAAAATTGCCAAGGCTGACTATATTTCAAGTCACCCATGGCGGGGTATTGGGTTAAGTTTTCAACCAGCAATAATCACGCCTCGGCTGGGCCTCATAGGCTATGATATCACCTCTGCGAAAGAATATCAGAATACAGCTACTCAAACTGTTTGCAGTATCTCAAACAGCTTCTCCATAACGGAAATAATTTTTGTTACATTGGTATGTCTAGCAGTTAGTCCCCTACCTAACACTTTGGTGGATTCTTGATTTACATGTAATTCATGACAATGTGGGGTACTTATACAATAGATGTAACCATTTGTTAATGTAAAAAAACAATATCGAGAGCAAAGCATTTTGGGTAATCAGCATCACTGGCTCAGCTGCAATGGGTCGCGAACCCAAAACCTTTTCAACTCAACCTTGCCACCGCTGCCTCTAGTGGAGGCACGAGGAAGTGAATAAAGTTGCTTTGGGTACCTTACTTCTTGCAACCATTCGAGGCAGTGTGGGGGCAAAGCTGAAATTGTGGACCCAAACCCACTGTTGCTGAGTCTATTCTCCCCAAGACTACTTCTGACACAGCATACACTACTTACACCTTTTTTCTGTTTCTACCTAGTTGCAAGATAATGTTCACCTGTCAGCAGAAACATCAAAAAGGTTGAAGAGCAAATGAGTTGGATGGAGCCCATGCTCAGACTTAGCACCATCTTATCTTTCACATGTAGTGTAGTCTCATATGAGACTATCAAAAATTGCCAAGGCTGACTATATTTCAAGTCACCCATGGCGGGGTATTGGGTTAAGTTTTCAACTAGCAATAATCACGCCTCGGCTGGGCCTCATAGGCTATGATATCACCTCTGCGAAAGAATATCAGAATACAGCTACTCAAACTGTTTGCAGTATCTCAAACAGCTTCTCCGCAAACGGAAATAATTTTTGTTACATTGGTATGTCTAGCAGTTAGTCCCCTACCTAACACTTTGGTGGATTCTTGATTACATGTAATTCATGACAATGTGGGGTACTTATACAATAGATGTAACCATTTGTTAATGTAAAAAAACAATATCGAGAGCAAAGCATTTTGGGTAATCAGCATCACTGGCTCAGCTGCAATGGGTTGCGAACCCAAAACCTTTTCAACTCAACCTTGCCACCGCTGCCTCTAGTGGAGGCACGAGGAAGTGAATAAAGTTGCTTTGGGTACCTTACTTCTTGCAACCATTGGAGGCAGTGTGGGGGCAAAGCTGAAATTGTGGACCCAAACCCACTGTTGCTGAGTCTATTCTCCCCAAGACTACTTCTGACACAGCATACACTACTTACACCTTTTTTTCTGTTTCTACCTAGTTGCAAGATAATGTTCACCTGTCAGCAGAAACATCAAAAAGGTTGAAGAGCAAATGAGTTGGATGGAGCCCATGCTCAGACTTAGCACCATCTTATCTTTCACATGTAGTGTAGTCTCATATGAGACTATCAAAAATTGCCAAGGCTGACTATATTTCAAGTCACCCATGGCAGGGTATTGGGTTAAGTTTTCAACCAGCAATAATCACGCCTCGGCTGGGCCTCATAGGCTATGATATCACCTCTGCGAAAGAATATCAGAATACAGCTACTCAAACTGTTTGCAGTATCTCAAACAGCTTCTCCGCAACCGGTAAAAAAAAAATTTTTGTTACATTGGTATGTCTAGCAGTTAGTCCCCTACCTAACACTTTGGTGGATTCTTGATTTACATGTAATTCATGACAATGTGGGGTACTTATACAATAGATGTAACCATTTGTTAATGTAAAAAAACAATATCGAGAGCAAAGCATTTTGGGTAATCAGCATCACTGGCTCAGCTGCAATGGGTTGCGAACCCAAAACCTTTTCAACTCAACCTTGCCACCGCTGCCTCTAGTGGAGGCACGAGGAAGTGAATAAAGTTGCTTTGGGTACCTTACTTCTTGCAACCATTCGAGGCAGTGTGGGGGCAAAGCTGAAATTGTGGACCCAAACCCACTGTTGCTGAGTCTATTCTCCCCAAGACTACTTCTGACACAGCATACACTACTTACACCTTTTTTCTGTTTCTACCTAGTTGCAAGATAATGTTCACCTGTCAGCAGAAACATCAAAAAGGTTGAAGAGCAAATGAGTTGGATGGAGCCCATGCTCAGACTTAGCACCATCTTATCTTTCACATGTAGTGTAGTCTCATATGAGACTATCAAAAATTGCCAAGGCTGACTATATTTCAAGTCACCCATGGCGGGGTATTGGGTTAAGTTTTCAACCAGCAATAATCACGCCTCGGCTGGGCCTCATAGGCTATGATATCACCTCTGCGAAAGAATATCAGAATACAGCTACTCAAACTGTTTGCAGTATCTCAAACAGCTTCTCCATAAGCGGAAATAATTTTTGTTACATTGGTATGTCTAGCAGTTAGTCCCCTACCTAACACTTTGGTGGATTCTTGATTTACATGTAATTCATGACAATGTGGGGTACTTATACAATAGATGTAACCATTTGTTAATGTAAAAAAACAATATCGAGAGCAAAGCATTTTGGGTAATCAGCATCACTGGCTCAGCTGCAATGGGTCTGAACCCAAAACCTTTTCAACTCAACCTTGCCACCGCTGCCTCTAGTGGAGGCACGAGGAAGTGAATAAAGTTGCTTTGGGTACCTTACTTCTTGCAACCATTCGAGGCAGTGTGGGGGCAAAGCTGAAATTGTGGACCCAAACCCACTGTTGCTGAGTCTATTCTCCCCAAGACTACTTCTGACACAGCATACACTACTTACACCTTTTTTCTGTTTCTACCTAGTTGCAAGATAATGTTCACCTGTCAGCAGAAACATCAAAAGGTTGAAGAGCAAATGAGTTGGATGGAGCCCATGCTCAGACTTAGCACCATCTTATCTTTCACATGTAGTGTAGTCTCATATGAGACTATCAAAAATTGCCAAGGCTGACTATATTTCAAGTCACCCATGGCGGGGTATTGGGTTAAGTTTTCAACTAGCAATAATCACGCCTCGGCTGGGCCTCATAGGCTATGATATCACCTCTGCGAAAGAATATCAGAATACAGCTACTCAAACTGTTTGCAGTATCTCAAACAGCTTCTCCGCAAACGGAAATAATTTTTGTTACATTGGTATGTCTAGCAGTTAGTCCCCTACCTAACACTTTGGTGGATTCTTGATTACATGTAATTCATGACAATGTGGGGTAGTTATACAATAGATGTAACCATTTGTTAATGTAAAAACAATATCGAGAGCAAAGCATTTTGGGTAATCAGCATCACTGGCTCAGCTGCAATGGGTTGCGAACCCAAAACCTTTTCAACTCAACCTTGCCACCGCTGCCTCTAGTGGAGGCACGAGGAAGTGAATAAAGTTGCTTTGGGTACCTTACTTCTTGCAACCATTGGAGGCAGTGTGGGGGCAAAGCTGAAATTGTGGACCCAAACCCACTGTTGCTGAGTCTATTCTCCCCAAGACTACTTCTGACACAGCATACACTACTTACACCTTTTTTCTGTTTCTACCTAGTTGCAAGATAATGTTCACCTGTCAGCAGAAACATCAAAAAGGTTGAAGAGCAAATGAGTTGGATGGAGCCCATGCTCAGACTTAGCACCATCTTATCTTTCACATGTAGTGTAGTCTCATATGAGACTATCAAAAATTGCCAAGGCTGACTATATTTCAAGTCACCCATGGCGGGGTATTGGGTTAAGTTTTCAACTAGCAATAATCACGCCTCGGCTGGGCCTCATAGGCTATGATATCACCTCTGCGAAAGAATATCAGAATACAGCTACTCAAACTGTTTGCAGTATCTCAAACAGCTTCTCCGCAAACGGAAATAATTTTTTGTTACATTGGTATGTCTAGCAGTTAGTCCCCTACCTAACACTTTGGTGGATTCTTGATTACATGTAATTCATGACAATGTGGGGTACTTATACAATAGATGTAACCATTTGTTAATGTAAAAAAAACAATATCGAGAGCAAAGCATTTTGGGTAATCAGCATCACTGGCTCAGCTGCAATGGGTTGCGAACCCAAAACCTTTTCAACTCAACCTTGCCACCGCTGCCTCTAGTGGAGGCACGAGGAAGTGAATAAAGTTGCTTTGGGTACCTTACTTCTTGCAACCATTCGAGGCAGTGTGAAGCAAAGCTGAAATTGTGGACCCAAACCCACTGTTGCTGAGTCTATTCTCCCCAAGACTACTTCTGACACAGCATACACTACTTACACCTTTTTTCTGTTTCTACCTAGTTGCAAGATAATGTTCACCTGTCAGCAGAAACATCAAAAAGGTTGAAGAGCAAATGAGTTGGATGGAGCCCATGCTCAGACTTAGCACCATCTTATCTTTCACATGTAGTGTAGTCTCATATGAGACTATCAAAAATTGCCAAGGCTGACTATATTTCAAGTCACCCATGGCGGGTATTGGGTTAAGTTTTCAACTAGCAATAATCACGCCTCGGCTGGGCCTCATAGGCTATGATATCACCTCTGCGAAAGAATATCAGAATACAGCTACTCAAACTGTTTGCAGTATCTCAAACAGCTTCTCCGCAAACGGAAATAATTTTTGTTACATTGGTATGTCTAGCAGTTAGTCCCCTACCTAACACTTTGGTGGATTCTTGATTACATGTAATTCATGACAATGTGGGGTAGTTATACAATAGATGTAACCATTTGTTAATGTAAAAAAACAATATCGAGAGCACAGCATTTTGGGTAATCAGCATCACTGGCTCAGCTGCAATGGGTCGCTAACGCAAAACCTTTTCAACTCAACCTTGCCACCGCTGCCTCTAGTGGAGGCACGAGGAAGTGAATAAAGTTGCTTTGGGTACCTTACTTCTTGCAACCATTGGAGGCAGTGTGGGGGCAAAGCTGAAATTGTGGACCCAAACCCACTGTTGCTGAGTCTATTCTCCCCAAGACTACTTCTGACACAGCATACACTACTTACACCTTTTTTTCTGTTTCTACCTAGTTGCAAGATAATGTTCACCTGTCAGCAGAAACATCAAAAAGGTTGAAGAGCAAATGAGTTGGATGGAGCCCATGCTCAGACTTAGCACCATCTTATCTTTCACATGTAGTGTAGTCTCATATGAGACTATCAAAAATTGCCAAGGCTGACTATATTTCAAGTCACCCATGGCGGGGTATTGGGTTAAGTTTTCAACTAGCAATAATCACGCCTCGGCTGGGCCTCATAGGCTATGATATCACCTCTGCGAAAGAATATCAGAATACAGCTACTCAAACTGTTTGCAGTATCTCAAACAGCTTCTCCGCAAACGGAAATAATTTTTTGTTACATTGGTATGTCTAGCAGTTAGTCCCCTACCTAACACTTTGGTGGATTCTTGATTACATGTAATTCATGACAATGTGGGGTACTTATACAATAGATGTAACCATTTGTTAATGTAAAAAAACAATATCGAGAGCAAAGCATTTTGGGTAATCAGCATCACTGGCTCAGCTGCAATGGGTTGCGAACCCAAAACCTTTTCAACTCAACCTTGCCACCGCTGCCTCTAGTGGAGGCACGAGGAAGTGAATAAAGTTGCTTTGGGTACCTTACTTCTTGCAACCATTGGAGGCAGTGTGGGGGCAAAGCTGAAATTGTGGACCCAAACCCACTGTTGCTGAGTCTATTCTCCCCAAGACTACTTCTGACACAGCATACACTACTTACACCTTTTTTTCTGTTTCTACCTAGTTGCAAGATAATGTTCACCTGTCAGCAGAAACATCAAAAAGGTTGAAGAGCAAATGAGTTGGATGGAGCCCATGCTCAGACTTAGCACCATCTTATCTTTCACATGTAGTGTAGTCTCATATGAGACTATCAAAAATTGCCAAGGCTGACTATATTTCAAGTCACCCATGGCGGGGTATTGGGTTAAGTTTTCAACTAGCAATAATCACGCCTCGGCTGGGCCTCATAGGCTATGATATCACCTCTGCGAAAGAATATCAGAATACAGCTACTCAAACTGTTTGCAGTATCTCAAACAGCTTCTCCAAGAAACGGAAATAATTTTTGTTACATTGGTATGTCTAGCAGTTAGTCCCCTACCTAACACTTTGGTGGATTCTTGATTACATGTAATTCATGACAATGTGGGGTACTTATACAATAGATGTAACCATTTGTTAATGTAAAAAAACAATATCGAGAGCAAAGCATTTTGGGTAATCAGCATCACTGGCTCAGCTGCAATGGGTCGCGAACCCAAAACCTTTTCAACTCAACCTTGCCACCGCTGCCTCTAGTGGAGGCACGAGGAAGTGAATAAAGTTGCTTTGGGTACCTTACTTCTTGCAACCATTGGAGGCAGTGTGGGGCAAAGCTGAAATTGTGGACCCAAACCCACTGTTGCTGAGTCTATTCTCCCCAAGACTACTTCTGACACAGCATACACTACTTACACCTTTTTTCTGTTTCTACCTAGTTGCAAGATAATGTTCACCTGTCAGCAGAAACATCAAAAAGGTTGAAGAGCAAATGAGTTGGATGGAGCCCATGCTCAGACTTAGCACCATCTTATCTTTCACATGTAGTGTAGTCTCATATGAGACTATCAAAAATTGCCAAGGCTGACTATATTTCAAGTCACCCATGGCGGGGTATTGGGTTAAGTTTTCAACTAGCAATAATCACGCCTCGGCTGGGCCTCATAGGCTATGATATCACCTCTGCGAAAGAATATCAGAATACAGCTACTCAAACTGTTTGCAGTATCTCAAACAGCTTCTCCGCAAACGGAAATAATTTTTGTTACATTGGTATGTCTAGCAGTTAGTCCCTACCTAACACTTTGGTGGATTCTTGATTTACATGTAATTCATGACAATGTGGGGTACTTATACAATAGATGTAACCATTTGTTAATGTAAAAAAACAATATCGAGAGCAAAGCATTTTGGGTAATCAGCATCACTGGCTCAGCTGCAATGGGTCGCGAACCCAAAACCTTTTCAACTCAACCTTGCCACCGCTGCCTCTAGTGGAGGCACGAGGAAGTGAATAAAGTTGCTTTGGGTACCTTACTTCTTGCAACCATTGGAGGCAGTGTGGGGGCAAAGCTGAAATTGTGGACCCAAACCCACTGTTGCTGAGTCTATTCTCCCCAAGACTACTTCTGACACAGCATACACTACTTACACCTTTTTTCTGTTTCTACCTAGTTGCAAGATAATGTTCACCTGTCAGCAGAAACATCAAAAAGGTTGAAGAGCAAATGAGTTGGATGGAGCCCATGCTCAGACTTAGCACCATCTTATCTTTCACATGTAGTGTAGTCTCATATGAGACTATCAAAAATTGCCAAGGCTGACTATATTTCAAGTCACCCATGGCGGGGTATTGGGTTAAGTTTTCAACTAGCAATAATCACGCCTCGGCTGGGCCTCATAGGCTATGATATCACCTCTGCGAAAGAATATCAGAATACAGCTACTCAAACTGTTTGCAGTATCTCAAACAGCTTCTCCAAAACGGAAATAATTTTTGTTACATTGGTATGTCTAGCAGTTAGTCCCCTACCTAACACTTTGGTGGATTCTTGATTACATGTAATTCATGACAATGTGGGGTACTTATACAATAGATGTAACCATTTGTTAATGTAAAAAAACAATATCGAGAGCAAAGCATTTTGGGTAATCAGCATCACTGGCTCAGCTGCAATGGGTCGCGAACCCAAAACCTTTTCAACTCAACCTTGCCACCGCTGCCTCTAGTGGAGGCACGAGGAAGTGAATAAAGTTGCTTTGGGTACCTTACTTCTTGCAACCATTGGAGGCAGTGTGGGGGCAAAGCTGAAATTGTGGACCCAAACCCACTGTTGCTGAGTCTATTCTCCCCAAGACTACTTCTGACACAGCATACACTACTTACACCTTTTTTTCTGTTTCTACCTAGTTGCAAGATAATGTTCACCTGTCAGCAGAAACATCAAAAAGGTTGAAGAGCAAATGAGTTGGATGGAGCCCATGCTCAGACTTAGCACCATCTTATCTTTCACATGTAGTGTAGTCTCATATGAGACTATCAAAAATTGCCAAGGCTGACTATATTTCAAGTCACCCATGGCGGGGTATTGGGTTAAGTTTTCAACTAGCAATAATCACGCCTCGGCTGGGCCTCATAGGCTATGATATCACCTCTGCGAAAGAATATCAGAATACAGCTACTCAAACTGTTTGCAGTATCTCAAACAGCTTCTCCGCAAACGGAAATAATTTTTTGTTACATTGGTATGTCTAGCAGTTAGTCCCCTACCTAACACTTTGGTGGATTCTTGATTTACATGTAATTCATGACAATGTGGGGTACTTATACAATAGATGTAACCATTTGTTAATGTAAAAAAACAATATCGAGAGCAAAGCATTTTGGGTAATCAGCATCACTGGCTCAGCTGCAATGGGTCGCGAACCCAAAACCTTTTCAACTCAACCTTGCCACCGCTGCCTCTAGTGGAGGCACGAGGAAGTGAATAAAGTTGCTTTGGGTACCTTACTTCTTGCAACCATTCGAGGCAGTGTGGGGCAAAGCTGAAATTGTGGACCCAAACCCACTGTTGCTGAGTCTATTCTCCCCAAGACTACTTCTGACACAGCATACACTACTTACACCTTTTTTTCTGTTTCTACCTAGTTGCAAGATAATGTTCACCTGTCAGCAGAAACATCAAAAAGGTTGAAGAGCAAATGAGTTGGATGGAGCCCATGCTCAGACTTAGCACCATCTTATCTTTCACATGTAGTGTAGTCTCATATGAGACTATCAAAAATTGCCAAGGCTGACTATATTTCAAGTCACCCATGGCGGGGTATTGGGTTAAGTTTTCAACCAGCAATAATCACGCCTCGGCTGGGCCTCATAGGCTATGATATCACCTCTGCGAAAGAATATCAGAATACAGCTACTCAAACTGTTTGCAGTATCTCAAACAGCTTCTCCACAAACGGAAATAATTTTTGTTACATTGGTATGTCTAGCAGTTAGTCCCCTACCTAACACTTTGGTGGATTCTTGATTACATGTAATTCATGACAATGTGGGGTACTTATACAATAGATGTAACCATTTGTTAATGTAAAAAAACAATATCGAGAGCAAAGCATTTTGGGTAATCAGCATCACTGGCTCAGCTGCAATGGGTCGCGAACCCAAAACCTTTTCAACTCAACCTTGCCACCGCTGCCTCTAGTGGAGGCACGAGGAAGTGAATAAAGTTGCTTTGGGTACCTTACTTCTTGCAACCATTCGAGGCAGTGTGGGGGCAAAGCTGAAATTGTGGACCCAAACCCACTGTTGCTGAGTCTATTCTCCCCAAGACTACTTCTGACACAGCATACACTACTTACACCTTTTTTCTGTTTCTACCTAGTTGCAAGATAATGTTCACCTGTCAGCAGAAACATCAAAAAGGTTGAAGAGCAAATGAGTTGGATGGAGCCCATGCTCAGACTTAGCACCATCTTATCTTTCACATGTAGTGTAGTCTCATATGAGACTATCAAAAATTGCCAAGGCTGACTATATTTCAAGTCACCCATGGCGGGGTATTGGGTTAAGTTTTCAACCAGCAATAATCACGCCTCGGCTGGGCCTCATAGGCTATGATATCGCCTCTGCGAAAGAATATCAGAATACAGCTACTCAAACTGTTTGCAGTATCTCAAACAGCTTCTCCGCAAACGGAAATAATTTTTTGTTACATTGGTATGTCTAGCAGTTAGTCCCCTACCTAACACTTTGGTGGATTCTTGATTACATGTAATTCATGACAATGTGGGGTACTTATACAATAGATGTAACCATTTGTTAATGTAAAAAAACAATATCGAGAGCAAAGCATTTTGGGTAATCAGCATCACTGGCTCAGCTGCAATGGGTCGCGAACCCAAAACCTTTTCAACTCAACCTTGCCACCGCTGCCTCTAGTGGAGGCACGAGGAAGTGAATAAAGTTGCTTTGGGTACCTTACTTCTTGCAACCATTCGAGGCAGTGTGGGGGCAAAGCTGAAATTGTGGACCCAAACCCACTGTTGCTGAGTCTATTCTCCCCAAGACTACTTCTGACACAGCATACACTACTTACACCTTTTTTCTGTTTCTACCTAGTTGCAAGATAATGTTCACCTGTCAGCAGAAACATCAAAAAGGTTGAAGAGCAAATGAGTTGGATGGAGCCCATGCTCAGACTTAGCACCATCTTATCTTTCACATGTAGTGTAGTCTCATATGAGACTATCAAAAATTGCCAAGGCTGACTATATTTCAAGTCACCCATGGCGGGGTATTGGGTTAAGTTTTCAACCAGCAATAATCACGCCTCGGCTGGGCCTCATAGGCTATGATATCGCCTCTGCAAAAGAATATCAGAATACAGCTACTCAAACTGTTTGCAGTATCTCAAACAGCTTCTCCGCAAACAGAAATAATTTTTGTTACATTGGTATGTCTAGCAGTTAGTCCCCTACCTAACACTTTGGCGGATTCTTGACGACATGTAATTCATGACGATGTGGGGTACTTATACAATAGATGTAACCATTTGTTAATGTAAAAAAACAATATCGAGAGCAAAGCATTTTGGGTAATCAGCATCACTGGCTCAGCTGCAATGGGTCGCGAACCCAAAACCTTTTCAACTCAACCTTGCCACCGCTGCCTCTAGTGGAGGCACGAGGAAGTGAATAAAGTTGCTTTGGGTACCTTACTTCTTGCAACCATTGGAGGCAGTGTGGGGGCAAAGCTGAAATTGTGGACCCAAACCCACTGTTGCTGAGTCTATTCTCCCCAAGACTACTTCTGACACAGCATACACTACTTACACCTTTTTTCTGTTTCTACCTAGTTGCAAGATAATGTTCACCTGTCAGCAGAAACATCAAAAAGGTTGAAGAGCAAATGAGTTGGATGGAGCCCATGCTCAGACTTAGCACCATCTTATCTTTCACATGTAGTGTAGTCTCATATGAGACTATCAAAAATTGCCAAGGCTGACTATATTTCAAGTCACCCATGGCAGGGTATTGGGTTAAGTTTTCAACCAGCAATAATCACGCCTCGGCTGGGCCTCATAGGCTATGATATCACCTCTGCGAAAGAATATCAGAATACAGCTACTCAAACTGTTTGCAGTATCTCAAACAGCTTCTCCGCAAACGGAAATAATTTTTGTTACATTGGTATGTCTAGCAGTTAGTCCCCTACCTAACACTTTGGTGGATTCTTGATTACATGTAATTCATGACAATGTGGGGTACTTATACAATAGATGTAACCATTTGTTAATGTAAAAAAACAATATCGAGAGCAAAGCATTTTGGGTAATCAGCATCACTGGCTCAGCTGCAATGGGTCGCGAACCCAAAACCTTTTCAACTCAACCTTGCCACCGCTGCCTCTAGTGGAGGCACGAGGAAGTGAATAAAGTTGCTTTGGGTACCTTACTTCTTGCAACCATTCGAGGCAGTGTGGGGGCAAAGCTGAAATTGTGGACCCAAACCCACTGTTGCTGAGTCTATTCTCCCCAAGACTACTTCTGACACAGCATACACTACTTACACCTTTTTTCTGTTTCTACCTAGTTGCAAGATAATGTTCACCTGTCAGCAGAAACATCAAAAAGGTTGAAGAGCAAATGAGTTGGATGGAGCCCATGCTCAGACTTAGCACCATCTTATCTTTCACATGTAGTGTAGTCTCATATGAGACTATCAAAAATTGCCAAGGCTGACTATATTTCAAGTCACCCATGGCGGGTATTGGGTTAAGTTTTCAACCAGCAATAATCACGCCTCGGCTGGGCCTCATAGGCTATGATATCACCTCTGCGAAAGAATATCAGAATACAGCTACTCAAACTGTTTGCAGTATCTCAAACAGCTTCTCCGCAAACGGTAAAAAAAATATGTTACATTGGTATGTCTAGCAGTTAGTCCCCTACCTAACACTTTGGTGGATTCTTGATTACATGTAATTCATGACAATGTGGGGTACTTATACAATAGATGTAACCATTTGTTAATGTAAAAAAACAATATCGAGAGCAAAGCATTTTGGGTAATCAGCATCACTGGCTCAGCTGCAATGGGTCGCGAACCCAAAACCTTTTCAACTCAACCTTGCCACCGCTGCCTCTAGTGGAGGCACGAGGAAGTGAATAAAGTTGCTTTGGGTACCTTACTTCTTGCAACCATTCGAGGCAGTGTGGGGGCAAAGCTGAAATTGTGGACCCAAACCCACTGTTGCTGAGTCTATTCTCCCCAAGACTACTTCTGACACAGCATACACTACTTACACCTTTTTTCTGTTTCTACCTAGTTGCAAGATAATGTTCACCTGTCAGCAGAAACATCAAAAAGGTTGAAGAGCAAATGAGTTGGATGGAGCCCATGCTCAGACTTAGCACCATCTTATCTTTCACATGTAGTGTAGTCTCATATGAGACTATCAAAAATTGCCAAGGCTGACTATATTTCAAGTCACCCATGGCGGGTATTGGGTTAAGTTTTCAACCAGCAATAATCACGCCTCGGCTGGGCCTCATAGGCTATGATATCACCTCTGCGAAAGAATATCAGAATACAGCTACTCAAACTGTTTGCAGTATCTCAAACAGCTTCTCCAAAACGGAAATAATTTTTGTTACATTGGTATGTCTAGCAGTTAGTCCCCTACCTAACACTTTGGTGGATTCTTGATTACATGTAATTCATGACAATGTGGGGTACTTATACAATAGATGTAACCATTTGTTAATGTAAAAAAACAATATCGAGAGCAAAGCATTTTGGGTAATCAGCATCACTGGCTCAGCTGCAATGGGTCGCGAACCCAAAACCTTTTCAACTCAACCTTGCCACCGCTGCCTCTAGTGGAGGCACGAGGAAGTGAATAAAGTTGCTTTGGGTACCTTACTTCTTGCAACCATTCGAGGCAGTGTGGGGGCAAAGCTGAAATTGTGGACCCAAACCCACTGTTGCTGAGTCTATTCTCCCCAAGACTACTTCTGACACAGCATACACTACTTACACCTTTTTTCTGTTTCTACCTAGTTGCAAGATAATGTTCACCTGTCAGCAGAAACATCAAAAAGGTTGAAGAGCAAATGAGTTGGATGGAGCCCATGCTCAGACTTAGCACCATCTTATCTTTCACATGTAGTGTAGTCTCATATGAGACTATCAAAAATTGCCAAGGCTGACTATATTTCAAGTCACCCATGGCGGGGTATTGGGTTAAGTTTTCAACCAGCAATAATCACGCCTCGGCTGGGCCTCATAGGCTATGATATCACCTCTGCGAAAGAATATCAGAATACAGCTACTCAAACTGTTTGCAGTATCTCAAACAGCTTCTCCATAAGCGGAAATAATTTTTGTTACATTGGTATGTCTAGCAGTTAGTCCCTACCTAACACTTTGGTGGATTCTTGATTACATGTAATTCATGACAATGTGGGGTACTTATACAATAGATGTAACCATTTGTTAATGTAAAAACAATATCGAGAGCAAAGCATTTTGGGTAATCAGCATCACTGGCTCAGCTGCAATGGGTCTGAACCCAAAACCTTTTCAACTCAACCTTGCCACCGCTGCCTCTAGTGGAGGCACGAGGAAGTGAATAAAGTTGCTTTGGGTACCTTACTTCTTGCAACCATTCGAGGCAGTGTGGGGGCAAAGCTGAAATTGTGGACCCAAACCCACTGTTGCTGAGTCTATTCTCCCCAAGACTACTTCTGACACAGCATACACTACTTACACCTTTTTTCTGTTTCTACCTAGTTGCAAGATAATGTTCACCTGTCAGCAGAAACATCAAAAGGTTGAAGAGCAAATGAGTTGGATGGAGCCCATGCTCAGACTTAGCACCATCTTATCTTTCACATGTAGTGTAGTCTCATATGAGACTATCAAAAATTTGCCAAGGCTGACTATATTTCAAGTCACCCATGGCGGGGTATTGGGTTAAGTTTTCAACCAGCAATAATCACGCCTCGGCTGGGCCTCATAGGCTATGATATCACCTCTGCGAAAGAATATCAGAATACAGCTACTCAAACTGTTTGCAGTATCTCAAACAGCTTCTCCGCAACCGGTAAAAAAAAAATGTTACATTGGTATGTCTAGCAGTTAGTCCCTACCTAACACTTTGGTGGATTCTTGATTACATGTAATTCATGACAATGTGGGGTACTTATACAATAGATGTAACCATTTGTTAATGTAAAAAAACAATATCGAGAGCAAAGCATTTTGGGTAATCAGCATCACTGGCTCAGCTGCAATGGGTCGCGAACCCAAAACCTTTTCAACTCAACCTTGCCACCGCTGCCTCTAGTGGAGGCACGAGGAAGTGAATAAAGTTGCTTTGGGTACCTTACTTCTTGCAACCATTCGAGGCAGTGTGGGGCAAAGCTGAAATTGTGGACCCAAACCCACTGTTGCTGAGTCTATTCTCCCCAAGACTACTTCTGACACAGCATACACTACTTACACCTTTTTTCTGTTTCTACCTAGTTGCAAGATAATGTTCACCTGTCAGCAGAAACATCAAAAAGGTTGAAGAGCAAATGAGTTGGATGGAGCCCATGCTCAGACTTAGCACCATCTTATCTTTCACATGTAGTGTAGTCTCATATGAGACTATCAAAAATTGCCAAGGCTGACTATATTTCAAGTCACCCATGGCGGGTATTGGGTTAAGTTTTCAACCAGCAATAATCACGCCTCGGCTGGGCCTCATAGGCTATGATATCGCCTCTGCGAAAGAATATCAGAATACAGCTACTCAAACTGTTTGCAGTATCTCAAACAGCTTCTCCGCAAACAGAAATAATGTTTTGTTACATTGGTATGTCTAGCAGTTAGTCCCCTACCTAACACTTTGGTGGATTCTTGATTACATGTAATTCATGACAATGTGGGGTACTTATACAATAGATGTAACCATTTGTTAATGTAAAAACAATATCGAGAGCAAAGCATTTTGGGTAATCAGCATCACTGGCTCAGCTGCAATGGGTCTGAACCCAAAACCTTTTCAACTCAACCTTGCCACCGCTGCCTCTAGTGGAGGCACGAGGAAGTGAATAAAGTTGCTTTGGGTACCTTACTTCTTGCAACCATTCGAGGCAGTGTGGGGCAAAGCTGAAATTGTGGACCCAAACCCACTGTTGCTGAGTCTATTCTCCCCAAGACTACTTCTGACACAGCATACACTACTTACACCTTTTTTCTGTTTCTACCTAGTTGCAAGATAATGTTCACCTGTCAGCAGAAACATCAAAAAGGTTGAAGAGCAAATGAGTTGGATGGAGCCCATGCTCAGACTTAGCACCATCTTATCTTTCACATGTAGTGTAGTCTCATATGAGACTATCAAAATTGCCAAGGCTGACTATATTTCAAGTCACCCATGGCGGGTATTGGGTTAAGTTTTCAACCAGCAATAATCACGCCTCGGCTGGGCCTCATAGGCTATGATATCACCTCTGCGAAAGAATATCAGAATACAGCTACTCAAACTGTTTGCAGTATCTCAAACAGCTTCTCCATAACGGAAATAATTTTTGTTACATTGGTATGTCTAGCAGTTAGTCCCCTACCTAACACTTTGGTGGATTCTTGATGACATGTAATTCATGACAATGTGGGGTACTTATACAATAGATGTAACCATTTGTTAATGTAAAAAAACAATATCGAGAGCAAAGCATTTTGGGTAATCAGCATCACTGGCTCAGCTGCAATGGGTCGCGAACCCAAAACCTTTTCAACTCAACCTTGCCACCGCTGCCTCTAGTGGAGGCACGAGGAAGTGAATAAAGTTGCTTTGGGTACCTTACTTCTTGCAACCATTCGAGGCAGTGTGGGGGCAAAGCTGAAATTGTGGACCCAAACCCACTGTTGCTGAGTCTATTCTCCCCAAGACTACTTCTGACACAGCATACACTACTTACACCTTTTTTCTGTTTCTACCTAGTTGCAAGATAATGTTCACCTGTCAGCAGAAACATCAAAAAGGTTGAAGAGCAAATGAGTTGGATGGAGCCCATGCTCAGACTTAGCACCATCTTATCTTTCACATGTAGTGTAGTCTCATATGAGACTATCAAAAATGCCAAGGCTGACTATATTTCAAGTCACCCATGGCGGGTATTGGGTTAAGTTTTCAACCAGCAATAATCACGCCTCGGCTGGGCCTCATAGGCTATGATATCGCCTCTGCGAAAGAATATCAGAATACAGCTACTCAAACTGTTTGCAGTATCTCAAACAGCTTCTCCAAACGGAAATAATTTTTTGTTACATTGGTATGTCTAGCAGTTAGTCCCTACCTAACACTTTGGTGGATTCTTGATTACATGTAATTCATGACAATGTGGGGTACTTATACAATAGATGTAACCATTTGTTAATGTAAAAAAACAATATCGAGAGCAAAGCATTTTGGGTAATCAGCATCACTGGCTCAGCTGCAATGGGTCGCGAACCCAAAACCTTTTCAACTCAACCTTGCCACCGCTGCCTCTAGTGGAGGCACGAGGAAGTGAATAAAGTTGCTTTGGGTACCTTACTTCTTGCAACCATTCGAGGCAGTGTGGGGCAAAGCTGAAATTGTGGACCCAAACCCACTGTTGCTGAGTCTATTCTCCCCAAGACTACTTCTGACACAGCATACACTACTTACACCTTTTTTTCTGTTTCTACCTAGTTGCAAGATAATGTTCACCTGTCAGCAGAAACATCAAAAAGGTTGAAGAGCAAATGAGTTGGATGGAGCCCATGCTCAGACTTAGCACCATCTTATCTTTCACATGTAGTGTAGTCTCATATGAGACTATCAAAAATTGCCAAGGCTGACTATATTTCAAGTCACCCATGGCGGGTATTGGGTTAAGTTTTCAACCAGCAATAATCACGCCTCGGCTGGGCCTCATAGGCTATGATATCGCCTCTGCGAAAGAATATCAGAATACAGCTACTCAAACTGTTTGCAGTATCTCAAACAGCTTCTCCGCAACCGGTAAAAAAAAAATGTTACATTGGTATGTCTAGCAGTTAGTCCCCTACCTAACACTTTGGTGGATTCTTGATTTACATGTAATTCATGACAATGTGGGGTACTTATACAATAGATGTAACCATTTGTTAATGTAAAAAAACAATATCGAGAGCAAAGCATTTTGGGTAATCAGCATCACTGGCTCAGCTGCAATGGGTCGCGAACCCAAAACCTTTTCAACTCAACCTTGCCACCGCTGCCTCTAGTGGAGGCACGAGGAAGTGAATAAAGTTGCTTTGGGTACCTTACTTCTTGCAACCATTCGAGGCAGTGTGGGGGCAAAGCTGAAATTGTGGACCCAAACCCACTGTTGCTGAGTCTATTCTCCCAAGACTACTTCTGACACAGCATACACTACTTACACCTTTTTTTCTGTTTCTACCTAGTTGCAAGATAATGTTCACCTGTCAGCAGAAACATCAAAAAGGTTGAAGAGCAAATGAGTTGGATGGAGCCCATGCTCAGACTTAGCACCATCTTATCTTTCACATGTAGTGTAGTCTCATATGAGACTATCAAAAATTGCCAAGGCTGACTATATTTCAAGTCACCCATGGCAGGGTATTGGGTTAAGTTTTCAACCAGCAATAATCACGCCTCGGCTGGGCCTCAAGGCGAACCACAAATTCTACTATTATGTCTAATCGTTATTGTGGCTAGCTTCACATAAGTGCAAAAGCAGGCAAAAGCAATGAGCAACTGCACGGTGATATTGATCTACCAATGGTATGTTAGATACCACCCACATGAGTTTGATTGACACCCCCATTATCATATTGGAGGTGCAAATACAGAAATAAATGAATGAATAAATATATATGTAAATAAAATGAATAAAATAATACAAGTTTGAACAATTAGATAATACATAGATAATATTTAAATACATACAGATATGTAGAGAAAATGTATACATTTGTATCAGTATTCTTGAATTTCCTAGCTCATTTAATTATGTGTTGATTTATTGTTTTATTTATCTATTTATGTATGCATTTATTTATTAATTAATTTAATTCTAATTATGGCAGGTTTGGACCTTCCATATCTCCTTGCCTCCTTCTCAAACCCATTGGATGAGGAAGCCAGAGGTCCCGCCCCTCTGACCATCACCTCCAATGCGAGAGCAGGAAGGACACAAGCATTCTGCAATTGAGATTCTCCCAATGTGTAGGAACTTGAGGGAGGAGGCGGGATTGAGGTGTGCAGGTAGCAGTTGGGTCACGGCAGTCAAAAGGAAGCAAAATGGTGCAAGAGGCAGCTGGGGGAATAAAAGCTCCATGGGAGAACAGGTGAGTTCACAGTGAGCGCAGAAATGACAGTGAGCATGATATTTGGAGCTTAGATACATACATTTTTATTGGTAAATGATTTGCCACGTATTTAATAACCCCATTACCTGTATTCAACTAATTGCCTGGGAATGTTTGTATTTTACATATTGCATGGTAATAGAATTATGCTGAGATGTATACTAAACAAAAAACAATGTTCCACAGAACATTGTACTAAAACACATTTACAGGAAGAACTGTGCAGCTACAACATTTGGTAACAGAATAAAACTGGGAGAGATTTTAACATCATTCTGTTACCAAACTTTTTTTCCAGTAATTTTTTTTGTGTTTGTTTTACTGTGGAAATTGTTCAAAGTAGTCATTGTCCATAGAGTTGTATGGTTTGTTATACTTTACAATCAATGGTTTTTGTTTGGCATACAGCATAATTCCGTTACCATGGAATTGCCCATAGGCTACTCATTGTCTGACTATGGACTATATTGACTACTGCACTTCATTGCTCATCGGGAGAGAGGATATTGAGTGTCTTTTCATACCTGATAATGAACTAATTATTGTAGACTTGTCTAGCCTCAGATGTGACAGTATTTAATCTCTATTACTGAGTGGGCTAGGTGACGAGGTAGCTGTAACTAGGTAAGAATAATTGCATGTCAACATTGTGTATTGGGATTTCTGCCCTTTGTTTGTGTGCATGCGTTTATTTGGTGAACATGACCCCAGTCTGTGGAAAGCCTCAGGTGCATGTGGGAGGGGTGTATATGTAATTCACTCCAGAGTGGGTGGGTGGATGGGGGTTGGGCAAAACAGGTGACAGTGTTTGTTTCGTCTCGCCACAGATTACCCAGATCACTGACCCAGATTACTACCCACTAGCGGACAGCTAACAGCAGAACCTGTGGCTGTGTTTGAAAGTGTCAAATTCATGATGCCTTGTGGGTAAATGGTGACTGACTGATCTATAAATATTAATAAGTAGTTATTTATGATGCAAGGTGATTTGTAGATCAATCAGTCGGCAGTTGCCTTCACTGTCGGCTTCACTCTGTGAAGTGAAGTCTACACTGCAAAAAAATCCTGTTGTTTTTATGGTAATTTACTGGCAGCCAGTTACCTGTAAGTTGCTGGAAAAAAAGTCCAGTATGTTATAAACTTTACAGTAATGTACTGGTAAACCAAAGTTTATTTTGAATTCATGGTAATATACTGTACCTGTTTCTTTACAGTAACTTACAGGTAATTTGCTGCCAGTAAGTTACTTGAAAAACAAAATAATATAATTTCTTTGGTGTATACATACACAGCAAATTCTCAAGTATTAAATTAACACAGACTCTGTTAATTTTAATACTGGTCCAGTGTCTATACGGGTCTACTCTTTTCAAATTTGTGGTTTTCAAGCCTGCAAGTCACATTGTAATGAACTGTAAAGAGATGTGTACTTCTTATTGGAATCCAGCTAGAGTGAGGATAGCCAACATTTTGAAATGTTATTCAGAATGATTGCTGGGTTCGGGAAGATAAATGATGAGACTACCTAAACCATCTCAACTGAAACAAACATTTCAGTAATGGGTGCAACAAGTCCAAATAACAGATTGTATTAGTTTAGAAAAATGTTGTTATTTATTTGAGTAGCATAAGATTAACTCATCCATCAATGCAAAAACAATTCTAAAAATCAACCTGCAATAGAGAATGCTGGGAGATATGATAATGATGCCGGGGTTTTGGTTTAACACTGGTTATTAACACCAACACTTTGGTTCATTTACACTAATGAGTGTTAATTTAACACCTGAATCAACACTAGAAATGTTACACTGAAAAATCAACACTAGGTAACACTTAGGCGATTTAGGAGTAACGGTAGGAGCGGAGCTTGCGGTTGCCTGTGTCATAAAGGTCCATACCTATTGGCTGATAGTAAGCTAACTACAGCATGATGATTATCTAGTCTCTCCTTAGATGACCAGAGAGAAGGGGACACCAGAGTGACAGATTTCAGCCCACCGTGAGAGCAGCATGCACCACATGCCTCGTAAGAACACACACACACACACACACACACACACACACACACACACACACACACACACACACACACGATGTTGGCGGCATACTGTATGGCTGCCATCTTCCGAACCCCGACCCAACTTTGCTATTTTGTTATACTTTTGGTGTTTATCTGTACTTTTTTTTCACTAAATATATCCTCTATCATTTCTTATGATCAACAAGTACTTTTAAACATCAGATTGATCGTTACTAACCTCAATTCCAGCTTCGACTTTGACTCTGCCGCCGGCTCTTTGTGTAATTACAACCCATTTTTCGGGCTATCCAAGAGGAAACGCTGGTGAAAAGAGGTTAAGGGAAAACCAGCCACATTCTATTGGCCAATGTACAGTCTATTGATAATAAAATAGATGAACTCCCTTCGCAGATTTGCTATCAACGGGAATCTCGTAACTGCAATATTCTCTGCTTTTCTGTAACATGCACTGTAACAAATTGCTGTACATTCACAGCAAAACTTTCAGTTAACTACAGTAATTATAAATTACTTAAATGCGTCACCTTCTCCAATGTAAACATGGCGTCTACTGGCTGTCAACAATTAAATATAAGACAAAACACTTTTTTTGCAAATATATATTTTATTATTATTAATTTTTTTACAGTCTTTTTATATTATTTTAATAGTTGCCTAAAACTCACAAGTTTTGAAAAACTCACGAATGCTTCTATAACTCTCGTCTCCTTGGAATGAGTGCAACCAAAACCAAACTCCTCTCCAAAACGACAAAACGTGCAGGCAAATTAAATTGTGAGCCAGGGCAACACACTGGCTAAACGCAAAACACAAAACCAATTGACTGCCCACCCTTGAAAGACAATCAGCTACCAAGTTGTCCTTACCACGGCATGTCTGATTACAAGGGGAAACTCCTGCAATATCCGTAATAACTTTCCTCTCGTGATTTTCCTCAGTGGAATGGCCTTTGGGAAACGAGTGGCAGCGCACATGATAGTTAAGAGAAACTGGTTACCACTCTTTACTTTGGGCAAAGGACCAACACAATCCAACAGAACCCTTCTGAAAGGTTAGTCAAAAACAGCAATAGGCTGCAAAGGTGCAGGGCGTATGATACGGTCATACGCCCTGTTGACCCAAAGATGGCCTGCTGTACTACTATCGTGAGCCAATCTCTTGTATCTCTTGTTGAAGTATAACTGGAATGACAATTTGAGATACACTGGGCCAATCGTCTTGCCCAGAAGTGGTGCGAGAATGCCATTTCCTCATTAGAACACAATCTCTGTCAAAGTAACCCACATTAACTTCCTCAAACTCCTCCGGACATATCTCAGCAAAAGAGGAGAGAGGGAAACATCTTTACTCTGTTCAGCAATCAGTTGATTCCTAGACATCGAAGTGTCAACTGTAGGAACCCTCTCTTCCTTCAGTGGTCCTACAAACTCGCTCACCTTTGGGGTTTTCAAAGGAGAGGTCAACTCAGGAGGTTTAGCGAAATCAGGATCACCAATAAACGTCTCGGGCAGATCAACCCTGGTGGGATCGCTGACATCCTTAACACTGCCGATCACTAACGAGGTAACACTAATCGGTGCGCTCTATGTGCTAACGAGGCTCCCTAGTGGCGCTGTGGTTTAAAGGCACTGCATCTCAGTGCTTGAGGCGTCACTACAAACCCTGGTTTGATCCTGGGCTGCATCATAACTGGCTGTGACCGGGAGTCCCATAGGGCGGCGCACAATTGGCCCAGCGTCGTCCGGTGTTAGGCCGTCATTGTAAAAAAAAAAATGTCTTAACTGACTTTCCTAGTTAAATAAAAAACATGCTATATGTGCTAAAGTCCAACCTCAAAACATACATGGAAAACATTTACCTATAACAATGGGTATGCATCTATAACAATGGGTATGCAACAGCAAATAGTGTGTTGACTCTAGTGCAGTGGAAGTCCCGATCCACTGTTCACCCGTCTTGGAATACCTGAAGGTCAAATGCTGACCCTTCTACCTATCCAGAGAGCTTTCATCTGTTATTGTGACTGCTATATATATTCCTCCTTAGGACAAGACAAAAAACAATCTGACACTTAACGAACTGTACGAGGCTATGAACAAGCGGGAAACCATGAACCCGGGACTGGATACCATGGGTTAATGCTGGGTCTGGTGTTGGGACTAGGGACCGGGAACCGGGAACCAGGGCTGCTGCAATCTGGGTTTGTAGAGGGGAGGAAGGACTAGGGACAGGGGACCGGGAACCGGGAACGAGGGCTGCTGGATCTGGGTTTGTAGAGGGGAGGAAGGACAACCTGAGGAGCCAGTAGACACACAAGGGAGCCCTAGATCCAGAGGTCAATGGTGATACCCCCTGTGATCTGCTTGCTCCGGGTGAAGGTCGGATCTTTGGTTCTTCCTCCACCCCTCATCTGGTGGTCTGGTGCTGGGGCTGCAAAATGGGTTCTGGTTTGGTGCTGGGTCGGGATCTGGATCTGTAGAGGGGAGGAAGGACAACCTGAGGTGCCAGCAGACACTCAAGACCCAGAGGTCAGTGATGGGACTCGCCTGTGGCAGGCTCGCTCCGTGCATAGGTCTAGAGCTTTGGTCCTTCCTCCTCGCCTCTTCTGGTGTGGTGAAGAAAGGCTCCTGGTTCTGGTCTGGTTCTGTGAGAGGGATAGGTGTAGAGCGAGGAAAAGGGAGAGAGGTGGAGAGGGAGAAGGGGGGTGGTAGAGAGTATTTTCATTGGCCTGGGCTGGTGCTGAAGGAGGAGCGATGTGGCGGCAAGGTTGGACGATAGTGGGAACATGGCCTCAGCACACTCACCAACAGGTGGTACATGTATTTGGTGTGAGTGCCTCCGTGAGGGCAGTTCTCAGTACGTACTTTGTGCCATCTATGAATTGATTCCCTTGTGGGGAGGCAACCATGAACAGTCGTCTGAGGAAAGTCCTTCTGTTCGGAGTGTGTTGGGTTATTGGTGAGGTCTGATCACACACACTAACACTGTCACACACACCTAATTTGCTCACACACACAACACGCACACACATTCAAACTGACTCTACACACACGCACGTACACACTGACCTACAATCATCATATACACTGCTGCTACTCTGTTTATCATACAGTATATCCTGATGCCTAGTCACCTTACCCCTATACATATCTAACCATACCACTCCAGTATCACTGCACATTGTAAATATGGTATTGGTACTGACCCTGGAACTGACCCTGTATATAGCTTATTTACTTTCTCGTGTTCTTCTTATTTCTATTTGTCGTGTTTTTGTTTTATTTGACTTTACTTGACTGTTTTCCCCCATAGAGGGGAGGGTGCATTGCAGTCCGTTTAACCTGCCAGAGATAAACCCAGACAGGCTGAAGACTGCCAAGGCTCTGGTGGAGAAGGCTGTCCAGGTAAGACAGTTGTCTCTCTCAGAGGCGTCATGCCCATAGGGAGCACAGGGGCACAAAGTTAGGTTCCCAACTAGCTACCAAGAAGCCATTTCAGGCTATCAATCAAGTTAGAGTAGCTTGCTTGTCTAACTATCTTGCATGCTGGCAAGGTTGGTAGACTTTAGAAAACTCTTACAATAAGTTCCATGGGATCTTTAGTGACCACAGAGAGTCAGGACATCCGAAAGACAGCCCCTTACACAGGGCAATGTCCCCAATCACTGCCCTGGGGCATTAGACCAGAGGAAAGAGCACCTCCTACTGGCCCTCCAACACCACTTCCAGCAGCATCTGGTTTCCCATCCAGGGACAGACAATGAGCAATCCTGCTTAGCGTCAAAGGCAAGCCAGCAGTGGGACGCATGGTGGTATGCTGCTGGCAAACTAAATGTATTGAATAAGACTCACATTCCTTAGCATTTTTTACCCAGATTTTAGCAGAGAAGCCCCTCAGCCATCCTCATATACTTTTTTGGGCCCACTTAGATTTTTGGGGTGCATGACGCCCCTGGTCTCTTTCTCTCTACACAACCACTGTCTGGGCCTACAGCAGACACACCACAACCAACACATTACCTACAGCAGTGGTCAGGGTATGCAGGGTTTGGCTCCAGCCCAGCACTAAGGCACTTGATTCACACCTGATCCAAAGGCTAGAGGAAAAAGCCTTCATACACTGCAGCTCTCCTGGACCAGGGCTGCTGACCCACTGACCTAAAGACACTTTCCGACTCTCTCTCTCTCTCTCTCTCTCTCTCTCTCTCTCTCTCTCTCTCTCTCTCTCTCTCTCTCTCTCTCTCTCTCTCTCTCTCTCTCTCTCTCTCTCTCTCAGCTGCGGAGGGTTTTCTCTGTACAGGGCCCCTATCCTGTGATCCGTGCTGCCTTGCGGGCCAGAGGTTGGGTGGAGCGTCGACTGCCACGCCCGGCCCCAAAACAAGCAGGCCATTGTCACGGTGATGAGAAAGAGGATGGGGATGACAGTAATGATGACAACGGTAAGACGGAAGCTCTTCATTGGGCAAGCACATTAAGTTTGAATACATTTGTCAACCCACAATCAGACAGTGGCAAGGAAAAGTTTGAGCCTACTCATACAGTATAAGGTAAAGCAGAATCCCTGCTAATGGTATGGATAGGGCACTTAGATTAATAGCTGAAGTGTAAATATAATGGGAGCACCGGTAGGATGCTCCTAGTCCTAAGAATAAGACACAACCTGAGCCCATACCACATCAACCAAGATATGTCACACCCCACACATCACTCCTATCAGGACAGAGCTTGTCATCGCTCGAGCAAGAAGTTGACCTGCTAAAAACCTTAACCATTTGGGGGATCAGAAAATATTTGGTCCTGTGTCAGTGGTTAGGAGCAACTACCTTCTCCCATGTCTACTCCTGTGTTCTACATACTTTTATTCTCTCTCTTCTTTTTCAGACAGAGGGGTGGAGGGCATGTATGACCTCATGGTGAGCTGGTGTTTGATGTGGCGTCATTGCTAGATTTTTCCCTTTCCTGTCACTCTTTCACTCACCCTTTCTTCCCCCAGTCTCGTCTGGTGCGAAATGAAACAACGTACTTCTACTGGACGACACGGAGGGATGAGATTGACTGCCGCTCGTTACGGAAGGACCAGATGACCAATCACTATGCAAAGTCGGGCACTTTCACCACCAAGGTCACAGTCTGAATACAGATTGCACTCAATTCACTTAAGGAAATAACAGGAATAGTCAGGCTACATTCTAGTGCCTGTCTCTCCCTCCCTTTTATTCTATTATCCTACTCTTCTTTTCGCTACTTTACTCTATTTTATTCAGGGATACATAATATGAGTAATTATAATCTCTCTCTCTCTCAGGTGGGTCTGTGTGTGAACTTGAGGAACCTTCAGTGGTTTGATGCTACAAACCCAGACACATTCTTCCCAAGATGCTACAGGCTCGGGGCAGACGATGAGAAACATGCCTTCATTGGTCAGGCCACTCTCTAACTGTCATTCTGTCCTGCACCCCAAGACGCATGTCTTTCTTCCTGTGATAGCTCAAGGTAGTAGTTTCCCTTAGGATCAGATTACCTTAAGCCAAAGTCTCTAACCTTAACCATTAAAGGTATGTAACAGTATCTGATCCTGTATCAGTGGTTAGAGGGACCTTCTACCCACTTCTCCCTGAATGCACTTGTCCTTCTGCAAGCACCTCTCCGTCCGCAAATCACAGTCAACATTACTGTATAGTACATGTTTATTAGGAATGTCTAATTGAGAAATGTCATATTTTTCATTATCCTTTATCTCTCTTTCTCTCGTCCCGCTCCCCTTCTCTCTCCTCCAATTTTTTAGAAGACTTCAGGAGGACAGCATGTACTAGTCTGCTCCAGCACATTGTGGAAAGGAGTGATGAAGAGGGAAGAGAGCAAGTACAGGCAGAGGAAGAAAAGGTGGAAGAGAACTTGTCACAATCCGAGGGTATCAGAGTGATATACTGCACACACACAATAAATTGCAATACATTGTGCCATTCTCAATGTCAAGCCAAAAGGTCTTCCCCAGGCCCTAGGAAACGCAGAGCAACTCGATTGGTCAGTCCAAGAATGATTGACAGGGCTTTGCACGTATGCCAGGAGTTTCTCAACAGCTTGGACCACAGTGACATTGACGTCACCATGGAAACGCCACCCTCCCTCACAGAACAGCAGTGGGCCAAGTTTATGCATGACTACTACCTGGTCGTCCAGTGAGTGTGTTGTGTGTAGTCAAGGGTCATTAGTTAGTTATTCATAGCTTCATTGTCTTTGCTCAGCTAACCCATAGGTTACATACTAGCACTGGACTAAGGTATTTGGTTCAAATACCCCCCCTCTGTGTTTCTCCCTCTCGTGTGTGTGCGCGCGCGTGTGTGTGCACATAGTGAAGGTGTGGGGATCGAGGGCAGTGGTGTGTATGTGGAGCGTTGTCAGGCCATGCTGAATAGACTACAGGTGTGTCCACAGCTGGAGACGGATGGCCTCCACAACATCTGGATCATAAAACCAGGGGCCAAGTCACGGGGCAGGGGTGAGGCTGGCTCTGTCTGTCTGTGTGTGTGTGTCTGAGGGACAAGTTGATATAATGTGTGGGGCAGGTTGGGTGTGTGTCATAGGGTTTGCTGTGTATGTTAATGTGTATATTAATGTTCGTGTGTTTTTGTAACTCTTTCTCTTTCATATCGTATTAATGTCTACCCTAATACCCTCATTCCCCGGCTTTCTTTCCTTGTACTCCTCTCTCTCCCTCTCGTTGTCTTTGTCCCTCTTTCCTATCTTATATGCCAATCTCTTTTTCTCTCCCCCTTTTCTCCTTCCCTCTCAATCACCCTCTCTCTCCTCCTCCCACTCCCCTCCAGGTATAATGTGTATGAATCGCCTGGAGGAGATCCTGAGCCTGGTGGACAGTGACCCGTCCCTAATCAAGGACAGTAAGTGGGTGGTGCAGAAGTACCTGGAGCGCCCCCTGTTGGTCTATGCCACCAAGTTCGACCTGCGCCAGTGGTTCCTGGTCACAGACTGGAACCCCCTGACCGTGTGGTTCTACCGCGAGTGCTACCTGCGCTTCTCCACCCAACCCTACTCCACACAGACTCTGGATAGGTAAGAGAGAAGGGGAGGAGTGTGAAAGGTGGAGGGGAATGACTGACTGACGGACGGACGGACGGACGGACGGAAGGAAGGAAGGAAGGAAGGAAGGAAGGGGAGAGAGAAGAGTGGGAGGCATGAGAAAGAGAACTTGCTTATTCACCTGATCCACATCAGTTTTCCTTTATCAAGAAGTATTTCTAGAGCAGTAATACCAAAAAGATCAATAGTCCATTCTGTCCATCTCTCGCTTTCTCTCTCTGCCTCCATCAGCTCGGTCCACCTGTGCAACAACTCCATTCAGAAGCATTTCCAGCCGTCTCAATGGCGCCACCCTGAGGTGCCCAAAGACAACATGTGGTCGTGCTCTCAGTTCCGGGCCTTCCTGCGTGCCCAGGGCCAGGGGGCATCGTGGGGGGCGCTGGTGGTGCCTGGGATGCAGCGGGCAGTGGTCCACGCCCTCCAGACGGCCCAGGACCTGGTGGAGGGGCGCAGGGGCAGTTTTGAGCTCTATGGGGCAGACTTCATGCTGGGTCGGGACCTGAGGCCATGGCTACTAGAGATCAACGCCAGCCCCACGATGGCCCCCTCCACGGCAGTCACCGCCCGCCTCTGCCCTGCCGTGCAGCTTGATACCCTCAAGGTGGTGCTGGACCGACGGGCGGACCCTGGTGCCTATACAGGGGGCTTTCAGCTCATCTACAAACAGGTGAGGCCAAGGACATATGCATAGACAGACATACATGCAGATCATTCGGACACAAGCATGATGATCACATATGATGAGTCTATGCAGACTATGCAAAGAATTCCCAGGTACTATAAAGCATGAATAATACCCAGGCCCCATCAGGAGTCTGTGAACATATCTCTTTTCCTCATTCTCCCAGGCTACAGTTGAAGTCCCTCAGTACATGGGAGTTAACCTGCTGGTGGAGGGAGCCCCACTAAGACGACCCCGACTGCCCCCACATAGAATCCCTGTCATCCCTGACCCCCCTCTCACCACACACATTCACACCCGCACCAACCAATCAGCCCCAGAAGCAGAGGACAAACCCTCCAGTCATAGACCATCCCCATGCCGCCGCCCCTCGGGCAAAGAGAACCAATCAGGGTTAGGGGGGAATAGGTTCCCCAAAAGAGATGAAGAGGATGGAGCTCTGGGGTGCCAGCACATCTCCCCTACTCTGAGGTTGTCTCGGAGAATGGCAACAGAGCGCCTTCTGGCACTCCACAGCGAGCCCCAGAAGAGGGTTTGTTGCCTGGGGATGAGTCTGAGCAGAAATTGGCCTCTCCACCTGGTTCCCAGGACTCTGTCCCACTCCCTTAGCACCCCCTGTGGAATATTAGGGTGTGACACCCACCCCTCTCACCCTAACCCCCATCCCAGGCCTGCCCCAGGATCCTGCACCGCCCGGCCCATCCTCCCCCAGTCCTCCCTGGGACCCCCACGCAAGGCTCCAACCCGGAGCCTGCCCACCCTCTACGGCCCCATCCCAGCCCTGGAGGTCTTTGGCCTACGCCCCAGCCCACTGACAGAACCCCTATCTGGGCCCTGCCCAACTCTGGCCTCCGACCCTGGCCTCCGCATACACCAGTTCCTTCCCCACTTTCACAGGCAGGCTATGGCCACTTATAAAGGAGACTGCGCCAGCGGAGGACCCAAATCCTCTTGACGTAAATCTTGATCTGAAACATAAGGGAAAACACAAAACTGACTTTGACTTTCCTCACCTCTTGACAGATGGGGCTTTGCAGGGGGGAAACGATCTATTGAACTGTCATCATGTCTTACTTACTCACTTTTGGAATTTTATTTGTCTTGAAAGTAAAATGAAATAGAACATGAAATAAAGACGCTCCATCTGTGAAGTTAATGTGTCTTGTATTCAGTGTTAGACTACACTTACAGCACCTCACGTACAGGACTGCCTGCAGATATCACTATCAGTGATCCTAAGGATGAGTTTTTGTTAACTACTTATGGAGTGGTGGGGCGCTAACAAGGCGCCAAATTCAAAATCCAAAAGTTGAATTATTAAACATTCATCAATATACAAGTGTTGCATAGTCATCAAAAGCTTTGCTTCTTGGCAATATCACAGCGTTGTCAGATTTCAAAAAGGCTTTACGGCGAAAGCACAACATTTGATTGTTTTAGGGTAGCACCTCCAATATTTTTTCCATTAGCATAAATTCATAAACCATCGCGGTTCACACAAAACACATTTCACAGCGAAAACAAATCCCTTACCTTTTGAAGAACTTCTGCTGAGGGCTTCCCAAGTGTCCAACGAAGACATCCAATGGTTCTTTTGTTAGAAAAAGTCATTTATTATATCCATAAATCTCTGATTGGTTGGCGTGTTATGTTCAGAAAATCCAACGTCGAATTGCCCATTGAAATGTGAAGAGAACGCGTTCAAATATACCTATAAACTTTTCCTAAACAAATCAAATACCAGTTAAGTACTAATTATGTGCATATCCTATTTTCTGAGCCTGAGTGGCAGGCATTTTGCTTTGGTCAAGCCAGACTCTCCAAAACAGTCACCTCACCTGCCACTCCCTAAGAAGTTAACTGGGTTCTTCCTGTACTGGTAATTGTATTTGGTTATGCACAAATCATACATAATTCAAATGGCATTCAAGTAAAAAAGTTTAAAACAAGGTATTCAACCATTTCAGGAAACATTTAGTCAATATATCCTAAACAACCAACCAACTCAAAAATAGACAAGAAAAAAAGCAGATTACAAAAGAAATCACATCACAACTTTTGTTTCTTTGTTTAACAATGGTTGCTGAATGTAAATCTTGCCTGTCTGTTTGCTGAATGTAGATATTGCCTCTCTAAGTTTAAAAAAAATATTGAGTGGTTGGTCTGGTGGAGTGGTTGCCGGTCTGTCTGTGTCTTTTTATTGGGGAAGGGGTGAGGTCTGAGTTGGGATGGCAGCGGTTGGATGGGGTGAGCGTTGTGGTGGCGCTGCTGTGTCCAGGGTTGTCAGAGTGGTTGGTGCTGTGACTGAAAACTGGGAACTGTGCTGGGGCTGGGACTGGAGACCAGGGTTTGATGCTGGGACTGGGGAACAGGAATAACAGTAACCGGGAACCGAGAACTGGGGCTGCTGCAGGTGCTGGGTCAGGATCTGGGTCTGTAGAGGAGAGGAAGTACAACCTGCGGAGCAAGCAGACCGACAAGGGAGCACCAGAGGTCAACGGTAGGACTCCCCTGTGGCTTGCTTGCTCCGGGTGAAGGTCTGGTCCCTCCTCCGCGCCTTGACTGGTGGTCTAGTGCTGGGACTGGAACCCGGGATCAGGATTAGAACTGGGGCTGCTGCAGGTACTGGGTCAGGATATGGGTCTGTAGAGGGGAGGAAGGACAACCTGAGGGGCAAGCAGGCACACAAGGGAGCCCTAGACCCAGGGGTCAGTGGATGGTTCCTGGTTCTGGTCTGGTTCTGTGAGAGGGATGGGTGTAGAGCAGGGGTGTCAAAACTCATTCCCTCGAGGGCCAAGTGTCTGCAGGTTTTTGGTTTTTCCTTTCAATTAAGACCTAGACAATCAGGTGAGGGGAGTTCCTTACTAATGAGTGACCTTAATTCATCAATCGAGTACAAGGATGGAGCAAAAACCCGGCCCTCCATGGAATGAGTTTGACACACGTTGTAGAGTCGTCCACCCCGGGTGCACGTTTTGGTTTTTGCCCTAGAACTACACAGCTGATTTAAATAACCAACTCACCATCAAGCTTCGGCTGGGGTAGGCCGTCATTGTAAATAAGAATTTGTTCTTAACTGACTTGCCTAGTAAAATCAAAAAATTTGCACCCAGGACTGATTTTGGGAAACCCTGGTGAAAGGGGAGAGAGATGGAGAAGGAGAAGGGGTCTGGTGCTGGAGGACTGAGAGAACGAACAGGGTCCAGACCCGCCTGGCCTTGTAGCACTCACCAACAGTTGGTACTTGTGTTTAGCGCGAGTGCCTCCTTGGGTGCAGTTCTCTGTATGTACCTTGTGCCATCTATAGATGGATTCCCTAGTGGGGAGGCAACCATGAACAGTCATCAGAGGAAAGTCCTTCTGTTCGTAGTGTGTTGTCAGGGTCCAAGTCTGATCATTTCACTGCAGATTTGGAGGAGGGCCTCTGGCAGGTCATGACATTCCCATCCACTGACCGCCTATATTGGTACCTTTCTTTTCAGGCAATTGCAACATGGTTTTCATACAAGATGTCAGAATCTCACCTCATTTGCAAAGTCTCACTGGTATGGTAACTATCTGTCAGGATTTCCATTCCAAGTCCAACTACTAACAGATTGGATTAGTTTAGAAATGTTGTGTTATTTATGTTTGTGTAGCATAAGATTAATCAACCAATCAATGTACATGCAAAAACACAGGTATTGAAACAAAGCATTTTGAAAATCAACCTGCAATGGAGCATGCTGGGAAATATGATAATGATGGGTTTGGTTTTGAGCAATTTTACTCAACAAGCTAGATCAAATTCAGCTCACTTCAAGCAGAGTTTAACTTCTTAGGGAGCAGCGCACGAGGTGACCGTTTTGGAGAGCCTGGCATGCCCAAAGTAAAATGCCTCCCATTCAGGCTCAGAAAATAGGATATGCACATATTTAGTGCCTTTGGATAGGAAACACTCTGAATTTTCTAAAAGTGTTAACATTTTGTCTGTGAGTATAACAGAACGGATGCGGCAGGCGAAAACCCGAGGAATTTCTGTCCTGGAAAAAGTGGTTTTGACACATTGCCTCATTTAGAACACCTCCTGTATGAAAATGCCCATAACAGAACGGATTTGGCAGGCGAAAACCCGAGGAATTTCTGTCCTGGAAAAAGTGGTTTTGACACATTGCCTCATTTAGAACACCTCCCTTATGAAAATGCCCATATAAGGGCATATGAATGCAGTACTTATCACTTCCTCTGGATGTCAACAGTCTCGAGAAAGTGTTCTGATTCTTTTTAGATGCTTTTAGAGCAGAGAAGAAGACGAATAAGGAAGTGTCCACATAGAATGTCAATAGAGGAAAAGGCGCGTTCACGGCTGGCGCGTTCTTTGGTTTTTTCCTTTCTAATCGCCCAGTTTATATTCCGGTTGAAATATTATACTATTTATACATAAAAGTGTTCCTAAGGATACATTTAAAATTATGTTTGATTGTTCTTGGACAAGTTTATAGGTATAAGTTGAACGAGTTCTCTTCACGTTTCAATGGACGATTAGAGGCTCTATTTTCTCATTATAACGCGCCAACCAAACGGAGATTTATGGATATAATACATTACTTTTTCTAACAAAAGAACCATGGATTGTCTTCGTTGGACACTTGGGAAGCCCTCAGCAAGAGTTCTTCAAAAGGTAATTGATTTGTTTTCGCTGTGAAATGTGTTTTGTGTGAACCGCATGGTTTATGAATTTATGGTAATGGAAAGAATATGTGGGGTGCTATCCTCAAACAATCAAATGTGGTGCTTTCGCCGTAAAGCCTTTTTGAAACCTGACAATGCTGTGATATTGCCAAGAAGCAGAGCTTTTGATGACTATGAAACACTTGTATATTGATGCATGTTTAATAATTCAACTTTTGGATTTTGAATCTGGCGCCTTGCATTTCACCTGGTAGTGTCGAGAGTGGGGCGCTAGCGCCCCAGCGCACCTTGCTGCTCCTTAAGAAGTTAAGTAAACAAACTTTAACACATTAGCTCAAGTTCATGTCCCTTTGATGTCCTCTCAACTAACAGAATAACGCTGATTAAGCCATTGCTTAAGTTGGCTTTTTTACAGTGTTGCCTTCAAAGGCAAACATTTAGTTGTAACTTTGCTCAAAAGGTTTTTTCAAAATCAGTTCACTTCGAGCAGATTTGTTGAGTAAAGAAACTTTATCACATTAGCAAATTTTTTTGTCCTTTACAAGTCCACTCAACTCACAGAATAATGCTGATTAAGCAACACACACACATACACAAATTCAAAGCAAATGTTTCTAACAGTGGCGTTCAGTGCTGTTTCAGATGAGGGAGGATGATTATTTTTCATAGGCATGGCCTTATTTCTATTACAGCATATTGGATGACTGTCATTCATATTCCATTCACCCAGCTAAACAGCGTTAGGTTTAAATGGAGGAGTGTGTTTGGCACCGACAGAGATGGCCCCCTCGCTTCGCGGTCTTAAGAAGCTATGCAGTATTTAGTTTTTTTTACGTATTATTGTTACCCCAGGAAATCTTAAGTCTTATTACATACAGCCGGGAGGAACTATTGAATATAAGAACAACGTCAACTTACCAACATTACGACCAGGTATACGACTTTCTCGAAGTGGATCCTCTGTTTTGACCACCACCCAGGACAATGGATCGGATCCCAGTAGGTGACCCAAAACAACGGCGCCGCAGAAGGGGCAGACGGAGCGGTCTTCTGGTCAGGCTCCGTAGACGGGCACATCGCCCACCGCTCCCAAGTATACTACTCGCCAATGTCCAGTCTCTTGACAACAAGGTAGATGAAATTTGAGCAAGGGTTGCCTTCCAGAGAGACATCAGAGATCGTAACATTCTTTGTTTCACGGAAACACGGCTCACTCGGGATACGTTATCAGAGTCGGTACAGCCACCAGGTTTCTTCCGCATCACGCCGACAGAAACAAATATCTCTCTGGTAAGAAGAAGAAGGAGGTGTATGCCTTATGATTAACCTCTCCGGGCTAGGGGGCAGTGTCAGAAGTTCGGAGAGTCTGGCATGCCCAAAGTAAAATGCCTGTTACTCAGGCCCAGAAGCTAGGATATGCATATAATTAGTTGTATTTGATAGAAAACACTTAGAAGTTTCACTTAGAAACAGAACTGATATGGCAGACAAAAACCAGAGGAAAATCCATCCTGAAAATGTGCTTTTTTGAGCTCCCATGCAATTGGTATGGTTTCCTATTGCACAATGAAAAGAATAGCTCCCAGATTGCAGTACCTATGGCTTCCACTGGATGCCAACAGTCTTTAGACAAGGTTTCAGGCTTGTTCTTTGAAAAATTAACAAGTAGCTGTAGTTTATCATTGGGTTCCTCCTTGGTCTGTAGTCCTGTGGCTCGCATGACTGAGGGTGCGCTCTTTGTTATTTATCTCCGGTATTGAACATACTACATTCCGTATTAAATGTTATCGTTTATTTACATATTAGGGTACCTGAGGATTGATTAGAAACGTTGTTTGACTTGTTTGGACGAAGTTTATTGGTAACTTTTTGGATTCTTTTGTCTGTATGTTGAACGGGTTGAACGGGTGGATTACTGAAAAAAATGCATCAACCAACCAGAGTTTTTGGGATATAAAGAGGGACTTTATCGAACAAAACAGCCATTTATTGTGTAGCTGGGACCCTTGGGATTGCAAACAGAGGAAGATCTTCAAAGGTAAGTGATTTATTTTATTGCTATTTTTTATTTTTGTGACGCCTGTTCTGGTTTGAAATATATTTATATGCAGGAAGTATGCAGGGCACTGTCCTCAGATAATCAAGTGCTTTTGCCGTAAAACCTATTGTAAATCGGACAAAGCGGTTCGATTACCAAGATTCTAAGCTAAAGAATGGTGTATTCATGAATGTTTAATATTATGATTTTAGGGTTAGAATTTCGCGCTCTGTAATTTCCCTGGATGTTTTGAGGTGGCACGCTAGCAGGACACTGTTCCGTAAGAAGTTAACGAGTCGTGGTGTGATCATAACAACATACAGGAACTCAAGTCCTTTTGTTCACCTGACCTAGAATTCATTATTATCAAATGCCGACCGCATTATCCACCAAGAGAATTCTCTTCGATTATAAACACAGCCGTGTATATCCCCATCCAAGCAGCCACCTCGACGGCCCTGAAAGAACTTCACTGAAAGAACTTCATTGGAAACCACATATCCTGAGGCTGAATTTATTGTAACTGGGGATTTTAACAAGGCTAATTTGAAAACAAGGCTCCCTACATTTTATCAGCATATCGAATGCGCGACCCGGGCTGGTAAAACTCTGGATCAATGCTACTCTAATTTCCACGACGCATACAAAGCTCGCCCTCCTTTAGGCAATTCTGACCACTACTCCATTTTGTTGCTCCCAGCCTATAGACAGAAACTAAAACAGGAAACGCCCGTGTTCAGGTCTGTTCACCGCTGGTCAGACCAATCTGATTCCATGCTTCAAGATTGCTTCGATCACGTGGACTGGGATAGGTTTCGGATAGCATCGAACAATAACATTGATGTATACACTGATTCGGTGAGCGAGTTTATTAGAAAGTGCATCGGTGATGTGGTACCCATGGTGAATATTAAAACCTTCCCCAACCAGAAACCGTGGATTGATGGCAGCATTCACGCAAAACTGAAAGCACAAACCATTGCTTTCAATCATGGCAAGGCGACCGGAAACATGACCGAATATAAACAGTGTAGCTATTCCCTCCGCAAGGCAATCAAACAAGCTAAGCGTCAGTATAGAGACAAAGTAGTCACAATTCAACGGCTCAGACACGAGACGTATGTGGCAGGGCTTACATTCAATCACGGATGACAAAAAGGAAACCAGCCCCGTCGCGGACACCGATGTCTTGCTTCCAGACCAACTAAACAACTTCTTTGCTCGCTTTGAGGACAATACAGTGCCACTGACACGGCCCTCTTCCAAAACCTGCTGGCTCTCTTTCACCTCAGCCAACGTGAGTAAAACATTTAAACGTGTTAACCCTCGCAAGGCTGCCGGCCCAGACGACATCCCTAGCCGCGTCCTCAGAGCATGCACAGACCAGCTGGCTGGTGTGTTTACCGACATATTCAATCAATCCCTATTCCAGTCTGCTATTCCCAGATGCTTCAAGAGGGCCACCATTGTAACTGAGCTAAACGACTATCGCCCCGTAGCACTCACTTCCATCATCATGAAGTGCTTTGAGAGACTAGTCAAGGATCATATCACCTCCACCTCCTACCTGACACCTTAGACCCACTCCAATTTACTTACCGCCCCAAAAGGTCCACAGACGATGCAATCGCAATCACACTGCACACTTCATCGATTACAGCTCAGCATTCAACACCATACTCATCATTAAGCTCGAGACCCTGGGTCTCGACCCACGCCCTCTGCAACTGGGTCCTGGGCTTTCTGACGGGCCACCCCCAGGTGGTGAGGGTAGGAAACAACATCTCCACCCCACTGATCCTCAACACAAGGGTGTGTTCTCAGCCCTCTCCTGTACTCCCTGTTCACCCATGACTGCGTGGCCATACATGCTTCCAACTCAATCATCAAGTTTGCAGACAACACTACAGTGGTAGGCTTGATTACCAACAATGACGAGACAGCCTACAGGGAGGAGGTAAGGGCCCTCGGAGTGTGGTGTCAGGAAAATAACCTCACACTCAACGTCAGCAAAACAAAGGAGATGATCGTGGACTTCAGGAAACAGCAGAGGAAGCACCCCCCTATCCACATTGACGGGACAATAGTGGAGAAGGTGGAAAGTTTTAAGTTCCTCGGCGTACACATCACTGACAAACTGAAATGGTCCACCCACACAGACAGTGTGGTGAAAAAGGTGCAACAGCGCCTCTCCATCCTCAGGAAGCTGAAGAAATTTTGCTTATCAACAAAAACACTCACAAACTTTTACAGATGCACAATCGAGAGCATCCTGTCGGGCTGTATCACCACCTGGTACGGCAACTGCTCCGCCCACAACCGTGAGACTGAAAACAGCTTTTATCTCAAGGCCATCACACTGTTAAACAGCCATCACTAACATTGAGTGGCTGCTGCCAACATACAGACTCAATGTCTAGCCACTTTAATAATTCATAATTGGATGTAACAAATGTATCACTAGTCACTTAAACAATGCCACTTTATATAATGTTTACAGTCGTGGCCAAAAGTTTTGAGAATGACACAAATATTTATTTTCACAAAGTCTGCTGCCTCATTGTATGATGGCAATTTGCAAATACTCCACAATGTCATGAAGAGTGATCAGATGAATTCCAATTAATTGCAAAGTCCCTCTTTGCCATGCAAATGAACTGAATCCAAAAAAACATTTCCACTGCATTTCAGCCCTGACACAATAGGACCAGCTGACATCATGTCAGTGATTCTCTCATTAACACAGGTGTGAGTGTTGATGAGGACAAGGCTGGAGATCACTCTGTCATGCTGATTGAGTTCGAATAACAGACTGGAAGCTTCAAAAGGAGGGTGGTGCTTGGAATCATTGTTCTTCCTCTGTCAATCATGGTTACCTGCAAGGAAACACGTGCCGTCATCATTGCTTTGCACAAAAAGGGCTTCAAAGGCAAGGATATTGCTGCACCTAAATCAACCATGTATCGGATCATCAAGAACTTCAAGCAGAGCGGTTCAATTGTTGTGAAGAAGGCTTCAGGGCGCCCAAGAAAGTCCAGCAAGCGCCAGGACCGTCTCCTAAAGTTGATTCAGCTGCAGGATCGGGACACCACCAGTACAGAGGTTGCACAGGAATGGCAGCAGGCAGGTGTGAGTGCATCTGCACGCACAGTGAGGCGAAGACAGGATGGCCTGGTGTCAAGAAGGGCAGCAAAGAAGCCACTTCTCTCCAGGAAAAACATCAGGGACATATAGGGATATTCTGCAAAGGTACAGGGAATGGACTTCTGAGGACTGGGGTAAAGTCATTTTCTCTGATGAATCCCCTTTCCGATTGTTTGGGGCATCTGGAAAAAAGCTTGTCCGGAGAAGACAAGGTGAGCACTACCATCAGTCCTGTGTCATGCCAACAGTAAAGCATCCTAAGATCATTCATGTGTGGGATTGCTTCTCAGCCAAGGGAGTGGGCTCACTCATAATTTTGCCTAAGAACACAGCCATGAATAAAGAATGGTACCATCACATCCTCCGAGAGCAACTTCTCCCAACCATCCAGGAACAGTTTGGTGAACAACGCCTTTTTCAGCATGATGGAGCAACTTGCCATAAGGCAAAAGTGATAACTAAGTGGCTCGGGGAACAAAACATCAATATTTTGGGTCCATGGCCAGGAAACTCCCCAGACCTTAATCCCATTGAGAATTTGTGGTCAATCCTCAAGAGGCAGGTGGACAAACAAAAACCCACAGATTCTGACAAACTCCAAGCATTGATTATACAAGAAAGGGCTGCCATCAGTCAGGATGTGGCTCAGAAGTGACTTGACAGCATACTAGGGCGGATTGCAGAGGTCTTGAAAAAGAAGGGTCAACACTGCAAATTTTGACTCTTTGCATCAACTTCATGTAATTGTCAATAAAAGCCTTTGACACTTGTGAAATGCTTGTAATTATACTTCAGTGTTCCATAGTAACATCTGACAAAAATATCTAAAGACACTGAAGCAGCAAACTTTGTGGAAATTAATATTTGTGTCATTCTCAAAACTTTTGGCCACGACTGTACATACCCTACATTACTCGTCTCATATGTACAGTGGGGGAAAAAAGTATTTAGTCAGCCACCAATTGTGCAAGTTCTCTCACTTAAAAAGATGAGAGAGGCCTGTAATTTTCATCATAGATACACTTCAACTATGACAGACAAAATGAGGAAAAAAAAAATCCAGAAAATCACATTGTAGGATTTTTTATGAATTTATTTGCAAATTATGGTGGAAAATAAGTATTTGGTCAATAACAAAAGTTTATCTCTATACTTTGTTATATACCCTTTGTTGGCAATGACAGAGGTCAAACGTTTTCTGTAAGTCTTCACAAGGTTTTCACACACTGTTGCTGGTATTTTGGCCCATTCCTCCATGCAGATCTCCTCTAGAGCAGTGATGTTTTGGGGCTGTCGCTGGGCAACACGGACTTTCAAAGATTTTCTATGGGGTTGAGATCTGGAGACTGGCTAGGCCACTCCAGGACCTTGAAATGCTTCTTCTGAAGCCACTCCTTCGTTGCCAGGCGATGTGTTTGGGATCATTGTCATGCTGAAAGACCCAGCCACGTTTCATCTTCAATGCCCTTGCTGACGGAAGGAGGTTTTCACTCAAAATCTCACGATACATGGCCCCATTCATTCTTTCCTTTACACGGATCAGTCATCCTGGTCCCTTTGCAGAAAAACAGCCCCAAAGCATGATGTTTCCACCCCCATGCTTCACAGTAGGTATGGTGTTATTTGGATGCAACTCAGCATTCTTTGTCCTCCAAACACGACGAGTTGAGTTTTTACCAAAAAGTTCTATTTTGGTTTCATCTGACATTCTCCCAATCCTCATCTGGATCATCCAAATGCTCTCTAGCAAACTTTAGACGGGCCTGAACATGTACTGGCTTAAGCAGGGGGACACGTCTGGCACTGCAGGATTCGAGTCCCTGGCGGCGTAGTGTGTTACTGATGGTAGGCTTTGTTACTTTGGTCCCAGCTCTCTGCAGGTCATTCACTAGGTCCCCCCGTGTGGTTCTGGGATTTTTGCTCACCGTTCTTGTGATCATTTTGACCCCACGGGGTGAGATCTTGCGTGGAGCCCCAGATCGAGGAAGATTATCAGTGGTCTTGTATGTCTTCCATTTCCTAATAATTGCTCCCACAGTTGATTTCTTCAAACCAAGCTGCTTACCTATTGCAGATTCAGTCTTCCCAACCTGGTGCAGGTCTACAATTTGGTTTCTGGTGTCCTTTGACAGCTCTTTGGTCTTGGCCATAGTGGAGTTCGGAGTGTGACTGTTTGAGGTTGTGGACAGGTGTCTTTTATACTGATAACAAGTTCAAACAGGTGCCATTAATACAGGTAATGAGTGGAGGACAGAGGAGCCTCTTAAAGAAGTTGTTACAGGTCTGTGAGAGCCAGAAATCTTGCTTGTTTGTATGTGACCAAATACTTATTTTCCACCATAATTTGCAAATAAATTCATTAAAAATCCTACAATGTGATTTTCTGGATTTTTTTTCCTCATTTTGTCTGTCATAGTTGAAGTGTACCTATGATGAAAATTACAGGCCTCTCTCATCTTTTTAAGTGAGAGAACTTGCACAATTGGTGGCTGACTAAATACTTTTTTCCCCACTGTATATACTGTACTCTATACCATCTACTGCATCTTGCCTATGCCGTTCGGCCATCGCTCATCAATATATTTATATGTACATATTCTTAATCATTCCCTTACACTTGTGTGTATGAGGTAGTTGTTGTGAAATTGTTAGATTACTTGTTAGATATTACTGCACGGTCGGAACTAGAAGCACAAGCATTTCGCTACACTCGCATTAACTGCTGCTAACCATGTGTATGTGACCAATAAAATTGTATTGATTTGATTTGCAACATGATACTCAAATTTTCCCTATATCCATCATGAGGTTGCTACAACCTAGCCTATGAATGAAAGTTTACAACGTAGGTGACTACAGGTCGAGAAACAAATTTGATGTCACAGACAATGACACATGGACAGACTGATACCGCCTTGCACACTCTTGCCTGCATCTAGCTGATAGTGGGTGTAATCATTAGTCCAACAGTTGCAAACAAGAGTTTCTATTGGACAAATTCAGGTACGTTTATGCTCGTTTTGTTCCGTTTGCCTCTGTTTAAGAAACGTTTTTCAACAGAATTGGCGGAATTAATACACCCCCGATCATGCGTAAACACAGTTCACAGTTTCATAGCAGCCACGTTGTATTCTTTCTCGCATCTATGTTATGCACTCTCCTCCTTTTCCCTTTGCTTGTGGGCACAAGACATCAGCTGTATGTGACAAGGAGAAAAAACCTTTCCAAGCCAAACCGCTACACACAGCCTACATTATTGCCACCATATTAGCTAAAGTAACGTCATAGTCAGCATAGCTAATAGAACTAACGCGTTAGTAAACCCGCTACAATCATGCAGTAATGTACAGTCAGTTAGCTTAGATGGGCCCCGGTGGCAATAAATTAGTAAAACCAAAAGCTTACCTTGACTTGGAACAGTTCCAGTGTTGTGTCGGATAGTCATAGCCAGCTAGCTAACATAGCATCCCTCTGTTTGAAAAGGGTTTCAGTAGGCTAAACTAGCTAGCTACACTTGCTTGCTAAGTAAGTGAAACTGAAAATGGAAAAAAAGACAATCTCGCTCTCTCTCTATTTCTCTCTTGCTTCTCCTTCATTTAGGAAGAAATTAATTTGTTAAAAACTGTTCAACTATTTTCTTTCTCTCTCTTTGAGTCACCACATTTTATGCACTGCAGTGCTAGCTAGCTGTAGCTTATGCTTTCATTACTAGATTAATTCACCTGTCCTTTGATTGGGTGGACAACATGCTGCAAAAGCTCTGAAAGGTTGGAGGACGTCCTCCGAAAGTTGTTATAATTACTGTGTAAGTCTATGGAAGGGGGTGAGAACCATGAGCCTCCATGGTTTTGTATTGAAGTCAATGTACTCAGAGGACGACGGAAGCTAGCTGTCCTCCGGCTACACCATGGTGCTACCCTACAGAGTTATGTTGAGGCTACTGTAGACCTTCTTTGCAAAATAGTGTGTTTTAATCCATTATTTGGTGACGTGATTATATTTAGTATAGTTTTATGTAAAAAGGATAACTTTTTAAATGTTAATTTATTTTTATTTTTAGGAAATTCACTGAGGAGATGGTCCTCCCCTTCCTCCTCTGAGGAGCCTCCACTGGTTTCTAAATCAAACATTGCAGCGATCCCAAAATGAAAACTTCTGTCTCAATCTTTTCCATGTAGACACTATGCCTCACCTGTCTCAGGCATGAACATCGGAGTAAAACAAAGTCCTCGTTTATTGAACCACAGGTAAAAAAGGAGATCTCTTGGCTTTATTGGTTGACAAACAAAATGTTTAAATTGACTGACTCTCTTTCTCTCAGTGTCTTAGCTCAGTCAGGCTGACATGGCGGAGGAGAAGGACCAAGGCTCAGACAACGCGAAGATCAATCAGGCTATCACCAGTGACTACACAGCAAATTGGCCAGTGTTACATAGTGTTGATTTTTCAGTTTAACATTTGTAGTGTTGATTCAGGAGTTAAATTAACTCTCTAATAGTGAAGTTAACACTCAGTGGTGTAAAAGAACCCCAGTGTTGGTGTTAATAACCAGTGTTGAGTGTGAGAGTGTGACAGTGTCAATTTAACTCTGTGGAGAATAAAAAGCTCTGCATGGTCAATCCGAAATCTGAAGTGGCTGTACAGCATTTACTGCAATGCAATCTCCGCAAACATCAGGGCTTTCATACTTCTTGCGCTTAGCGGAGCAGAACAGAGCTATTGTGAAGGAAGTTGTCAACGAAGTGAGCTTGTGTTTATACAGGACGTCACCACCCCCACCTACTGTCAACCAATGTCAATGCAGAGCTACACAGAGCCCTCTGCATTGTAAAATAATTTGAGAGGCGCAGGGCAATGCCGTACGGAGATTGATTTGGCCTCTGCATGCCTCGGGATGCTCCGCATTTGTGTCACACGCTCCATACGAAGCCTCTGACCACGAAGCCTCTGGATCAAGTATAAATTGGCTTTAAAATATGTCCATCAAAACCACGCCCATCATTATCATTTCCTAGCATCTGTGTTTTTGAAAATACATTGATTGATTGACTAATTTTATGCTACACAAAGATAAAGAACATATTTTTCTAAGGTAATCCAATCAGTTAGTTACATTTATGTCACTGTTACTGAAAGGGTTGTTCCAGTTTAAATTGTTTGGGTAGTCTCCTTTATCAATGTTTTTAACCCTGACAGTCATTCTGAATGCAGGTGAACAAAAGTTCCACTCCAACTGCCTCTGAATACACTACCAAATCAAATCAAAGTTTATTTGTCACGTGCGCTGAATACAACAGGTGTAGACCTTACAGTAAAATGCTTACTGACAGGCTCTAACCAATAGTGCAAAAAAGGTATTAGGTGAACAATAGGTAAGTAAAGAAATGAAACAACAGTAAAAAGAGAGGCTATATACAGTAGCGAGGATATAAAAGTAGCGAGGCTACATACAAACACTGGTTAGTCAGGCTGATTGAGGTAGTATGTACATGTAGTTATGGTTAAAGTGAGTAGCAGTAGTGTAAAAGAGGTGTTGGCGGGTGGTGGGTGGCGGGACACAATGCAGATAGATAGCCCGGTTAGCCAATGTGCGGGAGCACTGGTTGGTTGGCCCAATTGAGGTAGTATGTACATGAATGTATAGTTAAAGTGACTATTCATATATGATAAACAGAGAGTAGCAGCAGCGTAAAAAGAAGGGTTGGGGGGTACACAATGCAAATAGTCCGGGTAGCCATTTGATTACCTGTTCAGGAGTCTTATGGTTTGGGGGTAAAAACTGTTGAGAAGCCTTTTTGTCCTAGACTTGGCACTCCGGTATCGCTTGCCATGCGGTAGTAGAGAGAACAGTCTATGACTGGGGTGGCTGGGGTCTTTGACAATCTTTACCATACCTCCTACTGCCCCTGACTGCTCTCCCCTGACCCTTAGCCAGCCTCAATCCAGACCCCCTGGACCCTCTGAGCCATTTTCACCACCCTTACCCCTCCTATCACCCTATATCCCTCCACCCGTACATGTTAGGGGGCCACTGGGGAATCAGATGGGAGGCATGTCAAGACCCATGAACAGCCAAGGTGAGGGAACACCATCCAGTGCCACCATTCCGCTAGAATCCCTCAACCAAATCTGCAATGACATGGTCAACACCAGACCCGGACCATCTTAATAACCCATTATGTCCCTGACTCTATCCACCCTCAACACCGGAAGCTTCCGGTTTCCAGACAGATGACAGACTGTCCTGGGACACCTCTCCAATAACTCTGCAGACATCTACCTCCTCCAGGAGTGTGGCATCCCATACAAGGAGATGTACGTGCTCCTGGAGAAGGAGTGGACCCTGGGGGGTTCTATCTGGTCAGGCTCCAACACCGCCAGAGCGGACAGGGTCAACATATTGGTGACCAACCCCTACCTCCAACAAGTCCAGCACGGTGGTCTAGAGTCTTAGACCTCAAAATGTAGGTTTTGCCCCTGAGTGTCATCAATGTGTATGGCTCCACCAACGTGGCCGAGAGAACAGTCCTGTTAAAACAGATTCGGTCACTCCTGCTCAGATTTCAACTGTGCCCTATGAGATAAAGACCGCAGCAGGCCCAGGAAAGACTGTAGCACACAGGAACTACAATCAGTCATTGAGGACTTCTCCCTAACAGACGCCGGTGGCACCTCCCCTCCAACACCAACCTGGGTGAATTCCTCCAGTGCATCCTACTCCAGGATAGACATGTTCTTGCTTTCGCCAGGTCTGAAAATGTCCTCCCTGACAAGCCAGGCGGTGCACTTCTCAGAACACAGGAAGCTGACCGGGTTCGTAGATTAGGAAGGCCTAGTGAGAGTATGTAGGGGGTCTTGGAGGATGAATACATCGATCCTTCAGGTGCTTCCTGGTGCAACCAGATGTTACCTGGAGTGGAAAACTTTGAAAGAGCTATTTGACTCCCTTGATAGAGTGGTGGGAAATGGTCAAGGCCAGGACCAAGGGCTAATTCAGGGAAATAGGGTGCAGGAAAGCCAGGGAAAAGAGGGCCAGTTTTGAACACCAAAACAAGCCCCTCTAGTGTCTCAGCCTCCTCCGGCAAGATGGCCAGAGAGCTTTCCGAAACCAAAGAACCCCTTTTCACCCTCTATTGGGAAGAACAGAAGAAGATCCATCAAGTCAAAACTCCAGAGCCTTCTTTCGCAGGGCATGGTCAAAGCAAAAACCCATCCTTTCTCTGTACAAAAACCAAGGGGACTCTGTGAGCAACAGTGAGGACATCCTGGGGGTGGCCCATGAGTTCTACGGTATGCTGTATGACATCAAGCCTGCCGACCAAGCTCCCATGGCCACCTTCCTAGATGTGCTAGACAGAGTCACCAAGGGTGGTGAGAATGAGAACCCCAACCTAAGCGCAGAGGAGCTCACCCAGGCCATGCACTCCCCGAACAAACACAATGCACCAGTAACGGACGTAATCCCAGGAGAGTTCTATCAGACTTTCTGGGACCTTCTCAATAACGATGTAGCGGAGGTCTTCAGAGCAATATACAGGGAAAAGGGTCTGGGAAGGTCCATGCAATAGAGTACAGTCTCTCTTATCCCCAAGAAAGGGGACCTCAAGGATCTCCGGAACTGGCGCCCCATTAACCTCCTCTCTGTCGACTACAAAATCATGACCAAGGCCCTCACCAAACGGTTGCAGATACACGTCGCCTCAGTAATTTGTATTTGTACTTATTAAGGATCCCCATTAGCTGCTGTCAGCAACTAATCTTCCTGGGACCCAGCAACATTAAGGCAGTTACAGTGCATTCGGAAAGTATTCAGACCTCTTGACTTTTTCCTCATTTTGTTAAGTTAAAGCCTTATTCTAGAATGATTACATTAATTTCCTCATACATTTTTTTATATAACCTTTATTTAACTAGGAAAGTCAGTTAAGAACAAATTCTTATTTACAATGACGGCATTGTTCAGGGGCAGAACGACATATTTTTACCTTGTCAGCTCAGGGATTCGATCTAGCAACCTTTCAGTTACTGGCCCAACGCTCTAACCACTAGGCTACCTGCCGCCCCAATCTACACACAATACTCATAATGACAAAGCGAAAACAGGATTTTAGAAATGTTTACAAATGTATTAAAAATAAAAAACGTACATATCTTTTTTTCACATAAATATTCAGACCCTTTGCTATGAGACTCAACATTGAAATAAGGTGCATCCTGTTTCCATTGATCATCCATGATATGTTCCTACAACTTGATTGGTAAATTAAATTGATTGGACATGATTTGGAAAGGCAGACACCTGTCTATATCAGGTCCCACAGTTGACAGTGCATGTCAGAGCAAAAAACAAGCCTTGAGGTCGAAGGAATTGTCCGTAGAGCTCTGAAACAGGATTGTGTCGAGGCACAGATCTGGGGAAGGGTACCAAAACATTTCTGCAGCATTGATGGCCATCATTCTTAAATGAAAGAAGTTTGGAACCACCAAGACTCTCCTAAAGCTGGCCGCCCGGCCAAACTGAGCAATCGGGGGAGAAGGGCGTTGGTCAGGAGAGTGACCAAGAACCCGATGGTCACTCAGAGAGCTCCCGACTTCCTCTGGAGAGATGGGAGAACCTTCCAGAAGACAACCATCTCTGCAACACTCCACCAATCAGGCCTTTATGGTAGAGCGGCCAGACGGAAGCCATTCCTCAAGAAAAGGCACATGACAGCCTGCTTGGAGTTTGCCAAATGGCACCTAAAGACTCTCAGACCATGGTCTGATGAAACCAAGATTGAACTCTGGCCTGAATGCCAAGCGTCACGTCTGGAGGAAACCTGGCACCATCTCTACGGTGAAGCATAGTGGTTGCAGCATCTTGCTGAGGGGGATGTTTTTCAGCGGCAGGGACTGGGAGACTAGTCAGGATTGAGGGAAAGATGAACAGAGCAAAGTACAGAGAGATCCTTAATGAAAACCTTCTCCAGAGCGCTCTGAACCTCAGACTGGGGCGAAGGTTCACCTTCCAACAGGACAACGACTCTAGGCACACAGCCAAGACAATCCAGCAGTGGCTTCGGAACAAGTCTCTGAATGTCCTTGAGTGGCCCAGCCAGAACCCCAGACTTGAACCTGATCGAACATCTCTGGAGAGACCTGAAAATAGCTGTGCATTATCGCTCTCCATCCAACCTGGGAGAGGATCTGCAGAAAAAAAATGGGAGAAACTCCCCAAAAACGGGACGAGACGGAACAAAACAATAAACGGAGAACAAGACGTGAACCCTAACGCTAAATCCTAAACTGGACACAGAGAACTAAACCTAAACATGACTAGCGAAACCTAACTAAACACGAAGGGCAGAACCTAACTAAACACGAAGGGCAGAACCTAACTAAACACGAAGGACAAGAACCTGACTGAACACGATAAGCATAACATAAACAATAACCCACGAAACTAAAGTGCAACCCCCAAACATATATATGGTTCCCAATTAGAGGTAACGAGACTCAGCTGCATCTAATTGGGAACCATTATCCCAACATAGAAATAGACACCATAGAACACACAAACCCTACACCAAAACGAAACCAAAACGCTCCAGCCTGTCATCTCAGGCCTGGGCGTTACAGTACCCCCCCCCCAAAGGCGCGGACTCCAGACGTGCCCAAAAGTCCGTGGGGGGGTCTTCGGGTGGGTCCCTTTGTTCCAGGTGGGGGCTCCGGTGCCGGCCGTGCTGGCTCGAGTTCACACACCGGAGGCCCTGGACCATTCCCTGGAACTCTGGTGCGTGGAGCAGAAGCTGGGCGTACTGGACTCATGATGCTCACGGGAACTCTGGTGCGTGGAGCAGGAACTGGCCGTACTGGACTCGTAATGCTCACTGGAACTCTGGTGCGTGGAGCAGGAACTGGTCGTACTGGACTCGTAATGCTCACTGGAACTCTGGTGCGTGGAGCAGGAACTGGTCGTACTGGACTCGTAATGCTCACTGGAACTCTGGTGCGTGGAGCAGGAACTGGTCGTACTGGACTCGTAATGCTCACTGGAACTCTGGTGCGTGGAGCAGGAACTGGTCGTACTGGACTCGGGACGTGCACTCTGGTGCGGGGAGCAGGGAACAGGCCGAACTGGGCTCGTGACGCGCACTCTGGTGCGGGGAGCGGGAACAGGCCGAACTGGGCTCGGGACGCGCACTTTGGTGCGGGGAGCGGGAACAGGCCGAACTGGGCTCGGGACGCCCACTCTGGTGCGGGGAGCGGGAACAGGCCGAACTGGGCTCGGGACGCCCACTCTGGTGCGGGGAGCGGGAACAGGCCGAACTGGGTTCGTGACGCGCACTCTGGTGCGGGGAGCGGGAACAGACCGAACTGGGCTCGTGACGCGCACTCTGGTGCGGGAACAGGCCGAACTGGGCTCGTGACGCACACTCTGGTGCGGGGAGCAGGAAGAGGACGTGCTGGACTCTCTAAGCGCACGGGGAGCTTGGTGCGCGGAGCCGGAACAGGACGTGCTGGACTCTCTAAGCGCACGGGGAGCCTGGTGCGCGGAGCCGGAACAGGACGTGCTGGACTCTCTAAGCGCACGGGGAGCCTGGTGCGCGGAGCCGGAACAGGACGTGGCGACCTCTGAAGGCGCACTGGGGGCCTGATGCGTGGAGCAGGGACAGGACGTGTTGTTGACTCCACAACACGAACTGGGATCTTGGAACTCGGAACAGGGACTGGACGTGTTGACTCCGCAACACGAACTGGGATCTGATGCGGAGAGCAGGCACCACTCTTCCAGATAGCACACTGACCTTGACCTGACCGATGAGTGGAGCTGGAATCTCTCGGACTGGGCTGTGGATTCGCACCGGAGATTCTGCCCGTAGGACCGCAGGATATCTGGGTCCCAAAAGGCGCACTGGAGACCTGGCGCGCAGAGCTGGCACCACTCCTCCAGGTAGCACACAGACTTTGGCCTGACCGATGAGTGGCGCTGGGCTTTCTCGCACTGGGCTGTGGACACGTACCAGAGACACTGCACGCAGAGCCGGTGCAGGATATCCAGGTCCCAGGAGGCGCACTGGAGATCTGGCGCGCAGAGCTGGCACCACTCTTCCTGGCTGTACACTCAGTCTAGCCCGACTGATGATTGGCGCTGGAATCTTTCGTACCGGCCTCTGGATCCGCACAGGAGAGACCGTGCGCAAAACTGCATAGCAGGGTGACCTCTCCGTGCACAAACACGAGGAGTTGGCTCAGGAGTCCCTCCTGAACCGGACAACCTCCTCGTGTGCCCCCCCAAAAAGTTTTTTGGGGCTGTCTTTCGGGCCTCCGTGCCCGGCAAGGTCTGACGAACTTGCCTCGTACGGGATCCCATGCTCCATTCAGGTCCTCACACCTGCGCCGCTCAGCCGCCGCTGCTTCCAGTTCCTCTCTTGGAGGGCAATACTCTCCGGGCTGGTCCCAATCTCCCCCATTAAACAGCTCCTCCTCCCAAGGCCTGAACTCCCGGGTCTCTCGCTGCTTGGTCTTCTTTTGGTGGGTTATTCTGTCATGATTATCTTCCCTCGGGAATGACCAAAGCGCAGCGACATCACCAGAATACATGTTTATTCACAAAACGGGACGAGACGGAACAAAACAATAAACGGAGAACAAGACGTGAACCCTAATGCTAAATCCTAAACTGGACACAGAGAACTAAACCTAAACATGACTAGCGAAACCTAACTAAACAGGAAAGGCTGAACCTAACTAAACAGGAAAGGCTGAACCTAACTAAACACGAAGGGCAGAACCTAACTAAACACGAATGACAAGAACCTGACTGAACACGATAAGCATAACATAAACAATAACCCACGAAACTAAAGTGCAACCCCCAAACATATATATGGTTCCCAATTAGAGGTAACGAGACTCAGCTGCCTCTAATTGGGAACCATTATCCCAACATAGAAATAGACACCATAGAACACACAAACCCTACACCAAAACGAAACCAAAACGCTCCAGCCTGTCATCTCAGGCCTGGGCGTTACAGTTATACCACGGCTGTCAACCAATCAGCATTCAGGGCTCGAACCACCAAGTTTATAGTACTTGTTAGATATTACTGCACTGTCGGCACTATAAACACAAGCATTTCGCTACACCCGCAATAACATCTGCTAAACACGTGTATGTGACCAATAAAATGTGCTTTGATCTGATTTATACGACAACAAAAAATACAAGATATCCTTTAATCTGGGCTACGTGGGGCAGAATGTGGCCAATGGCAGAGTCACGTGATGACGGTCCCCAAGCTCAAAGCCAAACTGGGGGAACTCTACGGGAACCCAGACGCTGTGAATCTGCTTAACTTTAACAACAACATCGGCCAATACAACAGATCTACGAAATACATCCAGGGGCTGGAGTCAAAGATAAGCCCCAAACCCAGCCAGAACCTTTTACCAGACCCCCACTAGCATGACAGTGAGGGCAGATCTAAGTATGTGCATTGACCCATAAGCAAAACACTGTAATGGAAGTATGAAATGATTGCTTTGTTTTAATAAATATTTGTCTTAACTATTGCCTCAACCATTTCAATGTTTTGCTGAGGTCATTCTTCTATCATATCAATGACGTTTGGGTTCCTTATTTTACCAGCAGGGGCCCCCACAGGGCTGAGGTTCTCCACTGGATAACAGCACAGAAAAACATGATAGATTAATAGCAGATGTAGTTTCATTTCTACACGCTAGGGAGAGAAGACACCATAAAAAATCCTAGTAGGATATGTGCCATTTAATAGTGTCTATAACCAGTTGTCCATCTAAACATTTTAGGCGAGTAAAGTACGTTGGATAAAAAACTCGGTAAACTTTCCAAATGTCGACAAAACAAAATGGATGGATTATTTTTGTGTTGGTAAAATTAATTATGTGAGACATGTCGGTGGAAACGGTTTTATACGCACATATTGATATAATAACAATCATATCGAAGTAATCTTGGAGTCACGCGATGACGTGATCCTCCCACTACAACTCTGGGAAAGCATGCAGTTTATGAGGCTACAGATTAAATAAATCATGATAGTTACAGGGTAGTGAAAGTGCAAGGTGATGAGCTTGATGCTCCTTTCCAATAAATATTGAGGGTGTCATTCTGGTGACATGATGATTGATGCTTGGCTTCCGTTTGACAAATAAAAAATATTCTCACTCTTTTGTCCATAATAATCTCATAATTTAGGCTATAGGCCTACCTGCACGGTAGGGTATCTATTGCAAGCTGTTGGCTAGAGCGCACGTGGCAATAACAGAGTGGGCACATTCGCTATATAACGCAACATTTCTTGTGATAAAACCATCAGTAGAGTTGACAATGCGATGGAAACCCATTCAACTAGTATTTCTTATTTGGTACATGGGAATTTAACACCAAAAGTTGTTTTATGTGCACTACGTCATCACGCACAGCCTTTTATCTGCAACAAGTCAATTTTATGGAAACATAAAAAATGAGCATATTGGGAAAATGAGCATATTGTTTTAAAGAAGATTTTAAAATATTTGCATGAAAATCTGTCACCAATTGGATGGAAACCTAGCTTATCAGAGGCCTTCTAACAGAGGCTTTCTTTTAGAGTCATTTTAAATTAGCTGTATTTGTAAACATATATGAGAGCAGGTTGGTGTGTGTGTGCTGAGGAGCAGTGACCATGCTCATGTACACCTGACTGCAGAGCATCTCTCCCTTCCCGGTCCCATCAACTCACCAATCACAGCTCAGCGCTACCCAGGGACAACAGTGTGGCTGCACATGTGACAGCCGTGTGTGATTAAAATAATAGGAAGCTGTAAAAATGACGTGTCTGCTGGCTTTTACTTTGTGTCGGTCTATTATGTGCTTCTACTTGTATCTTCTCTTCTCCTATTGGACAATATTGAAACAGCCTGAGATGGTTGTTAAACTCAACAGCTTTGATTTAAATGTACACCAGTTCTTTAATTGCACCAGGATCTTTGTCCTAAACTATATAGACTGGACTATAAAGTGCTAACATTATGATTATAACTATCTACCAGGATATTTTAGCCAAAAACCTGGTTACATCTGCCAGGAGGCAGAAACTTCCCCACAAGTGCATCTTCCAGCAAGACAATAACCCCAAGCACACATCAAAATCCACAAAGAAATTATTGACCACAACATCAACATTTTGCAGTGGCCATCTCAGTCTCTAGACATGAACCCCATTGAAAACCTGTAGTTTGAATTAAAGGGGGCAGTCCATAAGCGCAGTAGAAGGATATCTAGGATCTGGAAAGATACTGTATGGGAGGAATGGTCTAAGATCCTTCCCAATGTGTTCTCCAATCTCTTCAAACCCCCATCTTTTTGGGAGAATAACAATATTCCTTGTTAAACAAAATCTATTTCTCTAAGCAATTGTAGTACTATATAATAATATAATTTCCCCAAAAAGTTTTGCAATATAATTTAGCTCAGTATTTGTATTATTTACATTATTGTATTATTCTTGTGCTTCTGCATCCAAATGACCTCCAGATAAATATAAAACATAGCCTTTGGAGCTCACTGATTGTTGAGGGACCACCACGGTATCTGTGTGTGTGTGTGTGTATTTGTGTGTGTGTGTTTATTTATGTATGTCAGAAGCCGAGAGAACATCCATAGCAGTGTGTCTCTCCTTATGACCAGCCGGGCCAGACAAGCAGGTAGACTGCAGCAACTCTCCCCATTAGAGTTGTTGTGTTTGTGGCAGAACTTGATCCCAGAATATAAATTTCACCTCAAACTGCACTGTACTCACTCATGACGAACAAAGCAGATAAAATACTTTATTAATACGCTTATATAATGTATGTCAACATTTATAGACAAAATATGTACATCAAACATCTTTCTGGTAGGTCCCAAAATATCAAAGTACCTCTTTCTATAGAAAACTAATCTTCTGTTAAAACATATACATTCACTTCTCGCCAACTCCCAAATACATTTAATAAACATCTGATGTTTTCTTTTATCAGTGTTTCACAAGTAAAAGGCAACAGCATGAACAAACTCCAGGTTTGACTTGGGCAGAAACAGATTGCAGATCAGGGTCAGCACAGGGCTACAGTATGTACATGATTTCGGAGTTATTATGCGGTAAAACAACTGCCCAACCTTTCTCTCTGGTTCGAGCACTAGGACACGTATCAAAAATAGAGATGTACAAGAAGTATAAACAATAATTACAGAGCCCCTCTAAACTGTCAGTGAATTCCCAACTTGACATGGTCACATGATGACCTCACTGCTTCCATACAGTAGGGAAATTATTTCACTCAGGATGTTTGTTGTTGTCATAGGGAATGGGGCAAAGCGCATTGTCAGTGATGGCAATGGTGACCTAAGGTAAATAGACAGCAACCTTTGGGTGAATGGTGACTGTTGACATTTGGTCTGACATGGTTTACAAGGATGGTGTGTGTTCAGCTGAGCCCTGTCAGTCCACAGCATGTAGAAACCTCAACAGCAGCAGCATCTACGGGATTGCCACTTTTTTACATTTATACATTCAACCGTGTGTGTGTGTGTGTGAGTGTGAGTGTGAGTGTGAGTGTGTGTGTGAGTGTGTGTGTGTGTGTATCCAGATCAGTGGGGTCAATGTTGCACTCAGCAATCTGGTGGGGGTATAAAGTCAAACATTCAGAGAGGGTTGAGGGTTAAGTAACAGGTTGAGTTGTCTTCCATCCACACATTCCCTCTTTCTTTTCTTCTTTTTTTCTGTTCGCAGCTGTGGATTATGCATCACCGGTCCGGGACCAGACCTTCTGCATGCTCTCTGTCTGTCTCCCTTCTGTCTTCTGACTTCTGGGATGAGGGACGAGGGGAGAGGGGTGGTGTGGGTGATCTGACTGTCCGGTCATGTTCTCCTCCATGTACCCTCTAGGCATAGCAGTCTATGTTCAATAACACTTTTCTGTGTAAGTGTTCAGTGGTCTCTCAGTCTTTGGTTTCCAGGTTCATGGGAAGTACCTGCTTTAACACTTGGAGGAAGGCTGGGGAGTCCATGGGGCTTTGGGCCACGGTGGGGGGAGAGGGAGATCGCCCTCTGGGGGACATCATGATTGAGGGAGATGGAGCATGCCTGTCACTAGGCATGCCCTGCGCGGAGCCCCCCAGGCCAGGATAGATCATGGGCATGGCCCCTGAGTACCAGCACTTTTCCAGCATGGGCAGATAGGCGGCGGCAGAGGGGGGGATGAGGTAGAAGGGCATGCAGAGGGGATGAGGTTGGGCCTGGTGAGGGGAGTAGGCGCTCATGTAGCTGCCGTGGCCACTGGAGGAGGATGAGGATGACTCTCCGCCTGAGAGAGACTCGTCCTCGGATGACTCGACCCGGTTGCGTTTGTGGCACGGCTCATCTTCCTGCTTAATGCCCAATGACGCCCTCTTTTCGCCCAGCGCCCTCTTCAGCTGTCTCTCCTGGCCGTAGTACCCTGCATGCGACGCCAGATGCTCAACCTGCTCGCCACCGTAGCCGCTGTCTGTGTCTGTATCGCTGCCGCTCTGCTCGCCGCCCGCATGGGCATACCTCCGCTGGATGACGGGAACACAGTTCTTCCCGTGGCCTTCATTGGGCTTGGGGGGCTGGCCTGCAGGCTTCTCCCTGTGAGCCTGATGGTGTTGGTAGTGGCTGGTGGTCTCTTCAGGCCGGGGTTTGAAGGGGCTACGGGGAGGACCCTGGAGGACCTCAGCAGCCAACTTGTGCAGGTGGTTGACCATGTGGGAGGGTGTAAGGTCACCGTGACCCTCCTGGTTGACCAGGTACTGCAGCACCTCCTTGGCACAGACATGGAAGCCTGAGCGGAAGATCTCCTCACTGTTCTCCTGGCTAGGAGAGGACTGTTCTGTAGACAGGAATGAACAACACAACAAGCGCTGTCAAACACAGATCTACCACAATGCATTATTATGGAAACTACCAAAATACTTTCATCATATTTGGGGACATTCTCGTAAGTAATATATCTTATTATGGGTATAAATTCCCCTTCTACGCAACCACATCCAAACTAAATTTAGCAGTTATTCTGACTCAGTTCCTTATTCTATTATTATGTTATTATAATGCAGTAGATGAGCAATGCACTGTGCTGAATTTGAGAATTAGTCAGGATGTGGTCTGCATCCAAATTGAAACTAGCCAAGGCAAGAGACCACAAGCTATATTTAAATTCACTGATTTGTATGCGCTTCTGCATAATCATCTTATTGTGTGTGTGTGTGTGTGTGTGTGTGTGTGTGTGTGTGTGTGTGTGTGTGTGTGTGTGTGTGTGTGTGTGTGTGTGTGTGTGTGTGTGTGTGTGTTGTGTGTTTGCTCACCGATTTGCATGCCATTCTGCAGACTGAGGATTTTCTGCTGCTGGTTTTCCAGTAGAGTGGTTAGAGCTTTCACATGCTTGAGCGTGAGCTCCAAAACCACAGCCTTCTCCAGATGGCCAAGAGTCTATGGGAAGAACACACACTACTTTCAGCACAGGCTCATCTCTTATGAAACACTAACACACACACATGCACACATACTTGCTCAACAACAGCAACAAACAAAAGCAATAACTAAGTAGATCTACTCAAATACATAAGTGTAATGTGTAATATTATTCTTTAATCATTAAAAAAACTAATCTGAGGAAGTGTGTTTCAATTTTAGTTAACATCTCAAAGATGCCATTTGTTTGAGTATTCACATTCAGTCATTTAAAATTCCTTTACAGATCTCACCTGTTAGTCAGGCTGTCACCATAACCTGAAGTACCACCAAGCAACCACTTGATCGCGCCTTAGCCAACATCTAGAAGCAGAGAACTGTAGCCTAGTAATGTGCTACTTCAAGATAATAGGAACTTACTGTAAGTTTCAGGTGCTCGGGCAATAAATCTTTCAACTGAGCGATGCATTCGTTTATCCTGTCACGCCTTTTCTTCTCGATAAGTCGATGAGGCAGTTTGTAGGTTTCCTAAAGGCAGGAGTGATATTGAGGTTATATAACAACCTCAGCAGTTTGACAAGCAGCACTGTGAACAGTAACATGGACTCCAAAGATTACATCATATGGGAAAATAGGTCACCACATGATCTGAATGATCAGGCCAACTAATTGATCTAAATAAAACAGTTTCAATAACATTGTATTTAATAATAATATTCTTATATTGTAATCCTATTTACAAACAGTTAATTAAGTGAATTAACACCAATATTGTTTCCATAAAAAAAATATGTAAAATATCAACCAACCTTGCTATCATCTCCTCGTTTCATTCCCCGACGGGATTTGTATACATACATAGGGAAATCCATCCTAAAGAACCAGAAGACAGCCAATGAGATGTGGGTTTGGTGAGGTTGCGCACTCTATTTCAGGAGACGCGAATGCATGCCACTATGAAGAGGGCAAGCATGGCATACGGCACAAGAATCATCAGCAACTTACCCTTGCATGTCAGACAGCTCAGCCTGCTGGTGCTTGGGGGTGGGTTGCGCACTTGGAATCCTTTCCATTTCCATTCTCTTTAAGCTACTCCAAATGACGCAGGAAATGGCAAGCTTGTTTTTCCAATGTTTTCACTCAAGAATGCATATGAAATTGAATTAAAGTAAATAGTTCCACCAATTTGTAGAGATAAGTAATCTCTTTTATATTTGCATTGTTGTTGTTATGATTATTTATCGCTTAATGGGAGCAGTGTACCGGAGATCTCCACGTAGTCAGTCAAGAGGGAGTCCCGCAGATGCGCAAGTCTTGGTTGAGCGTTGGGAAAGTGGGGGAGGACAGAGCTACGTGTTAAATAAACCCCTGACTCTCGCTCGCAATGACCTACCTCCGTCACATGAGTCTCACGTTTTGGACGGCGCTGTCTTCTCGGACTGCCCATTTTCTACTGATAATGAGGATCTGGGGGCGGACGTCGGTGCCACGTCACACCGGAGGGCTGAATTCCGCGTCCAGTGTACCTGGTTAAAATAGCCAGGCTAGTAGCTACAACACAACACAGAGCTACGCATCTCTCTAGTAATGCTCAGCAGGTTCCACTACTGACAAGACATCATGGCAATAATATTGATATGGGAATAACTTTGCAAAAATTGGGGAGTTTAAACGTGATAATATCATATCCCAATCCGTTTATTTAGGATATATCGTCTATGGGACTCATCCACCTGTTGCTTCATACACAACACAATTTAGCCATAACTTTATTATAATAATTCAATTCACGCATAATCATGTAATTCACAAATACAATGCATTATTAAATGATCATACTCCACCTTTTACCTCTTCACTGTGATAAGTTAATATACCTACGGCATAGGGTTTTATAATAGGGTGCTTGCCATTTACCTTGTGTGTAGCACAATGTCTTAACATTGTGCTATCCTTAAAAATAGTAATGTAAGGCTATATTAAGTTATTTCACCATATAAAGAAACGCATTGGCTGAAAAAATTAATTGAAAATGCAATCCTATCATTGAAAGAGAATATGCATAAAAACGGAGTAAAAGTGCATTTGATGCCACAATGTCAAATGTTGGAAATGTAGGCTAGCCCTATTATTAATGGTTAACTTGGAATGAATCAATAGATTCATAGGCCCACAATTTAACATTATAATTCAATGTAATAGTCTACATATTTTTTGTAAATTATAAATTATCCTTTAAGCATGCAGTATAATTGATAACCTCTGATATTTTTTATTTATTTTTTTTGCATTAGGAGGACCCGGTTGAAAAAAAGTGTACATGCTTGAGACATTTATTTTTATAAGAGATCTCATTGCTTAGAGACAACCAGACTAATTGCTTTGGTTTCAACAAGTGTGAAGGGCCATAATGTTATTTCGCGCCATAAAAACCATCTGCTAGTTCAGACTGGAAATGTGTCTGAAGACGGGCTGCTTTGTTATCATGTGTGCCACACCCGTTGTCAAATTGATCTCATGGCCTCACCCGCCCCTGTGCACTGAGGGCACATCCAGCACATGGCTACCATTTACAACTAATTTGCTGTAGGCTACTCCACAATCAGCGTATTACCTAGCTGGCTAAAAACAGCAAGCAAGCTAGCCTTTTAGCTTCCCACATCTCTCCCATGTGAAAGATTCAGATTTATAATTAAATAATGTGCCCGAGCAAATATTATTTACTTGTCAGCAGTTTATAAAGGCCTAGTACTCGAGAAGAGTCCGTGCTCGAGACCACATATGGTCAGTGTTGCCATGTTTGCAGTTTTCCTGACAAATTTGGCTACTTTGAAAACGATGTTGAGGGTGAAAATGTATTGGCCGCTGCTTGTGAGGTTTTGGGCTATTTCTAAGTTGCACCGTGGCCGCCATGGCATTTTCTCTTAAAACATATGTATTTCACTGTGACCTGCTACTGACTGTCAGGCAGGGACGCATGCTGTTGCTGAGTGAGTGACTGGTGGGGAGGGCCAGAGGTGTTTGTGTGTGTGTGTTGAGAGAGCGCTACAGTTATTGACTGAGTCACATGAGCGAGAGGAGCCAGAGAGATATCTATTGGGTGAAATACCACAGTGTGCAATCTCAGCAGCAAGATTTGTGACCTGTTGCCACAAGAAAAGGGCAACCAGTGAAGAACAAACACCATTGTAAATATAACCTTTATGTTTATTTATTTTCCCTTTTGTACGCACCTATTTGAACATCATTACAACACTGTAGATTTTAAATGTCTTTATTCTTTTGGAACTTTTGTAAGTGTAATGTACATTTTTTATTGTTTATTTCACAATTAAGAAAATGTATGTAACCTTTATTGAACTAGGCAAGTCAGTTAAGAACAAATTCTTATTTACAATGACGGCCTACCCCGGATGATGCTGGGCACCATCCTATTGTGCACCATCCTATAGGACACCCAATCACAGCCGGATGTGATACAGCCTGGATTCAAACCAGGGACTGTAATGACGCCTCTTGCGCTGAGATGCAGTGCCGTAGACCACTGCGCCACTTGGGAGCCAAGTGTTTATTATCTATTTCACTTGCTTTGGCAATGTAAACAAATGTTTCCCATGCCAATAAAGACGCTTAAATTGAATTGAGAGAGAACAGCACACATGCACGTTGTGACAACTTTTTACTAGTTGTAGGTAGGCTATTTAGATTGTCATTATGGAGAAACCTATTTCCAACCCTTTTTCCATAAAACATAATACTAATAATACACTAGAACTAAATAAATAATGGAGACAAAGCACTGGAAAACGACTTTTGGCACACTAGTGAGCATTATATAAATTCACTCGGAGGTGGTTTAAACTGCATTCAAATGTTGACTGCTTAAAGAAAATGGTATCAAGCAAATGGCTTTATGCATGGTCAGTTCTTGGGTCTCGGGGTTAGCCCGAGAGGAAATTTGAAATGGAAGTTATGGAACTCCCTCGCGTTATCTCGGCTCAGGAAAAGACCCAGATGAAGACAGTTAGAATAACGGACATTTATTATATAAACAGGGGGCAGGCAAAGGACAGGTCAAAGGCAGGCAGGGGTCGGTAGTCCAGGGCAGAGTCCGTTAGGTACAGAGCGGCAGGCAGGCTCAGGATCGGGGGCAGGCAGAGGTCCGTAATCCAGGGCAGTGGCAAAAGGTACAGAAAGGCAGGCAGGCTCAGGGTCAGGGCAGGCAGAATGATCAAAACTGGGAAAACGAGAAAACAGACTCAAGGAAACAGAAGTACGAAAAACACGCTGGTAGGCTTCACGAGACAAGATGAACTGGCAACAGACGAACATAAAACAGGGGACAATGGGGAAGATGGGCGACACCTGGAGAGGGGTGGAGACAAGCACAAAGACAAGTGAAACATATCAGGGTGTGACACGCGTGGTTGATTTCATGTGGAACAATATCACTGGAGTCATTGCAAATTAATTTGTGGCACTTGTGTAGCCTACCTAGACCTGGCAAACCAATTTAATAAATAGCCTATTACTTCAGTTTGTTGTTGTAGCCTTGTGTTATTATGAACAACATTAGATTGACGATAACAATAGTCAGATTAGGCTACAGGTAAAAACTATTTATAAAAAAAATACAACTGGTTGTTGTTGACAAGCATATTCAGTTCATATTATTAATATTGAATTCAGTGATTTAAATTATGACACCATCCTCAGTAGCCTATTCCAGCAGGCTATTGGGAAACACAAGCACTTCTTATTGTGAAATAGCCTCGCTATTCATGAATAAATTAGTCTGCTAATTTGAACTACAGGCTACTGTAGATGATCTGAAATTAGATGTAGGCCTGTCAGGGGCTATAGGCTACCTGCCTTTAGCCAAGCAAACTATGGAAAAATGTAATTACAATCATAAACCCAGATTTTAGTCTGTAGACTATGTCTATTGAAATGACAAGTCAATCTCGCAAATGGGCCATTTATACGGTTTGTAGTCTTAACATATGGCACATAATAATGGCACAATTGCTAGAAAATAGCCTAACATTAGTTTGTTTATGTTCATCCAAGTGTTTCTTGCTCAGAGATTTTGAGATCCTTTGTCCAACTTTCATCACTCAAACTCTCCTGTGGGATTTATGTATAGTTATGCACATGCACAAAAATGATATATTTAGATGTATAAACCTTGTTCGAGCCCTTAATGCTGATTGTCTGAAAGACATGGTATATCAGACCATATACCACGGGTATGAAAAAATAATACTTTTTACTGTTCTAATTACAGTGGTAACCAGTTTAAATAGCAATAAGGCACGCTGGGTGTTTGTGGTATATTGCCAATATACCACGGCTAACGGCTGTATCCAGGCACTCCACGTTGCGTCGTGCTTAAAAACAGCCCTTAGCTGTGGTATATTGGTCATATACCATACATACCCCTTGTGCCTTATGACAAGTGGAGGCTGCTGAGGGCAGGATGGCTCATAATAATGTCTGGAATGGAGTCAATGGAATGGTATCAAACACATGGAAACCACGTCTTTTATGTGTTTGATACCATTCCATTGACTTCATTCCAGACATTACTATGAGACGTCCTCCCCTCAGCAGCTTCCACTTCTTATGACATAATAAAGTAATTTGAATATGTGGCAAGAGAAAATATAATTTGCCCTTACTAATTTCGCCATATCATTTTCCATCAGTGGCGATTTAACTCGTTTGACTGCTATGATTAAGCAATGTCATAGCTTGCAATAATTATTATTTTGAGGAAATCCGAATTTTGCTTCTAATGTCATTACAAGTTACTATGATATTCCTTCTTAATAGGCTTGATAACGTTATGGAAAAAGGGTTTATTTTATAGATATAGCAACTCCTCTCTTGCTGTAAGCCAAAAAAGAGGGGTTGTTTTCAGTCCTTTTGGGCGGATTTAGAGTGGTTATTGGGCTAGAAATTTTAGCTTGACCTGGCAACCATGGTCTTGGTCTTGTCACAATGTCTTGTACATTTTTACTCGGTCTTGAAGACTCGAGCTGTGCTCGAATACTCATACTAACCGCATTAACCTTACTATTTGTGATGTGAATTGAGTATATAGTATACTTATTTGTCATAGTATGGATATAGTTAGTATGCCAAAAGTTCCCGGATGTCGTACTAAATTCAGATTTCAGATTTGAAGAAAATGGCGGAAAATATGCAGCCGAAGTCCAATGAGAGCAAATACAAATTCATTGAACTAACTACTGACAAATGTTAAGAAAATGTTGGGCAATGTAATAAAGTAATGACTTTTCAAATAAGTTATGTTATACGTTATATGTTGGCTGACAATTTGTTAGCTACACTATACTTACGAACCGCATAGCATTACAGCAGTATGTACCGGTATGTTAGCTAGTTACCTAAGGTTAGTTGGATACAAATACATCGAACTTGCCAGGCAGTATATTAACTATCTGCTATCTAACTAAGCAACGTTTATTGGCCAGAGCGTCCAGTGTGCGCTCTGAAAGCTTTGAGAGCGAATCACTCGGAATTTACAATCTGACAACGGCACTGCAGACTGAATTTACGAACACACTCAAAATCGTATAATGTTTAGCTAGTAAGAGGTTGCGTAGCAGCAGCACGAACTTCCGGTAGACAGGCAAAGCTCTAGTACGCTCAACTGAAACGATACAGTTCGTTTAAAGTATACTAAAATGAACTAATAGTATATACTCATTAAGTATGTAGTATACAGTATGTTAGTATATTAGTATGAGTATTCAAACAAAGCCTCAGTCTCGGTCATTTCTTCCCGAGATAGCCGAGACCAGCGGAGTAAAAACATAATTATCAGCTCTCATTCAGTCAGAGCATAAAACCGTTTTACCAGGCCAAATATCCACAATCTTTCATGATACATTAATATCTTATCGCCTATCAAAACCGGGGTGGGCTTCCTACCTTACTCATAACATTACTGTCCTTTACTTTAATTGAAAAATATCCTCAAACTTTGTTGGGCTAAGGGACGGGTTAATGCAGGAGGGATGGATTAATGAAGGGGCTTACAGGGGCTGAAGCCAGAAAATATATATTTAAATATATATATATATTTAATTTATTTATTAAGGAAATATGTACTGTAGGCCATATATTATATATGTAGTATATATTTTATATATTTTTTTATGCAACCGCCAACCACAGGAAGACTCAAGAGCCCACTCAATGAGTGTAGACAGCCTCCTGCTGCTGCTCTGCTAATATCAGATGGGGGGAGGAAAGGAGGTATGGGGCCTATGTGGGTAACTGGGGGGCCCTGCCTTGATTGGGTAACTGATTAATAAAAATATACAAATAAACTTCATAATAAATGTGACTGTTCAATTGTGTCAGTCAGGGTCTGGGCCCAAGTCCGTAGAGGCAAAACAATTGAAATAACTATTACGTAATTTGTTTAATTATAATAATTTTGTATCTAACCACAGGAGCCCACTCTCAATGTTCAAAATACACCAGAGAGCAAAATTTATCCACAGAGGATCAATAGTTTATAAAAATAACCGTGGATTAGGTTTTATCACAAGCACATACAGGTATCTACCAAAATTAAAGAAACACCAACATAAAGTGTCTTACAAAGGGTGTTTCAGAACAGCTTCAATGCGCCTTGGCATAGATTCTACAAGTGGACCTTAACGATGCCAGGAAAATGCACCCCACCCCCACCATAACATATACTTTGTATACCTTGTTTTCTCAAGTGTTTCCTTTATTTTGGCAGTTACCAGTATGCCTACAGTTAGTTTGGGCAGTATGTGTGCCAAATATAGGGTACAGCTTGTTGCGTTGTGGCCATAGACATAATCCTGTCGTGACTTTACTTTCATTAATAAACCAATTAGGCACATTTGGGCAGTCTTGACACAACATTTTGAACAGTTATGCAATGGTTCTTTGGATCGGTCTAAAACATTGCACATACACTGCTGCCATCTAGTGTCCAACATCTAAATAGCTTCTGTGCTGGAATAATACGTTATGGCCTTTTCTTGCATTTCAAAATGCAAAATGTTTTTTCTTTGCATGATCTTTTATCAGATCTAATGTGTTATATTCTCCTACATTAATTTCACATTTCCTCAACCTTCAAAGTGTTTCCTTTCAAATGGTATCACGAATATGCATATCCTTGCTTCAGGTTCTGAGCTACAGACAGTTAGATTTTAGGCGAAAATTGAAAAAAAGAGTTGGATCATTTTTAACCCTCAAAATACCAACATATATTACATACATGGATTACCAACTGGGGTTGTTTGACCCCAAGAAGAAACTTGGAAAAAGCTAAAATCGAAGCAGAATATAATTTAAATTATTATCAAAACATTAATAGACATGTGCATAATGTTATGAGTAATAAAGAAATAACCAAAACAAACTGTCATCTTAGTAAAATTACAGCTAATTTGTATATTACATAAAACAAAAATAAAAAAATCCCTTATTTAAAGTGGAGCTATTTTCCAAAGTACAATCTATATTAGTACCAAAAAACGAATTTAGCAATATTTGATTGTAGTATTATTTAGTTTTCAGAATGTTTAAGTAAATGTTCATTTGAACACATTAGTGGTGAAACAATCATAATTTAAAGGGGAAGTACACCAACATTTAAAATAGACTTAATTTTCCTGAAAGGGATTAAATTCACTTAATCTAATGACTATTATTTATCTAATCAACAAACTATGATTAAATGAATCATGTAACAATTAACTCATTAGGATTTGGAGCACCCAGAGAGCGGTTGTTTACTTATGATTCAGTACTACACAAATTGGTTTAATTATTTATTTACTAGCTAACTAAATGATAACACAGGGGGGAAAAAACACACTTAAACATTAGAAAAAGGTCCCTAACGGACTGACAATTTATGGTGGCTTGTTACAAAGGAGATGGAGTGAGAGAGAGAGCGAGAGAGAAAGAGACACTTATTGTTGGTACATTTTAGGAACTACTCTCACAGTAATCATGTACTTTGCACACGAACCGCCGCCCATTTGGAGGAAGAAATCATGACTGTATTTACATGTAAATGGCTTCGTTTGCCGTGTATCTCTGTCGGAACCAGGCCTTCTTAGGAAGGGTGTTGGGCCTTTCCGCGGCACGCTTGTAAGGCTCTGATTGTCCCGAAGCCACTCTTGCATTGTCTTGGCTGTGTGCTTAGGGTCATTGTCCTGTTGGAAGGTGAACCTTCGCCCCAGTCGGAGGTCCTGCCGCTCTGGAGCAGATTTTCATCAAGGAGCTCTCTGTACTTTGCTCCGTTCATCTTTGCCTTGATCCTGACTAGTTTCCCTGTCCATGCTACTGAAAAACATCCACACAGCATGATTCTGCCACCAACATCCGTAGGGAGGTTTCCTCCTGATGTGATGCTTGGCATTCAGGCCAAAGACTTCTTGGTTTCATTAGACCAGAGAATCTTGTCTTTAGGTGGCTTCCATCTGGCCTCAACCAAAAAAAGGCATGATTGGTGTAGTGCTGCAGAGATGGTTGTCCTTCTGAAAGATTCTTCCATCTCCACAGAGAAATTCTAGAGCTCTGTCAGAGTGATCATCGGGTTCTTGGTCACCTCCCTGACCAAGGCCCTTCTCCCCCGATTGCTCAGTTTGTCCGGGCAGCCAGCTCTAGGAAGTGCCTTGCTGCTTCCAAACTTCTTCCATTTAAGAATGATGGAGGTCACTGTGTTCTTGGGGACCTTCAATGCTGCAGAAATGTTTTTTGAGTGTCATAGCAAAGGGGTTGAATACCTATGTAAATAAGGTATTTGCAAACATTTCTTAAACCTGTTTTTGCTTTGTAATTATGTGTCAAACGGTGGGTGTAGCTGGTGTGAAGAAGTCAGGTGCAGGAGAGCAGAGATGAGTGGACTAAGCACTTTACTAGGCAGAATACATAACGCAACTGCGTTAAATAAAACAAATGCCCAAAACAAGTAAGGCAGTCCGAAGTACAATAAACCGCACAAATATCAGCCAACAAAAGGCATGGGTGAAACATATAACCCGGCGTAAACCGACATGCATCAAACAATTCCCCACACAGACATGGGGGGGAAAACAAGGGTTAAATACCCAACTGTAATGATGAAAATTAAAACCAGGTGTGTGTGAAAACAAGACAAAACAAATGGAAAATGAAAAGTGGATCGGCAATGGCTAGTAGACCGGTGACGTCGCCCGCTGAACGCTGCCTGAACAAGGAGAGGAACCGACTCGGCGGAAGTCATGACATTATGGGGTATTGTGTGTATATTGCTGAGGATTTTTATTTATCTAACCCATTTCAGAATAAGGCTGTAACGTAACAAAATGTGGAAAAAGTAAAGGGGTCTGAATACTTTCCAAAGGCACTGTATATATACTGAACAAAAATATAAACGCAACATGCAACAATTTCAAAGATTGTACTGAGTTACAGTTCATAAAAGAAAATCATTAGGCCCTAATCTATGGATTTCACATGACTGGGAATACTGATATGCATACGTTGGTCACAGATACCTTAAAAAAAAGGTAGGGGCGTGGATCAGAAAACCAGTAAATATCTGGTGTGATCTGTATTTGCCTCAAGTAGTGCCACACATCTCCTTCGTATAGACTTGATCAGGTTGATTGTGGCCTGTAGAATGTTGTTCCACTCCTCTTCAATGGATGTGTGAAGTTGCTGGATATTGTTGCACGCCGATCCAGAGAATTCCAAACATGCTCAATGGGTGAAATGTCTGCTTAGTTTGCAGGCAATCAAAGAACGGAGACATTTTCAGCTTCCAGGAATTGTGTACAGATCCTTGAGACATGGGGCTGTGCATTATATTATGCTGAAACATAAGGTGATGGCGAGGAATGGCACACCAATGGGCCTCAGGATCTCGTCACAGTATCTCTGTGTATTCAAATTGCTATCGATAAAATACAATTGTGTTCGTGGTCCGTAGCTTATGCCTGACCATATTATAACCCCACCGCCACCATGGGGCACTCTGTTCACAAAGTTGACATCAGCAAACCGCTTGCCCACACAACGCCATACACGTGGTCTGCGGTTGTGAAGCCGGTTGGACGTACTACCAAATAAAATAAAAAACAATGTTGGAGGCAGCTTGTGTTAGAGAAATTAACATTACATTCTCTGCCAACAGCTCTGGTTGATATTCCTGCAGTCAGCATACCAATTGCATGCTCCCTCAAAACTTGAGACGTCTGGTATTGTGTTGTGTGACAAAACTGCACATTTTACAGTGGCCTTTTATTGTACCCAGCACAAGGTGCACCTGTGTAATGATCATGATGTTTAATCAGCTTATTGATATGCCACACCTGTCAGGTGGATGGATTATCTTGGCAAAGGAAAAATGCCCGCTAACAGGGATGTAAACACATTTGTGCACAACATTTGAGAGAAATACGATTTTTGTGTGTATGGAACATTTCTGGGATCTTTTATTTTAGCTCACGAAACATGGAACCAACACTTTCCCTGTTGTTATATTTTTGTTCAGTTTATATTGCCTCCTGATATTGTACAATCTGTGTGCTGATTCAGTGGCCTGGGCTATTGTTTGTTTGAATTCAAGACCAGATTGATCTCAGTTTGTCAGTGTCAGAGTGGCCGCTCATTTCGATCATTTGTGTGGTATTACAAAAGATTCAGCTAATGTCTTCTGTCTTGTAAATTGCATGAAATGATTGGGCTATAAAAAAAAATAAGCCTCTGAGCCAATGATTTTTTCATCCGGCCCTGGTCGCACTCCTCAGAACTTCCTTAATTGTCTGGTAGGGAAGTGGGGGAAATAATCTGAAGTTGCATGCTCACTATTAGTTTGGTGGTTAATGATAATTGTTTGGAATAGTGATAATTGTGGCTTTCTATTTGCCCTCAGCATTCATTTTTTTAACCATTCTGACAGTCTAAAGCAGCTTTTTTAAAGTATGGGTCGCAGACATGTTAAAACAATTATATTAGGAACTCAGTTGGGGTCTTAATAAATTACTGTTGAAAGTAATTATATAACATATGCCATTTAGCAGACGCTTCCATCCAAAGCGACAGTGATATGTGCATACATTTTATGTATGAGTGGTCCACGGGAATCAAACCCACTACCCTGGTGTTACAAGCACCATGCTCCAACAACGGAGCTACAAAAGATCACAGATTTCATGTAGAATACACAAGGTGCAATTTAGACATTTGGTTGTGCGTCAGCAGTTTTTCTCCTGTTATGTCAGTCACTCAATAAGCCATGACAGCTAACAATTTTTAGATTGGTAAATTAGTCTAGCCAACTATCAAAACTTGTAGTTATCATGGACAAATACCGACCGGGCAAGCAGGACACGTGCACAGGGGCCCTGACCGCCGGGGGGCCCACATTGATTTTGTTAGTCACTCTCACTCAGATATCCTATTAACATGGCATAAGTCATGGCAACACGTGTAGAATTGCTGGAAATTTGCTTTAAAACGGCAAAGATCTCTCTCCACCCCATAGCAAAATGGGTAGAATTGTAGGAAATTAGCTTTAAAACTGCAATTTTCTCATCACTGCCCCATGGAAAAAATAGTAAATTGCATGAAATTTGAAAAAAAAGCAACAATTTCTCTTCACCCCATGGCAAAATGTGTAGACTTGCAGAGAACGTGCTTTAAAACTGCAGCATTTTCTCTCCCCATGGCAAAATGTGTAGAATTGCAGGAAATGTACTTCTCTCTGCACAGTTAAGAGAGGGGCCACTAAAATGTTTTGCCTGCCAACCAAATCTCACTTAGGACCTCCAAAAGGAAACACATCCTGAGCTTTGGTGCCAGTAAAACACAGAAATTCTAATTTGGGTCCCAGGCAGAAAAAGTTTATGAAGCCCTGGTCTATAGAATCCATATGTTCTTCAGAAATATGGACAAAGAAATACTAGACATTTTAAACTTTTATTATGGTGGCGCTTTGACACAATTACAATCATGGTCTTGAGTGGCTCCTGAGTGGTGCAGCGGTCTAAGGCACCCCATCTCAGTACTTGAGGCGTCACTACAGACACCCTGGTTCAAACACTGGCCATGTTTGGGAGTCCCATAGGGTGGTGTACAATTGGCCCAGCGTCTTCTGGGTTTGGCCGGTGTAGGCCGTCATTGTAAATAAGAATTTGTTCTTAACTGACTTGCCTAGTTAAAGTTTCTGGCCTTTGCATTGACTAGGTCTCGAACCCCTCACCCCCTCTCTGGTCTTGGTCTTGAATCTGTCTTTCTTTAGGTCGTCTCAAACACACCTCTTTCCAGTGTTACCTACAACTTTATCCCAGTTTAATACTCTGCTTGAGTGTATTCGCTCGCATATCAGTTAAAAATACAATCCCATCATTTTTCCTCATGAAGAAAAAATACATGGTTTTGGGCTGTTTTTAGGTAGTCAATCAGGTAGTTATTGCTTCTAAATAAAATATATTTTGGGGGGATTCTAATGAGCCTACTATTAGAGATAAGCATTATTTCTGTTACATGTATTTAAAATATATATTTTAGTGAATTACTTCTGAGTATTTTGTAATTTGAATTACACTGGGCTGAACTAAACTTCAATGTATTTAGTATTTTCAAAGTTATGTAATTTGTATTTTCTAAACACAAAATACTTTCCCATACCAATTTTTTGAGTGGTTTACATTTTGTGCCACCCTGCATTGGTATCAGAAGTCTGATAGCACGATGGTGTGATAAGAGTTGTTAAATGAACTCAATATAAATGTAACGTTTTTGATAAATGCTTTGAAGGAAAAGGCACTTGATACAATTGTGAAATGTTGTTGTCTCATGTAGCCATTTTAAGATTAATGCAATTGTAAATCGCTCTGGATAAAAGTGTCTGCTAAAGGACTAAAATGTAAATGTAAAAATGAACAATCACAAAACAAAGCATGCTGAGTATTATTCCGATGAGCGCCGCCCCAAAACAAGGGCAATAATAATACCCATTGTGCTTTGTAGTTCATTTTGGGATGTTCATTTTCACATACACTGTATACATTTACATGTTTGGTCATTTAGCAGACACTCTTATCCAGAGTGACTTGGTCAACTCAGGTAGATAAACAACAACATATCATAATCATAGCATTACTGAAAACCATTACTGAAAATGTTGCTGTTCGGGCTGGCTACTTGCAAAAGTATTTTTCTATTTATTTTGATACATTGATCTTTATGGTATTTTGTATCTGTATTTTGTCATTTTTGCCCATCCATGGCTACAATCTTGTTTAGTTTATTCTTTGAACTGTCGCTGAGATTATATTTAGTTATCAATGCAAAGTAGGCTGTTCATTTAATTCCAAGCTAAACCAAGACAACAATCTCTAAATTGAAGTGATTCAGACATTTTGGCACAGTGAATCACTACCCAAACATGGCACAACTGGTTTCAAGTGGCCAAGAGACATCATGTGAATCAGACAGGGGATATGTTTACATCAATGGATAGGTAGAGACTTCTGCTTTCTCCTCATATCTACATAATTTCTGAAAGATAAAAAATTATGCTGCACAAATGATGCCATTTGCCCTGGGTCCCTGCTCATCTGCATGAACGTGCCTTAGGCATGCTGTAAGGAGGCATGAGGACTGCAGATGTGGCCAGGGCAATAAATTGCAATGTCCGTACTGTGAGACGCCTACAGGGCTACAGGGAGACAGCTGATCATCCTCGCAATGGCAGACCACATGTAACAACACCTGCACAGGATCGGTACATCCGAACATCACACCTGCGGGACAGGTACAGGATGGCAACAACAACTGCCCAAGTTACACCAGGAACGCACAATCCCTCCATCAGTGCTCAGACTGTCCGCAATAGGTTGAGAGAGGCTGGATTGAGGGCTTGTAGGCCTGTTGTAAGGCAGGTCCTCACCAGAATTCACCGGCAACAATGTCGCCCATGAACACAAACCCACCGTCGCTGGAACAGACAGGACTGGCAAAAAGTGTTCTTTGCTGACGAGTCGTGGTTTTGTCTCACCAGGGGTGATGGTTGGATTTGCGTTTATCGTCAAGGAATGAGCGTTACACCGAGGCCTGTACTCTGGAGCGGGATCGATTTGGAGGTGGTGGGTCCGTCATGGTCTGTGGCGGTGTGTCACAGCATCATCGGACTGAGCTTGTTGTCATGGCAGGCAATCTCAACGCTGTGCGCTACAGGGAAGACATCCTCCTCCCTCATGTGGTACCCTTCCTGCAGGCTCATCCTGACATGACCCTCCAGCATGACAATGCCACCAGCCATACTGCTCGTTCTGTGCGTGATTTCCTGCAAGATAGGAATGTCAGTATTTTGCCATGGCCAGCGAAGAGCCCGGATCTCAATCCCATTGAGCACGTCTGGGACCTGTTGGATCGGAGGGTGAGGGCTAGGACCATTCCCCCCAGGAATGTCTGGGAACTTGCAGGTTGTCACGTCCTGGCCATAGATAGCCCTTTTGGCTGCTCTATGGTGGTTTTGGTCAGGACGTGATCAGGGGTGTTTTTTGTTCTATGTTATAATTTCTATGTTGGTTGGTTTGGGTTCCCAATTAGAGGCAGCTGTTAGTCGTTGTCTCTAATTGGGAATCCTATTTAGGTTGTTTAGTCCCCCACCTGTGTGTGGGATATTGTTTATGTTCATCGTGTTGGTTGCTGTGTTGCGCTACTCGTTGAGTCACGATCGTTGTGTTCTTCTTTTTGTTTCGGTGAGTTAAACCAAATAAATATGTTTTACTCAACCCGGCACGCTGCGCCTTGGTCCGTCCTTGAAGATCGTGACACAGGTCCCTTGGTGGAAGAGTGGGGTAACATCTCACAGCAAGAACTGGAAGATCTGGTGCAGTCCATGAGGAGGAGATGCACTGCAGTACTTAATGCAGCTGCTGGCTACACCAGATACTGTTACTTTTGATTTTGACCCCCTTTGTTCAGGGACATATTATTCCATTTCTGTTAGTCACATGTCTGTGGAACTTGTTCAGTTTATGTCTCAGTTGTTGAATCTTGTTATGCTCATACAAATATTTACACATGCTATGTTTGCTGAAAATAAACGCAGTTGACAGTGCGAGGACATTTCTATTTTTGCTGAGTTTATTTTTTTAAATCCCTTTGGAACAGTAATTGGTGACATGTTTTATGTCAAACCTAGATTTTCAAAACTCTTATTCCCTAACATTGATAATTGGGGGACCCCACGAAAATAAAAACCTGGACAATTCTGCCGTATCTTGGGCTCTGTAGTAGTCACATAGTTTTTACTTTTATCAGAATCTCACAGTTCTTATCTTTATAACAGTACTAAGCATGTGTTTGTAGCACAGGTTTCGTTCTGAAAATGTATATATTTTTTCATTCCGTTCCATCGTTTCCAACCAACAGCCTTTTTCTACAATTTATTAAATTGTTTATGTCCTCATCAATCTACACACAATACCCCATAATGACAAAGCAAAAACTTTTTTTAATAAAAAAAATATATAAAAAAAATGAAATGACATTTACATAAGTATTCAGACCCTTTACTCAGTACTTTCTTGAATCTTGTTTCTCATGGTCTGAGTGTCTTGCGGTGCTTTTTGGCAAACTCCAAGCGGGCTGTCATGTGCCTTTTACTGAGGAGTGGCTTCCGTCTGGCCACTCTACCATAAAGGCCTGATTGGTGGAGTGCTGCAGAGATGGTTGTCCTTCTGGGAGGTTCTCCCATCTCCACAGAGGAACTCCAGAGCTCTGTGAGAGCGACCATCAGGTTCTTGGTCACCTCCCTGGGCCCTTCTCCCCAGATTGCTTAGTTAGGCCGGGAGGCCAGCTCTAGGAAGAGTCTTGGTGGTTCCAAAGTCTTCCATTTAAGAATGATGGAGGCTGCTATGTTCTTGGGACCTTCAATGCTGCATAAATATTTTGGTACCCATCCTCAGATCTGTGCCTCTACGGACAATTCCTTCGACCTCATGGCTTGGTTTTTGCTCAGACATGCACTGTCAACTGTGGGTACTTATATAGACAGGTGTGTGCCTTTCCAAATAATGTCCAATCAATTGAATTTACCACAGGTGAACTCCAATCAAGTTGTAGAAACGTCTCAAGGATGATCAATGGAAACAGGGTGCACCTGAGCTCAATTTCAAATCTCATAGCAAAGGGTCTGAATACTTATGTTTTTTATATGCAATGCAAACATTTCTTAAACGTGTTTTCACTTTGTCATTATGGGGTATTGTGGTTAGATTTCGGAGGATTTTTTTTATTTAATAAATTTTAGAATATAGCTGTAATGTAACAAAATGTGGAAAAAGTCAACGGGTCTGAATACTTTCCAAAGGCACTGTAGCTTACACACGCAAAGATTTTCAGCTGGCAGACTGACACTGGAATACATTTCCAAGTGACAGAGTGAGGGCTTTGCATAGGCGCTTTGATCTGTTTTTTGGGGGGGACTGCAAAGCATATCCTTTTAAAATAACGGTTCTGTTCTGGAAAAGTGTAGATCACTTTAGTTCCCAGCTCTGATTCTGTGCTTTAATAAATATATTTACCTGTTTTCGTTTCAGGTCCCTGAACTGGTTCCAACCCCTGGTTTGTAGGACTTATAGTTTTAAAACCGAAATGTACTTTACGAGGGTAGTATACAATATTGTGCGTATTTTATAAAATGCCACCAGAGGGTGTCAGAGTTGAACAGGTTAACGTGCACCTGCCTGCTCCATGCTCTGGTGACTTCTGTCATTTACTCCGACGGCTGTCTATTAAATAGGCTTCTATCATAGAAGTCTGTACAGCCTTGGCTTGAAGAGGCTGTTGGCCTACATTGCACACCAAATTCATTGATTTATCTGAAAAATCTTGAAGAAAATCCCAAGCATGCAACATACCACTTAGTATCATTCGTTGAAATCTAAGGGTTTAAGTAATTCAATATTACCAACAACACGCACGTCACACCACGCATTCCGACCATTACTAAAATATTTAACATTTGGAATGCGGACAATTAATATGGAAAGCCCCCACAGACCTGAATCATTTAGACTGAATGGACCAATTATATACCGGCATAACCAAATAAAGCTAATTTAATCCTATTTCCCCACTATCCAGATTTGAGGGGAAAAAACAACATATTGTGACATTCATAGAGAAATAAAACAGGTCAGAAGGACAACATATAGGCTAGTTAACCCTATCAGAACCCCTTTATTGGCTAATGTTTTTGCCACACATAATAACCTACAATTAACTTCTTAAAAATAAAAGTTGGAGTTGGAACCAAATACGTTTTTTCAGAGCGATGCCATAGGCCAGGGGTTCTCAAACCTCTCCTTGGGGAGTCCCAGCCATTCCATGTATTTTAACTATTCCACAGCTAGCACACCTGATTCAAATTGTCAACTTATCATCAAGCCCTTGACTAGGTGAATCAGGTGAGTTAGTTCAGGGCTACAACAAAATTGTGAAACGTCTGGGGGTCCCCGAGGAGAGGTTAGAGAAGCACTGTTCTGGCACTCCAGAACTGGAATTGAATAGCCCTGCTATAGGGTGTTGAGACTTATTTGCCCCCCCCCCCCCCCAAAAAGATAATTAAGCCAGTGTGTGTGTGTGTGTGTTTTGGGGGCTATAAAATCATAATTGTCATGCTCATCAATTTGTTAAATGTTTTAGAAGTTTATTTCCACAATTAATTCAAAGAAACTTGGCTATCAGTCACTTACTCAACATTAGGGGCAATGGCGCCTCTGTATAAAGTGAATGACCAGAAATAAGTCCACACTTTAAATGTTATATTTGAAATATTGATGTGTGACATATTTTATACACATGTATTGAGAATCTGTTCAAACAGCACTCCATTTCTTGATCAACTTTGTTTCACCATTATTCTCTGCAGTCTGTGTTGCCTATAGAATAAGAATGATTCATGATTCTTCATTCTATGGCACTGGCTTCAGGTCAGCCTTTGTAGTGTTTGCCTCTGTGATGAGTGAGTCAAACCACAAACTCATTCTCACCTGGTTACTGCTCGTAAATAACAGGAACTAGTCCTGTAGCCATAGGTGGATTAAATTAGGAGAGAATTACAACATATCACATGCTTTGGATTCACCTTCTGCTAACACTAGCATAACTGCACGCTATATGATGTAGTTTGATTGCTTGTGGTTGATTGTTCTGCAGACAAATGCAAAAATCTGCACACTGTAAAAATACCTTTTCAAACGAGGTGATCGAAAGGCTGGAGTGGGTCTTTATTGGACCTCTTGGCATCATCTACTAGCACTGTTACAGAACAGTTACTAGTAATGCTTTGCTGATGGCAGTCTGAATGGGGTAAGAGGACACTCACTTGACAACAGGTGCTGTGGTAAGAGAACACTTACCTAACGACTGGTCCAGGTGCCATGGCAATGGCACGTACCTGACTGACCTGAAGAACCATGTAACGTTATAATGGGGACAACCATTAATACCCCTTGAACTCTCCAGGTTGTTCCATACTAAGAAAAGGAGACACGGGTTGACTCCATCTGAACCTTTTTTCCCTCATCTTTATTAATGTATTGCTTATTTTAGGTATTTTTTATATTCCTGCTAAAGGGTATCTGCATTGTAGCTGTATATTAATTTGATCTTCTGCCGCTTAGTTTTATTTTCTCTGTATTGGGATTGTGATATCTGTCATTTTAAATCTGTGTTGTCCTGAAACTTTTGGAACTCGTTCAATAAAGCAACCTAAAAAACAGCAGGAGATAAGCTGCAGGACATTTCCTAATTAGTGTTAAAGTGAGAGAGCCTCCAGAAGAGACTTGTGGCATTCCCCTGCTTTCTGTGTGTCAGACGACTCATTCAGCTCTGGCTGCAGTGGGCAGCACCCTGCATGAATGGCACTACTCTAGTCATAAGTGGATAACCAGTTATGTGCATCACATGATACACATTTAACAGCACACATCAATCTAGCCCGTGTCCGTCGGTAATGCCTCATTCACTTCTAATTAGTGGGGAGGAATCACCTCCTATACAAGCTTCATCATGATGCCTCTATCTATGAAAAGCTAAAGAACTTGGAAGAACTAATCTCATACTAACATAAGCATTTTAGAGAACATACTATATAGAGGGGTTTTTCCATCCATGTGACCTGATGAAGACAAAAAATTCTGGGACCTAGTTATAGGCTATAGGGCTCAGAGCTTTCCCTGGTCAGGTGAAGTGTTCAGGAAAAACTCCTAACCTATAAAGTAAAAAGAGTAATGGACCAACTATTGATCCCTGGGGGACACCAATCATTAGATTCTGATACTGACTCTGTATAATACATGTCACAATTCTTCTCTCTGTGCTGTTACATTCCATACAGATAGACAGAGGGGAATTTTTTTCACACATCTTTATTAAATAGACTTTTAAAGAATGGAATGTACATTTTAGACAGCTTGTTTTATATAGTAGTATTAAAGGCTTAAATGAGACTTTGGTCAAACAGCACTCAAAATATTTTATATTAGTACTCTGCTTTCTTTACATGAACACTGCAATCAACCCAGGACACCTCTCTTCACGGAAGGCCCTTCACAAAACAAAGTGACAAGTAGATTTAAGAAACTAGTGATAATAACAAAAAATCAGCGCTGAATTGATAGTAATGTATGAAAATATAAGACTGTCAGAATGTCATTCAGTGCCAACATATCAAAACAAGGAGAAAAAAAACCATTCTCACTTAGGTGTTTAGTGAGCGCCCAATGTATGACATAAGCAATACCAACAATTTTACATGTGGTGCCATCTTCAGTGTGACTCCTTAGCTTTCCTCGTCAACTGCTATATGGGTGTACACCCCCCTCAAAGTGCTCAAGTACGTACCAGTGCTCACACACACAGTACAAACTGGCAAATACACTTCAGGAGCCTGAGGATAAGACATCACAAACACATGACCTCAAACAGATGCCTCATTCTTAAAGCTTCCAGATACCTTCAAATCTGAATATAAGAAAATATAAACATATATAGTATATATGCACACAAAGTCATATAAGGGTTTGAAAGCCAACACTCATGGCTTTAGCAAAATACCCATGCTGTGCAAATGGATTTGGGGTTGAGTGGTCTTTTGACAAACATATATAATTGTCTTATTTGTGGGACAACATTGGTCTAAATATATTGAGAAAAAAAAATCGTAAAGGTGATCACAACTTTATTCCGCCATTATTATATATAAAAAATAATAATAATTCCATCTCCCTCAGACATTATGTACAGATAAAACAAATGTGGTTGCATATTGTAAAGTATTCATATTGCACCTTGTACAAAAATAAGATATGAATTATTGTTTGCCCACCAGGTTTCAAATACAAAACAAGAGGAAAGCATCCTTCAACACGAGTGTCCCAGTGCTCTCATGAGTCCTATTGTGCAATTGTCTGAGACTTCAAGTGCACCAAATACATCAAGGCCATGGGAGAGCAGAACCGTTGTCACCCATTCCAAGTGGTGAGGAAGATGGACAAGGCATTAAGGGTAGTTTGACAACCTAAGGCATATTCACTTTAGTACTTTTTACGACCTAAACTTACATAACTGTTTACTTCCTCTTAAGTCCAAGGGCACTCTGGCACACTCCATACATTACCCATCCACCCACTCAAACTCATGTGCACTATGCACAGTACATAGTCAGTACACTACATGCATACACCCCATCTCCTTACTTAGTGTTGATTAAAGGGGAAATCTGCAGTTGCTACATCCATTTTTGGACTACTAAATTATGATATAAACCCATTGATCTTTGAAAAATATGACTTATAAATACCTCATGAGCTTAGTTCAACTGTCGTACCCCATCAGAACCCAAAATATCAGCTTGTTTTACTCCAATGTTTGTAAACAATGTAAATGTAAACAAACACTGTATAGCCTCAAAACATGGTTAAAACTATACATTTGATATCATGGATGGTAGCTCTGTCTATGAATTTAAGAGTGGTTACATTTCTCCAGGCCCATAGATGCAGTAAAGAGGCCAATGGAATGCAGATGGTGGGGGATAGAAGAAGGATGCTGGATTGGCGCAAATCCAACAAATCTGATCTAGCAAAGTGGATAATCGTCAAATTCGTCATGATTTATGTATTGTAACAAGCCCACAATGTGCTTACTAAAGTGCTATTTGGATATATTTGGCTGTTTTCGCCTCATAACATTTAGAAATTGTCCCTTTTCAGGTTTAGAAGAAGCTACTGCTAAACGCTAATTCCCGTTCGTATAAGCTGGTAGCATAGCTAGCATACATAAATCAGTGGTGGTAGTCAAAGTCCTTTTTAACTGTAATGCAGTTGATTCGAGACAATGACATAAACAAGTATTGGGGTTGACAGCCATACAAGCATTATACTCAGATTTTTACCTAAACATAGTGTGAAATACACATATAAACAATAGCTTAAATGTAGGCTGATTTTGATTGAGGCAATGAGGGGATTTTGGATCTTTCCCCCACGCATTTCAATGGCATTTCAATTGTTTTGGTCAAGCTTGATTGACCGCTTTACCGCATGTATTCCTCAGTTTTTTACCACAACAGAGTTGGGGTGGCAGCTTTGTTATTGTTTCAACTGAAGATTGGCCTTTTAAGGCATTCTGCACACATTCACACATAAATCCCTTCATACACATAAAGCCCATAGTAGTGTCAGGGACACTACTACTGTACATATAAACTTTGGCATACTCCTGTACCCTTCGTAGATTGTCAGAGAAAAATGTTCTTAGACACTGTAAGGTCGGCCTCTCCTTTGTGTGAGTGGTCCTGGGTTAGGGTCCTGGGAGGTGGTAGGTGGTGGTTGTTTCCACAACGGTCCTCCTCAGGCTGGCTGCTGGAGGTTGACGTTCATGTGAGGGGGGTGGCCCAGGAGCCCAATCCTCTGCTTCTGTTTCCTCTGCTCCGTCATCTGCCAAGGGGGATGGGGGTAGGGGGTGTGACAAGGGTTATGAACTCTGGGAACCCACCCCACCCATCACAGCCAACCCCAACACCACAAACCTTTCTCCACAACCACTCATCAGCCTGGAGCAGTGAGATTCGAACATGCCTTCTAGTCAATTCAAAATGGCCCCTATCCACAGGCACTTGTAAATATAGAAAGATTGGATCAGTTTAATAAGCAATATTAACCTATCCAGTCATCTCAGATCTACATGAATGCCTAGCCAATTAGCTGTTGGGAGACAATGGGGGATTTGACAGACATCTCTCTGTGCAGATGAGACTCACCTGCTCCTTGAGTTCTGTGAGCTGTCCAGACAGGTTACACACCAGCCTCATGGCCGACTCCAGCTTCTCCTGCAGGTTCCTGATCTCGTTCTGCTCGCCCTCCGCATCACTGCTCACCAGCGACATTGCACGCATCCGCGGGAACCAGTCCAGGTTGTGCTCCTGTAAATAAGAATTTGCTCTTAGTTGCACAACTGAATGCATTCAACTGACATGTGTCTTCCATGTTTAACCCAACGCCTCTGAATTATAGAAATGCGTTGACACATAAGAGAAAGGCTGGGGGTTAGCAACATAATCCTCCCTTGTACTGTATTTGTGTTCTACACTTTGATTTGAATAGGACACCAAACTGAACAGTACGGTATGATGACCAAAAATAACAATATACACCGAACAGTAAAACCTATGACTCTCTAAGAGCTGACTACTGGCATCTCAGGTCTATCATAAAGGAATACAATAATTAACCCCATTCCTTTTCAAGTGTTTTCATTGTGCCTTGTATCACAGCTTAATCTGTTTTGGGGTTTGACAACAGTTCATGTTAAGTCTTGTCCCTCTGCATTTCTGTTTGTCTCGTCCTGTGAGATCACTATGTGTGTGAGAGGGTGGCAGGTAGCCTAGCGGTTAAGAGTGTTGGGCTAGTAACCGAAAGGTCACTGGTTTGAATCCCTGAGCAGACTAGGTGAAACATCTGCCGATGTGCCCGTGAGCAAGGCACTTAACCCTAAATAGCTCCTGTAAGTCACTCTGGATAAGAGCGTCTGCTAAGTGACTAAAATGTAAATGTGTGTCTGTCATCCAGTGTGTTTGTGTCATTCAGTCACTCAGTGTCGTTCAGTGTGTACGTGCCATCTCTGTCAGTTGAGGGCGGAAGGGCAAATACAGTGGGGCAAAAAAGTATTTAGTCAGCCACCAATTGTGCAAGTTCTCCAACTTAAAAAGATGAGAGGCCTGTAATTTTCATCATAGGTACACTTCAACTATGACAGACAAAATGAGGAAAAAAAATCCAGAAAATCACATTGTAGGATTTTTAATGAATTTATTTGTAAATTATGGTGGAAAATAAGTATTTGGTCAATAACAAACGTTTATCTCAATACTTTGTTATATACCCTTTGTTGGCAATGACAGAGGTCAAACGTTTTCTGTAAGTCTTCACAAGGTTTTCACACACTGTTGCTGGTATTTTGGCCCATTCCTCCATGCAGATCTCCTCTAGAGCAGTGATGTTTTGGGGCTGTCGCTGGGCATCACGGACTTTCAACTCCCTCCAAAGATTTTCTATGGGGTTGAGATCTGGAGACTGGCTAGGCCACTCCAGCACCTTGAAATGCTTCTTACGAAGCCACTCCTTCGTTGCCCGGGCGGTGTGTTTGGGATCATTGTCATGCTGAAAGACCCAGCCACATTGGTGGCTGACTAAATACTTTTTTGCCCCACTGTAGCTACGTTGAGGCGTGTGTGTGTATGTGTCACGTTCTTCTCTCTGACTCAGTCCACACTACATACACACAACTATGTACACACAAGGTCAACAGAGGAGGCATTTAGGTGCTGAATGGAGAGTCAGGAGGATAAATATGCAGGTGGCCAAGGTCAGCAGCTAGTCAAGGGATTTACCTGAACAAACAACAGCTCTTTATAACAACTCTACTTATCACAACTATAATACAGTATACCCTAACCATGCAAACCTCAGTCTACCCCCAGGACAGGATGCATGTTGTAGTGTACCCTATGCACTCATGTAAGTGGGGCAGCCTGGGTATATGCTGTATCAAATGACCTGTTAGACATTGTGGTTTGAGTCCAGAGCCAGCAAAGGCCTGGTGTGTGTTTGTTTATGTGTGCGTGCGTCTGTCACCTTGATCATCTCTGCGACGTAGCTCTCGGGGCCGGTGTACTCTGTGGAGTCCTTCACCTTGACCAGCACTATGAAGAACAGGTAGTGCCACATGTTGTGCTCCTCCTTGATGTGCTCCTCAAATGTCACCGTCTTGTTGTCAAACTTGTCTCTCTCCAGACCTGTGAGGAAACAAAACACGCGCACACACACACCACACACACTTAGGATTGCTGTCAATTAGGTCAATATGACAGAGGACCTGGTGAATGCTAGGGGTATTATTAATAAGGGATCTAGGATACACTAGGGGTTCGGGTTACGATAAAGATCGTAAATCAATTCATCGACGGTAAGCCATTGTCGACCTTCCAAGAAAAGGAAAATGTGACTTCCTGAAAGCAGAGGAGCACTTTCAATCCTGTGATATAGTGTTGTGTTTAACAAGCATCTGGCAGAAGCATGTTGACCTTTCCTGTGAACAAAGAACCCTCTCTCAGTCTGATGACTAAACAACATTAGTCTTCCAGGACAGACTGGCCATATTCCCAGAATCTCCAAAATATGAAAATTACCATGTGAGGAAAGCGTGGGAAAGTGTCATTTTAGATTTAAACTAACTAGGTCAAAATCCTCCAACACCTGTTTAGGTCCTGCTACTACAGTAGGTGTATTGTCATTGAAGTACTGAATAAGGATTCTACTCATGGACATACTGTATACTGGAATAGGAACAAAAGGCAAGTCTGAATTGAATGTTACTTCAGCGGCTGAGAGGTGGACCAGGTCAATGGCTTGAGAAACCACCTCTCCCATCTCCTCTTTGTCTCCGTTCCCCCCAGGAAACCATGGCGATGGTGAACCCCTCTGGTCAGGCCTCATCTAACATGTGTGAGTCATAGACCAGCTCCACATACATACAGCTCAGCAACAGACCAGGGCCAGTGCCTGGAAAACTGATCCTACTGTGTGAGAACTGGCCCTGGACTAATTATATCTGCTGGGCCCCACTACTTGACTGCCTGAGAGAGAATAAATGCGTGATGGGCAGGCAGGAATCCTCCATGACTCAGTCTTCTAGAGAAATAGGGAGGAAAGAGGTGATGCTGGCGGGTGTGTGTGTGGGTGTGTGTGTCTGTACTACTTACACACTCCGGTCATGCTCAACCACCGTGACACCATGTAGTTTATTTATAAATAGAAAAAAGTAACCATTTAAGATTATCTTGTAAAGTAGAACTAACTTCTGCACAAATCTGCCAATTTTCTACTAACAAACTGAAAACTAAACTATTCAGAATAAATGTCTACCCCAGTAAAATTACTAGTAGTTCTGTTCTTCTCAGGCTAGGGACGGTGCAGCTATGTCTCCTCACCACAGATGAAGCAGGTGGTCTTCAAGACCTCTTCCTTCTTCTGTTTCTCACTCCTCAGGTCTGCAAAGGTATCGATGATGACTCCGAAGATGAGGTTGAGGACAATGATGATGACCATGAAGAAAAAGAGCAGGTCATAAATCACCCTGGCCGCAAAGAGAGGCTCCTAGAAAGAGAGAGGGAAGCATTATAAACTCCAGGTTTTTACATGTACTGTACTAGGGCTGTGGCGGTCACAGAATTTCATCAGTCGGTGATTGTCAAGAAAATAACTGGTCGGTCTCACGGTAATTGACCGTTAATTAACAAACACATTTAGCATCTCCTGACTTCCACACATAGCCTACAAGCCACTGACGCAGACCTTTGGAACATCTACATTTTTAAAAGTCTAATAAATCCATGTAATATAGCCTACACCTTCACAATAAATCCATTATTTATTTTAGACAGGTCTAAAGAAACATGATACGAAGAAAACTTTTCCTTATGTTAGGTCCTGATCTGGCTATGCCAAATGGCTGTGGGCTACACTAGTTCATTTAGCAGACAAGATTTGGTTAGAATTCCATGGCATTATTTTATAGTATGAAGAACACAATTGAACAAAGCTGAATAAAATACAAAGGATATTTTCTCCAAATGATGAGGGAGTGCGCACATATGGCTATTCTGTTTTGAGCATTAACAAAGAAATAGGTATTCCTATATGCTTAATTTAGAGTTATTAATGTAACTTCAGGTGTTCTACAAACGTTGGGCTATATGTTTAGATGTTTAATACATTATAAGGCTGCATGATGCAACTACTGATGATTTGAAAAAAGTTGCTTGAAAGGCATGAGCTCTGCTTTTTGCGCAGGCTGTACACACTTCATCAGTCTCTCATTTACAATTTGAGAAGCACTTGATAATGCCTCAAAAGACGGCAACATCCCCTTTGTGTGGCCGTAAAGCACCTTAAAATAATCCATGCCGTTTGCGGCCTGTGGCCGATGTGCCCTTCTTGCTGAGTGCTGTGCACTCCAAATCACCTCTCACTCACATGACCCTCCATCACGCAATCGGGTCTTTCTCAAAGGCTACAAGTGAAGACAGACACATCGGGGATGCAAATTCCGAGGTGCATATTGAAGATACTGGAAGAACTGTCTGGAAGAACTGTTTACTTTGATGAGTAGGCCTAACGAAGTACAAAAGTTTACCTATTCTATTCTGTGTGAGAAATAAATATTCCAAACATAGTCTGGGACAGTTGTGGGATGCGATAGATCACAAATCAATACAACCACTAGCATCCACCAAATCATTTTTTACGCAATGTGTCTGACAAAACAGATCAGCACGTTTAGCTTAAAATGTTAATAAACTATTAGGCTATTTCTTCACATTATAAGAGCAGCAAAGTACACATGGTAGTAGGCTATAAGCGCAAATGTTCCATTAGCGGAAAATACCATGATCAAAAGTGACCGCAAATGAAATTATGCATGTAATGCTTTTATTTTAAAAGGTGCATTTTTATGGTGAAAATGATCTTCACCAAACTTGAAACTCACGCATTGCTTATGTATGCTGGTTAGGCTCTACAGCCCTTGTAAAGCGGATTAATGTGCTTAGTTTTAAGTTATTTGGCCAAACCTTATCAAAACATATAGGCGTTTGGGCTAGGCTACATGAGATGATTAGAAAAAGTAGCAAAAAAAGGCCTTGTTTCTTATGCTGGCAAGTGATAATATATCATTCACAATTAATAGGCTAATATTGTCACCCATCAGACTATTCTTGATGTAATCTTGTCTTTACATATACTAAATATACATTTTTTATTTTATTTAGAATGGACCATTATCATGCAACTGTATTGAAACAGGGGCAGCGAAAAAAATACATGTCATCTATGCACTTAAATAGCGAATGGAGGACACTTTTCATGTGGTTCATTTTCATCCCAGCCAGGTAGGCTACACTCCTGTTGTAAAGAGAAGCAATGTGCTTAATATGAGGAAAGTTGAGAAATAAATATAGTAGGCCTAGCCTATAAAAAGCTGATGGGATCCTCCCCTTTTTAGTAGAGGCCATCACTCAATTGCATAGCCTATAGAAATGTTGCGCAACATGTGCTCATGGGCTCTCATGAAGTGTTTGATTTGAATTTCGATTACATTTGTATTGATGTCAGAGTGATTAGAGGGACAATAGAGTGGCTGAGTACCAGGCAGTTAGCAAGTTTGGTAATGACCAGCAGCAGCATCAGAGCTTGGAGAAGCCTAATTACCGTGACTAAACGGTCACGTGGAATTTGACTGCCTTCATGACTGGTGACTGCCGCTGTGGTGATAATACAGTCACAGCAACAGCCCTAACTGTACCACACTATAACTATTTTCCTCGTTAGTTGGAGTAGAAAGTGACACAGTGCAGGTGTACAGACTAAACCAGGGATGAGCAACAGGTTTTTTTTGTCCAGCCCACTGACAGCTCAACCAATAAAAATGTATTTAACTGCTCAAACACAATACAATAATCAAGGTCAATTTAAATCAAAGTAAACCAGTATTAGATGATTTAGGTGTGTAAGTGCTGGACTGGACATACTGTGACCCTTCAGGATGGCGTTGCCTACTTGTGGATTAACCACATATAAGATTTAACACAATATAACACAAAGAAATGACACATATAACACATAGCACAATAAGGTCGGGTAAAGTCAAAATGTTAGACAGTGAAAGTGGGGGCCGACCCTGGCTTGTATCATACTGGGCTAACGTAAGATGAAGTGACCTAGTTCAGAAAGAGTGACCCATAGGCCTTGTTCACAGTGTAGGACTTAATGGTCAAATCTGTTTTGTTTTTCAAATCCATTTTGGAATACTGACTGTCCAAACAGCAAGAGACAAGTGACCAAACCGGATGTGTGTGTTCAGACAGATTTCACTTGCTGACATGGCTATGCTAGTTGTCATAGTAACAACGGGTGTGTGCACAGTGGTGTAGGCTGATTGGTGGTGGTGCTCAGGCTTCCTATCACTCAGACGTTATGTAGCAAGCATGGATGTTTCCCAGTTGCTTTGAATGTTCAAAATCCTAGTGTAAGAACACTTTTAAAGCCTCAAAGGATAAGGTGATCCAACTTTCAAATCAAATCCTTTTTGGCTAGATAAGGCAGTCAACTAAGTTAGCTAACTAGGTAGCTGTTCAGCTTTCTTGCACATGCACTAATTTGTTTGTAAACAATTAACAAGCTAATTAGTTACCACATGCTCTTGTTAAACTGTCAACAGAGTAGCTAGCAAGCAACAACATAATGCCAAACAACAGGCTAAAAACCACTTGACGGCAAATAAATCAGATGTGACTGTTCAGACAAGTCACATCGCCAGGAATCAGATTTGTATCTGACGTCAAACCACCTACGAAGGTGGTTTGACATGTGGTTTGAAATATTAGATTCCATGTGCTTTTTGGCTGTTCAGACTGCAAATAAATAGGATTTTTGTCACTTCAAACTGCCAATGTCAACAAGGCTATAGTGATGGCCTGGGTTGTGTTCATTTGAGTACACAACTGAAAACGTTTAAAAACATTTTGCAATGGAAAGTGGAAATCTGTTATTAGACAGGTCCAGGTAGTCCCTCTTCGTTTCAGTCCGTTTCTTCCATTTGGTGCCTATAAAGAACATGGCCCAGGCTTTTACATAAAGGCAGAACGGGAGCATGGTTATGAACAGGGGTGTAGCCTAATCTGCCATGTATCATGTGTGTTGATGTGAAACATAAGAACACAAGTGCAAGCGGCCAGATGCCACACTGTTACGACAACAAGAAACAGTTACGCAAACAGGCTATAATGTCGGTAACCTAACACAGGCTCTTCTCTCTTCCAGCACCTTATTTGAACCGTAACAAGCATTTTATAGTTCCAGAGGCAAAGATTAAAATGTTCTGCACCATAATACCTCTAGAAAACTTTCGAAAAGCTATAGATTTCAGAGTTTCTAAATAAAGCTTTTTTTTTTAAGAAACAAAAACAAACTGACATTCATTTCAAATGTAGGCTACAGGTCAAATTACCTTCTTGTGAGGCACCCAGTGTGTGTGTACTGGTTTATGACAGGAGCAGACATTTCTCCATGATGTTCTATGTCACCAGCCCTGGTCTGACAGAGTTCAGAGAAAAGCTATTTCCAGACCCTACTGTTTCCTACACAGGGAAGAAGGCCAAGCAGGGGGTTCTGAAGAAATTATTGCCAAACCTCAATCTGGAGGTGGGGGTAGGTCAATGACCATCGCAAATGAGTGCTAATGGCACTCCCCCAGAGCCCACCTCCATCCCACCGTATCGAACTGCCCCGTTTCACGCTTTAGAACGCCTCTTCCCCAGAGCTAAACAACCGTATCAAGTTCTGCACATGTGTTACATAATGCATATATCAGTCTACCGGTAGCCTATGTGGAATGTATTTTAAGACATAATCTTGGTTTTATATGGTCTGTAACTTCCCATCAATTGATGTAACCTATGTTGTAGCTAGATACTGACAAAGAAGTTTGTACAACATGTCGATCATGTCGTTTATAGTTGCAGCACACAAGAAGTTTGTACAACATGCTTTTACTGTAGTAACACATGCGCAGAAAGTACAGTTGTTTAGCTACAGGAAGACGTGTCCAGAGAATCCGGTTACACAGCCACTCCAGTCTTTATACCAGCAGCACTTTAATGGTTCTTATCTAACTGGCTTCAGAAAACACACTCTGTTGGTAATGATGATTATGACATGATAATGACAGCTTGAATACAGAACATACAGAATTGTGCTATAAACATCAGCTTAACCCTACAGAAGATACTGAGCTCTATAGTCTAACTGGGCCTGACTGGATCTGGACATGTATTCACAAAGCATCTCAAAGTAGGAGTGCTGGTCTAGGATCAGGTCCTCCCTCTTATTTAGCTATCCTACTCTTCAATCCCAGAAAACACACCCACTGGGTGGCCTACCAATTTGATCAGGTTTACTGTGTACCTTTAATTTGATTGGCGCAACATTAGAATGTAGCCTATGGAGAATGCGTTCCGAAAGGAGATCAATAAAAGATAGCCATCAAAACATAAGCATATTCATCTCTGTTTCAGAAGCCATGCTTAGATTAAAAAGCATTCTGATATTTCACAATATGTACGTTTAGAGAAGTTTTCAAGAACCCTAAGCTACTTTATGAAAAAAATCAGGTTGGAGAGCCTTTACGCACGAAAATTGCAACATCGAGTTCTTCAACCGATTCTAATGTTGAAAGACTGGTGTACATAGAATTATAATAGGGAGGACAGTACAATAGTATAGCCCTATTACCCGCACTGACTATGGAACTATGTGATGACAATGGCCAAGTATTGCAGCATGTGTCATGTTCAAACTGTTACTGAGGAAATACGTGTCATGTTGCTATGTTTTTCAGTTTGCTGCCATATGACTGGTTTCACGTTCATCTCGAGTGTACATAAAAATAATCTGAAACAATTTCTATGTGTATTTACAATCCCCTTCTCCAAACAAATGACCCATTTACCTAGCGCTTATCAGTCAATAACTTATCAATTTATAAATTACAGTGCATGAAGAATGGTGTTATTTGTATCGGAATAATGAAGTAGATGTTTTTCCACTAGGTTTACTAGACCTTATTCATGGTTTCCTCATGCAAAAAAACGTGATGTATTTATGAAGAAATCAAGGTCAGAATACGCACATCTGTAGACACAACTACATTTCTGTGATCTCCACCCCAAACGCATAGGTTGCTGGCACATGCGTTTCCCCATACTTAAATTCAAGGTCAGAATGCGCACAGATGAAAGTGTGTGAAAAGGGAATTAAGTTCCATTTACGTGCGAGTACAGCACCAGTCAAAAGTTTGGACACACCTACTCATTCAAGGGTTTTTCTTTATTTTTATTATTTTCTACATTGTAGAATAATAGTGAAGGCATCAAAACTATGAAATAGCACATATGGAATCATGTAGTAACCAAAAAAAGTGTTAAACAAATCAAAATATATTTTAGATTCAGCCAGCCTTTGCCTTGATGACAGCTTTGCACACTCTTGGTATTCTCTCAACCAGCTTCATGAGTCACAATTAAAAGGTGTGCCTTCTTAAAATAATGTATTTCCTTCTTAATAAAAAAAAAGAAAAACCTTTGAATGAGTAGGTGTGTCCAAAATGTTGACTGGTACTGTATATCTTGGTTCTGAACCCCCCCTCGGCTGGGTGGGTGTCTCGTCTGTGTGTTTACCTCTTTGGAGGGCTTTCTCAGGACGTCTCCAACCCCCCCTCCACTCCTCAGGCCGTGGCTCAGCACGGTGACGATACACATGAGCAGAGAGTCACACGTACGCTCCTTGCCATCCTCCATGTCCTCCACAAAGTCTGAGGGAAAGTGACAGGGAAGAGGGTTAATACACACACACAAAATAAGCACCTTGATTCCAATAATAACAATAATCTGATAAAGGCCTTTTAGAAATGATTTTGGCTGAGTGGAACTTTTGCACAGTCAGGCAGACCATATCTAATTGCCCTTTCACCTTACACTGTATAAGTCATAGGTTATTATTGTGGTATATAGTTTTACTGTATTGTACTGTACCTTCCACTTGGAGCTCTGTAGTGCAGTTGTTCTCTCCAGTCTCAGATCGACACATCCCAGCAGACACCAGCTCATTGGCCACACTGGCTCCGTTCTCTATAAAGGACATCCCCATTCAGATTAATTATGCCATAATGGGTGGACTGGCTGCCATATTGTGTGTCCCCATAGCAGTAAAGCAAAAAGTTATTATATTTCTATGATCTCCTCCTTGTCCTCACCCAGGGTGGTGTTGGGGATGCGATCCACCTCCAGGATGAAGTCATCCTTGAAGAAGATGTACCCCACGATGGAGAACAGGTAGACCAGGATGAGGGCCAGCACTGCTGTCAGTACGATGGAGCGACCGTTACGGGTCACACTCTTTATCACGTTGAGTAGAGTCTCCTCCCTGTACACCAGGTCAAAGAGCTGCACGAGAGACACAATACAGAGTTAACACAGAGTTATAGTTAGACCTAATATAGAAACAGCATGGAAGCAATTAGGAATTATTATTTGTTTGGAATTATACTTTTTTTGTGACCTCGATAAATGTATTTAGATAAATATACTCTGGTTTAGAAAGAAAGTGTGTGTGTGTAAGAGGGATTGATACATTTGTCCAAAAATACAATCTTTTGGATAAATCATTTCATCTTTTTACATGTCTTCTTTCATAGCTGTTCTTTTTTTCCTGAGCAGATTCCCAGTAATTTTCTCTAAGATAGGATATACTGCTGAAAAGTTAAATGTAAATCCTGTCATTCACATGGGAATCTTCTGCATCCTGAGTGGCGCAGCGGTCTAAGGCGTCATTACAGACCCGAGTTCGATCCCGGGCTTTATCACAACCGGCCGTGATCTGGAGTCCCATAGGGCGGTGCACAATTGGCCCAGCGTCGTCCGGGTTAGGGGAGGGTTTGGCCGGGGTAGGCCAATAAGAATAAGTATTTGTTCTTAACTGTCTTGCCTAGTTAAATAAAAAAAATAAAAAGCCCCTGGGCCTCAGAGTTAGTTACTGAATAGAAAACATCCAGACTTGCACATGCAGTACGACTGACACATAAAACACCAGCAAGCATCACTCAACTCCCCAACAACATAACACAACCTAAGCCTGTTCCTGTTCGTTAAAAGCCACTGTCCTTAAATACCCTGTGTGTGTGTGTGTGTTTGCGCCTGCATGCGCACATTGTATGTGTCCTGAGACTGTCCATATATATTAATATACAGAATATATATGTAAATATATAGATGTGCTCACCAGTAGGCTGTAGAAGAAGACATGGACAAAGACCCCCAGGCTACAGATGATGAGGTACATGAGGTGGTAGAGGAACTCAACGTCCAGGATCATGGCCTTGTAGCCCCGTGTGAACGTCCCTCTGTTCCCCACAAAACTCATCAGGAAGATGGTCTTATTACACACCTGCAGGGACAGGATAGATTCATATTTATTATCATTATTTTATCTAACCTTTATTTAAATCAGGAAATCCCACATTGAGGTCAGAAGACCTCTTCCACAAGTGAGACCTCACCATTAATGGAATGGGAGGTAACACTTTACTTAAAGTATCCAATCATAATGCTTTATTACTTGTTGTAAGCATGTATAAGCCTTCATTATGTCTTATAAAACAGGACTTAGAATATTTTAGGTCTCTCTCTACAAAAATTGTGAATATTCTCCTTGGACATGCACTACATGATGATCCATGAAGACCATAAGACACAACGTGATACTATAGGACAGGCAATTCATGGATTAGCATTGGATTGTTCTTAGTATAGTAGTTTATAGTAATACTGTGGTTCAGTAGGTGAGTGTGGGGTAGCTGTCTCCCAGCTACAGGGAGCGAAGGGAGACAGACAGAGGGAGGAGAGGAAGGCAGAAGAGCCCATTTGAGGACACAAGGGGAGCAGGCCGTGTGAAAGGGTCAGTTCCAGGGAATTTTTGGCAGCTGCAGGTGGGGTGTCAGCCTCCAGCGTCTAGTGGCGCATTTCCCAGCTGACCGAACAAACACTCAAGCCATGCCAGGACAGCGAGCGAGCCACACCAGGGAGTGACACCACAGGCAGACTGAGCACTGGAGAGAGGTCTGCATGGAGAGGGCATGTGGACAAGGTATGTCGGTAGTGGGCAGAAGGGTGGGTATGGGCTGTTGAGTGAGGTGTGAAGGGAGTAAGTGTGGCTGGGGGTATGGAGGAGAGGGGGGAGGCTACTGAAGACTAGCAAGGCAATTCACATTGGAACACACGGAAAAATATGAAGTGTGCAGACATACGTTGAATGCTCCCAGCAGGAACAGGGTGGGCTGCAGGCCCACGGAGAAGATGAGGCGGAGGATGGTGGCAATGATGAGGGTTCGGACCCCCAGGGGCTGGGGCATGGCCACCACGATGGCCAACAATGCCAACATGCCCACCCACAGCAGGGCAGACAGGTTGGGCTCCAGGGTACCTGCCGAGGACACAAACACACATAAGCATGCATAAGCATACACACACACGCCAGGAGTGTATTCATGGATGTGAAGGGAAGGCTTCCCAAACAATAGATGCGAAGGCCAGGCATCCCAAAAAACATTACCAAGAAAAAATAAATAAAAACACATGAAACAATGTATCTTTCGTCTCTGTGTTTTCAAAATGTTCCTTCAATTCACAAGAGGCTGAATGTATCTCACTGGAGAAAGCACGCAACATCGCCCCTCTGTCTCTGTATGTGTAGGCCATCTGTCTGATGCTGTCTGGTCAAAAAGAGTATGACATTATTGCTGCCTGTAGCATTGAATGAAAGGGAAGCCAGTGAGCATTTGGCCTCCCTTGATAAAAAAAAAAAGTATAAAATATAACGGCAATCAACATTGAGCTAAACTGAGTGAGCGCAACTGAATGGTCTTGGCACATCCCAAAAAAAAGTGAAACATTTGGATTTGGATTCACTCCTATCACATTGCGTCGATAGAACTACGTCATTGACAGAAAGAACTTGAATTGTTGCATCTCATTTTGTTTTTGTATTTCGGTAGCTAGCTAGCTAAAATTGGCCCTTTCCTAAATTATCCCTGGATGAAGATAGGGATTTGGACTTTTTACTTAATTCTCCGTACAAGCCATTGATTATAAACGGAAATTCTGATCCAAACATAAATGTATACAATGTGCCCCTGGACTGAGAGGATGGAAGTTCAATATGTAGATGGGAGGTAGAAGGCTAATGTTAACTAGCTAAAGTTGCCCATGAAAGGAAGTTAGCCTAGCGAGCAAGCATAGCCAGGTGTCCTAGGACAACAAAAAATAAAAAGTGTATACTGTATGACAGAGTCATAGACCGTTTTGTCAACATTAAAGAGAGGAGGATGGCATTGGAGTTTCTCTACAAGTTGGGTGAGTCAACATGCTTTTCCTACTTGCACGCACGAACACACGCACACAAATCAGAACCATGGACAGCCACATACTTCCTTACTTTGATTGGACTACATTTTTTGGGGTATCTTTTAGTTGTCACTGTATAAGACTTAACATAGGTGATTATATGAAGTTGAAATGTTGAAGTTGAAATGGTGCTGGAATAGATGCGGGAGCTTCTGTTTTCTGAGCGACTTTCAGTAACTCTCCGTGGTTCTAAATCTATACAGTGGGTTACATGCAATATGCTTTGTGGACTTCACAAATTGTCAAATAGAAACATAAATAAATAGCTTTTTAGCTAGGACTGAGTGAGAGATCTACTTGGAGGGGCCTAATGGGAGGGATATGTAACCTGAAAAATAACTTATTAGCAGAGAGTTTTGGAACTTGGTCTATTAACTTAGCGACTGTTGCTATATTTTTCGAGTTTTCAGACCCCTCCAGCAACTTTTATTGGTAAAAGATTCTAGTGATAAATTCAGCTCCTTTTCAGGCTGCTTTTGTGGAGTTTGGACACAGAGTTTCTATGGTTTTGATAGCATTTAGCAACTTTTCCCTCTCAATTCTTCCGCAAAACGATAATGGGAGAAGACAAACATAAGTCACAGCAACGGCGCACACACAGGCAGAGAAGCACAAGGAGAGGGGGTGTGATGCGTGAGAGAGGGCGAAAACGCAATTTCGGGGGCCACAGCTGCGCTGCAGCTAGGTCACTTGGTGCGGTGAAGTCGTCGCAGCATTGACAAAACGTCACCTAGTGACTTCTAGCAACAAAACAAGGAGCCAATAGCGGATCGCACTGAATTTTTTTTACAACACTGGTTGTACAATGATGTATGATACAAAACTGAATTTTGAGTACACTGGGGCATTAAGCATTCACTTACACAAAGACACACATGACACCTACCTTGTCAGCCTACAATCCCCACTTACAAACAACAATCTCTCCACATAAGAATGATGTAATAAATAATGCAATAACGTTACCACATAGTTATACTGAAAGACACTTGAGAATGAGAATGACTGTACACATTAAGACCAAGAGGCTTTTCCCTGACCACTGACTACCAGCAGCCACCTGGGGGCTTTGAGGAGCTGCACTTTGAACTCAAACAGAGCATGTTACATAACCCTAAAAAAGTAGGACACACCTTTGAGTGTGTTTTCCTTAGCGGGGCTTTAGAGAGAAGCCTACCTGATGCTCCCCTTGATCCAGGGGTAAATCCTGGATTAATGTGACAGTCATTGGGTTTCATGTGACTCTGCCGTCACTACCACCGAACCAATCACATCCCCCACCCCACCACTACCCCAACCTGAACTAGGCGGGTAAAAAAGGGACACGCAAAGACCTGGTTCTGTAACCAGCCCTATTCACTAAACCAGGAGCTTACTACTGGCAGGTGTGTGTATGTTTGTGTTAGTGATGAGGGGGGAGTGGGTGAAATCGATATTTACATTTCGCAATATAATTTTGGATGATATTACAGTATATTGATACGTTGTATCGATTTGTAAAATAAATAAAAAGTATCTGCGCCAAAACGTTTTCCTCCACCATTTTCTTTTGAAATAGTGAACATGTTTGCAGCAGTTTTATTTCCATGACTGACCAAAACTAAATTTTCTTACGCTATCTCGTCTCTCAGCAGCAGACATGTAGTGAGCAATATGTTTGGAACATCAAATCGCAATACTGAACCGCAATACGTATAGAATAATGAGAATCCCAATACATATCGTATCGGCACCTAAGTGTAGTGATAATATTGTATCATGAGGTCCCTAGCAATTCCCAGCCCGTGTGTGAGCGTAGGAACGGGGGTGGGAAATTAGGGCAGAACAAAATTGGGGGAAGAGAGAGGGAAAAGTAGAGAGAAGGGGTAGAAAGACATAAGAGAGAGAGGGAAGACAGAGGTAAAGAAGGAAGAAGAGGAGAAAAACATATTTTGGAAAAGAAAAAGAAAGAAGAAAGACAGCAACAGCGAAAGTGAGTGAGTGAGAGAGAGAGGAGAGAGAGAATGACAGTAACTCCCCCCCTCTCACATTACATAACTACCACTGCCTCTAAAAATATTCTACTGAAAGATTCATGAGGGTTGGACTGACTGCCTGGGGGCTGCTGGAGGGGTGTGTGTGTGTGTGTGTCCCACCCCCAAAAATAGTGTGTGTATTTGTAAACACACAAGAACCAGGCCAAAGGTATGTGGGGTGTCACGTGATACCCTCTTCCTCTTCACACAGCTCTACTGTACTGTAGGGAGGGAAATGCACACACACACACACACACACAGGCACACTGGGATGTACTGTACTATGCTGTAATACTGCTGTAGTCAACAGGAGAGGCCTCACCCACAGCCATTCTGCTCCAGTCAGTTACAGTAATTACCTAATCGCTGACCGTACTGGGTACACGGCCTGTATGGCAGCACTCTCTGGATAAAACTAATGTCAATGAGCCAATGTATATAAACTTTCCACATTAGAGAGTGCTTTGGAAGTTTTTGTGAGTGTTATGACATTTCTTTAAGTATTTTAACGGAACTGGGTGCATCAAACGAGGTTAACTTTAAGTTGTGCTTTACGGAAGACAATGAAAGGTTGTGCTGAAGTGTTTAAATGGCTAAGTGAGGAACAAGGATAGTGAGTGAGGGACTGAGTGAGTCCTGATCCCAGTCCAGTGACTAGAGTTCAGGGGTCACTTTGCTGAAAAAGACTGCAAAGACCAGCACACATTTTAATCTGGTCCATGCTGGCCAAGCTGGTTTGACCAGCATGGTCTAATTGGTTCTGCTGGGAAAACAGCATGTTTTTTTCACTGGTGACAAGCCTTCATTGTGTTTTTACTAGTGACCAGCCCTGGTTGTGTTTTTGCTGGTGACCAAATTTCATTGTGTTTTCACTGGTGACCAGCCTTCGTTGTGTTTTCACTGGTGAGAAGCCTTCATTGTGTTTTTTTGGGCTGATCTCTGTCACCCTCACTGACCTGATGGTATGGCAGGAAGGTCAGTTTGCTGCCAACCAAGAGGTTGAGGCAAGCTAAGGCGGGGTCCAAAGTTTGTTCATCACAAAGAATGCTTAGTAGTTGTCAACTAATGTTAGAAGCTTTCTTGTAATCAGGAAAGTTCGGTGAAGATACATGCAACTAGCTGCCAGAAGCTCAGTGTAAGTTACTGTGCATTTGACAATAAATTACCGACATCTGGGTGCCAGTGAGTTACTAGCAGTTACTGGCTATTAAGTTACTCTGAATTTTACTTAACAACATCTGGTTGCCAATTGGGTAACACAAAATTCACAGCAACTTCCAGGCACCTAACTTAAACAGTAACCTCTTTTAACAGTGCAGCTCTTTAATGTCACAAGCTCTAACAAAGACTGCAGAGCTGACAGTGTTTAAAGAGGCACTCAACCTTCAACAACATAACCATCAACCACCTAAACTGGTACTATACTTGCACTGACAGTTGTCAAAAATATATTAGAACAATCCGCCCAAATATGCTAATGAGCCCATTGATACATTGCCCCCACCTACATTTCAAAACACAGTGGTGATAGTACCTTATATTCAAAATATTGAACAACACTGTATCCTAACTGTATTCTAATATACATTCTTGGTAATAAAGATGTGCCTGGTGGCACTGCTAAAACAGTAATGCACTTCCACCCAAAAGCAAGTTCAAATCCCCAAAGCATTTATGCACACTTTCCGTCAAGTGTCCCTAAGCACTGCTATTTTTACATTGGTGTTTTCAGATAATCAGACAATTATTGACTTGATTCTGGGCACATTTTAGCAAAGTGCAGAAATGTATTCTTGCCATTAAATGTGTGGGCAAATCTCTGTCATACCCACAGACCTGGTGGCGTAGCAGGACATTCTGGTCATTAGCAACCGAGAGGTTGTGAGTTTAAATCCCAAGTGAGGTATCGTCTCAAGTAACCAGCATTTTACAGCAACACCTTTATTCAGCTGTAACTTGATGTTGTTTACCTTACTTTCACTGCAACCAGTAGCCTGTATTGTACCATAAAATTACAGGAACTTTAACAGTGTAGCATTTCATTGCATAAAATGAAAACATGGTGGAGAGGAAAATAACAGGATGGTTTTTCACAACCATCACAGCAGTAAAGAACCCTTCCACTCAAAAAAATAAATACAAATAATAATGGTTATACATAATCACCCTCACCACTGACAAAGAACCCTTAAAAAATATGTTTTGTGTATGCTGCTCCAGCATGGTCTAGTAGCTGGTCAAGCTGGTCTGCAAAACCATGCCCATCATTATATTTCCCAGCAAGCTCTATTGCAGATTGATTTGTAGAATTATTTGTTTAAATATCTGTTTTTGCAAGTACATTGATTGATGAATTAATCAATTCATTGATCTTATGGTACACAAAGACAAATAGCATACATTTTTCTAAACTAATCCAATATGTTAGTTGGATTTATTGTACCCGTTACTGAAATAGTTGTTCCAGTTTAGTTTGTCTCATTCATTCAATTTCTATCCCTAGTAGTCATTCTGAATGTATATTTTGGGTGAATCAAAGTTCAAATTGTTGGATATCCCCACTCAGGCTTGATTCCAATAGGAATGAGACATCACTTTGCAAGCGAGCATAATGTGCCTTGACGTTGGTTTTGTGGGTGACCAGCATATGCTGGTACGCCCGGTGTCTAAAACACGGGGAAGGTTGGTCAACGGCAAACACACAACGAAGGCTGGTCACCAGTGAAAACACAACAAAGGCTGGTCACCAGGCAAAGGATTGTGGGTGACTTTTCAGAGGCCAAAATGTCACAATAAAAATATTTTTATTTCTGAACCACAAAGATCAGAATGCCCAACACATACACTTACTGCTACACTGATTGGAAATATTTACTGTTCTTGTGCACTCATAATGTTCCATAGTGCAAAAGTAGCTGTGTTACAAACACTTACAAAAGAGCACTAAGGAGAACATCTTAGCAATCCAGTTGCACTGAGATACATGTAGACGTCCAAGTGATGCAACTGGGCTGGATCATACCACAGAGACCTGTCTGTTCTTCCTGTTTTTAGCCCTCGGTGTTGTGTGTGCAGCTCACGCAACCTTCCTCTGACCCTATGTTCTACAGCAGCACCTCAAAAGGGACATACAAACATGCTTGATCTCTCTGAGGGGAACAGAGCAGTGGCCGGACTGCCCACATAAACAGACCATGGCTCAACACACATGAAAGAATCAGCAATGGAAACAGCGGAAACCTGAAATCTCTTAACTCCTTCATGTACAGGGAAGAGTCTTAGCACTGACTGAAGATACAGACGATGTCCCTAGTGACCAGCTACAGTACATGTAGACAATGGTTAATTTGTAAAAGTGTTTTCTTAAACCATACTACACGCGTATACACACTGTAAAAAAAAAGATTGTTGATTTTACAGTATCTTACTGGCAGCCAGTTACCTGTAAGTTACTGTTTAAAAAAAGTACAGTAGGTTACCATAATTTCCAAAGAAACTTCGGTTTAACAGTACATTACTGTAAAGTTTGTACAAAAATGTAAAGGTCGAAGGTCAGGGTCGCTGGCAGGTGACTGACCTTCACGCAAACCCTCCAGGGGGTAGAAGAAGGCCACCAGGAGGTTCATGAGGACGGCCAGGTTGAAGGAGATGTTACTCCAGAATGACATGTTCCTGGAACACCAGTACAACACGGGCTGGGCTAGAGGAGAGAGAGAGAGAGAGAGAGAGGTAGAGAGAGGTGTAGAGAGGTAAAGGTAGAGAGAGGTAGAGAGGTAGAGAGAGAGAGAGAGAGGGAGAGGGAGGTAGAGAGAGAGAGGTAGAGAGAGAGAGATAGAGGTAGAGGGAGAGAGAGGTAGAGGTAGAGAGAGGTAGAGAGAGGTGTAGAGAGGTAAAGGTAGAGAGAGGTAGAGAGGGAGAGAGAGGTAGAGAGAGAGAGAGAGGAGAGAGGGAGAGAGAGGTAGAGAGAGAGGTAGAGAGGGAGAGAGAGAGGTAGAGAGAGGTAGAGAGGAGAGAGAGAGAGAGAGGCAGAGAGAGAGAGAGAGAGAGAGAGAGAGAGAGAGGAGAGAGAGAGAGAGAGAGAGAGAGAGGTGAGAGAGAGAGGAGAGAGGAGAGAGAGAGAGAGAGAGAGAGAGAGAGAGAGAGAGAGAGAGAGAGAGAGCGAGAGAGCGAGAGGAGAGCGAGAGAGAGAGAGAGGTAGAGAGAGGTGTAGAGAGGTGTAGAGGTAGAGAGAGAGGTAGAGAGAGGGAGAGAGGTGAGAGAGAGAGAGAGAGAGAGAGAGAGGGCGAGAGAGAGGGGCGAGGGAGAGAGGAGAGAGAGAGGAGAGAGAGAGAGAGAGAGAGAGAGAGAGAGAGAGGAGAGAGAGAGGTAGAGAGAGAGAGAGATAGAGTTAGAAAGAGGTAGAGAGAGGTGTAGAGAGGTAAAGGTAGAGAGAGGTAGAGAGAGGTGGAGAGGGAGAGAGGTAGAGAGGGAGAGCGAGGTAGAGAGAGAGGTAGAGAGAGGTGGAGAGGGAGAGAGAGAGAGGTAGAGAGGTAGAGAGAGAGAGAGAGAGAGAGAGAGGTAGAGAGAGGTAGAGAGGTAGAGAGAGAGAGATAGAGGTAGAGGGAGAGAGAGGTAGAGGGAGAGAGAGGTAGAGGGAGGTAGAGGGAGAGGGAGAGAGAGGTAGAGGGAGAGAGAGAGAGAGAGAGAGAGGTAGAGGTAGAGAGGTGTAGAGAGGTAGAGAGAGAGAGAGAGAGAGAGAGAGGTAGAGAGGAGAGAGAGAGAGAGAGAGAGAGAGAGAGAGAGAGAGGTAGAGAGAGAGAGAGAGAGAGAGAGAGAGAGAGAGAGAGAGAGAGAGAGAGAGAGAGAGAGGTAGAGAGGTAGAGAGAGAGAGAGAGAAGGGAGGGAATGAACATGAAGTTACACATTTTACCAATAAGAGTGAATCTATTGGACATTTCCTTGTTTGTTATGAAATTGTACAGCAGGCTCTGTATATTCTGTAGTATGTATAGCTGGAGGCCAGTGTGTGTGGCTGAGCGCTGTGTGATACAGTGTATCAGTGACTCGTACTGTAAATGTGAAACAATAGAACGGCTCAGTATTAAAGCACAAATACATTCTTATAATAGAATGAAACATTAAATGAACAAATATGATACTTTTACTGGCTTTAGACAAGTCACTGTAACCGTTTCTCTCCTGAGGCTGGCTGTACTCTCCCCACAGCTGACAGTCAATCTGGCCTGTTGGCACAGTTTATAGATGCTATTGGGGTGTCACTATTCTGATTCAGTTTGGTTTTATTGGAAAAAAAGAAATAGATGAGAGGGACTTTTCTCGCTTGTCTGACAGTGAGGAAAAAGTGTTTAGGTATGTGTTTGTGTGGATGCTCAGTGTGTGTGTGTGTGTGTTCTTAGTAGTGATTCATACAGTTACAGATGTTTCACACCTCAGTGGAAATTCCCCAACAGCCCACTGACAGACAGACAGTGGAAAAAAGAGCTATTAGGGTAAATCCATTTGAATTCAATCACTTTTTGACCGCACCCACTTTGAATTGAACAAAACCTTCCATACATATTTGCCTACTGTAGGAATGCTCAGAAAGTGACTTTTTGGACCTGAACGCTGAAACATTAGAGAGATAAAGGTGCTTAGGGTTTACCTATTTTGCATACCCCACCATACCACGAGACATCCATGTCTTCATCACTGGAAATGATAAATGGTTAAGATGTACACTACTGTTCAAAAGTTTGGGGTCACTTAGAAATGTCCTTGTTTTTGAAAGAAAAGCAATTTTTTTTGTCAATTAAAAGAACATAAAATTGATCAGAAATACTGTGTATTTCCGCTAGCGGGACAACTTCCAGTGAAACTGGAGGGCGCGCAATTCAATTAAATAAACATTATGGATATTAAACATTTAGGTACATACAAGTGTCTTATATCGGTTAAAAGCTTAAATTCTTGTTAATCCAACTGCATTGTCCGATTTACAGTAGGCATTACAGCGAAAGCATGCCATGCGATTGTTTGAGGACGGCGCCCCCCCATCAAAATATCTTTTCATATTTTTCAACTGGCACAGGTTTCATAAATTCACAAATAGCGATTAAATATTCACTTATTGAAAATAGTCTTCTGATTTGTCATCCAAAGGGTCCCAGCTACAATATGTAGTGTCGTTTTGTTAGATACAATCCTTCTTTATATCCCAAAGTCTGTTTAGTTGGCACCATCGATTTAAGTAATCCACTCGTTCAACATGCAGAGAAAGGAATCCAAAAAGATACTGCTTAACTTTGTTAAAACAAGTCAAAATACGTTTCTATTTAATCCTCAGATACCTTAAAATGTAATTAAACTATAATATTTCATACGGAAAGAAGTATGTTCAATAGGAAAACTATATTAGCATGTGCGTGTCCTCTTCGTCGCGCGCGCATACACAAATTTCCAAGTCTGTGTCCCTGTATCAAAACTCATTATTCTTCCTCATTTTGGAAGAAACAAGCCTGAAACCTTGAACAAAGACTTCTGACACCCAGTGGAAGCCATAGGAATTGCATACTGGGAGATAGATTTAAATTTCCCCCCACACGTTCCATTGGAAGAGCATGGGCTCTCAAAAAAAAAAAAGAAAAATTCTGGTTGGCTTTTCTTTGGATTGTCTCCTACCATATCTATTGTGTTATAGTCTCCTACATTATTTTAACATTTCCACAAACTTCAGAGTGTTTTCTTTCCAATGGTACCAATTATATGCATTTCCTGGCTTCAGGGCCTGAGCAACAGGCAGTTTACTTTGGGCACATTAGTCAGGCGGAAATGGAGAAAAATAGACCCTAGCCTGTTGTTGTAAATGACTATTGTAGCTGGAAACGGCAGATTTTTTACGGAATATCTACATAGGCGTACAGAGGCCCATTATCAGCAACCATCACTCCTGTGTTCCAATGGCATGTTGTGTTAGCTAATCCAGGTTTATCATTTTAAAAGGCTAACTGATCATTAGAAAAACGTTTTGCAATTATGTTACTACAGCCGAAAATTGTTGTACTGATTAAAGAAGCAATAAAACTGTCCTTCTTTAGACTAGTTGAGTATCTGGAGCATCAGCATTTGTGGGTTTGATTACAGGCTCAAAATGGCCAGAAACAAAGACCTTTCTTCTGAAACTTGTCAGTCTATTCTTGTTCTGAGAAATGAAGGCTATTTCCATGCGACAAATTGCCAAGAAACTGAAGATCTCGTACAACGCTGTGTACTACTCCCTTCACAGAACAGTGCAAACTGGCTCTAACCACAAAGATGGTTGAGGTCCACATATCAGATAATGTTGACTTGAATGGAAATATTTGTTGTTTTAAATTATATACTGTCAATCCTACAAAAAGGAAATCTATTGAAATCATATAAATATAGATATTAGAATAGAATGAGGCCCTTTATCTACTTAGCCAGAGTCAGATGTGGATACCATTTTTATGTCTCCGTGTCCAGTATGAAGGAAGTTGGAGGAAGTTTTGCGAGCCAATGCTCAATGCTAACTAGCGTTTGCTGGAAGTCTATGGGTATCTGCTAGCATGCTAGTCGATACCCATAGACTTCCTGTGGATAGCATAAAAATGGTATCCACGAGTTCATCTGTCTCTGGGGAAGTAGATAACGGGCCTCATTGCAAAAATCCCAAAGTATCCCTTTAAGGGTTTAAAAATGTAATTTTAAATTATATCAAACTAAACCATTTATATTTTCTAGTGATGAAGACGTCTCATGGTTTGGTGTGAAAAATTGGTCAACTTTGAGCACTTTTATCTCCTGAATTTTGGGGCATTCAGGTCCAAAAAGTCACTTTCTGACCACTTCTTCCATGGGCAAACATGTATGTAAAATTATGTTTAAATCCTGTCAAAAAGTGATTGAATTCAAATGGAATTACCCAATGCGAAACACTAGGAATTACTACGAAGTTTTGGCATAACTTTTTATGAAATGTTTTCTTTTGACTGCAGTCAAATTTTAGAAATGAGTCCTGAGAAGGCATTTGGAAGCGCTAGCTACCTCTTAGTTTCTTCTGCCAGTTCATTTCATTGAAGAGTTCCTCTGCGCTGAGGAAGAAGTCATTGATCTTGCTGCCCTGCTCGTCCCTCTCAGTGGTGTAGTACACCCTCAGTTTGGACTCACAGGTCAGGAACTCACAGATGTTGGGCACAGGGAATACTATCTCCTCCATGGTGCGGTCATGACGCACAATCTGAGAGGAGGACACACACAGGAACACACTCAGTCAATGTCAGCTCTATGGGTGTGGAGTGGACCAGCCACCTAGCCCCTGGTTGGAGAGCACTCAAGTGGCTGGACAGTGTAATTTAGCTCCAGGCCTTTGAGTATTCCCATTAAACCACATCAGATTAAGAGGAACTGAAATCCCTCTATAGCAGTGTTTCCCAATGCTGGTCCTGGGGACCCAAAATATGTTGTTTTTTGCCCTAGAACTATCAGGACCAGTATTATGAAACACTGCTCTATGGCAAAAGCATTATTCTTTGTCAATGACAGTTAATAATATCCAATTCATACACTGTGTGAGTGTGTTTGGCTGATGTCACTGACCTCTATCTGAGCAGTGTGTTTGGCGTAGAACTCCAGAGCCTCGTCTCCTTCTCCGTTGGTCCCTCCTGGTTTCAGCATCACCTGCAGCTCCTTGTTGTGGCGTGCCAACTACAGGGGTCAAAGTCAAATGAGGGGTCAAATCGCTCATGAGAAGTATAGCAGGCAAAACTGCATCTGACTCTGTTGTGTGAGAGCCTCAAATGGTTGGATCAAATGGTTGGGTCCAATAGTTTAATGAAATATGAATCAATTGTGGATCAAATGGTTGGATCAAAAGGTTGGGTCCAATAGTTGAATGTAATATCAATCAATTGTGGATCAAATGGTGGTTATCCAAAAAACTATGTGTATCTAAATGTGCCATTATGGTAAACTAGGCCCTGTCCTCTACCTGGTGGGCCAAGATGTAGATGTTGTGGCCCACGTTCCTGGGGGAGGCAGCATCATGCTCCTCCTCCTCCCCGATGTCGTCGTCCTCTTCTGGATCCTCAAACTCCACCTCTCCCTGCAGGTAGGCCTTCTTGATCACCTCCACCTGAGGATCTCACCACCACCCAGACAACCATTACCTTCATTGCTCTATATCTGTGGGGGGAGACTTATGGGTGCAATTTAGATTTTTGGGGGGACTTGTGTGCACACAGTCTTGTGGGGACAAAGGACTCACCAGCTCCTTAGGTCTCATGTTGTACAGGATTCTCTCAGCATTTTCACTGTCATGGCGACTCTCCATGATAGCCAACAACAGCTTGGAGGCATTGTTCTGAGAGAGAGAAAAAGAGAGAGACACTTTTTAAAAAACGTTGTCTTTAATAAGACATCCTCATTACACTAAAAACACAAAAGAGAGAGAGAGAGAGAAAGAGCGAAAGAGAGAAATAGAGAAAGAACAGAGATAAAGTTTACATGATAACAAACCATTATGTCATAGTCATGAGATACGTATAAAGTTGAAGATCAAATCTTTTCTAAGCCGTTTCTGTTCCTCCTTCCAAAGAAAAAAGGCAGAATCCACAAGGCTTAGGGGAAAATGCAATCTGCAGATATTTGGTTTGGCATCAAAGGAGCTAGCTTAGGATAGATTCATGAGTTGTCTAGGTTTCAAAAGCAGCAGCACACTGTTTGTGAAGTTCCACTCAGGGATAGAGTAGCTACTAGAGAAGGGAGTAAAGTAGCTTTACTACTAGGTCCAGTGTGGAGACCCAGCCTATGTCCACAATGGCACCCTATTCCCTATATAGTGCACTACCTGTGACCAAAACCCTTTGGGCCTGTGAGAGGGAAGCCTCACCTTGAGTTCCAGCACCAGGTCCATCCTCTTCTTCCCCAGTGGGTTGATGTCATTCAGGATCAGGGCGATGATGATGTCAATGCCATTGGACTCATGGGTGGCGATGCAGTTCTGCAAGGAAACAATAAGTTAAGTTAATTTTATAAACTCGCTGCAAAGGACTACACTAGGTCACTAGTTATCCATGTCAGGGCCCTCTCAACCCATCCATAGACAGTATTAGTAGTACGGATGAAAATAGAAGTGGACCCAGGACAGAAGTCCATAACTGCTTCGTATGGTATGCATATGTGCTTGTAGATAGTTATTACGGGATGGGCCCACTGTATCCGTTTGTAGTTCTATTGACAAAATGACCAAGGCCCACAGTTAGTTGGTTCTAATGGCAAGGGCCCATAAATAGCGGTGGTTCTAAAGGCTAGGACCCATCCCAGTACCTGGTTCTCGTGGCAGGGTCCCTGGCAGTACTCGGTCAGGCTCTCCACTGTCTGGTTGATGAGAGCCACGTTCTTCTCATTGATGTAGAGACCCAGTAGACCCAGGCCTCCCGTGGTGCTGCCACAGATACAGTCCAGGAACTGCAGTGTCTCACACACCAGATTATAGTTGTTCTTGTTGTTCTGACACCGCAGGAAGTTCTGGAGAGGGACAAAGGGGGGATAAGAATACAGCAGTATGCACATTTTATACATAACATTTTTTATTTAATTAGGAAAAAAATGCATTACGTATTGAAAGGCAAATGTGCATTGAAAGTCTAACTCTGAACTGAAGAACTTTCCAGTTCACATAAAAATGAGGACAGGATGACCCTGACTCCTTAAAACACACAGCGAATATCTATCCATGAGTCACTGGGTAATCAGCACCATAGTGTTGAGCTAACAGTTAGATTAAAGATGTGACCACCAGGCCTCCATTAATGAATAGAACCATCTATCTCATTACTCCTGATGATCCTTCCACCACCTCTGGCCCAGTGGAGAAACCCCATATCATGTACTGACTACGCACTTTGTGTTTATTCTACTACTCTTCATGTTCATTCACAGCAATATTAAATGGCTCGTAGAACGCAACGCAGAAAGTCCTAACATTTACATTTTGGGTTAGGGTTAGCAGACATTCTTATCCAGAGCGACTTACACAATAGACCACTGCGAACTAAAGACATAGCGGTGAACTTCATAACTATTGCCATAGAATATGACTTGTCCTGCTAAGAGGCTAGCTGTGATGGCCAGCTCCCCTGATGTTGGGCTGGCTGAATAACTGACCTGCAGGTCTCGGTTGTGGTTCTCACAGAGCAGCTGGAGGAAGCGCAGGATAGGCTGCATGATGACAATGATGAAGCTCATCTCTCCATCCTCCTGGCTCTTGTCCCCAGCACTGGGTGTGCCGTCGGCCGCCGAGAAGTGGTCCTCTGGGTCAGCCTCACGGCGGTACGAGTTGAAGGCTTTCTTAGTGGCCGACGAGGCCTCCAGCAGCTGCTCTCTTGCTTCCTCTGTCACCACCACCGCTGAGTCTTTGGCTGCAGAGACACAGGGAGGACAGAGGAGCCAAACTAGGTACTGGGGATAAAATAAAGACTTCTTTGTGGCAGCTAGTATTTATTGCTAACTTGTTCAGAGATAAACGAACCTTAGATCAGTGTCTAGGGATAACTTCATCCTACTCTCTTAAAATTCAATAACTGACAATAGAAGAGGTTGACCTCTGACCTTTCTTGCGGATGGGCACTTCCTTGTCGGGGGCGTCGTCGTCCCTCTTTCTGTTGCCGAGGTCGCTGGTGTTGACTGTCACAGTGGCTTTGATCTCCAGCTGGGCCAGCTTCATCCGGTCGTAGAACACCCGGAAAAACTTCTCAGACTTCTTATCCTCCGTCAGACGGCAGAAGAAGGAACGCTAGTACAAAGGAAGACAAGAAAAGGTACTGGGAAGTAACGTAACCTTTTGTTGTAAATAACAAGGAAGGAACGTTCATTTCCGTCATGTGAATGCTTGTGATTTGTTGTGTGTAGCCTACTTCACCAAATTGAGTACAACAGGCGTTGATGGCTCAGTTGGTTACTTGCAGCATATAGTGTTCGCAACACCACAGTTCTGGGTTTGATTCCTGCATGACAACAATACATGTGATAACTGTAAGACAGCTTTGGATAAAAGCATCTGCCAAATGTCCCTCTCGCTAAACAAAGGTTCAGGTAATTCAAATTGATCAAAATAAGACAGGTCTGCACAACTGTGTATACAGTGCCACCAAGTACATATCATAAATGTATACACTTTCTGCTACAAGGGCAATTCTGGTAATGTTCGTAGTTACTGCAACACTGAATATTATCATGGAGGTGACCTAAAGTTGCCTATGTAGACAACTTGTTTGATTCGGGCAACCCAAATTAATCTGTTGGACTGCCAAATGGTGAAGCGGGGTATTTGACCAAGAAGGAGAGTGATGGAGTGCTGTATCAGATGACCTGTCCTCCACAATCACCCGTCCTCAACCCAATTGAGATGGTTTGGGATCACACTGAAGCAGAAAACTTTGTGGAAATTTATATTTGTGTCATTCTCAAAACATTTGGCCACGATTGTACTTTGTGCATGACACAAGTAATTTTTCCAACAATTGTTTACAGCAAATGGGTCTTCCAAACGAACAATGACCCCAAGCATACTTCCAAAGTTGTGGCTAAATGGCTTAAGGACAACAAAGTCAAGGTATGGGAGTGGCCATCACAAAGCCCTGACCACAATCCTATAGAAAATGTGTGGTCAGAACTGAAAAAGCGTGTGCGAGCAAGGAGGCCTACAAACCTGCCTCAGTTACACCAGCTCTGTCAGGAGGAATTCACCCAACTTATTGTGGGAAGCTTGTGGAAGGCTACCTGAAACGTTTGACCCAAGTTAAACAATTGAAAGGCAATGCTACCAAATACTAATTGAGTGCATGTAAACTTCTGACCCACTGGGAATGTGATGAAAGAAATAAAAGCTGAAATAAATCATTCTCTCTATAAATTATTCTGACATTTCACATTCTTAAAATAAAGTGGTGATCCTAACTGACCTATGACAGGGATTTTTTACGAGGATTAAATGTCAGGAATTGTCAAAAACGGAGTTTAAATGTATTTGGCTAAGGTGTATGTAAACTTCCGACTTCAACTGTGTTATATATATATATATATGAAAGACCCAGCCACGTTTCATCTTCAATGCCCTTGCTGATGGAAGGAGGTTTTCACTCAAAATCTCACGATACATGGCCCCATTCATTCTTTCCTTTACACGGATCAGTCGTCCTGGTCCCTTTGCAGAAAAACAGCCCCAAAGCATGATGTTTCCACCCCCATGCTTCACAGTAGGTATGGTGTTCTTTGGATGCAACTCAGCATTCTTTGTCCTCCAAACGCGACGAGTTGAGTTTTTACCAAAAAGTTATATTTTGGTTTCATCTGACCATATGACATTCTCCCAATCCTCATCTGGATCATCCAAATGCTCTCTAGTAAACTTCAGACGGGCCTGAACATGTACTGGCTTAAGCAGGGGACACGTCTGGCACTGCAGGATTTGAGTCCCTGGCGGCGTAGTGTGTTACTGATGGTAGGCTTTGTTACTTTGGTCCCAGCTCTCTGCAGGTCATTCACTAGGTCCCCGTGTGGTTCTGGGATTTTTGCTCACCGTTCTTGTGATCATTTTGACCCCACGGGTGAGATCTTGCGTGGAGCCCCAGATCGAGGAAGATTATCAGTGGTCTTGTATGTCTTCCATTTCCTAATAATTGCTCCCACAGTTGATTTCTTCAAACCAAGCTGCTTACCTATTGCAGATTCAGTCTTCCCAACCTGGTGCAGGTCTACAATTTTGTTTCTGGTGTCCTTTGACAGCTCTTTGGTCTTGGCCATAGTGGAGTTAGTGTGACTGTTTGAGGTTGTGGACAGGTGTCTTTATACTGATAACAAGTTCAAACAGGTGCCATTAATACAGGTAACGAGTGGAGGACAGAGGAGCCTCTTAAAGAAGAAGTTACAGGTCTGTGAGAGCCAGAAATCTTGCTTGTTTGTATGCGACTTATTTTCCACCATAATTTGCAAATAAATTCATAAAAAATCCTACCATTTGATTTTCTGGATTTTTTTCCCTCATTTTGTCTGTCATAGTTGAAGTGTACCTATGATGAAAATTACAGGCCTCTCTCATCTTTTTAAGTAAGAGAACTTGCACAATTGGTGGCTGACTAAATACTTTTTTGCCCCACTGTGTGTGTATATATATATATATAAAATAGAAAGAGACGTAATCGTATACAAATGTAAGCAAGGTTTGAAATTGAAATACGTTTTTGTAAAATATATCTGTTTGGGCTTCTTGCGGTCAATTTGTAGTCTACAAATTATTTGTAATTATGTTCCGGCCCTCCGACCATCCCCTCAAGAAAACGTTGTCCCACGGCTAAAACTAGCTGATAAATCCCTGGTCTATGACAACACCGTGTTTCAAGATGGGACTTCTCCTCTTTCTTTATCACTCTGTCTTGATTTCGGTGTGCCCCATGCATGCAAAACACCATTACACTCTGACCACAGTCAGAAGGGAAGGAAAAAACCCTGTTAAGGCTTTGACTGTGCCATCAAGATACTACCCTTTCTGAACTGCCTGTTATCTAAAGCTGTGGAAGACCATTGCCAAAGAACTGCCAGATACATACATATGTTTTGTTAAATTGTTTATTTATTCTGTTTTTAAAGCGACAGATTCTTGTTGTTATGAAAATTGCAATATAAAATAAATTGCTTATTATTATTATCTCATGTGGTTACAGAACCTCAGTGGAGAGACCACAGTTTGGACTTGGACTCTATATTCTGTGGGGGTCACATTCTGTGTGTGTGTGGGGGGGGTTGTTTTGGTAAGAGCTGTTATCTGGTCACAGTCTACTTGGAGGGAGAGGAGGAGAGACTCTGACCCAGTGGCAGAACAGGCCCAATGCTCAGGGTGAATATGACATGAGAGGGAGAAGCCTCCCCTACTTACACAGATAGAGGGAGGAAGGGAGGAAAGAAGGAGAATAAGGGAGGCAGAGGGAAAGATGGTGCGGAAAAGGGGTGAGAAAAGGTTAACAAAAAAATGATGAGAAAGGGAAATGTAGTAAGAGAGGTAGGGAGAGATGGGGACGGAGTGAGCGAGTGGTTGAGGAAGGGGGAGGTAATATCAGAGCTGGTATCTAGGCTAGCTCTAAAAAGCTTGTTGCATAACTAGCTTTTTTTCTAGGTTAGGTGTGAAGTCTTAAACTGGGGTAGTGTTTGTGTGCTTTAGGGCTGGTTTAAGCGTGTGTGTGCGCGTGTTGACATGCGAGGTTGAAAAACAAATAGTTGTAATTAGTTTAAACAAACTGGACGAACTCCATTTTATGTCGTATTTAAAAAGAGAGGTATATGGAACGCTTGCTGGCAGGAGGGCGTTCAGTAACACAATGTTAGACATGTGAAATGAAGGAAACATGCCGCTCCTCCTTGGTAAACAGCCCCGAGTCTGCTAACCTTTCCCTTAATTATATGAATACAAGGGAATCTCATACTACAGGGGATAGCTAAGTGAGCCCACTGTGGAATCATACAACAATGCACACACACAGTAGTGGAATAATCTGCAGCATTAATAAACATGTTACCATGTTGCTCACATACATTGTCATAAGTCACATAGATAATGTCTTCTCAAATATGTAGGTCACAACGAATCAGTGTGGTTGTAAAGATAGCATTTTCCAAGTTTCCAAGCCAACATTTAATGGGATAGTACCTTGCTGACTTACTATCAAAAAGTATATCTATAGTTAAGTGAAACTGATAACACACTAGTGTCTAGCCAGCAGTCTTTCCTCAGTATCAAAGGATTATGCAGTCTGAATAAAAACAGTATTATGTTGTGTCATCAGGTCTTCCAATGGCAGATCTGCCCAGTTTAAACCCAAATCAGTGACTTCTCCCTACACCCTACTCTACTCCAAATCAACAATGACATCATTGTGTACTTATGCCCCCTGGGCAGCAGAATCCCCCAGGCCCAGCCCCACCCACCCCTGTGCACCAGCCCACTCGCACGTACACCCTCTGCCACCAGTCAGGGTGAAGGGGTGGAGAAGAGTAGGGGTGGTGGTGTGGGGGAGTGTGCGTGCTATCCAGCAAGATCCAGTGCAATAAATAACTTGATGACAGAGTGGATAGTGCAGAGGCAGAGAGGGGGGATTAACTGAACCTCACAACCTGGCAACCCACAGAAGTGTGTGTGTGTGGGCGGGGGGCTGAAGTGTTCATGCCTGTCTCTCTCCACAACAATCTCTCCCAGAGACCGTAAAAAACTAAATCTCTCCTTCCCATCTCTCTTTCTTGCACAGGCGTGGGTGGGACATTGGGGCCTGAGGAGGGGGTGAGGGAGGAGGGGAGAGAGGCTACACCGGTGGGGCCCTGGCCAGGATAACACACACAGCGATTACACTGATCCTAGCGGAGACAAGTGCTCTTCACAGCCCCCCTACTCCTCCCCTCCTGCCTCTAACCCTGGATAGCTTACATAACACACACACTGGTCTAAGGCACTGCATCTCAGTTGGGAGATGCAGGAGTCCCATAGGGCGGTACACAATTGGCCCAGCGTCATCCGGGTTTGGCCGGGGTAGACCGTCATTGTAAATAAGAATTTGTTCTTAACTGACTTGCCTAGTTAAATAAAATGTTAAATAAATAAATACAAATGTATTGAAATGTTGGTAAGCTGTCTCCATCAAAACAGACCAGCTTTGGAGGACAGTGTGAAATGTTCTGTGTCACACACACGCAAACTCTCCAACTACATTCTCAAAAACTCTCTCAAACTAAATTGCTCTTATATAATAACCACATTCATTCTCAACTCCCTCTCCACCTTTTTGTTAACATGCTTCCTCTCACTAGGGCATCCCCATCTATGAGCAAATAGGACTCAAAGTTGGTGGTGTTGCCATATATAACAGGTCGGGTTACATTGGTTTTGGTGGGGTTTTGTGAGGTAATGTTCACGCTTAGACCCTTTCTAAGAGCTGACTTGATCTGAGCTCTTCTAAATCCTAGAGGGTCCTAAAGGGTCTTTCTCGCCACAATTGATTCAAAACAAAGTTTGCATTGTGTGTGATTGCATTGTATGCATCACACACACACATTGTACATACTTGCTGTACCCTAACCATGCACGTTGCAACATGGTATAAGTAATATGGTCTTTCTTTCTTCTGCATTTCAGCGTGGTCAAAACATCCCCCTATTATTAGAAGACATTAGTAGAATAGAGAGATATAGTGTTCCTCCAAGTACATTGTTTTGGCAGGAGTATTAAAAAGACATCTGTGTTTAGACCGGACTTAGAAAACGAGTTCTGAAAAAGAGACAACGCTCGACAGATTGATGTTGAGGATGTTAAGTAAGACATGGTGGTGGAGGAGTAGAAAATGGAGTGATGGTGAGGAGGAGGGCAAAGGAGAGAGAGAGAGGGAAGTGAGGGATGGGGAGTCTCAGGGGCCCCCTGGAGTGTTGGGAAAACAGAGAGCCTGTCTGTAACCATGGAGACTAACCTCTAGCGGAATTAAATTTAGGCGTGGCAGGGAGAGGAGGGGGCTCTGAAAAACAAGGTCACAGCGCTTTCCCTTCTCTCCTTCCGTTCCGCCACTTGGCATCAACAAAGGGATGTTATATAACAGCTATTTATAACCGCGCTCCCTCTCGTTCCCACTCTCTCTCTCCCTAATTCACGTCAGGCAGCGCCACACATAGGCTAACTGGAATTGCAGCTGTTCTCCACGGCTCTTTTCCTTTTGCCTTCTCTCTTCACTGAATCTTTTTCTTCACTTACAGCCTTTTGTCCTCTCTTACCCCAAACTAGCCTCTAGTTTCCTTCTTCCTGCCATCCTCCCCTCTGAACTCTTGTCTTATCTCTTCCCTGTTCCTTCATCTTCTACTCTTCTTCCTTATCCTCTGTCCTCTCTGTCACTCTGGCCCTCCCCTGACAATGGAAGCTTGAATAAAATCACAGACTAGACAGAAAAGAATAGGACAGATGACCTTGTGTCTTGTCTATCATCCTTACACAGTCTAACCTCACACCGAGTCCACACAGTATCCCAGAGAGGAACCTCACCATCCCTAACTTACTAACTTCCTTCCTTACATATTAGCACAAATAAGCCTTTATTGGTGTGACGTTGGTTCTTCAGTGTGCAGCCAGTCTATGGATGCTTTCTGGAAGGCAGACGAGCAGCATGACTTGTGGTTTCATGTCAGGTGCCTTACCACTGCTGAAATGTCACATCACAACACAATAACCACACACACACACATAACCTTTCCCTCCCTCTGTGCCAGCAGTAGCTGTGTGGCAGGCAGGAATAATCTAATGCCTCCTGCAGCAAAGTGACTGACGTTTTTATTTATTTTATGTAACCTTTATCTAGGCAAGTCAGTTAAGAACAAATTCTTAAATACAATGACGGCCTACCTCGGCCAAACCCTAACCCGGACGACACTGGGCCAATTGTGCACCGCCCCATGGGACTCCCAATCACGGCAGGTTGTGATACAGCCTGGAATCGAACCAGGGTCTGTAGTGACGCCTCTAGCACCGAGACCTCTAGCGCTGAGATGCAGTGCTTTAGACCTTTGCGCCACTCGGGAGCCCCTGACGTTGATTGTTCTTGGCTAACTTTATTTTCTTTGAACAAAGTCAGTTGCTCAGTCACTCTTGGCCTGCCTAGAAGCTGGCAGGAGAGTGAATAAGTAAGAAGTGTGAGCATGAGTGAGGGAGTGGGTGACTGAGTACATGGTCATGTTTATTTCTGTGTGGTATGTAGGTCAGGGGGTAATGGTTAACCGTGTGAGTGCTATCCCAGGCTTCCATCCAGAAGAGTTGTCAAATCAAAATCAGATTATATTGGTCACATACACGTGTTTAGCAGATGTTATTGCGGGTGTAGTGAAATTCTTGTCTGGGATAGACACGTCAACACAGATAAGAGACCTCAGAGTGGATCCCTTCTTAAAAGATACATTGAAAACGAGGAGTGTTAGTACACCAACAAACATGCGCATTGCTGTTACATTATTATTTGTATAGTCTTAATATTCTTTGAGAGACAAATCCACTTTTCATCATAATTTAAACAAATATATCTTCAAAGACCAGGGTTAAGAAAAATGTTATCCAGCTCATCAGTATGAAAAGTGAACCTGGAGGTTTCTAAGAAAGACCTATTCTAGAGTGTCCTCAGGTTTCATAATCTACTGGACAGGACAGTCCAAACACCACAGAGGACAACTGCAGAGACATCAAGCGGTTATTTGTAGAGGTGACAGTTGGTGAAGCAAATTATCTAGCCTAGCAAGCTGGTTTACATTCATGAACTGCTATCGTATGTTAAGTCATAAAGTACTTAAGAGAAAATGTCTCCCCTTTTTAGCATTAAATGCTAATACTTCAGTATTTCCTCCTCTAAATTTCCACTCAGTGTTTCAGAACAAAATAACTATGTAATAAAGAGCTCCAGTTTATTTCCAGTCCCCCTCTCTCTCTCTCTCCCTCTCGCTCTCCCTACTGCCCCACTTCCAGAGGCCCAGCATGACCCAGTCTGGGTCGAGAGAGAAAGAGAAAGAGGGAGGGCTGGAATGTTTTTAAGCCTGAGACATTCCTCATTGTTCATTCACACAGGCCTTATGTAACGCTGGTCACGTGATACTCTGTGCCCTCTCTGCAGCAGCCAAACTAACAGGCAGGGAGGGAGGCAAAGAGGGAGACAGGCAGACAGGCTGCAGCCGTGGGAAGTCAGAACATTATCTCTGCTAGAGTGGCTTCCTCCCTCCTAATCTGATTACGCAAGTTGCCCCTGCTTACGCAAGCAGACAGACAGAAAGACACACAGACAGGAGCAGACAGACAGATTGATAGCAAACATAAATGCAGCGGGCTTGTGCACACATTATATGCACACACACGTAACTAAATGTCTCCTATGTTTGCAGAGAAGTATCATATTTCTCCCTTGTAAACAATCCAGAGGGCTTGTTTCAGGTGTCATGTGCCTCACAGTTTCAGTTCAATCATTCCCCTTGGCCTCATGGGACTGTTTAAAGTTGACAGTAAACTCTGTCTTTATCGTGAGCTCAGCTCTGTCAGGAGAAGTAGAGCAGTGTTGTGGGGCATGGTGAGTCATTCTCTTCTATAATAATAATATTTTGGAGTGTGCTTATATTTGTCCTGTTACACACAAGTGTGTAATGGAAATGTGTTTCTTGCATATCCCAACTCCCCTGAGCGACCCGCAGGAAGTGGGGTCACAGCCAGGGTCACCATTGCACAGCGCCCCTAGAGCAATTAGGGCTAAGTGCGTTGCTCAAGGGTACAGCGACAGATTTTTCACCTTATCGGCTCCGGTTTTCAAATAAGCAACCTTTTGGTTACTGGCCCAACGCTCGAACCTTGAGGCTACCTGCCACCCCTTCTAAGGCAGCAGGGATGGGTGTGGACTAATGCAAAATGGCTGCCTTGTACAGCGTCAGAGCAGGCCAGTACCTGGATAGACCCTGGTACTGTCCCTATCCAAGGACTTATCTTTTTCTATTTTTTTTCCTCATCTATGAAGTGAGTTGGGACCAATGATGTATGTTGTTTATGGTAGTGAAATGCACTTTAAATAATGTTTGGTTTGATTTATCATTCAGGTATTTGTTAGGCTTCAGTCATTCCTGACAAATCCACATCCTTATTATTGGCAGCTGGCTCTGACTCACTTGGATGGTGGTGTTCCCACCCTCCAGCAGGGCGATGGCCAATAGGATGCTCTCCTGGAAGACACGGTCACTGGTGGTGTTCATGATGAGGTCGATGACCAGGTCGGAGGCGCCCTCTTTGTCCAGGTGACACTGCACCTCCGCCAGGCTCATCTCCCCTCGACTCAGGGCTCCCGGACCACCTAGACCTGAAGGGAGGGACAGGGGTGGAGGGTTAGGATTGTGAATGTGGTTTTCCCTGATCTACTGATTTATAAGGATAAGGAGAGGTTTCAAATTTTATATCTAACATCTTACTACCACAGTCATCTATAGATACATCTAAATTACTAATTCACAATGGAATGTCTGGCAAAATATACAAAATAAGAAAACATCAATAGGGGCTTTCCTGAATGTATAAGAGGGCCTACTATGCTTCTAATGAGCAGCTAACACCAGTATCAATGACAACACCCTTGGCAGCCTTTAGTAGTGGCACACACACGCAAACACACTGCACTCACACCTCACCCACACGCACTGCACCCACTCACACTGCACTCACCCACCCACACCCACACACTGCACTCACCCACACCCACACTGCACTCACCCACACCCACACTGCACTCACCCACACTGCACTCACCCACACACACTGCACTCACTCGAACACTACACTCACACACACTGCACCCACACACACACTAACACACCCACAACGCACTCACACACCGGCAAACAAACAATGCACTCAACCACACACACACTGCACTCACCCACACACCCAAATGGCACTCACCCACACTGCTCTCACCCACACACAGAAACTGCACTCACCCACAATCACACACTGCACTCACCCACACACACTCACACACCCACACTGCATCCACACACCGGAAAACAAACACTGCATTCACCCACATGCACACACACTGCACCCACACACCCACACATGCAAACACACTGCATTTACACACCCACCCACATGCAAACACCCTGCATTCATACACCGGCAAACAAACACTCCATTCACCCACACACACACTGCACCCCCCCACACACACACACTGCACTCACCCCCCCACACACACACACACTGCACTCACCCCCACACACACACACACTGCACTCACCCCCACACACACACACTGCACTCACCCCCACACACACGGCATTCACCCACACGGCATTCACCCACACGGCACTCACCCACACGGCACTCACCCACACGGCACTCACCCCCACACACAAACTGCACTCATCCACCCACACTGCACCCACACACACTGCACCCACACATACCACACTCACACACCTGCAAACAAACACTGCATTCACCCACACACACACTGCACTCACCCACACACTGCACTCAACCACACACACACATTGCACTCACTCCACTCACCCACACTGCACCCACCCACACTGCGCCCGCACACTGCACCCACCCACACGCACACTGCACTCACCCCCCCACACACACACACACTGCACTCACCCCCACACACACACACTGCACTCACCCCCACACACACACTGCACTCACCCCCACACACACTGCACTCACCCCCACACACTGCACTCACCCACACACACTGCACTCACCCACACGGCACTCACCCACACGGCACTCACCCCCACACACAAACTGCACTCATCCACCCACACTGCACCCACACACACTGCACCCACACACACTGCACCCACACATACCACACTCACACACCTGCAAACAAACACTGCATTCACCCACACACACACTGCACTCACCCACACACTGCACTCAACCACACACACACACTGCACTCACTCCACTCACCCACACTGCACTAACCCACACTGCGCCCACACACTGCACCCACCCACACGCACACTGCACCCACCCACCCACCCACACTGCACTCACACACCCACCTCACACACCCACACCGGCAAACAAACACTGCATTCACCCACACACACACTGCAGTCACCCACACACTGCACTCACCCACCCACACACACTGCACTCACCCAAACACACACACACACTGCACTCACACACTGCACTCACCCAAACACACATACTGCACTCAACAACACTGCACTGCACACACCCACACACACTGCACTCACTCAAACACAAACACTGCACTCACTCAAACACACACACACACTGTATTCACCCCCCCACACACACACACACTTCACTCACCCACACACACTGCACTCACTCACCCACACACACAAACACACTGCACTCAACCACACTGCACTCAACCACACTGCACTGCACTCAACCACACTGCACTGCACTCAACCACACTGCACTGCACTCAACCACACTGCACTGCACTCAACCACACTGCACTCAAACACACACACTGCACCCACCCACCCACACACACACTGCACCCACACACACCCACTCACCCACACCGGCAAACAAACAATGCATTCACCCACACACACACTGCATTCACCCACACACACACCCATACACTACACTCACCCACACCCACACACTGCACTCGCCCACCCACACTGCACCCACAATGCACTCACCCACACTCACACACCCACCCACACAGGCAAACAAACACTGCATTCACCCACACACACACTGCACTCACCCACACACACCCTGCACTCACCCACACACACACACTGCACTCAACCACACACACACTGCATTCACCCACCCACACACTGCACTCACCCCACACGCACTAAACGCACCCCGCACCCAAACACATGCACTGCACTCACCCACAAACACACACTGCACTCACCCACAAACACACACTGCATTCACCCACCCACGCACTGCACACACACACTGCACACACGCACCCCACACACACTGCACTCACCCCACAATGCCACACTGCACTCACCCCACAATGCCACACTGCACTCACCCCACAATGCCACACTGCACTCACCCCACAATGCCACACTGCACGCACCCACAATGCCACACTGCACGCACCCACAATGCCACACTGCACGCACCCACAATGCCACACTGCACGCACCCACAATGCCACACCGCACTCACCCACAATGCCACACCGCACTCACCCACAATGCCACACTGCACTCACCCAAACACACACTGCACTCACCCAAACACACACTGCACTCACCCCACACCCACCCCACACCCACTGCACTCAACCCCACACCCACTGCACTCAACCCCACACCCACTGCACTCAACCCCACACCCTGCACTCAACCCCACACCCTATACTCACCCCACACACTGCACTCACTCACTCACACCCTGCACTCACCCACAGTGCACTGCACTCACAAACACACACTGCACTCAAACACACACACACACACACACACACACACACACACACACTGCATTCACCCACCCACACACTGCACTCACCCCACACGCACTAAACGCACCCCACACGCACTCACCCACACAGCACGCACCCAAACACATGCACTGCACTCACCCCACATGCACTACACTCACCCCACACACACTGCACGCACCCCACACACACTGCATGCACCCCACACACACTGCACACACGCACCCAAACACATGCACCCCACACACACTGCACGCACCCCACACACACTGCACGCACCCCACACGCACCCCACACCCACACTGCACGCACCCACAATGCCACACTGCACTCTCCCAAACACACACACTGCACTCACCCAAACTGCACTCACCCAAACACACACACTGCACTCACCCCCACACCCTGTACTCACCCCCACACCCTGCACTCACCCCCACACCCTGCACTCACCCCCACACCCTGCACTCAACCCCACACACTGCACTCACTCACTCACTCACCCACCCACCCACCCTGCACTCACCCACCCACACACTGCACTCACCCACACAAAAACACACACTGCACTCACTCACACAAAAACACACACAGGCACTCACACACTGCACTAACCCACAGACTGCACTCACTCACCCACACACTGCACTCACCCACACACAGGCAGGCAAACACACACACAGGCAGGCAAACAAACACACACACTGCACTCACACACAGGCAAACACACCCCACACCCACACTGCACGCACCCACAATGCCACACTGCACTCTCCCAAACACACACACTGCACTCACCCAAACTGCACTCACCCAAACACACACACTGCACTCACCCCCACACCCTGTACTCACCCCCACACCCTGCACTCACCCCCACACCCTGCACTCACCCCCACACCCTGCACTCAACCCCACACACTGCACTCACTCACTCACCCACCCACCCACCCTGCACTCACCCACCCACACACTGCACTCACCCACACAAAAACACACTGCACTCTCCCAAACACACACACTGCACTCACCCAAACTGCACTCACCCAAACACACACACTGCACTCACCCCCACACCCTGTACTCACCCCCACACCCTGCACTCACCCCCACACCCTGCACTCACCCCCACACCCTGCACTCAACCCCACACACTGCACTCACTCACTCACCCACCCACCCACCCTGCACTCACCCACCCACACACTGCACTCACCCACACAAAAACACACACTGCACTCACTCACACAAAAACACACACAGGCACTCACACACTGCACTAACCCACAGACTGCACTCACTCACCCACACACTGCACTCACCCACACACAGGCAGGCAAACACACACACAGGCAGGCAAACAAACACACACACTGCACTCACACACAGGCAAACACACCCCACACCCACACTGCACGCACTCCACAATGCCACACTGCACTCTCCCAAACACACACACTGCACTCACCCAAACTGCACTCACCCAAACACACACACTGCACTCACCCCCACACCCTGTACTCACCCCCACACCCTGCACTCACCCCCACACCCTGCACTCACCCCCACACCCTGCACTCAACCCCACACACTGCACTCACTCACTCACCCACCCACCCACCCTGCACTCACCCACCCACACACTGCACTCACCCACACAAAAACACACACTGCACTCACTCACACAAAAACACACAGGCACTCACACACTGCACTAACCCACAGACTGCACTCACTCACCCACACACTGCACTCACCCACCCACACACAGGCAGGCAAACACACACACAGGCAGGCAAACAAACACACACACTGCACTCACACACAGGCAAACACACTGCACTCACACACAGGCAAACAAACACACTGCACTCACACACCCACATACATGCAAACACATTGCATTCACACACCCACCCACCCACCCACCCACATGCAAACACACTGCACTCACACACACACACACACACACACACACACACAGTAATAAGGCTGGGGGTGTGGGGGAGAGGACCCAAGAACTAGGCTTGGTACTCATTCCCATAAGAGGCATAGTGGGATAACAGTACTTACAGTGGGGAAAAAAAGTATTTAGTCAGCCACCAATTGTGCAAGTTCTCCAACTTAAAAATATGAGAGAGGCCTGTAATTTTCATCATAGGTACACTTCAACTATGACAGACGAAATGAGAAAAAGAAATCCAGAAAAATCACATTGTAGGATTTTTAATTTATTTATTTGCAAATTATGGTGGAAAATAAGTATTTGGTCAATAACAAAAGTTTCTCAATACTTTGTTATATACCCTTTGTTGGCAATGACAGAGGTCAAACGTTTTCTGTAAGTCTTCACAAGGTTTTCACACACTGTTGCTGGTATTTTGGCCCATTCCTCCATGCAGATCTCCTCTAGAGCAGTGATGTTTTGGGGCTGTCGCTGGGCAACACGGACTTTCAACTCCCTCCAAAGATTTTCTATGGGGTTGAGATCTGGAGACTGGCTAGGCCACTCCAGGACCTTGAAATGCTTCTTACGAAGCCACTCCTTCGTTGCCCGGGCGGTGTGTTTGGGATCATTGTCATGCTGAAAGACCCAGCCACGTTTCATCTTCAATGCCCTTGCTGATGGAAGGAGGTTTTCACTCAAAATCTCACGATACATGGCCCCATTCATTCTTTCCTTTACACGGATCAGTCGTCCTGGTCCCTTTGCAGAAAAACATGCATTTCCTAATAATTGCTCCCACAGTTGATTTCTTCAAACCAAGCTGCTTACCTATTGCAGATTCAGTCTTCCCAACCTGGTGCAGGTCTACAATTTTGTTTCTGGTGTCCTTTGACAGCTCTTTGGTCTTGGCCATAGTGGAGTTCGGAGTGTGACTGTTTGAGGTTGTGGACAGGTGTCTTTTATACTGATAACAAGTTCAAACAGGTGCCATTAATACAGGTAACGAGTGGAGGACAGAGGAGCCTCTTAAAGAAGAAGTTACAGGTCTGTGAGAGCCAGAAATCTTGCTTGTTTGTATGTGACCAAATACTTATTTTCCACCATAATTTGCAAATAAATTCATTAAAAATCCTACAATGTGATTTTCAGGATTTTTTTTCCTCATTTTGTCTGTCATAGTTGAAGTGTACCTATGATGAAAATTACAGGCCTCTCTCATCTTTTTAAGTGAGAGAACTTGCACAATTGGTGGCTGACTAAATACTTTTTTGCCCCACTGTACATATTACATTGATTGACATGAACATGGGCACTTAGAAATGCTATAACTGGGTAATATGACATCATTTCACATGCGTGTACAGCTGCCACCATGTTAAGTGTGATACACTTCTTCTGCATCCTGGTGACTGACTCATAAATGTTCTTAATACTACATAGAAATAAGCTACACTCTTATCATGGTTTATTCAACAAGCCTCATTCCCCAAAAAGCCAGAGTAGTTCTCCTCAACTGAGCTCGATGAGAAAAGCTGTGCGAAGAGATAAATTGCCTCAATATTTTGACTTGTCAGATCAATCACACAGTGACCTGGTCATCATGAGGAAATAACAGTGTTGTGCTTGGTGTGCTCAGTCACAGGGCTGGACTAGAGCTAGACATCTCTACGGCTCAGCAGTAAAGGATTATGTGTGTGTATATAGAGATAGGCCTCCTGGTTATATAACAGAGAGATAATGAGCAGGTATGTTTGGGAAACCTTGACATGCATGCACTTCTTTAGGGGAACAATATCAACTTCCCTATCCACCAGGCACAGACTTTCACCTCTCAAAGTTGCGCTATCTGCATGATAGTGTGTGGATAAAGATAATTTTCTTTGGAAGGGGGCAGATTCCTTTTGTTCATTTGCATCTGGCAAATGACTCATACAACAGTTTGTGACAACTTACATAAAAATGTACAAAACAAGCTAATTTGATTATGGGGTGATTTATGTAACATGGGATAAAAATTACCTGAGACTTAACCTTTCCATCCAAAACAATGGACAGACCGAGAGACAGAAGAGGACAGACGGAGAAGAGGACAGACAGAGACAGACAGACAGGCGATAGGGAGACAGACCGAGAGTAAGACAGACAGAGAGACAAAGAAGAGGACAGAGAGAAGAGGACAAAGATACAGAGAAGAGGATAGACAGAGAGACAGACAGACAAGATGACAAACAGAGAGACAAATAAGATGGCAGACAGAGAAGAGGACAGACAGAGGAGATGACAGATAGAGATACTATATACTAGATACTATAAATATATGGGAGATGCTCTCACCTGATTGGCTCTTGCTGGGCCCTACTGGAACCAGGGTTCCGTTGCTGAAGGCAGTCAGGCTGTCCCTCCGCCCACCACTCCTACTATGGAAGTTGCCATAGTAACGGTTCACCAGAATCTGCCTCAACGCCTCACCCTACAGAGAGAAGAAAATAGAGGTGTATTAGTGTGATGATGTAAGAGAGAAGGAGACTTGAGAGGGAATTTATTATACAGTGTACATTATGAGCACCATATATCCATAATCATGCCAATGAGGCCCAGTTGAATTGATTAAAGTGGTTTGAAGAGGGAAGGGACATATGGTAACTTCCCAGGTTCAGGCCAAGCCAATCCAAATAAACATTGTGTGTATGAACTGCACTGCTCTAAATTACCCACATAGTCCTGCAAGGATGAAGATTAGAGTTCAGATGGCTCGTTTGTTTTGGTTGTAATAAGGTTCTGATATCAGCGTGGGCTACCTACGTCACTGTAGATAAAGCATCTTCTAAATGTCCATATTGTTATCACTCAACATTCTCATTCATATATTGAATAAACACTCAATAACACAGGTAAAAATAAGTCATCAAGCTTGTTATATCTCTATTCCTGGTAAAAGTGAGCCTGCGTACTGCTTTGGGAGTTTGGGTCCTAGCTGTTTTCAGACAGGCCTGCAAAGACTAGCAATGATGACTCATCCAGCCATCAATGGGAGTCTGCACGACTCTGCCATCGCCACGGCAACTGCAGCACACACATTACCTGACAGACCTCCCATGAGGGGAACTGAGGGAAAAGAGTGAGAGGTGGCAGAGTGTGTGTGTGTTAAAGTCAGCCGTGGGTGTGCATTTGAGAATGAGAGCGACATTACATAAAGCCTGCTACCATGGTAATGCTCCAGCTAACAGAGATGGGCTAACCCACGCAGTACGGAGAATAGAGCCTTATCTGTCATTGGCAGGAAGCAGATAAATGGACATTGTGTGAAACAAACTACAGAATCACACAGAGAGCCAATCATCCAATCACACTCCACATCTTTGTCTTCCACTCCCCATTTCCTTCGAGACAACAAGTGTGTGGAGGTGGGATGGTAGCATATGTTGTGTGAGTTGGTCCATCTGTGTTTGATTGCAGTACCCAGTTCGTGTTAGAGACAAACTAACTGCTAAGAGAATGCCACTGAAATACAGGCTTCACTTGTGCTTATCCTTTCCACACACACAGACACACTAAGCCAACCATGATTATATGGAGGACGCCAAGTCAGCTAACCACAACTGTAGGGTAAGGGCTGCAGTGGAGTTCGTAATCTGTTGAGTTCAGTGATGGGTTAAGGGTTCAGGCTAGGGTGAAAGCCTAGCAATCTCTACGGTCGGTCTTGATCGTAGAATGTGTGTGAGCTTCTGTTAGGTTAGAGTTACGTTCAGGGCTAGGGGTTTACAGTCATGTTATGTTCCTGGCCAGTAGTGCTTACCCTTTTCGGATGTTATGCTCATGTTCATGTCAGGATCTTCTAGTAGTTTATTAAGGTTAAATTGGGGTCAAGAGTTTATGGTTGTGTTCATGTTACAGTCAGGATTAGTACCTACCCTCCTCTGGTCGTCCAGTATTTTCTGTGGCTGGTTGAGATCCAGCTGCTGGTGCAGTAAGGTGGGTTAGCACAGCACAGCGGGCCAACATACACAGACACAGGGTTAATAACAGATTATTAATAATTTTACAAATTATTGACTTGCAAAGGGAAGCTATAGGGTTGTGCCATGCCATTGACTGGTTAGAGCGGGGTGGTGTGAAGGGTATGGAGGGGTCAAAGCAAAGGGAGGGGTCAGCAGTGGTGATGATGACTATCAATTAGGAAGTAAAGGGAGGGTGAGTGAGAGAATCAACAGTTCACTGTCTGGAACCACTGCATATAACGAATTGCAGACCAACGTTCCTCTCGGCAAAGTACAATACTACTGTACAAATGACAGCACAAATAAAAGTAATCCATGGTTCTCTTCTCTTTCATGTGGATCCTTGGCCTTTTGGAGAGGTGCGGCCACATAGCGGGATGTACAGGACACCTGTTAGCTAGCTACAACTGTTTGGAGTCCGATCACGCTCCCATGCAATCATGTTAATTACATAAGATGGAGAAACACTAGAAGGGGAGCGGAGGTGTGGATGGGGGAGGAGGGGAGAGAGAGAGAGGGAGTTACATAATGGAGCTCAGTGACACACAGGAGCTTAGAAAACCCATCTGTCACCATAACACGAGAGAGAGAGAGAGAGAGAGAGAGAGAGAGAGAGAGAGAGAGAGAGAGAGAGAGAGAGAGAGAGAGAGAGAGAATAACACAACAAATCACAACACAGGGCTCTGCCAGCACAACCATGGCCCCCCTGAAACAAGGTCAGACAGGGAAGGAGGGAATAAAGGGCGGCTGAGGGCAGGCCTATAATTGGCTACATTAGAGAGGTTGTGTGTGTGTGTGTGTGTGTGTGTGTGTGTGTGTGTGTGTGTGTGTGTGTGTGTGTGTGTGTGTAGGGTTGGAATAGTGTACTGTTTTCCTACTGTATATCCAATATAGGGTAGATAGGCCTGAGAATATCTGGTATGTGTTTGTATAGAGAGACTAGCATGTTTGTGTACCCTTAAAACTTTCAGTGATCATGTTACCTTTTACACATCACTTAAAGACTTAAGAATATTTCAATATAACTTAAAAAGTCAAGTTTACATAATCATACTGTTTCCTTCAAAATGTATGACCACATCAAAGCCAGACAGCCACCGTCACACAGCCTGCTGATCAGAGCAGATCTGCGCTCTCTCCCCAACGCCCATGGTCCAACCACAGCGACCGCACAATAACCCCACCACATCCTCCCCAACAATTGTTCCACCGAGCTGGAATCTCCCCGCGGCAAGCCCCTGCTGTCTGTCACATCTCCAGATTCCACGTTAAGAGAAAACACATGCAAAAACATTCCCCTTTTAGGTGTTTTTTTGGTGTGTGTGCTGTGCATGTCCATGTGTTTGTGTTTTAGCAGGCGGAGGGAGAGTCATGTTTAGACCCGTTGCTGACTGAAATGGATCTTGGGGTTTGCCGCTTGGCTGCCCACTGTCCAAAGTTCACCAAACACAATAAAGACACTGAGGAAAAAAAAATTATGTTTTCACTGCAACTAACCTGCTTTTCTCAGACTTGTAAAATGAAATCCATCTAGTCCACCCAAGATCTTGAGCCAAGGCCAGTACCAACCAAGTGTCTGGTGAGTGTCAACAATTGACCGGAACTACTTTTGTACATAGTCATCTATAAAGGACCTATTCAGTTACAATAATAGTTCAGAATGTTGCAGATATGTAATGTATAGAGCTGACACAATTCCATATTCTACATGACAGAGTATCATATCTGCTCTAAACCACTTAAATCTGACGGTTTTGTGACGTTATGCCCTCTTGAACAGAGCCCAGGTCCCTCTCACCGATTTGCCGCCTTCCTCTTTAAATCATAGGCCCAGGTGTTAAAGGGGACATCTGAGATTGCTACATCCATTTGTATTATTTATCCATTTGATACCCATTGATTCTAGAAGAATATCACTTATGGATGCCTCTATTAGTTCAACTGTCACACCCCATCAGAACCAAAAATACACGCTTATTTAGTGGCGAACCAGTGGGGAAGCAGAATGAGCAAATGTTTTGTTCTGGCCCAACACCAACACACATGATTCAGCTTCAACTAATCAACTTATCATCAAGCCCATGATGTGTTGAATTGAGTTAGTTAGTGCTCGGTTAGAACAGACATGGTCCCCCGTGAGTTGCCGGTCGTACTAGAATTAAGAATACATAACATAGATATTTTAGAGCAGCTCACACAGTATATGTTCATTAAGGACAAGCTACATTTTAACCGACATATATTCCTCTCTCACAGAGAGGAGTGTGTGTCTGCACTGCGCTGTGTGGGGAGTCTCCTCCAACACACCACTGAAACAGCCTCTGCCAACTCCACTTAGACTACACACACAGTGTAAGTGTCTGCAGGACTGTACCGAGTGTGAGAGAAAGAAGGAGAGAGATACTGAGAAAGATAGACGGGAAAAAGGAAGGAGAGAGAGAAGGAAACAGGGAGAAAGAGGGAGAGGTATTAGCGAGAGAAGGGAGGGTGGAGGAGGTTGGCGGGCTTGTTTTCCTCATACTGCCGTTATTACATCAGAGCTAGCGGTGAGGAGGGAGGGGCATCAAACCGGTGTGGATAGGGAGGGCTGTAGACAGATATATACCCCTCCCCCAACCCTGTACCCCATATAGCCCCCCCATATCCCCTCTTGGCCCCCTCCTGCGAAGGCACAGCCAGTGTTTTTGGGTATACAGCTCCTCCACACTTTTATTGGCAATTACCTCTGAAGGTCACACATCAGTGGAGGGCATGAGAGAGAGAGGGAGAAGAGCAAGGAGAGAGAGAGGGAGAGAAGCAAGGAGAGAGAGAGAGGGAGAGAAGCAAGGAGAGAGAGAGAGGGAGAGAAGCAAGGAGAGAGAGAGAGGCAGGCTGAGTTCCAGGAAAAATAAAAAAAAGCCAACACGGTTCTTATGTAACCACCGCCCCAGAGCTGGCAGCGGCCCAGGGATCGTGCAGCTCACAGGCAAACTAGGACGCAGCCACACACACACACACACACCTTCCTAGTCCTAGATACACGGTTACAGTGCCTCCTACTGACACCCTAGGGGAAAGGCAGGGGAAACACCCTAAAACTGCCATGAGCTCAGACTGCACATAGAAAGTAGAGAATGTAGAGAAAGGAAGAATGCATAGGGAAAGAGAGTAGAAGAGAAGATAAATAAATGGCAAACATATGAGAAGCCAACATTTCTGGTCACAAATGCATTTAGGTCAAACAGAAAGCGTAGGAATATTCTATCAAACTCACTCTCCTCTTAGGGGTTTCATGACTAGGGCCAGGGATTTTCTCTGCACACTTGACCAGAACGGAAAGAACTCCTGGTCCTGCCCATGATGGCATGGTGCTGCAATATCATTCACTAAAGCTCTTTCTGAAAGCTCCATTCATCCTTCTAGTGAAATAAGGCGGGATGTTCCTAAAGGGAACTAGTGCACACATTCCACAGCCCTTAGAGAGACTGACTGGGACACACACACTGGCAGCCTGTCCTACCAGCATGGGACTCTCCCATGGAACAGCACAACACTACTGGGTAAAGCGCACACACATGGGCGCGCACACACACCCACCCACCCACACCTTTACTTACTGATTGGGAGGGTGAGGAGAGCGGGTGGATGAGAGGGAGACAGAGAAAGCAACCCAAAACTACCACTACAACCCCAGGCGTACTAACTACAGACACATTTCACCACCACAACTACAATCACAGACCTACATTTAAGAGGACAAGGCACATTCACAGAACAAGTGAAAGAGGGAGAGAGGAGTAGAAGAAAAAGAGGGACAACCTCAGGCATATCCATCTCATCATCAAAGGCCCTGAGCTGAAAGAGAAGAGAGGGGTGGAGGGTTAGCCATGGATTAGCATAGAGAGGATGCAGGCTGCTGTGTCAGTGTGAGCAGGGCACACCACATCATTAGATGGAGAAAAAAAAAGTCTTAGCAAGTAGACCCTTGTTCTCATTAACTTTTTATTGGACTTTTCTATTCTATTGAAAATGTAAATTCACGCAGACACATGATAAAGAGCAGGTTCGCATTTCCCATGACCAATAATCTTAACCTAATGATCTCTTTTGAAGGCTTTACAATTTTTTTTTTTAACTAGGCAAGTCAGTTAAGAACAAATTCTTATTTACAATGACGGCCTAGGAACAGTGGGTTAACAGCCTTGTTCAGAGGCAGAACAACAGATTTGTTTTTTTACCTTGTCAGCTCTGGGATTTGATCTAACAACCTTTCGGTTAGTGGGCCAACACTCTAACCACTAGGCTACCTGCCGCCTCGAATCAACTATACCTCCTAAAAGCTATGAACGCTCTTATGTAATGGCGGAGGTACTGTCAGCCATTGGTTAGCATAGGGAGGATACAGCAGGGCACACCACAACATTAGGAAGCATACACAAACTTTAGTCAGATGGTACATAAAGAACATCTTTAAAGCACTCATGTGATGTGTATCTTAGTACACATTTAATACTTTAGAAAAGATGTTCATTAGTAAAGGGTGTTTGACACACAATGGTATAATAGTAAAGGGTGTTTGACACACAATGGAAAGAGTTGGTATAATAGTAAAGGCGAGATCCATCCATTATGAGCCAATTCCCTTTCTAGGAAGATCGGGGGTTATACCTTCCTGTTTGACATGAATGCTTTCATTGGACCGTGCTGGTTAGTTAGGGTCCAGCCAAGTACTCATGAGGTCAGTTTAGCCTGGACCAGCTCAGTGTGTGTGTCTGTACTTATCATGTAGATCCATATCATTCCGTACCACATCAGAAAAAAAGAACACACCCACACTGGTTGATGAGTCTTACAATGTGAGCGATCCTAAAAATAGAAGGGTAGAAACTAGATAGGGTTGGTCATCGACACCACTATACTGTGATGGAGAGAAGCAGTGGTATTCAAGGTTCGGGGCTGGGGATGGAGGTAAGGTGTGTTGTGTTGTGACTCGTGTCCTACCTTCTCTCCGTATCCTCTGTCTTTGGTCATCATCTCTCGGAGGGTCTGCAGGACCTTGATACACAGCCTCTCTTCATTCTCCTCCAGAAGCTGCTTTGTGTGTTTGATCAGCCTGGGGAGAGACAGTGTCAAAGGTCACCGTGCGGTCACTAACCTTGGGGTCATGGTGGGGTTGACTGAATGGGTGGGTTTGGGGCTCACTGTATGTTGGGGTGGCAGTTGTTGTACACACATTTTCATTTAAGTCATTTAACCAGAGCGACTTAGTCAGTGCATTCAACTACATTTTTAATTGGAAAACAATCACATATTAGTCATCACATATAAACCCTTCATTTTGTTTCTTTTCAGATGAAGTCTGTCAAGTGGAAATAGAAATTCACGCAGACACATGACTTAAGATAAACAACAGGTTCACATTTCCCACAACCAATAATCTTATCCACAACTGTTCTCTTTTTAAAGGCATTGGCCACACCAAACTATACTGAACAAAAACATAAAACGCAACATGTAAAGCGCTGGTCCTATGTTTCATGAGCTGAAATCAATTTGACACTAGAAGGTACACTAGACGGTGTTGGCACGGTCAGAATGAGGGCTTCTGTAGTTCCACTGGTGTTGCTGCTTTGTGTCTGGGTTCAGGGAGAGACTGACACACAGACCACCACCCAACCTGACATCTGGACTGAACTGGAAGACCTCAGAGACACTGTGCACAACCTGGGTGTCATCGTGTTGAAGCAGGGAGAGGAGCTGAGCAACACAGACTGAACTATCCTTATACAAGAGCCAGGTCGTTGATCTGAAAGTGGAGCTGACATCACCAAGATGGAGGTGGTCAAGAAGGAGAATGACAGTACAGTCACAAAGATCCTATTAATTTAATAATTACTAGTTCTCATATGTAATTCCATGGGTACAGTAATGTGAAAACTTTGCATAATCTTTTCACTTTATCCACCACAGCAACCATATTGGGCCCGATTCAGACTTAGGAAATGTACGCCACCAGGTTTCCTCTAGACGTGACGTTGGCATTCAGGCCAAAGAGTTCAATCTTGCTTCCAACAGACCAGAACTCTAGAGCTCTGTCAGTGACCATCGGGTTCTTGGTCACCTCCTTGACCAAGACCCTTCTCCCCGATAGCTCAGTTTGGCCGGGCAGCCAGCTCTAGGAAGTCTTGGTGGTTCTAAACTTCTTCCATTGAAGAATGACTGTGATCTTGGGGACCTTCAATGCTGCATAAATGTTTTGGTACCCTTCCCCAGATCTGTGCCTCAACACAATACTGTCTCGGAGCTCTACGGACAATTCCTTCGACCTCATGGCTTTATTTTTGCTCTGACATACACTGTCAACTGTGGAACCATATACAGACAGGTGTGTGCCTTTCCAAATCATTTCCAATCAGTTGAATTTACGACAGTTGGACTCTAATGAAGTTGTAGAAACATCTAAAGGACGATCAATGGAAACAGGATGCAACTGAGCTCAATTTTGAGTCTCATAGCAAAGGGTCTGAATACTTGTGGAAATAAGGTATTTTTGTTTTTATTTTTAATAAATGTGCAAACATTTCTAAAAACCTGTATTCGCTTTGTCATTATAGGGTATTGTGTGTAGATTTTGTTTTACTTAATCCATTTTAGAATAAGGCTGTAACATAACAAAATGTGGAAAAAGTCAAGGGGTCTGAATACTTTCCGAAGGCACTGTATGTAGGTGCATAAAGAGCACTTCAGGCATGGTTCCCTTGCGTGCATTGAATAGAATTTATTTAACCGCTGGAAATCCTCCCACTTGTTGACCAACATATTTTCTACTGGAGTTTTCATTCAATTGCGTTTTCAGTACATTTATCTAATTTAGTTACATTTTTCTCGACAGACTTACTAGAATATATGGAGAGAACGGTTCAGAATATTAGGGACCAATGAAAGAAAGCCATGTAAATACATATTTGTCTCATTTTCAGCACCAATTGGTAGATACAAAAATAGTCTGATCTTGTATATTATTTAGGGCTCAAAAAGTATTTATGAATAATAAAAATAAAAAGTTTGGAAAGCCTTTACGCATTAAATATATTGGTTTGATTCATCCTGAAAGTTACAATATTCAATTCATGAAATATTGGAAGGTCAGAATAATGTACTATAGGGGTTGAACAGTAGTCCTATAAACCTACCCTAATAATCCTCGCTAATCATAGAACTTTGATGACAATGGTCCAGTCATCATGAAGCGTGCGCCAGGCTCCAGGTTCAAACTGCTATGTATGGTCTGCGTTCCATAATGATTCAAATAGGCTACATGTCCCAACTTGTAATACGTTAGCCTAATATGATCCACTATTGTTAGCGATCCTCAGGAACAACCACACAAACGTGACAGAGGAAAGAAAGGTAAATGAGTAGCGAGGCTACTGTTATTGCCTTGCTACTGTTATTTTTCACTGTTGTTTTTATTTCTTTACTTACCTATCGTTCACCTAATACCTTATATATTTTTTATTGCACTGTTGGTTAGAGCCTGTAAGTAAGCATTTCACTGTAAGGCCTACACCGGTTGTATTCGGCGCATGTGACAAATTAACTTTAATTTGATTTAAACAGAAATGTAAGGAAACTAACACTAAAGTCAGTGACAGTTATACATGTATGTGGGTATAACTGACGGTAGCTACCGATAGTGGTGAATATTTAACACGATACAAATTGCAGATAACACAGTGAAAAGTCCGGGCATATAATTAAAACAATCTAGAAATCATAAATCAACTTGGTAGGTTTGGCTCTATACTGTCATTTGCGCATAGTTACAGAAGCTTATAGCTTGGGTCTCCAAATTTCATCCCGTTATCAATTCAAGCTTTATTTATATAGCACATTTCAGACATGAATGTAACACAATGCGCTTCACAGGGAAAAAAAAAAATACAAAAAATGTAAATAAAAAATTTAAAAACTGAAAGAGCATCCTAAGGAAACGTGAAGCTAAAAAGGTGCATTTTAAGATCCCTTTAAATATGTCCACAGCTTCGGCCCCCCACAGATTTTCTGGCAGGCTATTCCAGAGGCAAGGGGCATGCTAACTAAAAGAAGCCTCTCCATGCCTCTTGGTCCTAGACTTTGGGATAGTTAAAAGGCCAGTGCCAGAGGACGTGAGGGACCTCTTGGAGGTCTGATATGTATTGTGGTGCACAATCATGAATTAATTTGAAAACCAATAGAATAATCTATTCTAAAACTCATAGGCAGCCAGTGCAGAGACTTTAAAACCGGTGTAATGTGCGCTCTCTGTCTGGTCTTGGTCAGTACCCGTGCTGCAGCATTCTGTATGTTTTGCAATTGACCAATGGCTTTCTTGGGTAGACCAGACAGGAGAGCATTACAGTAGTCAAGCCTGATTGTAATAAAAGCATGGATGAGTCTCTCTGTATCAGCCTAAGAGAGTAAGAGATAAACACCTCTCTGGTGTTAGGTTCTTTTTCAGAGTAAATAACCCACGGACATTTGAGAAGCTTTTAACCAAGTTTAATTCTTCTCAAAGGTTCTGTACAGCTGTAATTCAGACAACCCAACATTTGTCCCATCCACATATTTATATCCCCCTTCTCTTCAATCCTTACATCTTATGCTCAACAGGAAGAAGGTAACCAGATACTAAACCCTGATTACTCCCTTAAGGGGAAATGACCTCCTGACCTCAACCGTTCCTTCCCCTAGTCCTCCCCTATCTCAACCGTTGCTCTACTCCCTTCTCCCAACACATTCCACAGCTATCGGTCTTCCTACACAGACCCAGTCTCTTTCTCCTTTGATTCTATGCTTCTTCTCTATCATTTATTTAATATCTCAGTGTTCAAAATGACGAATCCAACACTGGGAAGAGGAAGGGCGGGGTTGTATGCTTCAGGATTAACGACTCATGGTGTAATCATAACAGAGGAATTCAAGTCCTTCTGCTCACCCTACCTAGAATTCCTTACAATCAAATGCTGGCCAAATTACCTCCCAAAAGAACTCTTGTCAGTTATCGTTACAGCTGTGTACATTCCCCTCACGCAGACACCACAAAGGCCCTCAAGGAACTTAACTGGACTCTATGCAAACCGGAAATCACAAATTGTGCAAACCACCGCATTTAATCATGGATAGAGGTCTGGGAATGAGGCTGAATATAAACAGCGTAGTTAGTCCCTCCGTAAGGCAATCAAACAAGTAAAATGCCGGTACAGGGACAAAGTGGAGTCGCAATTCAACGGCTCAGACACGAGACGTATGTGTCAGGGTCTAGCGAAGAGGCGACTCCGGGATGCTGGCCTTCGAGGCAGAGTTCCTCTATCCAGTGTGTGTTCTTTTGCCCATCTTAATCTTTTATTTTTATTGGCCAGTCTGAGATATGGCTTTTTCTTTGCAACTTTTCGCCTCTTCACTGTTGACGTTGAGACTGGTGTTTTGCGGGTACTATTTAATGAAGCTGCCAGTTGAGGACTTGTGAGGCGTCTGTTTTTTTCAAACTAGACACTAACAAACTTGTCATCTTGCTCAGTTGTGCACTGGGGCCTCCCACTCCTCTTTCTATTCGAATCCCCGAGCTGACAAGGTAAAAATCTGTCGTTCTGCCCCTGAACAAGGCAGTTAACCCACTGTTCGCCAGGCGCCGAAGACGTGGATGTCGATTAAAGGCAGCCCCCCGCACCTCTCTGATTCAGAGGGGTTGGGTTAAATGCGGAAGACACATTTCAGTTGAAGGCATTCGGTTGTACAACTGACTAATTATGGTGACTGTGGCTTTGACTGTGACTTAGACTTTGCACGAGATCTTCAGTTTCTTGGCAATTTATCGCATGGAATAGCATTCATTTTTCAGAACAAGAATAGACTGACGAGTTTCAGAAGAAAGTTCTTTGTTTCTGGCCACTGAGCCTGTCATCGAACACACAAATACTGACACTCCAGATACTCAACTAGTCTAAAGAATGCCAGTTTCATTGCTTCTTTAAAACAGAACAACAGTTTCCAGCTGTGCTAACATAATTGCAAAAGGGTTTTACAATGATCAATTAGTCTTTTAAAATGATAAACTTGGATTAGCTAACACAATGTGCCATTGGAAAACACGAGTGATGGTTGCTGATAATGGGCCTGTACGGCTATGTAGATATTCAATAAAAAAATTACAAATAAACCCTGCCGATTCCAGCTACAATACTCATTTACAACACTAACAATGTTTACACAAATTCTAATAAATGTTATGTTCTTTTACTGGACAAAATGTTTCTTTCAAACAAGGACATTTCTACAGTTAACGTCAGACGTTTACATACACTTAGGTTGGAGTCATTATAACTCGTTTTAACACTCCACAAATTTCTTGTTAACAAACTATAGTTTTGGCAAGTCGGTTTGGACATCTACTTTGTGCATGACAAGTAATTTTTCTAGCAATTGTTTACAGGCAGATTATTTCACTGTATCACAATTCCAGTGGGTCAGAAGATTACATAAAGTTGACTGTGCCTTTAAACCGCTTGGAACAATCCAGAAAAGTATGTCATGGCTTTAGAAGCTTCTGATAGGCTAATTGACATAATTTGAGTCAATTGGAAGTGTACCTGTGAATGTATTTCAAGGCCTACCTTCAAACTCAGTGCCTCTTGGCTTGACATCATGGGAAAACCAAAAGAAATCAGCCAAGACCTCAGAAGAAAAATTGTAGACCTCCACAAGTCTGGTTCATCCTTGGGAGCAATTTCCAAACACCTGAAGGTACCACATTAATCTGTACAAACAATAGTACGCAAGTATAAACACCATGGGACAACGCAGCCATCATACCGCTCAGGAAGGAGATGCGTTCTGTCTGCAGATTAATCCCAGAACAACAGCAAAGGCCCTTGTGAAGATGCTGGAGGAAGCAGGTACAAAGGTATCTATATCCACAGTAAAACAAGTCCAATATCGACATAACCTGAAAGGCCGCTCAGCAAGGAAGAAGCCACTGCTCCAAAACCGCCATAAAATAGCCAGACTACGGTTTGCAACTGTACATGTGGACAAAGATCGTACTTTTTGGAGAAATGTCCTCTGGTCTGATGAAACAAAAATAGAACTGTGTTGGTGGTTGGAGATATCCCTCTAGTGGTGTGGGGGCTGTGCTTCTGCAGAGTGGGTGGGGTTATATCTTGCCTGTTTGGCCCTGTCCGGGGGTATCGTCGGACGGGCCCACAGTGTCTCCCGAACCCTCCTGTCTCAGCCTGCAGTATTTATGCTGCAGTAGTTTGTGTCTGGGGGCTAGGGTCAGTCTGTTATATCTGGAGTATTTCTCCTCTCTTATCCGGTGTCCTGTGTGAATTTAAGTATGCTCTCTCTAAATCTCGGAGGAGGACTACCTGGCCTGATGACTCCTTGCTGTCCCCAGTCCGCCTGGCCGTGCCGTTGCTCCAGTTTCAACTGTTCTGCCTGCGGCTATGGAACCCTGACCTCTTCACCAGACATGCCACCTGTCTCAGACCTGCTGTTTTCAACTCTCTAGAGACAGCAGAAGCGGTAGAGATACTCTGAATGATCGGCTATAAAAAGCCAACTGACATTTACTCTGGAGGTGCTGACCGGTTGCACCCTCGACAACCACTGATTATTATTATTATTTGACCCTGCTGGTCATCTATGAACATTTTAAAATCTTGGCCATGTTCTGTTATAATCTGCACCCAGCACAGCCAGAAGAGGACTGGCCACCCCTCATAGCCTGGTTCCTCTCTAGGTTTCTTCCTAGGTTCTGGCCTTTCTAGGGAGTTTTTCCTAACCACCGTTACACCTGCATTGCTTGCTGTTTGGGGTTTTAGGCTGGGTTTCTGTACAGCACTCGATGACATCAGCTGATGTAAGAAGGGCTTTATAAATACATTTTTTTTTATCTGTTTGGCCATAATGACCATTGTTATGTTTGGAGGAAAAAGGAGGAGGCTTGCATGCCGAAGAACACCATCCCAACCGCGAAGCATGGGGGTGGCAGCATCATGTTGTGGGGGTGCTTTGGTACAGGAGGGACTGGTGCACTTCACAAAATAGATGGCATCATGAGGAGGAAAATTATGTGGATGTATTGAAGCAACATCTCAAGACATCAGTCAGGAAGTTAAAGCTTGGTCGCAAATATGTCTTCCAAATGGACAATGACCCCAAGCATACTTCCAAAGTTGTGGCTAAGTGGCTTAAGGACAACAAAGTCAAGGTATTGGAGTGGCCATCACAAAGCCCTGACCTCAATTCTATAGAAAATGTGTGAGCAGAAGTGAAAAACCATGTGCGAGCAAGGAGGCCTACAAACCTGACTCAGTTACACCAGCTCTGTCAGGAGGAATGGGCCAAAATTTACCCAACGTATTGTGGGAAGTTTATGGAAGGCTACCCAAAACATTTGACCCTGGCCAGCAGGGATGTCCTTGTTCCATCGCGCTCTAGCGACTCCAGTGGTGGGCTGGGTGCATGCACGCTGACTCGGTTTCCAGGTGTACTGTGTTTCCTGGCTTCCGGGTTAAGCGGGCATTGTGTCAAGAAGCAGTGCGGCTTAGTTGGGTTTCGGAGGACGCAGAGCTCTCGACCTTAGCCTCTCCCGAGTCTGTACGTGATTTGCAGTGATGAGACAAGACTAACTACCAATTGGATACCACGAAATTGGGGAGGAAAAGGGGAGAAAAAAATCTATATATATATATATATATATATATATATATATAAAAAAATCTATATAATCTATGTTGTGCTTTCTGATAACGCTACCAAGGTGTAACATACACTACATGACCAAATTTGTGTGGTCACCTGCTCGTCGAACATCTCATTACAAAATCATGGTCATTAATATGTAGTTGGTCCCCCTTTCCTCCACTCTTCTGGGAAGGCTTTCCACCAGATGTTGGAACATTGCTACGCGGACTTGCTTCCATTCAGCCACAATAGCATAAGTGAGGTTGGGCACTGATGTTGGGCGATTATGCCTGGCTAGTAGCCAGGGGAGGTTGAGGTCAGGGCTCTGCGAGGTCAGGGCTCTGTGCAGAGCCCTGACCTCAACCCCCACACCGATCTCAAAAAACATTTCTGTATGGACCTCGCTTTGTGCACGGGGGCATTGTCATGCTGGATCAGGAAAGGGCCTTACCCAAACTGTTTGAAGCACAGAATCGTCTACAATGTTAATGTATGCTGTAGCGTTACGATTTCCCTTCACTTGGACTAAGGGGCCTAACCCGAACCATGAAAAACACCCCAGACCATTATTCCTCCTCCACCAAACTTTACAGTTGGCACTATGCATTATGGCAGGTAGCGTTCTCCTGGCATCCGCCAAACCCAGATTTGTCCATCAGACTGCCAGATGGTGAAGCGTGATTCATCACTCCAGAGAACGCGTTTCCACTGTTGTAGAGTCCAATGGCGGCGAGCTTTACAACACTCAAGCCGACGCTTGGCATTGCACATGGTGATGTTAGGCTTGTATGCGGCTGCTCGGCCATGGAAACCCCTGTCATGAAGCTCCCGATGAACAGTTCTTGTGCTGACGTGGCTTCCAGAGGTAGTTTGGAACTCAGTAGGGAGTGTTGCAACCGAGGACAGACTATTTTTATGCGCTTCGGCACTCTCCTTTAGTGAGCTTGTGTGGCCTACCAATTTGCGGCTGGATGTTTCCACTTCACAATAACACCACTTAGTTGACCGGGGCAGCTCGAGCAGGGGAGAAATTTGATCAACTGACTTGTTGGAAAGGTGGCATCCTATGATGGTGCACTATCAAAATAAAATTATATCCTATGATGGTGCCACATTGAAAGTCACTGAGCTCTTCAGTAAGGCCATTCTCCTGCTAATGGTTGTCTATGGAGATTGCATGGCTGTGTTCTCAATTCTATACACCTGTCAGCTACGGCTGTGGCTGAAATAGCCAAATCCACTCATTTTAAGGGGTGTCCACATACTTTTGTATATATGGTGTATATTCACGTCACCAAATAATTTATTAAAATATACTGTTTTGCAATGAAGGCCTACAGTAGCCTCAACAGCACTCTGTATGGTAGCACCATGGTGTAGCCGGAGGACAGCTAGTTTCCATCCTCCTCTGGGTACATTGACTTCAATACAAAAAACTAGGAGGCTCATGACTCTCACCCCCTTCCATAGACTTACACAGTAATTATGACAACTTCCGGTGGACGTCCTCCAACATATCAGAGCTGTTGTCCCCCCCAATCAAAGGATCAGAGAATAAATCTAGAACTGAAAGCATAAGCTACAGCTAGCTAGCACTGCAGTTCATACAACGTGGTGAGTAGTTGACTCAAAGAGAGAGAAAGACAATAGTTGAACAGTTTTGAACAAATACATTTCTTCAAAATTGAAGGAGAAGCAAGAGAGAAAGGGAGAGGTAGAGAGAGAGATAGCTATATTTCGTAGTATTTTACTTTTCACTGGCTAGTTTAGCCTCCTCAAACACCCGGCTCAAACAGAGAATGATGCTATGTTAGCTAGCTGGCTATGGCTATCCAACACTGGAACCCTGCCAAGTCAAGGAAGCTTTTGGTTTTAATAATTTATTGCCACCGGGGCCCGCCGATGTAACTGCTAAACTGCTTGCCGACTGTACTGCATGATTGTAGTGGGTTTACTAATGCGTTACTTCTATTCTATGTTGACTATGACGTTAGATAATATGGTAGCAAAGTAGGCTATGTGTAGCGGTTAGCAGTTATGACATGAAGGTTTGGCTTGGAAATGTTTTTTTTCCTGGTCACAGGCAGCTGATGTGTTGTGCACTAAAGTCCACAAGCAAAGGGAAAAGGTGAGAGAGGAGAAGAGCGACCAAAGTTATCATACTGTTTGTATGTGGCTGCTATGAAAGTGAACTGTGTTTGCGTATGATCATTCTGCCGATTCTGTTGAAAAACAGAACGGAACGAAACGGGGATAATTTGTCCAATAGAAACTCTAGTTTGCAACTGTTAGACTAATGATTACACCCTAGATCAGCTTGATGAAGGCAAGAGTGTGCAAGGCGGTAATGAATGTGTGACTAGCAGTGAGAAAGAGGTGAAAGAGCTGGAGAGAGAGAATGCAGTTAATGTAGCTACTCTAAATCTTAGGGGAAGACATGGTGATTAAATAATACATCTAATAATAATCTTGTATTCACAGACAGACCAAAGGTGGCGTTATCTACTGCTCTGACTAACTCTGTAGGACCCTTCCGTAGTGACACTACGCTGATCTTGGCCAGGCTTACAACCAAATTACAGTTACCACATTCTGTTCATGGCATATATTTCAACCATTTGAGGACAAAATAATGTGCACGAATGTCTGAATATGTTTTTTTATCCTGATCCAGGTCTCTTCACAGCGCCAGTGAGAGGAGTCTACTACTTCAGATACACTGTATGTGGGGGTCAGGATACAGAACCAATAGGTGTACACTTGTATAAGAACAACCAGAGTGTAGTAGTCACAGGTGAAATTAATGATGGCCAGTATGAGCATGAATCTAATGCAGCAGTCCTGGAATTAGAGGAGGGAGATGTGGTCTATGTGCAGCTCGAATCAGCACACCAAGTTTATGATGATTTCTTTACTCGTACCACCTTCAGTGACTTCCTGCTCTCTTCACCATGTAGCTTCAGGGTGTGGATGAATGGTTCCTCCCACCAATACATTCATAAAGAATGGGCAATGTGTCTGTCATTACTTTAGGCTTTCAAAGTGAAATACATATAATGATCTGTCTACATACTATCCCATACACTGGATACGTTGTTTAGTGTGGGGTGGGATTGTTACTGTGAACACACGTACTTGCAGATGAAGCCGCCACTCTCACACTTCCTGCGGGAGTCAGTGTTCTCAGGGAAGAGCAGCTCGGGCCGATGCAGTACATCCACTAGGACAGACAGCTCAGCCTGGACCAACGGACGCAGGCGGTCTTCTAGAGCTGACACTATGTCCTACAGAGACAAAGGGAGAGAGAAAGAGGGGCAGTGAAAGAGGGAGCGTGTTAAAGGGATAGTGCGAGATTTTGGCAATTAATGATACAGACAGTTGTGCTAAGCTCATGAGACATTCATAAGTTATATTATTCAATAATAAATTAGTAAATATAAAGAATTTAAATGACAGTTACCAAATTCACAAATCCCAAGATGTAGCTTTAACTTTTTGTGCCTCAGTGTGGTAAAGGGATAGTGCGAGATTTTGCCAATTAAGCCCTTTTTGTACTTACCCAGAGTCAGAAACTCATTGATACCTTTTGTGTGTCTTTGCCTGAAGTTTGAAGGAAGTTGAAGGTCATTTTGTCAGCCATAGCTAGCAATTGTGCTAGTTCACAACTGCCCATCTGACTCTAGGTAAGTAGAGAAAGGCTTAATTGCCAAAATCTCACACTATCCCTTTAACACACTGAGGCACAAACAATTTAAGCTGGTCTGGGATTTGTGAAGTTGATAACTGTCATTTCAATTCTTTATTTACTCACTGATTCTTGAAGAATATAAAAGGCTCATGAGCTTAACACAACTGTCTGTCTTTATCATAACCCAAAATGTAAGGTTTTATTATTCCATTGTTTACAAACAAGAATGTAAAGAATGTATAGCTTCAAAATTGTTAAAACTATCGCTTGGATGTCATGGTCTGTCAGTCCTTGCATGTGTAGAGCAATATCTATGAAATTAGGAGGGATTACATTTCCCTAGCCCCATCTCTCAGACAGACTCACACAAACAGTGTACCCACCTGCAGTCTCTCGATGATGTTCCTGTAGTCTCGGGAGGTGGTCAGTACTGAGTCTCTGCGTGCAGCGTTACGGGCAGACATTCTCCAGGACATGGCTGTCTTCTGAACGATGTTGTTGGACTTCACAAACAGGTTGTTCACCTGGTTGTCCAGATCCACTGGGATGGCTATGGCTCGCCCTTTAGCTATCACATTCAGTACGAGACAAAAGTTTGGACACACCTACTCATTCAAGGGTTTTTCTTTATCTTTACTATTTTCTACATTGTAGAATAATAGCGAAGACATCAAAACTATGAAATAACACATATGGAACCATGTAGTAACCAAAAAAGTGTAAAACAAAGTAGCCACCCTTGGCCTTGATGACCGCTTTGCACACTCTTGGCATTCTCTCAACCGGCTTCATGAGGTAGTCACCTGGAATGCATTTCAATTAACAGGTGTACCTTGTTAAAAGTTAATTTGTGGAATTTCTTTCCTTCTTAATGCATTTGAGCCAATCAGTTGTGTTATGACAACATAGGGAAAGTAAACAGAAGATAGCCCTATTTGGTAAAAGACCAAGTCCATATTATGGCAAGAACAGCACAAATAAGCTAATGGAAACAACATTAATTTAAGACATGAAGGTCAGTTAATACGGAACATTTCAAGAACCTTGAAAGTTTCTTCAAGTGCAGTCGCAAAAACCCATCAAGCGCTATGATGAAACTGGCTCTCGTGAGGACCGCCACAGGAAAGGAAGACCCAGAGTTACCTCTGCTGCAGAGGATAAGTTAATTAGAGTTAACTGCCCCTCAGATTGCAGCCCAAATAAATGCTTCAGAGTTCAAGTAACAGACACATCAACATCAACTGCTCAGAGGAGACTGCGTGAATCAGGCGTTATGGTCAAATTGCTGCAAATTAACCACTACTAAAGGACACCAAGAAGAAGAGACATCACTGGGGCTAAGCTGCCTGCCATCCAGGACTTCTACACCAGGCGGTGTCAGAGGAAGGCCCTAAAAATTGTCAAAGACCCCAGCCATCCCAGTCATAGACTGTTCTCTCTACTACCGCATGGCAAGTGGTACCGGAGTGTCAAGTCTAGGACAAAAAGGCTTCTCAACTGTTTTTACCCCCAAGCCATAAGACTCCTGAACAGGTAATCAAATGACTATCTGAACTTTTTGCATTGTGCCCCCCCGCTGCTACTTTCTGCTTATCATATATGCATAGTCACTTTAACTATACATTCGTGTACATACCAACTCAATTGGACGGACCAACCAGTGCTTTCGCACATTGGCTAACCGGGCTATCTATCTGCATTGTGTCCCGCCACCCACCAACCCCTTTTTTACGCTACTGCTACTCTCTGTTCATCAAATATGCATAGTCACTTTAACCATAACTACATGTACATATACTACCTCAATCAGCCTGACTAACCGGTGTCTGTATGTAGCCTCGCTACTTTTATAGCCTCGCTACTTTCATCGCCTCGCTACTGTATATAGCCAGTCTTTTTTTTTTACTGTTGTTTTTATTTCTTTACTTACCTATTGTTCACCTAGTACCTTTTTTTTGCACTATTGGTTAGATCCTGTAAGTAAGCATTTCACTGTAAGGTCTACACCTGTTGTATTCGGCGCACGTGACAAATAAACTTTGATTTGATTTGACTTGCTTGGGCCAAGAAAAATAAGTGGACATTAGACCGGTGGAAATCTGTCCTTTGTCTGATGAGTCTAAACGTGTGATTTTTGGTTCCAACCGCTGTGTCTTTGTGAGACACAGAGTAGGTGAATGGATTATCTCCGCATGAGTGGTTCCCACCGTGAAGCGTGGAGGAGGAGGTGTGATAGTGCTTTGCTGGTAACACTGTCGATGTATTTAGAATTCAAGGCATACTTAACCAGCATAGCTACCACATCATTCTGCAGCGATATGCCATCCCATCTGGTTTGCGCTTAGTGGGACAATCATTTGTTTTTCAACAGGACAATGACTCAACACAGGATGTGTAAGGGCAATTTGACAAAGAAGGAGAGTGATGGAGTGCTGCATTAGATGACCTGGCCTCCACAATCATCCGACCTCCTCCCAACTCGCAGCAGGGAGCCTAGTGGTTTGAGCGTTGGGCCAGTAACCGAAAGGTTGCTGGATCGAATCCCGGAGCTGACAAGGAAAAAAATCTGTCGTTCTGCCCCTGAGCAAGGCAGTTAATGTCGATTTAAGGAAGCCCCCCGCAACTCTCTGATTCAGAGGGGTTGGGTTAAATGTGGAAGACACATTTCAGTTGAAGGCATTCAGTTGTACAACTGACTAGGTATCCCATTTTCCCTATCCAATTGGGATGAGTTGGACCGTAGAGTGAAGGCAAAGCGGCCAACAAGTGCTCAGCATATGTGGGAACTCATTCAAGACTGTTGGAAAAGCATTCCAGGTGAAGCTGGTTGAGCGAATGCCAAGAGTATGCAAAGCTGTCATCAAGGCAAATGGTGGAAACTTTAGAATATAAAATATATTTGGATTTTTTAAAAACTTTGTGTCATTTCATAGTTTTGATGTCTTCAATATCATTCTACAATGAATGAGTAGGCGTGTCCAAACTTTTGATGGGCACTGTATACACAACCAAGGAAGCTCATACAACACTCAACTTTAGAGTACATCCCAATCATAATAGCACTGCCTCATCAGAGAATTTGACTAACAAATGTCTTTGACAACTCCCATATATAAAGTGTTATACACTTTAGAGTAGTGTTGGGGGTTAGTGTTATGAATGTGTTGTACTTCTTACCCACGTCAGACAGCACCTTGATACAGCTCTCCACTGAGCCCTTCTGGACTGGGACCAACCAGTTACAGTGGTACACTCTGAAAACGGCCTGTAACTGCTGTACAAACACTGGCTGCCTGGTCTGAGGAGGGTTAGGAGAGGGAGAGGAGGGAAGAGGTGAAAGGGCAGAGGGGAGTGGGGAGTGAGAGGTAGAATAATTGAGTTATAAAAAAACTGATCAACTAAATAATACTATAAGGTTTATATAACCATGTTATTGTATACTTGACATGGATGCTTCCGACTCACACTAACTATTAAGACTCCACCATTACAAATCATACCTCCACCTAGCCCTGTGAAACAACATGGTGTCTGCAATCTGAAATCAATCAAAGATGCAAAAAGACAGTACAGGGACAAAGTGGAATCACACTTCAATGGCCTCGACGCAAGATGCATGTGGCAAGAACTACAAACCATTGGGGATTCTAAAAGGAAAACCAGCTGCATGGAGAACACAATGCCTCTCTCCAAGACGAGCAAAACACTTTATGCTCGCTTCGGGCTAATCAACACCGATCCTCTTACGAGAGCCCGTGCTACTGAAGAGGACTCGATCTCTGTGGCAAACGTGAGTAAGACCTTCAACATGTAAATACTCACAAGGCAGCCGACCTATATGGTATCCCCGGCCGTGTCCTCAAGAGCATGTGCAAACCAGCTGGCTGGAGTGTTTACAGATATATATATAACCTCTCCCTGTCCCAGTCTGATCTCCATGTTTCAAGAGGTCCACCACTGTCCCTGTACCCAAGCAAACAAAGGTAACCTGCCTTAATGACTGTAGCTCTCACTTCTGTAATGAAGTGCTATGAGAGGCTGGTCAAGGACCACATCAACTCCACCGTACCAGACAACCTGGACCCATTAACATTTTCATTCCGACCCAACAGATCCACAGATGACGCAATCGCCATTGCTCTGCACAGTGCCCTATCCCAGCTAGACAAGAGGAATACCTATGTGAGACTACAGCTCAGCATTCAACGCCATAGTCCCTTCCAAGCTCGTTACTAAGCTCAAGGCCCTGGGTATGAACACCTCCCTCTGCAACTGGACTGGTGGTGAGGGTAGGCAACAACACCTACGCCACGCTGACTCTCAACACAGGAGCCCCCTCAGGGTTGTGTGCTCAGCCACCTCCTGTACTCCCTGTACATCCACGACTGAGTAGCCACGACACGACAGTGGTGGGCCTGATCGCCGACAGTGACAAAACAGCCTACTGGGAGGAGGTTAAAGCCCTAGCAGGGTGGTGCCAGGAAAACCAAGGAGCTGCTCGTGAACTACAGGAAACAGGAAGGGGAGCACGTCCCTATTGACATTGACAGGGCTGCAATGGAGAAAGTCAAAAGCTTCAAGTTCCTCGGCGTGCACATCACATCAGAGTACAGATTATTGTATGAGACAATACACCAATTTTTTTTCTTAAATATAATAAAAAAAAAATGTAATTTTATTGAGTAAATGTATTTATTGGTTTATTTTCATTTTGAAATAAAAAAGTAATTAATGTAATGTAATGAATTGAAGGTTATTTGTTAAAGTGGCAGTGCAGTTAAAAACTAGATTTTCCTGTTTTCTTAAATTATATTTCCACACTATGAGGTTGAAATAATACTCTGAAATTGTGAAAATTATGATAATGCCCCTTTCGTGTAAGAGCTGATTGAAAAAAATTACTGGAATTTCAGCCAGTTCAGTTCAATGTGATGTGTCACAATGTGATCTGATTATAACAGACCAATGACTGTTCATCTGGGTAAGGGTGGGCTCTAGACCATCCTTATCAGCCAATCAGGGCTGTGTATGTAAATATCTTCAAATTTGTTCCTAATGTCAACACTATCACTGGGAGCATTCCACTGACCAAAGGAGGCTCAGAGAAATAAATGATTACAATTATATATATATTTTTATTTTTCATTAAATAAACACAGTGATGTATTATATATACAGAGATGATTTAAAAATACAATTACAAAGACAGGATGAGGGCTAAATGTACCGATTTTAAAGGTTGTGTCATTAGATTTAGGGTGTGGTTGGGTCGGCAGAAGTTTTTGCCCCCAAAAATGGGGTCCCCAGAAATTCTGGGGATAGAAATAGGGTCCCAGTTTCCCCAAAAAGTGAGGCCTGCAGCAGAGGATAAAAGCAGTCAAAGAATAAAACAATTCCCAGTGATGATTTTCAGTACAAGCCACTTGATAACCTGGTTTCTCTCCTCTCCTACATGGTCTCCACATTGGTACAGATGTCCATAATAAAGGTCTTGAAGGTGGTATTCCTTTTATTCTAGGAATAGACGAGCAGTTTACCAAGAACTACATGAATAGACATTGAACATAAATAGCTAGGGGATAGGGGATTGATAAACAATTACTAAATGCTGTCTATAAAGGTTATGACTCCCGTGTACAAAAGGAAAACGTCACTCAGTGAAGCCATGATACGATCATTATAGACTGTGACAGGAGAAGGCTACTGCTCTCTAAGGCTAGCTCTACAGGATGATGACCAACTCCATGTTCCAAGATGCAACACAACTCTCCTTCTGTGGCCTCCAACTGCTTTTAAATGCTAGTAAAACTAAATGCATGCTCTTCAACCGATCGCTGCCCGCACCTGCCCGCCCGTCCAGCATCACTACTCTGGACGGTTCTGACTTAGAATATGTGGACAACTACAAATACCTAGGTGTCTGGTTAGACTGTAAACTCTCCTTCCAGACTCACATTAAGCATCTCCAATCCAAAATTAAATCTAGAATTGGCTTCCTATTTCACAACAAAGCATCCTTCACTCATGCTGCTAAACATACCCTGGTAAAACTGACCATCCTACCGATCCACGACTTCGGCGATGTCATTTACAAAATAGCCTCCAAAACTCTACTTAACATATTGGATGCAGTCTATCACAGTGCCATCTGTTTTGTCACCAAAGCCCCATACACTACCCACCACTGCGACCTGTACGCTCTCATTGGCTGGCCCTCGCTTCATACTTGTCGCCAATCACACTGGCTCCAGGTCATCTACAAGTCTCTGCTAGGTAAAGCCCCGCCTTTTCTCAGCTCACTGGTCACCATAGCAGCACCCACCCGTAGCACGCACTCTAGCAGGTATATTTCACTGGTCACCTCCAAAGCCAATTCTTCCTTTGGCCGCCTTTCCTTCTAGTTCTCTGCTGCCAATGACTGGAACGAACTGCAAAAATCACTGAAGCTGGAGACTCATATCTCCCTCTCTAGCTTTAAGCACCAGCTGTCAGAGCAGTTCACAGATCACTGCACCTGTACACAGCCCATCTGTAAATAGCCCATCTGTAAATAGCCCATCCAACTACCTCATCCCCATACTATATTTATTTATCTTGCTCCTTTGCACCCCAGTATCTCTACATGCACATTCATCTTCTGCACATCTACCATTCCAGTGTTTAATTGCTATATGGTAATTACTTCGCCACCATGGCCTATTTATTGCCTTATCTCCCTTATCCTACCTCATTTGTACATACTGTATGTTGACTTTTTCTACTGTATTATTGACTGTATGTTTGTTTATTCCATGTGTAACTCTGTGTTGTTGTATGTGTCGAACTGCTTTGCTTTATCTTGGCCAGGTCGCAGTTACAAATGAGCACTTGTTCTCAACTAGCCTATATATATATATATATATATATATATATATATATATATATATATATATATATATATATATATATATATATATATACACACACACACACACACACACACACACACACACACACACACACACACACACACACACACACACACACACACACACACACACACACACACACAAAAAAGATAGAAAGATAACATAAATGGCAAATGAGATTGTGAAAACTGAGAGGATGGAAGGTTGTACTGGCTTTCTCTGAAAGAGCTTGGTTCCTTTGACAGAACGTTGCTCTCTTTTCTGGGTAGGGATGTGGGTTGTCGTTGGTTACCTGCAGGCTGGTGCTCTGGTCAGAGAAGGGTGAGCTGAAGAATGTGGTCACAATGCTCATGACCGTCTCGGTCACATAGCTCTCCAAGACCGTGTCGGCATGTTTGCGGTCACTTGTGTTGTTGGACACCTGCAGAGATCACAAGGTGAACACAACTCATTCCTGTTTCACCTGCAGTTGTACTGCACTTATAACATCTATACATTCTGAATACTGTAGTAAATCCAGGCCTGTGTATAGTATAGAACAGTATTGTATAGTGAAGGACCAATGAGTTTTCAAAGTGGCGGATTTCTTATTATAGTTTAGTATAGGGAGGATAAACTGTATTTATGCTAATAATTATGCTATTGTGCTCCGATGATGCCTTCTAAATTTCCTTAATATTTTTTATAAAAAGTTTGATTGAAACCCTGATCCATTCTCATCAGTCATTCAGACGTATAACTCTTACCTGTTTTTTTTCTACTTAGAAAAGTCTTGGAGGGGCCGCCTAACATGCTGACCACACCACCCGCTTTGCGTGTGAAGCGATGCAAAATAAATGTACATTTCATCCAAACTGCTTGCGTGCGTCAACAAGCAAATCAAATCAAATTTTATTTGTCACATACACATGGTTAGCAGATGTTAATGCGAGTGTAGCAAAATGCTTGTGCTTCTAGTTCCGACCATTGTTACTTGTTAGGTACTGCTCAATCTAACAATTTCACAACAACTACCTTATACACACAAGTGTAAAGGAATTAATACGAGTATGTACATATAATAATGGATGAGCGATGGCCGAACGGCATAGGCAAGATGCAGTAGATGGTATAGAGTACAGTATATACATATGAGATGAGTAATGTAAGATACGTAAACATTATATAAAGTGGCATTGTTTAAAGTGGCTAGTTATACATTTAGTTTACCCCCGGTAGTTTACCCCCGGTGATGCGTTGTGCAGACCTCACTACCCTCTGGAGAGCCTTACGGTTGTGGGCCGAGCAGTTGCCGTACCAGGCGGTGATACAGCCCAACAGGATGCTCTCGATTGTGCATCTGTAGAAGTTTGTGAGTGTTTTTGATGACAAGTCAAATTTCTTCAGCCTCCTGATGTTGAAGAGGCGCTGTTGCGCCTTCTTCACCACGCTGTCTGTGTGGGTGGACCATTTCAGTTTGTCCGTGATGTGTACGCCGAGGAACTTAAAACTTTCCACCTTCTCCACTACTGTCCCATCGATGTGGATAGGGGGGTGCTCCCTCTGCTGTTTCCTGAAGTCCACGATCATCTCTTTTGTTTTGTTGACGTTGAGTGAGAGGTTATTTTCCTGACACCACACTCCGAGGGCCCTCACCTCCTCCCTGTAGGCCATCTCGTCGTTGTCGGTAATCAAGCCTAGCACTGTAGTGTCATCTGCAAACTTGATTGAGTTGATGATTGAGTTGGAGGCGTGCTTGGCCTCGCAGTCATGGATGAACAGGGAGTATAGGAGAGGGCCCTTGTGGGGCCCCAGTGTTGAGGATCAGTAGGGTGGAGATGTTGTTTCCTACCCTCACCACCTGGGGACGGCCCGTCAGGAAGTCCAGGACCCAGTAGCACAGGGCGGGGTCTCGAGGGTCTCGAGCTTAATGACGAATTTGGAGGGTACTATGGTGTTAAATGCTGAGCTGTAGTCGATGAACAGCATTCTTACATAGGTATTCCTCTTGTCCAGATGGGTTAGGACAGTGTGCAGTGTGATTGTGATTGCGTCGTCTGTGGACCTATTGGGATGGTAAGCAAATTGGAGTGGGTCTAGGGTGTCAGGTAGGATGGGGGTGATATGATCCTTGACTAGTCTCTCAAAGCACTTCATGATGACGGAAGTGAGTGCTACGGGGCGATAGTCATTTAGCTCAGTTAACTAAGCTTTCTTGGTAACAGGAACAATGGTGGCCCTCTTGAAGCATGTGGGAACAGCAGACTGGGATAATGATTGATTGAATATGTCCGTAAACACACCAGCCAGCTGGTCTGCGCATGCTCTGAGGACGCGGCCAGGGATGCCATCAGGGCCGGCAGCCTTGCGAGGGTTAACACATTTAAATGTTTTACTCACGTTGGCTATGGTGAAGGAGAGCTCGCAGGTTTTGGTAGCTGGCCGTGTAGGTGGTACTGTATTGTCCTCAAAGCGAGCAAAGAAGTTGTTTAGTTTGTCTGGGAGCAAGACATAGTGGTCCGCGACGGGGCTGGTTTTCTTTTTGTCATCCGTGATTGACTGTAGACCCTGCCAAATACCTCTCGTGTCGGAGCCGTTGAATTCCGACTCTACTTTGTCTCTATACTGACGCTTAGCTTGTTTGATTGCCTTGCGGAGGGAATAGCTACACTGTTTGTATTCAGTCATGTTTCCGGTCACCTTACCCTGATTAAAAGCAGTGGTTCGTGCTTTCAGTTTTGCGCGAATGCTGCCATCAATCCACGGTTTCTGGTTGGGAAAGGTTTTAATAGTCGCTGTGGGTACAACATTACCGATGCACTTGCTAATAAACTCGCTCACCGAATCAGCGTATTCATCAATGTTATTGTTCGACGCTATGCGGAACATATCCCAGTCCATGTGATTGAAGCAATCTTGAAGCGTGGAATCAGATTGGTCGGACCAGCGTTGAACAAACCTGAGCACGGGCGTTTCCTGTTTTAGTTTCTGTCTATAGGCTGGGAGCAACAAAATGGAGTCGTGGTCAGATTTGCCCGAAAGGGGGGCGGGGAATGGCTTTGTATGCGTCGCAGAAGTTAGAATAACTATGATCCAGGATTTTCCCGGCCCGGGTCGCACATTCGATATGCTGATCAAATTTAGGGAGCCTTGTTTTCAGATTAGCCTTGTTAAAATCCCCAGCTACAATAAATGCAGCCTCAAGATATGTGGTTTCCAATTTATATAGAGTCCAATGAAGGTCTTTCAGGGCTGTCGATGTGTCAGCTTGAGGGGGGATATACGCGACTGTGATTATAATCAAAGAGAAGCGGATCCTCTGTTTGGTCCACCAACCAGGACAATAGCCGGCAACCCAAAACAACGCCGCCGCAGGAGAAGGGGCAGGAGGTAGTAGGATAACGCTTGATGTGCTGCAAGTCCTGCCTCTCCCATCTCCTCATTGGTTTTTAGGAGCATTTACCCACATGGGTGATTGAAAGATGAACTGAGATCCACACTCCAGTCCAGTTGGTGGCGGTAATGCACCTTAAAGTTTGTTGCCACCCGCCATATAAAGTGCACCGAAGAAGAAGACTGAAGGAGGAGAGATTACTAGAAACTAAATACGTTTCCCCTTTTATCTGTAGATGAATTGTCGGAGTAGAGAACACACAAATATGCGTGTCAAAATTCTACAAAGATCCAGAAAAAAAGGAACTTGTGCATTTCAGGTAAAATAAACCTAATGTTTATATCCCAAGAAAAAAATTATAGCAACAGCAAGCTAGCTAGCCAAATGTCCATGAATGTTTCATGTGTTTCGACTTGTTTCGACTTGTCCCCAAATGAATATAGTTGGTTCAGACTTCATTTTGGTATTTCAACCTGCATGTCCTGATCACATCTGGTGTGGATGAACAAAATCAACATGCGCGCGATGGAGCACGCAGACGCGTGGCTGGTCTAGTCAGCATGTAATTGTTTTTTTCAGGCCACCTATGTCCAAACAGAATAATAATAATCATCATTTTAGGGATTAGAAAAATGTTCTCAGTGTAAACTTAAAACCGGAGATAAAGTATGTATAAGAGACAATGTTTTTTAAATTAAGATCAATTTAGTCATTTGAAAGTTGCTCTGGATAAGAGTGTCTGCTAGTTAGTGATTTGAGAAATAATCACCTAAATAAAAGCTAAACAGTCAGGGAGAATCAACAATTCCAAAAGGTATGCATTCATGAGTAATTTTGTCATGGCATGGGGCCCTCATTGATTTTGTTATAATGTTTGAGTTACTCAGATAGCATAAGCTATTCGAAGACGTGTAGAACTGCAAGAAATGTGCCTTAAAACTGTAAATTTTTCTCTCAGCCTCATGGCAAAATATGTAGAATTGCAAAAAAATTGCTTTAAATCAGCAAAAAAAATTCTCCGCCACATGACAAAATGTGTAGAATTGCAGGAAATTAGATTTAAAACGTCAACATTTTGTCACTGTGGCCAACAGGAGGGCCTCAAATGTTCTGAACGCACCATGGCCACGCCCATGCTCACGCCATTTTGATCCAGAAAAAATCTTAGCTGTGTTCGAATACCCATACTGACACTGGACACTCAGGCCGAGTAGTATGGTTGATTTGAGCGTTCTGAACTGACAATGGCAGTCAAGCACCCAAGCTAACGTTGGCTAGCTTGCTCGCTACCTCCAGACACAAATGAGAGTGACCAATCTGACCATTGTATTCGCCATAGCAGAGCTGGTTAGGCAGTTTTTGTGTTATCCAGAGTGTTGGTGACTAACTGTGTTGCTGGCAACAATTTAATTACGTTTTTTTTTGCCGACTTAACTGACACCTGCCATATTCAACCGGTGTTGATTACTCGTAAATTCATTATTTACGAAAGCACCCAAACGTCCATTGAGAACGCACAACGACTATACCATTTAGCTAACCTAAGAATGACAGGAATAATCAAGTCAATAAACGTTGGGTAGTTAGTTAGATAGCCTATAGTTAATATACTGGCAAGTTTGATGTACAAGTAGCCAACTAACGTTAGGTAGCTAGCTAACATACCGGTACATACTGCTGTAATTATATGCTATGTGGTTCGTAAGGACAGCGTAGCTAACAAATTGTCAGCCAACATAACGTGTAAGGTAACTTATTTGAAAAGTAATTACTTTATTACATTGCTCAACATTTTGTTAACATTTGTCATAATTAGTTAAAGCAATGAATTTGTATCCGCCATTGTTGGACTTCGGCTGCTATTTTCCACCATTTTCTTCAAATCTGAAAACGATTTGAAGCCACGCCCATTTCCTGAAGAATTGCATCAAGGACCCTAAAGCACGGAAATAGTGTCCTCTGCATGTATACTTAATATTTTGGTGAATTTAGTACGACAAACTATGACCAATAAGCATAATATATACTCAATTCACGTCACAAATAGTACGGTTGGTGTGGGTAGTATGAGTATTCAAACACAGCTCCTGTCTTGTATAAGTCCCTCACCCTGCAGATGTCCACCAGGAAGTTCTCAAAGAGCTTCCACATGTGGTTGCTGGTGTAGATCTCCTTCATTTCCACCTCCGTGTCCACGTAGCAGTGGTTCAGGAAGTTGACGTAGGCTATCTTCACCTGGAGAGGACAGCGTTAAGCACACTCATTACACCCTGTCCATAGCTCAATGAGTTGTTTTACAATGATGATGAATACATCGATGGATTCTAGTTCAGGGCTGGGCACAGTGATTGGGGCCTGTTAGTTTACTAATCTAGGGGCCATGGTTGTTCTGAGTTTGTCCCTGTAGAGTAGGGCTCACTACTGTCTAAGACAGAAAAGATGACAGATAGTGGACAACAACTTGTCCATAAGAGTGAGACGGGAACAAGGGCAGACAGGCCATTATGGGGACGGTTAGATAATGAATGGCAGGCCTGTGAAGACCTGAGGATCCACAGCCCACTGCTCTACACCTTCAAGTCTAACCCTAACTCCCTAAGCCTAAGTCCCACCATTCTCCCTAACCCTAAACTCTGCATCTTCCATCCTGAATCTCCTCACCTCAGGGATACAGTCCTCGTGGGTGACCACCCTCACTATGTCGTCCAGAGGCAGCAGAGAGTTACATTTGATCTCAGTGTAGACGTTCTTTCCCTCAGTGCAGACAGCCAGCAGCTCTACCAGGTGGATGTGGTACATCAGAGGACTGTTCTGATCCATACGGTCTCGCTCCGACCGCATCATCGTGACCAGGGTCTGGAAGGACGCACGGTCGTTGTAGAACACCAGCACGTCCTCGCCAGCATTCACCAGCTAGGGGGAGAGAGGGACAGAGAAGAAAGAAACATATACAAAGTCAATGGAACGAAATAGACTATGGAACAGTTGAATGCCGGGTATTTTATGTGTGGATAGGGATTGAAAAATACAACAAACTGTGTAGGATACAATATGATTTCATTGGGTGGTTATCATATGATTTAATGACGAATGTGTCATACGACTGGCTGGGCAGAATAAAACATTGGCAATAAGACAACAGGGTGAGGATGAGATAGTTACCTCAGCCATGACGATGTCCTGACACTTTTTGATGAACTTGCTCTCGGCCTTGACGATGGTCTGCAGGAACTTGAGGTACTGGACGTTGCGGCCGTGCGTCTCGATGCAGTGGACAAAGTGCTGTACCACGCGCTCGTTGATCTCACTGCACAGCTGGAAGTTATTCATGAAGATATGCTGCATGGTGACAGCCTCTAGGATCTGATAGGGGGAGAGAGAAAGGAGAGGGAAGAAGAGAGAGAGATGGCGGGAGGGAGATACAAACGAGAGAGAGAGAAAGAGAAATTAAGTTAATTCTGGATCAAGATTGAATTGGTACATCTTCAGAACTCTTGATGTACATAAACTCTCAGGTTTTATTTTATTAGAGGAAGACAGTGCTAATGCCATGGTTAAAGTAATAACAGTGGTGAGGTCATGTTGGGTCAGTAAGGTCTGTCTCACCCCTGGATTGAGGAACAAGTTGATGTGTTTGTGGAGCAGAGCCTGGTTCTGCTGGTTCCCTGCACAGAAGTTCTGCAGGAACTGGTGGGCCAGCTTCATGATCTCCTGCATACGCACGTCCTCCCCCTGGAGATAACACAGAGGATGAAAGGATGGCGAGTACATACACACACACACACACACACACACACACACCACACACACTGCAGTACCTTCTCGTAGGGGATCTGTAGTAGCTCCAGCACCACTGTGTGAGCTCCCATGTTCCTGAGGAGTCTCTGCTGCTGCTTCTTACTCTTCCTGCCTGACAGACCCTCCTGAACACACAGCCTGCTGAGACGCAGCAGAATCTACACACACAAACACACACGGGGGAGACAAACAAGTGGAGAGAGATAGGGTCTAGCTCAACTATGTTAAAAGGGAAACTGCAAGATTCTGGGCAATTTAGCCGTTGTTCTACTTACTTGGCTCGCAAAACTATCGCAAAACTTTCTTCATACTGCACACAGAGACATAACAATGGTATCCACAAATTCATCTGACTCTGGGTAAGTAAAAAGTTATTTCCAGAATCTTGCAGTATCCCTTTAACCATAGTCCTATCCATCCCAGAGATAATACAGTATACTGAAAAGTTAAAAGACTGTTTAGACTTCACCTCCTTCACCACTCTGTAGTTGTAACTCCTGGTGCTCTCTGGTTTCTTTGGTTTGTCTGAGCCATCCAAGTTGGAGTCACCCTAACGAACAAACAACAAGACCATTAGCCAATGCATCTCTCACAAAGTATAGCGAGCTTAGCTAACAATAAAGCTCTATTGCTATAGTTTAACACAGAGAGCCAGTGGTGAAAAAAGTACCCAATTGTCATACTTCAGTAAAAGTAATATACCTTAATAGAAAATGACTAAAGTAAAAGGGAAAGGCACAATTTGCGTGTTTGTTTTATTTATTTACGGATAGCCAGGGGCACACTAACACTCAGACAAACAAACATTACAAACTAAGTGGTGGCAGGTAGCCTAGTGGTTAGAGCGTTGGACTTGTAACCGAAAGGTTGGAAGATCGAATCCCCGAGCTGACAAGGTAATAATCTGTCGTTCTGCCCCTGAACAAGGCAGTTAGCCCACTGTTCCTAGGCCGTCATTGAAAATAAGAATTTGTTCTTAACTCGCTTGCCTTGTTAAATGAAGGTAAAATAAACAATTTAGTCCACCAGATCAGAGGCAGTTGAGATAACCAGGGACGTTCCCTTGATAATTGTGTGAATTGGACCATTTTCCTGTCCTGTTAAGCGTTCAAAATGTAATGAGTACTTTTGTGTGTCAGGGTAAATATATGGAGTAAAAAGTACATTATTTTCTTTCAGAATGTAATGAAGTAAAAGTAATAGTATAGTAAAGTACAGATACCCCAAAAAACTACTTAAGTAGTACTTTAAAGTATTTTTACTTAAGTACTTTACACCACTGCAGAGACTTAAGTGCTAGGTGGCTAAGTCCTGGTCTGTGGATGCCTACTACTGTACCTTCTTGTGTTGAGACTCTGCAGATCCCTCCCCAGCGTCCATGCCCTCGTCTGGCCCCTGTCTCTTGTAGACCCACAGCTCAGACTTCTCCACAATGGAGCGTAGCTGGTCCAGGTCTGACTTGATCTGCTTGTAGTTTTCTACATCCTTACTGGTCACCAGCAACTGGACCTGGAGGCATGGACAACAAACCAGTAGGACACCAGTATGGAGGATACCAGGTGTGGGATGGTTTTTTATGATTAGAGTCGAACAATAGTTTTACCTGACCATGTGCCTTGACTAGGACAAACTCTGGGCCCTCAGAGGTTATAACTGCAGGTTTTCCTGGTCAAGTCATGCAGCCATTTCCTGGTCAAGCTAAACTAAAAGCCTAGTGGTACTTGGATAATTATATAATTCTAAGGATTCTACTTAAGTGTGAGTGATGGGTCATGGGTAGTCTACATACTGTAATGGAAAATATGGACAATGAGTACATTCACTTCTAGCAAAGTGAATATGTAGGATTATTCTGTATGTATGACAGGCCAACAGTACATTTGTCATTGTAGTCATTTAGCAGGCATTCATATTCTGACAGACATACAATAAGTGCATTATAATAATGGCATATATTTATAGCTAACGGTTATGCTTTTGTGATGCAGGGATAAACTCAACCCTAGTCTTTCTGAGAAATGTTTATACAATCTACTCATGCATTTGGAATTGGCAACTTTGAATGAGATGTAGGTCATGGTTTCTATTATATTACATTAGGCAAGTGAAGGTCTGTTTTATTTTTTTTAACTGCAGTTCAGAACAGCTGACCCATGCAACACTAGTATATACAGTGGGTGGGTAGTAGTAGTGTACCTGTTTGAAGGCCTGTAAGACCTCCTGCCTCTGACTGAAGTGTCTGAAGAGCAGGTGGAGCGCTCGGGACACCAGGGGAGGGTAATCATGCATGGTCAGGTGGAGAAGGACCCTCAGGAAGGTCCTACCACCGTGGTCATCCAGGTCTAACGGGGTGTTCTCCTCACTGGATGTGGACACACAAGCAAACATATGTAAAACACTTGCACACACACACGCACGCACACACGCGCCCTCACACACACGGTCAAGTATCAAACAATAACTGAACTGCTGCAGGTTTAGTGCATCACAACAGTTACCTTCCACCAAATATCCCCTCTGCCTGCTCCTCTATGTGCTCAAAGTCCAGAGCTCCTAAGAAAACAATTCAGAGTGACCTTAGTAACACACAAAGAGGTGGCATGCCAAGTGATGGGTGCCATGACCTGAACTCTCCTCCCACCTGGCATGTTGTTTGGTCCCTCATGGGTTCCTGCTATAGACAGATCTGACTGGGAGTTGCTCTCATCAAACTCCCTCTTAAAGATACACAGTAGACAGGAGATCCGGTAGTCCAGACGCACATTCAGAATGAACTGCAGAGAGACAGAGGAACATGACACATACTGAATAAGTAAGACTATTGTATTGTAGAGGGATTATATTAGGATAAGCATTGGGGGTTATGGGTGAATAGTTGGGGTTAAAGAGGGTAACCAAGTTTGGGGGAAGGGTGTTTGCAAATGGGTGTATACAGTAGATCTATGGTCTGTGTTGAATTGATTGTGCTATGGTGTGTACTGCATGTGTGTGGGCCTTTCTACCTGTAGTATCTCTATGATCTTGAGCTTGGTGTCCATGACCAGGATGTCCTGTTTCTCCGGCTCTGTCTGGGTCTTGACCTGGTCCCCGTCGGGTGGGTTGATGGGGGTGGTGGGCAGGAACCCCCCCCCTCTGAGCACCACCTGAGTCATCAGCTCCCCCACCCCGTGGATGGAGCGCATCACGTTACTGCCTGGAAACCCATGCAGGCACACATGATTGGGTCAACCATCATGTATGTGAGAGCACAATTGTTCGGTCCTTTGTTGGCCATGGGGTGAATAATGCTCATGACTAGGGTTCCAAAATCCCAGAAGTCAAGCAGAATTTCTGAGAAAAACCTGGGAACTTTAGAAAAGTTTGCAACCCTACTAAAGCCCCACTGATGTATGGACCTTCACCCCTCTGGGGGGGCAGTGTGTTACTGTGTCCTACCTTTAGTCTCGTCTCCCTTCTCCAGCTTGTTGACAGGGAAAATGGTGCTGACGTGGACACAGTCCAGGATGGCCAGGAGGATCTTGGTCAGCCTCAGCAGGTCACTGAAGTTGTAGAAACCAAAGTAGATGAGGTTCCTAGATAGATTCACTACCTGAGAATGGACAAAAAGAGACGGGAAGAGAGAACAAAGCTAGTGCTTAGTAAATCCATGTCCTACTGAAACTCATTCTTCTTTGACCAATAGGAAGTGCATTTAATACAGATTAGACCATTAGTGACTGAGCCTAATACTGCTTTTTGCCTTTGACCAATATGGACTGGGTCTCATATTGATTTGACCAATAGGGGCTGAGCTTCCAGATGGGACTGACCTCGAAGGTGAGTTTGTTCTTCTCCTTGTCGGCGAATGGGAAGCTCTGACACACCACGTCTCTAAGATAGTTCTCGACAAACTCCATGGTCAGGGCAAAACACTCCTTGATCTCATCCTTGGACGTCCCATCATTGTCATAGCTGGGACCAGAGGGACACAGATCACAGGTAGGGGACAGGTGAGTACTTACGACTAACTCCTACCTTGCTTCTCTAAATACTTCACTAAGAATATTTTTTTTTGTTTTACCTAAGTTCAAATAATGTCCATGTAAGACAGACAAGGCTTGTTTTCAATCCTTCACTACAAACCGTATACATTGCACTAGCGTATTATCTGATTGGCCATTCAACATGTCACTAACTCCTTTCCTCAACCCTGATAGGCCGTCGGCCCTGCCACTCACTCATCAATGGCGATCTCGGAGGGGATCTCGGACCAGAGGCGGGCGTACTTGACGGGCGTGACCTGTTCCTGGGGGTCGCGGTCAACGTGCATGTGAAGCATCATGCGGCAGAAGGAGGCGCGCAGGTCGTAAGGCAGATCCTCGTCAGACATGCAGCGCAGGATCAGATCCACGTCCAACTGGCCAGAGATCTTATTGATGGCCAGGTACTGACGGTCCAGACACATCCGCGCAAACAGGTTCAGCTGGTACCTGCAAGAGAGAGAGGGACATGGGCATCACTGCTTAGACATTAAGATACACAGAGAGCAGGAACAAACAGAAAATTAAAGTTTCAAGGTTAGTGACGCCGCCTGGTTCTCTCTACTTTCTGGTACTTTTCATTAATCAATTAATGTGATTAGTTGCAGAATAAAGTGGACTATAATTGATTTAATTTATTGGACCTTTTCCAAGTGGTCATAGACATGCGTAAGGGATGAGGCGGGTGGGTACGCACCTCATCCACTCCCAATGTGTAGGGCCCACCCCCATTTACAAAAGCAAGGAGGAAACCAAGCATACACACACACACACACACACACACACACACGAGTATCGACAGAGACAGAAGTTATTCATCTTCTACAGTCATACACAGTAAAGATGAGAAAGCCTGGTGGTGTTTCTGACCTGTAGTAGCTGACCACCTCTTGGTCCTCCTTGGCGCCCTCCTTGGCGTCTTGGGCCAGCTCTCTGATGCTCTTACTTCTGATCTCCTTACTGCGGTCCTTCCAGAACAGCCACACCTCCTCCTCGTCCTCCTCAGACTCCACTGAGTTCTCCCCGATGGACGCTCCCTCGATCTCAAACCTGGACAGCACCAGTCTGGGGAAGAGACAAACCAGTATTACTCCTCTAACCACAGATTTAGGATCAGAGTAGACTATCAACAATCATATCCTTGACCATTCAGGGGTGGAAACAATATCTGATCTCAAACCTGGACAACACCAGTCTTGCCCTAACACACCTGATTCAGCTAACAGTGGTCCAAATTGAAGACCAATGGCGGATTAGTTGAATTAGATGTGTTGGAGCTGGACTAGAACAAAATCCTGCACACAGCCGCTTGACCATCCCAGAGGTACATACAAACATGTTAGCGTGGCTATACACGTGACTGACACATTTATAGCTATGGAACACGTGTGTTTGTACCAAACAGCAGCACATGGAGTTCTGAGAACACAAGGAGTAAAACTGCCTCTTCATTTGTGTGTTTGTGTAGCACTGAGAACAAAACACATAGGTATAAATGAATGCAAGCCTTCCGGCATAAACAGATATTACAGTTGACTATAGAATACTATAGTACTTACTATAGAATAACATAGTATTCTGTAGTAAACCGTAGCATACAGCAGAATACTATGCTACACTCTGAAGTATCCCTCGATCATATGTACAACTTACTATACAATTTTGTAGTCAAGTGTAGAATACTACACACTGTAGTATCCCTCGATCGTGTAGTGCTTACTATATAATTTTGTAATAGACACATGGAGATATTAAGTGCATCGCAATCAAAGCAATTTCTGTCTGAAAGAATAGATGTTTACTGAATGGCTACATGTTGTACTAGATAGGCATGTCCATTAGGACAAGCATGAGGATCCACCAGGAGTAAACACTCCATCATGCAGTCACCTTGAACAGCTTGATCTATATGACTGAAAGGGCTCCTACTGAATATACTTCATTAAAGATAGTAGTACTACTGTACACTGAAGATGGAGCTATTTATCTGCCATACTAGAACAGCCTGTAACAGACCAAAGACCTAGACGACCATTGACTATTGGTAAATGTTTAGGGGAAATGGGGTTTTATAAGGTATTGATTAATTGAAATCCCTTATAAAAAGAGAGGAGAGGGCTTACTTGGTCTCTATGAGGATGTCTCCGTTGGTGGGGTCCAGGACTGCGTTACAGATGAGCTCCTGTGTCACCGGGATGGATTTGTTCATAGACACACACAGGTCTGACAGGTAGTCCAGGAACCTGTAACACACACACACACACACAATGTCAACTGCTCCTTTCATATGGACAAAAGCATTCACAAGTGTACAAAAACACATTTCTATAGACCCATGATGAAAAATTCCCCAAACACTTCACTTGACAATTAAATGACACATGAAAACACAACATCTGCCCTCGAGCAGCTTACAATACACTCCACACCACAGGAGGCTGCTGAGGGGAGGACGGCTCATAATAATAGCTGGAACATAGCACATGGAATGGCATCAACCACATGGAAACCATGTATTTGATACCATTTCACTTATTCCGCTCCAGCCATTACCACAAGCCCGTCCTCTCCAATTAAGGTGCCACCAACTTCCTGTGCTCCACACGTCTTTACTCCCTTGATGTGGCAAACGACTAACACATTCCAACACACAGCCACCAGTCTTCATTTATGTAGAACACAGCAATATACTGTATCATCTGGCCATAAGGAGCATACAGACATATCAAGACACGCAAATGAACACATAACAAAACACTATACACACAAACATGTGTGCATGCGGAGTGAGTACACTTGCACACCCCCACATATTTGTTTTACTATTTTTGTGGGGACCAAACAATTTATTCCCATTTAAAATCCTATTTTCCCTAACCCTAAAACCTAACTCCTAACTGAACAAAAATATAAACGTAATTTCATGAGCTGAAATACGCACAAAGCTTATTTCTATCAACTTTTGTGCACAAATTTGTTTACATTCCTGTTATAAAGCATTCTCCTTTGCTAAGATTATAGGCCACACCTTTTAGGTAGAAGTTGATTAAACAGTATGATCATTACACCGGTGCACCTTGTGCTGGGTACAATAAAAGGCAACTCTAAAATCCCAAAATTTGATTTGATTTAAAATGTGCAGTTTTGTCACACAACACAATGCCACAGATGTCTCAAGTTTTGAGGGAGCGTGCAATTGGCATGCTGACTGCAGGAATGACCACAATATTTGTTTCCAGAGGATTTAATATGAATTTCTCTACCATAAGCTGCCTCCAACGTCGTTTTAGAGAATTTTGGAACCCTAACTCCTAAGCCTAAAATTGAGAGGACTTCTGGTCCCCCACAAGGATAGTAAAATCAAAACACACACTCACTGACCTGGGCTCCCGGTTCTTCCTGACGAGGCTGACAAAGGTGTCTATCTCTGCAGCGGTGATGTGTTTCTCCAGCAGCTTGCGGTTGTTGTGGAGCAGAGCTGTGATCGTGTCCTCAGCCAGAACATCATAACCTATCTGCTTCTGCATGAAGCGGAACTGCTTGGCTATATACTCCTGTGGGACAAACACAGGCTCTGATCATAGTCAAACAATATCACAACATTGGGACTGTGGTCCTTTATAGCTCAGTTGGTAAGTGCATGGCGTTAGCAACACCAGGGTTGTGGGTTTGATTTCCACTGGGGCTACTCAAATGAAAATCTATGCACTCACTAATGTAAGTAGCAATGGATAAAAGCTAAATAGCATATGTTACATTGTGATATTATGCTATTGAACGAGGTCAATAAATTAATGTAAACCCTGTTAAGCCACATTTGATTTAACAAACATTTCAATTGGAAGTGTTCAGTGTGATCCACCTTGCTACTAAACTCAGCAAAAAAAGAAACGTCCCCTTTTCAGGACCCTGTCTTTCAAAGATAAATCATAAAAATCTAAATAACTTCACAGATCTTCATTGTAAAGGGTTTAAACACGGTTTCCCATGCTTCAATGAACCATAAACAATGAATGAATATGCACCTATGGAACGGTCGTTAAGACACTAACAGTTTACAGAGGTTAAGTAGTACACTAAAAAGAGGCCTTTCTATTGACTCTGAAAAACACCAAAAGAAAGATGCCCTGGGTCCCTATTCATTTGCGTGAATGCGCCTTAGGCATGCTGCAAGGAGGCATGAGGACCGCAGATGTGGCCAGGGCAATAAATTGCAATGTCCGTACTGTGAGACGCCTAAGACAGCGCTACAGGGAGACAGGACGGAGAGCTGATCGTCCTCGCAGTGGCAGACCATGTGTAACAACACCTGCACAGAATCGGTACATCCAAATATCACACTTGCGGGACAGGTACAGGATGGCAATAACAACTGCCCGAGTTACACCAGGAACACACAATTCCACCATCAGTGCGCAGACTGTTCGCAATGAGCTGAGAGAGGCTGGACTGAGGGCTTGTAGGCCTGTTGTAAGGCAGGTCCTCACCAGACATCACCGGCAAAAAAGTTGCCTATGGGCACAAACCCACCGTCACTGGACTAAACAGGACTGGCAAAAAAAGCCCACTGTTTTGTCTCACTAGGGGGGATGGTCAGATTCATGTTTATCGTCAAAGGAATGAGCGTTACACTGAGGCCTGTACTCTGGTGCAGGATCGATTTGTAGGTGGAGGGTCCGTCATGGTCTGGGGTGGTGTGTCACAGCATCATCGGACTGAGCTTGTTGTTATTGCAGGCAATCTCAACACTGTGCTTTACAGGGAAGACATCCTCCGCCCTCATGTGGTACCCTTCCTGCAGGCTCATCCGGACATGACCCTCCAGCATGACAATGCCACCAGCCGTACTGCTCGTTCTGTGCGTGATTTCCTGCAAGACAGGAATGTCAGTATTCTGCCATGGCCAGCGAAGAGCCGGATCTCAATCCCATTGTCTGGGACCTGTTGGATCGGAGTGTGAGGGCTAGGGCAATTCCCCCCAGAAATGTCTGGGAACTTGCAGGTGCCTTGGTGGAAGAGTGGGGTAACATCTTACAGCAGAAACTGGCAAATTTTGTGCAGTCCATGAGGAGGAGATGCACTGCAGTACTTAATGCAGCTGGTTATTAGGTAGTTAAACAGCACAGGAATGAAATCGTCAACGTACAGTTGAAGTCAGAAGATTACATACACCTTAGCCAAATACATTTAAACTCAGTTTTTCACAATTCCTGACATTTAATCCTAGTACAAATTCCCTGTCTTAGATCAGTTAGGATCACCATTTAAGAATGTGAAATGTCAGAATAATAGTAGAGAGAATGATTTATTTCAGCTTTTATTTCTTTCATCACATTCCCAGTGGGTCAGAAGTTTACATCCACTCAATTCGTATTTGGTAGCGTTTCCTTTAAATTGTTTAACTTGGGTCAAATATTTAGGGTAGCCTTCCACAACCTTCCCACAATAAGTTGGGTGAATTTTGGCCCTTTCCTCCTGACAGAGCTGGTGTAACTGAGTCAGGTTTGTAGGCCTACTTGCCCGCACACACTTTACAGTGCACCAGTCCCACCTGCAGTAAAGGACCCCCACAACATGATGCTGCCACCCCCGTGCTTCACGGTTGGGATGGTGTTCTTCGGCTTGCAAGCCTCCCCCTTTTTCCTCCAAACATAATGATGGCCATTATGGCCAAACTGTTATGTATTTTTGTTTCAACAGACCAGAGGACATTTCTCCAAAAAGTACGATCTTTGTCCCCATATGCAGTTGCAAACCGTAGTCTGGCTTTTATATGGCGGTTTTGGAGCAGTGGCTTCTTCCTTGCTAAGCGGCCTTTTAGGTTATGTCGATATAGGACTCGTTTTACTGTGGATATAGATACATTTTACCTGTTTCCTCCAGAATCTTCACAAGGGCCTTTGCTGTTGTTCTGGGATTGATTTGCACTTTTCGCACCAAAATACCTTCATCTCTAGAAGACAGAACACATCTCCTTCCTGAGCGGTATGACGACTGCGTGGTCCCATGGTGTTTATACTTGCATACTATTGTTTGTACAGATGAACGTGGTACCTTCAGTTCTTTGGAAATTGCTCCCAAGGATGAACCAGACTTGTGGAGGTCCACCATATTTTTGGCTGATTTCTTTTGATTTTCCTATGATGTCAAGCCAAGAGGCACTGAGTTTTAAGGTAGGCCTTGAAATATATCCACAGGTACACCTCCAATTGACTCAAATTATGTCAATTAGCCTATTAGAAGCTTCTAAAGCCATGACATCACTTTCGGGAATTTTCCAAGCTATTTAAAGGCACAGTCAACTTAGTTTATGTAAACACACTGGAATTGTGATACAGTGAATTATAAGTGAAATAATCTGTCTGTAAACAGTTGTTGGGGAAATTACTTGTGTCATGCACAAAGTAGATGTCCTAACCGACTTGCCAAAACTATAGTTTGTTAACAAGAAATTTGTGGAGTGGTTGAAAAATGTTTTAATGACTCCAACCTAAGTGTATGTAAACTTCCAACTTCAACTGTAAATGCCATCATTCAGTTTAGGCTAATTGTATAAGTGCTGTGGCTTGATATTTTGGCTATAGGTTAAGTCCCTGTCTGCTGGAACACACTATCCAGAACACAACGTGAAAATAACCCCTATGCCATTCCTCTACTAAAGCCCGCTAGGGTCGACAGGTCTAATCGAACCAGATACTGTAGGTCTATATAAGCCAAATGGATATAGCTCCACCCAGGCTTCCAATTGAATTAGGGGAACATCCATCATATTGCTTACAAACTCATTTAGTATCTTCAGATCAGCAAACACTGAAATAGTATGGGTTAGGTTAAGGGGCTAGGGATAAGGTTGTTTTGGGACCAGGCCAGTCATGTGAACTGTCATGTGTGTCCTTGTGTGGCTGTTGTAGGCCCAGACCGGTAGGCCTGACAGTTACCGCGCTGCTTACCTGGTTCTTGCGGTAGTCCTGTTGGGAGTGGCGTAACACACGGTAACACAGGCGGCAGATGTGCCTGAAAGGGGCGTGGCGCTGGTCAGCCAGCTCCTCCAATCGCAGCATGGGCCCATCCCCGCTGTCTGTGAATGGAGCCTGCAGTAGCTTGAAGATCTGGAGAGAAATTCCACCCATTGGATGATAGTCCATCAGGTTAATAAAATACATGTGTTGGAAAAATGTTTGGCGAAGTATGACAGTTTGTTATACATTGTTGAACTTCAACAGAGGTTAATAGAAGACAAAGGAGCATGCTTCACAATGGATCCACATTGAAAAGGAATTAAGTAGGCGGCTTAAGCCTTTTTCACCCCTTCAGTCTGTGGAAGTTCTAGTTGTCCCTTATGACATTGTCCTCTACCTGTTTCAGGATATTCTGTTCCCTCATGAGTTTCTGTCTCTCTCTGTTGGGCTTGTTGACCATGATTTCCAAAACGTCCTGGCCATTATTGGGGATGTCCACCACGAAGAACACCAGATCCTCCAGAAGCTTGGTCACCGCCCTGCAGGACACACAGGAAGTCATTTTTTATTTAACCTTTATTTAACTAGGCAAGTCAGTTAAGAACAAATTCGTATTTACAATGACAGCCTTCCCCAGCTAAACCCTAACCCGGACGATGGGCCAATTGTGCGCCGCCCTATGGTACTCCCAATCACGGCCGGTTGTAATACACCCTGGAATCGAACAAGGGTCTGTAGTGATGCCTTGAGCACTGAGATGCAGTGCTGCGCCACTCGGGAGCACACAGGAAGATTCTTTGAGATTTAGAATTCTTAATAGGCGCCATGTTGATACCAAGAGTTCCAAGGACATTACATTCTGGAAAGGTTTGGTGCCTACATTGAAGAGGTAAAGAACACATAGTGAGCACCAAAATGGCTGCCGTGTACCTCCTCTCGTTCTGAGTGATGGTGCCCTTCTCCAATTTGCCTGCGATGGACGCCAACACTTTACTGGCATCATTGGCAAAGTCAAGATCTCGGACTTCAGCGGGCGAGACAGGTACAATGGCAAACGCCTCTTTGTCTTCTTTCAGTGCAGATGTGCCGATCTAAAAATAACATTGTGAGAAACTGATGAGTTAATTAGGATTGTAAAATTAAGTGAATTCTAGTAAGTAAAACTCACAAATAGAAAATGAATCATTAGTGCATCTGGTGGTCAGATCTAACGTGAGGGTATTATTATGTTATTGAGCAATGTTTGGGTTGGACAGATTTAAGCGCAACACACAGAAAACATGATATAAAGTACTTAAAGATTGGGTTGGACAGACTATTGTTAAGGTCTCAAACTGTCTGGTCTTAATGGAGATTGGCTGGTTGAGCTGTCACTCACACGTAACATGACAGGTTTCTCCTCCTCCTTGTCGATGGGGTGGTTAGTGCTGTGGACCCATGTGTTGGTGCACAAATGTCTGAGCCTCACGTACGAGTTCCTGGGCACGCACACACACATAAAAAATGAAACCAAACATCTTCTCCTTCATCAAAGTCACCAGTCCTTGCATCCTCACAACCAACATGAAACAGTAACACTGGCTACTGCAAGTCAAACCCTCCCTACTGTACAGTCAGTTTGGAAGTCAAAAACAAGACACAGACACGCACATGCACACGCACACGCTTTATTGCTTCATGACCTAAAACCATAAAAAAACATTGCTTCATGACCATAAAAACTCCCTCACCTACTCACCCAACCCTCTCCAAAACACAGGCTCACACCTGTCCTATGTCAACTGATACTGAAGACAGCATGACCCTAACCCAGCCCACTCACCCTTTCCACTGAAAGTGAGAACAGAAATGTGTTTTAATGGGGGAATTCCACTTGAAATCAACTAAATGTGTCTGATAAGAAACAAACACCACACAAATCTAAAAGATTATATGTACACACACACACAACCAGTCAAAAGTGTGGGCACACCTACTCATTCAAGAGTTTTTCTTAATTTTTACTATTTTCTACATTGTAGAAATCAAAAGTACATTTTATATTTGAGATTCTTCAAAGTAGCCACCCTTTGCCTTGATGACAGCTTTGCACATGCTCGGCATTCTCTCAACCAGCTTCATGAGGTAGTCACCTGGAATGCATTTCAATTAACAGGTGTGCCTTGTTAAAAGTTAATTTGTGGAATTTCTTTCCTTCTTAATGCATTTGAGCCAATCAGTTGGGTTGTGACAAGGTAGGGGTGGTATACAGAAGATAGCCCTATTTGGTAAAAGACCAAGCACATTTTATGGCAAGAACAGCTCAAATAAGCAAAGAGAAACAAGAGTCCATCATTACTTCAAGCGCTATGATGAAACTGGCTCTCATGAGGACCGCCACAGGAAAGGAAGACCCAGACTGACCTCTGCTGCAGAAGTTCATTAGAGTTAACTGCATCTCAGATTACAGCCCAAATAAATGCTTCAGAGCTCAAGTAACAGACACATCAACATCAACTGTTCAGAAAAGACAGCGTGAATCAGGCCTTCATTGTCGAATTGCTGCAAATAAACCACTACTAAAGGACACCAATAAGAAGAAGAGACTTGATTGGGCCAAGAAACACGAGCAACGGACATTAGACCGGTACAAATCTGTCCTTTAGTCTGATGAGTCCAACCGCCATGTCTTTGTGAGACGCAGAGTAGGTGAACGGATGATCTCCGCATGAGTGGTTCCTACCGTGAAGCATGGAAGAGGTAGTGTGATGGTGCTTTTCTGGTGGCACTGTCAGTGATTTATTTACAATAAAAGGCACACTTAACCAGCATGGCTACCGCAGCATCCTGCAGCGATATGCCATCCCATCTGGTTTGTGCTTAGTGGAACTATTATTTGTTTTTCAACAGGACAATGGCCCAACACACCTCCAGGCTGTGTAAGGGCTATTTGACCAATAAGGAGAGTGATGGAGTACTGCATCAGATGACCTGGCCTCCACAATCACCTAACCTCAACCCAATTGAGATGGTTTGGGATGAGTTGGACCACAGAGTGAAGGAAAAGCAGCCAACAAGTGCTCAGCATTTCTGGAAAGTCCTTCAAGATTTTGGGAAAAGCATATAAAATAACATATATTTTGATTTGTTTAACACTTTTTGGTTACTACATGATTCCATATGTGTTCTTTTATAGTTTTGATGTCTTCACTACTATTCTACAAAGTAGAAAATAATAAAAATAAAGAAAATCCAAAAACTTTTGACTGGTACTGTTTATGTGTGTGTGTGTGTGTGTGTGTGTGTGTGTGTGTGTGTGTTTATGTATGTGTGTGTGTGTGTGTGTGTGTGTGTGTGTGTGTGTGTGTCCACTTCCAGGGGGAGGAACATGACTGTTTACTTTTCATATTGCAACATTTTCATTATAATCTGATCTGCATCAACAGTGGGCTACATAGTCACTACGTTTTTTTAGGAGTTTCCAGACACAGTCATCAGCAAATTTTTCAATTATTGAATTGGAATTTCAGTTTAATTCCTGAATTGACTGACTTGACTCAAATTGACCCCAACCCTGACAAATACAGCCTGGTCACTCACCTTTGCACATGACAAAAACACAGGATGCATTTTAAAATCAACAAATTCTCATGGACGTAGTAAAAAGAGAGGTTTCTTATTAGAAAAATTGTAAATTCCTCTAAAAGTATTATGAGTAATAGGGTATTTTTGCACAATGTGAACTGCAGGGGTTGCTTAGCAGCAGACTATGTGGCCCTAAAGTCCTATCTGGGCACCAGGAAATCCCCCTCTTAGCATGGTAGGCTCCAGCTCAAAGTCCTACCTGGGCACCAGGGAGTCCCCCTCTCAGAGTGGTAGGGTCCAGCTCAAAAATGGAGGAGATGTCATTGCCATCAGGGACAGACACCAGGGTATACATGACCTTCTCCTGGGGGTTCCTGAGGCGGGTGCGGAGGTCGACCTGCTCAGAGTCCAGCTGGAGACACAACATGGAAACACAGTCTCGTCAGATCACTGCACAACAACATAGACATGGTAGTGAAGACCAGGATCAATGATTATGAAGAGTAAAATAATTGATAGACCATCAATATACACTGAGTATTTCTTTCCATGAAATAGACTGACCAGGTGAATCCAGGTGAAAGCTATGATCCCTTATCGATGTCACTTGTTAAATCCACGTCAAATCAATGTAGATGAAGGGGAGGACACAGGTTAAATAAGTATTTTCAAGCCTTGAGACAATTGAGACATAGATTGTGTACCATTCAGAGCGCAAATTTTTAAGATAAAAAATGTATGTGCCTTTGAACGGGGTATGGTAGTAGGAGCCAGGCGAACCAGTTTGTGTCATGAACTGCAACGTGTGTATCAAGAATCGTCCACCACCCAAAGGACATCCAGCCAAATGACACAACCGTGGGAAGCATTGGAGTCAACATGGGCCAGTATCCCTGTGGAATGCTTTCAACATCTTGTAGCGTCCATTAAGACGAATTAAGACTGTTCTGAGGGGGACTCAATATTAGGAAGGTGTTCCTAATGTTTTGTATACTCACTGTATATGGGTTAAGTTTTAGTAATAGAAATGTTAAAAGGTCAGGTCACACACATGGGTCAGCTTCCTGTGAAATTCCTAGACAATGACCTAGAGATCAAATCCTGGGCAGGAACTGACTGAAGAAGATAAGAGACTCACAACTCAAAGGGATCTTTTCATTCAACACAATGTGAGAACATTGATTTGATCCAATTTCTTATTTTTTTAATCTAATTTAGGCCAATAGAACTCTATAGGCTTAATTCAATATACTGCACTAAACCTCATGACCTACAAATTGTATGAAGTTCTAAAAGCCAAAAGAGACATCTTTGTGTATTGTGAAATATCATATCAGTGTTATCACTCATAAATATGAACAAATATGTATACATTATAATTTCAGTAATTAGTGTAATTACTAATTTAGTATAATTATCTGGTTAAACTGCAGCTCTTTTATAAGTTTGGGTCTTCTGCTGTGTTCACATGGTCACTATTGTTGAGTGAATGATTGTCTAGTAATGCATTACCCTTTTGACTTTATGGTATTGACCCAAACCGCACTGTTCTGACTTGGCCAGCGCAGTATAACTTGGCTCGGCTTCGATATACAGCTGAAGTCCGAATTTTACACACAGTCATTAAATGGAGTCATAAAAACTCATTTTTCAACCACTCCAAAAATGTTTTGTTAACAAACTATAGTTTTGGCAAGTCGGTTACGACATCTATTTTGTGCATGACACAAGTAATGTTTCCAACAATTGTTTACAGACAGATTATTTCTCTTATAATTCACTGTATCACAATTCCAGTGGGTCAGAAGTTTACATACAAGTTGATGGTGCCTTTAAACAGCTTGGAGAATTGCAGAAAAGTATGTCATGGCTAATTGACATAATTTGAGTAAATTGGAGGTGTACCTGTGGATGTATTTCAAGGCTTACCTTCAAACTCAGTGCCTCTTTGCTTGACATCATGGGAAAATCAAAAAAAATCTGCCAAGACCTCAGAAAAAAAATGGTGTACCTCCACAAGTCTGGTTCATCCTTGGGAGCAATTTACAAACGCCTGAAGGTACCACGTTAATCTGTACAACAATAGTACACAAGTATAAACACCATGGGATCAAGCAGCTGTCATACCGCTCAGGAAGGATATGCTTTCTGTCTCCTAGAGATGAACGTACTTTGGTGTGAAAAGTGCAAATCAATCACAGAACAACAGCAAAGGACCATGTGAAGATGCTGGAGGAAACAGGTAAAAAGTATCTATATCCACAGTAAAACAAGTCCTATATCGACATAACCTGGAAGGCCGCTCAGCATGGAAGAAGCCACTGCTCCAAAACCACCATAAATAGCCAGACTACGGTTTGCAACTGCACATGGGGACAAAGATCGTTCTCTTTGGAGAAATGATGATGAAACAAAAATATAACTGTTTGGCCATAATCACCATCGTTATGTTTGGAGGAAAAGGGCATGCAAGCCGAAGAACCCCATCTCAACCGTGAAGTACGGGGGTGGCAGCATCATGTTGTGGGGGTGCTTTGCTGCAGGAGGGACTGATGCACTTCACAAAATAGATGGCATCATGAGGAAGGAAAATTCTGTGGATATATTGAAGCAACATCTTAAGACATCAGTCAGGAAGTTAAAGCTTGGTCGCAAATGGGTCTTCCAAATGGACAATAACCCCAAGCATACTTCCAAAGTTGTGGCAAAAATGGCTTAAGGACAACAAAGTCGAAGTATTGGAGTGGCCATCACAAAGCCCTGACCTCAATCCCATAGAAGATTTGGGGGCAGAACTGAAAAAGCGTGTGGGAGCAAGGAGGCCTACAAACCTGACTCAGTTACACCAGCTCTGTCAGGAGGAATGGGCCAAAATTCACCCAACGTATTGTTGGAAGCTTGTGGAAGGCTACCCAAAACATTTGACCCAAGTTAAACAATTTAAAGGCAATGCTACCAAATACTAATTGCGTGTATGTAAACTTCTGACCCACTGGGAATGTGATAAAAGAAATAAAAGCTGAAATAAATCCCTCTACTATTATTCTGACATTTTACAACTTCCGACTTCAATTGTATGTCTATCCCCATAGAGCCAGGGACAGACACACACCACCAGGCATGGAGAAAGCCCTCAGCTCCCTGCTCTGTTAGTCATACAAGCTTGTTCAACCATGTGTTGACAAAGGCTGCATTTACACAGGCAGCCCAATTCTGAACTTTTTTCCACTAATTGGTCTTTTGACCAATCACATCTGATCTTTTGACATATCTTTTATTTCAGATCTAATCTGATTGGTCAACAGACCAATTAGTGACGAATCGGGTTGCCTGTGTAAATGCAGACTAATGCGACTAGTGTGTCAGTACTTACTATATAGTCCAGTGTTTTGTAGAGACAATTGTGCAACTGAGATCATTCCTAGTGATAGACTGCCATCTGTTGGCTAAAGGCAGGTAACAGTTGCCTGACGACAAACTGAATTCTTCGCGCTGCTCTATGTTCGCTACATACTTCAGCCTGAGACTGCCATCGCTGAATTTGTTTTTGGTGATGTCAAAATGAGTGGTGTTTTACAAAACAAAGTCATCAGCGATTGGATCATCTCTAACCAATCAGTGTATCAAAGCCAATGACATTTTCAAAACACTGCTTTACCAAAGACAGTAGAGTATGAAGATAGGCAGAAAATGCATCTTCAATAGAAATCCTCAACCACACTTGTAGGCGATGTCATGGCGACGTGCATAGAAACATGTCATCAGGTTTATTGGTCGTCTGGCGCCGAACTGCGCATGTGCAGGCCGTCAAATCAAAGGCATTCCTCATTCCTTTCACGAGGTTGGACTAATAACATGTTCTACTACTTAAGACATTGGCTAGGCTGTGCCTTTAGATTTCGAGAAAATTAACAACTAAGGAAGAATTTTTAACTTACATTGACTTCTCAAACCCCAAACCCAGGACTGGTCTACTTGGTCTGTTCTGCAAGCATTCCCGGAAGTCTTGCGATGTTGCGCTCCTGGGTTTAGAAACTCTGTGGCTTTACCCACGTGTGCTCTGGCTCTAGCCCAACCCATAGGTTTCTGGGACCAATCAGAACGGTTAGAATATGCTTGCTTTCTAGAAATAGGCGGAAAGGTACTCAGATCCAAGCTCATTGTGGAGAGAAAAAAAATAAAAATCCATGGGCGTGGCATAGCGATTGGCCAGAGCAAGGAGTTTGGGTAGCCAGGCAAAGTTAACGGCCCACACTAGTTCCATCAGACTTCTCTATGCAGACACCGCCATCTAACGGTGGTACTGGGGAAGTGCTTGTTACTGTAACATGGTGTTCAAGTGGAGGTACAGAAGTTAGAAGAGTTACAATAATCATTGTTTCCTGGGACACACTAGTGGTATGTGGATGATTCACTTCACATTGTGTCAACGGGGACAGAAGACGTTGGGTTGTGACTGAAGACGTTGGGTTGGTTCATTCAGTGGGACACAGGAAAACATGGTCACAGCAGAATACTGTATCTGGAAACAACTGGTTCAGATGATCCACAGTATTCATCATTCCTCCACACCCTTCAGAGCCTATTGCTACCAGAAAAGGACAATGTGACTTACTGAGGAGCGGGACTCCAGGCACTCCTCCTCATAGTCAGGGTTCACCTGGAAAACACACACAACAGTACACACATATAATGAGCAAGCTAGAGATTACTTCCCTGGTTAAAAATGAAAGATGAATATGATTTAGACCTGTGTTGTAGGTACCACAAGGGTGTGTGTCTGTGTGTGCGTGTTGTAAAGGCAGTGTTACTGACCTCCGCAGCCAGGTAGTGTCCAGTGGCCAGGTGTTTGAACCTGAACAGACTGTTCCAGTAGCCAGCTCCGCCTCGACATGGATCATGCTGCACCACCTATCATGAGGAGAAACACAGGCGTCAGTCACATGTCATATCTCACGCTGGAGTTGTGTACATGCACATTTTAACAACTTGTCAGACCATATACACTTTAAAGTCAAATGTAACTTTTAGTGACCATAAATTGGCAGTTGCAAGGGAGCAGTCAAATTGCCATGATCTGAGGGGCCTTCTACAAATTCTATTTCTACGTGCACTTCCTCCACACCTCCACCTCCCATAAGGCTTTGCTGCTGGTTGCCGAGGTAGCCGACTGTCGTCCGGTGGTGCGCAGGAAGACATATTGTTTTTTACGGTGGTCGTCACAGGTGAGGAACTTCTCCTGTTCCGCATGGAACAGGCGCACCACGTCGCCCTGGCAACAAACAGACAGAAAGGTTGTTACCATAGAGACTGCTAGGGAAGTGTCACTCTGCCTTGGGCTAGATTTGTTGGCTAGATCTATAACAATAAACAGTGTTTTGTCTTCAACTGTGATACCGGGATCGTTGAACCATTATTTTCTCATTCATATTGATTGGATGATGGTCCAGATCAAGGCAATGGAAAAGTCAACTGAAAATCAGGCCTGATTGGTTGAGAGCTGTGATAAAACCAACCCCTTTTAGAATGATCTCCTGATTGTCACTCCATTTCATGAACAGCACGATCTTCCAGCTGGTGTTACAGTTGACAGAGTTCACCTGAAACACAAAACAGGCAGAAAGAGTTCCACAGGATTACCAGTTTAATCCTTTAATAACAGAAACACATTATCACTGGTACCCTAATAACTACAGAGCAGCACACCATTCTCACAGAATGAGCTGTAGGCTTAGAGCTTAATGCAAATCCTAGAAATAATTGATGCAAATGTGGAGGACCATGGCACAATGGTGTATTGTCTAATATGGTAGGAGGGGCCCAATAACAGTACACACTACACAGACTCCTATAAATACTCTACATACAGTATACTCCCACACAGGCAGCTATAAAACAGAGGAGATGAGCTGCAGACAGGGTGAGGGTCAAACCTCATTACATCCTGGGTTGTCCACTAGCTGATGGGTGCTGGCATGTAGGGGCTGGCCAGCATTCACTGGGTTCAGGACCACTTTGTCCCCTATCACCACCTGGAATGAAACATACACACACGCTACAATTTAGTATGCATTTATTACACGTGTGCACACACTTACTCGCACGTTGTGTGCCCGCACAGACACACACTCACGTCAACTGCTAAGAAACATTAACGAGACTTATTTGCATGTGTCTGTCCACAGTCAAATACAGGATACTATGTGAAGCTCTGAATCCCAAACTAAATCATCCATCCACAGGGGCTATTCATTAGCTGTATTACTGCTAGAACAACCGAGTCATGGCTCCACCTGCGGTCACCTGGTCCTTGGGCTGTCATATGTGTTGTGGTTGTTGAATGACTCCTAGCCTCTGCTGCTTTAATCCATTGAGAGTGACTGTTGCAAACTGATATATACAGTTGAAGTCGGAAGTTTACATACACTTAGGTTGGAGTCATTAAAACTCGTTTTTCAACAACTCCACAAATGTCTTGTTAACAAACTATAGTTTTGGCAAGTCGGTTAGTTCGTACTTTGAGCATGACAAGTAATTTTTCCAACAATTGTTTCACTTACAATTCACTATATAAAGAATCCAGTGGTTCAGAAGTTTACATAAACTAAGTTGACTGTGCCTTTAAACAGCTTGGAAAATTACAGAAAAGTATGTCATGGCTTTAGAAGCTTCTGATAGGCTAATTGACATCATTTGAGTCAATTGAAGGTGTATCTGTGGATGTATTTCAAGGCCTACCTTCAAACTCAGTGCCTCTTTGCTTGACATCATGGGAAAATCTAAATAAAATCAGCCAAGACCTCAGAAAAACAAATGTAGAGTCCACAAGTCTGGTTCATCCTTGGGAGCAATTTCCAAATGCCTAAGGGTACCACGCATCCGTCATATGTACCACGCAGCCACTCATGAAGGAGACGCTTTCTGTCTCCTAGAGATTATCCTACTTTGGTGCGAAAAGTGCAAATCCATCCCAGAACAACAGCAAAGGACCTTGTGAAGATGCTGGAGGAAACAGGTACAAAAGTATCTATATCAACAGTAAAACTAGTCCTATATCGACATAACCTGAAAGGCCGCTCAGCAAGGAAGGATCCACTGCTCCAAAACCACCATAAAAAAGCCAGACTACATCTTGCAACTGCACATAGGGACAAAAATCATACTTTTTTGGAGAAATGTCCTCTGGTCTGATGAAACAAAAATACAACTGTTTGGCCATAATGACCATCGTTATGTTTGGAGGAAAAAGGGGGAGGATTGCAAGCCGAAGAACACCATCCCAACCGTGAAGCACGGGGTGGCAGCATTATATTGTGGGGGTGCTTTGCTGCAGGAGGGACTGATGCACTTCACAAATTAGATGGCATCATGAGGCAGGAAAATTCTGTGGATATATTGAAGCAACATCAAGACATCAGTCAGGAAGTTAAAGCTTGGTCGCAAATGGGTCTTCCAAATGGACAATGACCCCAAGAATACCTGGCAAAATGGCTTAAGGACAACAAAGTCAAGGTATTAGAGTGACCATCACAAAGCCCCAACCTCAATCCTATAGAAAATATGTTTGCATAACTGAAAAAGCATGTGCGAGCAAGGAGGCCTACACACCTGACTCAGTTACACTAGCTCTGTCAATTCACCCAACTTATTATGTGAAGGTTGTGGAAGACTACCTGAAACATTTGACCCAAGCTAAACAATTTAAAGGCATTGCTACCAAATACTCTCTACTATTATTCTGACATTCTTAAAATAAAGTGGTGATCCTAACTGACCTAAGAAATGGAATTTTGACTAGGGTAGGTATTGTGAAAAACTGAGTTTAAATGTATTTGGCTAAGGTGTATGCACACTTCCAACTTCAACTGTGGCTGGAACACACCTGAGCAACTGGTGGGCGAGTTACTTATCACCAAAAATAAGCGAGGCGCAGCACGTGAGGCAAATATAATAAGCCTAGGAGATATTGGGGCAAGATATAAATCTTCATGAGCTGTAGATTAGAACGTGATTGGCTGAGCCATATGTAGACGAGTGCAAGACCTGTTGTAGGTACCAGCGCTAATCTGAAGGCAGGGAAGGCAGAGTTACCTGAGAAAGAGATCCATCCATAACAACTCGATGATGAGCCTCGTGGAATACAGTGAAGGAAAAAAGTATTTGATCCCCTTCTGATTTTGTACGTTTGCCCACTGACAAAGAAATGATCAGTCTATAATTTTAATGGTAGGTTTATTTGAACAGTGAGAGACAGAATAACAACAAAAGAAATCCAGAAAAACACATGTCAAAAATGTTATAAATTGATTTGCATTTTAATGAGGGAAATAAGTATTTGACCCCTCTACAAAACATGACTTAGTACTTGGTGGCAACACCCTTGTTGGCAATCACAGAGGTCAGATGTTTCTTGTAGTTGGCCACCAGGTTTGCACACATCTCAGGAGGGATTTTGTCCCACTCTTTGCAGATCTTCTCCAAGTCATTAAGGTTTCGAGGCTGACGTTTTGGCAACTCGAACCTTCAGCTCCTCCACAGATTGTCTATGGGATTAAGGTCTGGAGACTGGCTAGGCCACTCCAGGACCTTAATGTGCTTCTTCTTGAGCCACTCCTTTGTTGCTTTGGCCGTGTGTTTTGGGTCATTGTCATGCTGGAATATCCATCCACGACCCATTTTCAATGCCCTGGCTGAGGGAAGGAGGTTCTCACCCAAGATTTGACGGTACATGTCCCTGTCCATCGTCCCTTTGATGCGGTGAAGTTGTCCTGTCCCCTTAGCAGAAAAACACCCCCAAAGCATAATGTTTCCACCTCCATGTTTGACGGTGGGGATGGTGTTCTTGGGGTCATAGGCAGCATTCCTCCTCCTCTAAACACGGCGAGTTGAGTTGATGCCAAAGAGCTCCATTTTGGTCTCATCTGACCACAACACTTTCACCCAGTTGTCCTCTGAATCATTCAGATGTTAATTGGCAAACTTCAGACGGGCATGTATATGTGCTTTCTTGAGCAGGGGGACCTTGCGGGCGCTGCACGATTTCAGTCCTTCATGGCGTAGTGTGTTACCAATTGTTTTCTTGGTGACTATGGTCCCAGCTGCCTTGAGATCATTGACAAGATCCTCCCGTGTAGTTCTGGGCTGATTCCTCACCGTTCTCATGATCATTGCAACTCCACGAGGTGAGATCTTGCATGGAGCCCCAGGCCGAGGGAGATTGACAGTTCTTTTGTGTTTCTTCCACTTGCAAATAATCGCACCAAACCTTCTCACCAAGCTGCTTGGCGATGGTCTTGTAGCCCATTCCAGCCTTGTGTAGGTCTACAATCTTGTCCCTGACATCCTTGGAGAGCTCTTTGGTCTTGGCCATGGTGGAGAGTTTGGAATCTGATTGATTAAATGCTTCTGTGGACAGGTGTCTTTTATACAGGTAACAAGCTGAGATTATGAGCACTCCCTTTAAGAGTGTGCTCCTAATATCAGCTCGTTACCTGTATAAAAGACACCTGGGAGCCAGAAATCTTTCTGGTTGAGAGGGGGTCAAATACTTATTTCCCTCATTAAAATGCCAATCAATTTATAACATTTTTGACATGTGTTTTTCTGGATTTTTTTGTTGTTATTCTGTCTCTCACTGTTCAAATAAACATACCATTAAAATTATAGACTGATAATTTCTTTGTCAGTGGGCAAACGTACAAAATCAGCAGGGGATCAAATACTTTTTTCCCCTCACTGTACCTACAGTGTGACTCTCCAGAAAAGCAGAGTGCTAAAAAGTCTGTCTAAATCAAGCTAATGTTAGCTCACAAAACAACCAAAAAAGGTAAAACCAACGATCATCAACAATTATTCCATATCAGTAAGTGTACTTACGACACTAAACAAAAATATAAAACGCAACATGTAAAGTGTTGGTCCCATGTTTCATGAGCTGAAATATTATCCCAAAAATGTTCCATATGCACAAAAAGCTTATTTCTCTCAAATTTTGTGCAAAAATGTGTTTACGTCCCTGTTAGTGAACATTTTTCCTTTGCCAAGATAATCCATCCACCTGACAGGTGTGGCATATCAGGAAGCTGATTAAACAGCATGATCATTACACAAGTGCACCTTGTGCTGGGGACAATAAAAGGACACTCAAAATGTGCAGTTTTGTCACACAACACAATGCCACAGATGTCTGAAGTTTTGAGGGAGCATGCAATTGGCATGGTGACTGCAGGACTGTCCACCAGAGCTGTTGCCAGAGAATTTGTTAATTTCTCTACCATAAGCCACATAACACAATGCCAAGTTTTGAGGGAGCGTGCAGTTGTCATACTGACTACAGGAATGGCCACCAGAGCGGTTGCCAGATAATTACATTTTAATTTCTCTACCATATGTCCAATGTCGTTTTTGAAAACTTGGCAGTACGTCCAACCGGCCTAACAACTACAGACCACATGGAATCATGCCAGACCAGGACCTCCACATCTGGCTTTTTCACCTGCAGGTTCGTCTGAGACCAGCCACCCGGACAGCTGATGAAACTGTGGGTTTGCACAACCTAAGAATTTCTTCAAAAACTGTCAGAAACCGTCTCAGAGAAGCTCATCTGCATGTTCATCGTCCTCAACAGAGTCTTGACTGCAGTTCGGCGTCGTAACCGACTTCTATGGACAAATGCTCACCTTTGATGGCCACTGGCACACTGGAGAAGTGTGCTCTTCACAGATGAATCCAACAATGCATAGAAATGTTAGCAACATGAGCTCTCATGAAGTGTTTGATTAGATTTTCGAAAACATTTGCATTGATGTCAGAGTGATTAGAGGGACAATAGAGTGCTGATTACCAGGCAGTTAGCAAGTTTGGTAGGCTACTAATGACCATCAGAGCTTGGAGAAGCCTAGTTACCAGTTACCGTGACTAAACGATTACGTGGAATTTGACTGCGGTCATGACTCGTGACCGCCGGTGTGGCAGCAATACGGTCACCATAACAGCCCTGTCTGTGTCCATATTAGACACCCTTACACATTTGATTCACTCAGTCTGAGTACTTGTTTAAGTTGACTTATACAGTAAGATTAATGCAAATCCTACATACAGTATGTGATCATTTCCATAGGTTTAACTCACACTGTCTCCTATAGAGCGCAGCTTGTAGAAGGGATCGATGTATATAAATAAACATTTATAAACTGGGTGGCTCGAGCCCTGAATGCTGATTGGCTGACAGCCGTGGTATATCAGACCGTATACCATGGGTATGACAAAACATGTATTTTTACTGCTCTAATTACATTGATAACCAGTTTATAATAGCAATAGGGCACCTCAGGGTTTGTGGTATATGGCCAATATACCACAGATAAGGGCTGTATCCAGGTACTCGGTGTTGCATCGTGCTAAGAACAGCCCTGAGGCGTGGTATATTGGCCATATACCATGCCCCCTCTGGCCTTATTGCTTAAATAGATAGAACTCACACTAACACCTTTGGAGCAGAGCTAGTAGAACCATATACTGTAGATAGAACTCACACTGTCTCCTATGGAGCGCAGCTTGTAGAACCATGATATGGATACAGTAGAACTCACGTTGTCTCCTATGAAGTGGAGCTTTTGAACCATATAGAACTCACACTGTCTCCTATGGAGCGCAACTTGTAGAAGGGTTGAATGTAGAACCAGGAGCCTTCGTTCCCGGCCGTGTCCAGCATCACTCTCATGGCATTCTTCTCCAGCAGTGCTGGCAGACGCTTGTTCACAGTCAAGTACTTGTTACTCTTCAGATGGAGGAGCTGGGGGAATACAGCAAACATACAATATTATACGATACAATAACTTATGTCTGTCATTTTGTGATACAAACATACTGAACAGTTTTGCTTGTGCACTTCATCATCTTCATATGGTTTATTCTTGTGTTGTGTGGGCTTTCTCTGCCCCTTATGAGCATGCAAAACATTTTAGTCTCTCCACATAACCAGAGCAGTCTATGACTGAAAGGTTATGACTGAGAAAAGAATATGCTCAATTCTGAAGCTAGAAAAACACTATCTAGATCCTCCCACGTTACTGTTCTATTTATAAACACACAGAAACCACATGGATGCCTCCAGGGCTCTCAGTCTCTCCTCTCCAAGTTTGGAACCAGCAAAATATATTGGATGGAAAGCCTCAAACTGCTTTCCTCATTTTAAAACCCCATAGAAATATGTGGGCTACGATGACTCTATGTGAGAGACATTATTGGCCACATATTTGGAATATGAAATGTGAGCTGTAACTGAACGTGTTAAGACTTTTACTCATTATGACATGAACTGGCTTCATTGATGACGTGACTTTCAGCCGTAGGTACAAGCCAGACATCGGTCTTGCAGACAATGAATATGTATACACACACACACACACACCTGAATGACGTTCCCATACTGAATCACCGTTCCGAGCAACTTTTTATTTTCCGAATCGTTTTGCTTCTTTTCCAAATCCGCTGCATGCTACACAAGTGAGGGAAAGAAGGTAGAGTTACAGACCATTATTATTGCTACTACCAACATTGCTGCTGCTTTTGCACAAATAATTATACACATGGACTTGAGTAAGAGGGAATACTTTCTATGACAGAAATCTCAAATAAAAAGAATGTAGCAATGGCATGTGCAGTTGCCTGTAAGCGTCAACTGGAATGCTAGAACCTAAAACTCTGGCCTCACATCACCATGGTAACACAGGAGAGATTTGAATCTATCATTTTATGACTCTGTAGTCAGATTCCAGAAGGCTTTAAATGGTTTTGTTTTAGGAGAGAGAAAGGTGGGACGGGAGTAGTGAAACTAAAGTATGCTTCAGAAATGTCTATAAAAGGACCTGAACATTACCTCAGCAAATATATAATCCCCCATAAGAACACCCTCAAACTAGTGTGGGGACAGAAAACCTAACCTCTCTAAGAGAGCTCCTCAAACAGTGGTGGTGAGGCCAAGACTGCTACTGTACCTGTCAAACTAGACAAGTCTGTTGTTAAAGGGAACTACAGGATGTAGTATTTCACACTTGTACAAGGGATTACCACAGTCAAAGAAAAACTATGAGTGTAAGTGCTTTACTAATGTAATGTAGCTGTATTGGATTTTAAAAGTATTGCTAGTTTGGAGTTTAGTTTAAATTAGTTATCTGAAGAGGGCTCATCTATTGTTACTCTTCTTCCTTCAGATGGATATGAGATGACAAGTCATTATACCACTGATTAATGTACAGTTGAAGTCAGAAGTGTACATACACCTTAGCCAAATACATTTAAACTCAGTTTTTCACAATTCCTGACATTTAATCCTGGTAAAAATTCCCTGTTTTAGGTCAGTTCGGATCACCACTTTATTTTAAGAATGTGAAATGTCAGAATAATAGTAGAGAGAATGATTTATTTCATCACATTCCCAGTGGGTCAGAAGTTTACATACACTCAATTAGTATTTGGTAGCATTGCCTTTAAATTGTTTAACTTGGGTCAAATATTTAGGGTAGCCTTCCACAACTTCCCACAATAAGTTGGGTGAATTCTGGCCCATTCCTCCTGACAGAGCTGGTGTAACTGAGTCACGTTTTAGGCCTCCTTGCTCGCACACGCTTTTTCAGTTCTGCTCACACATTTTCTACAGGATTGAGGTCAGGGCTTTGTGATGGCCACTCCAATACCTTGACTCCTAACTGACTTGCCAAAACTATAGTTTGTTAACAAGAAATCTGTGGAGTGGTTGAAAATCTAGTTTTAATGACTCCAACTTAAGTGTATGTAAACTTCCGACTTCAACTGTATATAATACATAATTTAATACAGTAATATATTAAGACAGTTGTATAGGGGTCAGGTGGAGGAGTCACTCACATGGAGTTTGTTGAGGAGGACCGTGTCCGTGGTGCTGTTTCCTCCAGGTTTCGCTGCCTTCCAGAACTGTTTCTGAGCAGAGTACCGATTCATTGGACACAACCTGAACAGACAGTCTGAACAGAGAGACAAATGAAATCAAAGTGTATTGGTCACGTACACAGTTTAGAAGATGTTATAGCGGGTCCAGAGAAATGCGTTTTGTTACTAATTGCAGCAAAAATGTCAAAGGAGTACACAAATAATAATTAAAAACAAGAAATCCCAAATGTCAGAATGAATCCAGTTAACAACCCAAATAACACTATCAGTAATCTAACTGCAATCTATGAGTATATCCACCAAAACTACAGTGTACAAAGTATTAGCAACTTTTCATGACAGATTGATCAGGTGAATCCAGGTAAAAGCTATGATCCCTTCTTCATGTGACAGTGTAGACGAAGGGGAGGAGACAGGTTAAATAAGGATTTTTAAGCCTTGAGACATGGATTGTGTGTGTGTGTACGCCATTCAGAGGGAGAATGGGCAAGAGAAAATATTTAAGTTCAAGAGGTTGTTGTCCTGGCACCACAGATCTCTCCTCCATATAGTCTGTCTCATAGTTGTCGGTGGTCAGCATGTAAACACAGCGCGTGTGTGTGTGTGTGTGTGTGTGTGTGTGTGTGTGTGTGTGTGTGTATATATACCCAGTGCCTTAGGAAAGTATTCAGACCCCTTGACTTTTTCTACATTGTTATGTTACAGCCTTATTTTAAAATGGATAAAAAAATATATAATATGTCCTCAGCAATCTACACACAATACCCCATAATGAGAAAGTCAAAAAAGGTTTTTAGACATTTTTGCAAATGTAATAAACAGAAAAACCTTATTTACTTAAGTATTCAGACTCTTTGCTATGAGACTCGAAATTGAGCTCAGGTGCATCCTGTTCCCATTGATCATCCTTGAGATGTTTCTACAACTTGATTGGAGTTCGCCTGTGTTAAATTCAATTGATTGGACATGATTTGGAAAGGCACACACCTGTGTGTGTGTGTGTGTGTGTGTGTGTGTGTGTGTAATACACCCCTCACATTTTTGTAAATATTTGAGTATATCTTTTCATGTGACAACACTGAAGAAATGACACTTTGCTACAATGTAAAGTAGTGAGTGTACAGCTTGTATAACAGTGTAAATTTGCTGTCCCCTCAAAATAACTCAACACACAGCCATTAATGTCTAAACCGCTGGCAACAAAAGTGAGTACACCCCTAAGTGAAAATGTCCAAATTGGGCCCAAAGTGTCAATATTTTGTGTGGCCATCATCATTTTCCAGGACTGCCTTAACCCTCTTGGGCATGGAGTTCACCAGAGCTTCACAGGTTGCCACTGGAGTCCTCTTCCACTCCTCCATGACAACATCACGGAGCTGGTGGATGTTAGAGACCTTGCACTCCTCTAGCTTCCGTTTGAGGATGCCCCACAGATGCTCAATAGGGTTTAGGTCTGGAGACATGCTTGGCCAGTCCATCACCTTTACCCTCAGCTTCTTTAGCAAGGCAGTGGTCGTCTTGGAGGTGTGTTTGGGGTCGTTATCATGTTTGAATACTGCCCTGCGGCCCAGTCTCCGAAGGGAGGGGATCATGCTCTGCTTCAGTATGTCACAGTACATGTTGGCATTCATGGTTCCCTCAATGAACTGTAGCTCCCCAGTGCCGGCAGCACTCATGCAGCCCCAGACCATGACACTCCCACCACCATGCTTGACTGTAGACAAGACACACTTGTCTTTGTACTCCTCACCTGGTTGCCGCCACACACGCTTGACACCATCTGAACCAAATAAGTTTATCTTGGTCTAATCAGACCACCGGACATGGTTCCAGTAATCCATGTCCTTAGTCTGCTTGTCTTCAGCAAACTGTTTGCGGGCTTTCTTGTGCATCATCTTTAGAAGAGGCTTCCTTCTGGGACGACAGCCATGCAGACCAATTTGATGCAGTGTACGGCGTATGGTCTGAGCACTGACAGGCTGACCCCCCACCCCTTCAACCTCTGCAGCAATGCTGGCAGCACTCATACGTCTATTTCCCAAAGAAAACCTCTGGATATGACGCTGAGCACGTGCACTCAACTTCTTTGGTCGACCATGGCGAGGCCTGTTCTGAGTGGAACCTGTCCAGTTAAACCGCTGTATGGTCTTGGCCACCGTGCTGCAGCTCAGTTTCAGGGTCTTGGCAATCTTCTTATAGCCCAGGCCATCTTTATGTAGAGCAACAATTCTTTTTTTCAGATCCTCAGAGAGTTCTTTGCCATGAGGTGCCATGTTGAACTTCCAGTGACCAGTCAGTATGAGGAAGTGTGAGAGCGATGACACCAAATTTAACACACCTGCTCCCCATTCACACCTGAGACCTTGTAACACTAACGAGTCACATGACACTGGGAAGGGAAAATGGCTAATTGGGCCCAATTTGGACATTTTCACTTAGGGGTGTACTCACTTTTGTTGCCAGCGGTTTAGACATTAATGGCTGTGTGTTGAGTTATTTTGAGGGGACAGCAAATTTACACTGTTATACAAGCGGTACACTCACTACTTTACATTGTAGCAAAGTGTCATTTCTTCAGTGTTGTCACATGAAAAGATATACTCAAATATTTACAAAAATGTGAGGGGTGTACTCACTTTTGTGATATACTGTATATGTAAGGTCCCACAGTCGACAGTGCGTGTCAGAGCAAAAACAAAGCCATGAGGTCGAAGGAATTGTCCGTAGAGCTCCGAGACAGGATTGTGTCGAGGCACAGATCTGGGGAAGGTTAACAAAAAATGTCTGCAGCATTGAACGTCCCCAAGAACACAGTTGCCTCCATCATTCTTAAATGGAAGAAGTTTGGAACCACCAAGACTCTTCCTAATGCTGGCCGCCCGGCTAAACTGAGCAATAAGGGGAGAAGGGCCTTGGTCAGGGAGGTGACGAATAATCCGATGGTCACTCTGACAGAGCTCCAGAGTTCCTATGTGGAGATGGAAGAAACTTCCAGAAGGACAACCATCTCTGCAGCACTCCACCAAATCAGGCCTTTATGGTAAAGTGGCCAGACAGAAGCCACTCTTCAGTAAAAGCCACATGACAACCCGCTTGGAGTTTGCCAAAAAAGCCCCTAAAGATTCAGAATAGTGAGAAACAAGATTCTCAGGTCTGATGAAACCAAGATTGAACTCTTTGGCCTGAATGCCAAGCGTCTGGAGGAAACTTGGCACCATCCCTATGGTGAAGCATGGTGGTGGCAGCATCATGCTGTGGGAATGTTTTTCAGCGGTAGGGACTGGGAGACTAGTCAGGATTGAGTGAAAGACGAATGGAGCAAAGTACAGAGAGATCCTTGATAAAAACCTGTTCCAGAGCGCTCAGGACCTCAGACTGAAGGTTCAGTCTTCCAACAGGACAACAACCCTAAGCACACAGCCAAGACAATGCAGGAGTGGCTTCAGGACTAGTCTCTGAATGTCCTTGAGTGGCCCAGCCAGAGCCCGGACTTAAACCAGATCGAACATCTCTGGAGAGACCTGAAAATAGATGTGCAGCAACGCTCCCCATCCAACCTGACCGAGCTTGAGAGGATCTGCAGAGAGGAATAAGAAAAACTCCCCAAATTCAGTTGTGCCAAGCTTGTAGCGTCATACCAAAGAAGACTTGAGGCTGTAATCGCCACCAAAGTTGCTTCAACAAAGTACTGAGTAGAGGGTTTCTAAAAAACCTCATTGGCATTATGGGGTATGAAAAAAAGGTGAAACAAAAACAAATGTTAATGCATTTTTTAATAAGGTTGTAACGCAACAAAATGTCAAGGGTTCTGAATCATTTCTGAATGCACTGTATATGTGTGTGTGATAACATTTTCAGTGAAAAGTATGGGGTATGATTGGACACAGTGGGTACAGTACAGTATTCCCTGCCATCCAGGACCTCTACACGAGGCGGTGTCAGAGGTAGGCCCTTACAATTGTCGAAGACTCCAGCAACCCAAATCATAGACTATTCTCTATGCTACCGTACGGCAAGCAGTACCGATGCACCAAGTCTGGAACCAACAGGACACTAAACAGCTCTTATCCCAAAGCTATAAGACTGATAAATAGTTAGTTAAATAGTTAACCAATAGCTACCCGGACTATCTGCATTAATCCTTTTTGCACCAGCTCTTTTGACTCATCACATGCGTTGTGGTTACTGTTTATAGTCTATATTGTTGCCTAGTCACTTTATCACCACCTATATGTACATACAGTTGAAGTCAGAAGTTTACATACACCTTAGCCAAATAGATTTTTTCAGTTCTGCCCACAGATTTTCTATAGGATTGAAGAAAGGGCTTTGTGATGGCCACTCCAGCACCTTGACTTTGTTGTCATTAAGCCATTTTTCCACAACTTTGGAAGTATGCTTGGGGTCATTGTCCATTTGGAAGACCCATTTGCGACCAAGCTTTAACTTCCTGACTGATGTCTTGAGATGTTGCTTCAATATATCTACGTAATTTTCCTCCTCATGATGCCATCTATTTTGTGAAGTGCACCAGTCCCTCCTGCAGCAAAGCACCCCCACAACATGATGCTGCCACCCCGTGCTTCACGGTTGGGATTGTGTTCTTCGGCTTGCAAGCTTCCTCCTTTTTCCTCCAAACATAATGATGGTGATTATGGCCAAACCAGAGGACATTTCTCCAAAAACTACAATCTTTGTGCCCATGGCAGTTTTGGAGCAGTGGCTTCTTCCTTGCTGAGCGGCCTCAGGTTATGTCGATATAGGACTCTTTTTACTGTGGATATAGATACTTTTGTAACGGTTTCCTCCAGCATCTTCACAAGGTCCTTTGCTGTTGTTCTGGGATTGATTTGCACTTTTCGCACCAAAGTGCGTTCATCTCTAGGAGACAGAACGAGTCTCCTTCCTGAGCTGTATGACGGCTGCGTGGTCCCATGGTGTTTATACTTGCGTACTATTATTTGTACAGATGAATGTGGTAGCTTCAGGCGTTTGGACATTTCTCCCAAGGATGAACCAGACTTGCAGAGGTCTAAAAAATTGATTCAGAAGCATCTAAAGCCATGACATACTTTTCTGGAATTCTCCAAGCTGTTTAAAGGCACAGTCAACTTAGTGTGTGTAAACTTCTGACCCACTGGAATTGTGATACAGTGAATTATAAGTGAAATAATCTGTCTGTAAACAATTGTTGAAAAAAAATTACTTGTGTCATGCAAAGTAACAGACTTGCCAAAACTATAGTTTGTTAACAAGAAATTTGTGGAGTGGTTGAAAAACAAGTTAAGGACTCCAACCTAAGTGTATGTAAACTTCCGACTTCAAATGTATCTACCTAAATTACCTCAAAGTCACCATTATTTGTCAGTTGTACAACCGAATGCCTTTAACTGAAATGTGTCTTCCGCATTTAACCCAACCCCTCTGAATCAGAGAGGTGCAGGGGGCTGCCTTAATCGACATCCACGTCTTCGGCGCCCGGGGAACAGATTTTTACCTTGTCCACTCGGGGATTCGAACTTGCAACCCTCCGGTTACAAGTCCAACGCTCTAACCACTAAGCTACCTGCCGCCCCCTCATACCCCTGCACATCGACTTGGTACTGCTACCCTGTGTATATAGCCAAGTTATCGTTACTCATCGTGTATTTATTCAATGTGTTATTATTTTTCTGTTTTTCAATTATACATTTTCTCTTTCTCTGCATTGTTGGTAAGGGCCCTTAAGTCAGCATTTCACTGTTAGTCTACACCTGTTGTTTACGAAGCATGTGACTAGTACAATTTGATTTGAGTACTGTAATGTATGCTGAGATGACAGGCAGTGGTCAGTCACTGTACATAACGCCATACAACGGGCCAGTCCTGATAGTACTGTGATTCTACCAGTCATTTCCATAGCCACAATAGGAAGCAGGCTGAGAGAAACAGCTCCTCAGATTTGCATGTGGTCTCAGCTAACCCAACCAAGCAGAGTTCCTCTACTGTAATACCTAACCAACAAGCTTACACTTCGTTGTACTGCAACTCATCTCATAACAGTACAAAGTATCAATGGTCAGTGCCAAATCACATTTCTCAGGGCCAACTTCATATGGAACTTGTATTCAGAAGTCTATATAGAGTGAAAATCCTAAACTAGGCTTGGGCGATATACCTTTTATACCATATACCGGGGTATTTTGAAATACTGCCAGTCTGATTTTCAATACCGTTTAAAAAAATAAAACGGTTGGGGACACCCCCGCCTTGTGGGGGATGCGGGGTTGTGTGCTATTCCACTATACGGGCCACCCACGCCCCTGTCTCCCAGGCCTGGTTTCTTCTTTGACCTCAGATTAGATGAGAGCTTGCTCTTTCCTCAAAGGGAAATTTAAAAAAAATAACAATGTGTCATCCTCCCACTTTCTCTCTCTCCAGTTGTAGCAGCAGTAAAGTGACCAAATAAGGCTAGCCAGAGCAGGGGAGTGGGAAGAGAGAGAGAGGTGGGGACTCCAACTCTCTCCAACCCTCCCCTCCCTCTAAGCTCTCCTCAAGCTAATAGCTGTTTCTGCCCCCTTTTCTCTCTGATATGGTTTACACCATGCAGTCCAAAACGGGGTCAGACAAACAAATAAGAGGAAGTGGTTGTGGAGAAAGACCGAGAGAATAAGCGAGAAAGGCAAACATAGGGAGGGAGTGTGAGAGAGAGAGAAAGAAAATAAAGTAGAGTGAGCATAGAGGGAGGAGCTTTGATCTATTCCCTTAGAGCACAATTCTCTGGACAGAGCGGCCCTTTGTAATGTGTAGCGTGTGTGTGCGTGTGTCCGTCAATTTTTGTTTTTCCCATATCTGTGTATGGGGCAGACAAAAAACGTCCACCAGGATCAGATCAAACTAGGAGTCAAAATGGAGTCAAACGGCAGAGGAATGCAGGATACCACAGGGGAGCAGACGGACCGACTGAGAAATACAACTCCTTTACCACAAAACAAGTAGCTTATATTTACACAGACCGTCTTTTTTGTTTACATGACATACAAATATCTAAGTGGAAACTGGACACACACACGGACATACTGTACATACACACCAGGGATTCTATTAGGAAAATCTTATGCCGGACAACTTGACTGGGACGATTTTCATTTACTGTCCAATTGAGAAATTTACCAGACCCATATGCATTGGGTGCATAACCCATTAGGACATCCACCTACATTTAGATTATGGTAATGCATCTTAACAGAACATGTAACTCATGTAATGAAGCAGACAATAAAACATTTTCAAAACATTTGCCAAAATGCAATTTGCGGGAAAACACCATTCTAAACAGCACACCTGATAGCGGTTCCATCTAGTGACCGATGAAAATCTCTGTTAGAAACGAAGAAAGCGGGGGAATCTAAAGATGCAACAACTAGGATGGGTTGCTAATATGACTAGAATTGTGCCTTTAGCTTCTGGGCAATGAAAGAAAGTTGATATGAAAACCAATACAACAGGGGAGAAATGGCATAATGGTGGTTCCAATAGGGAAATAAATGGAAATCAAATTTGCCAAAATGATATGATTACTCCTGTCTATACAGAAATAAAATAATTCAAAATACTTCACCAGAAAGCATGACTTAGCCACAGAGGAATCAAGGGTCATTAGCTTCTTTAAAAAAAATCGCAATATGGGCAGCGAGCTTGGCAATAGGCCTAGCTGATTATTGAGTTGTGACGGTCATTGAAAAGCATCGAAAATGTGTGAAGATATTGTGTCTTGAGCATAATTAAAAATGTTGAGACAAGAAGGGGAGGGGTGTGTGGCAAGTCAATTCTTGAACATTCACTGCTGTATTATGTGAATTGTTTGCCCTTTAATTTTCATCACTTCCCAATTACATATGTCACCAGTAGAAAATGTACTGTTCATTCCTGTCATTTGGTTACATTAATTTCTGTTAGTGCTTGTATTAATTAGACTTTTACCGTTCTCATTCTCGGAGTGGAAACGTTGTTTGCAGAGTTAACAATCTGCTACACTTGTGAGAAACAAGTTCTGATTTATTTCATAACCGTAATTTATGAGATTTGTCAATTTGTTCATTGTCTTTTGTTTGGAGTGATCCATGTGAGCAATGAGCATGTGTCTGCTTTCTCTGTCCTGATAATTTTGAGGAAACGTGTGCACCTGAGCACGCATGGAAGTACCTGGCCTGCTGCGCTGAAATGTAGGAAAGTATTTTTTTACCATCCATTGAGAATTATAATATATTACAACTATAGTTCCTCACAGTAAGCTATTTTAAAAATCTTCCAGCAATCTCCCCCTCGATAATCACCAATCCACGGTGTGAAAGAACAATAGAAGTCAAAGGCCTACTGCTGCATTGGTTTATGGGCTGAGTTCCATGCACTCATTTCTCTAGCCGGCAATAAATCACGGTGTATCAATGAGGCTGGTGATCTCGCATTAGTTGACTTAACTTTTAGATTTTTATCATTTTAATTCAGATTTTTATGATTAACCACGTGACAATGATTTTGAGAAACGAGAACATTATTATTTAAAATGAAACTGTTCCACTACAATGCGCATACGAAAATCCTAACTGGCACGCAGAACCGTAGAAATGGTGGTATAAATTGTAAGTTTCCCAAAACTTGACACTCACACGTCGCCTATGAAGTCTTTATAAAATAATTGCCTCCACGTTTTCCATTGTCCGATTTTGCCTATAGGTTACTCTGACGCAAGGTAAGACGCATCATAATATGAAATAAAACATTTAGGTTTCAAACAATTAATTACGTTTTCAAAATGTATACTCCCTCCAGCTCCCATTGTGGTGGGTGACGCACTGATAGCCTGTTGCCTGCACTTGAATTGTGAATGGGAGGTGCGATTCAATTACCAGTTGAGAAATAAAAATAGTGGCTCTTTTTAATCATGCACCAAAACAGTTTTTAACACGCAATTGCATTTAGAATTGTTGCCCAATGAATGGGATTATAAAATCACGTTTTACTCCAGCAGCAACCAGCTGAGTATGCCATGCGCGTGTGATAGTTGTAAATAAGATACATGATGACTAACGAAAATACACACAGGACAATTTACTTCCACTAAATTATGCAAATTAACCTATAGACCGATAAGCATGACGGTCAAATGTATTTACCTCGACTGGTATTTCCATCATTTAATAAAAAGCATTATTCTGCAAAAGCTGGCAATTAACGGCTAATGGAAACCCTGGTAAAAACACACACTCTCTCTCTGTGTCTGACAGTTAAACAGCCTGTGGTGAAGGTTCTATCCAGTTTCCTCCTCAGTCAGTCAGTCAGCTGTGGGAGACATCAGGGAAACCTGTGGACGCTCCTTCTCAGAATTCCCACTCGGACTCCGGGAAAACGGAGATTGCTCAGAGGGCGACCTGGTAAACTAGAGCATTTAATGATTTGAAACGTTGTTTGGCATTCCTAGTCTTAGCTGGATCTCTGCGCTTTATTATAAGGAAATACTGTCTAGGCATCACAAAACAGGACTATGACCCACTGACTGTCAATTCATGAGCTCACAGTCAAGGAATCATAATGTAGACCAAAGTGGAGCTAGCTAGACAACCCCACTAAGTGGTTTTTCCCCTCGATTTTTTCCCTCCTTGGTGGGGCTCAAAGGCCCCTGAAGCGCTGCAACCACAGAGCTCAAATGTGTTGCTCGGGAAAGACAGGCTGTGAGGCATACCACTAAAACCATGACAACCACAGACAGACACGCTGCTCCTCCCCTCTCATTACCACCCAATCTGTGTCAGCTTCAAGCTGTTCCTCTGTCATGAAAACTGAAAGAACCAAACCAGCGACACATGCACACCTCAGATCTCCACATCAAACAGCACTCCTAAATAAACATGGCCTTACACACAAACAGAGAGAGACAGACAGAGAGGAGAGACCTATACTGTTTTCACAGTCTTGGTAAACAGTATCCACCCACCCACCCACCCACCCACACACACAACAGTGAGGGGAAAAAGTATTTGATCCCCTGCTGATTTTGTACATTTGCCCACTGACAAAGAAATTATCAGTCTCTAAATTTAATGGTAGGTTTATTTGAACAGTGAGAGACAGAACAACAACAAAAAAATCCAGAAAAATGCATGTGATAAATGGTATAAATTGATTGGCATTTTAATGAGGGAAATAAGTATTTGACCCCCTCTCAATCAGAAAGATTTCTGGCTCCCAGGTGTCTTTTATACAGGTAACGAGCTGAGATTAGGAGCACACTCTTAAACGGAGTGCTCCTAATCTCAGCTTGTTACCTGTATAAAAGACACCTGTCCACAGAAGCACTCAATCAATCAGATTCCAAACTCTCCACCATGGCCAAGACCAAAGACCAAAGAGCTCTCCAAGGATGTCAGGGACAAGATTGTAGACCTACACAAGGCTGGAATGGGCTACAAGACCATCGCCAAGCAGCTTGGTGAGAAGGTGACAACAGTTGGTGTGATTATTTGCAAGTGGAAGAAACACAAAAGAACTGTCAATCTCCCTCGGCCTGGGGCTCCATGCAAGATCTCACCTCGTGGAGTTGCAATGATCATGAGAACGGTGAGGAATCAGCCCAGAACTACACGGGAGGATCTTGTCAATGATCTCAAGGCAGCTGGGACCATAGTCACCAAGAAAACAATTGGTAACACACTACGCCGTGAAGGACTGAAATCCTGCAGCGCCCGCAAGGTCCCCCTGCTCAAGAAAGCACATATACATGCCCGTCTGAAGTTTGCCAATTAACATCTGAATGATTCAGAGGACAACTGGGTGAAAGTGTTGTGGTCAGATGAGACCAAAATGGAGCTCTTTGGCATCAACTCAACTCGCCGTGTTTGGAGGAGGAGGAATGCTGCCTATGACCCCAAGAACACCATCCCCACCGTCAAACATGGAGGTGGAAACATTATGCTTTGGGGGTGTTTTTCTGCTAAGGGGACAGGACAACTTCACCGCATCAAAGGGACGATGGACGGGGCCATGTACCGTCAAATCTTGGGTGAGAACCTCCTTCCTCAGCCAGGGCATTGAAAATGGGTCGTGGATGGGTATTCCAGCATGACAATGACCCAAAACACACGGCCAAGGCAACAAAGGAGTGGCTCAAGAAGAAGCACATTAAGGTCCTGGAGTGGCCTAGCCAGTCTCCAGACCTTAATCCCATAGACAATCTGTGGAGGGAGCTGAAGGTTCGAGTTGCCAAACATCAGCCTCAAAACCTTAATGACTTGGAGAAGATCTGCAAAGAGTGGGACAAAATCCCTCCTGAGATGTGTGCAAACCTGGTGGCCAACTACAAGAAACGTCTGACCTCTGTGATTGCCAACAAGGGTTTTGCCACCAAGTACTAAGTGATGTTTTGCAGATGGGTCAAATACTTATTTCCCTCATTAAAATGCAAATCAATTTATAACATTTTTCACATGTGTTTTTCTGGATATTTTTGTTGTTATTCTGTCTCTCACTGTTCAAATTAACCTACCATTAAAATTATAGACTGATATATAGCAACCTTATCTGCCACCGGCCCAAGCTCCCAACCAACAGGACATGAAAGAAATAACTCTACCATTCAAATTTACAATATAGTTTAAAAACAAAATACCCTTTTCAAACATCTTTTCATAAATACAGGTATTTTATCGACCAGCACATTTGTGTTCAGCCATAATATTTGTTGCATCTTTTCAGGGGGATGAAATTGTAACTAGCTCTGCAATGCTTGTTTGAAAAAGAGAGATACTTTGAAAAAAAAATCATTTTCAATTAATCGAAACTGAGTCTTGGCAATCTGCAAAGGCAAAAAGGCAGTTTTTCAACAACGGATGAGCTGTTCTTAGTAATCTACTTGAGAACCATTTAGGGTTCAAGTAAAACTTGTAATATATAAACTTGAGTTATACATGGAAACCTTTGATTTCAATTCTTCTAATTTTAATAGCTATTATTTCGATGGACATAACGAATAGATATGGTGACAGCGGACACCCTTGTTTAAATCCTTTTGACAATTAAAAATTCAGAGAAGTAGCCGCTATTTACTATTTTACACCTGGGGTTGCTATACATTACGTTTACCCATTTTATAAGAGAATCACCGAAATATAAAAAAAATCCAGGCATTTATCAATAAAATCCAGTCATACTTTATCAAAGGCCTTTTCAAAATCTGTTATAAATACCAGGCCTGGGGTTCTTAGATGTTTCATGCTGTTATATTATTTCTAGTAGTTGTCGTATATTATTTCCAATGTATCGTCCATGTTAAAAACTTGTATAATCAGGATGAAAAATACCTGGTAAAAAGTGCTATGTATTTCACTAGTATTTTTTCATCACAACATTTAAATGTAAGAGGGCTCCAGTTTTTTTTTTTTTAGATATACTGGATCTTTATATTTGCCATCTGGGTCTTGTTTTAATAATAGAGAAATCAGACCTTCCTGCTGAGTACCTGACAGACTACCATTTCTATAAAAGTAGTTAAAACAAGCTACTAATGGAGCTTTGAGTATATAAAAAAAGGCTTGATATACCTCTACCGGTATGCCATCAAGCCCTGGGGTTTTTCCAGACAAAGGATTTAATAGCCTCAAAAAGTTATTCCTCTGTAATTTGGCATTCACACTGATCTTTTTGTACATTTGCTAAATTTCAATATTTTGTATTATTTGGAAAGAATTCCTTACAGTAATCGTCATCAACAAGAATGGCGCCAGAGAGGATGGCTGCCGTTTTACGAACCCCTAACCAATTGTGTTTTTTTTTTTGCGTTATTTGTAACTTATTTTGTACATAATGTTTCTGTCACCGTCTCTTACCGAAAATAACTTCTAGATATCAGGACAGCAATTACTCACCTCATGTTGAAGGAAGACGTTTCTTTAATGAGTCGGACGAGTGGGATTTACTCCAGAAACCCGACAAGGGCCTCATCCCCGTCATTCGCAGGAGAAAGACGAAGATCGGGGTGCCTTGTGAGGATCCGGCACAGAGTGGGTAATTTGCCTTTACCGTCGATCCTATTAGCCAACCTACAATCATTGGATAATAAAATATACGAACTACAAGCACGTATAACCTACCAACGGGACATTCAAAACTGTAATATCTTATGTTTCACCGAGTCGTGGCTGAACAATGACATGAATAACATACAGCTGGCGTGTTATACACTGTATCGGCAGGATAGAACAATAGCCTCTGGTAAGACAAGGGTCTATGTATGTTTGTAAACAACAGCTGGTGCACAATTTCTAAAGAAGTCTTGAGGGTTTTGCTGGCCTGAGGTAGAGTATCTCATGATAAGCTGTCGATCACACTATTTACCAAGAGAGTTTGTCTATATTTTTCGTTCAAATCAAAAAGGGGTACTGTCAAAAAGTGATTGAATTTAAATGGATTTACCTTATTGGTGTCTTAGTAACAACTAATGTGTATACTAGGGTTAGGCGGTATCCATATTTGTTTTATTCCCAGGCAATGGATGAGTCTAGAAGCTATTCAATCGCTTCCTTCCCTTGCCTAACCTCTCCTTTACCTCACCGCCAGGTGAAAATCATATGCTGAAGACATATCCACAACACACCTGGTAGCTAGGCCCGGTATTCTAAACATCTGGTTTGAGCCTGTGAAGAGCAGCTTAATGACCTAGTACACATCCATGTAAACAACTTTAGCTGTGACGAGGAAGAAAGCAGGATGAAGGGAGGAGAGCGAAACAGACAACAAAACCAGCCACGGTCCAGCAGGAGAAAAGACTGATCCCACTAATGTCTTCCACATGCTCTCACATTGTTGTTCACCAACAAATGTTTTAAAATGGCACAAAATTACTTCTATAAAAAACACACTCATACTGTTCAGCTTTCCTTTACTCAGTGAATGGTCTGTGTAGACCTAGGTTTGTAGCAGTTCAAAATGTTGTAGTTGTTGTTCTCTGTCAGAACTCTCATTACAGTCTCCTCAGGAGATTTTAGGTGGAACAAAAAGGTTCTAATCTTGTTCATTGTCAATTACCTTAGAAACAGAGTCTGTCCTGATTTAGAGAACACGTTCTTCCTGAGGAGACGGTAATGAGAGTTCTGACAGAGATCATTGTGGAACGGAGCTAGCTTAATATACTGCAACAAAGGTGGACATTATAACTGTTCACGAGAGGAATGGATGGGTCATCTCAGGCAACAACTACAACATTTTGAACTGCTACAGACCTAGGTCTACACAGACCATTCACTGAGTAAAGGAAAACTGAACAGTATGAGATGGGTTTGTCACATGATGGAATGTAGTTTAGTCTGCAACTTAAACGGAATAAAGATGAGTCTGTCAACACAACAACCCCATACCTTATTTGTTCATAAACACACAACCCTGCAATCACACCTGGCTGAAGTTCTTAGCAGTTATGGAAGAGAAGGAATATGAGTTCTAACATGGTCACTTTGAGATGTAGTAGCCCAGCTGTTTCAGCACCAGAGCGTGTATGGTTTGCTGAGCTGCAGCGACATTGGCATAATGTATGACATGGGTGTGCGTTTGTGTAAGTGCATGAGCGTGTGTCAAATGAATGCGCTTGCACACAGAGTCTGTGTGTGTCTTAACTGTGTGCGTACACCATGCTTGCAGATGTGTGCACTTGTGTGCATGTGTGGCGTGTATTTGCCTGCATACGTGTGTGCGTGCATGAATGTGTGTGTGCGTGCGTGCATAGGTGAGGGAGTGTGTGTAAAGTGGGGTGCTTCTGCTTACATTGGGAGGAAATGGTATGCATACCTTGGCAGTGAGGCCTGGTGGCCAGGCCTAGTCTGGCCCTCAGCCAGCAGCAGGCTAAAGTAAGGAGGATTATCTCCACCGTCTCTCAGAGCAACAACGCTGTATCCCTAACAGCACAGTATTTAATTTTTACTATTATTTTCTCTGAGGAAGAACTCTCCAAAACAATGACACCGAAGTGGGGAGTGCAGAAGTTCCCCTTCAGCAGAAATCTAGGATCAGCTCACCCTTTTCAAATCCTAACCATAACCATTAAGGAGGGGAAATGTGAAACTGACCTAAGATCAGTGTCTCAGTCTCAGGGTAACACCATCCTACACCGGAGGCCATCCGGCAGACATACGCTACCTCCCCAATGGAGTCTTAAATAAGCACTTCCCAACCCGAAGTTTGGGGAGAAAATAGAAAGGAAGTACATTAATCCCCACAGAGTGTATACAGTGGTTTTAGGTATTTGGCTAATGTTAAAAACAATAGGAAGAGACCGTTTCTTGTTTGGTTTAACGTCTGAAAAAAACTAATAATAAGCCCATAAATAGATAGGTCATGCCATGGTAGAGACAGAATGAAAATGAGAGTATAATAAATAAATCCGTTTTGGGGTCACCGTAGTGTTAGACAAGCAAGCTAAATCTCTCCTGACTAGCATATATTACTGTACAACAACAGGCTACATCAGGTCACAGCACTGGTTGAAGCCTTACATGACACACAAGCCCAATTCTTCCTGAACTGAGTGCACTCATTCCCTCACCCTCAAGGATTGGCAAACATGGGATTGGTGTAATAAATAAAAAAAAACACTAATCCAATGCTTTCCAATCTGTAAGAGTAAGTGAGCAAATGTGTTTCATAACGAAGAGAAGAGAAATAGAATTGGGCTACAGTCTTTATTCAAACTTTGAGGGAACCACTATAGCCCCCCGCCATTACAGGAGCATGACAACGCCCCTCTATCTCTCTCTGCCACTCAATTAAATTTCAATTTAAGGGCTTTATTGGCATGGGAAACATATGTTAACATTGCCAAAGCAAGTGAAGTAGATAATAAACAAAAGTTAAATAAAAAAAAAATTAACAGTAAACATTACACTAACAAAAGTTCCAAAAGAATAAAGACATTTCAAATGTTATATTATGCGTAAAAAGGGAAAGGGAAAATGAATAAACATAAATATGTTATGTTGTACTTACAATGGTGTTTGTTCTTCACCGGTTGCCCTTTTCTTGTGGTAACAGGTCACAAATCTTGCTGCTGTGATGGCACACTGGTATTTCATCCAGTAGATATGGGAGTTTATCAAAATTGGATATGATTTCAAATTCTTTGTGGGTCTGTAATCTGAGGGAAATATGTGTCTCTAATATGGACATACATTTGGCAGGAGGTTAGGAAGTGCAGCTCAGTTTACAACTAATTTTGTGGGCAGTGTGCACATAGCCTGTCTTCTCTGGAGCCAGGTCTGCCTACGGCAGCCTTTCTCAATAGCAAGGCTATGCTCACTGAGTCTGTATAGTCAAAGCTTTCCTTAAGTTTAGGTCAGTCACAGTGGTCAGGTATTCTGCCACTGTTTACTCTCTGTTTAGGGCCAAATAGCACTCTAGTTTGCTCAGTTTTTTGTTAATTACTTGACACATTGTAAAGAATTATCTTTTTGATTTCTCATGATTTGGTTGGATCTAATTGTGTTGCTGTCCTGGGGCCCTGTGGGTTCTGTTTGTGTTTGTGAACAGAACCCCTGGACCAGCTTGCTTTGGGGACTCTTCTACAGGTTCATCTCTCTGTAGTTGATGGCTTTGTTTTGTGAGGTTGGGGAAATCGCTTCCTTTTAGCTGGAATTGTAGAATTTAACGGCTCTTTTCTGGATTTTGATAATTAGCGAGTATCGGCCTAATTCTACTCTGCATGCATTATTTGGTGTTTTACGTTGTACACAGAGTATCTTTTTTACAGAATTCTGCATGCAGATTCTCAATTTGGTGTTGGTCCCATTTTGTGAATTCTTGGTTGGTGAGCGGACCGGACCCCAGACCTCAACCATGAAGGGCAATGGGTTCTATAACTGATTCAATGAATTTTAGCCAGATCCTAAATGGTATGTCGAATTTTATGTTCCTTTTGATGGCATAGAAGGCCCTTGTTGCCTTGTCTCTCAGCTCGTTCACAGCTTTGTGGAAGTTACATGTGGCGCTGATGTTTAGGCCGGGGTATGTATCGTTTTTTTGTGTGCTCTAGGGCAACAGTGTCTAGATGGAATTTGTATTTGTGGTCCTGGCAACTGGACCTTTTTTGGAACATCATTCTTTTTGTCTTACTGAGATTTTATGTAAGGGCCCAGGTCTGACAGAATATGTGCAGAAGATCTAGATGCTGCTGTTGGCCCTCCTTGGTTGGGGACAGAAGAACCAAATAGTTTGCAAACAGTAGACATTTGACTTCAGATTCTAGGGTGAGGCCGGGTGCTGCAGACTATTCTAGTGCCCTCGCCAATTCGTTGATATATGTTGAATAACCTCAACAAAACAAAGGAGATGATCGTGGACTTCAGGAAACAGCAGAGGGAGCACCCCCTATCCACATCGACGGGACAGTAGTGGAGAAGGTGGAAAGTTTTAAGTTCCTCTGCGTACACATCACGGACAAACTGAAATGGTCCACCCACACAGACAGCATGGTGAAGAAGGCGCAACAGCGCCTCTTCAACCTCAGGAGGCTGAAGAAATTCGGCTTGTCACCAAAAACACTCACAAACTTCTACAGATGCACAATCGAGAGCATCCTGTCGGGCTGTATCACCGCCTGATACGGCAACTGCTCCGCCCACAACCGTAAGGCTCTCCAGAGGGTAGTGAGGACTGCACAACGCATCACCGGGGGTAAACTACCTGCCCTCCAGGACACCTACACCACCCGATGTCACAGGAAGGCCAAAAAGATCATCAAGGACAACAACCACCCGAGCCGCTGCCTGTTCACCCCGCTACCTTCCAAAAGGCGAGGTCAGTACAGGTGCATCAAAGCTGGGACCGAGAGACTGAAAAACAGCTTCAATCTCAAGGCAAGACTGTTAAACAGCCATCACTAACATTGAGTGGCTGCTGCCAACATACTGACGTAAATCTCTAGCCACTTTAAATAATAGGAATTGGATGTAACAAATGTATCACTAGCCACTTTAAACAATTTTGTATATAATGTTTACATATCCGACATTACTCATATCAAAATGTATACACTGTACTCTAAACCATCTACTGAATCTTGCCTATGCCGTTCGGCCATAGACTCAAATCTCTAGCCACTTTAATAATTATAGTTGGATGAAATAAAATGTATCACTAGCCACTTTAAATGATGCCATTTATATAATGTTTACATATCCTACATTACTCATCTCATATGTATATACTGTACTCCATAACATCTACTGCATCTTGCCTACGCCGGTCAGCCATCACTCATCCATATATTTATATGTACATACTCGTATTCATTCCTTTACTCTTGTGTGTATAAGGTAGTCGTTGTGAATTTGTTAGATTACTTGTTAGATACTACTGCATGGTCGGAACTAGAAGCACAAGCATTTCGCTACACTTGCATTAACATCTGCTAACCATGTGTATGTGACAAAATGTTTTTATTTGATTTGAAGAGGTGGGGCTTAAGCTGCATCCCTGTCTCACCCCACGGCCCTGTGGAAAGAAATGTACGTTTGTTGCCAATTTTAACTGCACACTTGTGGTTTGTGTACATGGAGTTTATAATGTCGTAAGTTTTTCCCCCAACACCACTTTCCATCAATTTGTATAGCAGACCCTCATGCCAAATTGAGTCAAAAGCTTTTTTGAAATCAACAAAGCATGAAAAGACTTTGCCTTTATTTAGGGTGTGCAGGGTGAATACGTGGTCGGTCGTACGGTAATTTGGTAAAAAGTAAATTTGACATTTGCTCAGTACATTGTTTTCAATGGAGGAAATGTACGAGTCTGCTGTTAATGATAATGCAGAGGATTTTCCCAAGGTTGTTGTTGACGCATATCCCACGGCAGTTATTGGGGTCAAATTTGTCCCCACTTTTGTGGATTGGGGTTACCAGTCCTTAGTTCCAAATATTGTGGAAGATGCCAGAGCTAAGGATGATGTTAAAGAGTTTAAGTATAGCCAATTGGAATTTGTGGTCTGTATATTTTATAATTTCATTGAGGATACCGTCAACACCACAGGCCTTTTTGGGTTGGAGGGTTTGCATTTTGTCCTGTAGTTCCTTCAATGTAATTGGAGAGTCCAGGTTCTGGTAGTCTTTAATAGTTGATTCTAAGATTTGTATTTGATCATGTATATGTTTTTGCTGTTTTTTTTTTTATAGGGCCAAAAAGATTGGAGAAGTGGTTTACCCATACATCTCAGTTTTGGATAGATAACTCTTTGTGTTGTTTGTTTAGTCTCTCTCTCTCCCTCCCTCATCATCATGATAACAAGTGTCGCCAACACATGTCATCACCACCAGTAGATGAGTCATGCAGGCGGGGTTACCATGGCCACTTTGACCACTTACTGGGAGTGCACACACACAAACACACACACACGCACAAAGATAACTTGACTCCACATACAGACTAACACACACACAAACACAGACACTTACTTTACTGTACAGACAGATAGACAGAGACGGACAGAAGCTGGCTAGGGTTTGTGTTGGTAACAGTCTCCTAGGAGGAGATAAACTCAGAGAACTTCCCTGGGACATCAAAGACACAATTGTCATTCAGTGTACTCTGAGGAGAACCAAGCTTTATGGCTTATAAATACAGTACAATCTCTATCAGACTGCAGTTAATGGTCACAACATACGATAGACAGAGCCCCACTCGCATTAAACCACATCATGTAATGTAGCAACTAACTCCCAGTATGAGTGGAACGGTTGTTAGTCTCAATGCTTTACAGCCATGCTGAAACATCCTCATTAACTTCTCTCTTGGCAACACTTACTTATACAATCCTTTGATTACGGCAGAGTTACACAATCACACCATAATTTTCTCACCTCCTCTGCGATAACTAGACACTAACACAGCCGAATGCTAAAACCTAAAATAAAGAGGATGGAACATCCACCTAAATCCAGACTAAAATTATGAACATACTGTATTTTATTAGACTGAGATTTTGTGTTGTACATTTAAGTGATAATGCCCTATAGGTGTTGGGAGAATATTAGCACCGGGGTTGTATTGGCAAACAGTGCCAATACAACGGGTTACCAACATATTCAAATAATGATTGACATATTTCCATTAAAAACTTTAATTTTGATAAATGTTTTCATACTATTTCATCCTTACACAGAATATAGTCCTGACACTAATCTATGGTTGCTACACAAGCCGGCTGGTCGTTCATCCATCCTTCAATCTAAAATCTAGAATTGGCTTCCTATTTCGCAACAAAGCTTCCTTCACTCATGCTCATGCTACCCTCGTAAAACTGACCATCCTACCGATCCTCGACTTCGGGGATGTCATTTACAAAATAGCCTCCAATACTCTACTCAACAAATTGGATGCAGTCTATCACAGTGCCATCCGTTTTGTTACCAAAGCCCCATATACCACCCACCACTGCGACCTGTACGCTCTCGTAGGCTGGCCTTCGCTTTTCACTCGTCGCCATATCCACTGGCTTCAGGTCATCTACAAGTCCCTGCTAGGTAAAGTCCCGCCTTATCGCAGCTCGCTGGTCACCTTAGCAGCACCAACCCGTAGCACGCGCTCCAGCAAGTATATCTCACTGGTCACCGCCAAAGCCAATTCCTCCTTTGGCTGACTCTCCTTCCAGTTCTCTGCTTCCAATGACTGGAATGAACTACAAAAATCCCTTAAATTGGAGACACTTATCTCCCTCACCAGATTTAAGCACCAGCTGTCAGAGCAGCTCACAGACCCCTGCACCTGTATATAGCCCATCTGTAAATAGCCCAACCAACTGCCTCATCCCCTACCGTATTTATTTATTTATCTATCCATCTTGATCCTTTGCACCCCAGTTTTTTCTACATTGTACATTCATCTACTGCACATTTACCATTCCAGTGTTAAATTGTTATATTGTAATTACTTTGCCACCATGGCCTATTTATTGTCTTACCTCCTTATCCTACCTCATTTGCACTCTGTGAATAGATTTGTTTTTTTTTCTACTGTATTATTGACTGTATGTTTGTTTTACTCCATGTGTAACTCTGTGTTGTTGTATGTGTCAAACTGCTTTGCTTTATCTTGGCCAGGTCGCAGTTGTAAATGAGAACTTGTTCTCAACTTGCCTACCTGGTTAAATAAAGGTGAAATAAAATAAATAAAATCCTATCGGTTGCCAGAGACGCGACCCAGTCATTCAGTCTTTTTGTTCTTTATCTATGGACACGACCCAGTTGTTCGTTCTAAATGTTCCATACCCATACTGGCTGGCAACGTTCTTATCCCTTGCTTGCTAGCTAACCAAATTACAGTCACTTCAAACAGTGCAGCCAGAATAACAGCAGTAGCTGAATTTGCATTTGTTTAAGCTGTTTTCTAGTGACCTTTATTTGGATGCATCCATTACAATGAGATAAAGAGGCGCAATTTTGCCTGGCATAGAAAATGTGCTCTCTCATCAGGACACTTTAGTTCAGAGGAGCTAGCCAACAACACAGGTAACACAATCACTTCAGAACTTTGTATATTTGACTCACCACCTGGATCCGGTCTTATGTAGCAACAATTTAAAATGTTTTTTATTTTTTATTTACATTGGATAAAAGTAGACTCAGAGCTAAAATGGTATATCATTCACAGCATTTGAGGAACAATGGGAAAGTAATTCTGCTTTGAAAGTTGATTCACTTGTAAACTCACTTTTGAGAAAATGGCCTTTTTTGGTACATAGTGGAGAGCTCTCCTTGGTCTACACCCATTCAGCATTGTTCACACCCTCTTAAGCCAGCCCCACCCATCTCTTTAAGGATTCATAAGAGGTCATGTGCTAAACAGTGAGTAGTGTAGTAAAGAATTAAGACTAAAAGTGGTATTAGCCTACAATAAGGAAAAATTCCAGGTAAACAGAAAGTGTCCAGATAAAAATATTTGATAAATATTAGATGACGCTTACCCAGACACACTTGTCATGTTAAATAAATGCTATAACCCCCAGCCACATCCAGTGCTGGAAAAAGTACTAAATTGTCATACTTGAGTAAAAGTATAAATCATTTCAAATTCCTTATATTAAACCAGATGGCACAATCTCTTTTTTTTTTATTGAGGATAGTCAGTCAACTATGCATGTATGTTTAGTGAGTCTGACAGATCAGATGCAGTATGGATGTTCTCTTGATAAGTGTGTGAATTGGAGGCCAAAAATGTTCCATGGGTGATAACGACCCCTGACTTAAAGGTTGTGAGTTCAGTTGTACTTCCTGTTATTGGGACAGAAATAGCCAAACAACCAGAGACACATCTCCCTTCATGAGCCTCAATATGTTCCTATTCTCACAGAATCACATCTGAGCAGGAAACATAGACAAGATGACACACACACACACACCCCAGTATCAAAGAGAGCAGCACTTTTTTCACCAGAGAAACGCAGTGTAATACCAGAAGAAACACAGATAGGCTGGATTTACTGAGGTGACGTGATGCTGCAAAAGCTGCTATAGTAGAATGAGAGGGGAGTGCACCATTCTCTTACCTCTGAACTTTTTTGGGGGGTTGTTTAGGTCCCCTGTATCGGGTTGTACCACACAGCGGTCATCTACCAGCCTGTGGAGAGAAGAGACAATGACAGATGTCAATCATGGATAAGTCAGAAACACAGATAGTCCATATACACCCTTAACATGCCAATGAACACAAACCGTTTCAATATACTAGAAACGTTCATGCACTCTCACAGCTCTCTTTACTTTTTATATATAAAACCCCTGGCTCTAAACAAATGTGTCTCGTTTCAGGAAACTAGGTGTATGTCGCACCTCACTATTTCACAGGAGAGGCAAAATGTGTTTTTTTGGCAGAAATGTCTTCTGGAAAATGTGAATTTTCATGCCTTAATAACAAACTTGTAAATATGAATAAAATAGTACAATTACGAGCCTAGTTGGTTTAGCCACGGAAAAAGACATGATCCATGATTGGCTGAGCTGGACATGCCGAGAGTTGAGTTAGGATTGGTCTGCCATGTAGCACACTTCTGTCTATAACTGCTCAGTATCTGTAGGTAATCCTTTCTAACGCAGCTTTTTTGAAAGATATCACGAAGAACTGCAAAAGTGTCGCTAATGCGCTCCACTTTATGGAGGACCGAGTTTTGAAATCAGTGGAATGTCCAGTGGAAGCAGAGTATGATAGCTGAGAAAATTGTGGTTTTTGATTGCAAATATGCAGAGGGAGTCAAAAAGAGAACACACAGAAAGCGGTTGTATAAAACACCTGTCTCCGGGTTTACATTTTTAAACTAAGGGCAACCATGGCATCCGTGACAGAGAAGCATTCATCCATGCATACAGGTAAGAGTCTAGCTAGCTACATTTTCAGATATTATACGTTTCTAATTTTGTCAGAAGGTTGTTTTCATTGCAAGTTAAAGCGTACGATTAGCTAGCTAACGTTCGCTAGCTGGCTTGCTAGCTAAAAGTTACGTGTATGATCAGTGTAGTAATATTATTTGTATCTCAGAGGCATTTGCATTGCTAGTTATAGCCTAATGTTAGCTAGATAGCTAACATTGAACCTTGTTGGTTAGTTTTGGCTACCTGCAGATTCATATAGGGTAGTAACATTATGAGTTGGGATTATGGTTCATTGTTTAGCTAACTACATGTTTAACTTCTTTGGGAGCAGTGCATGAGGTGACCGTTTTGGAGAGCCTGGCGTGCCCAAAGTAAAATGCCTCCCATTCAGGCCCAGAAAATAGGATATGCATATATTTAGTACCATTGGATAGGAAACTGTTAACCATTTGTCTGTGAGTGAAACAGAACGCATATGGCAGGCAAAACCCCGAGGAATTTCTGTCCTGGAAAAAGTGATTTTGACACATTGCTCATTTGGGAACCCCTCCCTAATGAAAATGACCATATAAGGGCATATGAATGCAGTACACGTCGCTTCCTTATGATGTCAACAGCCTCGAGACAGTGTATTTCTTCCATTTTGGATGAATAACACCAGAGAAAAAGACCAAACAAGTGAGTCCCCCCTTGATGACAACAGTACCCAGGGCGCGCGCCCGAGAAGTCACGGAGTGTCTTTTTTACCGTCGTTATCGATCAGTTTATATTCCGGTTGATTTATAATAGTAAATATACGTAAAAGTGTTCCTAAGGATACATTTAAAACTATGTTTGAATGTTCTTGGACAAGTTTATAGGTATAAGTTGAACGAGTTCGCGTCACGTTTCAATGGACTAGTGGAGGCTGTCGTTTCTGATTATAACGCGCGACCCAAATGGAGGATTTATGGATAAAATACGTTACTTTTTCTAACAAAAGATTGTCTTCGTTGGACACTTAGGATGACCTCAGCAGAAGTTCTTCAACAGGTAATTGATTTGTTTTCGCTGTGAAATGTGTTGTGTGTGCCATGATGGCTAATCGATACATGGCTATTGGAAAAATATGTGAGGTGCTAGCCTCAAACAATGAAATGTGCTGCTTTCGCCGTAAAGCCTTTTTGAAATCTGACAACGCTGTGATATTGCCAAGAAACAGAGCTTTTGATGAGTATGGAACACTTGTATATTGGTGGATGTTTAATAATTCAACTTTGGGATTTTGAATTTGGCGCTTTACATTTTCCCTGGTAGTGTCGGGAGGAGCCCGCTAGCGCCCCACTGGGCCCCAAGAAGTTAAACAAAAGACTACACTATGCAAGTAACTATTTCACTGTCCGTTTACACCTTCTGTATGTGCATGTGACAAATAAACTTGAATTTTATTTGATAGTGTGTGTTTACCAGAGACGCTATTGTGAAGAAAAACATGACCTGCAATAAAGTCAAATTAGGATATAACGTTAGGACAACAAGACAGTGTCCAAGTTCTAAAATTATCCAGTAGAATGCCCTGCTTTTATTTTGTCCCACTCACAACCATAAGCTATTTTCTGTAATTAGCTCACCATTAACTTGCAAATAATTATCTTGTCCTGAGTTTATTTTCCTGTAATACGAATACAAGTCAAGACGTTGTCAGCTATACGATATGGTCATTATTTGAACTGGAATGCAGATAACTTAACGTTAGCTAGTTAACAAGCTAGAAACGAACCAAGACATTGTTTAGAAAGTTGCTTTTAGTTGACTGGTATGCTAGACTGATATACTAAATTAATTTTTAAACAGATGGGTTTATTGGTGTTAAAATACACCAATTACAGTGGACCGTCCTTTAATGCGGCACAGCTTGCATGGTGCCGCAGAATTTTATGACACGTTATTTAACTTCTTAGGGAGCGGCAGCAGAGGTGACGGTTTTGGAGAGTCCGGCATGCCCAAAGTAAAATGTCTGCCACTCAGGCCCAGAAACTAGGATATGCACATAATTAGTACTATTGGATAGGAAACACTCCAGAATTTTTTCGTGTGTGACATTTCCTCTGTTTGATAGGCTTCCTATTGAAATCCATGTATAATAGCTCCCAGATTGCAGTACCTATGGCTTCCACTAGATGTCAACAGTCTCTGGACAATGTTTGGAGGCTTTAGCATTGAACAGAACCATACAGAAGAAGAAATAGTGAAGGCACCTCGGATGTCAATAAGTTTTCCCGGGCACGAGACCGTGAGCGCGCCCCACTTTATTTTCCTTTTATATCGTTTAGGATATCATCAGAGTGAAATATTATCGTTAATATTCATAAAAGGATACCTAAGGATGCATTATAAATGATGTTTGATTTGTTTGGGCAAAGTTGATAGGTATAATTTAAACGCTTTCTCTTCACTGTACAACGGGTGACTCGATGGTGGATTTTCTGAACATAACGTGCCAACCATGGATGGATATAATGGATATAAATTACTTTTTCTAACAAAATAACCATTGGATGTCTTCCTTGGACACTTGGGATGCCCTCAGCAGAAGTTCTTCGAAAGGTAAGTGATTTATTTTAGCTCTTATATGGGTTTTGTGTGACCCGCGCTGGATATGAATAAATATGAGAGGTGCTATCCTCAAACAATCAAATGTTGTGCTTTCGTCGTAAAACCTTTTTGAAATCTGATGCTGTGATATTGCCAAGAATCAGAGCTTTTGATGACTATGCAACACTTGTATATTGATGAATGTTTAACAATTCAACTTTTGGATTTTGAATTTGGCGCCTTACATTTCACCGGGTAGTGTCGGGAACGGGGCGCTAGCGCCCCAGCGCTCCTTAATGATGCAGTTATCCCTAATTAAGTGCTAACCACTGTTACCATAAATGCTAGTAAGTGCTAGTTTGACCACCAGAGGGCATCTTTGAAGAACATAGTACATGGGACTGATTTCAATAAATTTTGTTTAATTAATTTGCTTAATATTATGGGGTTTCTATTCCAAGAAAAAAGAAGGATGGAACAGAAAATTCATTCCGTTAGGATGGAACAGAAAATTTGGCACTGTACAACGTGACGGCCGGGAGTAGGCTACAGTACTGGGCTATTTTGCTAAAGAATCCCCATGTCGTGCGGGCACATGTGAGACCGGGGTTCAAATCCCCGACGGGGAGGAAGGAGTAGACTGCCCTTGTAAAACATAATAATTTGTTCTTAACTGACTTTCTAGTTAAATAAAGGTTGCACTAAGAGCATAACATGTCTACACCCTAATTGTAGTCTAACCAATACCCAAATGGAGATTCAGTCAAAATAGAAATCTTATTGATATATCAAGACCAGTCCCCATGCTTGTCTCAGAGCAGCGCGAAACGGTGCTAAAATAGTTGTAGGCTATTGCTTAAAATCCTATTGCTTCTAACTTCAATATGCTCTTTAAATAAAAAAAGACCTACACCACTTTTAACAGCACATTTCTCAACACTAGTGAGACTCATGTTGCCTACGGTAGGCCTACACTATATCAAAAAAATATGACGTGACTCTCCGCCAATAATTACATATAGAGGATGTTTCAGTAATTCAGTGATATTTATTCCCATAGTAATTCAGTATGGATACATACTGAATTTTGAAGGAATATTTGTATCATTATTTCATTAACAAAAGAATAAAGATGCCATTATTAGTCACACTGTTTTAGATTGAACATGCAGACTGGCACTAAGAACAGCGGGAACGTTTCCCTAGTCAGCACCATTATTAGTGCAATGCCCCTTGAAGTGTTGCTCTGTACTACCCAGTGTGGCTGGGTGGGGGTCCACCCCCCCTTCCCCATGGGCTAGGTCTGTTTTCTGTGCACGGCTCTGCGGCTGGCCAGCACACACGCCCGCCCCGCGCACAATATATAAATACAGTTGAAGTCGGAAGTTTACATACACTTAGGTTGTCATTAAAACTAATATTTCAACCACACTACACATTTATTGTTAACAAACTATAGTTTTGCCAAGTCGGTAAGGACATCTACTTTGTGCATGACACAAGTAATTTTTCCAACAATTGTTTACAGACAGATTATTTCACTTATAATTCACTGTATCACAATTCCAGTGGGTCAGAAGATTGCATACACTAAGTTGACTGCCTTTAAACAGCTTGGAAACCTACAGAAAAGTATGTCATGGCTTTAGAAGCTTCTGATAGGCCAATTGATATCATTTGTAGGTGTACCTGTGGATGTATTTCAAGGCGTACCTTCAAACTCAGTGCCTCTTTGCTTGACATCATGGGAAAATCAAAAGAAAAAAAATTGTAGACCTCCACAAGTCTGGTTCATCCTTGGGAGCAATTTCCAAACGCCTGAAGGTACCACGTTCATCTGTACAAACAGTAGTACACAAGTATAAACGCCATGGGACCACGCAGCAGTCATACCGCTCAGGAAGGAGATGTGTTCTGTCTCTTAGAGATGAATGTACTTTGGTGAGAAAAGTGCAACTCAATCCTAGAACAACAGCAAAGGACCTTGTGAAGATGCTGGAGGAAACAGGTGCAAAAGTATCTATATCCACAGTAAAACTAGTCCTATATTGACATAACCTGAAAAGCTGCTCAGCAAGGAAGAAGCCCCTGCTCCAAAACCGCCATAAAAAAGCCAGACTACGGTTTGCAACTGCACATGGGGACAAAGATCTTACTTTTTTGGAGAAATGTCCTCTGGTCTAATGAAACAAAAATAGAACTGTTTGGCCATAATGACCATCGTTATGTTTGGAGGAAAAAGGGGGAGGCTTGCAAGCCGAAGACCACCATCCCAACCGTGAAGCACGGGGGTAGCAGCATCATGTTGTGGGGGTGCTTTGCTGCAGAAGGGACTGGTGCACTTCACAAAATAGATGGCATCATGGGGAGGGAAATGATGTGGATATATTGAAGCAACATCTCAAGACATCAGTCAGGAAGTTAAAGCTTGGTCGCAAATGGATCTTCCAAATGGACAACGACCCCAAGCATACTTCCAAAGTTGTGGAGAAATGGCTTAAGGACAATAAAGTCAAGGTATTGGAGTGGCCATCACAAAGCCTTGACAATCCCATAGAAAATGCGTGGGCAGAACTGTCAAAGCGTGTGTTCCGAGCAAGGAGGCCTACAAACCTGACTCAGTTACACCAGCTCTGTCAGGAGGAATGGGCCAAAATTCCCAACTTATTGTGGGAAGCTTGTGCAAGGCTACCCGAAACGTTTGACCCAAGTTAAACAATTTAAAGGCAATGTTACCAAATACTAATTGAGTGTATGTAAACTTCTGACCCACTGAGAAAGTGATGAAAGAAATAATTCTCTATTATTCTGACATTTCACATTCTTAAAATAAAGTGGTGATCCTAACTGACCTAAGACAGGGAATTTTTACTAGGATTAAATGTCAGGAATTGTGAAAAAAGTTTATATGTATTTGGCTAAGGTGTATGTAAACTTCCAACTTCAACTGTATGTATGTATGTATGTATGTATGTATGTATGTATGTATGTATGTATGTATATTGTCCTGCTAATAACAGGGTTAGTAATATATCTGTGAGAAAATCCAAGGGGCTTTTATATAATTCTAAATTAATAATAAAAAATTAAAAAATATAAATTCTCGCTTTGGTTAAAAAATAACAATATTTTTGAGATTATTTTGTTTTCAAATAATGTAAAATGAGCAAGAAGGCCATTCTTGAATATGGGGTGAGACATTGTTACTAATTTGAAACTGAAGCCAGTTTGTAATTTAGAATTATTTATTTCTGTTTAAAGAGGGAGAGAAACCAAAAACCTACAGTCAACTCATTGTTCTTTCAGTCAAGGCCGGCACGGGTATTGAACCAGCATCTGTAGCAACACAGTTTTCACTGCTATTCAGTGTCTTAGACCGTTGTGCCACTCAGGCACTGTACAATGCAACCAGTCGGGAGTGGGCTATAGTACTACATTAAGAGCAAAATAATCCTAACAAAATAAAATAAAAATCTTAGTGTAACAACAGTTTTAGTAAGTAATACTGAAGTCGTGCACAATTATCAGTTTCTATTTAGGTTTATGTCGCCCATTCATTGTCAGATACACACACAGTAGGACCCAAAAGCATAATCAGCGCTCTAACTCCCCCTAGCGCTGGTCTAGTGCAATGAAGTGGTGACGCAGGGTATCGTACTAAACCACAAATTAGTCCCGCAGCATAATCGCAAAACTTTAGTGGAGCAACCACTGTATGCTATTTTGGACCTCCAGGCTGCTGATGTCATGCAGCCTGCCGTTTTTGCGTTTATACTTTTTTTATACAACAAGTTTGATGTTGAACGACAACATTTTCATGATGTCACTGCAATGACTGTCTACAGACGTAGTATAAACCAGCCTTTAGGTTTGAAATCTTTGGTTGTTTAGTACACTACCTTACTCACCGTTTTTTTTATACCCCTTTTTCATCCCAATTGGTAATTGCAGTCTTGTCCCATTGCTGCAACTTCCGCATGGACTCCGGAGAGGCGAAGGTCGAGAGCCATGCATCCCCCGAAATACGACCTGCCAAGCCGCACTGCTCGCTTAACCCGGAAGCCAGCCGCACCAATGTGTCGGAGGAAACACCGTACAGCTGGCGACCGAAGTCAACGGGCACAGGGAGTCACTAGAGCGCGATGGGACAAGGACATCCCAGCCGGCCAAACACTACCCTAACCTGGATGACACTGGGCAAATTGTGCACCGCCTCATTGGTCTCCCTGTCGGCTGTGACACAGCTCAGGATCAAACCCGGATCTGTAGTGATGCCTCACCTTAGACCACTGCGCCACTCGCGAGGCCCTTGTTCACTCTGTTTAGCAAATGGCCTCACATGTGAATCCTTAAAGAGATGGGTGGGGCTAAGGCTTAAGAGGGTGTGAACGATGCTGAATGGTGTAGACAAAGAAGAGCTAGCTCTCCAATAGGTGTACCGAAACATTCAAGGGCCATTTTCTCAAAAGTGGGGTTACAAGTTTCAAGTCAACTTTCAAAGCAGAATTACTTTCCCATTGTTCCTCAACTATAGTGTATGATATACCATTTTCTAGCTCTGAGTTTTTACATTTATCCAATGTATAAAATACAATTTCAAATTTTGCTACATAAGATCAAATCGAGCCAGTGTATACATTTTTCCACATGGGTTATTCATACATTTGTAGGAAACCTGCAACTTTGCACATCAAAGGCTTGTATTTTAACACAATACGAAACTCCAGGTTAAGGGCTTGCAAATAAGCATTTCACAGTAAGGTCTACACTTGTTGTATTCTGCGCATGTGACAAATAAAGTTTGATTTGATCTAGGCACCTTGTCAGCACGAGATCCTGCAATAAAGCACCATTGGACACATAAAAAGTACACTGTGTTTTCATAACGCTCAACTACAGAGCACTTTTTATCCTGACTCCCTTAGTCACTATTGTTAAACCAATCACATACTTGTCATTTCACTGTGATGTTTCTTGTATCGCCAGTGCTCTTCCACAGTCCACACAATGATGAAGAAATGAGAGAGGATTAGCTGGATGCTGCCAGTGGGTGGACAAGCTAGCATTCCTGTCGGTGACAAATTTAGCTTTTTACTGGCTCTGAATAAATATCGCCTGGACTCCAGCCAGATCCCACATCCATCCTAGTCGTGTTCCTGTGGACTCGTGGAGTTTCCACACACGGTCAGTCTTACTACACATGGACCTGTCGGTCTGCACCAGGGATACACCTCTCTGAATATGACAACACACTGAGGCTCCTGTCTACCGTGTTAACCACTGCAGAGCATTATCCAGCATAGCAATACTGAGCATCTGAATGACGTTTGCTTAATGTGCAGCCTGTGTTTGTTAGATCTATGTGAGCAAGATTTATCACACTTAAATTAACAGCTGCTCATGAGGACAAGAGAACAGGCATCCTAAAAGACAAGAGGATTCTCAGACTAAAGCCCTGTTATCATACTGCATTGTTCAAATTCTAACCTTAGATTTGTCCCCTCATGCTTTCTACTCCAGTTTGTGAGAGTTGGAGAAGGCCATCTGTCCACACTTCTAATGGTATGTTGTATGTATGCATCTTGGTGTTTGAGTGTGATTACTGCTGTCTGTATGTATGTATGTATGTATGTATGTATGTATGTATGTATGTATGTATGTTTTTGAGTGTGATTACTGCAGTGTGTCTGTGTGTGTGTGTGCGTGCGCCAGATGGTTCTGGGAGAGGGCAAGTGATGTCAACCGTGTGCATTTCTCATAATGACATGATATCTGAGAATGACCTGTGTGTTTAGGGTTCATTTCAGGAGTTATTGCATAATAGTAACCTGTAAGAAAAGAGGGTCTATGACAATACCCTCCCCTCTACCATCCTATCCCTGAAGGATTGGGGGTAAGAGGTTAAAGAGCACACTGATGGTGAATGTGAAAAGGAATTTCTCCATAAGCTGTAGCATTAGGTTCCCAGCTCTGTAGATGTGTAGGTCATGTTAAAGCCTGAAGCTCTTATTCTTTGACTTTTTAAGTTGTATTATTAAGTTTTGTGTGTGTGTGTGTGTGTGTGTGTGTGTGTGTGTGAGATTGTGTTTGTTTTTACTATCCTTGTGACAGTGGTGGAAAAAGTACCCAATGGTCATACTTAAATAAAAGTTAGAAATTAGAAATTGACTCAAAAGTCACCCAGTAAAATACTACTTGAGTCAAAAAATATTTGTTTTTAAATATACTAAAGTATCAAAAGGAAATGTAATTGCAAAAATATACCTAAGTATAAAAAGTGAAAATCATTTAAAATTCCCTGTATTAGGCAAACCAGATGGCACAATTTTCTTGTTTTGTAATTTACGGATAGTCAGGGGCACACCCCAGCAGTCAGATATAATTTACAAATGAAGCATGTGTATAGTGAGTCCGCCAGATCAGAGGCAGTAGGGATGACCAGGGATGCTCTCTCAATGAGGACCATTTTCCTGTCCTGTTAAGCATTTAAAATGCAGTGAGTACTTTTGGGTGACAGGAAAAATGTATGTAGAGTAGAAAGTACACTGAACAAAAATATAAAAGCAACATGTAAAGTGTTGGTCCCATGTTTAATGAGCTGAAATAAAAGATCCCAGAAATGTTCCATATGACAAAAAGCATTTCTCATTTGCCAAGATAATCCATCAACCTGACAGGTGTGGCATATCAAGAAGCTGATTAATCAGCATGATCATACACAGGTGCACCTTGTGCTGGGGACAATAAAAGGCCACTATAATGTGCAGTTTTGTCACAACACAATGTCACAGATGTCTGAAGTTTTGAGGGAGCATGCAATTGGCATGCTGACTGCAGGAATGTCCACCAGAGCTTTTGCCAGAGAATAAGCTGCCTCCAATGTCGTTTAGAGAATTTGGCAGTACGTCCAACCGGCCTCACATGTATGGCGTCGTGTGGGCAAGCGATTTGCTGATGTCAACGTTGTGAACAGAGTGCCCCATGGTGGCGATGGGGTTAAGGTATGGGCAGGCATAAGCTACGGACAATGAACACAATTTCGTATGAATGGCAATTTGACTGCACAGAGATACTGTGAAGAGATCCTGGAGGCCAATTGTTGTACCATTCATCCGCCGCCATCACCTCATGTTTCGGCTTGATAATGCGTGGCCATGTCTCAAGGATCTGTAACAATTTCTGGACGCTAAAAATGTCCTAGTTCTTCCATGGTCTGCATACTCACCAGACATATCACCCATTGAGCATGTTTGGGATGCTCTGGATCGACATGTACGACAGTATGTTCCAGTTCCAACCAATATCTAGCAACTTCGCACAGCCATTGAAGAGGAGTGGGACAATATTCCACAGGCCAAAATCAATAGCCTGATCAACTCTATGCGAAGGGAGCTGTGCCACGCTGCACAAGGGAAAAGGATATTTTAGGCTTAGGGGTTAGGTTTAGGGTTACAATTCGCATTAGGGTTAGGTTTAAGGTTCATTTTAGGAATTTTTAATGGAAACAATTGTTTGGTCCCCGCAAGGATAGCATAACAACTCAGTGGAGGCAGTGAGGTCTCTTTCTGCTGTGACTCAGTCTGATCCATTTTTCATGAGCAGCAGGGGGGTCCAGGGATACTGAGCCTCTAGAAGTCAGGTGGGATTGATCTTATGGAGAAGTTGTGCGTGTGTGTGGATCATATCATAAAGTTTAAGTGATAATACATTTTATATATACAAGAGAAAAAAAAGAAGTGTGCCTCCACTTCCAACCTCACATCCCATCCCATTCCCCAAACCCCACCCAGCCAAGATGTCTCCATCCAATCCAATTGTTTGTATGTGTTGGGCTGTATAAATTGTTTATTTGTACGTGTTGGGCTTTAGCTGAGATGATTCTTTACAGAGTCAAGCATATTTTTCCAGGCTTCAATTGTTCTTTGACTAGAACCATTCATTCTCGCTGTCGATAAATCACTGGTATTATGGTCCTATGTACTTTATCGCTCTCTCGTCCACATGCACAAGCATGCTGGTGCCCATACACACACACATCTTATCATTGTGTTCATTGCTTCCCACTTACTTCCAATTTGTCACAGTCTCCCAGTAAATTATACATACTATCATGGTCATGGAGCCAGCCAGGACCAGACCTCCACTTCCACTTCAAAGGGCTTAGTTCTCCCAGCCCTGTTCTTTGGGAAAAGTGGGAACGTCATTTATCAAACTCTTCCAAACCACTCTCTATCAGTGGCCCACAGATGGCAGAAGGGCCCATGAGCAGCACAGTAGAGACCCCTCCACCTGACACACACACACACACAGCCCTTCGTGCCAGTACTTTCGAGCCACGATAACAAACTTCCCCAAGAGGTTAACTGACACACAGGCCACACCATCTCTCCTGTTATTAATCTCCACAGCATTCCTCTCTCAAACACACTCACCTTAATATGGGGACTAACACACCAAATCCACCACAGACAAAAGTCCTTTATATATGCACTGCAGAGCTTTGATGGCAGTACCTTTATGACCTTTTCAAGTTTACATGAAGCTATGAATTCACCCTTAAAGGGATAATTCCCTCCCAAATTAAAGTCTGTCAGACATTTTCAGACCTCAAAACTGGCCTAATGTCCAGATAAGTTCAAGTCCCATGGCATCTGCTGAATAGATCCAGCTGACTGCTTTTGAACGGCATCCGTGGTCAGGAAAAAAGTGGTCAGATGAAGCAAATGCTAAGCTACAGGACTGTTTTGCTAGCACAGACTGGAATAGGTTCCGGGATTCCTCCAATGGCATTGAGGAGTACACCACATCAGTCATTGGCTTCATCAAGAAGTGCATCGATGACGTCGTCCCCACAGCGACCGTACGTACATACCCCAACCAGAAGCCATGGATTACAGGCAACATTCGCACTGAGCTAAAAGCTAGAGCTGCCGCTTTCAAGGAGCGGGAATCTAACCCAGAAGCTTATAAGAAAACCCGCTATGCCCTCCGACGAACCATCAAACAGGCAAAGCATCAATACAGGACTAAGATCGAATCGTACTACACCGGCTCCGACGCTCGTCGGATGTGGCAGGGCTTGCAAACTTTAGGGACTACAAAGGGAAGCACAGCCGAGAGCTGCCCAGTGAGACGAGCCTACCAGACGAGCTAAACTACTCGCTTACAGGAAAATAACACTGAAACATGCATGAGAGCACCAGCTGTTCTGGATGACTGTGTGATCCCGCTCTCCACAGCCGATGTGAGTAAGACCTTTAAACAGGTCAACATTCACAAGGCCAGACGGATTACCAGGACGTGTACTGCGAGCATGCGCTGACCAACTGGCAAGTGTCTTCACTGACATTTTCAACCACTCCCTGTCCGAGTCTGTAATAACAACATGTTTTAAGCAGACCACCATAGTGCCTGTGCCCAAGAACACTAAGGTAACCTGCCTAAATGACTACCGACCCATAGCACTCACGTCTGTAGCCATGAAGTGCTTTGAAAGGCTGGTCATGGCTCACATCAACACCATCATCCCAGAAACCCTAGACCCACTCCAATTTGCATACTGCCCCAACAGATCCATAGATGATGCAATCTCTATTGCACGCCACACTGCCCTTTCCCACCTGGACTAAAAGAACACGTGAGAATGCTATTCATTGACTACCGCTCAGCATTCAACACCATAGTGCCCTCAAAGCTCATCAATAAGCTAAGGACCTTGGGACTTAACACCTCTCTCTGCAACTGGATTCTGGACTTCCTGACGGGCCACCCCCAGGTGGTAAGTGTAGGTAACAACACATCCGCCACTCTGATCCTCAACACAGGGGCCCCTCAGGGGTGCGTGCTCAGTCCCCTCCTGTACTCCCTGTTCACGCATGACTGCACGGCCAGGCACGACTCCAACACCATCATAAAATTTGCCGATGACACAACAGTGGTAGGCCTGATCACAGACTACGACAAGACAGCCTATAGGTAGGAGGTCAGAGACCTGGCCGTGTGGTGCCAGGACAACAACCTCTCCCTCAACGTTATAAAGACAAAGGAGATGATTGTGGACTACAGGAAAATGAGGACCAAGTACACCCCCATTCTCATCAACGGGGCTGCAGTGGGGCAGATTGAGAGCTTCAAGTTCCCTGGTGTCCACATCACCAACAAACAACATTGATTCCAAGATGGCGTAGCAGTCGGACATTTGTTTTTGTCTTGTCCCGTCTACACACAGTTTTCCTTGTTTTTCATGTTTTTCGTTTATATTTTAATATCACTTTCCATCTACGGACTGAATATACTCTCCTGCAACACGCCTCACCCAATGCGGTACAGATCTGCTATTTTATAATTAAGATCTGAAACCACATCAAAAGCTAACTGGCTACTAGCTAACCACAGCATCGGAATGCTAGCTTAAGAGGCCCATTGGACAATTTCCTTGGCCACTATACCTAGTCTGCCAATTGGCCTGGTTTACCACACGGAACCCTGCTGATTCGTCTTCTGAGCCGAAACAGAAGCTAGCCAGCTAACTAGCTACTAGCTAGTAGTCAGCTAGCCACTGCTAGGAGACACCAGCTACCTCTAGCACGGACAACTCTCGCCAGCCTACACAGCGCAACTCAAACCAATGCAAATCGGACCTAATTCTCTCCACATCTCCAGATTCCTACCTCAAGCCCTGCACCTTTTTTCACCTGGGTCATTGCAGCTAACTAGCTACTCCTGGCTAACGTCTTTGTCCCGAAGCAAAAAACAATTGGCCTGGAACCAGCCTGCTAGGCCCATCTTCTAGGCCCATTTCCAGGCTAGCCGAAGATGTCCATCAGCCACTCCTTGGGCTTCAATACCTATTTCACCAACTGGCCCGGACCCCCGCCGACCCATCACAATTGGACCACCGACGTGATTCGCCCGAGGGGTTCTTTCTCAACTGGCTCCGCCGTTGCAACATCCCCCATATGCCCAGCTGCTAGCATGCTACCCGCGGCCTACTAGCTGTCCAGAGCACATCGAACTGTTAGTTTAAGAGGCCCATCGGACAAATTCTTTGGCCACTATATCTATTTTGTCAATGTGCCTGGTTTACCACACGGAGCCCCGCTCTCCGTATGCCGACAGAACAACACGAGAGGGGCCAAAACAGACTTTCTCCCATCAAGACATCCCCCAAGGCCCTTCTGCTAGCTATTAGCCCCGGGCTGCTAGCTGCCTGAAGCCACACACTGGAATCCTATGACCATTTGGCTACGCATGCCTCTCGAAAATGTCATGCCTTGTCCATTGCAGTTCTGGTTAGTAATTATTACCTTATTTCACTGTAGAGCCTCTAGCCCTGCTCAATAAGCCTTAGTTAACACTTTAGTCCCACCTCCCACACATGCTGAGACATCACCTGGTTTAAACTATATTTATAGAGACAATACATTTTTCATCATCACTCTATGCACAGGTTTACCCTCACTGTATTCACGTCCTACCATACCTTTGTCTGTACATTTTCGCCTTGAATCTATGCTACCGTACCCATAAAATCTGCTCCTTTCACCATCTGGTCCAAAAATACTAGACGACCAGTCCTTTTAGCCTTTAGCCGTACCCTTGTCCTACTCCTCCTCTGGTGATGTGGAGGTTACCCAGGCCCTGCAGTGCCTAGCCCCACTCCCACTCCCCAGGCACTATCATTTGTTGACTTCGGTAACCGTAAAAGCATTGGTTTCATGCATGTTAGCATTAGAAGCCTCCTCCCTAAGTTTGTTCTATTCACTGCCCTAGCACACTCTGCCAACCCGGATGTCTTAGCCGTGTCTGAATCCTGGCTTAGGAAGTCCACCAAAAACTCAGAAATTTCCATCCCTAACGATAACATTTTTAGACAAGACAGAACTGCCAAAGGGCCGGTGTTGCAATCTACTGCAGAGATAGCCTGTGCTCTGTCTTACTATCAAGGTCTGTACGCAAACAATTCGAGCTTCTACTCCTAAAAATCCACCTTTCCAGAAACCGTTGCCGCTTGCTATAGACCACCCTCTGCCCCCAGCTGTGCCCTTGACACCATTTGTGAACTGATCGCCCCCCATCTATCTTCAGAGCTCGTGCTGCTAGATGACCTAAACTGGGACATGCTTAACACCCCTGCCACCCTACAATCTAAGCTTGATGCCCTCAATCTCACACAAATTATCAATGAACCCACCAGGTACAACCACAAATCAGTAAACACAGGCACCCTCATAGATATCATCCTAACCAACTTGCCCTCGAAATACACCTCTGCTGTTTTCAACCAAGATCTCAGCGATCACTGCCTCATTGCCTGCATCCGTAATGGGTCTGCGGTCAAACGACCACCCCTCATCACTGTCAAACGCTCCCTAAAACACTTCAGCGAGCAGTCCTTTCTAATCGACCTGGCCCGGGTATCCTGGAAGGATATTGACCTCATCCCGTCAGTAGAGGATGCCTGGTCATTCTTTAAGAGTGCCTTCCTCACCATCATAAATAAGCATGCCCCTTTCATATCCAGACTTGACTGCCCTTGACCAGCACAAAAACATACTGTGGCGTTCTGCATTAGCATCGAATAGCCCACGCGATATGCAACTTTTCAGGGAAAGTCAGGAACCAATATACACAGGCAGTTAGGAAAGCTAAGGCCAGCTTTTTCAAGCAGAAATTTGCATCCTGTAGCACAAACTCAAAAAAGTTCTGGGACACTGTAAAGTCTATGGAGAATAAAAGCACCTCCTCTCAGCTGCCCACTGCATTGAGGCTAGGAAATACTGTCACCACTGACAAATCCACTATAATTGAGAACTTCAATAAGCATTTTTCTACGGCTGGCCATGCTTTCCACCTGGCTACCCCTACCCCGGTCAACAGCCCTGCACTCCCCACAGCATCTCGCCCAAGCCTCCCCCATTTCTCATTCACCCACATCCAGATAGCTGATGTTCTGAAAGAGCTGCAAAATCTCGACCCCTACAAATCAGCCGGGCTAGACAATCTGGCACATCTCTTTCTAAAATGATCTGCCGAAATTGTTGCAACCCCTATTACTAGCCTTCCGTATCGTCTGAGATTCCGAAAGATTGAAAGTCAAGTTAACAAACAGATTACCGACCATTTTGAATCTCACCGTACCTTCTCCGCTATATAATCTGGTTTCAGAGCTGGTCATGGGTGCACCTCATCCACACTCAAAGTCCTAAACGATATCATAACCACTATCGATAAGAGACATTACTGTGCAGCCGTATTCATTGACCTGGCCAAGGCTTTCGACTCTGTCAATCACCACATTCTTATTGGCAGACTCAACAGCCTTGGTTTCTCAAATGATTGCCTCGCCTGGTTCACCAACTACTTCTATGATCGAGTTCAGTGTGTCAAATCGGAGGGACCTCTGGCAGTCTCTATGGGCGTGCCTCGGGGTTCAATTCTCGGGCCGACTCTCTTCTCTGTATACATCAATGATGTCGCTCTTGCTGCCGGTGATTCTCTGATCCACCTCTACGCAGACGACACCATGCTGTATACTTCTGGCCCTTCTTTGGACACTGTTAACTAACCTCCAAACGAGCCTAAATGCTATACAACTCTCCTTCCGTGGCCTCCAAATGCTCTTAAATGCAAGTAAAACTAAATGCATGCTTTTCAACAGATCACTGCCCGCACATGCCCGCCCGTCCAGCATCACTACTCTGGACGGCTCTGACTTAGAACATGGGGACAACTACAAATACCTAAGTGTCTGGCTAGACTGTAAACTCTCCTTCCAGACTCACATTAAATATCTCCAATCCAAAATAAAATCCAGAATCGGGTTCCTATTTCGCAACAAAGCATCCTTCACTCACGCTGCTAAACATACCTTCGTAAAACTGACCATCCTACCGATCCTCGACTTCGGCGATGTCATTTATAAAATAGCCTCCAACACTCTACTCAACAAATTGGATGCAGTCTATCACAGTGCCATCTGTTTTGTCACCAAATCCCCATATACTACCCACCACTGCGACCTGTACGCTCTAGTTGGCTGGCCCTCGCTTCATACTCGTCGCCAATCCCACTGGCTCCAGGTCATCTACAAGTCTCTGATAGGTAAAGCCCCGCCTTATCTCAGCTCACTGGTCACCATAGCAGCACCCACCCGCAGCACGCGCTCCAGCCGGTATATCTCACTGGTCACCCCAAAAGCCAATTCTTCCTTTGGCCGCATTTCCTTCCAGTTCTCTACTGCCAATGACTGGAACGAACGAACTACAGAAATTACTGAAGTTGGAGACTCATATCTCCCTCACTAGCTTTAAGCACCAGCTATCAGTGCAGCTCACAGATCTCTGCACCTGCACATAGCCCATCTGTAAACAGCCCATCCTACTACCTCATCCCCATACTGTATTTATCTTGCTCCTTCGCACCCCAGTAACTTGCACATTTATCTTCTGCACATCTACCATCCCAGTGATTAATTGCTATATTGTAATTACCTCGCCACCATGGCTTATTTGATCATTTTTCTACTGCATTATTGGCTGTATGTCTGTGTATTCCATGTGTAACTCTTTGTTGTTGTATGTATCAAGCTGCTCTGCTTTATCTTGACCAGGTTGCAGTTGTAAATGAGAACTTGTTCTCAACTAGCCTACCTGGTTAAATAAAAGGTACAATAAAATAAATAAATAAAAACTAACATGGTCCAAGCACACCAAGACAGTCGTGAAGAGGGCACGACAAAACCTATTCCCCCTCAGGAGACTAAAAAGATTTGGCAAGGATCCTCAGATCCTCAAAGGTTCTACAGCTGCACCATCGAGAGCATCCTGACTGGTTGCATCACGGCCTGGTATGGCAACTGCTCGGCCTCCGACCGCAAGGCACTACAGAGGGTAATGCGAACGACCCAGTACATCACTGGGGCCAAGCTTCCTGCCATCCAGGACCTCTATAGCAGGCGGTGTCAGAGGAAGGCCTTTAACTTCTTAAGGAGCAGCAAGGTGCGCTGGGGCGCTAGTGCCCCACTCCTGACACTACCAGGTGAAATTGGCAAGGCGCCAAATTCAAAATTCAAAAGTAGAATTATTAAACATGCATCAATATACAAGTGTTTCATAGTCATCAAAAGCTCTGCTTCTTGGCAATATCACAGCGTAGTCAGATTTCAAAAAGGCTTTACGGCAAAAGCACCACATTTGATTGTTTGAGGGTAGCACCTTCAATATTTTTCCATTACCATGAATTCATAAGCCATCACGGTTCACACAAAACACATTCCACAGCGAAAACAAATCAATTACCTGTTGAATAACTTCTGCTGAGGGCTTCCCAAGTGTCCAACGAAGACAATCCATGGTTCTTTTGTTAGAAAAAGTCATGTATTATATCCATAAATCTTCGTTTGGTTGGCGCGTTAGAATGAGAAAATAGAGTCCATTGAAACGTGAAGAGAACTCGTTCAACTTATACCTATAAACTTGTCCAAGAACAATCAAACATAATTGCTAATGTATCCTTAGGAACACTTTAATGTACAAGTTGTATAATATTTCAACCGGAATATAAACTGGGCGATAAGAAAGGAAGAAACCACAGAGCGCGCCAGCCGGGAGCGCGCATTTTCTTGTAAGGACATCTGTGGGGACACTTCCTTATTCGTCTTCTTCTCTGCTCTTAAAGCAGCTAAGAAGAATCAGAACACTTTCTCGAGACTGTTGACATCCAGAGGAAGCGATAGGTACTGCATTCATTTGCTCTTAGATGGGCATTTTCATAAGGGAGGGGTTCCAAATGAGCAATGTGTCAAAACCACTTTTTCCAGGACAGAAATTCCTCGGGTTTTCGCCTGCCATATCCGTTCTGTTATACTCACAGACAAAATGTTAACACTTTTAGAAAATTCAGGGTGTTTCCTATCCAATGGTACTAAATATGTGCATATCCTATTTTCTGGGCCTGAATATAGTCCCCTGTATATAGTCTCGCTATTGTTATTTTACTGCTGCTCTTTAATTACTTGTTACTTTTATCTCTTATTCATATTTTTTGTTTTAACTGCATTGTTGGTTAGGGACTCCTAAGTCAGCATTTCACTGTAAGGTCTACACCTGTTGTATTCGGCGCATGTGACTAATACAATTTGATTTGATCACTCAGGGCCATGCACAGACCTTTGGAGGGGCAGGTACTCAAAGTGAAAAATTCATATCTAATTAAGTCAACACAATTTAAGTAAATTATCGAATGTTCCTGTAGCCACATTTCAGTGATTCCTCCATCCCAAATGAATGGGAAAGATATAGGCACCATCTAAATTGACTACAATAGATGGTGCCCATGTTTGCCAATCATTTGGGATGGTAAGTGATAATAGCTAAAGGATAAAAGGGATAGGTGAAATGAACTCACCCCAGAGTGCTGATGAAGCCATTGGTGGAGCCCTCTGCATACAGGGAGCAGATGTCCCCGATGTGTAGGAAACTGGACATCTTATCCGACATGTCTCCCACACACAGGGTCACACCTGGAGGAGAGGAGAGGTAAGGAGAAGTACTGCTACAAATAGAATCACAACACAATTTTTTAAATGAGAGAAGAAAAAAAAAAAAAGGTCACACGCTCAGGAATAACCCAGGACCCTAAAGAGTGATATTTGTCAGTCTTCATTTTTGTTGTCTTCCCAGCTAACAATTTTAGGCAGAGAGAACATTTTTTGTAATGTTAACCCGTAATGTTCCCCTACTGTTTGAGTGTCCAGTTTTCCATTAGTTAGGGGAACATGCTATCTATCTATGTTAGCAAAAACCTTCTGGGAACCTTTTTAGCATGTTTTGGCATTTGAGTTAGGAAAACATTTCCTTAATCTCAAACACAGACACAAAACGTGGTTACCATGTTCTCAGAATGTACAATTTGAATGTTCTAGACACATTTCATGGGACTTTGAAGAACATTCGCGTGTCCAGTTCAGTGGGTTAGGAGAATAGTCCATCACCGTCCCGCCAAACATACACAGAACTTGGTTGCCATGTTCTCAGAATAAGATAACATGTCATGAACATAATTTCAAGAGAAAAATGCAGGAACATTCGTGTCCAATTTTCTGTGGGTTAGGAGAATATTCCCGCCAAATATGCACAGAACATGGTTACCATCTTCTCAGAACATAAGATATTAAAAATAGTCTAGACACGTTTCAAGAACATTTCTGCACAGAAAATTTCTCCAGTGTTAAATCAACACTAGCTAGGTTTTCATCCAATTGGCAACAGATTTATGTAAATATTCTAAAGTCCGCATAAAAATAATATGCACATTTTCCCATCAAACTGACTTGTTGCAGATAAAAGGCTGTGCGTAATGACGTAGTGCACATAAGAATAACTTTTGCGATTAAATTCCCATGTACCGAATAAAAATATACAACTTAAATGGGTTTCTATTGCATTTTCACTCTACTGATGGTTAGCTCACAAAAAATGCGTTATATAGCAAGTGTCCATTCTGGTATTGGCCTGTGCGCTCACATACAGCCTACATGATGAGATTATAATTATGGACAAAAGATTGAGACTATTTTTATTTGTTAAACGGCAGCCAAGCACAGATTATATCACAAACCCTCAATATATATTGGAAAGGAGCATCAAAACGCATCACCGTGCACTTTCACCACCCTGTGAAGTTCATCATAACTTATTTCCTCTGCAGCCTAATAAACTGCATGCTTTCCCGACCAGTCGTAGTTGAAGGACCACACAACATATCGCGTGACTCCAAGTTTATTATTTCGATACGATGGTTACTATATCAATATTTGCATATAAAAGTGTTTCCGACATTTCTCAATTCATTAATTTTATCGTCAAAAAGATCTCACCTATTTTGTTTTGTCAACATTTGGAAAGTTTAGCGAAAAGTGTTCAGTTTCCTTTAGGCCTGTCATGACATTTTTTTTATCCGACATGTACTTTACTCGCATAAAAAGGTTGGATTGAAACCTGGTTTATGACAGTGTTAAATTTAACACTTGGTCAGTGTCGACACTTTTGCTTAGTGCTGACGCTGTTATACTTTGCCAGTGTTTGGGAATTAACAGTGTTAATGCATAACACCTCATATTGAATTTTGAATACTAGGAAGTGTATATAGTGCATAACACCATTGGTATAAACTAACACCTTAAATAGTATTTTTTTACAATTATGTAAAGAGGTCCGTATCACTTCACAATATCGCTAATGTTGAATTAAGGACATTGCAGCAATAGGTAAGTCTTTACTGCCAAATTATTTTAAGTAATCATTTACAAAGTGTTCAGGACTGACAGTAGACATGCTAAAACTTCAGTTAACATAACCATAGACCACTTAAACTGGTACAACACTTCCACTCACTGGTGGCCATAACATGAAAGCCACACCCCCAATATAATTTCCAAGTGCACCTTTGAATGAATTGCAGAGTTAGTGACAGACATGCTTGTTGAACTTGTTCATTTTCAGTTCTGCCAAAGTTAGGGCTGTCCAGAGCATTTCTTATGCACCAGCTGTTAAAAGGGTTGAGGGTTCGAATGGTGCTCCCAAAGAGTCCATGGTGGTGGATAGGCCTTCACTGCAGGCTGCATGTGTTGCCTTTTACCAGTAGGACCCAGAATTTATAGGAGGTTAAGAAGGTGGACTTTGTGGCCTTTATGGCTATGGGGATTAATGGCACTGCCAAGGTGGAGAGGAAGTCCAGAAAAATAGATATCATTGTGGATGCGGCTGAGCGGTTCCTGGGACTGAAAAACTTCGGCAGAGGAGTTGCATGGAGTATTGTCACAAGCTGTACCACCCTCTCAGGCCCTAGAGTCTGAGAAGGGAAATATGGAGATTTGAAGAAAGGAAGAAGTGGGAGTTTTGTTTTTGTCAATGTACTATTTTTCATTTGGGTTAGTTTTCCTCATCAAGTATGGATTTTCTTTGTACTTTTTTTTTTTCCAACCCTGTCCAGTTGGCGGTGGCATTACACCATTTTGGTTTGTAGTCCGCCATAAAACCCGAAGAGGAAGAAGTTTCAGTCCTGTGGACTACACCAAGTGGGTTCTTACTGGAGATTAAAATGTATTATTAAAAATCTTTAGGACAATACATTAAATATATCATAAGCCTTACTTTGACGACCAAGGTTTATCCTAACAGAGCGGTGTTAGGAACCTCCTGATTTACACATTATGCAGGCTTGCAAAGTGATGTATAATTCCTATTGGAATCCAGACAGAGTTAGGACATCCAACAGTTGGAAACATTTCAGTAATGGGTGCAATAAATCTAACTAACTGATTGGACTAGATTTGAAAAATGTTTGTTATTTATCTTTGTGTAACATTAGATGAATCAATCAATGTAAATGCAAAAACACCGATTTTAAAAACAATCCTAAAAATGTCTATCTTGCAGTACAGCGTGCTGGCAAATCTGATAAGGATGGCCGTGGTTTTGATGGGAATGAAACTGACACAATGGCACTTTCACACTCAACACTGGGGTTCTTTTACACCACTGAGTGATAATTTCTTACGGAGTTAATTTAACTCCTGAATCAACAACTAAAATGATGCACTGACAAATCAACACTAGGTAAGACTGGCCAATTTGCTGTATATATATATATATATATACACACACACACACACACACACACACACACACACACACATACACACACACACAGCATAAAAATAAATAAAAAGTTGTCAGGGCGTCACCTGATGGTCCCAAAGAAACGTTCTCCCCATATGTTTCACTAAACATCATGCCTTGTTACTATTGTCCAGCCAATCGAGGCCCTGATTGGTGAACAACTGATCCATTCATAGCTCTTTGTTGGCGAGGATAGAGATACTCACACAGTGCTTTTAGCATAGTGTTTCGATTTACATATTTGACACACTTTGACCTACATGAATACATTGTGCATGATAATTTATACAGTAATTATTATTCAACAGTCCTCACCTGGGATTTAAAAACTGATAACCTCTTGGTTTGCGATATGCCGATCTTCCTGCTATGCCACCATGTCAGTGTCATGTATTGGTTAATCTGACTATTCTCATCTTCGATTGATTGACATATTTCAGCAATTTAAGGGCTTTCAGTATAGTTGTCTCATGTTGGTGGAGCATGTTAACATGTTTTAATGATACTCCTGAATCACTATGATCAATAAAAGTTTTTTATTTTTGTACTTTAACATAGCTGAGATGTACTTCAGTGCATTCACCTTATTGCTTACAACCTTACACCTATCAAGTTGTTACAGATCTACACAAAGTATGATTTTTGTCCCCGTGTGCAGTTGCAAACCGAAGTCTGGCTATTTTATGGCGGTTTTGGAGCAGTGGCTTCTTCTTTGCTGAGCGGCCTTTCAGGTTATGCTGATATTGGACTCCTTTTACTCTGGATATAGATACTTTTGTACCCGTTTCCTCCAGCATCTTCACGAGATCCTTTGCTGTTGTTCTGGGATTGATTTGCACTTTTTGCACCAAAGTACGTTCATCTCTAGGAGACAGAACGTGTCTCCTTGCTGAGCGGTATGACGGCTGCGTGGTCCCATGGTGTTTATGCTTGCGTACTATTGTTTGTACAGATGAACGTGGTATCTTCAGGCGTTTGAAAATTGCTCCCAAGGATGAACCAGACTTGTGGAGGTCTACAATTCTTTTTCTGAGGTCTTGGCTGATTTTTTTTGATTTTCCCATGATGTCAAGCAAAGAGGCACTGAGTTTGAAGGTAGGCCTTGAATCAAGAGGTTGCGAGTTCAAATCCCAGGTGAGGTCATGTTGAATAATAATTACTATGAAAATGCACTGTGGGCAGCGCTAGAGGCGTCACTACAGACCCTGGCTGTATCATAACCGGCCGTGATCGGGAATCCTATAGGGCAGCGCACAATTGTCCAGGTTAGGGGAGGGTTTGGACGGGGGGGCTTAACTTGGCTCATTGTGCTCTAGTGACTCCTTGTGGCGGGCCGGGCACCTGCAAGCTGACTGGTTGCAAGTTGAATGATGTTTTATCTGACACATTGGTGTGGCGGGCGGGTGTTAACCTCTTAAGCATCATTAAGGAGCGCTGGGGCGCTAGCGCCCGGTTTCCGACACTACCCGGTGAAATGTAAGGCGCCAAATTCAAAATCCAAAAGTTGAATTATTAAACATTAATCAATATACAAGTGTTGCATAGTCATCAAAAGCTCTGATTCTTGGCAATATCACAGCGTTGTCAGATTTCAAAAAGGCTTTATGGCGAAAGCACAACATTTGATTGTTTGAGGATAGCACCTCATATATTTTCCACATTAGCATAAATTCATATCCAGCCCGGGTCACACAAAACCCACATTAGAGATAAAATAAATCACTTACCTTTCTAAGAACTTCTGCTGAGGGCATCCCAAGTGTCCAAGGAAGACATCCAATGGTTCTTTTGTTAGAAAAAGTCAATTATTATATCCATAAATCTCAGTTTGGTTGGCACTTTAAATCTACCGTCGAGTCGCCCATTGAACCGTGAAGAGTATGCGTTCAAACTATACCTATCAACTTTGTCCAAACAAATCAAACCTCATTTATAATGTATCCTTAGGTGCACTTTTATGTATATTTACTATAATATTTCAACCGGACGATAACCTGAACGATAGGAAAGGAAAAAAACACAGTTTTCCTCGGGTTTTCGCCTGCTATATCAGTTCTGTTATACTCACAGACATTACTTTAACGGTTTTAGAAACTTCAGAGTGTTTCCTATCCAATAGTACTAAGTATGTGCATATCCTAGTTTCTGGGCCTGAGTGGCAGGTATTTTACTTTGGGCACGCCAGACTCTCCAAAACCGACACCTTGGCTGCCGCTCCCTAAGAGGTTTTAAGTTTGTTGGGTCATGTTTCGGAGGAGGCATGACTCAACCTTTGCCCGTTGGGGAGTTGCAGCGATGAGACAAGATTGAAAAAGGGGGTACAAATAAATAAATGCACAATGTCAAATATGTACGTTAAAATCACTGTCTGTGGGTATCCCTAACCTTGCCAAAAGACAAAAAGCTATGAATGGATGAGTGGTCCACCAATCAGGACCTTGATTGGCTCAGCAACCGTAACAATGTGTGATGTGTGGGGGAGGGTTCTTTGGGACCATCAGGCAACATTCTGACAACTGATACACAGCAACCTTCCCATGAAAAGTGTCTAGAACATTAATACCTTATATTCTGAGAACATGGCAACCATGTTCTGTGTATGTTTAGTTTGACAATGATGGAATATTCTCCTAATCCACAGAAAACTGGACACATTACCATGAAATGTGTCTAGAACATGAATATCTTATATTCTGAGAACATGGTAACCATGTTCTGGGTATATTCTATTTGACACGCAGGGAATGGTCTATTGGAAACATTCCTTGCACATCACAGGAACATTCCTATGACAACATCAGTTAAATACCCAATGAGATCCTTAAGGGAACGTTCTCTAAAGTTGTGGGAACGTTTGTTGTTAGCTGAGGAGAAATCCCAGAGAGCGGTAGCAGGAGGATTTGCATGGGGCCAGGCACTATCTGATGCCCCAGCCTGGTGTGTGAGGGGTAAACTGTTAATGATTAGGAGAGGCAGAGAGAAACAGGAAGGCCATGCACCTGTGGTTATTAGACCTGCTCTGGGCTATATGGTGGAGGGAGTGACAGACCCGTCAGTTCAACAAGTTCAAAGGTGTCACTGTGTGTTTTTGTAACACTGACCCAGGCTGGATTACAATCAGGGTTGGATTCAATCCCCTTTCAATTCAGTCAATTCAGGGAAGTAAATAAAAACAGCCCATTACTTTCTATTAGACTTGAACAGAATTGTAAAGGAAGTTACCCCAAATCTGGTCAGAATACAATGTATGACATCTTGGGATGACACATGGTCTAGACTCTAGTAGTGCATGGTTATTGTACTGTAGGTGTTACAGTGCCCAGTGAGTAAAACAGTGTCCTGTGCTGTGTTTAGACCCTTAAGAGCCAGTCCTCACCATGCCCCCATGTCTCGTACATCACGAACAGTGAAGAAGCCTGGAAACTGAGGCTACTGACCACAGAAAACTGGATGCATGAATGTTCTTGCAACATTCCCATGAAACACGTCTACAATATTCTTATCTTAAGTTCTGAGAACATGGTAACCATGTTCTGGGTAAGTTATATTTGACACTCAGGGAATGGTCTCTTGGAAAAATTCCTTGCACATCACAGGAACATTCATATGACAACATTAATTAATTGTCTAATGAGACTCATGGGAATGTTCTCTAAATTTGTGGGAACGTTTGTTGTTAGCTGAGGAGAAATCCCAGAGAGAGGTAGCAGGAGGATTCGCAGGGTGCTTGCAGTCTGCCCAACTCAACACCGGGGGAAAACTACCTGCCCTCAAGGACACGACATGTCACAAGAAGGCCAAAAAGATCATCAAGGACAACAACCACCCGAGCCACTGCCTGTTCACCCCGCTATGATCCCGAAGGCGAGGTCAGTACAGGTTCATCAAAGCTGGGACAGAGAGACTGAAAAACATAAATCTCAAGGCCATCAGAATGTTAAATAGCCATCACTAGCACATTAGAGGCTGCTGCCTATATACATAGACTTGAAATTACTGACCACTTTAATAATGTATACATATTTTGCATTACTCATCTCATATGTATATACTGTATTCTATCCTATTCTACTGCATTTTAGTCTATGCCACTCTGACATTGCTTGTCCAAATATTTATATATTCTTAATTCCATTCTTATACTTTCGATTGTGTGTATTGTTAGATTTTACTTGTTAGATACTACTGCACTGTTGGAGCTAGAAACACAAGCATTTTGCTACACACGCACAAGCATTTTGCTACACACGCAATAACATCTGCTAAACACATGTATGTGTCAAATACATTTTGATTTGATTAGACCTGTCCAGGAAAAACTCCAGACTCTAACTGTAGGCTGTCATTGGGTGCCTAGAGTTTTTCCTGTTCATGTGGATGGTAGAGAAAAACTCTTGGAACATACTGCACCTACTGAGTCCTGACTCACATTGGTGACATTTCCGTCTACAGAGTTCCTACTGTGCGAGTCTAGTAGCCTACACACATACATAAGTATTATTTGCCTACACTGCAACATCCCCAGGAGTGAGTATAATGAGGCTGACCTCAAGGCCTAGTTTCATAGCAGTCAACGTAGAAACATACTCAAAGAAAAAAAGTAACATGGTGAACAATTCACCCCATCATTTTACCTCAAAACCACATTGCCTAACATTTAGTAGGCAACAGTAACGCACGACAAATATATAACATTACTGTTATGTTTATCAACATGATGCCCAAGCCACTGGGCAAACTGCCAGCACAAATCCATATGTATGTCTTCTTTTAAAACGGGATAGTGTACGAAGTCGCTAACTTTACTGAGCTTCAGCACATTCCTGAGACGAGTAGCCTACAGTTTGACCACTTGCGTTGTTTCAATAGTTCAATTATAATATATTCCATATCAGACTGCCAAAACCGTGTTTCTCAGCTCGGGGGGGATAGTTTAAACAGCGTCAGTGCAGAAAATCATTACCTGCCGTTCATGAGGAGGGCAGATACATTGTTGCGCTTCTTCCCTCGCCACAATCAATACATATTTAAGAGGCGGGGATGCTCCCGCAAACTGTACAGAGTTGTGGTCAACTTTACCTTCGCTGTGGTAAGAGGTTAGGAGCGACGCGCGATGCTTGGTCAACGGGAGAGCATGGCAGCGATATACCGCTTCCAACTAATCCATAGCACGGAGATTCAGTCCGCGAGTAGAGTTCGATTTTTTTTTTTGACAGCACAATCCAATCACCTTGCCTTCCGTTCGCTACATGAGCGCTCGTCCCCGCTTGTAGGTCTGTAGCCCCTCAGAAAATTATTTACCCGTACTGGTCTCTGGGAAATGATGTTTCTTGAATTGTTCCTTCGGATAAATAACAAAACCGAAAGCATATTTATGACTACAACTCCCAAAGTGTGGTGAGCATTGCGCGTTATTTAAAGAAACTTCTACAAACGTTAGACACTGCTGGAGGAAGTGCAATTCAATTTTAAATCAGGAACTATACACAAACATTCTGACACACATTGTAAATCATGAGTATGCTGAAATGATAGCCTCCATGTTTATGGTATAGAGTTGCAACCTTACAGTTATCAGCTGACTGATCACGTGACTGACAACGCGGAAGCATAGCTCTGTCCACAAACAAGTGGTCTTGACCTGAATGGTGCAACAATGTTGCTTTATTGTGCGTTTTTCTTATTTTCCCTGAATGTCAAAGAGGGTGTGCTGTGTGTTCAAAGCAAGCCAGAACTCTCAGTCGGCGCAGAACCTGAGACGATCGTTCCACTGGCGGCAGAGAGCTCGAGCTGTGGCTGCCACAATCTGAAGAGAGATGCAGTTCTGGATATCGAGAAGGAAAGCTCCATAATAACAGAAAACTCTGCTGTCAAATACTGGAAAAAGTCAAATGAAAGGCATACAGACACTCAGACGAATGGAGAAGAATCAGATACTCGTAGTCAGGTATTCTATCAAGCGTTCACATCGTTATAGAGATAACGTAAAATAGTAATGGCCTCATTATGTATCCACTAACTCCACAATGGTTCGTTGGACAAAGCCTATGAGGAAATTAATGGCGTTTTTGTAGGTTTTTTTGATAAACGCCGAAAATATAGTCTGTAGTAAACACAGGCTTAGGAGATATTTTACATTTTGTTCTATAAGAGTCTTCAACAGCTAACGTCACTTTATGAATTTTGAAGCATATATGTAAATTAAGAAGCACATAATGCTTCATAATTTATAAAGGTAATGTTAACTGACTGATATTATCTCATACAACAAAAAGTATAAGGTCTCCTATAAGAACTCTCTGTCCAATGGCAAAATGTGGAGAGTGAACGCAGACTGCGGCCGCTCATGATGAGTTAGATTGTTTGTGGCCCTCACCCCCACCAGACTTGCCCGTTCCTGTTCTAAATATGTTTGTGTCTGTGTAGGTGGTGTCTGTACATGGTTCTGGTGTCTATCATATGGTTCTAGAACAATTTCTGTTGTCTGTTGATGGCCCTGATGTGTGTCTGTTGATGGTCCAGATGTGTGTCTGTTGATGGTCCAGATGTGTGTCTGTTGATGGTCCAGATGTGTGTCTGTTGATGGTCCTGATGTGTGTCTGTTGTCTGTTGATGGTCCTGATGTGTGCCTGTTGTCTGTTGATGGTCCTGATGTGTGTCTGTTGTCTGTTGATGGTCCAGATGTGTGCCTGTTGTCTGTTGAGGGTCCCGGTGTGTGTCTGTTGTCTGTTTAGGGTCCTGCTGTGTGTCTGTTGTCTGTTGATGGCCCTGGTCTGTGTCTGTTGTCTGTTGATGGTCCTGGTGTGTGTTTGTTGTCTGTTGATGGCCATGGTGTGTGTCTGTTGTCTGTCGATGGCCATGGTGTGTGTTTGTTGTCTGTTGATGGCCATGGTGTGTGTCTGTTGTCTGTTGATGGCCCTGGTGTGTGTCTGTTGTCTGTTGATGGTCTTGGCGTGTGTCTGTTGATGGTCCAGATGTGTGTCTGTTGATGGTCCAGATGTGTGTCTGTTGATGGTCCAGATGTGTGTCTGTTGTCTGTTGATGGCCCTGGTGTGTGTCTGTTGATGGTCCTGGTCTGTGTCTGTTGATGGCCCTGGTGTGTGTCTGTTGTCTGTTGATGGCCATGGTGTGTGTCTGTTGTCTGTTGATGGTCTAGGCATGTGTCTGTTGATGGTCTAGGCATGTGTCTGTTGTCTGTTGATGGTCCAGATGTGTGTCTGTTGATGGTCCTGGTGTGTGTCTGTTGATGGTCCTGGTCTGTATCTATTGTCTGTTGATGGTCCTGATGTGTGTCTGTTGTCTGTTGATGGTCCTGGTGTGTGTCTGTTGATGGTCCTGATGTATGTCTGTTGTCTGTTGATGGTCCTTGTGTGTCTGTTGATGGTCATGGTGTGTGTCTGTTGATGGTTCTGGTGTGTGTCTGTTGATGGTCCTGATGTGTGTGTCTGTTTTCTGTTGATGGTCCTGATGTGTGGTTGTTGTCTGTTGATGGCCATGGTGTGTGTCTGTTGATGGCCCTGGTGTGTGGTTGTTGTCTGTTGATGGTCCTGGTGCGTGTCTGTTCATGGTCCTGGTGTGTGTCTGTTCATGGTCCAGATGTGTGTCTGTTGATGGTCCTGGTGTGTGTCTGTTGATGGCCCTGGTGTGTGGTTGTTGTCTGTTGATGGTCTTGGTGTGTGTCTGTTGTCTGTTGATGGTCTAGGCATGTGTCTGTTGTCTGTTGATGGTCCAGATTTGTGTCTGTTGATGGTCCAGATGTGTGTCTGTTGATGGTCCTGGTGTGTGTCTGTTGATGGTCCTGGTCTGTGTCTGTTGATGGTCCTGGTGTGTGTTTGTTGTCTGTTGATGGTCCTGGTGTGTGTCTGTTGATGGCCATGGTGTGTGTTTGTTGTCTGTTGATGGCCATGGTGTGTGTCTGTTGTCTGTTGATGGCCCTGGTGTGTGTCTGTTGTCTGTTGATGGTCTTGGCGTGTGTCTGTTGATGATCCAGATGTGTGTCTGTTGTCTGTTGATGGTCATGGTGTGTGTCTGTTGATGGTCCTAGTGTGTGTCTGTTGTCTGCTGATGTTCCTGGCGTGTGTCTGATGGTGCTGGTGTGTGCCTGTTGATGGTCTTGGTGTGTGTCTGTTGATGGTCCTGGTGTGTGTCTGTTGATGGTCCTGGTGTGTGTCTGTTGATGGTCCTGGTGTGTGTCTGTTGTCTGTTGATGGTCCAGATGTGTGTCTGTTGATGGTCCTAGTGTGTGTCTGTTGATGGTCCTGGTGTGTGTCTGTTGATGGTCCTGGTGTGTGTCTGTTGATGGTCCTGGTGTGTGTCTGTTGATGGTCCAGATGTGTGTCTGTTGTCTGTTGATGGTCCAGGTGTGTGTCTGTTGATGGTCCTGGTGTGTGTCTGTTGATGGTCCTGGTGTGTGTCTGTTGATGGTCCTGGTGTGTGTCTGTTGATGATCCAGGTGTGTGTCTGTTGTCTGTTGATGGTCCTGGTGTGTGTCTGTTGATGGTCCTGGTGTGTGTCTGTTGATGGTCCAGATGTGTGTCTGATGTCTGTTGATGGTCCTGGTGTGTGTCTGTTGATGGTCCTGATGTGTGTCTGTTGATGGTCCAGGTGTGTGTCTGTTGATGGTCCAGGTGTGTGTCTGTTGATGATCCAGATGTGTGTCTGTTGTCTGTTGATGGTCATGGTGTGTGTCTGTTGATGGTCCTAGTGTGTGTCTGTTGTCTGCTGATGTTCCTGGTGTGTGTCTGATGGTGCTGGTGTGTGCCTGTTGATTGTCTTGGTGTGTGTCTGTTGATGGTCCTGGTGTGTGTCTGTTGATGGTCCTGGTGTGTGTCTGTTGGTCCTTGTGTGTGTCTGTTGATGGTCCTGATGTGGGTCTGTTGATGGTCCTGATGTGTCTGTTGTCAGTAGATGTGTGTGTCTGTTGTCTGACGGTCCTGTTGTTTGCCTGTAGATGGTCCTGATCCCAGGAGGGGAGTTCCTGATGGGTACAGACAATCCTGGCATCCCCCAGGACGGGGAGGGTCCCCAGAGGAGGGTGCACCTGGACCCTTTCTACATGGATGCTCATGAGGTCAGCAACCGCCACTTCCAGAGCTTCATCAACGCCACGGGCTACATCACTGAGGTAGGTTTTTAAAATGTAACTGACTTTATTGAGATTAGTCTTATTGATATCAAGTGTCTCTTTTTGTCAATGGAGACCTGCTGGTCAAAGACAGAAGTAGTGTCAGCAGCGTTACAAATGAATTACAAACATGAAAACATACATTGCGTCACACATGTGGAATTGTGGTTTACTCTGAGACAGCCATGCTGACAGATGTCACTCTATAGGAGTGATTGCTCCCTTCCTTCTCTGATTTATTGTTGTAAGATCCTGTCACTTCTCCCTCCCCACTGTGTGTTCCTACAGGCAGAGAGGTTTGGAGATTCGTTTGTGTTCGAGGGGGTGTTGAGTGAGGAGGTCAAAAGCCAGATATCCCAGGCAGTAAGTACTCTTCAGAGCAAAAAAGATAGGAAGATACATTTAATTCTCCCAAGGCAAGGGATATGTATTGTGCATCCATCATGCTGATGAAATGAAGTGACGGCTGCATTCAATGTTCTATTGTAAACTTCTTTAAGTGTTGTTTACATCTAACCTAGGTGCTAGCGTGACTGTGTCTGCGTTCAACAATGCCCCTTCCTAGATAAAAGCGATAAAGGAGAAAATACGGGCGTCCAGGCTGTATAGCCTTCTTCTTGTTTTCATAGCTGTTTCAGTCCTGCACACACAGGGCCTTAACTTGAGTTCCATGTGCATTACTCCAATTTTCTTTGCATCAATGCGCATGTGTCTAAAGTTAGGCTACGGCCAATGGAGAGGCAATGTTGTGGTTTCTCATTCTGTCATCTGATAACATTCCAAAATACCCATTTTATCAGTCTCCTTTGATTATTCTTTGAAGCCTGAATAGAGAGGTGACTGCCCTCTGGTTTAATTATTGAGCAGCATTCACTCCGCTACACAGCAGACAGCCAAGTAATTCTCCCTGGGGTAGTACAGGTCATTTAGGCTGTATATTGGAACTCTCTCAACATGGAGTATACGAGAGGGAATCAGTATGATTGGTCCTCAGATCCTCAAAAAGCTTTACAGCTGCACCATCGAGAGCATCCTGACGGGTTGCATCACGGCCTGGTATGGCAACTGCTCGTTGTCAGACTCCAGCCACCATAGTCATAGACTGTTCTCTCTGCTACCGCACGCCAAGCGGTACCGGAGTGCCAAGTCTAGGTCCAAGAGGCTTCTAAATAGAGTCACATTGACTCTGTACTTGTACCCCCTGTATATAGCCCCCATATTGTTATTTACTGCTGCTCTTTAATTATTTGTATTTTCTTAAAGCTGCATTGTTGGTTAAGGGTTTGTAAGTAAGCACCTGTTGTATTCGGCGCGTGTGACAAATACAATTTTATTTGATATAATGCCAGTAACTGTTAAATATTCACACACACATCGTACTGACGCGTAGTACTGGAATTCAATGTCATCAAATTAGATTACAGTATGATTTCAACATAGCCAACTGTAAACATGATATGTCTTTGCAAACAACTCCCTATGTGCACACGTCTTACTCTGAAAACTTGAAGTTAATTACTGTTGTCCTCATGGGATGGAGGATATTGGGGCACACACATTAGCATGTCATCAGTCACAGATGGATGTCCTCACTGGTTAACATGGTGATTGAGAGAGCAAGGTTACTAGGTCACACGCTTTGTTTTCCTTCTGGAACTTGGACTGCTGTTTGATCTTCCTGCTTTTTTCTCTGTGTCTTTTACCTTAGTATTACTATACAGATCCCTGTGCATTAGGTGGATTCAATTATTTATTCATTTTTTTATTCAACCCTGTTGTGATGTACTCCCAAAGCTGAGTTGTTTAGTGACTGACGAATTGGCTTAGGAAAGCACATACGTTTTTGATGGCTGTTGACAGGTCTTTCCAGTCAAGACACCAACATCTTACACCGTTATTTTTAGTTGTGTAAAAAACACAGATTTCCTTGGAGTCAAATGAAGAAAACAAACCCCTGTATGATGGCAGAGCTTTAAAATGCAGAGCAACAGCCACAGAGCAGGCCACAACGGCATCTGCCTGGTTTCCTTTAAGTATCCATTCTCTAACACTGCCTGGTGGGCTGGTGTGGTGTAGTGGGTTAACGTTTCACACACACTAAGTCGACTCACTCTTTCTATTTCTCTGTGAACTAGTTGGGGGGAGGGAGAGACGGAGAGGGGGGAGCGAGAGAGGGAGAGAGATTTATGTTATGTGTAGACTGTTGGTGGACTATAGACATGGGGTGGAGATTCAGTTGAAGCGGGGACCAGTGTTGCCAACAAATTTTCAGGGGAAGTTGCTAGAGGCAGGTCGATTTGTTGCTAAAAGTTGCTAAATGACGTTGTGATGTCATTGCGTGATGACGTCATTACGTAATAACGTAAAACTGCGTCATTATGTAGAATACACAATAACGTTACTCAAATTGACTGGCCATCTCGACGAAAAATATGATTTGACATTTGTTAGTTTAGATTTGTTTGTTTATTATCATATATTTTTATTTGTGAAAGTAATGTAAACACCACACATTTTATATGATCAGATATATATTTTTTTAAACACAACACATTGAATTATTAAACAATTACACATTATTGAGCAATTACATTTTATTTATTTTCTCTTTAACTAGTAAACCTACACATTCTGAACAATTATAGTTTTAAGCAGTGTATTGGTAGTTAACATGCTATCTAACTGATCAACAATTATAGGTACAAGCTAATAACAAGGTATATATGCTATCTTATTGAACAAGCACCTTAACTCAAATAATGATGTGTGCGCTAGGCATCTCTCTCTAGCTCTCTCCAGGTTGTTGTGCTGCTTGGCTGGCTAGCTGCTCAATGGTTTACTCCAGATATTGCCACTGTTCTCGCACACACTGCAGTACACACTGCCACCATCAGCTGTGTGTCTCCACCAGTTCCAGAAAGTCACTCCTTGCATACGTACTGTAAATATGATGAATCATAGATTGGCAAGGAAATCCTCTTCATCTTCACTGTCCAACTGCATTGTCACGGAGCTGGAACCAGCAGTAGAGGATGGAGTGGCCTTAAAGCTGTATGCTGCTGTGGTGCCAAACTGCTGCAGAACTTCACTTGGTAGTTTATGCTGGTAACAGGTATCACCAGCCAGCTTCAGTCCATACCGCACCAGGAGTATGGAGTTGAGAGTGTGCAGTGACATTCTTTTTCTTAACTTTGACTTGACCACACTCATTTGGCTAAACAGCCGTTCAACCTTCACATTTGAGTGTGGCAAGGAGAGGGCAGCGAGTGCAGCTTTGCACAGTTCATCAAATGGATTTGACCCGGAAGAGTCCATGTAGTTATTGACTTCACTCCAAAACTCGACTGTATTTTTAGTTGAGTCCCACCTAAACAGATGGATGTTTCTCCATTGGGAAACAATTTTATCAATTGTTTTGGGCTGGTATCCCAGTAGCTCAGCGACTTTAATAATTTCAGTGGTGCCTTTATTGTGCTTTAGCATGTCCTTAACACTGAACAAGGCCATGTTTCGCAAGGCTTCAAGGTTGTCTGGGAGCCTTGCTTGCAGCTCCTTGCTTAAAGCAACAATGTAGTTGATGCACTGTCTCCGAATGACCTTTTCGTCCTCTGGCTCAAGACTGAGTTGGTACACCATGCTCTCGAAAGGTACCCAAGGTATGGTGATGGACTGAGATGTCCATCAATGGCATCCTTCAGGACATACATTTTTGCCATAGGGTTGACTACTCTGCTGCAAATTCATGTTAAGAGGTGTACCAGATTGTCCAAAAGCTTGACAGGATCTGTTTGCTCTCCCTCAAATGACTTCACTGCAACTTGTACGTCGGACAGGATTGATTTCAAGAATATGAGGTAGACATGTACATGGCGTGGAGCACATCCGCCATGTAGCAATGCTCACTGGCCTTGGTCAACTCAGTGGAGTTTCAGTTCGTCCCACCGGCTCAATATACGAGTTACCGCAGGCTCAATCGATATCCAACGTGTGGCACACACTTTGGTGATTGTGGTAGTAAAAACATGGCTAAGACACATTGATTAATTTCATTAATGTACTATGTGATAGCAGACAACATGATAGTATTGATAATGAGGCTTAAGTGCTAAAACAAGCTTAACTTAGATAGTTGTGGGAGATTAACTCACTAAAATTATTACATTTTCAGTATTCTGATTGATCACTTTGAAGTAGTAAGACAGAAAGACATACATAATGTATAGGATTTGTTGAAGCGGAGTATCTGATGAAGTCAGGAAGGTGGCTAAGGCTAAATAGTTGAACAAACAGACCTAAGGATAAGAGGGTCAGCAGAGGGACATTGGGAACTGAATAACAGACCTGAGGATAAACAGGTCAGCAGAGGGTCATTTGGAACTGATTAATAGATCTGGGGAAAAGCAGGATGCCAGAAGACAATGTAACAAAGACCCCTATTGAAACAGGACATATGGGAAGCTGTAAAGCTTGGGGAGGGGTCTATGTATTGAATATAGGGAGAATACTATAAAGGCTGTGCTCTGAGACACAGAGTCAGCTGTTTCCTATTTCAGCTCGCCTTTAATTACTCTGTATTAAAGGCTTATTGAATTCACAAGTGTCTTGTATGAGTGTCATAATTTGAAGATCATTTTTTCCACGACATGATCTGCAGGGGTTTCTGGCCACAATTAATGGTGGCATACACTGCTTTGTACGCCTCGCGCCGTTTTGGGGAAATCGAAAACCAGTTGTAGGTTTCCCTGATTAAGTACTCAACAATCCTAGGGATGGTTTCTTTGGATGCTGCACTGACAGCCAATTGTAAAGAATGACACACACAGCAGATGAGTACCAAATTAGGCAATGCACATTCTTCCTTTAAAATCTTGTGCACCCCGTTGTGCACCCCAGTCATCACGGACGCATTATCAGTGCCAATACCCTGAATATTCTATTTTTTAAGGTTACACTTCCCAAGAAACTCAACTAAAGCCTTTGCCTTTGATCTGGCATTGCCCCCCTCCAATTCAACCAGCCCGACAAATGTGGACACAACGGTTCTTTTTTTAGCACTGAAATACCGAATCACCACACCCAGGTATTTCGAGACACTGACATCAGTGGACTCATCCAAAAGGAGACTGAACTTCTTCCCCACATCTGATGTTACCCTTTTGAGAAAATAAGGAGCCAGTACTCCCCTAATAATTTCTGTGCACTTGGTGCGGTGCGTTTGGAAGTTTGTTGCTGCCACAGAATCTGAAAAGGTAGCTTTGCAAGCCATACCTAAATGGTTGCATGCTAGCAGCGAACAATGCTCCGCAATGGCCATTGCCATAGTAGCTTCTGCGCTTTTGCAGTTATCCACTTTCTTAACCAACTGTGGTAATGGAGACTGCGTTGTGGGGTTGTACGGTTTTGATTTATTTATATGCTTTGCTGTAGCACAATGTTTTTTGATGTCATACATTTTTGCAAGCATATCTAATTTGCAGTACGCACAGTATGCCTGACAATCATCACCAATTACTGGTTTCAGCCACCCTTTAAATTCAGGTACAGACTCCCACTCTTTTCTGTACTTCTGGCTGTACAATTTTGATTGAATTGAGACATGTTGATTGATGTTGTAAGTTCTGTTCAAGATCAAACATTTGTGACCAACTATATTCATTGGGTTTGTCTCGTCGAACGCATACTACTGCTGCTGCAGTCAGCCAACAATGATTTGCAATTTGCTGAAATTGCTGCTGGCCTGCTGCTGCCTGTGCACGAGCTGAGCACCTGCTGCTGAAGTCACTCACAATGCACTTTTGCAGCCAGGCACATGTGTTGTGACTGAGTGTGTGACAGAGAAAATCGGTTTTGTGTCATTTAGAGGGAAAATACATTTTAGCGTTTGAGTCACTTTTCAAAAGTTGCTAAAAGTTCCAAATACATTTTTAAAAGTAGCTACATTTGTTGCTAGGTACTGTTTGAAAAGAAGTTGCCATGGTACTCTGAAAATTTGCTAAATCTAGCAACAAAATTGCTAAGTTCGCATCACGGGCGGGGACTGGGAGCGGAGAGTGTTTTAGAGGTGGCGAAAGAGTGTGTAAACACTGCTTGCTTAGGAATGTAGCACTATCCCCCTTTCACACTCAACTAGTAGACTGTGTGTTTGTGCGTTTTTGTTTGTGTGTATGCCTGTGCACACTCGGCCTGACCACCATGACATCAGTTCCTGATAAGTTGTGTTCTGTCTACCTGTGTCACATAGCAGCTGTTGTGACTTCCTCCTTGTCAGGTGGCTGCTGCCCCCTGGTGGTTGCCTGTCAGAGGAGCAGACTGGAGGCGCCCTGAGGGCCCCGACTCCAGCATCACAGGCAGGTAAGAGGCAGAGCTCTACACTGGATCATCCTAATCAGAATTAATATAATCTAATATCAAGTCCTATCTCCAGCATCAGAGACAGGTAGGAGTTACACCGCTATACTGGCTCATTCTAATGAGATCCAGTGTCCACCAGTCTCTGTATGTCACGGATGGGTAGAGGTCTGTTGTTAAACTGATGGTTCTTATGGCTCAGGTTGAAGTTGTGTGTTTGGTTCCTGCTTGAGCCAAATGTACAAAGTATACAGTATGTGTTGCTATACTACTAAATGACCATGTATTATGATGTTATTATTAACCGTAAACCTGGTTGTGTTAGCAGGCTGGACCACCCTGTGCTGCATGTGTCGTGGCAGGACGCTGTGGCTTACTGCTCCTGGGCCCACAAGAGACTACCCACAGAGGCTGAGTGGGAGTACGCCTGCAGAGGGGGCCTACAGGACAGGTAGAGTAGTGTGTGTGTGAGGGAACATCCCCACTACTAATATAATATATATATAAATATAGATTGAGTATATTTAAGCAGTTAAGCATAAGGCCTAAGGGGGTGTGGTGTTTGGTCAATATACCACGGCTAAGGGCTGTTCCTACGCATGACGCGACACGGAGTGCCTGGATACAGCCATGAGCCATGGTATATTGGCCATATACCACAAAACCACAAGGTGCCTTATTGCTATTATAAACTAGTTACCAATGTAATTAAAAAAGTAAAAATATTTGTTTTGTCATACCCGTGGTATACGATCTGATATACCACAGCTTTCAGCCAATTCTTATTCAGGGCTCAAACCACACAGATTATAATATGTTATATGCCACTATTCCTATTGTACACCTTTTAATCCTTGCACAGTTCTAGTAGTGCCTATCTTTATCCACTGCCCTGATCCTATGTTCCTGTATTTCAGACTTTACCCGTGGGGGAACAAACTGAAACCTAAAGGACAGCACTACGCCAACCTCTGGCAGGGAGAGTTCCCCACACACAACTCAGAAGGGGACGGGTACACCAAAACCTCACCAGTAAGAGATGGGAAGAGACAGTTACTGAGAGAGAGACCGAGACAGAGAATGAGAAAGAATGAGACTGAAATACAGTATATAAAATTGGTCAGACTTGACTAAAAGACTGTGGAAACAAAGGGCTCAGGGGAGTCTGTACACCAGCAGCTCACAGCTGCTCTAGATCACATGAATAACATTGAGAACATTCATGAATTGCATAGTAATAGTGAAATGATACTATTTGATATGATTTGTCTCACTTCAATGGCTGCTAAGATTTATCGGCTCCATTCTTTTATACAGTTGAAGTCGGAAGTTTACATACACCTTAGCCAAATACATTTAAACTCAGTTTTTCACAATTCCTGACATTTAATCCAGGTACAAATTCCCTGTCGTAGGTCAGTTAGGATCACCACTTTATTTTAAATTGCCAAGAAACTGAAGATCTCGTACAACGCTGTGTACTACTCCCTTCACAGAACAGATCAAACTGGCTCTTACCAGAATAGATCGAGGAGTGGGAGGCCCCGGTGCACAATTGAGCAAGAGGACAAGTACATTAGAGTGTCTAGTTTGAGACAGTTGTTTCAGTTGTGCACCGGGGCCTCCCACTCCTCTTTTTATGTAGATATTCCATAACAAATTGGCTTTTTCCAGCTAGAATAGTCATTTACAACATTAACAATGCCTACGCTGTATTCCTGATCAATTTGATGTTATTTTAATGGACAAAAAATTGCTTTTCTTTAAAAAATAAGGACATTTCTTAGTGACCCCAAACTTTTGAACGGTAGTGTATGTTCTTTATATATGCACTGATTTTACACATGCAAAAAAACATTCTGTGCACATGTCTGGGGAAGTGTTCTATTCTAAAATGTTAGATGTTTAATTATCAGTTTATAGCTCTTTTTAATATGCTTCCCATACCCATGCAACAGTTGCAACGCTATTTCAATAATTTGGGACTCCATATTGGTGTAGAATGTGAAAGTATCTATTTCATATCTTTCTATGTCTGCAGGTGAAGTCATTTCCTGCAAATAGCTATGGCCTGTACAACATGGTAGGGAATGCATGGGAGTGGACATCTGACTGGTGGACTGTACACCACACCACAGACGAACGGCACAACCCGGTAATACACACACACACACACACTTTTTAGGTCACATCTGTGAGGATTTCCTCTTGATGTTTTGATATTTTCTCTCCTCCCTTTTGCAGGCAGGTCCACCATCAGGCACAGACCGAGTGAAGAAAGGAGGCTCCTACATGTGCCATAAGGTAACCTTCATGCAATTACTATTTCTATGGCCACAAGCACTGTTCATGACACAAACTGTTCACACCCCTTTTGATGGCGGAGAGAACATTCAGCAGGTTTAAAGCTCATTTTCTTGCAATTCTATACATTTGCCCATGTCTAATGTGTATTCATGTGATATTTGAGTGACTCAAACATTATAACAAAATCTATGGGCTAAAAAGCATAACTAAAAAACATTAGCTGACATGGGCTAGTTGATCTGTACATTTCTGACAGGTTATAAATAGCTCTCGAGGGTATCCAATGACTGACATGACAAGAGGAAAACTAATGATGCACTAACCAATTTCAAAATTGCGCCTATAGAAGTCAAACACACCTACACACCAGAGCCTATCCGGTCTCTGAAAAAAGCAGTGGTTCCCAAACTGTGGGGCGTGCCCCCCTTGCTGACCCCTCGCACCTCCCACAGTTTGGGAACCACTGCTTTAGCCTAGTGCAACCAAGTACAGTGGGATATAACCATCCCAGCTCTGCAGATTTTGCTGCAAAGAGACCGAATCATTAAATCATTTGCTTTGGTACTTTCAATATGTAGCTTGATTTTGGTTGCAGGTTAACTTGTTAGGGAGTGGCAGCTGAGGGGTCGGTTTTGGAGAGCCTGGCGTGCCCAAAGTAAAATGCCTCCATTCAGGCCCAGAAAATAGGATATGCACATATTTAGTACCATTGGATAGGAAACACTCTGAATTTTCCAAAAGTGTTAACCATTTGTCTGTGAGGGAAACAGAACGCATATGGCAGGCGAAACCCCGAGGAATTTCTGTCCTGGAAAAAGTGATTTTGACACATTGCTCATTTGGGAACCCCTCCCTCATGAAAATGACCATATAAGGGCATATGAATGCAGTACCCATCGCTTCCTTTAGATGTCAACTGTCTCGAGACAGTGTAAATTTTCATTTTGGATGAATTAGACCAGAGAAGAAGAGCAAACCAGGAAGTGTCTCTTTTATGTCAACAGTACCCAGTGCGCGTTCCCGAGAAGGCGCGCAGTGTCTTTACCGTCTTTATCGATCAGTTTATATTCCGGTTGATTTATAATAGTAACTATACGTAAAAGTGTTCCTAAGGATACATTTAAAACTATGTTTGATTGTTCTTGGACAAGTTTATAGGTATAAGATGAACGAGTTTGCGTCACGTTTCAATGGAGTAGTGGAGGCTGTCGTTTCTGATTATAACGCACGAACCAAATGGAGGATTTATGAATAAAATGCATTACTTTTTCTAACAAAAGAACCATGGATTGTCTTCGTTGGACACTTAGGATGACCTCAGCAGAAGTTCTTCAACAGGTAATTGATTTGTTTTCGCTGTGAAATGTGTTATGTGTGTGCCATGATGGCTAATCGATTCATGGCTATGGGGAAAAATATGTGAGGTGCTACCTCAAACAATCAAATGTGCTGCTTTACGCGTAAAGCCTTTTTGAAATCTGACAACGCTGTGATATTGCCAAGAAACAGAGTTTTTGATGAGTATGGAACACTTGTATATTGGTGGATGTTTAATAATTCAACTTTTAGATTTAGAATTTGGCGCCTTACATTTCACCTGGTAGTGTCGGGATTGGGGCGCTAGCGCCCCAGCAATCCCTGAGAGGTTTTAAGGAATGGCTGAAGAATTTACCTACAGTTAACTCTGCAAATAGCACTGCTGGGTGATTTTAAAAAGTCATAGTCAATTGATCAATAATATAATAATACTCATATCAAAAATGTTTCTTTAATTTACAATATGTAAAAACTATGAGAATAGAAAGGTTCAAAAATGTTGTGAAATATCAAAGCATAGTTGAAAAACATTAACTGGATGGTCTTCAGAGATGGGAGTTGGAATAAGATAACTATTGTAAAATATACTGTGTCCGTAAAATGTATATTGTGTGTATAAGCCCGAAGTAGAAGCCTAAGTGTTGTTGTCCATTCGTTTACTCCAATTAGGGGAGGGATGGTAGGGTTAGGGGAAATGATAAAGAAAATATATACCCCCAAAAGGTTTATATATTTACCCAAAAATTTATGGGGGATTGGAAATGATGCAGACAATTACATTGATGGAAACCGCAGTTTATTTGCAATATTAAATCTGGTCTACCCACACAAAAAAAAGTACAGTGGGGCTTTCTGTATGGAGGGCTGTGTTGTCTGTGTGTGGGTGGTTCAGAGACCAGCTCTGGTGTGTAGGTGTGTGTTCGACTTCTATGCCCATGTAGAGTAGCCTAACTCGGCTACCACAGCTAGAGAGAGAGTCTTTCAGCTTGAACTACACAACGTACTGTTGTAATTAGTAACAAAAGGGAGCTGTATACAACTTCCGCCTGTTTAACAGATAAGGGGGAAATGATTTAAGAGGAAAAACATACTTCTACATTTCCTGGTACAGTTGCTAGGTGATCCTCTGGGAGGCCCAATATACTGTCTTCCACAGTATACTGAGCTATTAGCCCCGCCTTCTCTGGTTGCCTTGGTGTTGCGATTGACAGCATGCAAAACGAGTCCCGAGCACAAAGCTGGGTTTGTTTCATCTGAGGGGGTCATGTGAAGGAGGAAAGGACTTCAATCTAACGGGCTTTGTGATTGTAAAACAAACGTTGGCCCTGTTTAAATACTTCAAAATACAGTGCCAGTCAAAAGTTTGGACACACCTTCTCATTCAAAGGTTTTTCTTTATTTTTACTATTTTCTACATTGTAGAATAATAGTGAAGACATCAAAACTATGAAATAACACATATGGAATCATGTAGTAACAAAAAAGTGTTAAACAAATGATTATTTTAAGTAGTCTCCCTTTGCCTTGATGACAGCTTTGCACACTCTTGGCATTCTTTCAACCAGCTTCACCTGGAATGTTTTTCCAACAGTCTTGAAGGAGTTCCCATAAATATACTAAAAACCTGTTGGCTGCTTTTTCTTCACTCTGCCGGTCCAACTCATCCCAAACCATCTCAATTGGGTTGAGGTTGGGTGATTGTGGAGGCCAGGTCATCTGATGAAGCACTCCATCACTCTCCTTCTTGGTCAAATAGCCCTTACACAGCCTGGAGGTGGGTTGGGTCATTGTCCTGTTGAAAAACAAATGATAGTCCCACTAAGCGCAAACCAGATGGTATGGCGTATCGCTGCAGAGTGCTGTGGTAGCCATGCTGGTTAAGTGTGCCTTGAATTTGTTAGAAGATCACCTAGGGGTCATAATAAGGCTGTACTAAATGTTTGATGTATTATAATAATTGATTATGCTTATGTTATATTAATAGAAGGGGAGGGGTTATAAGACCCCTCCCTCCTTACATTTATAGGTTCCTAGACTACAGATTAACAATATATATTAATTGTAGAGGTTTTAGTATTGTTCCACAGTTGTTTTAGTTCTCTCTCTCTCTGCTTCTTATAAAGAAGCCTTATGGGAAATGTGTGACTGAGACAGAGCTCTGCAGGGGAGTGGGGGAGATAAGAGACTAGTCAAGACATTCCACAATAAATCAACTTTGGGGAGTGGACATTTATTGCCTAGCGTTTAGATAACACCAAACTATATGTTTGTGCAGCTGTGGATGCATGTACTTGGTCTTATAAGTAGATAGTAATAAACGAACGCAGTGACATCACAGAGGGTTGGCTCCAAGCATGATAAAAGCAACTTAGACTTTCCCTAAAGTGCAGAACTTACTCGGAAACATGCGTGCTATGTTCCTGTTTGTCAACTTCTGTCTGCAATTGCATTAATAAATTGAATGATTTAATTAAAGATATTGTCATAATGCTAATTTCACCAATGAGCCAATGCTTGATAAGGAAACAAGAAACAAACCCTAACAAATTCTAAATAAATCCAGCAAAGCACCATCACACCTTCTCCATGCTTCACGGAGATAATCCGTTCACCTACTCTGCATCTCACAAAGACAAAGAGGTTGGAACAAAAAATCAAACATTTGGACTCATCAGACCAAAGGACAGATTTCCACCGGTCTAATGTTCATTGCTCATGTTTCTTGGCCTAAGTAAGTCTCTTCTTATTATTGCTGTCCTTTAGTAGTGGTTTCTTTGCAGCAATTTGACCATGAAGGCCTGATTCACGCAGTCTTGAGATGTCTGTTACTTAAACTCTGTGAAGCATTTATTTGGGTTGCAATTTCTGAGGCTGGCAACTCTAATGAACTTATCCTCTGCAGCAGAGGTAACTCTGGGTCTTTCTTTCCTGTGGTGGTCCTCATGAGAGCCAGTTTCATCATAGCTCTTGATGGTTTTTGTGACTGCACTTGAAGAAACTTTCAAAGTTCTTGACATTTTCCGGATTGACTGACCTTCATGTCTTAAAGTAATGATGGACTGTCGTTTCTCTTTGCTTATTTGAGCTGTTCTTAAATACCACCCCTACCTTGTCACAACACAACTGATTGGGTCAAACGCATTAAGAAGGAAAGAAATTCCACAAATTAACTTTTAACAAGGCACACCTATTAATTGAAATGAGTAGGTGTGTCCAGACTTTTGATTGGTACTGTACATCCTTCCCATCCTATGTTCTATATTCTATGGAGTAATCACTGATTTGTCAAAACTCTGGATTGGTGAATGCTAAAGGAAACCCTACTTTCCAAAACGAGCACTTTAAAAATATATTTTCTTTGTGTCTTGGATGCTTTCAATCTAATGCACATTGCTATCAATCTAATGTACATTGACGTATGATTTTCTGTTTCTCTCTCCTCTATCTCTATCACTCCAGTCATACTGTTACAGGTACAGGTGTGCAGCACGGAGTCAGAACACCCCAGACAGCTCTGCCTCTAACCTAGGGTTCCGCTGTGTCTCCCAGGCGCAGCCGTAACTTTTCACCCTTCACCCTGACATGGGTAGTCTGACTTTTCCCTTTTTGTACCAATCCCCATTGGCTCTAGTCTAGGGTGCTAACTCTGCCTACCTTGCCCGCCAGGCGAAACAAATCAAGTGCACCTCTTCATACAGCCAGTGATGTCAGTGTTGTTCATGAAATGCAGGATTACCGCGTGACGATTTATGGAATATATATTTTTGAATATAAATGTCTATGTGAATGAGTAAATATTCAAAGGGAACATGTGTGAGGTGACATTGTTTTGGTATGAAGATATTTCACAGATTGATTTAATAGAACTCTTGTTATCTAAACTTTAGCCAAGTCCCCTCTTCTTGCCATGAAATAAAGACAAAAACATATTTCCTGTGCTCTTTATATTCAAGTGAACAGAATATCTGGTACAATTAAAATGAACATTATTCGTAAAAATTCCCAATATTACCTATAAATTGCCATCACCTATTGTGAAAATACTCCGTTGTTTATTATGCTCTCATTAATTAGTCACTCTGTTAAACAGTAGAGGTTTGCCACTATTTACATCGTTCTCAATTGTTGTGTCTGTGCTTTTCTGTGATCAATGGAATAGAACATCCTCTTTTCATTTGTTTATTTTTATTTCAGAATGGAATGGGATTCATTTATATTTAATTCCATGTACACATGTGATATGCAGATGCAAAACTCTCCAATAGTGTGTGATTGCGGCCCGCAATTCGGGGCGCTCCTGAATGTGGGCATTCCTGCATCTGCAGGAAGGCCCCCCTTCGAGCATCTCATTGGTTCCTGCAAAAAAACCTTCCTCGAGCATCGCATTGGTTCCTGCATGAACACCCCCACTCGAGCATGCAATCTTCATGCTTGTGTGAGACTTTTGATATTCTGGATTTCCCTTGATTGTCTAAGCAATTAAAAGGTGGGTCAAAAGGGAAATAAAAGTATTATCCAAGTTTTTCAGTGGTGAAGGACACTATCTACCTGTGTCCTAGTTAGCTAGCTACCGGTGTCGCTCCCGCCTGCTGTGTACCGGAGTCCTCCATGCTAGCTAGCTAGCATACAGTGTCCTTCGCTTCCGCCTGCCGAACACCTGCCCTCTGCATTAACAGAACTGTGGGAAAGCAGTCCCCGACAGGCGGGTGCAAAGGACACTGTCTACCGATGTTCTAGCTAGCTAGCTACCTATCCCGTCTCCTGCCTGATGTGTACCGGATTCCAGTGTCCTTTGCTCCCGCTTGCCCTCACCGTTGTTAACAGAACTGTGGGAAAGTAGTGCCGACAGGCGGTCCCAAAAGACACTATCTGTGTTCGAATACTCATTCTAACCATATTTGTGATGTAATTTGAGTATGTAGTATGCTTATTGGTCATAGTATGGATATAGTTAGTATGCCAAAAGTTCCCGGATGTCATACTAAATTAGCCTAAATTGGAGTATTTAAATAAATAAATAATTCAAATTACAAATTGTTAATTCAATCTGGAGTGACAGAGTGTGCTCTGGGCATTCGTAAATTCTGAGCATTTTGCTTTCGGAGCGTTCAGAGTGCTCTGGCCGAGGAGTAGGGTTGATCCGAGCGTTCTGACCTCACAATGGCAGTCAAGCACCCTAGCTAACAGGCTAATGTTGGCTACAATGTGTCTGTGTCTTTTTGTTGGGGAGAGGACGGGGTGGGATCTGGGCTGCGCTGGGCTGGCAAACAACTGAAAGGAATTTGCAGCTATGGTTGGTTGGGGCTGTGCCCAGGGTTGTAGTCGTCCACCACTTTGGTTGCTGTGGCGATGGAGCGACTATCTGTGCTGATGATGATTTACATGTACACCGCCATTTTAAGCATCTCTCCCTGGGCCCCTCACATCTGGTAGCCAGGGATTCCTGGTGTTGACCTGATCTTCTGGAGGAAAGACTAGGGAGATGACGTACAGCAGAGGGGCTAAGGGGCAACCTTGGACCTCCAGTCCTGGAGCTTCGTGTTTGTTCAGGGAGCGCACGGCCCGGGTGAGCTCCTTGGCACTTAGGTCGGGGTTCTCGCTCTCGTCACCCTCTGTGAATCTGTCTAGCCCATCTAGAAAGGTGGCCATGAGAGCTTCATCGGCAGGCTTGATGTCATACAGCCTACCGTAGAACTCATGGACCACCACCAGGATGTCCTCACTGTTGGTCACAGAGTCCCCTTGGTTGTTGTATAGGGACTGGATCGGTTTTTGCTTTATACGCACCCTGCGAAAGAAGAAGCAGTTGAATTTGTCCTCCTCCAGTCCCTGGAGTTTTCACTTTTCTTCAGTTTTAAAAGAGGTAAGAAAATAGGTGTTTTTTGGTTTCTGGCCAAATCCCACCTTTCTAGCTGGAGGAGGCTAAGACGTTGGAGGGCCTGTCCCTATTCCCCCGAAATAGCCATTTGTCCTGGCCTTGACCATTTCTTACCACTCTATCGGGGAGTCAGATAGCTCTTTCAAAGTTTTCCACTCCAGGTAGCATCTGGAGAAGGAGATCTTGACTGCTGAGTCCTGAGGGATAGATGTATTCATCCTCCAAGACCCCCTACTTACTCTCACTAGGTCTTCTCTTGGCCTAGTGAGGGAAGGCTAAGAGGTGTGGATCTGGGTCCCTTGGGTGTAGGGGGAGGAGTCGGGGGCAGTAGAAGGTATGGTATAGGAGTCAGGGGCAGTTGATGGTGGGAGTGGGGAATCAGGGACAGTAAGGGGCAGGGAAGAGCGATCAGAGGAAGTAATGGAGTGGAGGGGAAAGGGGGTGGTATGGTGAGTCTGGGAGGGGGAGACGGTTTCTCTGAGGGAATAGGAGGTTTGGCGGGTCGTGTTTGCTGGTGTCGAGGTTTGGGTTATGGGGTGGTCTTCTGGTCTGATCTCTTGTTGGTCTGTTGTTTGTCTGGTCTTATCCGTTTGGTAATTTTTGCCCAGTTTGGGTCGTTGTTTACGAACTGGAGTTGTGAGGTGGGTGGGGGTCTTCCAGTTGTTTAGCCTCTCTCGAAACTGGCTCTGCTTTGACCAGGGGTTTGGAGGGGGTGGAGGTGGCAAGGAAGGGATTTGTTGTTGGCAGTAGTCAAGGCCTTGAAGGCGTGGAGACATTGGCTTGAGGGGGCTAAACACCCTTTTCTCATCTGGACGGACCACCGTAATCTGGAGTACATCCGGGTGGCAAGGAGACAGAACCCTCGCCAGGCAAGGTGGGCCATGTTTTTCACACGTTTTGATTTTACGCTCTCTTTCAGACCAGGTTCCCAGATTACGAAGGCAGACACACTGTCCCGGATGTATGACACAGAGGAGTGGTCAATGGATCCCACTCCCATACTCCCGGCCTCCTGCCTGGTGGCACCGGTAGTGTGGGAGCTGGACGCGGACATTGAGCGGGCATTACGTACAGAGCCCACTTCCCCACAGTGTCCAGCTGGGCGCCTGTACGTTCCGTCTCCTGTCCATGACCGTTTGATCTATTGAGCCCACACGTCACCCTCTGGTCATCCTGGCATCGGTCGGACAGTGCACTGACTTAGTGGGAAGTCCTGGTGGTCCACTTTGGCTAAGGACGTGAGGGTTTATGTTTCCTCCTGCTCGGTGTGCGCTTCAGAGCAAGGCCCCTAGGCATCTGCCCAGAGGGAAGTTACAGCCCTTACCCGTTCCACAACGGCCGTGGTCGCACCTGTCGGTGGACTTCCTCACGGATCTTCCTCCCTCACAGGGTAACACCACGATCCTGGTTGTTGTGGATCGGTTCTCTAAGTCCTGCCGCCTCCTCCCTTTGCCCGGTCTCCCTACGGCCCTACAAACTGCGGAGGCCCTGTTTACACACGTCTTCCGGCACTACGGGGTGCCTGAGGACATAGTATCTGATCGAGGTCCCCAGTTCACGTCAAGAGTCTGGAGGGCGTTCATGGAGCGTCTGGGGGTCTCGGTCAGCCTTACCTCAGGTTTTCACCCCAAGAGTAACGGGCAGGTGGAGAGAGTAAACCAGGATGTGGGTAGGTTTCTGCGGTCTTATTGCCTGGACCGACTGGGGTTTTGGGCAGAGATGGCCCAAAACTCGCTCCTCCACTCCTCCACTCATCCACTAACCTCTCCCCTTTCCAGTGCGTACTGGGATACCAGCCGGTTTTGGCATCGTGGCATCAGAGCCAGATGGAGGCTCCTGCGGTGGATGAATGGTTTAGGCGCTCGGAGGAGACCTGGGAGGCCTCTCATGTGCAACTACAACGAGCCATGAGGCGGCAGAAAGCGAGCGCAGACCGCCACCGCACTGAGGCCCCGGTATTCGCACCGGGGGACATGGTCTGGCTCTCGACCCGAAACCTGCCCCTCCGCCTGCCCTGCCGGAAGCTGGGTCCGCGGTATGTGGGGCCCTTTAAAGTCTTGAGGAGATTGAACAAGGTATGTTATAAGTTACAGCTTCCCCCAGATTACCGTAATAACTCCTCGTTCCATGTGTCTCTCCTCAGGCCGGTGGTGACTGGTCCACTCCAGGAGTCTGAGGTACGGGAGGTTCCTCCGCCTCCTCTGGACATCGAGGGGGCCCCAGCGTATACTGTTCGAGCCATTATGGACTCTAGACGTCGGGCAGGGGGCCTCCAGTACCAATACTGAACAGTCCTCCCGGTGAATGTAGCACCCCCGCCAGCAGTGGAGGATCATCGGCACCGTCAAGCAAGTTCTGTGGGACATAAGAAACATCAGGGTCTACCAAGAACAAACCATGTAACGAATGACCCTGAGGAAAAGGATCACAAACCTTCTCAGGGATCACGCCATCACAGAACTCCATAAAGACCCGGACCAGGCGAAGGAGGTATGGGGGGTGGCAAACTGGAAGGAAATCAACATCTATACCGCCCAGGCCAAGACAAACCCCAGGCCTGTCCTCCGGGCATTCAGCGTCCAGTCTCGTCGCTGCATCGCTCCACGCCCACCGATCACGCCTCCAGAACCAGCCAAGGCTGATGGACACATTCTATACCCCCACCCCCCCTCTTTCTCTCTCTCTCTCTCTCCATTTCTCTCTACCACTACCTCCCACTTCCACTCTCACAGAACCGGCACCAACCCAGAACCTGGAACCATCTAACACCACAAGAGGGCGAAGGGGGGACCAAACACCAGACCTTCACTCGGAGCGAGCTGACCACAGGGGAGTGCCATCACTGACCTCTGGGTCTAAGGCTCCCTTGTGTGCCTGCTTGCTCCTCAGGTTGTCCTTCCTCCCCTCTGCAGATCCAGCACCAATCCAGATCCCATTGTCCAGTCCCAGCACCAAACCTTCACCCGGAGCGAGCGGACCACAGAGGAGTGCTACAATTGACCTCCGGGTCTAGGGCTTCCTTGCGTGGGTGCTTTCTCCTCAGGTTGTCCTTTCTCCCATCTGCAGATGCAGCACCAGTCCCAGCACCAATCCAGATCCCAGTTTCCAGCATCAGTCCCAGCACCAGACCACCAGACGAGGCGCAGAGGAGAGACCAAAGATCACACCTTCACCGGGAGCGAGCATGCCACAGGGAAGTACCACCATTGACCTCTGGGTCTAAGGCTCCCTTTTGATTCTGCTTGCTCCTCAGGTTGTCTTTCTTCCCTTCTACAGATCCCAACCCAACAACAGTTCCCGGGCTCTTGGTTCTCAGTTCCTGTTCTCTCCCAGGCCCACAGTCCCAGCACCAGACCCAGCACCAACCCCTGGTTTTCCAACCCTGGTACCAGCACAATTTCCAACCCAGCCCCAACACCAACACAGGTTTTCCCGGTCCCAGCCCCAACACCAGCACCAACCCTGGACAAAGCACCGACCAGCCACAACTGCCATCTTCATCCAGCAACTGCCAGCTCAGACCCCCTGTCCCTAATTGTTTGTTGAGTTTTGATTTGATTAACATAAGTTGGATTTATTGTTTTAATTGTTTATTGTTTTTTTATATCATAAACCTTTACGTTGGTGGCCTAGCTTTACCCTAACCCAGTCGTATTAGAAAACCTCTGACTTACAGTCCTAATCAGGGTTGAATCACAATATGTTGTTGCAAGTCACAAGTGATGAGTAATTCCTATTGGAATCCAGCAACAGTTAGGATATAAAACAGTTGGAATTTTTGTCACCTGCATCCTGCATTCAGAACTAACTGATTGAATTAGTTTAGAAAAAGATATGTTATTTATCTTCGTGTAACATAAGATGAATCTATCAATCAATGTACATTCAAAAACATAGATATTAAAAACAATCTTAAAAAAATCTACCTGCAGTAGAGCATGGTTTTGATGGGACTGTTTTACTCTCCACAGTGTAAAACAATAACTCTGGTTATTAACACCAACACTGGTGGTTATTTTACACCACTGAGTTTTCGTTTCACTCTTACAGAGTGAATATAACTCTTGAATCGACACTATACATTTTACACTGAAAAATCAACACTGGCCAATATGCTGTGCAGGAAATATTTCAGAATATTTTTAACTCAGAATAACCAAACCAACTAAACCACATGTTTGTGTTGTTTTTAGTGATGTTTTCTTTTGTCATTACGTGACGGAGAGCTGAGGTCATTCAGAATACCATATGTCATGTGAGGTGTTTATAATGGATGCTATTAAGTATTTATTACCACTAGCCTGGATTTTTTCAATGATCTTTATTATTTTTTCATATTTGATGTAGTTATGTATAAACATGAGGTTATAACCCGTTAATATATTAGCTTTTTCAATTATATAAAAATATTTATTCCTATATTATGTCAAAACAAGCATTGCCTGTTGATGTGGTGGAGCTCTTTTTCCCCACTCTCATTATTTATACCCCACATGAATGTTGATTTGTTAACACATATTTTGTAAACACAACCAATCTGAAATTCTACAAACAAAGTAAGTTAGTGGGCTCTATCTTCGGCTGGCACGTAAGTTTGCAATTTCGTAATGTAAAAACTGACGCACTGTAATGATGAGCGGCTTGACTCATAACCCGGTACCCACGGTTATATCAGCTGGGCGGGCGGGTTTAGGGTCACGAAATAATGTATGGATGAAGGGTGGGAGGGTTGAATAAAGAAAAAACAATATCTTAAAAAATCCATAAATGCAATGTACTTGTGAAATGTATATCCATAGGCATCATTGAGTTTTTCTTTCATTATTTTATGTTCTGGCATTAGTGCATAAACGTAAGCTTTAGCTGTACGTGTGCCAAATGCTTTTGGGAATGGGCACAAAAAGTTAACATCGATCCACAGAGGCAAAAAGGACAATGTCGTAATTCAATTCAATAAGAGAAAAGCTGCGAAATGGAGAGTTGAAAATAAAGAGAAAACAGGGCCAGAAAAATGTTTGGGAAATATTTGGTGAAGCAGTAAAATAGGATGATAGAAGTGCCAGCTATGTTATGTGTGATGATTGTGAGGAGCTATACAAATTCGGCAATCACAAGATGGGGACTTTAAATAGATTCTGGGAAGTCATGCTTCTGGGGGATTCTGGTAAGATGCTGGCAAAGTCGGCTGAATTCCGGTAGACGGAAATGGCCCGATGTACTTGGGCCGATTCTGGGCAGTCATTCATTTTGATTCCAGGCCAAGTCCGACACCCGATTCCGGGCCGATTCAATCAGTTCTGGCCCCCCGGAAGAGGGCCGCTTCAGGGCCGATTCCTCATTGCTAACTGGAAATGTACTTTTTCTTTCATGGCTAACTACCAGGAAGTTTGAAAATACAGGGTGAGTGGGCGGGGAGGTTATATCATGAGCTTGTCTTGACTGACAGTTCTTTGAAACGCCTATGTCAAGAAACTTGGATGCAGTGAGCAGTGTTGCAGTAAAATCAACTCAAGCAAATGTGTGTGTACTCAAAGCAACTCAAACACTGAAAATACATCAATGATGTCATTTTTTTTTTATAGATCTCCCAGTTGGCATGTCTTTTGTGATGTAGTTCACGGCAGCACTAACAGATGTGTTGACATGACAACTGCGTCAGAGTTTTGAACGACCCTTCACACATTTTTGTTCCATGCTGGCTGGAGACCTAGCTAGCCAGTAACTTTCTAACACCAGACACAGATAAAAGGGGAAACAAAGTATCTTTGCCATAGATGAATAGTGTCAACTTTTAATGATATTTGCTGACCCTACAGTCAAATTCTGGCACCAGTAGAGTAGCTATTTATCTATATAAACCACGGCCCTCTGCAAACAAGCCTTCTCCAATTTTGGTTACAAGGCAATAATTATTTAAATTAGGTAAGCGAATGCAATGTTACCATTGGTGTATTAAAATGAGCATTAGCGTAATGTCACTCTATCCCCTTAATAATCATGCCAAGTGTTTGACATGGGAGAGGAGACCAGTAACTGTATGATCAAACTTTATTAACGTATAAGCAACAGTCATTTTTCATACTTTTGTCATCATACCTTGTTCATCTGAAGTATTATGGAAGTCCAGAGAGGACATGTGAATAAAAATAATTATCTCGAGATCACAGCTTATTTATCTCATGATCACAACATAACAATAGTTGTTTTGTCGAGATCACGAGATAAACTCTATAGATAGGAGTGGACATATTGATGATAGATTGACAGTATGGCCGAGGCAGCAGCGCATATGTTTTTATTGATTGCTTCACTAAGGGATGGTACATTTCATTCATAACATCATGCTTTCATTTGTGTTTGGAGCTCATTATCAGTTTATAAGTTAGAATGTTAGCAAGCTGAATGTCCCTTACCTTGAGCTAAGAGCTCTTGGAGCATTTCAGCCTCGTGGGGCATTTTAGCCCAGAACGATGCCTGGCAGTTATTATTTAGGATAAATTATTTAGGCTTTCCGTCACAAAGGGGTTGAATACTTAAGCCTTTTCAGCTATTCATTTTTTAAATACATTTTGTCATTTTTCTACAAACAAAATTCCACTTTGACATTATGGGGTATTGTGTGTAGATCAGTGACACAAAATCCAAATGTAATACATTTTAAATTCAGGCTGTCACACAACACAATGTAGAAAAAGTATGATTTTTCTGTGATTGAATGTGATTGAATACTTTCTGACGGCACTTTAATGACAGGGGAGAAGCTGCATGTAGCCCATTTCTAAATATAGACAAGTTGACTAACAAATAACAAACATTGCCACACTGATCTAAACCATTGGATCCTCACAGGACAGTCATGAGAGTAGTGAGTGTTACAACTGAGGACAGACGACTTTTACGAGCTTCAGCACTCACCAGTCGCGTTTTGGGAGCTTGTGTGGCCTACCACTTCGCGGCGGAGCCGTTGTTGATTCTAGACATTTCCACTTCACAATAAGAGCACTTACAGTTGACCGGGGCAGCTCTTGCAGGGCCGAAATGTTACGAACTGACTTGTTGGAAAAGTGGCATCCTATGACGGTGCCACTTTGAATGTCACGGGAGCGCTTCAGTAAGGCCATTCTACTGCCAATGTTTGTCTATCAAGAATGCATGGCTGTGTGCTCATTTTATACACCTGTCAGCCGAATCCACTCATTTAAAAGGGTGTCAACATACTTTTGTATATATAGTGTACACCATCAATGATGTCCAAAACTTCATTTGACCACGTGCTTTTTCAAACCGTGTGTTGCAAAATGCGAGATCTCACTGATTACGCCGCGGTTCTGGGGCTTTCTTCAATTCCCAGCTGCTTTCAAACACCAAGCTCTACTGGGCACCGTACTTACAAATATAGTTTGGATTTTATACATGTATTGTAGTTTCACCTGACTGGTATTTTAGCAGGTAGAGTATAAAACTATGGATCAATCAGGGATGTGAGGGTATGAGGTTGAATCCTTTTAAAGGCATGCTATTTTGAAAATGTATTTTATGTGAAACCACACTTTCTGCGCTGATGTTCAAATAATTTGTTTTATTTAGTATAGTACATGTGCCTGTCTTAAGCATCCTAGATAATGCCAGAGATTCCGTTTTGAAAAATAGTAAACTTGAAGGCTAAAAAGGGAAGCATGATGTAAGATGCAAACGACTCCCAACGACTTACTGTTTTGATGAAAACAATGGCTAAAAAAAAGTATATCTGATAATTCCACTAATGCGCATTGTGAACAGATAATGAAGCCCTGTGTAATTAACCGTTTTTCAGCACAATTAGGTGAACGCTCCAAAGCATTCAGAAAGCCTCGGTTTCCCATCACTAATGATCACCATCCACATGAGCGTACCACCCGCCTTCAGGCCAAGGATGAGGCATGCAATGACATCAACCCAGACCAGTGTCAGGCTTGCAATGCTGAATGTTTTTTTCCCCAGGTGCATGAACAATGAAGGCATGCTTGATGCAAACTAGTGCCTGCTAACTACTTTCTTTCATTCATTTATTTAGTTTAATTTAATTTGTTACATTTGATTACTGTACACCTATGTTGTACATGTAATTATATCAGAAAAATGTAATACATTTGTTGCATCAATGATTGTGGAAGATGTCATCAATGATCACACATTTGTTCACACATGGGATAGAAATGATGGACATTTTGATGGGTAGTACAAGTGTATAGCCTAATTTGAAAACAGTACTGTAATTTACTGTACTGTAGCATATTACTTTCAGCACTTCAAATGCAATTTAGAAACAAGTATCTTGCATTGTTTGCTATTGGATTAGCTGGTTGTTGAAACAACTAAACTGAGAAAATATCATTATGTTGTATTTTAGTGATTAAACCAATTATTTCATATTTCACAGCAAAGTCATATTTTCGATCAATGGTTGTGTGGTGAAAGATGTGGCCAAACAAAATTAATGCACAAGGAAAGGTTTTGAATGTGTTACCAGTTTTTGTATTTATAGTTTTGGAGATTCACCACATACTTGTGAAAATAGAACCAAAGCGATTGAATCAAAAATACAAAATTACTGTGTGTTATAAATTAATTCATATGATTTAAATGTTTAATAATGACTAAATGATGTATAAGTTTAAGGTAATGGTAGGAACAATAACTAACAGTATTTTTATAAATGGCTTGAATGTGTGTGCATAGGAAAGTAGGAACCAGTGACAGACAACCACTGTGAAACTGATAACAGGAAGAAGGTCTCTGTCACGTCCTGGCCATAGATAGCCCTTTTGGCTGCTCTATGGTGGTTTTGGTCAGGACGTGAGCAGGGGTGGTTTTTGTTCTATGTTTTATTTTCTAGGTTTGGTTTGTGGATGGTTTCCAATTAGAGGCAGCTGAGTGTCGTTACCTCTAATTGGGGACCATATATATGTTTGTTCTTTTCCCCCACTTGCGGTGTGGGTCATTGTTGTGTATAGTGTGAGCACCTGTATGTGTGTCACGGTCGGTTTGTTCTTTGTTTTCACCAGTTACGTTTAAATAAAATTATGTATACTGGTTACCTCGCTGCACCTTGGTCCGTTCTTCACGACGATCGTGACAGAATGACCCACCACCAAGAGACCAAGCAGCGTATCTACCTAGAGTCCTGGACATGGGAGGAGATCCTGGACGGGATGGGACCCGGGAGGCAGGTGGGGGAATACCGCCGTCCGAAGGAGGAGCTGGAGGCAGCTAAGAAGGAGCGGCGCTACTACGAACAAAAATATGCGGGAACACGGCTGGCCTTTAAGCCCGAGAGGCAGCCCCAAAAAAACTTTGGGGGGGGGGCACACGGGGAGTTTAACTGGACCAGGTTGGAGACCTGGGCCAGCTCCCCGTGCTTACCAGAGGGAGCAGCGCACTGGTAGGGCACCGTGTGAGGCGGCGAAACGCACGGTGTTGCCAGTGCGTGTTCACAGCCCGGTGCGCGACATGCCAGCTTCCCGCATCCTTTTTGCGAGTAGGAGTGTTCAGCCTGGGAGGAGTGTGCCGGCTCAGCGCTCTTGGCCTCCAGTACGCCTCCTCGGACCAGGATATCCTGCGCCGGCTCTGCGTACTGTGTCTCCGGTGCGTCTCCACAGCCCGGTACGTCCTGTGCCAGCGCCCCGCAGGTGCAGAGCGGAGTTATCCATTCAGCCAGGACGGGTTGTGCAGGCTGTACGCCGGAGACCTCCAGTGCGTCTTCACGGCCCAGTGTATCCTGCCCCTGTTCCACGCTCCCGGATCCCTGTGCGTGTGGTGAGCCCAGCATGCACTGTCCCACGCTCAAGGATCCCTGTGCGTGTTGTGAGCCCAGCATGCACTGTCCCACGCTCCAGGATCCCTGTGCGTGTTGTGAGCCCAGCATGCACTGTCCCACGCTCAAGGATCCCTGTGCGTGTTGTGAGCCCAGCATGCACTGTCCCACGCCCAGGATTCCTGTGCGGCGTTGTGCGCCAGACCCGGCATGGCCTGTGCCCGCTCCACGCACCAGGCCCCCTGTGCGCATCCAGAGCCCGGTGAGGCATGTCCCTGCTCCACGCACCAGGTTCCCTGTGCGCCTTCAGAGCCTGGCACGTCCTGCCCCTGCTCCACGCACCAGGTCCCCTGTGCGCCTTCAGAACCCGTCGAGGCCCATTCCTGCTCCACGCACCAGGCCCCCTGTGCGCCTTCAGAGCCCGGTGAGGCCTGTCCCTGCTCCACGCACCAGGCCCCCTGTGCGCCTTCAGAGCCCGGCACGTCCTGCCCCTGCTCCACGCACCAGGTCCCCTGTGCGCCTTCAGAGCCCGGCGAGGCCCGTTCCTGCTCCACGCACCAGGCTCCCTGTGTGCCTTCAGAGCCCGGCACGTCCTGCCCCTGCTCCACGCACCAGGTCCCCTGTGTGCGGCGTGAGCCCAGTACGGCCGGTTCCTGCTCCTTGCACCAGAGTTTCAGTGCGCGTCGAGGGCCCGGCTCGTCCTGCCACTGTCCCCAGTCCGGGGCCCGCAACGAGGGTGCCCAGTCCGGGGCCCGCAACGAGGGTGCCCAGTCCGGGGCCCGCAACGAGGGTCCCCAGTCCGGGGCACGCAACGAGGTTGCCCAGTCCGGGGCCCGCAACGAGGGTATGGCCCGCACCGGAGTCGCCGCCTAAGGCGAGGACCCACCCGAGAGACCCCTCCCAGTGACTTTTTGGGCGCGGTCGGAGTCCGCACCTTTGGGGGGGGGTACTGTCACGTCCTGGCCATAGATAGCCCTTTTGGCTGCTCTATGGTGGTTTTGGTTAGGACGTGAGCAGGGGTGGTTTTTGTTCTATGTTTTATTTTCTAGGTTTGGTTTGTGGATGGTTCCCAATTAGAGGCAGCTGAGTGTCGTTACCTCTAATTGGGGACCATATATATGTTTGTTCTTTTCCCCCACTTGCGGTGTGGGTCATTGTTGTGTATAGTGTGAGCACCTGTATGTGCTACACGTTAAATCGTGGTCGGTTTGTTCTTTGTTTTCACCAGTTACGTTTAAATAAAATTATGTATACTGGTTACCTCGCTGCACCTTGGTCCGTTCTTCACGACGATCGTGACAGTCTCTCCACCCAGGGAGGGGAAAAACCATTGGGCCTGCAATAAGATTGTGAAACATGTTGCAGGGCAAGATAAGAAATGTATGTTTTGGAGTAGACGAGGAGGGGCGTATGTGACGCTATGTGTGTGGACATTTATGACGCTATGTGTGACTATATAAACGAATGTGCATTGTATCATCTAGAGCTTGCGTGAATAAAAATTTTGACATTTGACTATTGTAGACTGGGCCTCTGTCTGTCTCATTTCAACCAGTATCTTACAAATTCTGGGTTACAGACGGAGTTGTTTATTTGAAGTTCAGTTTATGAACATTGAGTACAAAATTCTCATAACACTGTGCTGTTTGGATATATACTGTTAAGATACTTTTATTGAATGTCTGATTTAACAACTGTACAGGTCATTGTGGAGTGAGAATAGCTATCTACATCTACCAGGCAGCAAGTCTTCCATCGCCTCCACCAAGCAGCTATCTTCAAACTTGAAAAAAAAGGTAGATCGTGGTAGCAATGAAAATCTAATTCAAGAGTGTGTGTGTGTGTGTGTGTGTGAGACAGGCCTTATTTGTAGCCTCAGAGAAGAGAGTACCGAATTTCATGTTTATAAATGTGTTGTTTCTTTCTTAGGGAAATGGAGCAAACTAATCCAAGAGGTATAAAATATATTTCTTTCAGTGGAGAGCATAAGAATATCACCACACTGAGAAATGAGCGGATCCTTAATGCACATGGGTACATTCATAAATCCATTCCATTTTACCCAGAAGAACCTGAGTTTCACATATCCAAAGTGGCCCATGTCACCAAAGAACCTAAAATCTATGAAATCTTGGATTCAAATGGATTTAGGGGCGGGGATAGGAGTCTCCTGTGGTGGAGCCTAGCCATCGAGCATGACGATATCAGAGCAGCAGAAGAACGTTACCTGGAGAAGATCTTCCCAGACAGAACACCAGAGCATAGAGAGCTGCAGAGAGAGAAAGGTTCCTTCCTGAATAAGTTCACCACCTCATCTGCCTTTAGGCAGGCATCGCGTTATGGGAACTTCAGGTTCACTCTGTCTGTCTGATCTCCTGAAGATGTACAGAGAGCAAATATGTGGTGGAGAAAAGCCTGTCCTGAGTGTATGAAACTACTGTCTACAAAAAGGAGATAATGTACTCTGTGCTTGTTCACTCTCCAAGTGTGGATGAGTTTGATAATTACCCAGTTCTTGGTGATGGTAGTGATGATGCTGTCTGTGGTTACAGGGAAAACGATGTAGAGGGGGAAGGAAAAGGACACATTGTCTGGCGAGCACAAGCCGTGTCAGAAACACAAACAGTTGGGTTAACCATAAATACGTTGGACCATATAGTAGAAACAGATGGTACTGTTTACAATAGATATTACATGTGGGACCATGTGACCCTGGCACTCCACCTTCCAGAAGGCCTGTTCCTAACAGTTGATAGAGAGAATCTGATCAAAAACCTAACAGCTTGTGAGACTGATAAACCGTTTCTTGGGGGTCATAGCCTGTCCCTCTTAGATGCTCAGACAAAAGTTCAGAGCTTAAACAACTAACTCTGGAACTGATTAAGAAAATCAGTCAGGCAGGTTACATGAAATGTTTAAGGATATTCAATTAACAAACCATAACACCATTATATTATGGTATACCATTAACCATTTTCCTTTTATTTCTTTTTTGTACTCAAATTAACTGTTTAGGGGGGAAATATTTGTCTCATTCAATATTTGTCTCATTCAATATTTTTCCCATTCATAATCAAATTTCATGCAAATGTGATACAATTCAAAACGCTTATGCCATATTTGTAAAAGCACCAGATGTCAGGACCTTATATCACCCTGTGACAGTTTAAATAATTTAAGCATCTATGCAGATCTTATGAAGATATTATGAATGCTTTGTAAAGCTATTTTAACTTGTTGTTTTTGTGGGACCAAGATGATGTTGTGTTATGTATCTTTAGGTGACTGTGTCATATTGGGGTCATTTATGGTCACTAAGAGATTTAGAGTGATGGGACTGCAGTGGCAGAATTTACTACTAATTTCCACTTTCCTCTATACATTTTTGCATGATGTATATATATTACAGCTTTTTGTTTAGACTCTTTGAGTCTCTGTATTGCTACATAACTATGAATATCATGCAATATTTTCTCTAATCTAATTGAACACAAAAATTATGTTTTAAATACGAAGGTAGGGCTGATCAAGTTAAATGCATGACTGTTCTAACTGTTCTATTAACTGTTCTTTGTGTGCAAAGTTACACATCAAATCCACATTATTTGCCTTCTTTTGGAATAAATTATGTAAACGTCATCACAATATTTTCCTGTCATATGTTTCCCTCTTCTGTGTGGAAAAGTTTTATTACACCCTTCTGTGACAAAAACAAACAGAAAACTTAATGTAACAGTAGAGCAGAGTTATCAACAGACACCTACTTATACCCACCCAGATGGAACCATTCAAAAAAATATATATATGTAAGAACTTTATATCTGCTGTTATATATCATTTGTATTTATTGAATAATCTTCATCCATTGTTTTCCTGAAAAATCACTCCTAGTCAAGTATTCCATTTGCAAACAGTCCCATTATTTTAGGGATTTCTGAGGCCTTAAAACATCCTCAATCGCACATTAGTTCTCATGATCAATTCATAGTGCCCACTAGAGCTGTCTTGTAACAACCACTAGAGGGCAGCACAGACTCAAAAGTCTATTTGATACGTTGTATGAAAAATATTATCAAGAGCTGCACTGGTCTCTTTCATTTAGATCAGAGCAGTATTGGCTATTCATCTTGCATCATCATGTCATAACCCCTCGCTTAACACATAGTCTCCTCCTCTACTGCTTGTATGCAACTCACAAGGCAATAAGACACCTATAAACAGACAGAAGGGGATTGATGATGTGCCACTAGTGCATAGTACACAGGACACAGGCCTACACCAACAACCAACCACAACTACAACCTCCTGCTACCCTCAATCTGGTCATATCCATCTTCAGACCCTTCCTCACTTCCCCCTCACATCCTCTCCACAGGTATACTACTATTCTCTCTGAGATCTCCCCTGGCATACTAATAGCTGTTTCTCTCTGCATGTTCATAATGTGGGCATTGTGAGAGGAGTGATTTAGTCAGACCAGGAGGGAACAGTACAAACACCATCTGTTGTCACATGTTAAGAGTCATGTGGAGTGAAGGTGGCATGTTGTATGATATTACCCCAGTTCCTTCACTAGTGAAACACTGATTGATGATGTGTAATGTGGTAATATAGTGGAATAAATGTTTTGTTCTCTCTCACTCTGATATAGTGTGCACACATGCACTCACGCACACACAAACACACGTAGAGCAGAGCAGACTGAGAGGGGGGTTAAGCTGACAGGATCTGTGCTCTCTGTATGGCTGATTAGACTCAGGGGAGTGGGCTCTGCTGCACAGTGTGAGTCTGAGCCGTGAGCTCCATGCTGAGATACTGCTTATGTTCTGCTGAAGCACATTGGAGGTGAAGTGGAACCGTGTCCTCACGGAAAAATAACCAGAGCCAAGTGATCAGAGGTCAAACAGAGGTATAGTAACAGGTCATGGGCTGCACAATATAATTTCTACTGAAAAATTACTATAACAGTTAAAATAAATATGCAACAACTGATTGAGAGGGATTTATATAAAACAAAAAAAAAGTGATTTATTTAAACTTCTTCCTAATATACAACATTTTGCATGTTAAAATCACAACAGAAGTAAGTTGTCAGCAACAGATTTTAGCAAATAAGAAATAAATAATTCAGTGTAAATAAAAAAGCTCCTACTGTACCTAGTTATGTTATCAAACATTCACATTTCTAGCTTTACAGCACGTTTATCAGCAAACTAATTCCAAAAAAGAGTTTAAAATGATAGTTGATACAACATTACCGTACAATCGCAAGAGTTATTCAGTAGACAGTATACGAAGTCTAATCCCCTTAGTCAGCTTTTAATTAAAGTCCATACAAACTCATTTACATTTCAGTGCACAACAGATTACCTGTTTTACAAAAAGAGAGAATAAGCACTGCAATCCCTAACAACATTGCCAGAGGAACCTTTACCTAGACTAATAGTACCTGCTGCTGCATCATCAACAAGACAAAAAGCTGTGCTATCAAAAACGCATCACAGAAATATAATACAGCAACTAAGACAATCTGGAAGCTAGACACAGCTGCCATCTTGGAATAGTCCAAACGATAAAAGAGAAAAAGAGAGAGTCAAACAAAGGCGATACGCTATACTAATAAAAATCCCGTCCTTTATCACTCTGCCATGTGTCAGCAAAGCTGAAAAATACAAAAAAAATAATGTTTTATGACTTTTATACGACTTTTGCACCAAAATGGCAAAAGTGTGTCTGTGTGTGCTGGTGGAGGAGTGGCCTGGGCCAGGCCCGCTTCACCACATGTAGTAGCTGCGTGTGGTGTCCACGGGGGAGGGCTTGCTCTCTGTACCGCCCTCCTTGTCCTTCTCACTGTCTGCCTCCCATAGGTTGATGAGGGGCGGGTAGAGCTCATTGAGGGGGATGGAGGAGGTCTTCTGCATGTACTTCTTCAGGGAGTGGTGGTAGTTCTTCCTCTTCCAGCGCCGGGCCACGTACACCCCCCACAGTACCCAGGCTGAGGAAGGCCAGCATGGTGGCCATGACGGCTAGCAGGGCGGCGCTAGGTCTCTGGTCCAACACGTCCAGGGTGAAGGTGACGCTGCGCGTGGTCACGTTGACGCACGACTTGTGGGTCTGCAGGTGAATGTTGGACACAGTGAGGCACACCTCGTACTCGGTGGCTGGCTGCAGATGGGTCAGGTTGTACTCGTGCACGTCGACGGGCACGCGTGCAGTGTAGGTGATGTGGGGGTTGTCAATCTTCATGGTGGCCGATGCCCACTTGAGGTTGGAGGTCATGACGATGGAGTTGATCTTCCAGGAGACCAGAATGGAGTGGGACTCGGTCTGCTTGACGTAGATCTTCATCACCTCGGCGCTGTCCACCAGCGTGCCGTTGACGCGGATGGTGGTGACCGTGTGTCGGCGCCCTCTGTGTTCTGGGCTACGCAGGTGTAGCGACCTGAGTCCTCCACCTGGACGTGGGACAGTCGCAGGGTGCCCTCACTGCTCATGTGGTACCGCTCCGACACCGTGTCCACCGTTATCTTGCTCCCCATAGGAGATACCCAGTATATCTCTGGCTCGGGCTCAGCCATAGCCCTGCAGTCTAGGCTGACACTCATGCCCAGCTCAAGGCTCAGGCAGCTGGGGAATGTGTCGTGGGAGATGAAGGGCAGGCACTGCTCTGGGGAGTCCTGCAGCTTCACCTCTCTGACCCGCTGGCCCCGGAGCTCGGGCGGCGAGGTACACAGCATAGCCAGGGGCTCCATGAAGCGCACGCTGGTCCTGTTGGAGCTCATCCACTGGATGACACAGTCGCAGCGCAGTGGGTTGCTGTGCAGGCTGATCTCGCGGAGGTTGGGCAGCGTCTCCACGGTGTGCTGGTAGACAGAGTTGAGGGCATTGTTGTTTAGCATCAGGCTCTCCAGGGAGGACACATCCCTGAAGGCCGTCCGGTGCACGTAGGACAGCTTGGGGTTGTTAGTGGCCTCCAGCTTGGTCAGCTCAGGCAGGTTGTCCAGGGCGTAACGGTCAATGGATACCAGGCCAGCCATGTTGTTGATACCAAGCTCCTTCAGACGCAGCATGTTCCTGAAGTCTCCCTCATGGATCTTGTGCACTGGGTTCTTGTTCAGGTCCAGGAACTTCAGGTTGGGCACTTTCTGCAGGGCCAGCTGGGGCACCCGGACCAGCTTGTTGTCGTAGAAGGATAGGCTCTCCAGGTTATCCAGGCCCACCAGAGCATTTCCAGGAATATCGGTGAGGTCCATGCAGGCCAGGACCAGGCTTCTCAGGCTCCCCAGGGGCTTGAAGTTCATGTCCAGGATGCCAATGACAGGGTTCTCTCCGATCATCAGGATCTCCAGGTTGGGCGTTGCCTCGAACCAGCGGTTGTCGATAACCCGGAGCCTGTTGGAGTTGAGGTGGAGGCGCAGCAGGCTGTGCAGACCAGAGAAAGCCCCAGGGGCGATGGTGCTGATCTGGTTGTGGTTGATGTAGAGCTCCTGTAGGTTGCTGAGGTCCTGCAGGCAGTGGTCAGGCAGCTGGCTAATCTGGTTCTCCTCCAGGTGAAGGGTGGTGAGCTGGTTCATGTTGGCCAGGCCCACAGCCTCCATGCTGCTGAAGTTGTTCTGGGACAGGTCCAGCTCTGTCAGGTTGAACAGGGCCTCTAGCTCCCCGCTGGTGTGGGCAATGGAGTTGCTCTGGAGCAGCAGCACCTGGGTGTCAGAGGACAAGTTGGAGGGGATGCGTGTCAGCCGCAGGTCGTTGCAGTCCACCGTGGCCGCCTCCCTGTAGGTGGACTGGGGGGTGAACCAGGGGCGCACCTCACAAACACACAGCCGTGGGCACTCCCCGCCCCACACCAGGGGCAACAGCAGCCCCAAACACAGCCATGCCAGCGGGGGCCAGGGCAGGGGGCTTGGAGCCATGTTGTCTGCTCTCTCTGTCTGGTCACACTGAACTTAGAGGAGAGGCAGGGTTCCTGAGGACGGCCTGGAGGGTAGGTGTGGGGTCATGGGCATCAGTGTCCTCCCTGTACAGGCTTGTAGTGGGTTTTTTCTAGAGCTGCGGTCCATCCACGGTTAGCAGTCCGCGATGATTGCGAGTGTGTGTGCGTTTCAGAAGGGGGCCAGGGGATGTTCAGGGTTGTCCTCTTCCTCCACTTACGTGTTTTTCTCTCTTCTCACAATTCAGCTGATTAAGTCTGCAACACACAGAAACCAGGAGAGGTATTAGAAGTCTGCAACAATGGTGAATGCATTACATTGTTCCATTATCATCCCAGAAACAGATGGTGATTTAGATAAAGAATAGATATAGAGAGGGAGACAGCGAGATAGAGGGGGGCGGTAAGGGATTGAGAGTTCCCGGTGAGAGATAAAAGCCATAAAACATATCAGACAGTGAGTTGCATTTCATTAAACACAGCGGATATTGACAAGGCTTCCCAGCTAGCACATATCATTCTGAGAACCTCTTAGACCTTAGTGAGAGTGTGGTTGTCTTATGGTTATTTTGAATACAATCTTCCCACAACTTTCTGGGAATGGTACAGGATAGTTGCTTGGCTTTGGAACATCCTTAGCACATTTAGGGACTTTTCAAAAAACTTTATTTTCTTGGTATTTCATTACTTTAACAGAACGTTTCTTAAAAGTTCAAACATGGTTACATTTAAAATAAATGTAGATTATGTTCCAGGAACACCAACTGGTTTGACATTGGGAAAGTTCTCAAATAGTTCAGAGACCGATAAGAAACAATGTTCATGTTCTCAAATTGGACATTAAGAAAACATTCCATAAAAAACACAAGAAAACTTTAGTTATGTTCAGAGAATGTTCTAAGAATGTTATTTAAAAACATATACCATTCTCAGCATCAACAAAACTCTTTCTATTATCTTGTTAAAGATGCACTATGCAAATATTGCTCCGCCATTTATAGGTTGCTAAAATTCTAATAGTTCGCCTAATTTCGGTTTATGTGACAAAACCAGCAAGTATAGTGTAGAGAATCGTTGTACCATCTAAACCACTGTGAAATATATTTTCCATAACCAAAAATATTGCATTTTCAGCTGTTTGAAGCTGGTGTACAAAACCGAAAGAAAAATACACAAAAATTAAACATAAGCACAGCAAGCATATAAATAGCGCACATAGAACAGATTTGCCGCTTATTTGACTTGCTTTTAATGAGAATGACAGATCTATAACACACATTCTATGTCGCCCAAAAAGTTACATAATGCAGCTTTAAGTGCGTTCAGGTGTGTTGGCCACGGTTACAAATTGGCCACATCTTATCTTAATAAGTGCTTGTTTCCTTTGAAATAGGAACTGTTTGACTAGACCCAAATTAACTGCATTGTATGTGTAAAAAAAACAGCATGCTAGCTCCATTCTGGTGGTGCAGTGGACTGAATTTGAATTTCACTGATGCTGTGTCACAATGAAAAATAAATGTGATTGCATGATTAATAAGTAAATTAATTCCTATGTGTCCTATCTGTGCTTGGAGTTCAAAAAAGTTTACCCAAAATAAGATGGAAGTGTTAAAAGTCTTATTGAAACATTCAAAGGAAGTTTTAAGGAAGTTACCCAAAAACCTCCAAATAACCTACAGTGATGGCTAGTGATGACTTAAACAGTCATCACTAGCCGGCATCCGCCCAGTACCCTGAACCTTAGACTGCTGCCCTATGTACATAGTCATTGAACACTATGTATGTACTGTATTCATCCTATATAACTACTGCTGTACACACCTTTTCTATTCACATACTGTCCATATTGTCTATACATACCATTCACATACAGTACATATATACACTCAGTGGCCAGTTTATTAGATACATCCATCTAGTACTAGGTCGGACACCCCTTTGCTTCCAGAAAAGCCTGAATTATTTGGGGCTTGGAAATGTTGCTCAATTGGAATCAAGGAACCCAACGTGTGCCAGGAAAACCTTCCCCACACCATTACACCACCGCCACCAGCCTGTACCGGGGCCATGGACTCTTAAGCCAAATCCTGACTCTGCCAGCAGCATTACGATCATTAGCTGATAGAAGAGGAACCCGTTGTGGTCATCTGCTATAACCAGTGTGCCTGGCTGGCACCGACGATCATGCCACGCTCAAAGTCGCTTAGGTCACTTGTTTTGCCAAATCTAGCGTTCAATCGAACAGTAACTGAATGCCTCGATGCCTCTCTGCCTGCTTTATATAGCAAGCCACGGCCACATGACTCACTGTCTGTAGGAGTGAACCATTTTCGTGAACTGAGTGTACCTAATAAACTGTCCTGAATGTATATTTATATTCCGGACACTGGCCTGGAAGGTAATTTTCTTGCAATTCTATCAATTTTACCATGGGGTGTTGTCCCGGGTATTTAAAGGGTAACTGCACCTGCTGATTTGGCCTCATTTCTTGGCTTGCTTCTCAAGAAATGCTGGCGGCCATGACAGAAGCCAAATGTGAGTTGGCTTGGGGGTGTGGTTTGATGTCTGTGTTTCTTGGGGGTGTGTCCTTGCCATCACCAAGACACACCTATCTGTCAAACCTTTCCCCCAGCTGTTTCCCTCCACTCAATCATTACAAACAAACCTCCTGCAGGTTGAGTTCAATAACTACAGGCAGATGTATGGTGAGATGACGGAGGAAGGTCAGTAACCTACAGAGTAATGTAAAAAAGAATGCAATTGCTGAATTTATGTAGATATTCTAAACAAAGTGTTTTGCTAACTTTCAAATGTAGCAACAGGTCCGTGTTGAATAAACAACCACTTACATCATACCATAGAAGCAATGTTCTGCTAATATAACAATGCGCGCCATTCACCTTTCATTGTCATGCCCAGCCGATATAGATACTGTGCCTATCAACATTTTGTCTGGTGGTAATGGGGCTACCTTGGCAAGCATGTCAGAGTGGTCATACCTTCCAATGTTGTGTTCCGTATACAACAGGAGTTTCCTGATCCTGGTGCAGAATACACAGGGTTTCTCCCTCCCCATATTGACTGATACCATTCAATAATTAAAAAAGACAATACAAGTAAATGTTGTGACAAGTAAAACATTTATGCCGAGTGCCAGGTCTCTCGCCATTCAGAGCCATCAGTATCAAGCCCGTCTGTCAGTGTGGACTTCATCAAATCATCTTGCAAGTCTCCACATGCTTGCTCCACACAAGTTTCTGTGAACACATACACATATAGTCACTGTAATAATACCAATGGCAGTTAGGATAGGTAATATGTGACATACAAACAGGTAAAATGTTGAAGTTTGAACAAAACCTACCCAATTCTGGTCTCCCCATCAAACAACCAAGACTGGCATCTGCAAAAACATATACAGTCCTCTCCATCTGTAGAAATAGGCAGAGTTAATAATTGACACATGGAATGAAAAGTGTGTTACAAATACTGGACATTGCTGCTGTATTGTATTATTAGTAATCATTTTCAGTCACACACGGTGGATGTGTTGAGTGCCAGGTCTCTCTCCATTCAGAGTATCAAGCCTGTCTGCCGGTCAGGACTCCATCACATAATCTTGGAAGTCTCCAAGTGCTGGCTCCATAGATGCATCTGTGAACACATACACAGTCACTGTTCTATTACCAATGGCAGTTAGGATTGGTGATATCTGACAAACAAAAATATACTATGTTGAAGTTTGAACAGGTCAGACTAAACCTACCTAATTCTGGTCTCCCCATCGACGACCATTGGTGAGCAGGTAAGGTCTTTGCCAGCGCCCCAATGATGGTCGTCGGGCATGGGAGAGTAGATAATCAGCTCCTGGCCCTTCATCAAAGATACTGGTCGGTCACACACAAAAAAGAAACTCACACACACACACACACATAGAGCATTGATTACATTATCAATGGTGGTTATGAATAGCCTGGTGGAACCAACCTGATTGCTGCATTCACCTTTCTATTTCACTTCAGATATCATAATATGTGAAGTGAAATAGAATAGTGAACACACCAATCAGGCTGGTTCCACCAGGCTAGGTTATGCCCTGGACACTACATGCATTTAATAATCAACAAATAATGTCAGTTTATATCAATTATGTTTCACAATTGGGTTATAAAATGTATAAAAGTAATGAAGTGGGCTACCTTCTGTATTTGTACAAATGATGAGCTGGGGAAAGCTGTTGCCGCTGACAGGTGAAGGTTTCTGGCCGGATACTTTCCAACATGTGACTGACTGTTCCATTCATAGTGATGCTCACAGCAAGGGCATGTCTGCATGATGCGGGCCCTCTTGCTGGTCTTCTCTATGATGCATGTTCGGCTGCAAACTGGACAACTGCAGCAGGCCATCTTATGAGGTGGTGTTGACTGTGAGGGCCTGTGACAGGGTGATATAATAGACAGTCAAGTGGTGAATTGCATTTTGTTCTAAAGAAAGGACCAAGCTTTTTGCTAATGCACTTCACAACAAAATGACTACCAGTTGTATCTGCTTGGCTGGGGAATTAGCCTACTGTACTGAACCCAAATATAAACGCAACATGCAACAATTTCAAAGATTTGATTGAGTTACAGTTCATATAAGGAAATCAGTCAATTGAAACCAATTAATTAGGCCCTAATCTATGGATTTCACATGACTAAGAATACAGATATGCATCTGTTGGTCACAGATACCTTAAAAAAAGGTAGGGGGTGGATCAGAAAACCAGTCAGTGTGAGAACCATTTGCCTAATGCAACGCGACACATCTCCTTCGTATAGAGTTGATCAGGCTGTAAATTGTGGCCTGTGGAATGTTGTCCCACTCCTCTTTAATGGCTGTACGAAGTTGCTGGATATTGGCGGGAACTGGAACACGCCGTTGTACACGTCGATCCAGAGAATCCCAAACACACTCAATGGGTGACATGTTTGGTAAGTATGCAGGCCATGGAACATGAACATGCTGTTTAATCAGCTTCTTGATATGCCTGTCAGGTAGATGGATTATCTTGGTGAAGGAGAAATGCTCACTAACAGGGATGTCAACAAATTTGTGGACAAAATTTGAGAGAAATAAGCTTTTTGTGCATGTGGAACATTTTTGGGATCTTTTATTTCAGCTCAAGTAACAACACGTTACATGTTGCGTTCATATTTTTGTTCAGTGTAGTTTATCAAGTGGGTATTTTTTAATACAACTTTTCACATAACACACATTACCTGTTGTTGTTGATGAAGCCGTCTGTGTCGTCAGGGAAGTAACTCGGGTCACTATTTGATGGCGTGTCCAGGCGGAATTTTAACGTCTCTTCTCAGGAGGTTTAAAAAACGTTCAGTTTTACCGGTCAGGAAATATATGGCTTCATTCCCACACCATAGGAAACCAAAAACATACGTTCCCACAACTTCGAAGGAACCATATGTGCTAGCTGGGTTTTAACCTAAATAACAGCATGAATAACAAATTCATATCTGCCAAATAGGCTACTGACAGCGCAACATTTATGTGAAACTGAGAGTAATATATTTAGTTAGCTGCTGACAAAGTGAAAATAAACAGTCACACCGGTATGTTAGAATACCTTTACGAGCAAGTCAAATACATGCACACCAGGTTTTGTGCAGACCTGGTTTCAAATACTATTTGAAATCATTTCGAATACTTAAGCTGTGTTTGATTGACCTTGCCTGTTTCAATGGAAACAATAGACAAGTCCCAAAAGTAAAATTCCCACCCAAACAGAAGATTTAAATATTTGAAAGATTTAAAATAGTATTTGAGCCCAGGTCTGGTTCTATGGTTGGACTGAAATACCTGACATTCTGTATAGTTTCTCAGCAGAGGGTTAGACTGGAGATAGCACCCAGCCTACACAGCACCAGCCTGCAGACTTCTTGGGGACTAATTTGATATGCCTATCAGGGTAGAATACAGCTGTGAAATTATTCTTGTTGCTGTGCTATTGTGCAGAGGTTAGTTTCTGTCTTTTAATTAGCTTTTACTCAGCCAAAAACAGGTGAAAAAAGCAAACACTGAGTTTTCAAGTTAATCAGTCAGAATGTCAATCAACCTGACTGCTCTGGCCTGTTAGTGGCAAGTTACCTCTGAAGAACAAAAGCTAGAAATAATGAAAGTGAGTCAGAGATTTCAGTAAAGTAATTAATCATATCGGTGTCCTCCTAATTCTCCTCCTTTTTATATCAAATACTACATACATTAACTGTGACATGTACTAGTCCTGCTGTTCTAACAGCTGGGTGAGTGAAGGGTGAAAGAACACAAGTATGTTATAAATCATACTACACATCCATCAATTAGCCTATAAAATCTGAGTTCACATTGTATTGAATTTGTATTAAATACACATTGTGTGCATATGGCTCACTATATTTGTGTACAGAAGACGTGTCTTGTTATTCAGAAAATGTATAAGATTATGGTCCAGAATTGTAATGTATATCAATGTATACAGTGCCTTCAGAAAATATTCACACCCCTTGACTTTTTCCACATTTGTTGTGTTACAGCCTGAATTTTAAATTGATTACATTTAGATTTTTTTGTCACTCGCCAACACACAATATCCCATAATGTAAAAGTGGAATTATGTTTTTCGTAATTTTTTACAAATTAATAAAAAATGAAAGGCTGGAATGTCTTGAGTCAATAAGTATTGATTTTGTTATGGCAAGCCTAAATATGTTCAGGAGTAAAAATGTGCTTAGCAAGTAACATAATATGTTGCATGGACTCACTTTGTGTGCAATAATATTTTTTAACATGATATTTGAAGGACTATCTCATCTCTGTACCCCACACATACAATTATCTGTAAGGTCCCTCAGTCGAACAGTGAATTTCAAACACAGATTCAACCACAAAGACCAGGAAGGTTTTCCAATGCCTCGCAAAGACGGGCACCAATTGGTAGATGGGTAAAAAAAACAGACATTGAATATCCCTTTGTGCATGGGGAAGTTATTAATTACACGTTGGATGGTGTATCAATACACCCAGTCACTACAAATGTCACGTCCAGGCCTGAGTTCAGGCTGGCGTGTTTAGTTTCGTTTTTGGTTTAGGAGGTTTTGAGTTCTAGGTGTGTTTTTCTATGTGGGGTTAATGGTTCCCAATTAGAGGCAGCTGAGTGTCGTTACCTCTAATTGGGAACCATATATATGTTTGTGGTTTTCAATGGGGTTTTGTGGGTTATTGTTTTGATACATAGCTTAAGTGTTTATGCTATGTCACGATCGTCGTTCATTTATTGTTTTTCCCCAGTTACGTTACGCAAATAAAGTATGTATACTGGATACCTCGCTGCGCCTTGGTCCGTCCCTACAGAAGATCGTGACAACAAAGATACAGGCATCCTTCCTAACTCAGGAAGAAATCACTCAGGGGATTTCACCATGAGGCCAATGGTGACTTTAAAACAGTTACAGAGTTTGAAGCCTGTGATAGGAGTAACTATAACAACATTATAGTTATGCCACAATACTAACCTAGTAGACAGAGTATAAAGAAGGAAGTCTGTACAGAATACAAATGTTCCAAACAAGTAATACTGCAAAAAATGTGGCAAAGCAATTCACTTTTTGTCCTGAATACAAAGTGTTATGTTTGGGGCAAATCCAAGACAACACATTATTGAGTACCACTCTCCATATTTTCAAGCATAGTGGTGGCTGCATCATGTTATGGGTATGCTTGTAATCGTGAAGGACTGGGAAGTTTTTCAGGATAAAAAAATAAATGGAAAGGAGCTAGGTACAGGCAAAATCCTGCTTTAGATGTCATTGAAAATGTATGGCAAGACCTGAAAATGGTCGTCTAGCAATGATGGACAACCAATTGGACAGAGCTTAAAGAATTTTGAAAACATTATGGCAAATGTTGCACAATCCAGGTGTGGAAAGCTCTTAGAAACTTACCCAGAAAGACTCACAGCTGTAATTGCTGCCAAAGGTGATTCTACAAAGTATTGACTCAGAGGCGTGGGGATATTTCTGTATTGTATTTTCAAAACAATTGCTAAAATGTTAATTTTGTCATTATGAGTTATTGTGTGTAGGTGGTTGAGAAAAGAAATCTGATTAATCCATTTAGAATTCAAGCTGTAACATCACAAAATGTGGAATAAGTCAATGGGTATGAATACTTTCTGAAGGCACTATATGTATTTTAGTAGATTAGAGAGTGGTAGCCTAAATGTATGATGCATATTTGATATATATATATTTGTCCCTATCAGAGGTGTATTGTGGATATGAACTCGGCCACTCTGATGTACAGTATTCTGTCTGTCTCTTCAGAGATTACCTACATGTTACTCTCTCCCAGGGGATTATCTGCCTATGCTACCGGGCCGGCACAGTGACAGAGAAAGATCCTTTTGGTGTGGCAGCAGCAGCCAGTGCTCACTGATCTGACTGTGGGCACATTACTTAAACAACCAGGGCGGGTAGAGAGAGGAAAAATGTTCGGCTCAACATCGTTTTAAAGGGAGACTCGATTTTCGAGACATGTCTCTGGAAAGCACCAGCAACACAGGTGGGTAGAAATCAATTAGAGGCCTGGAACGTCTGGTGTGTGACGTTGCCAGCACTGGGCTGGGCCCAGGGTGGTGGGATGGATTTGGTTGGAACGGGCAGGGCTGGTCTGACAGGTCTAGCCCTAGAGGACAGGGAGCATTCAGGAGCCCTTCACCTCCACTGTGCTAGCTCCTCACATCTATTTCAGATGAGCCACTGGCACTGCTGCAGCCTCCCCTTTCCCCAACACATTTATGAGGCCCAATGGTGGAAATGAAACACAGCAGTTTATTCTTCCTCTCCATTTAAACAGTCAATATGGGATCTGTAAAGCCTGTCGGGGGGAAATGTGTTTTTCCTTTATCAGTTTGATGCTGTCAGTGATAAGGGTATTTCCACTGTAGTGGTGAAATCCTCTGTGCTGCTGTGAGAGTAGTGTTCTCAGCAGGTGACAGGTCAATGTAGGTATGATGGGGATGAACTACCATGTACAGTTTGATCTGCACATGGTCTTTGACTATGCCTCTTCTCTGCCTGCCCTGCCTGGGGATATTCAAATCAGTGACAGGGGAAAATAACACTGCATTATCATAAACAGATATGACGGTGATGAGCACAGAGCAGACCCTAGTAACTCCTATCCATTTGAGCATATCAGAATTTGTCTCACAAATGAAACCAAATCCATCTCTATCCCAGGCTAATTTGTTTTCAATACAGGGGAAAAGGATGATTAAATCCCAGCCTTTTAAGCAAGGTGAAACACTTTGTATCTGTTCAGGCAGGATTCAAGTGTGTGTGTGTGTAATGAAGATATTACAGCTGAGGATGGCAATATATCTCTTCAACCTGGAGGAATAATCAGCCTTCCATAACTCTCCTGGTCCTGTGTTCTCTGGGTCCTGCAGCTCTCACACTGAGAATAAACCTCAGTGTTCCTCAGCCTCAAGTCTAAGTCAAACACCCATAAAACAACACATTTATCCTCATAAACACACTCAGCACAGCCTGAAATGGTGTGTGTGTGTGTGTGTGTGTTTACACATCAAAACCTGACAACCATGTCTCTGAGTTTCAATATTAACATAGAACAGGTATAGTTTGATTTCTCTCTTTTCTTTCATGTGTGATTTCTCATCTACATTCAGCGCAAATCTGGCAGAAACACAGAGCACGGGGATGTGTGACTGACAGGAACTCACAGCTTTGATTCAGCATATCGCAGGTGTGGTATTTATACTGACTCCAAAAAAAATGTAGTATTACAGAAAATATAACAGAATGTCAGTCACAGTGTTTCATGTCTGCATATTTTAACAATGATCACGACATGGAATCTACATATCCATAACACAACGCCTGATCAAAGGCCTATCTGCCAGTACAAATTCTCAATTAGTTTTTCTAGTCAGTGTGGGAGAAACAAGGTTCAGTACAGTATACTGGATACAATATACGATGTGAAGTCCATTAGAGTATCCATTATCTGGTGAGTATCCTATTTTTATGGCTGTTACCGTGAGAAACTCCCATACCTCTTAGATACTGTTCCAATAGCCATGATGATCCAGATCATTATTCAAGTCAAATGCCCCGGGCATACAGAGAGCCATCTCAGTGATTCATATACCGTGACTGAACTGGAACATCGGGGCTTTATATCCTCTTCCTCTTCTCAGGGCTCAGGGCCTGGGAATGGACAATATAGAGATCTGAAAGTCATCTCTCCCCCTCTATCTCCATCCATCAACCTACCCAACCATCTCTTCATCTACCTATCTACCTACACATCTATCTATCTATGCACCTATCTATCGGTCTGTCTGTCTATACACTGCATCTTTTATATCCGGCCATCGATCAGGCAATCTACTTTTTTGTCTTTCTTCTTTTGTCTCTCTCTCCCCTCATCTCTCTCTTTCTTCCTCGCTCCTTCCCTCTCTCTTCTCTTAAATTGGAGGAGACAGGCGAGGTAATCGCTGTTTTCACACTGAGGCCATAAAACTCAGACACCTGGCACCAGGCTCCTGGAGGGCTGGCAGCTCTGTGGGGGGTCGTATCCGGTCTGACCAAACGCTACCACAGTGTGTGTGTTCATGTGTGTGCGTTTGTGTGTGTGGGGGGGCGGTAAATTGATAATGACAGAGGTCACCTCTAGGGCTGTTGCGGTGACCGTTTTGCCGCCACACCGACAGTCACGAGTCATGACCGCAGTCAAATTCCATGTGACCGTTTAGTCAAGGTAACTAGGCTTCTCCAAGCTCTGATGCTGATGGTCATTCGTAGCCTACCAAACTTGCTAACTGCCTCGTACTCGGCACTCTATTGTCCCTCTAATCCCTCTGACATCAATGCAAATGTTTTCCAAAATCTAATCAAACACTCCATGAGAGCCCATGAGCTCATGTTGTGCAATATTTCTATTTAAACATTTTTGTCTTATTTTTGGTGTTGTTACTTTTACCCATTTTTCTCCCCTATTTCGTGGTATCCAATTGGTAGTTACAGTCTTGTCTCATCGCTGCAACTCCCGTACGGATTCGGGAGAGGCGAAGGTCGAGAGCCGTGCGTCCTCCAAAACTTTCCAAACATTAAGTACATTGCTTTGCCTTACCACAGGAGACTAGCCTACCTGGCTGGCATGAAAATGAACCACAGGAAAAGTATCGTCCATTGACAATAGACAACATGTATTTTTTTTTACCCATGCCCCTGTTACCGAGACAGGTGCCTGATAATGGTCCATTCTAAATCAAAACTAATTTCACACATATATTATTTAGTATATGTAAAGACAACATTAATTTAAGAATAGTCTGATGGGTGACAATATTAGCCTATCAGTTGTGAATGATGTATTATCACTTGCCCAGCATGTGCAGTAAGACAAGAAACAGTGCATTACTTTTTTTTGCGACTTTTTCAAATCATAGTCGCACACGTCATGTAGCCTAGCCCATAGGCCTATATGTTTTGATGTTTGTATCACAACTAAAATTAAGCACATTAATCCGCTTTACAACCGTTGTAGAGCCTAACTGGCAATCATAGGCGGCGCATGAGTTTCAAGTTTGGGGAAGATCATTTTCACCATAAAAATGCACCTTTATAAAAAAGCATTACATGTATAATCGCATTTGCGGTCACTTTTGAGAACAGTGTTTTCCCGCTAATTGATTGCATTTTGGAACATTCACGCTTATAGCCTACTACCATGTGTACATTGCTGCGCTTATAATGTGAACAAATAGCCTAATAGTTTATCAACATTTTAAGCTAAACGTTCTGATCTGTTGCATCAGCCTCATTGCTTTTAAAAGTTTTTTTGATGCGAGTGGTTGTATTAATTTGGGATATAGACAGTTGAAGTCGGAAGTTTACATACACCTTACCCAAATACATTTCAACTTTCACAATTCCTGACATTAAATCCTAGTAAAAAATCCCTGTTTTAGGTCAGTTAGGATCACCAGTTTATTTTAAGAATATGAAATGTCAGAATATTTTTATTTATTTTTTATTTCACCTCTATTTAACCAGGTAGGCCAGTTGAGAACAAGTTCTCATTTACAACTGCGACCTGGCCACGATAAAGCAAAGCAGTGCGACACAAACAACAACACAGAGTTACACGTACAGTCAATAACACAATAGAAAAGAAAAGTCTATATACAGTGTGTACAAATGAGGTAAGATTAGGGAGGTAAGGCAATAAATAGGCCGTAGTGGCGAAGTAATTACAATTTAGCAATTAAACACTGGGGTGCAAAATAGCAAAAAAAATAATATGGGGATGAGGTAGTTGGATGGGGTATTTATAGATGGGCTATGTACAGGTGATCTGTGAGCTGCTCTGACAGCTGGTGCTTAAAGTTAGTTAGGGAGATATGAGTCTCCATGTCACGTGTGCTCCCTCTCCGGCCTCTAGGTCACCAAGCTGCTTGTATTGGCGCACACCTGTCACCATCGTTACGCGCACCTGCGAGTCATCAGACTCACCTGGACTCTATCACCATGATTACCTTCCCTATATATGTCACCCCCTTTGGTTCCTTCCCCAGGCGTTATTGTTTCTGCTCTAGTTCATGTCTGTGCGTTGTTTGTATTACGTTACGTTTATTTCACTCACTCCCTGAACTTGCTTCCCGACTCTCAGTGCACATCGTTACAGAATAATGCCTCACCAAAGGGAAGCATCAGGGAGTTTTTTTTTTTTTTTTTTCTAGTTTCGGTGGGAATGACGGCGGGCTCCCCTGCCTTCAGTCGGATCGCCAGGCTACCCTGCTACAGCCGGCTCGTCGGGCTCCGCTGCCTCAGCCGGATCGCCGGGCTACCCTGCTACTGCCGGCTCGTCGGGCTTTCATGCCTTCACCGGATCGCCAGGCTCCCCTGCTTCCACCGTCTCGTCAGGCTCTCATACCTCAGCCAGATTGCCAGGCTCCCCTGTCTCTGCCGGCGACAGGTTACCGCGCATCAGCGGGCTGACCGGTCCGCTCCTGATCCCCGGGATCGTCCCTTAGGTTGGTGTCCTGTGGCTGGAGCCGAACGCGCCGGGGAGGGGGTATTGTCACATATGCTCTCTCTCCGCTGCTATAGGTCGCCATGCTCACGATTCTCAGCCGGACTGACAGGTTTCCTGACTGACAGGTTTCACGCGCCTCAGCAGAGGTGACCGGTCCGCTCCTGATCCCCGGGATCGTCATTTTGGTCAGCGTCCTGCGGCTGGAGCCACGCGTCGGGAAGGGGGTACTGTCACGTGTGCTCCCTCTCCGGCCTCTAAATCACCAAGCTGCTCGTATTGGCGCACACCTGTCACCATCGTTACGCACACCTGCGAGTCATCACACTCCCTTTGGTTCCTTCCCCAGGCGTTATTGTTTCTGTTCTAGTTCATGTCTCTGCGTTGTTTGTATTACGTTACGCTTATTTATTAAAACACTCACTCCCTGAACTTGATTCCCGACTCTCAGCGCACATCGTTACACAATCATTGATCCATTTTTCATTTTCCATTTGTTTTGTCTTGTCTTCCCACACACCTGGTTTCAATTCCATTCATTACATGTTGTGTATTTAACCCTCTGTTTCCCACATGTCCTTGTCCGGAATGTTTTTGTTGTTGTTGTAAGTGCTTGTGCACTTAGTATGGTGTGCTACGGGTTATGTTACCCATTTATTCTGTTTGTTCTGTTTTCCGGTGGGTTTATGTTATTAAACAACTCCGTTGTGAAAACAGAGTTCTGCTCTCCTGCGCCTGACTCCTCTACCACCAGTACGCACTCCAGCTTCAGTGATTTTTGCAATTCGTTAAAGTCATTGGCAGCAGAAAACTGTAAGGAAAGGCGGCCAAAGGAGGAATTAGCTTTGGGGGTGGCCAGTGAAATATACCTGCTTGAGCAGGTGCTACGGGTGGGTGCTGCTATGGTGACCAGTGAGCTGAGATAAGGCGGGGCTTTACCTAGCAAAGACTTATAGATGACCTGGAGCCAGTGGGTTTGGCAACGAATATGAAGCCAGGGCCAGCCAACGAGAGCATACAGGCCGCAGTTTTGTAGTATATGGGGCTGAACTCTGTCTGAGAAGTAGTTGGTGAACCAGGCGAGAAAGTCTTTTGAGAAACCAAGGCTGTTGAGTCTGCCGATAAGAATGTGGTGATTGACAGAGTCGAAAGCCTTGGCCAGGTCGATGAATACGGCTGCACAGTATTGTTTGGTTATCAAATCGTTTAGGACCATGGCTGAGGTGCACCCATAACCAGCTCGGAAACCAGATTGCATAGCGGAGAAGGTACGGTGGGATTTGAAATGGTTGGTGATCTGTTTGGCAGGGTATAGTAGAGAATAGTTGAGAGAATGATTTATTTCAGCTTTTATTTCTTTCATCACATTCCCAGTGGTTCAGAAGTTTACATACACTCAATTAGTATTTGGTAGCATTGCCTTTAAATTGTTTAACTTGGGTCAAACCTTTCGGGTAGCCTTCCACAAGCGTCCCACAATAAGTTGGGTGAATTTTGGCCCATTCCTCCTGACAGAGCTGGTGTAACTGAGTCAGGTTTGTAGGCCTCCTTTGCTAGCACACGCTTTTTCAGTTCTGTCCACAAATGTTCTATGGGATTGAGGTCAGGGCTTTGTGATGCCCACCCCAATACCTTGAATTTGTTGTCCTTAAGCCGTTTTGCCACAACTTTGAAAGTATGCTTGGGGTCATTGTCCATTTGGAAGACCCATTTGCGACCAAGCTTTCACTTCCTGACTGATGTCTTGAGATGTTGCTTCAATATATCCACATAATTTTCTTCCCTCATGATGCCATCTATTTTGTGAAGTGCACCAGTCCCTCTTGCAGTAAAGCACCCCACAACAAGATGCTGCCACACCTGTGCTTCACGGTTGGGATGGTGTTCTTCAGCTTCAAAGCCTCCACCTTTTTCCTCCAAACAAAACAATGGTCATTATGGCCAAACAGTTCTATTTTTGTTTCATCAGACCAGATTACTTTTCTCCAAAAAGTACAATCTTTGTCCCCATGTGCAGTTGCAAACCATAGTCTGGCTTTTTTATGGTGGTTTTGGAGCAGTGGCTTCTTCTTTGCTGAGCGGCCTTTCAGGTTATGTCGATATAGGACTCGTTTTACTGTGGATATAGATGCTTTTGTACCTGTTTCCTCCAGCATCTTCACAAGGTCCATTGCTGTTGTTGTTCTGTAATTGATTTGCACTTTTCGCACCAAAGTATGTTGATCTCTAGGAGTCGGCTGCGTGGTCCTATGACGGCTGCGTGGTCCCATGGTGTTTATACTTGAGCACTATTGTTTGTACAGATGAACGTGGTACCTTCAGGCGTTTGGAAATTGCTCCCAAGTGTCATGACGTTGGCCCTCTTTGGGGATAGAGAGCACCATCCCCCTCTCTCTACCATCTCTCTCTCTCTCTCTTACACCCAGGTTCTCTACCGCACGTTGTAAATTCCTAGTGTAGACTCTCTCTCCTCATGGCCATGCAGTATAGAGAGAGAGTTTCACAGGAGAACAAAGGAATTTCTTCCACCTCACAGAACATGAGAACTGAACAATACCCATGTTTTACAGAATGTGTACATGGTCGGGAAGAATCCAGCTACGACCGGTGCATTTTGTTTAATGTTTGTGAAACTCAGGAGAGACAATACAGCCACATTACCATAAACCTGTTTATACAAGAGTCTCAGTTGTGAGACTTGCATCTTATTGTTGTATAAAATGAGTAAAAATGAAACTATTTGTGAAATTATGTAATGTGATGTTAAACTGTTTAATTAAAGAGAATCCAATTCTCTTTAAAGTTTCACTAGGGCATTGGCCCGCCCCATGAGCACAGACATGGACCTGGCGTCATGGGACAGCCCTTTTCTATGTACCGAATAAAACCCCCACCTGGGTAAACCCACTTTAGACCAAGCGTAACTCGATTACCGAGAGCGCTAAGGGTTGAGTGGAGACCATGCATACCTCGGTCAGCTGAGGGAGCAAAGGTTGGAGTAGAGACCACAAATGTTTTTTGAATTCTCAACCATACCACGTGGTTAAACGCTGAGAATATCGATCCGACAGAATAAGAGCAACTCTTCGATACTAGTTTATAGTCTGCAGCTAGAAATTATGTCGACTTGAATGCAAGAACCGCCGAAACATCTATTCTATAAGAACATTTCTTAATGGTACTCTGAAGTACCCATTCTAACCACAAAAGACTTCAAGAAAGAGAGATTGAGAGGGACGGATGAACAGACGATTCCAACAGAAGTCACGACGACACACTGAGCGTAAATTTGTATTGATTGCAATTATTCCCGAATGAGTGAGCGTTCATGTGCAAAGGGTTAGCATTTCAATGAATATAATTATCAATTGTGTAGTGACTTGTAATTCCCACCCTTCTCAGTCTACTCCCCCATTCTCTTTTGTTCACGAAGCCGTCATACCGGCTTATCCCATTAGGGAAACATCCCCTATCATTTCCTTGTAACCATATCTACTTTGTTTTGTTTACTGTTTGTTCGTGCATTTCTGTGATCATTTAGTTAGTTAATAAATGAGTGATTTAAGACAATTGGTGTATAGATGATTCATAGTAAAGACTGGGTTCGTGCAGATAACCAACAATTTACTGACGTTCGGAATGAGACTAACGTGAGGTAAAGAATAATTAATTAATGAGAAGACTAACTGATCAGATATTAAAATATCTGAAAAGTTGTATTAGGAAAATTATAACTTTGTAATCTGAATATTTTCCTTGGTGCCCCGACTTCCTACTTAATTATATTTACATGATTAGTAATCACGTAATAATAATTACAGAGAATTGATTTGATAAAATACGTTTTCAATTTAATGGTGCCAAAGACACGACACAAGGATGAACCAGACTTGTGGAGGTCTACAATTTATTTTGTGATGTATTTAGATTTCCCCATGATGTCAAGAAAAGAGGCACTGAGTTTGAAGGTAGGCCTTGAAATACATCCACAGGTACACCTACAATTGACTCAAATGATGTCAATTAGCCTATAAGAAGCTTCTAAAGCCAGAATTTTCCAAGCTGTTTAAAGGCACAATCAACTTAGTGTATGTAAACTTCTGACCCACTGGAATTGTGATACAGTGAATTATAAGTGGAATAATCTGTCTGTAAACAATTGTTGGCAAAATGACTTGTGTCATGCACAAAGTAAATGTCCTAACCAACTTGCCAAAACTATAGTTTGTTAACAAGAAATTTGTGGAGTGGTTGAAAAACGAGTTTTAATGACTCCAACCTAAGTGTATATAAACTTCTGACTTCAACTGTAGCATCCCACAACTGTCCCAGAGAATGTTTGGAATATTTATTTATTGCACAGAAGGAGAAGTTGAACAATAGAATAGGTAAACTTTTGTACTATGGGGATAGTAGATTGACATAGGCTAGTGCTTTTGCTGTTCGTTAGGCCTACTCATCTTGTTGGCTGAAGAAAAGTTGGCAAAATGTGGACAGTTCTTCTAACATCTACAATATGCCATGTGAGTGAGTGTACTTCGGAGCACAGCAGCTGGGAGAAGGGAATTATAATTATTATTTTCAGCCCAAGGGCACAACGGCCATTTTTAAGGGGGCATTACGGCCACACAAGGGGGATGCCACCGGTAAATTTGAGGCCTGGTGAGAATATTATCAAGTGCTTGTCAAATTGTGAATGAGAGACTGATGAAGTGTGTGCAGCCCGCACAAGAAACAAAATCAGAGCTCATGCCTTTCATGCAACTTTTTTCACATCATAATTAGAGTTGCATCATGCAGCCTTAGAATGGATTCAAAATCAAAACATATAGCCCAACTTTGCATCACAACTACAGTTGCATAGATAGCTCTAAATTAAGCATATAGGAGGACCTGTTTCTTTGTTAACTGCATAACACAGAATAACCGCATGTGTGCACTTCCTTGGGAAATCATTTGGAGAATATAATATTTATATTTTATTCAGCTATGTTTAATTAAATTCTTCATACTATAAAATAATAAAAATAATGCCACGGAATTCTAAGCAAATCTTGTCTGCTAAATGAACTAGTGAAGCCCATAGCCATATAAGGCCTTACATAAGAAAAACTCAGAGTATGCTATTCTGCTCTTCTGAAATAGACTACATTTTCTTCATATCATGTTTCTTTAGACCTGTCTAAAATAAATAATGGATTTATTGTGATGGTGTAGGCTATATTAAATGGATTTATTAGACTTTTAAAAATGTAGATGTTCCAAAGGTCTGCATCAGTGGCTAGTAGGCTATGTGTGAAAGCCAGGAGAATGTGTTTATGTTAATTGACGATCAATTACTCACTGCGAGACCGGTAGTTATTTGCTTGACAATCACCTGCTCCCAAAATGTCATGACCGCCACAGCCCTAGACACCTCCCATGGAAACTGGAGGCAAACAAGGCCAGAGGTGCCCTCCCTAATCATCAAAGCCCTGAGAGACTACCAAGCTGTCCATTGGGGCCTGAAAACAGAACACTCTGACTGTCAGTGGTGAGTGTAATGAAAGTTGTCACACTAAGCAAAATTACATCTCCCCAACCCACAGAGTGGTCTGAATGAGGGGAACAGATGTTCCTCACACTGACACAGCAGCACAAGGCACTGTTGACAGGACCCCTTCCTCTCAGCTCTGCTGCTTTCAGATATGGTGGCTAAATGCTGTTTAATCCTGAATGGAAAAAACTTTATCGTTTCAAATCTTACAAACTATCCACATTTCACTCTGGTTTGAGTGAAACTCTTCCACATAAAGTAACCAATAGACTGGTATTCCTGTTCCTGTGAAAGTGGCCAAACTGCTAAAAGAGTAGAACCATTATGGGGGATTAAGGCTAGTCTACGATATCATCCTATACTATTTATATCCTGTTTATACTCTTAATCTACAGGATATACATAACAATACCTCAGGAGCAGACATAACAAGCATTGTTTTGGGCTTCCTGGCCAGCAACCCCTAGTCAGGTGCAACACTTGTCTGAAGAGGCCAAACTGCTTAACCAGATACACAGAGATTCAGTGTTCACACATTCTTTGAACTTAACCCAGAACAGCCCAAAAGAGGAAAAACAGGTAGAGGTGAGGGATAAATGAGAGAGTGCAGAGATGCAGAGCAATGTAGGGCGGCTAGGGCGGCTAGAGCGGTTAGAGCGTTGGGCCAGTAACCGAAAGGTAGCTGGTTTGAATACCCAAGCTGACAAGGTGAAAAATGTGTCGATGTGCCCTTGAGCAAGGTACTTAACGCTAATTTGCTCCAGGGGTGCTCAACTACTATGGTTGATGCTGTAAAACAACACATTTCTCTGTGCCTATCTGGTGTATGTAAAAATAAAAAAAGTGTACTTGAATTTACACTCACCTATCATATCTCACTACACAAACAAATGCCTTCGTCACAGAAGGAGACCCAAGCCCTGATTTAAACCTAGTTCAACTCTGGCATTTTGTGTGAGAGCTTGAGGCATTCGGTCAATGCACATGCACAAACATGCACAAACAGATATTGAAACAAACAATTCTAAAAATCATCCTGCAATAGAGCATGCTGAGAAATATGATGATGGGTGTAGTTTTGGTTCAAAGTGATGTGTATGAGTTTCAGGCCCCTGTACTAGAGTAAATCTCAGCCCTCAAAATATGGCCTTATGAAATACATATGGTATTGGGTTAAATAGCAATAAAAAATAATAACATATTTGCTTGGGATCTCACTTAGTGAAGTCCATAAGACTGAAAACGGATGAATGCAAAAACCATGCCTCTGTCACTAACAAATACAGTTGGCTGGTAACTCTACAATTTATTTGAAAGGCAAGGCACTGGGAAATATATGAATAAGGCTTTACACTAAGTACTGTGTTAATTTAACACTGTTCTGTTGTCTATATGGGTCCACAGACTCAACACTTTCAGGTTTCTATCCAACTGGTGACAGATTTTCATGTGAATATTCAAAAATCCTCATAAAAACAATATGCCCATTTTCCCACCAGAGACGCTTCGATCAAATTGACTTGTTGCGGATAGAAGGCGGTGTGTGATGACGTAGTGCACATAAAAATACGTTTTTCGGTTAAATTCCCATGTACCGAATAAAAAATACAAGTTAAATGGGTTTCCATTGCATTTTCAACTCTACTGATGGTTTTGTCACAACAAATGTTGTGTTATATGGCGAATATGCCCACTCTGGTCTTGGCACATGAGCTCTAGCCAACAGCTCTCAGACAGTGTGGGAAGGCTACCTACATAATGAGATTATTATAGATAAGAGCAATATTATTTTTATTTGTCAAACGGCAGCCAAGCATCGATCATCATCTGATATTTATTTGAAAAAAGCATCAAGCTCATCACCGGGCACTTTCATCACCCTGTGAAGTTCATCATAATGAATTTAATCTGTAGCCTAATAAACAGCATGCTTTCCTGAGTCGTAGCGGGAGGATCACACACCATCATTACGTCACTCACAAGTTTACTTTGAAGGTTATTATATCAATATTTGCACATGAAGGGGTTTCCACCACCATTTCTTGCATAATACATTTTTCCGACACAAAAATAGTATTTGGTTTTGTCAACATTTGGAAAGTTTAACGACAAACGTGCTGTTTCCATCAGGCCTTACGTGACATTTTTTTATCCAACGTACTTTACTTGAATAAAAAGGTTGCACGGAAACCTGGTTAGTGTTAATTTAGTTTTTTTTAACACTTGATAATTTGCTGGGGGGGGGGTATCTGACAAGGGCAAATTGAGTGACTTTAATTTCCGTCCCTGTCCCTGATAAACCAGGACCAGATCAGCTATGTCCTGAGTGCAGTGGCGATTTTAGCATGCACATCTTGGTGGGGCAAACAACAACAAAAACATTTGGGGATGCAAGCCAGCAAAGACACTACACAACACTACACAACAAGAGGGGAAAATATATCAAATTGTTAGGGTGAGGCACATGGGCTACTAACAGCTTACTACACAACATACACTTAGTATTACTTTCTTAGCTACAGTATACATATCTCCCTGGCATATTACATCATTTATGCAGCAGCATACAAGACATTTTTTGGACTCACCTTGTGCTGTGCTCACTTGAACAGGAAGGTGGCTAATTTTGTCATCAAACTTTGTCATCAAAGTCTGGCATTCTCTGGATTTATGGTGCTTTCAAGACAACTCGGAAAAAAAACAAGGTTGAATCATGATGACGTCAGTGATCTTCAAGTCGTAGCTCTAGAAAGAGACCTGAGTCCTGACTTACAATTCTGAGTTGGATGACCGTTCAAAACATATTTTCCCAGTCAGAGCTCGTTTTTTCCAGAGTTCCCAGTTGTCTTGAACTCACTGAAGTCAGATTTCCCAGTTCCGAGTTAACAGTTGCTTTGAGCGAGGCATAAATCATGCTGGATTGACAGCATTGCCAATGTTGAATGTTTAACATTTTAAACTTGGAAAAGAGACCCTTAAACCCAGACTTGGGACCACACACCCACTCAACTGAATAGCGGGCTAGTGATTGCTTTGCACTGCTTGCAGTGAGCCACTGATTCTTTCCAAACCACTCATTGTTGAATTTGCGATTTCCAACTTGTTGTGTAATGTTTATGTCCAACACGTTGTATCTATAATTTATTTTAATTATTTCTCTTCATATGACAAGTATTAAAAAGGATTTGCCAGTAGATTGTCGACTTGATTCATGATGATGACTGCTAGCTAAGATTTTGAAAGTATGATGTTGATATGATCAGTCCAATCAAAGCTACTGTAGATATAAAGTGATTTGACGTCACTTTTTCTGTGACCAATGACCTCGAGCCTTCTTGGATGGGCACTTCTAATCTAACTCTATGGCAGCACCCACGGGACTAAACTTTTCGAGCTCTACCCTTAGATTTGGCGGTGACGTAGTGTCCCCATGAGTGACAGAACACTGAGCCAATCACGGCGTAACTAGAGAACATTACCAACCCCTACGCTCCGTATTTTCTGCTGGCTGCTCCACCACCACAGAAAGCACTGAGCTGGGCTGAAACACCTGCCTTTTGAAGCTGCCATCCTCAAGAAAGCAAAAAAAGAGGCCATGTTTGTATGCAGCTTTATTAACTCAATGATTTTTGATTTTTTTACATTGTTTGAAAACTGATATGTGACACGTATTAATGCCAAAATAAAATGCTAAAAAATATATATATTAAAAATGTGGGACTCAAAACAGGTGGAGCTCTGCCCAACCTTCCGTGAATGATGGGTCGCCACTGCCTGAGTGCCTGAACCATGAAGCTAATCTCACAGCCTGGGGAACCACAGAACTGCACACTCATTTACAGTTTACACTGAGGTACACACACAGGCACACAGGCACGAGCTATGCATACAAACACACATAAATACGTATACCACAACATGAATACAGGCACCTCATAAACAAACCAGTGCCTGCAAATCATGAACACCACCACCCACTCATACTGTACATGCTGTGGTTGTACATAAATTGCATACATAGTCCTGGTCCTAGTACTGGTGCAGTTTCCTTCACACACACTCCTACTCACACCTCCACAAACCAGTGGTACACTGAAAGGGCAGAAATCCCTCATCATCCAGGCATTATCCAGCTGGTTCAGAGCAGGCCTGGGGCATGCAGGGGGGATTTACTCTGCCTCTTCATTCTGGCACAGCCTTTATGTGTTTTAGCTTCCTTAAAACACACATGCATGAGCACGCAAACAATACACAAAACCTTACAAACTCACAAAACACACACACACAAACAAACAAACACACACTCAAAACAAACACACACACAACCATACTGTAAACAAAATCATACACCAAACACACACACACACACACATACACACACACCTCATACACCTGTAAATGTATGTTCACCCAGCTTAGTGCCTTCCCTTCCAGAAAGGATAAGGCAGGCAAGTAGGACGAGATGTCATTTAGGTATCATCAGCCCTGTCTATTTGATGCCAAGGCCTCATAAATGCATTTATTACCGGAGTCTCCAAACAGCACAAGGACTAATGAAGAACATCAAAGCCACAGCAGCAGCACACAACCAGGAGAAGACAGATCTGGTCCCTTATCCAGGGTTAGGCTGTGTGGGCCTCTCTCTGTACCCACAGAGAGCTCGTAAGAAGCTAACAGACACCCTGTTCAGAGCTCTGAACAGAGGTCTGGAATTCTTAGACCAAAGATGGATGCTCTTTTTCCTGTCCTGCTGAGCTTTTCTTAAACAGCATTAGGTTTCCTTGGGCTGAGTCCACTCTGCCAACATAAGCACTCACTGTTCCACAAAGACATCAATAGCTAAAACCTTCTCAATCGCCGAATCTGGACACCAAAGTACACAAAGGCAAGCATATGAATAAAAATGAGCCAAATTGCTTTTTTTCCATTGGGGAGGAGACAGTGTATACAGAGTGCCTGTCTTCAGTATCCGTTTTGCTCAGTGACTTAACCCTCGGCTTTCAGATGCTGGCTGGTACTGCCAAGAGGAAACTGGGTCTAATGAGAACATGATAGCACTTTTCACAGGGAAGAATAATGTGTTTCTCCTCATTCATTCGGCCCTTTTCATTAGGCCTAAAATGTGAGCAGTGTTTCCCAATCAGCAGCCACACAACAGGCTCCCTCACATTCATGCCGTCACCATGGTGACCGGCTATGCCACATGTCTGTTTCATACCCAAATGAGGAGACAGCTGTGTGTGCCATTAGGCGCCGTAGAGCGAAAAGCGAACAAGAACAGCCGCTAGCACAAGATCACAACCATAAACATCCATATGCAATGACCGGATTAAACAACAGACACCATCAAACGAAAAGGCTGATAATTGCTATACCAGCAGACAATGGCTCCCACTACAGCGTGGCTACGTTCAGTCTTCCGCTACCACAACAAAGAAACAATTGACTGCTGTTACCTAGTAGATTCTATTGACTACATCTACAAATTCACCGTAGCATGTCTACTTCCCAAACAACAACTATTACTGATGAAACACAGCAACCACAGCCAAACCTACCATTCCATCACTATTATTAGTTTACAGTCACAATACTCCTAAATTACAGCTCCATAGACGAGTCCCCAGCTCCGCCATGTGCTGCTGACAGCCGGCCTGCCAGGCATGTGTGTAGCTGATGGGCACTCCATGTCCTTGCTGGGCAATTCCACAGAAACAGAATTACACTTTGACTCAGATCTTTCACTTTAAAATGTATGCCAAACAAAAACCATTGATTTCAAAGTTTAAAGACTAAGACCACTTTGAACAATTTACACTGAAAACGGCACAAAGATTCAAAGACGTCTGCAGAAACAATGGGGTGTCAGCTGTGCTATGATATGACACCTTGAGTAAAAAAATTTGGGGGGTTATTGAACTACAGTAGGTGAAGTGGATTTACATCCGGTAATGGAATTACAGTAACAGAATGGTCCCTGATCTGTACTATACAGAAATGCATAATTATGGATATTAATATCATTCTCTTCATGGTTATGTATCCTGAATAGGTACACAAACGTAGAAATATGCAATATCATTCTTTTGCATATTTGAGTATTATTCTACACACTGGCTAGTATTGTAATGAGCTCCGCCCCCAAACAAGACCACATTTGGTTGGTCCAGACCAGACCTAATCTGAAACAATCATAGATGTCTATGCTTGTCTAAGTTTGGACACCCCAGTACAGCACAGTAGAGCACAGTAGAGAACAGTACAGCACAGTAGAGTAGAGTAGAGTAGAATACAGGTGTCACGTCCAGGCCTGAGAAGACAGGCTGGCGTGTTTTTGTTTTGGTGTAGGTTTTTTCTGTTCTAGGTTCTATATTTCTATGTTGGGGTAATGGTTCCCAATTAGAGGCAGCTGAGTGTCGTTATCTCTAATTGGGAACCATATATATGTTTGTAGTTTGCACTAGGGTTTTTGTGGGTTATTGTTTGTTCATAGCATTTGTTGGTTTGAGATGTTATGGTTACAATCTTTGTTTGTTTTTGTTGTTTTGTTGTTTTGTCCCAGTTACGTGTGATAAATAAATCATGTATACTGGATACCTCGCTGCGCCTTTGTCTGTCCTTTACGGAGATCGTGACAACAGGACAGTTCAGTAAAGTAGTTAAATACAGTACATTATACTGTAGTCTACGCTAATGCCCTATAATGTACTGTGCTTAACTCTATTCTACTGTACTTTACTGTTCTGTTCTCTACTGTGCTCAACTGTATTGTACTGTGCTTTCCAAAATTGTGAAACATAGATGCAGGTGCAGGCTGGCAGTGCAGGCTGACCAATTTTAAACTACTTTTCACCTGGTGTCGGCCGGTGCTCAGTGGGTGAGGATGCTTGTAACAGTAAATGGAAAGTGGGTAGGTGTCAGTAAGAGCCAGGAGAGGTGACATTAACTGGAGAGAGTGAGAGAGCGAGCGAGCGAGACGTCTATACTGTTTTCACAGTCTTGGTTTGACCACCAGATGACAGAAAGAGAAAAAAAAACTGTTATGACCTAGGTTTGGGCAGTAAAGCGTATATATACAGTATACCACCAGGGTATTTGGAAATAGCCATGGGATGGTTTTTCAATATCGTCAATACCGTTGATAACATATGAAGTGTTTTCATGAATGTTAATATTTGTAGCTAGTTTTTAAGTAAATACCTGCAGTCAACTTGTGCAATATGTTATGAGATAAAGAAGATTGCGTTCTTTATTTCACCTGTCACATAATTGTGTATTATGAAGTAGTATTACCGGTAGTCCCCAGTCACATAGTTTGTTTACAAGCACACAACGACAAGAGACCAAAGTCTTGTGAGTCACTCACTGTTGTGCAGCAAACGCCAGGTGATCTAGTTACAGTATGGATGTCCCGACTTCCGCCGAAGTTGGTTCCTCTCCTTGTTTGGGCGGCATTCGGCGGTCACCGGTCTTCTAGCCATCGCCGATCCACCATTCATTTTCCATTTGTTTTGTCTTGTTTTTCCCACACACCTGGTTTTCATTTTCCCTCATTACTGTTGTGTATTTAACCCTTTTGTTTCCCCCATGTCTGTGTGGGGAATTGTTTTTTTTGGCATGCTGGTACGCTGTTTTTTTATTTTTTTTATTTGTGCGGTTATTTTGTACTTTGTGCTGCCTTTACTTGTTTTTTTGGGCATTTGCTTTGTGACGCGGTTGCGTTCTGTATGTTGACATTGCCTAGGTAAACTGCTTAGTCCACTCATCTCTGCTCTCCTGCGCCTGACTTATTACACCAGCTACACCCACCACATGACACAATTCCCCACCAAGAAATGGAGTCAGCAGGAGCAGGTGCCCCTGGTATTGGGGTTGAGGAGCGTGTCCGGGAACACGCAGCGATGCTCCACCATCTCGGCGCCACTATGGATTGCGTGGTTCAAACCATGGGAAAGACAGGGAGTTCCTCCAGTGCCTCCACCAGCACAACCAGGGTCCTCACTACTCGTCCCCCCTTCACCCAGTCCCAGTGGGATTAGTCTCTCCCTTCCCCGGGAGTACGACTGGACGGCTGCATGCTGCCAGGGTTTCCTCTTACAGCTGGAGCTCTACCTGGCAACCGTCCACCCGGCTCCTTTGGGCCATGAGAAGGTGTCGGCCCTCGTCTCGTGCCTCACAGGGAAAGCCCTGGGGTGGGCCAACGCCATGTGGGGAGAAGGAGATGCGGCGCTGGACCACTTCGAGGATTTCACCTGCCACTTCCGGGCGGTCTTCGACCACCCGCCCGAGGGTAGAGCAGCGGGTGAACGTCTCTTCCATCTGAATAAGGGGATGAGGAGTGCCCAGGAGTTTGCGCTGGACTTTCGGACCCTGGCCGCCGGCGCGGGATGGAACGACAGGGCCCTGATCGACCCCTATCACTGCAGTTTGCGCGAGGACGTCCGTCGGGAGTTGGCCTGCAGGGACACCACCCTCACCTTCGACCAGCTGGTGGACCTGTCCATTCGGTTGGATAACCTGCTGGCTACCCGCGGACGTCCAGAGCGGGCTCCATCCCCCAGCACCACCGCTCCGATGCCCATGGAGCTGGGAGGTGCTATGCTCAGGGAGAGCAGAGGAGGTTCCGTCTCGTGCACCATCTTTGGCTGCAGAGGTCACACTGCCGGTCGGTGCCGGGTTGGTTCCTCTGGGAGTCGAGGCAGTAGGCAGGGCACTTTCTCGTTACCCCAGGTGAGCCGGCACCATGCATCATGGCACCATGCAGAGTCCTCTGTTGCGCACATGTGGTTGTATGTTACTTTTCCTGAGTTTTCCCCACATTCCCAGCATAAGGCGGTCGTCGTTTCAGGCGTGGCTGGGAATTTTATAGACAGATCCTTTGCCCATAGTTTAGGGATCCTCATTGTTCCAGTGGCTATGCCCTTCCCTGTTCACACCCTAGATAGTCGACCATTAGGGTCAGGGTTAATTAAGGAGGCCACCGCTCCACTGGGCATGGTGACACAGGGGGGTCACAAAGAGAGAATCAGTCTCTTTCCCATTGACTCTCCTGCGTTTCCCGTGGTGCTAGGCCTACCCTGGTTAGCCTGTCATGACCCCACTGTTTCATGGCAGCGGATGGCTCTCACGGGGTGGTCGCGAGAGTGCTCGGGGAGGTGTTTAGGGGTCTCTGTTGGTGCTACTACGGTGGAAAGTCCAGACCAGCTCTCCACCGCGCACATTCCCCCCGAATATGCCGATTTGGCTTTCGACTTCTCCAAAAAGAAGGCGACTCAATTACCACCCCAACGACGGGGGGATTGTGCGATAAATCTCCTGGTAGATGCCGCACTTCCCAGGAGTCACGTGTATCCCCTGTCGCAGGCGGAGATGGAGGCTATGGAAACATATGTCACCGAATCCCTGCATCAGGGGTACATTCGGTCCTCCACTTCACCCACCTCCTCGAGTTTCTTTTTTGTGAAGAAGGAGGGAGGTCTGCGCCCGTGTATTGACTATCGAGGCCTAAACCAGATAACTGTGAGGTACAGTTACCCACTACCTCTCATCGCCACAGCGATTGAGTCAAAGCACGGGACGTGCTTCTTCACGAAATTAGATCTCAGGAGCGCTTTCAACCTGGTGCGTATCCGGGAGGGAGACGAGTGGAAGACGGCGTTCAGCACTACCTCAGGGCATTGTGAGTACCTTGTCATGCCGTACGGGTTGATGAATGCTCCATCAGTCTTCCAAGCCTTTGTAGACAAGATTTTCAGGGATCTGCACGGGCAGGGTGTGGTGGTGTATATTGATGACATTCTGATATACTCCGCTACACACGCCGAGCATGTGTCCCTGGTGCACAGGGTGCGTGGTCGACTGTTGGAGCATGACCTGTACGTCAAGGCTGAGAAATGCCTGTTCTTTCAACAGTCCGTCTCCTTCCTAGGGTACCGCATTTCCACCTCAGGGGTGGCGATGGAGAGTGACCGCATCTCAGCCGTGCGTAATTGGCCGACTCCCACCACGGTAAAGGAGGTGCAGCAGTTTCTAGGGTTTGCAATTACTACTGGAGGTTTATCCGGGGTTTTGTTCAGGTGGCGGCTCCCATTACCTCACTGCTGAAGGGGGGACTGGTACGTTTGCAGTGGTCGGCTGAGGCGGACAGGGCTTTTGGTCACCTGAGGGCTCTGTTTACCTTGGCTCTGTTTACCTTGGCATTCATAGTGGAGGTGTCCAAGGCTGGGATAGGAGCCATGCTCTCTCAGCGCTCGGGTACGCTGTGCCCCTGTGCCTTCTTCTCGAGGAAGCTCAGCCCAGCGGAGCGAAACTATGACGTGGGGGACTGGGAGCTGTTGGCTGTCGTCAAGGCTCTGAAGGCGTGGAGACATTGGCTTGAGGGGGCTAAACACCCTTTTCTCATCTGGACTGACCACCGCAATCTGGAGTACATCCAGGCAGCGAGGAGACTGAACCCTCGCCAGGCAAGGTGGGCCATGTTTTTCACCCTTTGTTTTCCCCTTTTCTTACAGACCAGGTTCCCAGAACGTGAAGGCAGACGCACTGTCCCGGCTGTATGACACAGAGGAGTGGCCCATGGATCCCACCCCCATACTCCCGGCCTCCTGCCTGGTGGCACCGGTAGTGTGGGAGCTGGACGCGGACATTGAGCGGGCGCTACGTGCAGAGCCCACTCCCCTCCAGTGTCCAGCTGGGCGTCTGTACGTTCCGTCTGCTATCCGTGACCGGCTGATCTATTGGGCCCACACGTCAGCCTCCTCTGGTCATCCAGGCATCGGTCGGACGGTGCGCTATCTGAGTGGGAATTACTGGTGGCCCACTTTGGCTAAGGACGTGAGGGTTTATGTTTCCTCCTGCTTGTTGTGGGTTGTTGGTTTTTTTCACCCGTGCTTTGTGGCAGCCGGTATTTGTGCGGTTATTTTGTACTTTGTGCTGCCTTACTTGTTTTTTTTGAGCATTTGTTTTGTGACGCGTTTGCGTTCTGTATGTTGACATTGCCTAACTAAAGTGCTTAGTCCACTCATCTCTGCTCTCCTGCGCCTGACTTATTACACCAGCTACACCCACCACATGACAATGGAATTCACAACTAAATGTTTGCCAGCTAGATATGTTATAACTATTAAGTTAACTGTCTAAAATGTGCTAAAAGCTCTGCAGTTGTACATTTGGTTTGCTAATTTAGTAGCTAGTTAGATATCTAGCTAGCTAAGTAGTTGACTTCTTCCAAAATCAAGCTTTGCTTGGTAACACCAAGGAATCCCCTCCTGGATCAAGAGCCTTGCTGTCTAATATTTGTTTGGTGTGTGCAGCAAACTGTGAGTAGCATTTCTGAGTTACATGTATAACTTTATGAGCTAGGATGTCTGTATGGCAAATAGTTTCAGTCAGAGACTGTATAAAATGTTTGCAAATGCATTCTCTATGAGATTTTACATGTACTTGTTAGCATTGCTACTCTTTGCATTACAGTAGGGTTTGAAAATAGTACCTCTAATACCTTTTAAGACTTTTTCTGGTAGATGTTATCTATGACCCCTTTTCCATCTGTTTGACCAGAAATCAAAGCCTTTGCTTATTCCTGGAAAATGGTTGAAAAATGTATATATGCCTTCAATTCTCAAAAATATAGACTCTTAGCTTTCATTTGACACCCAATTTCACATGCTCCTATGAACTTCACTTGATGGTGCTCATAGGTTCATTTTTTTGCAGTCATAAAACATATAAACAAAATTACATATTAAAAAACAGCAAATAGCAAGGGATATTTACAAGCAAGTAGCCTGGGTAAGTGCATTTTTAATAGTCTGAGTGAGAGGCACCCTGTTCCTGCTGCATTGGCCTACCTGAGAGGCACGCTACTCCTCCTGCATTGGTCTGCCTAAGAAGTACCCTGTTCGGGCACCATTAGTATGCAGGCGTCCCGCTCCACATCACACAGGGCTTTGGTGCAGCTGGTAGAGGCAGAGCAGAGGTGTGGAGCTGAGAAGAGGAGGAGGAAATGTGTCTGTTCAGCCAGGGAGAGGAATGAGGGGAAGGGGATTTAGGAGCAATTCTCCTTATGAGGAGCACTACTGCTTCTGAGCCAATAGAAATCCTTCTCTGCACTGCTCTTCCATAAAGCAATTTGTGGCCTCTCAGGGGTGCGTGCTTAGTCCTCTCCTGTACTCCCTGTTCAACCACGACTGTCTGGCCGCGCATGACTCCAACACCATCACTAAGTTTGCCAATGACACAACGGTGGTAGGCCTAATCACCGACAACGGTGAGACAGCCTATAGGGATGAGGTCAGAGGCCTGGCAGTGTGGTGCCAGGACAACAACCTCTCCCTCAACGTCAGCAAGACAAAGGAGCTGATCGTGGACAACAGAAATGGAGGGCCGAGCACTCCCCCATTCACATCGACGGGGCTGCAGTGAAGCGGGTCGAGAGCATCAAGTTCATCGGTGTCCACATCACTAAGGATCTATCACGGTCCAAACACACCAACACAGTTGTGAAGAGGGCATGGCAATGCCTCCTCCCCCTCAGGAGATGAAAAAAATTCTGCCATGGGTCCCCAGATCCTCCAAAAGTTCTACAGCTGCACCATTCAGAGCATCCTGACGGGCTGCATCACCACTTGGTATGGCAACTGCTTGGCATCCGACTGCAAGGTGCTACAGAGGGTAGTGTGTACAGCCCAGTACATCACTGGGGCTGAGCTCCCTGCCATCCAGGACCTCTATACCAGGTGGTGTCAGAGGAAGCAACTAAAAATTGTCAAAGACTCCAGCCACCCAAGTCATAGACTGTTCTCTCTGCTACCGCACGGCACCAAGTCTGGAACAGCTTCTAACCCTAAGCCATAAGACTGCAAAATAGTTATGTAAATATTTCACCAAATAGCTACCCGGACTGCATTGACCCTTTTTGCATTAACGTTTTAGACTCCTCACATACTGCTACTACTGTTTACTATCTATCACTTTATTCCTAGTTATATGTACATATCTACCTCAATTACCTCGTACTCCTACACATCGACTCGGTACTGGCACCCCTTGTATACAGCCAAGTTATCGACACTCATTGTGTATCTATTACTACTTTTATTATTAAGTGTTTTATTTTTCTATTATTTCTCTATTTTCTTTCTCTCTGTATTGTTGGGAAGGGCCCGTAAGTATGCATTTCACTATTAGTCCACACCTGTTGTTTATGAAGCATTTGACAAATAACATTTGATTTGTAATGGTGATATCACTTTTAACAAGATACAAATAAAACACATATAATTATGCTAACAGCATCTAATGTGACAATGTTTAATGAATCATTTTGTTAGAGTAGGCTAATGTGAGGCAGTCTTGTATGTTTCAGTAGCTGAAGCTATTCAGATCCAACATGGGCGTTTCACAAATGCCTAATTCCCTATTGAACAGAGATGGGGCTGACAGTAAGAATTTCTCTCTCTTACACACACACAATATTTCTCTCTCTCTCTATATATATATATATATATATATATCTTCTGTCTCTCCAATTTTTTTCTAATTCTATCTGCAACGGCAAAGAAAAGCCAATATGTCCTCTGAGCATGGATCAATCATGCTGACTTTGGCAAAGTCCTTCAACATTGCACCAATAGAGAGACGCAAGTCCAATATCTCAAAGGATGCCCTATGTGGGAAAAAGCCTAAAAATATCACCACAGCACAGTCAGTCATGTAGATTACACAATACAATTCTACTAAATAAGAATTTTCAAATAGTTTGGTGGCCCAATAAAACTTTACGCATCAATATACTAGTCCAATCATAACTTCTCAGTCCATATTCTGATTCTGAGTACCCCAATAACAGTAAGTGCTCTTTGTAACCAGAAATATAGTACAGAGATGCTAGGATCCATTACCAATCCACATACAGTGGTATGAGAGCAAAAACAAGCATAGTCAGCATCTCTGAATGCTCTCTCTCTCTCTCTCTCTCTCTGAGATTTGAGTCATAGCAGCTGCTTGTCTCTCAGAATAATGCCCATTAATTCATTCCCTACCCAGACATTAGATGGGTAGAGTTTGACCATCAGCTGCCTCAGTCAGAAACATCTTTACAAAAACATCACAATGGTGTGACATATTTCCCTCACCCATCAACTTGCAGTCACAATGGGAGAGGGTCGAGCTGGAGCACCTAAGTCATCCCCAGCCATCCCCCCCTCAAACACCCCACTGTCACTGAACCCCAAAATTAGAGCCCACTGTGCAGAGTCAGTCCCAGGCTCTCTCAATGGGTCTCAACGACTTGTGCTGTAAACACATGCACACATGCGAGTGCACACACACACATACCGTGTTAAACACGTCTTTGAGTTGGTTGGTTCTCACGACTCCTGAACTGCTAGCGGAGAATACTGCTTTGTGCGTGTGGGTGGGGGAGGGCACGGCATACTCACTGCCTGTGCCAGGCCTTCTTCCTAAAGCGGGTTATACCTAATAGCTTCTTCCCCCCCTCCTCCCTCACCACTCTGGCTAGAGTACATCCATATATATTAGCGTTCTCAAAGCTTTCCCAAGACAAAGCCCTGGTTCAGTTGGCAAGCCCAAAGAGCACAGTACTGAATAACAGGATAATTTAAATCAAAATCAGCCAATGAATTTCGCACATTCCCAAATCAGACTCAATTGAATCAAAATGACAGAAACTGCAATTCCTTGAAAACAAAAGCCTTAAACTGAAAAACGAAACCCTGCTTAACTTTTATGTTGATTGCCTCTGTAACTGTAGGACTGTTCGTCAAACCAAGTATTACAACTTATGATACAGTTTTCAATCAAATTACCAAGACTTGACTTGTGAAGGTTTGATTGAATGTGGCCCTGAGTCACTCAAAGCATCTAGGCTCTGTGGCTTCAGCTTCAGAGAGAGTAGTAACAGGTGCCACTGTCGCGCAATAACTGCAACAACAGACCTGATGAGGATGAGGAGCCAATTTACAAAAGTGAATTGGTTCCTCAAGGTGAATTGGCCAGCCAATTTATCTTGAGCAACCCATTGTCTTTTTCTTTTCCTCCGAAGACTTCTTGTTGAATTTCTCCACAGAGCAGTCGAGACATCTGCCAGGATCCTCACACTTTCGTATGCAAATTAATGTGATAGGGCATGAGAGACCTTAGCTGCCAGTCAGCTGTTTCAGCTGCTTTCCCTGTGATCGTGTTGTGTGTGTAATAGATGTGTATAGATGACATTATCGCAAATTAATTTGTTCAGCATTTTTATCTGCTGTTGTTTATAAAGCGGTCTATAGTGGGTTATTTTACTGTGAGTGCACGTTTGTCCACAGTTTTAAATCAACACTGAGAGTGTTACATTTACCACTGGTTCAGTGTCTATACAGGTCCACACTTTTCAGTGTTAAATTAAACACTGCTTAGTGTAAAGCCTTATTTGCATATTTCCCAGTGCCTTTCTTGTGAATTTTAGAGTTACCACCCATGACTGTATTTGTTAGTGACAGAGACATGGATGTTGCATTCAGCCATTTCAGTCCAGTAGCCTTCACCAAGTGAGATCCTAAGTTAATATGTCATCAATAAAGTTAAAATATTTGAAACACAATACAATACATACTTCATAAAGCAGGGATCATCAACTAGATTCAGCCATGGATGGTTGGGGGTTGGAAAATAATTACAAATAATTTGCAATTACAGCCTTGCAGACCTTTGGCATTCTAGTTGTCAATTTGTTGAGGTAATCTGAAGAGATTTCACCCCATGCTTCCTGAAGCACCTGCCACAAGTTAGATTGGCTTGATGGGTACTTCTTACGTACCATACGGTCAAGCTGCTCCCACAACAGCTCAATAGGGTTGAGATCCGGTGACTGTGCTGGCCACTCCAATAGACAGAATACCAGCTGTTCTTGTATAGTTTGGAGCTGTGCTTTGGGTCATTGTCCTGTTGAAGGAGGAAATTGGCTCCAATTAAGCACCGTCCACAGTGTACGGCATGGCGTTGCAAAATGGAGTGATAGCCTTCCTTCTTCAATATCCCTTTTACCCTGTACAAATCTCTCACTTTACCACCACCAAAGCACCCCAAGACCATCACATTGCCTCCTCCAGCATCTTTTCATTTTTTTTGCATCTCACGAATGTTCTTCTTTGTGATCCGAACACCTCAAACTTAGATTTGTCTGTCCATAACACTTTATTCCAATCTTACTCTGTCCAGTGTCTGTGTTCTTTTGCCCATCTTAATCTTTCCTTTTTATTGGCCAGTCTGAGATATGGCTTTTTCTTTGAAAGTCTGCCTAGAAGGCCAGCATCCTGGAGTCGCCTCTTCACTGTTAACGTTGAGACTGGTGTTTTGCGAGTACTATTTAATGAAGCTGCCAGTTGAGGACTTGTGAGGCGTCTGTTTCTCAAAGTAGACACTCTATTGTACTTGTCCTCTTGCTCAGTTGTGCACTGGGGCCTTCCACTCCTCTTTCTATTCTGGTTAGAGCCAGTTTGCGCTGTTCTGTGAAGGGAGTAGTACACAGTGCTGTACGAGATCTTCCGTTTCTTGTCAATTTCTCGCATGGAATAGCCTTTATTTCTCAGAACAAGAACAGACTGACGAGTTTCAGAAGAAAGTCATTGTTTCTGGCCATTTTGAGCCTGTAATCGAACCACAAATGCTGATGCTCCAGATACTCAACTAGTCTAAAGAAGGCCAGTTTTATTGCTTCTTTAATCAGGACAACCGTTTTCAGCTGTGCTAATATAATTGCAAAAGGGTTTTCCAATGATCAATTAGCCTTTTAAAATGATCAACTTGATTTAGCTAACACAACGTGCCATTGGAACACAGGAGTGATGGTTGCTGATAATGGGCCTCTGTTCGCTTATGTAGATATTCCATAAATAATCTGCCGTTTACAGCTACACTAGTCATTTACAACATTAACAATGTCTACACTGTATTTCTGATCAATTTCATGTTATTTTAATGGACAATTCTTTTTTGCATTTCTTTCAAAAACAAGGACTTTTCTAAATGTCCTTGTTTTTGAAAGAAAAGCAAATTTTATGGTCCATTAATATAACAAAATTCACCTTTGTAAATTGATTCCTCATCCTCATCAGGTCTGTTGTTGCAGCTAGGCAAAATAAAACCACTTGCCCACAAGATGCCAGTTGGTAAACCCTGTCATAAGGCCTTATTGTAAGGGCTTAGTTTTACCCTAATACAGTGGTCTGAAACTCATGGTTTACAGGCAAAATCAGGCCTGCAAGTCACATTACACTGGCTTGCAAAATGATGTGTAATTCCTATTGGAATCCAGCCAGAGTGGGGCTATCCAACGTTTTTATTCATCCACAACCTGCATTCAGAATGACTGCTAGGGTTGGGAAGACTAAGATATGAGAATACCTAAAGCTTTAAACTGGAACAAACATTTAAGATACAGGTGCAATAAGTGCAAATAACAGATTGTTAGTTCCGAAAAAAATATGTTATGTATATTTGAGTAGCATAACATGAATTGAATTAAAATACAATTAAAAAAATCTAACTGCAATAAAGCATGCTGGGAAATTTGATAACGATTGGTGTGGTTTTGGTTTAATACTGGTTATTAACACCAACACCGGGGTTCATTTACATCAATGAGTGTTAACACTTACAGAGTTAATTTAACACCTGAATCAACACTAGGTAACACTGCAATTTCCTGTGTCAGTGTGTCATTATTCAGACAAAATCGATATGAATTCGCATTCTCAATTGATGGTAATGAATTAATTATATGTACACACATATCAGACTACATCCTCCATATTATTGGCCACATGTGGGCTACTGAATGCGGATCACAATGCCCTTGCAAATCCAATGGGTGCACTGATGCTGTAGCTAGCTCTACTATTTGATGTGAGATTCAGCCAGCTTCTACAATATTAATATGATCAGCAAGGGTTCCGTAGACCTAAATAAACAAAGAGCTTATGCAAAGAGCTACATATGCCAATTGTGCTGTCACCACCACATTAGAAAGAATAATGCAACATATTTCATCTTCTCAATGACAGTCGCATTCACTTCAATACGTGAGTGCAGTGTATATAGGAGGCATATTTGGTTGAATACTTTGGTAAGGCGCCGAATATTTCAGAAATAAAATAAAATATTCAGACCATGCCTAATTATTCTGTAATTACCGTTTCCAAATAAGTTCAGGGTTTTATATCTGTGAATAATACTCTAAAGCTAAGCATGCGATTCTCATTAATTGACTTATTTCACAATGGTTAACCAAATTGTAGCATAGGTCCTACATATGAAAATGAGCAATTGGTCTCACCTTAGCATTTTATCAACCACAAGAATGCCTCTCCCCCTGTACACACTCTTAGCTGCTCCAGGAAAAACAGGCAATTTGAGCGCTCAGTCTTGAAAGATAATATTACTATATCTATGAAAAACAAATAATACAATATTTAACTTAGCAAAAAGCGACGTCTCTTCACAGATGTTTAGTTTAGATTTCTTCAGCAGCCGTTCTTCTGTCCTCTGTGCTTCGCCCGCGGCTGACTGAATAGCTTTATCATCGCCACTGGTAACCCGGGCACAGCGCTTGCCTTGAGCTCGCGCTTCTCAGAGCTCGTACCCTCCTCCAAGTAAACATGCAGAGAGCGCCTGGCGCTGACCAGAGCAGCGAGTCCAGTCAACTGATTTTAAACGCGAGATTGGTCGTGCGGCAGTGTATGTCATCACTGCCTGGTGCCCAACTAGACGATCTCACCATCTGCTCAAGTTCTGCTGTGATGTGAACAAAAGAAACTCTCTGTGGGAAACTACGAAGCGTGGGTGAGGTTGGCAAGGCAAGGGATAAAATGGTTTACTGTGTCCAATAGACATTCTCGACACTCATTTTTTTTTAGTTCCAGTGTTTGTCAGAAAGTGTTCAATGTAAGGTGAAGTGAGTCAATGACCTCTAAAATTAACTAATATCGCATGAATCCAAACACCTAGCCTACACAGTATACACTGAATCTACATAATAACCTTGGAAAAGGTTTGGTGGCATAAGGCTCAGTATTGGGCTACTGGATTTGAGTTATGTTGAGGTGTACAGTAAATCTAGTGTGGCAATATTTTGATGTCAAATTATAGGCCTAATTCCACTTTGTCTGGACACTTAATGTCTTGGTAATCTGTGAGTAAAATATCACTACACAGCTATGATAGATAGCCTTACCAAAACACAATATAGAGAACACACACACACACAGTCAAATTACATTTATGTGCAGTTCAGAGATTATGTTCACTCTCCACCTGTCAACATTCTCTCCTCTCTTTCTGCTTCCTTCTTTCTTCTCCAAGGATAGCTTTGAAGTGACAGTGCTTCATCACTTTTTGTTTTATCTCTTAGAGCTGCCTGCTTCCACCTGAGCTGATGCATTGAGACCGAAAGACCTTGCAAGGCACAAGTGGGATCATTCTTGTGCTTGAGACAGACATGATAGGATGAGTGCAGCTTTTCTCCTGTTTGTTGATATTGTACTGGCATGTTAGGTTGCACTGTTGAGTTGTAAAGGGTCACAGACTTCGGTGGAGAAATCACATGAAGTCAGAACTTTCTGACATCATGTGTGAGAACATAAATCTGATAATCAAAATCAAATCAAATTTTATTTGTCACATACACATGGTTAGCAGATGTTAATGCGAGTGTAGCGAAATGCTTGTGCTTCTAATTCCGACCATGCAGTATTCACATTGAACATCATCATCAAATCAAATATTAGTTGTCACATGTGCCAAATACACATCAAATCACATTTTATTAGTCACGTGGCAAATACAACAGGTGTAGACCTTACAGTGAAGCGCTTACTTACAAGCCCTTAACCAACAATGCAGTTTTAAGAAAATACAAAAAAAAGTAACAAATAAAAGTAACAAATAATTATTTGAATCAATATTTCGCGTTCTCTAGCGTTTGCACAACAAACGGATCCATACGAGACAACTCCAGAAAGGAAGAGCAAGAGCGGTGGTTTTCACATCCCTAGTTAAGTGCCCACACCAGCAGAAATTCCATTTTTTTAGCTTAAAGACAATGGCCAGAGCTTACCCATCATGTTGTATAACGATGTACGTCAATAGGTCATCATTTTAGTCAAAGTATGATATATTTGGTCTTGAAGAGCGAAATCTGAAGTGGGACATTTGTGGAAATCTGTGTCAATGCCGTGCCTTTTCCTTTGAGATGACGTGGACATTCTTTTCAGCCTATGTTTCATTTCAGGGCTAGGTTTTATTTGATCGTTACCAGTTACCACCCACATGCATGTCGTTATTAATTAATAGGAAACAGCTGCAATGTTCTTCCTCTTCGCAACAGCCTTGTATCCACTTGGCCACCTGAGCAATGGAGCAAATACAAATAGGGGGTCCAAGCGTGTTTTTCACTTATTGTTGAGCTTGTCTGTATAAAAAATATATACAGTATACCTGACTATTTTATAAATGGTATAAATGTGTGATATGATTGAATTTTGCAAACTCCGCTCCTCTAGTCGCCCCAAGATGAATGGTTTTGACCACTAAAGTTTTGCTTCAACACTCTTGGCTCCATTGCTTTGATTGGTGCAGCTAGAAACCACAAGTGTCTATCCTATAATGAAAAGACACAGCGGCGTCATTAGGCCTAAGGTTTCAAGGCTTCAGACCCAGATGTTTTTGGTTTCGAACCTTTTGATGGTCTATAAAAAATGTATTATAATAAAAAAATATATATAATACAAGTTAAATGTGTTTTATATACACTACCGGTCAAAAGTTTTAGAACACCTACTCATTCAAGGGTTTTTCTTTATTTTTACTATTTTCTACATTGTAGAATAATAGTGAAGACATCAAATCTATGAAATAACAAATATGGAATCATGTAGTAACCAAAAAAGTGTTAACTTCTTAGGGCTAGGGGGTAGTATTTTGATGTTCGAATGAAAAACGTGCCCAAAGTAAACTGCCTGTTACTCAGGTCGAGAAGATAGGATATGCATATAATTAGTAGCTTTGGATAGAAAACGCTCGGAAGTTTCTAAAACTGTTAAAATAATGTCTGTGAGTATAACAGAACTGATATGGCAGGCAAAAACCCGAGCAAAATCCATCCGGGATGTCAGAATCAGTCATGTCACACTGTTTTCAATAGGCCAGCTATTACAAAGCCTCATAGTTTAACCCCCAGATTGCAGTTCCTATGGCTTCCACTAGATGTCAACAGTCTTTAGAAAAAGGTTTGAAGCTTCAATCATGAAAATCAAGGGAGTAAGACCACTTGTTCCTGAGTCCACGTCAAGTGTACTTTTTTGGATTTTGCGCATAACAGGGAATGCACGCTCAGTTCTTTTTCTCTTCTATTCAGCAGGTTATATTCCGTCTGAAATATTATAGTTTATATTCATTTTAGGGTATCTGAGTATTGATTACAAATGCTGTTTGACTTTTTTCAACGAACTTTATGGGTACTTTTGGGATATCGTTTGTCTGCATTGATGAAAGCCTTTGGGCAGGTGGATTACTGAACAAAATGCGCCAACCAAACGGAGCTATATGGATATAAAGAGGAACTTTATCGAACAAAAGGACCTTTTATTGTGTAACCTGGACGCATAGGGAATGCCATCAGAGGAAGATCATCAAAGGTAAGCAATTTATTTTGTGCTATTTTTGAGTTTTGTGACACCTCTGCTGGTTATGTTATTATGCTAATTGAGTTTTTGAGTGGGACGCTGTCCTCAGACAATCAAATGTTCTGCTTTTGCCGTAAAGCCTTTTTGAAATCTGACAATGCTGTTAGATTAACAAGAGTCTAAGCTTTTGAAGGGTGTGCAGCATTTGTATTTTCATGAATGTTTGAAATGAGTATTTTTGTAATTTGAATTTGGCGCTCTGCATTTCACCGGATGTTGTCAAAATCGAACCCGTTCACGGGATTGGATCCGTAACAGGTTAAACAAATAGCCACCCTTTGGCTTGATGACAGCTTTGCACACTGTTGGCATTCTCTCAACCAGCTTCATGAGGTAGTCACCTGGAATGCATTTCAATTAACAGGTGTGCCTTGTTAAAAGTTCATTTGTGGAATTTCTTTCCTTCTTAATGTGTTTGAGCCAATCAGTTATGTTGTGACAAGGTAGGGGTGGTATACTGAATATAGCCCACGAACAGCGCAAAAAAGCAAAGAGAAACGACAGTCCATCATTACTTTAAGACACACCACAAAAAAACAACATACAATACATAAGTAAAAAATATATATATAATAAGTTTCTTAAAACAGATAAAAAAAAACTAATAATTATAAATGTATAAATTAATTGACCAGTAATCACGTAAAAACATATTATTTGTTGAGTTTAAATGTGTGTGTGGTTGTGAGTGTGTAAGAGATAGGCTGTATGAAGGAGTAATTTGGTTCATCAGGCTAACCCCCAGTCTTCGCTTGAAATATGGAGGGATGGTGATATTTTGGCAATGTGAAGATAAGAATTCCAGAGTATGGTACCTCTATATCTGACAGAGAATTGACTATGTGGGGTGCTTCAGTAGGGAGGGTGAAGGTTCTCGCAGTGTGTTGAGTTATAAGATGGATTTCAGAATTAAGAGTCAATTGAAGGGTTTAGGTAAACTGTCTGGGAGGTATGAGTATTTGTAGATGAAAGTGTATAATTGGCGTACATTAATGTCGTTAACAGACAAGATATTGAGTTTCTTAAACAAAGGTGCAGATGGAGCCAGGTAATTAGAGGAGGTGGCTAGTCTTGCAAATGTATTTTGTATTATGAGTATTTTGTTTAGGTAGGAGGCATACAGTGCTATGAGGCTTGAAATTGAGCTCAGGTGGATCCTGTTTCCATTGATCATCCTTGAGATGTTTCTACAACTTGGAGTCTACCTGTGGTAAAATCAATTGATTTGACATGAGTTGGAAAGGCACACCCTGTTTATATTTGTATTTATTATGGAACCCATTAGCTGCTGCCAAGGCAGTTCCTGGGGTCTAGCAAAATTAAGGCAGTTTATACAATTTTAAAAACATTACAATACATTCACAGATTTCACAACACACTGTGTGCCCTCAGGACCCTACTCCACAACTACCACATATCTACAGTACAAAATCCATGTTGTGTGTGTATATTGCGTATGTTATCGTGTGTGTGTATGCATGTGTCTGTGCCAATGTTTGTGTTGCTTCACAGTCCCCACTGTTTCATAAGGTGTTTTTTTTTTTGCATCAGTTACTTGATGTGGATTAGAGTTCCATGTAGTCATGGCTCTATGTAGTACTGTGCGCCTTCCATAGTATGTTCTGGACTCTTGTGGCATGTCTTGTGGGGTATGCATGGGTGTCCAAGCATGTTCAAACAATCAGCTCGGTGCATTCAACATGTCAATTCCTCTCATAAATAAATGTAGTGATGAAGTCAATCTCTCCTCCACTTTGAGCCAGGAGAAATTATTATTAATATTAGCTCTCTGTGTACATCCAAGGGCCAGCCGTGCTGCCCTGTTCTGAACCAACTGCAATTTTCCTAAGTCCTTTTTTGTGGCACCTGACCACACGACTGAACAGTAGTCCAGATGCGATAAAAATAGGGCCTGTAGGACCTACCTTGTTGATAGTGCTGTTAAGAAGGTAGAGCAGCGCTTTATTAAGGACATACTTCTCCCCATATTAGCTACTGTTGTATCAATATGTTTTGACCATGACAGTTTACAATCAAGGGTAACTTCAAGCAGTTTAGTCACCTCAACTTGCTCAATTTCCACATAATTTATTACAAGATTTAGTTGAGGTTTAGGGTTTAGTGAATGATTTGTCCCAAATACAATGCTTTTAGTTGTAGAGATATTTAGGACTAACCTATTCCTTGCCACCCACTCTGAAACTAACTGCAGCTCTCTGTTAAGTGTTGCAGTCATTCCAGTCACTGTATTAGCTGACATGTATAATGTTGAGTCATCCGAATAGATAGACACATGACTTTATATATAGACACTCTGGCTTTACTCAAAGCCAATGACAATTCATTAGTAAAGATTGAAAAAAGTAATGGGCCTAGACAGCTGCCTTGGGGAATTCCTTATTCTACCTGGATTGTGTTGGAGAGGCTTCCATAGGGATCATTGGGGCGCTAACGCCTCGTTCCCGACACTACCCGGTGAAATGTAAGGCGCCAAATTCAAAATCCAAAAGTTTAATTATTAAACATTCATCAATATACAAGTGTTGCATAGTCAACAAAAGCTCTGATTCTTGGCAATATCACAGAGTTGTCAGATTTCAAAAAGGCTTTACGGCGTAAGCACAACATTTGATTGTTTGAGGATAGCACCTCTCATATTTTATGCATTAGCATAAATTCATAACCAGCGCGGGTCTCACAAAACCCATATATGAGATAAAATAAATCACTTACCTTTCGAAGAACTTCTGCTGAGGGCATCCCAAGTGTCCAAGGAAGACATCCAATTGTTCCATAAATCCATAAATCTCTGTTTGGTTGGCGCGTTATGTTCAGAAAATCCACCGTCGAGTCGCCCGTTGTACAGTGAAGAGAAAGCGTTCAAATTATACCTTTGTCCAAACAAATCAAACATCATTTATAATGCATCCTTAGGTATCCTTTTATGAATATTAATGATTATATTTCACTCGGATGATATCCTAAACGATATAAAAGGTAAATAAAGAGGGGTGCGCTCACGGTCTCGTGCCCAGGAAAAGTTATTGACATCCATGGTGCCTTCACTATTTCTTCTTCCTTTTTCATAAATGTGTTTTATATATAAGGTCCCACAGTTGACAGTACATGTCAGAGCAAAAACCAAGCCATGAGATCGAAGGATTTGGCCGTAGAGCTCCAAGACAGGATTGTGTCGAGGCACAGATCTGAGGAAGGGTACCAAAAAAATCTGCAGCATTGAAGTTCCTCAAGAACACAGTGGCCTCCATCATTTTTAAATGGAAGAAGTTTGAAACCACCAAGACTCTTCCTAGAGCTGGCCACCAGGCCAAACTGAGCAATCAGGGGAGAAGGGTATTGGTCAGGGAGGTAACCAAGAACCTGATAGTCACTTACAGAACCCAAGAATTCCTCTGTGGAGATGGGAGAACCTTCCAGAAGGACAACCATCTCTGCAGCACTCCACCAATCAGGCCTTTATGGTTCAGTCTGCTTTCCACCAGGCACTGGGAGATGAATTCATCCTTTCATATATATATATATATATATCTTTTTGTATTTTTTTTATTTCAACTTTATTTAACCAGGTAGGCCAGTTGAGAACAAGTTCTCATTTACAACTGCGACCTGGCCAAGATAAAGCAAAGCAGTGCGACACGAACAACAACACAGAGTTAAACATGGAATAAACAAACATACAGTCAATAACACAATAGAAAAGTCTATATACAGTGTGTGAAAATTAGGTAAGATAAGGGAGGTAAGGCAATAAATAGGCCATAGTGGTGAAATAATAAACATTTATCAATAAACACTGGAGTGATAGATGTGCAGAAGATTAATGTGCAAGTAGAGATACTGTGGTGCAAAGGAGCAAAACAAAATAATAATAACAGTATGGGGATGAGGTAGTTGGATGGGCTATTTACAGATGGGCTATGTACAGGTGCAGTGATCTGTGAACTGCTCTGACAGCTGGTGCTTAAAGTTAGAGAGGGAGATATGAGTCTCCAGCTTCAGTGATCCTGAGTGGCAGAGTTACAGTTTTGACTTAAATCTGCTTGAAAATCTATGGCAAGACTTGAAAATGGTTGTCTAGCAATGATCAACAACCAATTTGACAGAGCTTGAAGAATTTTGAAAAGAAATATTGTACAATCAAAGTGTGGAAAGCTCTTAGAGACTTACCCAGAAAGACTCACAGCCATAATTGCTGCCAAAGGTGATTCTAACATGTATTGACTTTTTATTTGTTAAACTCCATTTTGTGGATAACATTTTGAAGCTTAAAAGCGTTAAATAGTTCTTCACTGAGCAATTCAAATAGCTCTGATGTCTTTCCTTGCTTTTATTACAGCAGTGTTGTCATTATGATGGAGTCAGCAGAATTGACCATATATCGAACTGACCCTAGTTGACTAATGCATGCCCAATGAAGGACATATTGACTGAAATCTAAACATATCACACCCACTCTCTCCAATTTGGTAAACATTGAGAGCGTTCTGAGTGGATTCAGCGGTCACTCAGTGATTGCTGACCTCTCGACCTATATGGTCAAACAAACCAATCATAATTTCCCCCCATTATCCTGCGCTATTTGTGAGTGTGTTTGTGTGTGTTTATGTGTTTATGTGTTTATGTGCTACCAGAAAAGGCGTTGTGGCGTTTTGTGTGGTTATTAGATTTCAGATCACAGAGCTGCAGCTCCACATATCCCTCTGGGAACACCATGCACAGATAAACATGCACCCCTCGCTCTCCTCTTTTTCCTCTTTCACCGTCTCTCTCTCTCTCTCCATCCCTCCATCCATCTCTATTCATTCTGTTGAAGGGAGAGACAGCATGTAATTAGCAGCGAGTCCGTTTTCAGTGAAGGATGAATAAAATATGAATAAGGGATGATTAGATGACTGTTTAAATGAATAAAAAAGGATCCAGAAAGAAGCAAGGAAGGAGACTATTTTATGTGACTCTTATTATGCAGATATGATACAGTATGACCATACTGCATTATACTGTGTGTAGTCTGTTGGAAGGCTGAATAGGGTTTTATCTGGCCTACAGATATTTTGATGCACAATCATTGTCTTGTCATGTTATTTCATCTGGATTAAATGGAGAGTAAACTCTTTTGCGCTAAGAGCAGCTGGTGTGAAGCGGGTGCCATAAGGACACTGTGGGCATTGGGTACTTGGATAAGATCATTCATTTAATCAGTCTTATTGGGTCATGCCATGAGTCAGATAAAGAATAGATCCCCAAAACAGCACAAGGCTAAAAACACACACAAACACGTTGGTATACTGTTCTGCCCAACCACAGTCTACTTGGACTGGACAGTTAATTGTGGTTAGGTTATAGCACTTGTTATAGTAAAATTATATGGAATTGTAAAATCTGATATTTTTCTCAAAAGTCATCATAAAATGCAACAGCATTACTCCACCTCTAATGGAGACAGGAATCTGAAAATGGAAATGTGGTTCTGAGAAACTTAAATCAGTGTGACAATCTGCACACACACTGTGTGATTCTGGGCCTTAATGGAAATGGATATAAACGTTTTTGATTGCACTCCTTATCTTATCTGATCGAATTAGCTAATGGGAGACAGCTTGGTGGTGTCGTCAGCTGCAACTGTAGCAGATGCCTCCTCCTACCAACATGTTTAGCACATCGCCACCTTGTTGTGACATACTGTCACACACCCACGCCACCCGGATGCCAGGAAAAATAGCTGACGACAGTTGACTGATGTCGCTGCAAAAACACACACCCCCCAGTAAACTCTGTGAGCGACGTGTCTGTGTCCGTGTCTGTCATCATAGTGAGATGTAGTTAGCATTGTTGGGGAAGCTACACTGAAAATATAGTTTACCAAGCTACCAATTACGTCACACTAGAAGAGTTTTAAGCTACATTAAATCTTCCCTTAAGAAAAATATAGTTTACTTAACTAAAGTTATTTTGAAAAACTAGCTTGTAAACAATTATCATATCTAAATCTGAAATGTCAGACAACAAATTGCAAGAACAGATCACTCTAGAGTCAGATATTAACAGAATGTGTAATTTAGCCTATTAAACACAAAAATAAAGTTACAAGTCAGAATTATGTTGCCTGGCTACCCATCCACATCAGTGGCGGTCAGTGCCATTTAAGATGAGGGAGGACAATTTTATTTTCATGAGCATGGCCTTATTTCTATTACAGCATTTTTTATGATTCTTATTCATATTCCATTAATCCAGCTCAATGTAACAGCGATAGGTTTAGGCTACAACATGATACTCAAATTTTCCCTATACCCATCATGAGGTTGCTACAACCTAGCCTATGAATTACATTTTACAACATAGGTGCACACAGGGCGAGAAACAAATTTGAGATGACAGAGACACAGGGACACATGGACAGACAGTGACATTCAATACCGCATTGCACACTCTTGCCTGCATCTAGCTGATCTAGGGTGCAATCATTAATCCAGCAGATGCAAACGAGAGTTTCTATTGGACAAATTCAGGTATGTTTATCCCCGTTTTATTCCGTTTGCTTCCGTTTAAGAAACGTCTTTCAACAGAGTCGGCGGAATTAATACACCCCTGATCACGCGTAAACACGGTTTACAGTTTCATAGAAGCCACGTTGTATTCCTTATCGTGTCTATGCGCTCTCCTCCTGTCACCTCTTCCCTTCCCTTGTGGACTTCAATGCACAACACATCAGCTGTAATATGGCGAAAAAAACTTTCCAAGCCAAACACACAGCCTACATCGTTGTCACCATATTAGCTAAAGTAACGTCATAGTCAGTATAGATAATATAACTAATGCAGTAGTAAACCCCCTACAATCATGCAGTAACATTACAGTGTACAGTCAGTAAGCAGTGACACCGGCGGTGGCAATAAATGAGTAAAACCAAAAGCTTACCTTGACTTGGAAGAGTTCCAGTGTTCTGTTGGAAAGTCATAGCCAGCTAGCTATCATAGCATCCCTCTGTTTGAGTGTTTGAGTAGGCTAAACTAGCTAGCTGCATTTGCTTGCTAAGTAAGTGAAACTGAGTGAAAACAATTATCTCTCACTTTATCTCTCTTGCTTCTCCTTCATTTTGGAATAAATTTGTTTGTTGAAAACTGTTCAACTATTGTCTTTCTCTCTCTTTGAGTCAACTACTCAACACATTTTATACACTGCAGTGCTAGATAGCTGTAGCTTATGATTCATTCACTAGATTCATTCTATGATCCTTTGATTGGGTGGAACACATGTCAGTTCATGCTCCAAGAGCTCTGATAGGCTGGAGAACGTCCTCCGGAAGTTGTTATAATTACTGTGTAAGGCTATGGAAGAGGGTGAGAACCATGAGCCTCCTAGGTTTTGTATTGAAGCCAATGTACCCAGAGCAGGACGGAAGCTAGCTGCTACACCTTGGTGCTACCCTACAGAGTGCTGTTGAGGCTATGTTTAACAATTTGAATTTTTATTAAATTCACTGAGGAGGATGGTCCTCCCAAATCAAATTGTATTGGTCACATACACTTGGTTAGCAGATGTTAATGTGAGTGTAGCGAAATGCTTGTGCTTCTAGTTCCGACCATGCAGTAATATCTAACAAGTAATCTAACAATTTCACAACAACTACCTTATACACACAAGTGTAAAGGAATGAATAAGAATATGTACATATAAATATATGGATGAGCGATGGCCGAACGGCATAGGCAAGATGCAGTAGATGGTATAGAGTACAGTATATACATATGAGATGAGTAATGTAGGGTATGTAAACATTATATAAAGTGGCATTGTTTAAAGTGACTAGTAATACATTTTTTACATCCAATTTTAATTATTAAAGTGGCTAGAGATTTGAGTCAGTATGTTGGCAGCAGCCACTCAATGTTAGTGATGGCAGTTTAACAGTGTGATGGCCTTGAGATAGAAGCTGTTTTTCAGTCTCTTGGTCCCAGCTTTGATGCACCTGTACTGACCTTGCCTTCTGGATGATAGCGGGGTGAACAGGCAGTGGCTCGGGTGGTTGTTGTCCTTGATGATCTTTTTGGCCTTCCTGTGACATCGGGTGGTGTAGATGTCCTGGAGGGCAGGTAGCCCCCGATGTTGCGTTGTGCAGACCTCACTACCCTCTGGAGAGCCTTACGGTTGTGGGCAGTTGCCGTACCAGACGGTGATACAGCCCGACAGGATGCTCTCGATTGTGCATCTGTAGAAGTTTGTGAGTGTTTTTGGTGACAAGCCAAATTTCTTCAGCCTCCTGAGGTTAAGGAGGCGCTGTTGCTCCTTCTTCACCACGCTGTCTGTGTGGGTGGACCATTTCAGTTTGTCCGTGATGCTAAAAGTTATTGCCTACTTTACCATATTTTCTCTTCTTTTTGCAAAAAAGTAGTGTGGAGTTCCAATAGTTAGCTACCACTGCATGGCAAAAAAGTAATTAACTACTGAAAACACTACCAAGATTTGAACTTAGTTCAACTACCACCAAGATACTGCAAAATGCAATTAAATTACTACTTGAACTACATGTAGTTCACTACTCCCCAACACTGGTAGTAAGATTACCTCTCCATTGTTGAATGTGGCAAGGAAACACACACCACTGTGTGTAAACTGTGTCATAGAGAGCTATTTTAGTGGTATTGTTGTGTGTGTGCCATAGAGAGCTATTTTAGTGGTATTGATGTGTGTATGCATGCCTGCAAGTGTGCATGCGTGTGTGTTGATCGTGTGTTGAATGACAGTATCAGAGTGAGCATCAGTGTGAGCTGTCCCAGTGGTATTGATGTTAATGGCCGTTTAAGTGAGGTCCTCATTGCCGTTCCACCAGTCACTGCGTATTAGGCTTCAAATTAGACCCTTCCAGTCTCCAACCAATCTAAGCCACTTAACAAGAAAATCAACAGATCCCTTTATAATTGCTCCTGAGCAAAGCAATTTACCAAGGACTCTTGGGGTTTGATTTTCATTTGCGTTTGTCAAACACGCGCCTCGGTTCATTTGTTTTAGTCCAAAAATTAATTGAAATAGTTTTCTAAAAGTCACACGCACAAGCGTATTTAGCCAAATTGGCTGTCTGTGGCTGTTTGCTTGATGTGAAATACATTTATTAAATGATGTTAAAAAAAAGTGGAAGTTTAGGAATCTGGTATAGGGCCATTATTTGAATGGCAAATTAGAATAATAGTCGCCATTTGCAAATTACACCGTTCCCAATATTTATCCAGGCTAAGTGGCTGCAGGGAAATGTGTAAATCCTTCATTTTTTTTCAATTTATCCTCAATAAACAGAGCATAAATATTTAATTGAACAGTAGCTTTCTAGAACACTGACTATTTGCGAAGGAGGGGAAACAAACTGTCTGTGACTCGAATTACATCCTGTGACACATTTTGGAAAACAGTTTTATTGGGCTTCAAACTGACATTACTCATTTAGAGCAGTTTACTTGGCATAACATAGCCTACTGCCTAATCCAAGCATATGTGTGCACTGTGCACTCTGATGTCAATGCAAACCAAGTTTGACCAGAGGCACATACCACGACTGAAGACAATTGCAGTTCCATTTAAGTTGAAATGTGGAGAGGTAATGGAGTTATGTTAGAGACATGTTGTGATATTTTCTCCAGAGGAAGGTTAGGTCCATTTTGTGTTAAGGCTAAGCCCATTTTTTTCAATTCGTGTTTGTGTGGGCCATGAAGATATTACGCACCTGCTAAAATCGGTTTCCTATTGAACATACTTCTTTCCGAAATAAATATTATAGTCTGATTACATTTTAGGGTATCTGAGAAGTAAATATAAACGTATTTTGACTTGTTGAAACAAAGTTTAGGGGTTGATTTTCAGATTCCTTTCTCTGCAAGTTGAACGAGTGGATTACTCAAATCGATGGCGCCAAATTAACGGACCTTTTGGGATATAAAGAAGGATTTTATCTAACAAAACGACACTACATGTTATAGCTGGGACCCTTTGGATGACAAATCAGAGGAAGATTTTTAAAAAGTAAGTGAATGTTTAAATCGTTATATAAGAAACCTGTGCCGGTGGAAAAATATTTTGATGTGGGGCGCTGTCCTCAAACAATCGCATGGCATGTTTTCGCTCTAATAGCTACTGTAAATCGGACATATAAGCTTTAAGCTTTAAGGTTTCAGCCGATATAAGACACTTATATGTACATAAATGTTTAAAATCCATAATATTTATGATTATTTATTTGAATTGCGCGCCCTCCAGTTTCACCGGAAGTTGACACCGATCCTTAAGAAGTTTTATGAAAATAGCACTACAGTACTCCGTAGACTGCGGAGACAGTCAGATCCAGCTCTGTCTGCCCTTGGCCTAGCTGTCCACTGAATGCAGGTGGTGAGCACATTTGAACCCAAGAGGCCCTTGTTGTAAATGTTGACTGATATAGAAAACTGACCTTATTTGTCCTTGTATGTGTCGACTGGTTTGTAATCTCAGACAGAGAGATCTTGAAGACCACGCTCCTCTAGGGCTGAACTGAAAAGACTTCAAAGCACTTTGATAGAGATGGCATAGGAAAAGGAAGCAGAGCCAAATCAAAATTTGATAATAGCTGTCATAGTTGAAACCGGTAGGTTCTTAACTCACTTAATGTTCTTAACAGGAACCACATAGAACAGCGCCCGTTGGGCACACCATGTCATTTCAACATGGAAATGTGGGAATATTTAGTTGGGACGATCAATGAGATTTCAACCTTCAGTCACCCACTCAAAAAGACAGTCGGAAGTTTGTTGAATTCCCAAAGTGTTATCACTATGCTTTAAACCATGCGGACGGCCCTCGACGTCCAAGGGACCAGTACTAGCCAAAGGACCAGCTGCCACCGGCCTGATGAGAGATATATGAAATGAGGGTGAGATACGGTTAATGATGCGGAGCTGTAATCGTTAAGTCACCTCATTGACTCTCCTCAGGACTTTGAACGGCCCCACAAACCACGGGCTCAGCTTCCGGCAAGGCAGGCGGAGGGGCAGGCCAGACCCTGTCACCGAGGTGAAAGACCGGGGCAACACTGTGGTGAAAATTGCCCTGTGCCTTCTGCCAGAGGACGACCCGCTGGAGATGGGTGTGCACGGTGTTCCATACCTCTTCGGCGCGCCAGAACCAATCGTCCACCGCAGGAGCCTCGATCTGCCAGGGCCGGCTGATAGCCTAGAACACACTGAAATGGTGTGAGGTTAGTGGAGGAGTGACAGAGGGAGTTTTGTGCGTATTCTGCCCAAGGCAGAAACGCAGCCCACTCCCCCAGCCGGTCCTGACAGTAACTATGAAGGTACCTACCCAGTTCCTGATTTACCCTTTCCACCTGCCCATTTGATTGGGGATGGTACCCGGAGGTGAGACTGACCATGACCCCCAGTCATTCCATGAAGGCCTTCCTGATGAACTGCCTTCCAGATGAGATGAACTGAGGACCACTGTCATACATGATGTCCCTAAATTTGATCAGCATATCGAATGTGCGACCCGGGCCGGGAAAATCCTGGATCATTGTTATTCTAACTTCCGTGATGCATACAAGGCCATTCTCCGCCCTCCTTTCGGCAAATCTGACCATGACTCCATTTTGTTGCTCCCAGTCTATAGACAGAAACTAAAACAGAAAACACCCGTGTTCAGGTCTGTTCAACACTGGTCCAACCAGTCTGATTCCACGCTGCAAGATTGCTTCGAGCACGTGGACTGGGATATGTTCCAGATAGCATCAGACAACAACATTGATGTATACGCTGATTTGGTCAGCGAGTTTATTAGTAAGTGCATCGGTGATGTTGTACCCATAGCAACTATTAAAACCTTCCCCAACCAGAAACCGTGGATTGATAGCAGCATTCGCACAAAACTGAAAGCGCGAACCACTGCTTTTAACCAGGGTAAAGCGACCGGAAACATGACTGAATACAAACAGTGTAGCTATTCCCTCCGCAAGGCAATCAAACAAGCTAAGTGTCAGTATAGAGACAAAGTAGAGTCACAATTCAACGGCTCAGACACGAGAGGAATGTGTCAGGGTCTACAGTCAATCACAGACTACAAAAAGAAAACCAGCCCCGTCGCGGACCAACGATGTCCTGCTCCCAGACAAACTAAACACCTTCTTTGCTCGCTTTGAGGACAATACAGTGCCACCGACACGGCCCGCTACCAAAACCTGCGGGCTCACCTTCACCGCAGCCAACGTGAGTAAAACATTTAAGCGTGTTAACCCTCGTAAGGCTGCCGGCCCAGATGGCATCCCTGGCCGTGTCCTCAGAGCATGCGCAGACCAGCTGGCTGGTGTGTTTACCGACATATTTAATCAAACCTTATCCCAGTCTGCTGTTCCCACATGCTCCAAGAGGGCCACAATTGTTCCTGTTCCCAAGAAAGCTAAGGTAACTGAGCTAAATGACTATCGCCCCGTAGCACTCACTTCCGTCATCATGAAGTGCTTTGAGAGACTAGTCAAGGATCATATCACCTCCATCCTACCAGAAACCCTAGACCCACTCCAATTTGCTTACCATCCCAATAGGTCCACAGACGACGCAATCACACTGCACACTGCCCTAACCCATCTGGACAAGAGGAATACCTATGTAAGAATACTGTTCATCGACTACAGCTCAGCATTTAATGTGCTTCTTCTTGAGCCACTCCTTTGTTGCCTTGGCCGTGTGTTTTGGGTCATTGTCATGCTGGAATAGCGCCCCACCGCTCCCTAAGAAGTTAACATACCCTCCAAACTCGTCATTAAGGTCGAGACCCTAGGTCTTGACCCAGCCCTGTGCAACTGGGTCCTGGACTTCCTGACGGGACGGCCCCAGGTGGTGAGGGTCGGAAACACCATCTCCACCCCGCTGATCCTCAACACTGGGGCCCCACAAGGGTGCGTTCTCAGCCCTCTCCCGTATTCCCTGTTCACCCATGACTGCGTGGCCAAGCACGCCTCCTACTCAATCATAAAGTTTGCAGACGACACTACAGTGGTAGGCTTGATTACCAACAACGACGAGATGGCCTACAGGGAGGAGGTGAGGGCCCTTGGAGTGTGGTGTCAGGAAAATAAACTCTCACTCAACGTTAACAAAACTAAGGAGATGATCGTGGACTTCAGGAAACAGCAGAGGGAGCACCCCCCTATCCACATCGACGGGACAGTAGTGGAGAAGGTGGAACGTTTTAAGTTCCTCTGCGTACACATCACAGACAAACTGAAATGGTCCACCCACACAGACAGTGTGGTGAAGAAGGCGCAACAGCACCTCTTCAACCTCAGGAGGCTGAAGAAATTCGGCTTGTCACCAAAAACACTCACAAACTTCTACAGATGCACAATCAAGAGCATCCTGTCAGGCTGTATCACCACCTGGTACGGCAACTGCTCCGCCCACAACCGTAAGGCTCTCCAGAGGGTAGTGAGGTCTGCACAACTCATCACCGGGGGTCAACTACCTGCCCTCCAGGACACCTACACCACCCGATGTCACAGGAAGGCCAAAAAGATCATCAAGGACAACAACCACCCGAGCCACTGCCTGTTCACCCCGCTATCATCCAGAAGGCGAGGTCAGTACAAGTGCATCAAAGCTGGGACCGAGAGACTGAAAAAACAGCTTCTATTCTCAAGGTCATCAGACTGTTAACAGCCTCCACTAACATTGAGTGGCTGCTGCCAACATACTGACTCAAATCTCTAGCCACTTTAAATTATAGAAAATTGGATGTAACAAATGTATCACTAGCCACTTTAAACAATTTTGTATATAATGTTTACATATCCGACATTACTCATATAAAATGTATACACTGTACTCTATACCATCTACTGAATCTTGCCTATGCCGTTCGGGCCATCGACTCAATCTCTAGCCACTTTAATAATTAAAAAGTGGATGTAATAAATGTATCACTAGCCACTTTAAACGATGCCATTTATATAATGTTTACATATCCTACACTACTCATCTCACATGTATATACTGTACTATATACCATCTACTGCATCTTGCCTATGCCGGTCAGCCATCGCTCATCCATATATTTATATGTACATATTCGTATTCAAACCTTTACACTTGTGTGTATAAGGTACAGTGAGGGGGAAAAGTATTTGATCCCCTGCTGATTTTGTACGTTTGACCACTGACAAAGAAATGGTCTGTCTATAATTTTAATGGTAGGTTTATTTGAACAGTGAGAGACAGAATAACAACAAAAAATCCAGAAAAACGCATGTGAAAAATGTTATAAATTGATTTGCATTTTAATGAGGGAAGTAAGTATTTGACCCCTCTGCAAAACATGACTTAGTACTTGGTGGCAAAACCATTGTTGGCAATCACAGAGGTCAGACGTTTATTGTAGTTGGCCACCAGGTTTGCACACATCTCAGGAGGGATTTTGTCCCACTCCTCTTTGCAGATCTTCTCCAAGTCATTAAGGTTTCGAGGCTGACGTTTGGCAACTCGAACCTTCAGCTCCCTCCACAGATATTCTATGGGATTAAGGTCTGGAGACTGGCTAGGCCACTCCAGGACCTTAATGTGCTTCTTGAGCCACTCCTTTGTTGCCTTGGCCGTGTGTTTTGGGTCATTGTCATGCTGGAATACCCACCCATTTTCAATGCCCTGGCTGAGGGAAGGAGGTTCTCACCCAAGATTTGACAGTACATGGCCCCGTCCATCGTCCCTTTAATGCGGTGAAGTTGTCCTGTCCCCTTAGCAGAAAAACACCCCCAAAGCATAATGTTTCCACCTCCATGTTTGACGGTAGGGATGGTGTTCTTGGGGTCATAGGCAGCATTCCTCCTCCTCCAAACACGGCGAATTGAGATGATGCCAAAGAGCTCCATTTTGGTCTCATCTGACCACAACACTTTCACCCAGTTGTCCTCTGAATCATTCAGATGTTCATTGGCAAACTTCAGACGGGCATGTATATGTGCTTTCTTGAGCAGAGGGACCTTGCGGGCGCTGCAGGGTTTCAGTCCATCACGGCGTAGTGTTACCAATTGTTTTCTTGGTGACTATGTTCCCAGCTGCCTTGAGATCATTGACAAGATCCTCCCGTGTAGTTCTGGGCTGATTCCTCACCGTTCTCATGATCATTGCAACTCCACGAGGTGAGATTTTGCATGGAGGCCCAGGCCGAGGGAGATTGACAGTTATTTTGTGTTTCTTCCATTTGCGAATAATCGCACCGACTGTTGTCACCTTCTCACCAAGCTGCTTGGCGATGGTCTTGTAGCCCATTCCAGCCTTGTGTAGGTCTACAATCTTGTCCCTGACATCCTTGGAGAGCTCTTTGGTCTTGGCCATGGTGGAGAGTTTGGAATCTGATTGATTGATTGCTTTTGTGGACAGGTGTCTTTTATACAGATAACAAACTGGGATTAGGAGCACTCCCTTTAAGAGTGTGCTCCTAATCTCAGCTTGTTACCTATATAAAAGACACCTGGGAGCCAGAAATCTTTCTGATTGAGAGGGGGTCAAATGCTTATTTCCCTCATTAAAATGCAAATCAATTTATAACATTTTTCACATGCATTTTTCTGGATTTTTGTTGTTATTCTGTCTCTCACTGTTCAAATAAACCTACCATTAAATTTAGAGACTGATAATTTCTTTGTCAGTGGGTAAACGTACAAAATTAGCAGGGGATCAAATACTTTTTTCCCTCACTGTAGTTGTGAAATCGTTAGATTACTTGTTAGATACTACTGCATGGTCAGAACTAGAAGCACAAGCATTTCGCTACACTCGCATTAACATCTGCTAACCATGTGTATGTGACAAATAACATTTGATTTGATACAACAGGTGTAGACCTTACAGTGAAGTGCTTACTTACAAGCCCTTAACCAACAATGCTTTAAGAAGTCTTTACTAAAGAAGTAAAGTAAATACAAAAAAACATACACAGCAGCACAATTGGTTATGGGATCGTAAAACGGCAGCCATCTCCTTCGGTGCCATTCTGTGCAGGATTCCACCCTCAAAACAACAGTTTCCGTTTATAATTTTTTTCAAATACAATGTATATTCCACTTAGATTCCCCTCACAATAATTTTACAAATTACGTTGAAACAGCATTGATTCAAACAGTTTGCGCGCAGTGGGTAGGCACAAAACTATACAGTAGGTAGATCACTGTATGTTGGGTTGGAGTCTGGTGTGCTGAGCTGAGACTGGGGGAGGAGTATGGAAAAAGAGACAGATGAGAGGAGGAGAGGAGGAGAGCAGAGGGATGGGGGGATGAGTTGAGCGTGGGGGGGTATTTGGTATTTTGTAAAAGCATTAGCTATTCTTCCTGGGGTCCACATGAAACATGACATAATACATAGTACAGAACATTATTAGTCGAGGACTGAAATACATACATTTAAAATGTCACACATAGCCTACATATCATTACATTCACACAATATCTAGGTCTAATACATAAATCAGTGCAAATTACAATACAAGATGAGCTTGGTTTGGCAGAGAGTTCCATGTCGTCATGGCTGTATTAAGCACTGTGCATTTCCCAGCCTCTGTTCTAGACCTGGGGACTGTGAAGAGACCTCTGGTCTGATGTCTTGTGTTGTACCAATGAGTGTCCAAATTGTGTGCGAACTGCTTGAACAGACAGTTCGGTACCTTCAACACATCAATACCTCGCAGTAAGACCAATACAGTCAATCTCTCCTCAACTTTGAGAGATTGACATGCATGTTACTGACACTTGCCTCTTACATCTAAGTACGATACGTGCTGCTTTGTTCTGGACTAACTGCAATTTACTTATGTCCCTCTTTGCCGCACATGACCACACAGCTGGGCAGTGGTCCAGGTGTGACAGATCAAGGACCAGTAGGACCTGTCTGGTTGACTGAAAAGTCAAGAAGGAAGAGCAACGCCCTGTCATGGACAGACCTTATCCCATTTTAGCAACCATTGAGTCGATATGTTTTGTCCATGACAGCTTGGTATCAAGGGTTACACCCATCAGTTTAGTCTCCTCAATTTGCTCAATCGCCACATTATTCAATAATATATCTAAATGAGGTTTAGCATTGAGCGAGTGATTTGTTCCAAAAATTATGCTTTTGTTTTTGAGATATTTAGCACCAACCTATTGCTAGTTATCCGTTCTAAAACTGACTGGAGCTCTATGTTAAGGGTGTCAGTTATTTATTTTATTGTTGCAGCCAACATGTATACTCAGTGGTGTAAAGTACTTAAGTAAAAATACTTTAAAGTACTACTTAAGTTGTTTTTTGAGGTATGTGTACTTTACTTTACTTTTACTTCACTACATTCCTAAAGAAATAATGTAATTTTTACTCCATACAATTTCCCTGGAACTGAAAAGTACTCATTACATTTTGACAGGAAAATGGTCCAATTCATGCACTTATCAAGAGAACATCCCTGGTCATCCCTACTGCCTCTGATCTGGCGGATTCACTAAACACAAATGCTTTGTTTGTAAATTGTGTTGGAGTGTGCCCCTGGCTATCTGTATAAAAAAAATGGTGTCATCTGGTTTGCTTAATATAAGGAATTTGAAATGATTTATACTTTTACTTTTGATACTTAAGTATATTTTAGCAATTACATTTACTTTTGATACTTAAGCATATTTAACTTTTTCCACCGTCTTTTTTTCAAAAGTTTGCTAATAACTTGTAACAGGCTGATTGGTCGGCTATTTGAACAATTAAAGGGTGCGCTGCTATTCTTGGGTAGCGGAATGACCTTTGCCTCCCTCCATGTTTGAGGACACACACCTTCTTCTAACCTTAAATTGAAGATGTGGCAAACAGCATCTCCCTCTCCTTCGTATAGGTTGCTGGGCAGATTTGAGTTAGGGTGGGGGATTGGCGTTATAGTTTAGTTAGTCTATTCCCTGGGGTTAATTTGAGGGGGTGAAGGGGGAGGGGTGGCCTCCTTTGCCTGTCTGCGTTCTGGCGACAAAGTTATCTATCTTCTTTCTTTCTCGTCTATCTTTCTCTCATCCTTACCTCATGGAAAATATATGCCAATCTTTTATTCAGCTAAAACAGATCTATTGTTAATGTTGAACAATAAAAAAGGAACATGGCAATATAATGGTGAAAATAGAAAATATATTATGCATGTCTGGTTGTGATCACATCTGATTATGAGAATTTTTATGCATGTCTGTGTGTGTATACGTCCGTGTGGGCGTGAGTGTGTGTGCATGTACGTGTGTGTGGATGTGTGTCTGAAGCAGTCTCCTTCAGAAGGTAAATCCTATGGAGTCTTTAGAGTCAGACGGTGAATGGTATAATTTAGCTCCATTTTCTGGCCGGCTTATATCAATAGAGCTTGATGGCGAGTTAAAGAGTGTGAAGAATGTGGGCGGCCATTAGCCATTATAAATCACACGGATTCCAGATAGATGGAGAGAGGGGGAGAGAAGAAGAGGGAAAGAGCAAGAGATGGAGATAAAGAGAGAGAGAGAGGGAGAGAGAGAGAGAGAGCAAGTGAGACAGAGAAGAAAGACAGAGACAGAGAAAGACAGTGGGGAGCAGTAAAGGGGTGTAGTGAGAACACCGTCTCTCTCTCTCTCATTTACTCACTCACTCACATACCCAAGCTGCCTCCAGAAACAGATGAGCGGCATCGAGGCTAAGACTGAATTAGGTTAGACTTGATTAGATCATACCAGGAGCTGGCCTGACTGAGATGAAACTGGTGGAAGATCTAACCAAATCTACGCCATGCAGCCCTCTCTTAGCCTGGACTCCAGGGTGAGTTATAGTTGTTAATAAAGCAGAAACCGACACCCAAACGTTGTCTGTTTTCCAGCATAACTATGAGCCTTATGTGCTCTCCCTATGGGATCATAACAATGACACTGCTGAATAACACTTCTATAACCTGAACAGACACAAACAGTTTAGGGTTTAGTGCACTACTTTTGAACAGAGCCCTATGGTCAAAAGTAGTGCAATACAATATATAGGGAATAGGGTGCCATTTAGGACAGACAGTCCCTGAGCCTAGAGCCCGATAGTGGATCCAGATTAGAGTGCAGGGATTGGAATGCATTTGTTTGGGGTTTTTTCATAAAAAAATAAGTTAATTAGGATAAATCAATAAGGGTTGTTCTTCAAAGAGAAACTCTCCACTGATGCCAGAGTGGGAACTTCTCTGAGCTGGGCCTCATTTGCATAATTATTGAATATTAGTTTCCATAAACAGCCAACATGGGGCCTGCTCCGACAACAAAGGCACACGTGCTATATACTGATGTACTTTGATGTGTTCTTCAGAGCACTAGATATTTTCTAGCTAAAATTACACAACCAAATCCCTGCCCTGATAGTACCAAACAGTACAGTATGTGCTATTGACTCTCAACGAGGCCACTGTTTCAGTGTACTGCAGTTTATTCTTGTTGGTTTGGAAGACGACGCTGCCCTATTTCGCAGTGGCCCACTGCTGTGTCTAGAGAGGGTATTGAAGAACACAGATACAACCACCCCCACAACCCCCCACAAAGAATAACTGAGTGCTCCTCACCCCTTTCCCTCCCTCTCCTTCCCCCCATGACTGAGTACAGTGGGTTTCATCACTCAGTACATCCAGAGGAACATGAAGTTTAAATATTAACCATATCTTCTGCCTGGAAACGACATACGCTTCGGGACAGCAGTGCAGATGGTGGGGGGCCTGCACCAAGACTCCATGGCACCATTTCTACTGTCACAACCTCCGCCGAAGTTGGTGCCTCTCCTTGTTCAGGTGGTGTTCGGCGGTCGACGTCACCGGTCTTCTAGCCATCACCGATCCTCTTTTCATTTTCCATTTGTTTTGTCTGTGTTTTCCACATCTGGTTTCAATTCCCTCATTACATGTTTTGTATTTAGCCCTCTGTTCCCCCCATGTCTTTGTGTGGGATTGTTTATTGTTAGTTCTTGTGCACATCTATTTGAGTGGTGCGTTACGGGTTATTTTGTACCCAATTATTGTCTTGTGTTGTTTTGTACCGTTTTGGTATATTTATTAAACAACTACGATTGTCACCCAGTTTGCTCTCCTGCGCCTGACTTCTCTGCCACCAGTTACGCACCGGCTTGACATCTACACACTAACACTGGTCCAGAGTTAGTCCATCTGACTCTATAGAAACTAACCCGGCCCCAAAGCAAGTTACCAAAGGTTAGCCCTGTGTTCCGTCCTAGAGGAGACTGATCCTGAGCTGATCTTAGACCAGTGCTCCAGGCACCGTCTCCTCTCTCCCATTTGAGTATTTTGTTTTACTTTCTATCTCATTCTCCCATACACCCTGAAGGCAGTTGGAGTGAAGGCATGGATGGATTTTTAAAACACAAGTTTTTTTTAAGTCAGTGAATGGATAAAGCTGTGACTGAGCCAGCCTGCTAGCAATGACTACCCTCTGAGGAGAGGAAAGGAGAGAGTAAGAGAGGAGATAAGGGGGGAGAGCAGAGCGGAAGAGAGGAAAGGGGAAGAGAGGAGTGGAGAGGAGCTAGGAGAGGAGAAGTGGTCCAGTGAGCCAGCATGTAGCTGTCCCTGATATCAGCAGTGGTCTGCTACTGCTGACAGGATGAGAATACAGCAAAGAACAGGGGCACCCGCACAGCTGACTGAGACCACACAGAGAGAGAGACAGACAGAGAGTGAGAGGAGAGAGGGGCAGAGAGAGAGAGAGGCAAAGAAAGAGACAGACATGAGAGTGAGAGCCAAATGTTTGGGTCCACAAAAGTGTTGTTTTGGTAACAATAGTTCCCAGTGCCAACAGAGACCAGCTGGTACACACAACACAAGGCTTCATAGCATAACCATGGACCCAGCCCAAAGAGACACTCTCCAGTGCCAAAGGTAATCCCTCCTGGCAGCAGACAGCAGATAGCAGACAGCGCTCTGTAAACACTTTCACATTATACTCTTCCTTCTCACAGAGTGTCTCTGTCTGCCTGTCTGCTGGCTAGCGGTAGCTAGCCTAGCGTCCCGCTATATGGGGCGGCAAGTAGCCTACCGGTTAGAGAGTTGGACTAGTAACCGAAAGGTTGCAAGATCGAATCCCCGAGCTGACTAGGCAGTTAACCCACTGTTCATATCCCCTGAACAAGGCAGTTAACCCATTGTTCCTAGGCTGTCATTGAAAATAAGAATTTGTTCTTAACTGATTTGCCTAGTGAAATAAATAGAAAAAAAGTATTATATATAAGCCTCCCCACCCTACTCATGTTTATATCATGGAAATTAGCTTGTGAGTTGTGCAGTGCAGGTCTCATTCCCCAGTGGTTCCATTTGGTATTTAAATGGGTCAAGCGGTGGTGATTTATTCATGCTCTGGGTCTTTAGTGCCACTCAGTCTGGTTGGCAGAACAGTTCTGTGCTGTGCTGTCCTCCAGCCCCTCACATATCCCTCCCTCCCCTTTCCCTTCCCTGTCCCGTCCAACATACCAACTCCACAGCCACTGAAAGGGAATCTGAAGATTTATGTTACCTTAGTGTATAGCACAGTATGCATAGAGTCATATGAGTCACACGCTATCATACAATGTGAGACATGACTCTAAAAGGCTCTGCATGGTCAGTTCGACATCTGAAGTGGCCGTACAGCATTTACTGTGATGCAGCCTCCAAAGATGTCAGGGCTTTCATACTTCTTGCTTGCGCTTAGCGGAGCAGAGCTATTGTGAAGGAAGTTGTCAAGGAAGTGAGTTTATTTATACAAGACGTACAGCCCCCACCTGCCGTCAACCAATCATGTCAATGCGGAGCTATACGGAGCCCTCCGCATTGTTAAAACATTTGAGAGGCGCTCGGCGATGCAGTACGGAGCTTTGGCCTCTGCATGCCTCCGGAGGCTCTGCAATTGCGTCTCACCATCCAAACAAAGCCTCCGACCACATTTTCAGGATCAAGCATAAATTGGCTTTAAGTGCTGTGCCAAGATGGACCCATCCATGCGATTCAGCACCATGGACAGGTGAAGAGACAAAAACACATTTACATACACTGTAAGTGCATAAATACTGAGTGAGTTGACCTAAATTGTATTATAGTCTAAATCCCACCCACCCACAGTGAACAAGACACACACACACATGAAAATATGCTATAAGCACACAAACACACACGCACAAACACACTCGCACACAGAGGGAGGAAGGAGCATTGAGTCCCATAACCAGATCTCCACTGAGCTCTATTGTGGAGTGGCACTCCTGTCAACAGTCCTGCTACTTGTCTGTATTTCAGGCTGCAGCCATTACATCTCCCTCCCTCCTTCTCTCCCTTGCTTCTCTCACTCACACTCTCTCTCTCTCTCTCTCTCTCTCCCTTCTGCATATCTCTCTCCATCTCTCTTTCTTACTCATTCACTCTGCATTTCTGAGTCACTCTCACTCATTCTTTCTTTCTCTCTTTGCTTTTAGTGTCAATCCATTCATTCAAAAACTATTCACAAAAAGGAGGGCCACAAAACCATCAAACAAACTCAAGTCAATTTCCCCACTGAAAGACCAGCTTGATAAAATAATCCAGCTGTCTTGAGTCTAGCCAAGCCCCAGCCCTGGAGACATCATGTTTAGAGCTGAGACATTAGAAGACGTTTCTATAGCTGATATAGAGAGTCAAAGCCCAGAGATTAACATAGACCATAACTAGGACCCAGAATTTTTCCTGATCATGGGAGATTCTCAACAACAAAAAAACTCCTAGCTCTATAGTTGACGGGTGACGACAAGAACTGGACAGCAGAGTGTTGAAATGCCACATTAAGTAAAAGTCATTTATTTCTCTGTTGGCCTGGGTTTGTCTCTTTCCAGGGCTAACCGCTCACAAGCAGAGGGATGAAAGAGGGAGCTCAGTGTCTCAACCGGTACATACAACTTAGACACCCAACCAGTCTGGATTGAGCTGCAAATGCAAAAAACCTACAATATTTACATTATCCCCTGCAGACAATCTTTTATGTTCATTCACTCATACAATGATCATCTTCTCCTGTTGCTAGTTGAATACCATATACTGTACATGGAGTGTAAAGAACATTAGGAACACCCCTTCCTTATATTGAGTTGCACTTCCTTTTGCCCTCAGAACTGCCTCAATTAGTCCTGGCATGGACTCTACAAGGTGTCGAAAGCATTCCACAGGGATGCTGGCCCATGTTGACTCGAATGCTTCCCACAGTTGTATAAAGTTGGCTGGATGTCTTTTGGGTAGTGGACCATTCTTGACACATACGGGAAACTGTTGAGCGTGAAAAAAACAGTAGCGTTGCAGTTCTTGACGCACTCAAACCGGTGCGCCTGGTACTTAACTGACTTGCCTATTAAAATAAAGGTACAATTAAAAATAAAATAAAAAATGTCACCGTTTGGTACTGTGGGTCTATTAACTACTTAGGGAGCAGTGGGCGCTAGCGCTAGCGCCCCACTCCCGACACTACCCGGTGAAATGTGAGGCGCCAAATTCAAAATCCAAAAGTTTAATTATTAAACATTCATCAATATACAAGTGTTGCATAGTCATCAAAAGGTCTGATTCTTGGAATATCACAGTGTTGTCAGATTTCCAAAAGGCTTTACGGCGAAAGCACAACATTTGATTGTTTGAGGATTGCCCCTCATATTTTATGCATTAGCATAAATCCATAACCAGCGCGGGTCTCAAAAAACGCATAAAATCGCTAATATAAAATCCCTTACCTTTTGAAGAACTTCTGCTGAGGGCTTCCCAAGTGTCCAACGAAGACATCCCATGGTTCTTTTGTTATAAAAAGTATTTTATTATATCCATAAATCTCCGTTTGGTTGGCGCGTTATGTTCATAAAATACTCTGGACAGTTTTGACTTAGAGTATGTGAACAACTGGCTGCAGGTCATCTATAAGCTTTGCTAGGTAAAGCCCCGCCTTATCTCAGCTCACTGGTCACCATAGCAACACCCACCCGTAGCACGCGCTCCAGCAGGTATATTTCACTGGTCATCCCCAAAGCCAACACCTCCTTTGGCCGCCTTTCCTTCCAGTTCTCTGCTGCCAATGACTGGAACGAATTGCAAAAATCAATGAGACATATCTCCCTCTCTAACTTTAAGCATCAGCTGTCAGAGCAGCTTACCGCTCACTATACCTGTACACAGCCCATATGTAAATAGTACACCCAACTACCCCATATTGTTATATCATTGTTTTTTATTTTGCTCTTTCGCACCCCAGTATCTCTACTTGCACATCATCATCTGCACATCTATCACTCCAGTGTTAATGCTAAATTGTAATTATTTTGCCACTTTGGCCTATTTATTGCCTTACCTCCCTAATCTTACTACATTTGCACACACTGTACATAGATTATTTTGTGTTATTGACTGTACGTTTGTTTGTCCCATGTGCAACTCTGTGTTGTTTGTGTCGCACTGCTTTGCTTTATCTTGGCCAGGTTGCAGTTGTAAGTTCTCAACTGGCCTACCTAGTTAAATAAAAGGTGAAATATATATATTTTTAAATTACTACCATACCACATAAACAGTCCATGTCTCAATTTTCTCAATGCTTAAAAACCCTTCTTTATCCTGTGTTCTCCCCTCCTACACGTATTGAAGTGGATTTAACAAGTGCCGTCAATACGTGTCACGCCCTGGCCATAGAGAGCCCTCTGTATCTATTTCTAACGCCAGCCTCTTGTGTTCACTCACTGCTGCTGCTCACTTCACATGCTTTCAGACAGCACTCTCAGGTACAAGAGTCAGCTCCAGAGTTGGTGCAGCGCTCAGCCTCCTTGCCCTCTCCCTTTGAAATCATCCAGCGCAGTAGATTACAGTGAGTGAAATCTCAGTCACTTGCGTCAATGAACAATGGGTGAGAATAGGGCCTTTGGGGCTGGCTCAATATTCAGGTATGCGATTCACACACAATCATGCAGCCTATGACTGTGATGCTGCCCTGAGCATAAGACAATCATGAGGACACCCCCTTAATTGGGTAAAAGGAACATTATTATTTTTATTAATACATTGGAATTTGTAATTATTATATTGTCTACGTTTCAGAACATTTAGACAATGATGACTCCACGCCAATTAATTCACAATATATTGAAGTGCCATACTGTGACGGCTCTCCGTGAATGCCGGTAATTCAGAGTCAGGCGCAGAACAACAACGATGAGTGTTTATAAGTTTTCAAAATAAGAGTGGGAAAACAACCACTCGCAAACACGGAACCAAATACAACAAACAATCAATCACAAAGACATGGGGGGACAGAGGTTTAAATAAGGAACATATAATTAGTGATTGGAAACCAGGTGTGTGTAATGAAGACAAAACTAACGGAAAAATGAAATGTGGATCGGCGGTGGCTAGAAGACCGGTGTTGTCGACCGCTGAACGCCACCCGAACAAGGAGAGGCAGTACCCCCTCTTGACGCGCGGCTCCAGCAGCGCGCTGATACCGGCCTCGGGGACGACCCGGAGGACGAGGCGCAGGGCGATCCGGATGGAGACGGTGAAACTCCCGTAGCAACGACGGATCCAGGATGTCCTCCACCGGGACCAAGCATCTCTCCTCTTGACCGTACCCCTCCCACTCCACGAGGTACTGGAGGCCCCTCGCCTGGCGCCTTGAGTCCATGATGGCTCGGACAGCATACGCTGGAGCCCCCTCGATGTCCAGAGGGGCCGGAGGAACCTCCCGCACCTCAGACTCCTGGAGTGGGCCAGCCACCACCGGCCTGAGGAGAGACGCATAGAACGAGGGGTTAATACTGTAATCTGGGGGAAGCTGAAACTTGTAACATACCTCGTTCAATCTCCTCAGGACTTTAAAGGGCCCCACAAACCGTGGGCCCATCTTCCGGCAAGGCAGGCGGAGGGGCAGGTTTTGGGTCGAGAGCCAGACCCTTTCCCCCGATGCGAACACCAGGGCCTCACTGCGGTGGTGGTCGGCGCTCGCCTTCTGCCGCCTCACGGCTCATTGCAGGTGCACATGGGTGGCCTCCCAGGTCTCCTCCGAGCGCCTAAACCAATCATCCACCACAGGAGCCTCGATCTGGCTCTGATGCCATGGTGCCAGAACCGGCTGGTACCCCAGTACGCACTGGAAGGGGGAGAGGTTAGTAGAAGAGTGGCGGAGTGAGTTCTGTGCCATCTCTGCCCAGGGGATGAAACTCGCCCACTCCCCCGGCCGGTCCTGGCAATAGGACCGCAGAAACCTACCCACATCCTGGTTGACTCTTTCCACCTGCCCGTTACTCTCGGAGTGAAAACCTGAGGTAAGGCTGACCGAGACCCCCAGACGTTCCATGAACGCCCTCCAAACCCTGGACGTAAACTGGGGACCCCGATCAGAAACTATGTCCTCAGGCACCCTGTAGTGCCGAAAGACGTGGGTGAACAGGGGCTCCACAGTCTGTAGGGCCGTAGGGAGACCGGGCAAAGGAAAGAGGCGGCAGGACTTAGAAAACCGATCCACAACGACCAGGATCGTGGTGTTTCCCTGTGATGGTGGAAGATCCGTCAGGAAGTCCACCGACAGGTGTGACCACAGCCACTGTGAAACGGGTAGAGGTTGTAATTTCCCTCTGGGCAGGTGCCTAGGCGCCTTGCACTGGGCACACACCGAGCAGGAGGAAACATAAACCCTCATGTCCTTAGCTAAGGTGGGCCACCAGTACTTCCCACTAAGGCAGTGCACTGTCCGACTGATGCCAGGGTGACCAGTGGAGGGTGACGTGTGGGCCCAATAGATCAGACGGTCGCGGACAGCAGACGGAACATACCTACGCCCAGCTGGACACTGAGTGGGAGTGGGCTCTGTATGTAACGCCTGCTCTATGTCCGCGTCCAGCTCCCACACCACCGGTGCCACCAGGCAAGAGGCCGGAAGTATGGGAGTGGGATCTATGGCCCGCCTCTGTGTCATACATCCGGGACAGTGCGTCTGCCTTAGCGTTCTGGGAACCTGGTCTGTAGAAAAGGTTAAAAACAAAACGGGTGAAAAATATGGCCCACCTTGCCTGGCGAGGGTTCAGTCTCCTCGCCGCCTGGATGTACTCCAGATTACGGTGGTCAGTCCAGATGAGAAAAGGGTGTTTAGCCTTCAGAGCTTTTACAACAGCCAACAACTCCCGGTCCCCCACATCATAGCTCGGCGGAGCGAAACTGAGCTTCTTCGAAAAAGGCACAGGGGCGGAGTTTTGATGGCGTACCCGAGCGCTGAGACAGCACAGCTCCTATCCTGGCTTCGGACGTGTCCACTTCAACTATGAATGCCAAAGAGAGATCCGGATGAGCCAGCACGGGAGCCGAGGTAAACAGAGCCTTCAGATGACTAAAAGACCTGTCCGCCTCAGCTGACCACTGCAGTCGCACCGGCCCCCCCTTCAGCAGTGAAGTAATAGGAGCCGCTACCTGACCAAAACCCCGGATAAACCTCCGGTAGTAGTTGGCAAGCCCTAAAAACCGCTGCACTTCCTTTAACGTGGTTGGAGTCAGCCAATTACGCATGGCTGAAATGTGGTCATTCTCCATCTCCACCCCTGACGTGGAAATGCGGTACCCTAGGAAAGAGACGGACTGCTGGAAGAACAGACATTTCTCAGCCTTGACGTAGAGGTCATGCTCCAACAGTCTACCCAGCACCTTGCGCACCAGGGACACATGCTCGGCACGTGTAGCAGAGTATATCAGAATGTCATCAATATACACCACCACACCCTGCCCGTGCAAGTCCCAGAAAATCTAGTCTTCAAATGCCTGGAAGACTGATGGAGCATTCATCAACCCGTACGGCATGACGAGGTACTGCCCTGAGGTGGTACTAAATGCTGTCTTCCACTCGTCCCCCTCCCGGATACACACCAGATTGTACGCACTCCTGAGATCCAATTTGGTGAAGAAGCGCGCCCCGTGCATTGACTCGATCGCACTGGCTATGAGAGGCAGCGGGTAGCTGTACCTCACAGTGATCTGATTGATACCTTGATAGTCAATACACGGGCGCAGACCTCCATCCTTCTACTTCACAAAAAATAAACTTGGAGGCAGGTGATGTAGAAGGCCGAATGTATCCCTGTCCCAGAGATTCGGAAACATATGTCTCCATAGCTGCCGTCTCCTCCTGTGACAGAGGATACATGTGACTCCTGGGAAGTGCTGCGTCTTCCAGGAGATTTATCGCACAATCCCCCCGTCGATAGGGTGGTAATTGAGTCGCCTTCTTTTTTAACAGAAGGCGAAAGCCAAATCAGCGTATTCTGAGGGGATGTACACGGTGGAGACCTGGTCTGGACTCTCCACCGTAGTTGCATCGATGGAAACACCTACACACCTCCCCGAGCACTATCGTGACCATCCCTTTAGAGCCTTCTGTTGCCACGAAATAGTGGGGTCATGATAGGCCAACCAGGGTAGACCCAGCACCACGGGAAACGCAGGAGAATCAATGAGGTAGAGACTAATCTTCTCCTCATGACCCCCCTGCGTCACCATACTCAGTGGAGCTGTAACCTCCCTAATTAGCCCTGACCCTAATGGTCGACTATCTAAGGCGTGCAAAGGGAAGGGCATATCAACAGACACAATGGGGATCCCTAAATTATGGGCAAATGAACGGTCAATAAAGTTCCCAGCTGCGCCTGAATTGATGAGCGCCTTATGCTGGGAACGCGGGGAAAACTCAGGAAAATCTATAAACAAAAACATGTGAGCAACGGGGGGCTCTGGGCGAGTCTGGTGCCTACTCACCTGGGATGACATGATAGTGCCCTGCCTGCTGCCTCGACTCCCTGAGGTACACCCCCAGCACCGACCAGCAGTGTGCCCTCTGCAGTCACATAAGGTGCAGGGAGTGGTCCCTCCTCCGGCCCCCCTAAGCGCAGTCCCTCCTAGCTCCATAGGTGTTGGATCAGAGTTGTTGGGGGATGGAACTAACAGGCCCTGATCCGGACATCCACGGGTGGCCAGCAGGGTATCCAGCCTGATGGACATGTCCACCAGCTGGTCGAAGGATAAGGTGGTGTCCCTGCATGCCAGCTCCCGTCGGACGTCCTTGCGCAGACCTGTAATGGTCGACCAGGGCCCTGTCATTCCATCCTGCTCCGGCGGCTAGGGTGCGGAACTCCAGTGAAAAGTCCTGTGTGCTCCTCGTTTCCTGCCTGAGGTGGAACAGGCATTCACCCGCCGCTCTACCCTCAGGTGGATGGTCAAACACTGTCCTGAAGCGGCGGGTGAACGCCTCATAGTGGTCCAACGCCGCTCCGTCCTCCCCCCATACGGCGTTGGCCCACTCCAGCGCTTTCCCAGATAAGCAGTAGACGAGGGCGGACACGCTCTCGCGTCCTGAGGGAGCTGGGTGAACGGTCGCCAGGTAGAGCTCTAGCTGGAGAAGGAACCCCTGGCACCCGGCAGCCGTTCCATCATACGCCCTCGGCAGCGCGAGCCGAATCCCACTGGGGCCAGGTGAAGGAAGGGTGGACATCTGTGTTGGTTGTGGAGTGAGAAGTTGGGATGAAGGTGGAGGCGCTGAAAAACCTCTTCACTCCATCGTTCCATACTTTTCAGCACGCGATCCATGGCGGTGCCGAGACTCTGTAACATGATCGCGTGCTGCTGTAGACGCTCCTCAACTGGAGGTTGGTGTGCTCCTGCTGAATCAATTTCGGGTGATTGATTCTGTGTTGGCTCTCCGTGAATGTCGGTAATTCAGAGTCAGGCGCAGGATAACAACGATGGGTGTTCATAAGGTTACTCAAGTTTCCAAAATAAGAGTGGGAAAACCACTCGCAAACACGGAACCAAATACAACAAACAATCAATCACAAAGACATGGGGGGGGGGACAGAGGTTTAAATAAGGAACATGTAATTAGTGATTGGAAACCAGGTGTGTGTAATGAAGACAAAACTAACGGAAAAATGAAATGTGGATCGGCGGTGGCTAGAAGACCGGTGACGTCGACCGCCCGAACGCCGCCCAAACAAGGAGAGGGACCGACTTCGGCAGAAGTCGTGACACATACAGACTGGGGTTGCTTCCTTGTGGGGCTACAGCACATTGCATTCCTTTGGGCTAAACTGTTTATGATAGACGGCCAGTCCCATATGGACTTCCATACAATTCCTTTTTATTATTTTTGTAATATTCCAATGTATAAGGTAATTTAGACCGTATTGCAAATAATAATGAGGATATTTGACTGTTAAGGGTTGCATTTCTGTTATATTTAGCCTACTGTTTTAAAACTTGTTTCATATTTTACTCTTTCTTTCTCAATACATTACGACCATAAAAAAGGTGAGGCTCTCTGCAACCCTGTAATGATAGTGCAGGGCGGGAGTAACCTGGGAGGGAGGGCTCGGGCACGGGGTGCGGGGGAATAGCTAGCGTTGCCATAGTTTGTTTTAAACAATGGCAACGCTAGCTATTCTCTCTGGGAATTTTAAAGGCCTTCTAGCTGTCTTGATATCCTAGCAAGAAATTATATTGATACAGCAATGTTCCAAGAAACACACCTGCTCCAAAGGACGCACATAGAATAAAGAACCATTTGTACAAACTGGCTGCTTTTTCATCAGCCCCAAATAAAACTAAAGGTGTAATCATAATGATACATAAGAAACTCAAAAGTACCATCTTGGGTAAAGGTGAAGAATCACTTTCCTTAAATGTTTCCATAATGGAAAGAAAATTGCCTGTATGTAATGGTTGTAGAGGGTGCACAGTGGTTGTAGAGGGTGCACAGGTCAGCACCTCAGGAGTAAATGTCAGTTGGCTTTCCATAGCCGAGCATTCAGAGTTCGAGACAGCAGGTGCGGTAGAGAGAGAGAGTAGAAAACAGCAGGTCTATGACAAGGAAGCACGTCTGCTGAACAGGTCAGGGTTCCATAGCCGCAGGCAAAACAGTTGAAACTGGAGCAGCAGCATGACCAGATGGACTGGGGACAGCAAGGAGTCATCAGGCCAGGTAGTCCTGAGGCATGGTCCTAGGGCTCAGGTCCTCCGGGAGGGAGAGAGAGAGAATTAGAGGGAGCATACTTAAATTCTCACAGGACACCAGATAAGACAGGAGTATTACACCAGATATAACAGACTGACCCTAGCCCCCCCGACACAAACTATTGCAGCATAGATACTGGAGGCTGAGACAGGAGGGGTCGGGAGACACTGTGGCCCAGTCCGACGATACCCCGGGACAGGGCCAACCAGGCAGGATATAACCCCACCCACTTTGCCAAAGCGCAGCCCTCATACCACTAGAGGGATATCTGAAGACCACCAGCCTATTACCCTGAGACAAGGCTGAGTATCGCCCACGAAGCTCTCCTCCACCGCACGAGCCCAAGGGGGCGCCAACCCAGACAGGAAGATCACGTCAGTGACTCAACCCATTCAAGTGACACACCCCTCCTAGGGACGGCATGGAAGAACACTAGTAAGCCATTGACTCAGCCCCCGTAATAGGGTCAAAGGCAGAGAATGCCAGTGGAGAGAGGGGAACCAGCCAGGCAGAGACAGCAAGGGTGGTTCGTCACTCCTGTGCCTTTCCACTCACCTTCGCACCCATGGGCCAGACTACACCCAATCATAGGACCTGCTGAAGAGAAGTCTTCAGTAAAAACTTAAAGGTCTAGACCGAGTCTACGTCTCTCACATGGACAGGCAGACCATTCCATAAAAATGTAGCTCTATAGGAGAAAGCCCTGCCTCCGGTTGTTTGCTTAGAAATTCTAAGGACAACAAGGAGGCCTGCGTCTTGTGACTGTAGTGTACGTGTAGGTATGTACGGCAGAACCAAAATCGGAGAGATAGGTAGGAGCAAGCCCATGTAATGCTTTGTAGATTAGCAGTAAAACCTTGAAATCAGCCCTAGCCTTAACTTAGGGCTAGGCCCCTTTTTTCTCCACTTCCTGTCTGAATGATGTGCCCAAAGTAAACTGTCTGTAGCTCAGGCCCTGAAGCCAGAATATGCATATAATTGATACCATTGGAAAGAAAACACTGAAGTTTGCAGAAATGTTAAAATAATGTAGGATAATATAACACAATAGATATGTAGGAGAAAATCCAAAGAAAAACCAACCAGAATTTTGTTTTGGAGAGGCCATCCTCTTAGAAAGGTCATATTGCTTCAAAAATGAATATGAAATATCAGTTTTAGCAGAAGGACACAGTCTTGGAAATTCATATTTGCGCACACATGAAGACATTCCGCACCTGCTAGAATCGGTTTCCTATTGAACATACTATTTCTTACGGAAGAAGTATAGTTTAATTACATTTTAGGGTATCTGAGGAGTAAATAAAAACTTATTTTGACTTGTTGAAACAAAGTTTAGGGGTAGATTTTCTGATTCCTTTCTCTGCAGGTTGAGCGACTGGATTACTCAAATCGATGGCGCCAACTAAACAGACTTTTTGGGATATAAAGAAGGATTTTATCTAACAAAACTACACTACATGTTTTAGACCGTTTGGATGACAGTCAGAGGAAGATTTTCAAAAAGTATGTGAATATTTAATCGTTATTTGTGAATGTATGAAACCTGTGCAGGTGGAAAAATATTTTGATGTGGGGCGCCATGCTCAAACAATCGCATGGCATGTTTTCGCTGTAATAGCTACTGTAAATCGGACAGTGCAGTTAGATTAACAATAATTTAAGCTTTCAGCCGATATAAGACACTTATATGTACATAATTGTTTAAATCCATAATATTTATGATTATTTATTCTATCCCTCAGGAAGCCAGTGTAGAGGGGCTAGCACTGGTGTAATATGATACAAATGTTGGGTTCTAGTCAAGATTCTAGCAGCCGTGTTTATCACTAACTGAAATGTATTTAGTGCTTTTCCGGGTAGCCGGAAAGTAGAGCATTGCAGTAGTCTGATCGTTTCAGATTTTTGCAATGTTACAAAAAATTGAAAAAAGCTTTCCTTGAAATATCCTTGATATGTTCGTTAAAAGAGAGATCAGGGTCCAGAGTAATGCCAAGGTCCTCCACAGTTTTATTTGAGATGACTGTACAACCATCAAGATTAATTATCATATCCAACAGAAGATATCTTTGTTTTTTGAGACCTAGAACTAGCATCTCTGTTTTGTCCGAGTTTAAAAGTAAGAACATTTCCGCCATACACTTCCTTATGCCAGGGCAATTTTGGGGCTTCAACATGTTTCATCGAAATGTACAGCTGTTTATTGTCCGCATAGCAGTGAAAGTTGACATTATGTTTCCAAACGACATCACCAAGAGGTAAAATATATATAGTGAAAATAATAGTGGTGTCAAGCCGGTGCGTAACTGGTGGCAGAGAAGTCAGGCGCAGGAGAGCAAACTGGGTGACAATCATAGTTGTTTAATAATTCTACCAAAATGGTACAAAACAACACGAGACAATAATTGGGTACAAAATAACCCGTAACGCACCACTCAAATATATGTGCACAAGCACTTAACAATAAACAATCCCACACAAAGACATGGAGGGAACAGAGGTTAAAACTACTTAGGGAGTGGTGGGGTGCTAGCTACCCAGGTGAAATGCAAGGCGCCAAATTCAAAAGTTGAATTATTAAACATTCATCAATATACAAGTGTTGCATAGTCATCAAAATCTCTGCTTCTTGGCAATATCACAGCGTTGTCAGATTTCAAAAAGGCTTTAAGGCGAAAGCACTACATTTGATTGTTTGAGGGTAGCACCTCCAATATTGTACTATTAGCATAAATTCATAAACCATCGCGGTTCACACAAAACACATTTCACAGCGAAAACAAATTTTACCTTTTGAAGAACTTCTGCTGAGGGCTTCCCAAGTGTCCAACAAAGACATCCAATGGTTCTTTTGTTAGAAAAAGTCATTTATTATATCCATAAATCTCAGTTTGGTTGGCGCATTATGTTCATAAAATACAGCGTCCACTCGCCCATTGAACCGTGAAGAGAACTCGTTCAACCTATACACTTGTCCAAGAACAATCAAACATCATTGATAATGTATCCTTAGGAACACTTTTATGTATATTTACTATAATATTTCAACCGGATTATAAACTGACGATAGGAAAGGAAAAAAACACAGCGTGCACGAGCCCATGAACGCGTATCCTCTTCTGTTTAAATCTGGTGACCAGTTCGAAATTCTTCTATTACCATCCAGAGCAACCTAACATCATCAAACACTGTCTAGAGACTGTTGACATCCAGTGGAAGCAATAGGTACTGCAATCTTACTCCTATATATAGCTGTTTTCAATAGGGAGGGGTTCAAAATGAGGCAATGTGTCAAATATACTTTTTCCAGGACAGAAATTCCTCGGGTTTTCGCCTGCTATATCCGTTATGTTATACTCCCAGACAATATTTAACACTTAGAAACTTCAGAGTGTTTCCTATCCAATAGTACTAATTATGTGCATATCCTATTTTCTCTGGGCCTGAGTGGGAGGCATTTTACTTTGGGCACGCCAGACTCTCCAAAACCGTCACCTCGGGAGCCGCTCCCTAAGAAGTGAAATACAAAACATGTAATGAGGGAATTGAAACCAGGTGTGGAAAACACAGACAAAACAAATGGAAAATGAAGAGGATCGGTGATGGCTAGAAGATCGGTGACGTCGACCGCCGAACACCACCCAAACAAGGAGAGGCACCAACTTCGGCGCAAGTTGCTACAAGTGGTCCTAAAACGGAACCTTTAGGAACACTGAAGCGTACAATTGATTTGTCAGAGGACAAACCATCCACAGAGACAAACTGATATCTTTCCGACAGATAAGATCGAAACCAGGTAAGAACTTGTCCGTGTAGACCAATCTCTCCAAAAGAATGTGGTGATCGTGTCAAAAGCAGGACTAAGGTCTACGAGCACGAGGACAGATGCAGAGCCTTGGTCTGACGCCATTAAAAGGTTATTTACCACCTTCACACGTGCAGTCTCAGTGCTATGATGGGGTCAAAAAAAACAGACTGAAGCGTTTCGTATACATAATTTGTCTTCAAGAAGGCAGTGAGTTTCTGGGAGATTCGAGATAGGTTTGGCTTTTTCAAGAGAGGCTTTATTACTGCCAATTTTAAAAACTTCTTAGGGATCAGCAGCAGTGTCGGTTTTGGAGAGTCTGGCATGCCCAAAGTAAAATGACAGAAACTAGGATATGCACATAATTAGCACTATTAGATAGAAAACACTCTGAAGTTTATAAAACTGTTAAAATAATGTCTGTGAGTATAACAGAACTGATATGGCAGGCGAAAACCCAAGGAATTTCTGTCCAGATTTTTTTTTGTGTGACATGCCCTCACTTCCAATGGCTGTCTATGGGATTTTCTGTAAAATAGGACCCTTGTTTCAGTACCTATGGCTTCCACTAGATGTCAACAGTTTTAGACAAGGTTTCATGCGTTTACCATGGAAAACAATCGAATAGAAGAAGAATATGTAAGTGGATAGAGAAAGTCGCTTTAGTTTTTTGTGCACGAGACCGTGAGCGCGTTTCTCGGGATTTGTCTTTTATATTGTCCAGGTTATTATCCGTGTGAAATATTATAGTTAATATACATACAAGTGTACCTAAGGATACATTATAATTGATGTTTGATTTGTTTGGGCAAAGTTGATAGGTATAACTTGAACACTTTCTCTTCCCTGTACAATGGGCGAGTAGACGGTGGATTTTCTGAACATAACGCGCCAACCAAACTGAGATTTATGGATATAAACAATGACTTTTTCTAACAAAAGAAACATGGATTGTCTTGCTTGGACACTTCGGATTGCCCTCAGCAGAAGATCAAAGATAAGAGATTTATTTTAGCTCTTTTATGTGTTTTGTGAGACCCGCGCGCTGGTTATGAAATTATGCTAATGCCGAAAATATGTGAGGTTCTGTCCTCAGACAATCAAATGTTGTGCTTCGCTGTAAAGCCTTTTTGAAATCTGACAACGCTGTGAGATTGCCATGAGTCTAAGCTTTTGAAGACTATGCAACACTTGTATATTGATGAATGTTTTAGAATACTACTTTTGGATTTTGAATTTGGCGCCTTACATTTCTCCGGGTAGTGTCGGGAATGGGGCGCTAGCGCCCCAATGATCCGTAAGAGGTTTTAATGAGTTTGGTACACATCCGGTGGATAGGGAGCCATTAATATGTTCAACATAGGAGGCCCAAGCACAGGAAGCAGCTTTTTCAGTAGTTTAGTTGGAATAGGGTCCAGTATACAGCATGAAGGTTTAGAGGCCATGACTATGTTCATGAATGTGTCAAGAGATATACTGTAGGATAAAAAAAAAAAAAACTTGAGTGTCTCCATTGATCCTAGGTCCTGGCAGTGTTGTGCAGACTTTGTAGAGAAATACAGATTCAGAGGAGTCTGCATATATTAGTAATGTCCAATATCATGGTCAGTAACGGTTTGAGACCATTCCAAGATTTGAAAAATACATAAACATTAACAGGCAACTTTTTTTTTTATATATTTACAATTTAGGTCAGCTATGCTGGCTTATGGAGTCCCTCTGGAAACCAAACTAACGAATCATCCAATGATGGGATTTATAAATAAATTATCTGGGCTCCCGAAGGGACTGATCTCTATAATATATAAACAACTTTTGAAAGCTCACATTCTGAGCTAGCCTTTAAAAAAGTATGGTCCACAGATCTAATTGAATCTGAACCACCCTTTAACTGGAACGGAATTTGGAAAAATATGACCTTGGCATCTCGTAATTATTTTGACTTAAAGATGGCTTTAAGATGGCAACCACATCACTCTCTTTGTATGCGTTTATATGATTGTTTTTGTACCTGTAACCTCCTTCTGAAAAAGAAATATGGCCTTTGTTTTGTGCATTCAGTCACTACAGAAAGGTACCAAAAGACCACACACAGGCACATCACACACAGTCTTGTTAACTAACTTTGTGGGGACACACAATTTCTAACATTCAAAATCCTATTTTCTCCTAAACCTAGCCCTAACACTAACCATACCTACTAAACATAAACCTATTTCTAACCCTAATAACTACCTTAACCCTAAACCACCTAGAAATAGCATTTGTCATTGTGGGGACTAACAAAACTTATAGTAACTTATAGTTAAACACGTCTACACACACACACGCACTCTGAAAACGATATTTAGACAATTAAGTGAAATTGTGTTCTCTCTCTGATCCCTTGTTTTAGAAAGCTTCAGGTGACTGCTTTGATTCTCTTTCTTCTTTTAGGATTGGAGGGGTGCAGTGTGTTAATTTAGCTCCTCTGAGAGCTCTTCTGGTGGAGGGAATGGTTTCATTAAGGTTTACCCACAATTTGCCAACACACACAAAAAGAAAAGACCCATCCACCCCCCTCCGATGCAGAAAACAGCTAGATATCCTTATCAATGTCACCATGCAGACAGCCAGGTACATTGCTTTTCTCACACCTTGTACTGGACACTCATAGTTCTACAATCTCATTGCATCACATGTCTGATGTTGCCATTTTCCTACAAGCACCTCACCAGACTGTCTAGTATACCTCAGCTGAAGACAGATGAAATCACTTTATTTTTGTATAGAGAACTATTGTATCGTTCCAACAGCAAACTATTATCACTTCTATTTATATTCATACCAAAGCTTGTATTGCATTTTCCTCCGTGGTTATTTGCATAGCTACACAGTCCGACCACTTAATCCATGATTCTATCCTTCTTCCCTCCAGGGAAGGACACTGACACACCCCACCATCTGGCAGTGTTGCATACGCACTACTGTGTCAATACCTAGAGGTCAATGTTATATAGGTTAAAATAGCAGGTCTGATTCAAACCCTGATGCACATTCACCCCATTCCAAAGACAGTTCAGTCATTCCACTCACCAAGCTAAATGGCCTGTCTAGTTATTTTTGGGCAACGGTCTTAGACCGTTGGAAGAGGTGCCATGGACAGACAGAGCTGAAACTTCACTGCTTGCTTGACATGTATGATGAAATCCTGGTTGAGAATGAAACGACTGAACAAATGAACAACGAAACAGCACATAAGTGAAAGAAATAGGTTTTGATTATGTTTTACTGGTAATGGGGACATACGTAAATGCCAACAAAGAAACGTTTTGGTCAGTGTGGTGTGGTAAATTAACATTTATTTAACAAGGAAAGTCAGTTAAGAACAAATTCTTATTTATTTCCCAATGATGGTCTAGCCAGCAGCATACCACCCTGCATCCCACTGCTGGCTTGCTTCTGAAGCTAAGCAGCGTTGGTCCTGGCCAGTCCCTGGATGGGTGACCAGATGCTGCTGGAAGTGGTGTTGGAGGGCCAGTAGGAGGCACTCTTTCCTCAGGTCTAAAAAACATAAAAATAAATATCCCAGTGCCCCAGGGCAGTGATTGGGGACATTACCCTGTGTAGGGTGCTGTCTTTCAGATGGGACGTTAAATGGGTGTCTTGACTCTGAGGTCATTAAAGATCCCATGGCAACTATTGTAAGAGTAGGGGTGTTAACCCTGGTGTCCTGGATAAATTCCCAAGCTGTCCCTCATACCATCATGGTCACCTAATCATCCCCAGCTTACAATTGGCTCATTCATCCCCCTCTCCCCTGTAACTATTCCCCAGGTTGTTGCTGTAAATGAGAATGTGTTCTCTTTACCTGGTAAAATAAATTAAAAAAAAACTTGGCCAAAACTGAATGATGCTGGGCCAATTGTGTGCTGCCCTATGGGACTCCCAATCATGGCTGATGTGATACAGCCTGGATTTGAACCAGGGACTGTAGTGATGCAGTGCCTTAGACCGCTCTGTCTGTGTGTGTTAACTCTTTAACTGTACTAGAATGCTTAAAAGGCTGCACATATTTTTTTCTTCCGTTATCGATATTGGTATTGTTTTTTTTGGCAAGGAAAATATCAGATATCGGTATCGGGCAAAAATGTCAAATCGGGGCAGCCCTAGTTTTAAATATATATATATTTTTTTGCCTTATATCATCAGGTAAGTTGACTAAAAACACTCATTTACAGCAACAACCTGAGAATAGTTACAGGGGAGAGGAGGGTGGATGAATGAGACAATTGGAAGTTTGGGATGATTAGGAGGCCATGATGGTATGAGGGCCATATTGGGAATTTCGCCAGGACACCGGGCTTAATGCAACATTCAAAACCACTGGGAACTCGTAAATCTCCGACTTAAGTGCGTTCAAAAGATTTGGGTACTCAGATAAAACTATTTGAACGGTCATCCAACTCGGAAACTCTGGCCTCTTTCTAGAGCTCTGACTTTCCAACCTGAAGATCACTGATGTCAAGATTTGACCTTTTTCAGAGTTCCCAGTTTTTTTTTTTAACGCGACATAACACCCCTACTATTACGATAAGTGCCATGGGATCTTTATGACCACAGATAGTCAGGACACCCGTTTAACATCCCATCCAAAAGACAGAACCCTACACAGGGCAATATCCCCAATCACTGCCCTGGGAAAGAGTGCCACCTACAGGCCCTCCAACAACACTTCCAGCAGCATCTTGTCTCCCATCCAAAGACAAATCAGCACAAACTCTGCTTAGCGAGCAGTGGGATGCAGGGTGGTATGCTGCTGGCCCAGCATACCACCTGAATGTGGTGCTGACACATCCAGAAATCAAAAGATGGTTTAGTATTTAGCTTACAAGCTCTGACGAATGCTAAGAGAACAAGAAATTTTTCAGTGACAAAACAGAAATTCACTTTGGGTATAAAAAAATCTATAAATAATAATATTAATAAAGACTTGTTTTTAAGAACATTTTTTTTTTATTTGAACACAACCGCAGAAGCTTTGCAATTTGGCATCTTCCCAATTAAGTAGCCTAGTTTTGTTATTTGGCTACTTGAAGAGAACTAAGGACTATCACTCGCAGCCCATCTCTTCCAATGCATTGTGGAAAAGTGAGTATTGAATTCTGATAGATGAAGAGCCGAAATGAGTATAACATCTTGATTGCGTTGTTTCCCGCTATCCGTTAATTCCGGTAGCACATCCCCATATCTAATTGATCAGCTGTTGTCAAAGCCAAAATAAGTATGACATCTTAGCATTTAAAGTTGATTTTCAAAATGTTGCATACTATTAAACTTTCTTTTTTTGCATACTGAAATACTGAATTGAAATACTATTTAGGACGCAAGTATGGGTATTCAGACACGGCCACAGTCTGACATCATTAGTCTGTTCCCTTGGCTTTGTACCCTGATAACCAACCATCCACCCCTCTCCCTCTGTCTAGTCCTCTGTAGGCCCTCTCTGGTTAGGGCAGATGTTCACCTCCAGATAGGCCCACAGTCAAGCCTGGGAACCCCAGTGAAGGTTTTCCGAGGTTGGGCTTAACCAGGCGTTCACGTAGCCTCTCAGATGCCTTCAGTATGAAGAGGTCAAGCACTCCGTTGTAGGAATCGGGGGTGGGGGTCGGTGCACTTTGCGTGATTGGTTTGCCACAGCCCCGGCTCATATCTATTGACACCCTAAAGAGCCCGGGGTCAGAGGTCGTGGGGTCAAACCCTGCTTCATGAATATGGATGAGGGTAGGGCTCAAGGGACCATCTGGTCTGCTGTGTCCCTGAGACCCAACAAATGAACACACACACACACTAAGAGAAACACAAACACTGATGGGGTGTTGTGTTGGTATGGTTGGTGTTACTAAGGATTTCGTGGTTGGTGTTGGTGTCATTTGTTCAGTCGTTTCATTCTCAAACAGGATTTCATCATACATGTCAAGCAAGCAGTGAAGTTTCAGCTCTGTCTGTCCGTGGCACCTCTTCCAACGGTCTAAGACCGTTGCCCAAAAATAACTAGACAGGCCATTTAGCTTGGTGAGTGGAATGACTGAACTGTCTTTGGAATGGGGTGAATGTGCATCAGGGTTTGAATCAGACCTGCTATTTTAACCTATATAACATTGACCTCTAGGTATTGACACAGTAGTGCGTATGCAACACATCCCGACACTGCCAGATGGTGGGGTGTGTCAGTGTCCTTCCCTGGAGGGAAGAAGGATAGAATCATGGATTAAGTGGCCGGACTGTGTAGCTATGCAAATAACCACGGAGGAAAATGCAATACAAGCTTTGGTATGAATATAAATAGAAGTGATAATAGTTTGCTGTTGTTGGAACGATACAATGGTTCGCTATACAAAAATAAAGTGATTTCATCTGTCTTCAGCTGAGGTATACTAGACAGTCTGGTGAGGTGCTTGTAGGAAAATGGCAACATCAGACATGTGATACAAAGAGCAATGAGATTGTAGAACTATGAGTGTGCACACTGTCACTGTGTCCGTTTCCATCTTGTCCAGCTGTGTATGTAACATTTCACGTAAACCCTGTGTCTTGTCTGCATCGAAGTTGCAGTCCCTTTACCTAGCATTGAGCATGGTGGCGACACAATAAAGAGGCCCAGAGAGAATGCCACTGAATCTCTTGTTCACAGCCTTGAGTACATTTGTACATTTTAACCCCACGGTCTGTGTGGGCAGTTTTGTTGAGCAGGCGTTTCAATGCCATGACAGAGGGTATCACGTCTGCTGTAGACGCAGTTGATTAGCTTATTTCTCGAGTCAGTTGTTCAAATGGCGCTAGGAGTGTGTTCATGTTTCCAAGTTTCAAACATGTTCTCAAATGCCATTGAAATGGCAGCAGCGGAATGAGAACCATACCCTTCTTGAGCATGCAATATGGCTTTCCTCAGTACGTAATTCTCATCGACCCACTGTGATGTCAGTCACAGCATGCTCATGGGGCTGACATCGCTGGTCCAAATGTCGTGAAGCTAATAGCAGTGACGCCCAAAACAAGTAGCTCATGGATGTGTTTCCACAATACTGTGTAACTCCGGTAGGGCAACATCTGAAAAATAGCGCCTACTTGGTAGTGTGTACCTGTGCTCGACCAGTTGGCGAAAGCCAACATCATCCACGACAGAGAACGGTTGATTGTCAAGGGCCATGAATTCCCTTATCTTGGTGTTAATGTATTTTGCCGTTGAGTCCTCTCTGAAAATGTCTTACTCTTTAAAATGACTGCTTGATTTGAACTTGTTTAGTTGTTGGAAGTGTGCGCTTAGTATTTTTCTGTATAGCTCTGTATTTTTCGTGGCGTTATTACATCTATACCTACGTTATATAGGTATGCACGTCAGCTTTGACATCGATTTTGCACATCAGTGTTAAACTAGACATCGGGCCTATGCTGGCATTTTTAGCTAATATCATCCGATTCCGATATGCTCACCGATATATTGTTCCTCCCTACAAAAAAAAAAAAACTCGGGATGTGGCTGCATTATTGGTGTCATTTTAATTAGACATATTTGAACATATGGATTGTTTTCATTTTGTAGGCTAGGCTACCTATTTATTTATTGACTTTATGGATCAAGAATTAGTTGTCATTCTGATCTCTTTCCCCAATGATCAGTGCTTTAGGTTATTATGTTTCTGTCCAGCGGTTCTGAGTTTGCATTGCACCAGACTGTCCATGTTTTTTGTGCAATAGCCTTTTGATTTGAGCATTTGAAAAGTTTTGGTGTGTACTAGGCTATTTGATTTCATTTATATACACTACTGTTCAAACGTTTGGGGTCACTTAGAAATGTTCTTGAAAATAAAAAAAATGTGTCCATTAAAACATAAAATTGATCAGAAATACAGTGTAGACATTGTTAATGTTGTAAATGACTAGTGTAGCTGGAAACGGCTGAGTTAATGGAATATCTACAGTGGCGTACAGAGGCCCAATATCAGCAAACATCACTCCTGTGTTCCAATGTCACGTTGTGTTAGCTAATCCAAGTTTATCATTTTAAAAGGCTAATTGATCATTAGAAAACCTTTTTGCAATTATGTTAGCACAGCTGAAAACTGTTGTTCTGATTAAAGAAGGAATAAAACTGGCCTTCTTTAGACTAGTTGAGTATCTGGAGCATCAGCATTTGTGGGTTCGATTACAGGCTCAAAATGGCCAGAAAGAATACTTTCTTCTGAAACTCAGTCTATTCTTGTTCTGAGAAATGAAGGCTATTCCATGCGAGAAATTGCCAAAAATTGCCAAGATCTCTTACAAAGCTGTGTACTACTCCCTTCACAGAACAGTGCAAACTAGCTCTAACCGGAATAGAAAGATGAGTGGGAGGCCCCGGTGCACAAATGAGCAAGAGGACAAGTAAAAAGCAAAAACAAACAAACCATACATTTAAATTAAGATTGTAGAGATTGAATGTCTCTATTTGGCATTGGATGAAAGGGTGAGAGTTGAGGCAATTTGGACTGGAAAGGCAGCATAGCTTCACGGAGGGGGCATTGATGGTACAGCCAGAGAGAATCAAAGACAGTCTGACAAACAGGCCCGGAGCACTTCATCAGTGCACCACATTTGCTTCTCCAATGGTCAGTTCCTCCATAGGTACTGGTCCACCATTGCCGAACATGTAGCACCCACCTGGGTGATGCCATGGCTGCTGAAAAGCGTTTGAAAAGCCACTACATCTTGGCTGTGACTAAGAACAGTCTCTGAGCCTCTGTCATCTCTGGACACAGCACTTGTTGTAATTCTTCCCAACCGATGAAACAATAAAGCCAGAGCTGCATTATTTGAATAAAAACAGCCAGCTAGCTATAAGCCAAAAAATATATACTTTTTATCCCAGTTCTACCGACCCCCGGAGCTGCCAAACCCCAAAAATAACAAAATGAGGTACAATATTTACTGTGTTGGACATATTGGACTATACAGCTACAAGTAGTGAGTAAAGTTACAAACAGACTATACTAAACAAGTTAAATGTTTTACCTGTCTCACGATCTCCTGAAGGGACAGACCAAGGCGCAGCGAGGTATCCAGTATACATTCTTTATTAACTAACGTAACTAGGCAAAAAATAATGACGATCGTAACGTTGCCCATAACAAGACATACAACAAAGCTATGCACAAACAATAACCCACAAAACCCCTCTGAAAACTACAAACATATATATGGTTCCCAATTAGAGGTAACGACACTCAGCTGCCTCTAATTGGGAACCATTACCCCAACATAGAAATAGATCACCTAGAACAAAAAATCCCTACACCAAAACGAAACTAAACACGCCAGCCTATAAATATCAGGCCTGAACGTGACAACCTATGATTAAATGTTTTCGACACACATAGCTACGTGTAGCCTACTTGGACACCGGGTCCCCACATTTCCCATTCTCGCACGCCGAATAGCCTGAAGCCACAGGGCTCTTCTTGTATTTCCCTACGTAGGAGCATCGGTCAGGATTTTTTCCCTGGTTACATGTATATTGAACAACACAGCAGCTTTCCGGCATGTTTTGTTATTTCTGTATAACATCAATTCAATGACGAAGTTGGCTCTTTTACACTGGGGAAAGCAATGATAACCGGAGCACCTGACCCTATACATCACACAGAATATAAACCAATAGTAATTTACCTGCCAACAGAACTAAGAAAAGGCACTCTGGGAGCCACAAAATGCATACACAACATGAGACAAAATAAAACAATCGTTCAAGCCAGGTATATTTGGAAAACAACAAAAATATACTTTCTCTTTATTCATGTTTGTATCGGTTGCCGCACACTAACGGAAAACAATTATTTGATTGTAGCTGGAGACGTTGGCAGGAATCCAACAGGTAAGGAAGGTGAAGTTTTAGGTCTCGTTCCCCTGGGCAGACGTTGCATGCATCAACCAATGGTTGCGAGCCAAGTCATTGATGTGGCTGGCTGATAGGTCAAATACCTATCCAGGCAATGTAAGATCTGGCATGCAAGGAAGAAAACAATGATTCCATAAGAACCAGTAAACATTGTTGAGAATATCACTCAGATAGCAAGATAATAGTTTTGACAGTGTGGGATGGTTTTGCACTGATGTAATGAGGATGGTAACAGAGATGTCTTTGACTGGGCAGTGAGCACACTTAATGTTCAGCGGGTCTGGACTGGAAAGAGAGAGAGAGAGAGAGAGAGAGAGAGAGAGAGAGAGAGAGAGAGAGAGAGAGAGAGAGAGAGAGAGAGAGAGAGAGAGAGAGAGAGAGAATGGAATGGAAGGATCTGTGTGGGCAGTACAGCTCCAATGCCACCTCTGGCAGACTGCATGGCCTCGTGAGGACTAGGAGCCACTCTAAAGAGCCTCATCCATATAAGCTGATTACGTTTCCCCCAGAGACCCCCATGTTCTGTATCACTTTATTTTAGGTAGACACATATTATGCGCACAATGGCAGCTAATTAGCCAATCATTTATTATTGATATCCTCAATGTATTAGGCACTGGTTCAGCTCACTCTACAGGAAGACTTTCAGAGGGTGTCTGGTTAAGTCAGAGTTTCTCAGCATCTCACAACATCACACACTCACGACACCACTGACACATGGCAGACGGTCCTGTATATGCCCGTCATTCTTCCCTACACCCGTTCCATGTGATGTGTGTCACCGTTAGCGGAGTTGGTTTTCAGGGATATAGCAGCTAATTTAACATAGCTTCCTTTTATGCTGAAAACTGGATGTGGGAACTCCGCTCAGGGATTTTCTTTTATGCCTACTACGTTAGGTTACACCCATAGAAATAGAATGGAATATAATTCTAGTTTTGTGGTTTGTGGCAGGTAGCCTAGTGGTTAGAGCGTTGGACTTGTAACTGAAAGGTTGCAAGATTGAATCCCTGAGCTGACATGGTAAAAATCTGTTGTTCTGCCCCTGAACAAGGCAGTTAACCCACTGTTCCTAAGCTTGTAAATAAGAATTTGTTCTTAACTGACTTGCCTAGTTAAATAAAGGTAAAGTAAAAAATAAACACCTACAGCTGTTAGGAAAAAGTGTTATGTGTGGTGATGTCACCATGCTGTGACAGAGTGTGGTAAAGAGTCATTTAGGAACATTCACTCCAGGTTGCTGCTGGGGGAAAATTAATCAATTAATCACTGCATGTATTAGTTCACTCCTGGTGGTAACACTCAAAGAACAAGCATTAATTTATACACCCTCCATTTTCTGCCTTTCAATTCAATGACTTACAGCTACACCGAGCAAAATCAAAGGTGTACATTTAACTCTGATAGTGTACAATGTACTTTTGAAAGTGCAATGTTGCCCATTTTACTCTTAAAGTGTTCAAATAAACTTGATTGTGGTGTTTGCATAGCTCTAATGTCAGGGATGGGCAAAAATGACAAAATACAATAATAAAATACCATAAAGATCAATATATCAAAATAAACTATAAAATAATTGTATTTTGAAATGTATTTAATTAAAATACATGTATTTAGAATTTCTAAGTACAGAAATACATTTGAATAACTGTGATATGTTGTTGTTTATCTACCTTAATTGAATGCACTGACTGTAAGTCAGAACACTTGATTTAGAGTAAACTGGACTGACTTTGCTTAGTGCTGACACTGTTACACTTTTCAGTGTAACATGCTGACCACACAGCTCGCATCGCGTGGCGCGAGCGTTGCAAAATAAATGTACACATACATGTTATTCTATCATTGTACCCACACTGCTCGCTCACGCGCGTCAACAAGCGTCTGTGTTACCAGGCACTAAAATAGAAGTTGATTCTATTTGTGGCGTAGACGCGCTGCAAGTGCTACCTCTACCATCTCCTCATTGGTTTATAGAAGCAGATACCCACGTACCATCTCCTCATTGGTTATACCCACGTGGGTGATTGAAAGACGAACAGGTCGGTCGTCATCATCATGGTAATACCAATCGCTATATAAAGTCCATATTAAGTCCAAAGAAGAAAAAGCCTGGAAGGAGGTGAGATGACTAGAAACGATTCGGTTGACTGTTCTATGTGTGGATTAATTGTCGGAGTAGAGGACCTTGTGCATTTCAGGGAAAAATAACAACTCAACGTTTATATCCCAAGAAAAATTTGCTAGCAACAGCAAGCTAGCTAAATAGGACAAATTCGCTAGCAACTGCAAGCTAGCTAGCTAAATTGCCATAAATGTTTAATTATTTTTGACCTGTCCCCAAATTAATATAATTGGTTCAGAATTTGTTTTGATATTTCAACCTGTGTCTCGTGATCGTGTTTGGTGTGGGGGGACAAAATCTTTTTGCGCACGATGGCGCACGCGTGTGACCGTTTTGGGTACGGTGTAAGAAATGAATGAGTAAATATTGTTGGGGTGTTGATTTAACACTTTATGGCATAAAAGCCCATTTTGCATATTTCCCAAGGTGCCTTTTATTTTTGAGTGAATTGTAGTTAACACCTATGACTGTATTTGTTACTGACAGAGACATCATTGTTGAATTTTTTCTTGAAGGCCTGTGGCTTTCACCAAGTGAGTTCCTATGTAAATGTTAAAATTAAACTATGAGAATACATTACCTATAAGGCCTTACTTATTGGCCTAGTTCCCTCAAACTCAACTCTGGACTTTGAAGCCAGCTCCACTCCTTCTTTTCATTGTTACATTATGTGGCTTTGCAAAGTGAAGTGTAATTCCTAATGTAATCCAGCCAGGGTTAAGATATCCAACAGTCTGAATTTTTATTCACCAGCAACCTGCATTCAGAATGACTGTCAGGGTTAGGAAACGACCTGAAGCATTTAAACTGAAACAACCATTTTAGTAACGGGTGCAATAAATCTAACTAACTGATTTGGAATTAGTTTGGAAAAATGTGTTAATAATCTTTGTGTAGCATATTATTAATCAATCAACGCAGATTAAAACAATCCTAAAAAGTCTACCTGCAGTAGAGCATGCTGAGAAATATGATAATGATGGGTATGGTTTTGATGGGACTGTTTTACTCTCCACAATGTAAATCAATAACTCTGGTTATTAACACCAACAATGGGGGTTATTTTACACCACTGAGTGTTTATTTCACTCTTACATAGTGAATTTTACTCCTGAATCAAAACTAGAAATGTTACTCTGAAAAATCAACACTGGCCAATTTGCTGCGTGTTAGAGTGCCACAGCGATCACAGCCCACCGATGCTGAGATATGATCCATGGTGCAGCGGTCACCAGTCCCACTCTGGACTCATTACTGGGAATGGTAAATGTGGGATAATGGGGGGAAAACAGGGGCGTGTAGGCGCTAAACGAGGCCCCAGCAGGCGGAACAGGAGACGCTGCGTTAGGCCAGTAATGGAGCACTGAGAACCCTGCTTTAGTGGATGAGCCTCTCCATCTCCGGGTGATGTTTTCTGGGTGATGGCAGAGGTAATGGTACTCCATCCATGACCAGGTAACAGCTCCTACTGATTCACAGTAGACTGATAGGAGGAGAAGAACATAGATCATCTTTCAAATTAAGATAAATGTGGGCAAAATATCTGCAATGGTTGATGGTCTAGAATTCTGTCTATTATCTGCATAGATGACTGATGTCCAATGTTTCTATTCTGTCCAGGTTATGTGTATACTGTAGATATCATGCTTAGGGCATGCTTTTTTCCACAGTATGAGTCTGTAATATGACTTTAAGGCATTTAAAACTTAGGAACACAGTGAGAGTGTGAGGGGATAGAGACATCATACATCACAGCTTTATATCTTTGTGACTTTTGCAACCTTTTTAACCTCTGACCCCTCCTTAAGTGACCCATCAATACCGCATCTGATTGACAGGCCCCATTAGAACAGGGACTAGCTTTAATCAGTAATGACATGGAACTCGTTAGCAACGTTACATCTATTTTGTATGTGATTTATCAACTGGTGTATTTTAGAAAGAGGTCAAAGCTTGTCGCAACTCTCCACCCACATTCTTTACAAAAGGGAACAATTTACTGTGAGATCATATTTTACATGCACAGGCCATGGTAACCTAAAGACGGAAAGAGTGAGAGACAGAGAGACGGGGAAAGACAAAGTAAGAATCACACTTACAGAGAATGAGTGAACTGCTTCTGTGTTGCTCCGTTTTTTTGTTCCTCCCACAGTTTCTGCGGAGAGAGGCTGCTCATGACCTCACCCACTAAAATGTGTCTATGTGTATCCAGCATCCCTGCAGTATTACACACAAACCAACCCTTTCACCCATGCACACTCAAACACCAGACACACTCGAACTTGTGCGTGCGTGCATGCGTTCATTCATTCATTCATTCACACGCATGCACGCTCATTCCCTCTCTGTGTGTGTGAAAGCGGGATGATGTACCTGTCCGTCACCCCGTCACTCGATGGTGATGGATGGGTTCCACTCAGTGCCTCCCCACCATCAAGAACGGACCCGAGAGAGACAACCTTCATCCATATTAATCATCCTCATCTATATTCATATAGTCTCATTAATATTCATCAGTGGTTACACAGCTTTGATTAGTGAGCTCTGTGTGTATACCCATAGATAATCATTTAACAGTTAACGCTCAGATTGGGGAACTTTGGAAGTTGCCTTCAACCGCTACCTTTTCAGGTAGACTACTACTTTAAGTTAAATAAAGGTGAAATAAAATAAATAAATAAAAATTAATTTACTGAACTGAACCTGGTGATGGCTGCCTAGGAGTTAAACAGCGTGAAAATGCATCTTTAGAGCTGGGTTGGTGTGCCAAGAAATTTCAATGGACAAGGAAGTTAGTGTGAGCATTATTTTGCCTCTAAACTTCTCTCATCCAATGAAAACATGTCGAGAATTGGCTCTGAACTAGGATAACCCTTGAGATGTTCAATGTGTAAAACTAAGGCTGGTCAAGGCAGCTCCAGAACAGATAAATAATTTGACGACAACCCTGCCTCATCTCTGACCCAACCAAGTTTAATCAAAGCATTTACATAGGGGATGTTTTATGTGTGTCTAATTCATTCACACTGTGTAGTCATAAATCTACACAGTGGGATTTATCGGGTTTTCCTTTCCGCTATCTCCTCTGAGACTCTGAACACTGTTGGGCCGCTGGGGCTGCAACTGAACACATATTAAAGTTTGCCTGTTTTAATTTGAGTGTTTTAATAAGGACTTTTTACTGGGGTTTTAGACCAAGGGCACATTAATATGTATGAGGATAGGCCCAGCTATTGATAGTGGATTGGTTAGAGAATATGCTATATGTTGGGCTTCCTGCTCACTGTGTTTTGGTTTACACACTCTTTTTTTTAATCACATCCGTGTGTCTAGTTACTTTTAACACATTATTTGTGTACATTTTTCAACACAGTGGTTATGTTAAAAGTAACACGTGTCATTCCTAACTAGACACGTGTTAAAAAATGTGTTGTTGTTTACACATATTGCCTTGTATTCCACTTAAATCCACAAAGATTATGTAAATGGCTGGGGAAGAGTAGCCATTTACTTAATTAATACAGTGGTAAATATAAAAAATCTTACATGAAACACATTTTGTACATGCAAAATATCCTTCTTAAAATCTTTAAAATGTGTTAGACATTTAATTCAGGGAAACCAACTCTGACAATTCTGGGCCTGATATAGAGGAGAACAGACTATAATTGAATATGATCGCCATTTATTCCTTTGGAGAGGCAAACTGGTACAATGCTCCTACTCACAGGTTGCCAAAAAGAACTACCTGAAAACCACGCCCCCGCTAAGCCTCCAATATAATTTCCCAGTGTGCATTTGGCTTTTTGAGTAAATTGGAGAGTTACCACCCATGACTGTATTTGATAGTGACAGAGACATGGTTGTTAAATTCGTTTGCTTTCCATTCTGTGGTTATCACCAAGTGAGTTCCTGGGTGAATGTTATCGTTAACATTTATTCTGTATGACAATACATATATCATAAAGCCAGCTTTATACTGTGGCCTAAACCCCATGGTTTACAGGCCACATCAGGTCTGCAAGTAGAGTTTAAAAATTCCAGTAACTTTCCCAAAGATCCTGGTTGAAGGATTCCAGATTTCTAGCTTATTCCCTCCCATTTCCAGGGAGTTTCTAACTGTGAATTCTGGAAAATTTGGGGAAGTTAATAGAATTTTGCAACCCCACCTGCAAGCCATATGCTGGCTTGCAAAGTGAAGTGTAGTTCCTGTGTTAGGAGCTGCAACAGTTGGAAATGTATTCACTCGCAATCGGCCTTTAGAATGACTTTCAGGGTTAGGAACATTTTGAAGAGACTACCTAAGCCAATTAAACTGGAACAACCATTTCAGTAACGGGTGCAACAAAATCTAGCTAAAGCCGGGTATTCACTATACGATTTTGGCACCAATTTAGCTCTCTCAGACAAGTTTTGGAGATCGGCAACAAAATCCCCATGTCGTTGCCAACTCGGGGCGAGGCCGCCACTGATGCTTGTTTAATGTGAGTTGGTCAGAGACGTAATCTGAGGACTACCCATTCAGTCTTTGAGCAGTCCCAGACATCCCAATATTTTCAAACATGCTCTTGTAGTGTGAGATGTGCAATGACAAGTTTTGAGAACGGTGATCAGCAATAGCAAGAGCTCACTAGAGAAGAAGCCAGTGAGATGATGACACACTGTTTCACAGTGTACACAGCCAATGTAGACTCTCGAGCAGGAGCGATGACTACTACTAGTATGCATTTCTACTTGCCTTTAGCTAAAGCCAACTTGTCAAAAGGTTACAGCTCTGAATTCACAAGCAATGTTATTCAATTTAAAATGGTGGCTATATATTTCAACTCTGTATGGCAAGAGTGAATGTCTGACTGAAAACGTTTTATGAGGCTGCTTTGAGCCACAGCTCGTTCTAGCTAAGTTAACAATCTAATCACATCATTGTTTTTGCAAGACAGCATGGTGGTATCGAGAATCCTCACGACCAAGTGAAGAATTCCGTAGTGTGACACCCCGTCTGTGGCAGATTGTTTAGTGTGCGCACCACTTCATTGGCAAGACAAAAAACGTACAGGAAATGGTTGTTTAATTTGAGAGCCTCAGCTATGTTAGGATTTAGAAAGAAATGTAGTATACACCCAGCATAACTGATTAGATTCGTTTAGATAAATTAATGTTTTTTTATCTTTGTGTAGCATAAGATTGATTAATTAATCAATGTACTTGCAAAACACACACACATACATATATATATATATATATATATATATATATATATTATTATGTTTTTGTTTATCTACCTGCAGTAGAGCATGCTGGGAGATAGCATAATGATAATGATTATGGTAAAAATGTGCCTAACTAACCTAACTTCTTGAAAACTGAGACGTATTATATATTTTATAAATCAGGTCTAAAAAGTTGCAGTTTCAGCTCTGCATTAGCATAAAATTGTCACTTCATAAAGAGTACATTTACCTTGTTTGCTGTTTGCTACACCTCCTGCTGGCTGGCTGAGGCTCACTCCAGGCTGTCAGTGGTCACTTCACTTTACAGAGTGTAAGGGCCAGGGTCTGGGACCCTGGCGTAGATCCATGATGACTTTGGATCCGCAATGTGATTGGTCAATAATCGAACACATCTAGGGTGTAAAAATGTATACAAATCATGTTGTGTCAACACGGTGATTGTGTTAAAAGTAACACAACGTGTTGTCCTTAACTAGACACACAGATGTGTTAAAAATAACCTATATTTTCTAAGAGTGCAGTCCTGGGTCTTCAACATTTAATGTGTTATGACTGACTATAGGGTTAGGAAAGTTACAATTAATCAATCTATCACATCTATTTTTATAAAGCCCTCTTTATATCAGCAGTTGCCACAAACAGTAATCCGGCCTATACCCCAAAGTGCAAGAAAAGCAGTAGCAAGAGCGCAATGGCCATGAAACACCCCCTAGAAGAAAGAAACATATAGAGGAACCCGACAGTCACCAGTCTCTGAGAACCAGGGCTAAAACAGTTCCTATTTCACTAGTAGGCAACACTGCCCAAAGTACAAGGAAAAGTACAACATGTTTGCTACTGGTTATATGCCTGTGGTGATAACATTGCGACAGAGTTTACTAGGTAAGGGTTGGCCCATTATTGTGTAAAGTCTCTCTTTCATTCCCACCCTATTCTCTGTAGTGTGCTCCATGTCACAGCTAGCAGCTGTAATTCATTCAGAGCATTTGAGAGCCCATAAAATAATGAATCACAATCTGAAAGTCAAAAGTTAATGAGATTCTTCATTTTGTAAATTTCCAACGAAACGCACAAAGCCTCAGATATTCCAGGCAAAGCTTGAACAGCTTAAAAGACAGAAATCAAAGGGGGAAAATAAAGCCTGTATGAAACGTTGGTGGCCTAGTTGTAGTCTGTGAAGTTTGACTGCAGCTCAGAAGTTCTGTCAGCCCAAGGTTGTCTAGACCTCATTAAAGTCTAATCACTGAGGTACACAAATTATGATTCATAAAAATTGGTGTGCGTGTGCTTGTATGTGTGTATACGTGTGTGTGCGCTTGTGTGTTGTGTATGACAGAGAGAAGGAGTGTAAGTCATAAGAATGTGTGGAAAGGTCATACTGTTAAGATGCAAATGTAAAACGCATGAGGGAGTGCCTCTTCTCTTTGCCCTGGTGTTCTTTGTGCACACAATCTCCCTCCCCTCCCTCTCCCTTGTACTGCACCAATAAAGTTATTATAATTGTCATGACAATGAGATGGCAATAAACCTATACATTTAAACAAATATAATATGTTAGTATTGATAGAGATATATTTATCTCAGCTTTGCTTCACGGCTACACAGTGGGCACTGGGCAGCGTCTCTCTCTCTCACTCTTCTCTCTCTCCATCTGTTTCTCTTCTCTTTCTGTCTCTCTCTCTCTCTTTCTCCCTCTCTCTCTCTCTCTCTTTCTCCCTCTCTCTCTGACAGTGGGTCTCTCTTTACACCTCGATGCAAAACATGTCATTTTCTCTTCTTGAGGTATTCACATTGCCTGTATTAGACTTGCTAATTCGGTCCATTTCTCTGTTCATTGTTGAATGGACCCATAAATATTAATACTTCTCCATTCCCCTGTGACCAAGTGACCAGTCATGTGCTCAGGGTAACAGTGACTTACGTTATAAAGCTGCAGTCAAATGGCAGAGTGGCTTCATGGGTGGAATGTTATTAATATTTTTCAGAATCTCATAATGAATAAACATTTTTTTAACTGCCGAAAAAATCAAGTGTTTCTATGTCAAACAGTTTAGTTGTATTTCTGTCTTCTGTGGTGTATATAAAGTGTAATGTTGGATGCACCCTTTAAATTGAACACATTTCAACTCTATATCTGACATGGTACAGGTGTCATCTTTTGTTTCAAAGTAGATTTGTTTAAGACTACCAAGAAACACCCTGTGTGACTCTGATTTAGTCCACTGCAGTAATTAATTAATTGGAGGAATAATGCCACCACTCACCTCTTGGAAGGGCAGACAAGTTGAGGTGATGACATCGCTGTCACTCCCAATTACTCATGTATAGCAGCTAATGTAGCAGCTCATTTGACTGCACAGATCAGCATTGGAACATTGTCTCCACTGTTCTGAAATGACATGTTCAGTATAATAGTTTTTTTTTATGTAATCGACATTTACATGTTGAGGGATTTGCTTTAATTTTTTAATAACAGAAAAATTACTGTTTGAGGGTTTGCGGTGCAGGACTGACTCTGACCTCTTGTCATTTCAGCACCGAGATCTTAAATGAGACCCAAATCAACCACTATCCTGTCCTGGCAGACACGCAAAGCAATGGCTCCTGGGAGCAATCACATTGTGTGATTTAATGTTAACAAATCACATGACATTTGTTGCGACAAGTGAAAATAAAATGTGGAGAAGGAAAGAACAGTATACACAGTCAAAAACACACGTGTGCACAAAAACAAGGGCATGATCAATTATTTATTGCTTTTTCCATTGCAGTCCATCTGAACAGTGCAGCAGGGCACATCATTTAAATTTTTAATCCCAGTCCCCGTCCCCACAGGAGGCCTTTTGTGTCTTGGTAGGTCATCATTGTAAATAAGAATGTGTTCTTCATTGACTTGCCTAGTTAAATAAAGGTTAAATAAACTCAGCAAAAAAAGAAAAGTGCCTTTTTCAGGACCCTGTCTTTCAAAGATAATTCTTAAAAATCCAAATAACTTCACAGATCTTCATTCTAAAGGGTTTAAACACTGTTTCCCATGCTTGTTCAATGAACCATAAACAATTAATAAACATGCGCCTGTGGAACGGTCGTTAAGACACTAACAGCTTACAGACGGTAGGCAATTAAGGTCACAGTTATGAAAACTTAGGACACTAAAGAGGCCTTTCTACTGACTCTGAAAAACATCAAAAGAAAGATGCCCAGGGTCCGTGCTCATCTGCGTGACGTGCCTTAGGCAAGCTGCAAGGAGGCATGAGGACTGCAGATGTGGCCAGGGCAATAAATTGCAATGTTCGTTCTGTGAGACGCCTAAGACAGCTCTACAGGGAGACAGGGCGGACAGCTGATCGTCCTCGCAGTGGCAGACCACTTGTAACAACACCTGCACAGGATCGGTACATCCGAACATCACACCTGCGGGACAGGTACAGGATGGCAACAACAACTGCCCAAGTTACACCAGGAACGCACAATCACTCCATCAGTGCTCAGACTGTCCGCAATAGGCTGAGAGAGGCTGGACTGAGGGCCTGTTGTAAGGGAGGACCAGATATCACCGGCAACAATGTTGCTTATGGGCACAAACCCACCGTCGTTGGACCAGACAGAACTGGCAAAAAGTGCTCTTCACTGACGAGTCACGGTTTTGTCTCACCAGGGGTGATGGTCAGATTTGCGTATATCGTCGAAGGAATGAGCATTACACTGAGGCCTGTACTCTGGAGCGGGATCGATTTGGAGGTGGAGGGTCCATCATGGTCTGGGGCGGTGTGTCACAGCATCATCGGACTGAGCTTGTTGTCATTGCAGGCAACGTCAATGCTGTGCGTTACAGGGAAGACATCCTCCTCCCTCATGTGGTACCCTTCCTGCAGGCTCCTCTTGACATGACCCTCCAGCATGACAATGCCACCAGCCATACTGCTCGTTCTGTACGTGATTTCCTGCAAGACAGGAATGTCAGTGTTCTGCCATGGTCAGAGAAGAGCCCGGATCTCAATCCCATTGAGCACGTCTGGGACCTGTTGGATCGGAGGGTGAGGGCTAGGGCCATTCCCCCCAGAAATGTCTGGGAACTTGCAGGTCCCTTGGTGGAAGAGTGGGGCAACATCTCACAGCAAGAACTGGCAAATCTGGTGCAGTCCATGAGGAGGAGATGCACTGCAGTACTTAATGCAGCTGGTGGCCACACCAGATACTGACTGTTACTTGATTTTGAACCCCCTTTGTTCAGGGACACATTATTCCATTTATTCACATATCTGTGGAACTTGTTCAGTTTATGTCTCAGTTGTTGAATCTTGTCATGTTCATACAAATATTTACACATGTTAAGTTTGCTGAAAATAAACGCAGTTGACAGTGAGAGGACGTTTGTTTTTTTGCTGAGTTTAAATATAAAATAAAACCAGCTGTTTCACCACATGAAGTGGTTTGCAAATGACATATGTGACCAACCGGCTCAAATCCGTCTTATGCAGCAAAATATGAAATTGTGTTTTTTACATTGCATAAAAGTAGAGACTAAGAGCTAGGAAATGTTATTTCATACATTACAGTTGAGGAACAATGGGAAAGTAATTCTGCCTTGAAAGTTGATCAACTTTTGAGAAAAAGAAAATGGCCTTTGAATATTTTTGGTACTAGTACTGGAGAGCCCTTCTTTGTCTTCACCCATTCAGCATCGTTCACACCCTCTTAAGCTTTAGCCCCACACATCTCTTTAAGGGTTGATCTGAGCGTTCTGTACTAACAACAGCAGTTAAGCACCCAAGCTAACTTGCTAGCTACTTCCAGAAACAAATGAGAGAACACTTCACTGAACATTACTCGCCCTAGCAGAGCTGGTTAGGCTGTTATGTTATCCAGAGCGTTGGTGACTGCATCTGTGCTGTCAGATTGTCCTTTCGTAAATTCAGAGCGTTTCGTACTCTGAGCATTCAGAGCACACACTGGACGTTCTGGCCCGATGAGTAGGGTTGATCCAAACGTTCTGACCTCACATTGGCAGTCAAGCACCCAAGCTAACTGGCTAACATTGGCTAGCTTGCTAGCTACTTCCAGAGAAAACACCCCACTCTGACCATTTCTCACCCTAGCAGAGCTGGTTAGGCAGTTTTCATGTTATCCAGAGCTGTGGTGACTGTAACTGTGCTGCTGGTAACAATTTAATTAAAAATTTTGCCGACGTTTACTGACACCGCCCATATTCAAAGGGTGTTGAGAGTTCGTAAATTCATCGGTTATGCTGCACTCTGGCACACTCAGTCGAGAGTAGATGGCCAGACTGAATTTGCGAATGCATCCAAAATGGTATTTTGTTAAGACATGTAGCTAGCTATCTAGCAAAACAATGAACCATAATCCCAACACCTGACATTACTACCCTGCATGAATCTGGAGGTAGCTAACCAACCAGTGTTAGCCTAGAACTAGCCAAGCAAATAGCTCTGAGATACAAAGAATAAGATCAAACCCGTAACTTTAGCTAGTGAGCCAGCCAGGTAACGTTAGCTAACTAACAGTACACTTTAACTTTAAATGAAATCATGTAACATCTGAAAATGTAGCTAGCTAGACTATCTTACCCATCAACATCATCGATGGACGTGTCTCCTGTCACAGACCGCCATGGTTGCCCTTAGTTTGAAGATGTAATCCGGAGTCAGGTGTTTTACTAAGAGATACCTTTGAAAAAAAGCCGCGTTAGACAGGATTACCTACACATATTGACCAGCACAAATAGACAGAAGCATGCTATATGGCAGACTAATCCAAACTCATCTCTTGGCATGTCCAGCCCACTCATTATCTCAGCCAATCATGGCTGGCTGTCTTTTTCTGTGACTAAACCATCTAGGCTCATAATTTAACAATTTTATTCATATTTACAGAAGGCATACAAGTTTGTTATTATTAAGGCACATGAAAGTTCACATGTTCGAGAAGGCATTTCTGCCCCCAAAAAAGCATTTTGATTTTAAAAAAAAGTTTACGTTCAAACGGCTCTCATGTGAAGTAGTGACCCGCAACATACGCCTAGTTTTCCGACACTGGTCACATATACAGCATGTGTCATCATCACCATGTCACGGAAACAGCTGACACACTCAGACACGTGGGTTGACCTTCCTAATATCGGTATGCGTCTGTCAGACCACAACCTTCAATTTGATTCTTTAAACAATACTTTGAATTTGACAGATCACATTAACATAAGTTTCTACACTGAACAAACATACCAACACAACATGTAAAGTGTTGGTCCCATGTTTCATGAGTTGAAATAAAATATCCCAGAAATGTTCCGTACACACAAAAAGCTTATGTCTCTCAAATTTACATCCCTGTTAGTGAGCATTTCTCTTTTGCCAAGATAATCCATCCACTTGACAGGTGTGGCATACTAAGAAGCTGATTAAACAGCATGATCATTACACAGGTGCTCCTTGTGCTGGGGACAATAAAAAGCCACTCTAAAATGTGCAGTTTTGTCACACAACACAATGCCACAAATCAAATCAAATCAAATCAAATTTTATTTGTCACATACACATGGTTAGCAGATGTTAATGCGAGTGTAGCGAAATGCTTGTGCTTCTAGTTCCGACCATGCAGTAGTATCTAACAAGTAATCTAACAAATTCACAACAACTACCTTATACACACAAGAGTAAAGGAATACTAGTATGTACATATAAATATATGGATGAGCGATGGCTGATCGGCGTAGGCAAGATGCAGTAGATGGTATGGAGTACAGTATATACATATGAGATGAGTAATGTAGGATATGTAAACATTATATAAATGGCATTGTTTAAAGTGGCTAGTGATACATTATTTCATCCAATTATAATTATTAAAGTGGCTAGAGATTTGGGTCGATGACCGAACGGCATAGGCAAGATACAGTAGATGGTTTAGAGTACAGTGTATACATTTGATATGAGTATGTCGGATACGTAAACATTATATACAAAATTGTTTAAAGTGGCTAGTGATACATTTGTTACATCCAATTCCTATGTATAAAGTGGCTAGAGATTTAAGTCAGTATGTTGGCAGCAGCCACTCAATGTTAGTGATGGCTGTTTAACAGTCTGATGGCCTTGAGGTAGAAGCTGTTTTCAGTCTCTCGGTCCCAGCTTTGATGCACCTGTACTGACCTCGCCTTCTGGATGATAGCGGGGTGAACAGGCAGTGGCTCGGGTGGTTGTTGTCCTTGATGATCTTTTGGCCTTTCTGTGACATCGGGTGGTGTAGGTGTCCTGGAGGGCAGGTAGTTTAACCCGGTGATGCGTTGTGCAGTCCTCACTACCCTCTGGAGAGCCTTACGGTTGTGGGCGGAGCAGTTGCCGTACCAGGCGGTGATACAGCCCGACAGGATGCTCTCGATTGTGCATCTGTAAAAGTTTGTGAGTGATTTTGGTGACAAGCCAAATTTCTTCAGCCTCCTGAGGTTGAAGAGGCGCTGTTGCGCCTTCTTCACCACGCTGTCTGTGTGGGTGGACCAATTCAGTTTGTCCGTGATGTATACGAGGAACTTAAAACTTTCCACCTTCTCCACTACTGTCCCCTCAATGTGGATAGGGGGGTGCTCCCTCTCCTGTTTCCTGAAGTCCACGATCATCTCCTTTGTTTTGTTGACATTGAGTGAGAGGTTATTTTCCTGACACCACACTCCGAGGGCCCTCACCTCCTCTCTGTAGGCCGTCTCGTCGTTGTTGGTAATCAAGCCTACCACTGTAGTGTCGTCAGCAAACTTGATGATTGAGTTGGATGCGTGCTTGGCCACGCAGTCATGGGTAAACAGGGAGTACAGGAGAGGGCTGAGAACGCACCCTTGTGGGGCCCCAGTGTTGAGGATCAGCGGGGTGGAGATGTTGTTTCCTACCCTCACCACCTGGGACCGGCCCGTCAGGAAGTCCAGGACCCAGTTGCACAGGGCTGGAGTCGAGACCCAGGGTCTCGAGCTTAATGACGAGCTTGGAGGGAACTATGGTGTTAAATGCTGAGCTGTAGTCGATGAACAGCATTCTTACATAAGTATTCCTCTTGTCCAGATGGGTTAGGGCAGTATGCAGTGTGATTGCGATTGCGTCGTCTGTGGACCTATTGGGACGGTAAGCAAATTGGAGTGGGTCCAGGGTATCTGGCAGGATGGAGGTGATATGATCCTTGACTAATCTCTCAAAGCACTTCATGATGACGGAAGTGAGTGCTACGGGGCGATAGTCATTTAGCTCAGTCACCTTAGCTTTCTTAGGAACAGGAACAATGGTGGCCCTCTTGAAGCATGTGGGAACAGCAGACTGGGATAGGGACTGATTGAATATGTCCGTAAACACACCAGCCAGCTGGTCTGCGCATGCTCTGAGGACACGGCCAGGGATGCCATCTGGGCCGGCAGCCTTGCGAGGGTTAACACATTTAAATGTTTTTCTCACATTGGCTGCGGTGAAGGTGAGCCCGCAGGTTTTGGTAGCGGGCCGTGTCGGTGGCACTGTATTGTCCTCAAAGCGAGCAAAGAAGTTGTTTAGTTTGTCTGGGAGCAGGACGTCATGGTCCGCGACGGGCTGGTTTTCTTTGTAGTCCGTGATTTACTGTAGACCCTGCCACATTCCTCTTGTGTCTGAGCCATTGAATTGTGACTCTACTTTGTCTCTATATTGACGCTTAGCTTGTTTGATTGCCTTGCGTAGAGTAGCTGCACTGTTTGTATTCAGTCATGTTTCCGGTAGCCTTTACCTGGTTAAAAGCAGTGGTTCGCGCTTTCAGTTTTGCACGAATGCTGCCATCAATCCATGGTTTCTGGTTGGGGAAGGTTTTGATATTTGCTATGGGTACAACATCACCAATGCATTTGCTAATAAACTCGCTCACCGAATCAGCGTATACATCAATGTTGTTGTCAGATGCTATCCGGAACATATCCCAGTCCACGTGCTCGAAGCAATCTTGAAGCATGGAATCAGATTGGTCGGACCAGCGTTGAACAGACCTGAGAACGGGCGTTTCCTGTTTTAGTTTCTGTTTGTAGGCTGGGAGCAACAAAATGGAGTCATGGTCAGACTTCCCGAAAGGAGGGCGGAGAATAGCCTTGTATGCATCACGGAAGTTGGAATAACAGTGGTCCAGGATTTTACCAGCCCGGGTGGCACATTTGATATGCTGGTAAAATTTCGGGAGCCTTGTTCTTAAATTAGCCTTATTAAAATCCCCAGCCACAATAAATGCAGCCTCAGGATATGTGGTTTCCAGTTTACATAGAGTCCGATGAATTTCTTTCAGTGCCGTCGATGTATCAGCTTGAGGGGGGATGTACACGGCTGTGATTATAATCGAAGAGAATTCTCTTGGTAGATAATGCGGTCTGCATTTGATTGTAAGGAATTCTATGTCAGGTGAACAAAAGGACTTGAGTTCCTGTATGTTGTTATGATCACACCACGTCTCGTTAATCATAAGACACACACCCCCGCCCTTCTTCTTACCAGATAGAAGTTTGTTTCTGTCGGAGCGATGCGTGGAGAAACCAGGTGGCTGTACCGACTCTGATAACGTGTCCTGAGTGAGCCATGTTTCCGTGAAGCAAAGAACGTTGCAGTCTCGGATGTCTCTCTGAAAGGCAACCCTCGATCGGATTTCGTCTACTTTGTTGTCAAGAGACTGTACATTGGCGATTAAAATACTCGGGAGAGGTGCACGATGCGCCCGTCGGACGTAGCTTGACCAAAAGACCGGCGCGTTTCCCTCTTCTCTCGGCGCCGCCGTTGTTTTGAGTAGCCACGTGCTATCCAGTCTGTTGTTGTGTTTGGGTTAACGAAAGGAGAATCATCTTTGGGAAAGTCGTATTCCTGGTCGTAATGTTGGTAAATTGACGTTGCTCTTATATCCAATAGTTCCTCCCGGTTGTATGTAATAAAACTTAATATTTCCCGGGGTAACAATGTAAGAAGTAAAACATAAAAAAAACAAAATACTGCATGGTTTCCTGAGAACGTGAAGCGAGGCTGCCATCTCTGTCGGCGCCGGAAGTAATGTCTCACGTTTTGAGGTAGCGTGTAATTGACTGCAGGAATGTCCACCAGAGTTGTTGCCAGATAATTGAATGTTAATTTCTCTACCGTAAGTCACCTCCAATGTCGTTATAAAGAATTTGGCAGTACGTCCAACCAGCCTCACAACCACAACCACGTGTATGGTGTTGTGTGGACGAGCGTTTTGTTGATGTCAACCTTGTCAACCTGAACCGAGTGCCCCATGGTGGTGGTGGGGTTATGGTAAGAGCAGGCATAAGCTATGGACAACAAACACAATTACATTTTATCGATGGCAATTTGAATGCACAGAAATACCGTGATGAGATCCTGAGGCCTATTGTGCGGCCTATTTTTTAAGGTATCTGTGACCAACGTGAAATCCATAGATTAGGTCCTAAGGAATTTATTTAAATTGACTGATTTCCTCAACTGTAATTCAGTAAAATCTTTGAAATTGTTGTATGTGTTTATATTTTTGTCTATTATATTTGAACGGTTCTCGCAACACCACATGAATATACACTGGTGTAGTAGCAGCAGACAGTGACAGCTCATCTTCTCCACCAAAATAATGCAGCACAATACCTCGTTTTTCATTTACTCATTGCTACCTGCCTTCCCTTTGTCTTGTTTATCTTATTTTGGGGCCTCTACCTCCAATGGGACCTGCAAGGAGGCTGGTTACAGTGTCGTTCCTGGTTTCCAGGGCTGCTGTTGCCATGTGAACTCCCTAGCGACCGGCTAAACAAATAAACATTGAACACAAAGGATGAAAAGGAACAGATACCTTTGATGCTGAAGAACATAGAATGTTTTTGGGGGGTTTGTGTTTTTTCCTTCTTGTGACTGCTCTTGTCCTTTTGGAGAGTGGAGAGAACATGATCTGAGAAGTAGATTTGATTCCATTTGATTTGATTTGTCACACAATAATACCTCTAGTGCACAATGCCTTTGAGAATCTTTTCTCAAGGTGGACATTTCAAAGTGAGTAAAAGCAGATATAATCTGCACATAGAAAATTCTCCAATGTTACATCAACACTGACAGTGTTATATTTAATACTGGGTCAGTGACTATATATGTCCACACTTTTCAGTGTTAAATTAACACTGTGCGTAGTGCTGACGCTGTTATCCTTTATCAGTGATAGGGAATTAACACTTTCAATGTTATGCAATAACACCTCACATAGTATTTTTAACACTAGGAAGTGTATAGTTTACACCAATGGTGTTATGCAATAACTCCTCATACAGTATTTTTAAACATTACACCAAGAGGTCCATACCTCTTGACAAGAGCTCTAAGTGTTGGTGTTATATGTTTATGTTAATTAAAGTTTGAGCATGTCCACTGCCAGATCTGAAGTCTTTGTAAATGCTTACATAAGAGCATGTGGCAATAAAGACTTGTAAACACTAGTTTAATGTCCTTATCCCAACATTGAGAGCCCTTGTCAAGAGATACAGACACCACTGTGTTAGGGTTAAACTTGGCCATCAAACTAAGGCCTCAAACTTCTTCAGAATCGGTGGGGCCCGCTGTGGGACGGTTAAGATAACGTAGGCTAATGCGATTAGCATGAGGTTGTAAGTAACAAGAACATTTCCCAGGACATAGACATATCTGATATTGGCAGAAAGCTTAAGTTCCTGTTGATCTAACTGCTCTGTCCAATTTACAGTAGCTATTACAGTGAAATAATACCATGCTATTGTTTGAGGAGAGTGCACAGTTTTGAACATGGACAGCTATTAATAAACAAATTAGGCACATTTGGGCAGTCTTGATACAACATTTTGAACAGAATTGCAATGGTTCATTGGATCAGTCTAAAACTTTGCACATACACTGCTGCGATCTGGTAGCCAAAATCTAATTTTCACCTGGGCTGGAAAAATACACTGTGGCCTTCTCTTGCATTTCAAAGATGATGGTAAAAGATTATTGTACATTCCTTTCACATTTCCACAAACTTCAAAGTGTTTCCTTTCAAATGGCACCAAGAATATTTATATCCTTGCATCAGGGCCTGAGCTACAGGCAGTTAGATTTGGGTATGCCATTTTTGGCAAATTTCTTTTTAAAGGGCCCAATCCTTAAGATACTATATACATATTGTCATAAACAGTTGCATTTCTATGATTATAAGAAGAGCATGTGACAATATACTTGTAAATATTATTGTACATGTAACTACACACATTGAGAAAGGAGACTATCTAAACCATTTAAACTGTAACAACCAGTTCAGTAAAGGGTGCAATAAATCTAACTAGCTGATTGGATTAGTTCAGATGTTATTTATCTTTTTGTAACATAAGATTAATCAATAAATCAATATACATGCAAAAACACAGATATTAAAAACAATCCCCATGCAGTAGAGCATAATGGTAAATATGGTAAATGACGGGCGTGGTTTTGATTGGAACGTTTTACTCTCCACAGAGTAAAACTGACACAACAAAACCCTCACACTCAACACTGGTTATTAACATTAACACTGGGGTTCTTGGTCGTGCTTTAAATTAAGTGCAGCTTATAAAAGTGCAGCTTGTCATTAAGTGCAGCTTATCATAAAGTGTTCATAAATACTACATAAATGTGTTACAAATAATCTATAACCATATGCTATGCTTTATAAAGGGTTCATAAATGTTACATAACCGTGTGACATAACCACCAATGTAAAATGCGACATAACCCACTATTTAAAATATGACATAAACCAGTGCTTTATAATGGGTGGCATAAGCACCGCATGATAAAGGCCTTATAAATTATATGAAATTGAGGCTTCACAAAGCATTTATAACCCTGTATGCACCTTGGTAGAGCATTGCAATGCCAGGATAGTTGGTTTGATTCCCGTGACCACTCATACGTAAAAAAAGTTGTCAATCATGACAGTAAGTCGCTTTGGAATAAAGAGTCTGCTGAATTATATATATTATATTACTCTAAAACATTTCTAGGATGGGCCAACCTCTTTCCCTCTTGGGCGCATGGTCAATATTGGAGCTGACCTCAACTTTCCCCAAAATGTTGTTCTGCAGAATGACACACACTGCAAAGTGCAGTCATGCACAGCAAAAAAAATTGGTATGGCCTTTTAAAATCTGTTTTTATTTTTTTGCCTACTTCTGTTTTTTCCCCAAATTCCATTTTCTCTGTTTTTGTTTTTCCAGGCGTTCGATTTTCCCTATTTATTTCTGATTTTCCCCATTTTTTAACACTTCTTTAATAGAAAAACAACAACATTTGATTTTCTGTGTTTACAACAATGCTTAAACCACATCAGGGGATGACTTTTGAAGTCTGGGAAAAATCAAAGAAACTTTGATTTTTGAGTGTAGTTGCTCTTTAATTCAGTGAGCATGCCCTGCAATGTTGTTTGGTTAGCAGGTTTTCTGTAGCCAGTAAGTGCACATGTGATTCGCATTGTGGCTGCCAATGGAATGGGTGGAGTATAAGGCCAGCAACACTCCATATTATTCAGCGCCCCATGAAATCACACCATATATACATTCTACAGACCCTACTGAGTATTCCCTACAATACTTTTACTGCGGCACCCAGAAGAGTTCTTGCTCTAAGCCAATATGTATTCCATATACAGTGATTCGCATTGGGGGCATTTAATTGACCTTGGAACATGTTTTAAAACCAAGATTTAATGCAAATGTAACTTATGAAGAAATATGAATCATTGTTCATGTTTAGACAATTCTTTTTTCATATATCATGAATAAATACATGTCATTGACACTTGTCTACTATTAGGGGATCTGACTTTAAATGAAGTACAGTGTCATGCTCTATAGTCTTTTGTTATGAATGACCGAAGGTGTCTCACTTCAAACTAAGTATCACAGGATATTACACAAACTGTCAATAAATAGGTTATTAACGTTCTGCTGATTTATGAAGGTTCTCTTATGATCCACAGGTTACTGGTGGTGGGGGTGGGGGGTTTTTACATGGGTTAATAGACCTGCAAAGCTTGCATTTGTGTGTGTGTGTGTGTGTGTCAGAACCAAGATGATTTGGAGTAGTCCAACCTGAGACTACTACGCCAGGTATCCCTCTTCTGTTCCCATGCTGGAGACCAGGGCCTGATTAAAACCTTTGACAATGGTGTCAACATTTTGTGGCAGATTTTTCAGCGGGGGGAGTGGGTGAATGTGTAAAAGACCTGACTGGGCCCAGCACTGCACGGTATGGCTCGTTTTTATTGTGTGCATGTTTGTGTACTGAGGAACATGTATAGTAAGAAGAATATAATTTAACTTAGCTGAATAAAATAACAATTATATTTTTCCCATTCCGGAAAGAGAGTGCGTATATGAAGTGGCTAGGTGGATCATAAAGATGATGATTTGATAACAGGTAATATATGCTAGATTTAGAGTTACAGTATTTGGAAACTTTAGTTGTGAATAATACAAACCATAGAGTGCCTTAGAAATCAAAAGATGGATGGGCTGCATGATGCAACTATAGGCTATTAACAGTTTGAGAAATTCGCAAAAAAAGCTTACCTCTGGAAACGCACGGTGGTGAGATATTCTGTAGCTAAAGGTAATGTCTCAGCCTATTAATTATAAAAATATAAAAAATGCCCTATTATTAGGCTATTCAAAATCATACACAAATTCACTGTAATTGTAGCCTAACTCTAAATTTGTTTAATTTAGGCGAGACCAATTATTTACCAAACATATCTTAAAATCAGTATTTCTTTATGTTTTTCTGATATGTGTAATATGCGGTAGGCACAATCGTTATTTTAATTCCGTTTGTGGGGGGCTTGGGCTCAAGTACTGTACAGGCATATGCCTATGCATAAGCTCTAATATGCATATGGGTGTTTTGAATGAATCATTACCTTAGAAAGCACTGTCCATTTAGTCGTGTTAGGCTTTGCAACAACATCCACTCATTTTCAACCTGTTGTTGAACTTTTTTTTTTTCAAACTGATCAATTGCAGTGAGGTGAGTTTTAAAACCACATACTGTTTTTGTGTTTGATTTGATTTTTGATTGCATTTGCATTGATGCAAGAGTGGTTAGAGGGACAATAGAGCCCTGAGGCCAAGCTTCCTGACATCCAGGACCTATATACTAGGCGGTGTCAGATGAAGGCCCAAAGAATTGTCAAAGACTCCAGTCACCCAAGTCATAGACTGTTCTCTCTGCTACCACACAGCAAGCGTTACCGGAGCGCCGGTAAAACTCTTTTTTTTTTTTTGCAGAAATGCCTTCTTGAACATGTGAACTTTCATGTGCCTTAATAACAAACTTGTATGTAATCTGGAAATGTAAATAAATGTGAAATCACACAGCTGTTTAGACGTGGAGAAAATACAGTATCTTGCCTAGTCATGATTGGTTGAGATAATGAGAGTGATGTGTTTTGATGTGTTTGATGCCATTCCATGAATTCCATTCCAGCCATTACAATGAGCCTATCCTACTATATCTCCTCCCACCAGCCACCTCAGATGTACATACACTATTGTCTCAACTGTATCAAAAAGTTATTTTCATTGCTTGTTATTGTTAGCTATATAGCTCGTTAGCTAGACAGTTGTATACAGGTAGCGTTATAGCTTGCTTGGTCCCGCAATGAGCCATTGTTTACAGATGGCTCATTGCGGGAAGAACATTAAGCCAGCTAGCTAAGGTGGCCAGTTGCATTTCTGCTGTTAATGTTGATGTGCTAAGGCATGCATGACATGATGATAATCTTTTTCATGTTTGCCAGTTTGTCATGTTTAACTAGCTAGCTACCAAAAATAGCCACTGTGGTGTGAATGCTGACTGTTTAGCAAGCCAATCAAACCCCATGTTACATTATAGGGACACATGCTAAGTTGGCTAGCTAGCTAGCCACAATGAAATTATAGCTAAATAGCTAGGCATTGGATTATATATATTTTTTGCATGTTCAACTAGCTGGCTAGCTAGTTGAATACAATTTACATCTAGCCAACTGGTAATTATGAAGCTAAATATTTGCTGAATCTAACTGGTTGACTTGTGTCTGCATTGCCATTGTTGGGCTGGAAGTAGGTTAAGTGTGTACAAGGCATTTTAGTACAGCTGTAGCAGTCTACAGGCAATAATAAACCTATTTTTCTGTAATTTCTCTTTCAGCATAAACCTACTCTCCGCCACCAGTACAAGGAGATGATCGATCGTGAACAAGCCACACTTCATGTATTTTGTAATTGTACCTTGTGCTTATTGCTTGAATTTTGGGGTCAATTAATTAATGTTATTGCTTGTATGCTAGGCTTTATTTTCTTGTCTACTGATTTCCTCCTTTAAAGCTTAAATTGTCTGGAGCCTGGTGTTTGCTGTGGCCAAGGAGCTTTCACTCAGATGGAACCAGGTTTCAGCTGCTGTACAATGTTGACGTTCTTCGTCCCAGGGATCTGAACGCATCCCCCGTACTGGACACAACCTGGAAAACAAATATTTTTGAGGCGATCAGGACGTTTGCAATGAAAAGGCCAGGGCATTACATGTCCTGCTCCAAAGGGCAGGACAGAACTATGCTCTCAGGCTAGATTCCTTTGTTCATATCATAACATGATCTGAACCAAAGTTACTCAAAGAATCTTATGATATACAGTACCAGTCAAAAGTTTGGACACACCTACTCATTCAAGGGTTTTTCTTTATTTGTACTATTTTTACTATTTTCTATGAAATAACACATATGGAATCACATAGTAACCAAAAAAGTGTTAAACAAATCAAAATATATTTTCTATTTTAGATTCTTCAAAGTAGCCACCCTTTGCCTTGATGACAGCTTTGCACACTCTTGGCATTCTCTCAACCAGCTTCATGAGGTAGCAAAAACCATAAATTTTCCCTGATTGGTCTTCAATGGTTAATGGTCATGGAACTCGTGTGTTCACCAGAAACGTCTTCTGGTAAACTGTTTGCCACTAGTGGAAATAAATATTGTTGCCACAGGTTTGCCACAAAATTCAAATATAATCTTGAGAGAATTGTTTGCTAGAAAAAAACATTTGCAAACTTCTGGCAGCATTTTGTGCGCACTATTAGTTTGCAGAAAATCTGCCACAAACTTGTGGGAAGTTTGCTGCAACAAATTCATTTTTGAAAGGGCTATTAAAATTCTCTCTGAGATAAGGCATGTTAAACTCTCATTAAATTCAACTCTGATATAATGCATGTTAAACTCCCATTATGTTTTGATTAGAAGGCACAGGGCCCGGCGCCATGGTGATTGTGTTTTTAATCAGATTTTTCCTCACTGTGGAGAAAAGACGAAATGAGAAGAGGGGAGAAGTAACAAAGCAAAACAAGCTGAGCAAGCAGCAACATACCATTTAACTCCAACAACGGAATAGACTTTCTGTGTCGCATTTTGTGACATAACAAAAGTATTTGAGAACGGATCCAAAATGGGATTGCTGTTCAAAGTGTTATATTGCTATGTGGGTAGTGGATCTTGATTGTTTTATGGATAGGAAATGAATGGAAAGAGAAAATGTGAATTCTATCAATATTATTCATTTTTGTCTAGCAGTGTCCAGCTCACAAAGTGACACTGAATATTGGTATATTTCATAAAGCAGTGATCGATTTTAAAACACACTGCAGTAGGAAGCTCCACAACATTACAGAAAAACCCTATTGTCTTTTCTCTGCCATAACTGGCACCGCACATTAGCCTCATACATGGGTGATGGAGTTGATTCTATAGCAACTATGCCCAACACATGGTTACATCAGAATGGGGTGAAATGCACACTAAAGGTTGTAATACTGTGGACTCACTCTAAAATACTTCATAACAAAAGCATATTATACAATGCGCCTCCACTCCAATGTTAACAGAAAGAATGTTGTGCCATGCCATGTACTGACATATGGGGAAGTATTTGTCATCAGTGTGGACTAAAAGCATATCACGGGCGTGTCGCAGAGATAGATAGCTGACCTGTACATAGTTCCGTGTTCCATTACCCAATGAAATTGGCTGGATGTCCTTTGGGTGGTGGACCATTCTTGTTACACACGGCTATTTGCTATCTAGCCAATGTTAGTAAGGTTAAGGGTTTGTGTGCCTCTGTGAAAAAGATAGCTAGCTAACATAGTCTATCAATACAGGACTAAGATTGAATCGTACTCCACCGGCTCAGACGCTCGTCGGATGTGTCAGGGCTTGCAAACTATTACGGACTACAAAAGGAAGCACAGCTGAGAGCTGCCCAGTGACACAAGCCTACCAGACGAGCTAAAAAAATGCTATGCTCGCTTCAAGACAAGCAACACTGAAGCATGCATGAGAGCATCAGCTGTGCCAGACAACTGTGTGATCACGCTCGCCGTGGCCGATGTGAGTAGACCTTTAAACAGGTCAACATTCACAAGGCCGCAGGGCCAGACGGATTACCAGGACTTGTACTCTGAGCATACGCTGACCAAATGGCAAGTGTCTTCACTGACATTTTCAACCTGTCTCTGACCAAGTCTGTAATACCAACATATTTCAAGCAGACCACCATAGTCCCTGTGCCCAAGAACACCAAGTTAACCTGCCTAAATGACTACCAATCCATAGCAATCACGTCTGTAGCCATGAAATGCTTTGAAAGGCTGGTCATGGCTTACATCAGCACCATTATCCCAGAAACCCTAGACCCACTCCAATTTGCATACCACCCCAACAGATCCACAGATGACGCAATCTCAATGCACTCCACACTGCCCTTTCCCACCTAGACAAAAGGAACACCTACTTGAGAATGCTATTCATTGACTACAGCTCAGCGTTCAACACCATAGTGCCCACAAATCTCATCACTAAGCTAAGCTAAGGACCCTGGGACTAAACCCCTCACTCTGCAACTGGATCCTGGACTTCCTGACGGGCCGCCCCCAGGTGGTAAGGGTAGGTAACAACACATCTGCCATGCTGATCGTCAACACAGGGGCCCCTCAGGGGTGCGTGCTCAGTCCCCTCCTGTACTCCCTGTTCACCCATGACTGCATGGCCAAGCATGACTCCAACACCATCATTACGTTTGCAGACAAGAGTGGTAGGACTGATCACTGACAACGAAGAGACAGCCTATAGGGAGGAGGTCAGAGACCTGGCAGTGTGGTGCCAGGATAACAACCTCTCCCTCAATGTGATCAAGACAAAGGAGATGATTGTGGACTACAGAAAAAGGAGGGCCGACCACGTCCCCATTCTCATTGACGGGGCTGTAGTGGAGCAGGTTGAGAGCTTCAAGTTCGTTGGTGTCCACATCACCAACAAACTATCATGGTCCAAACACACCAAGACAGTCGTGAAGAGGGGCACGACAATGCATTTTCCCCCTCTTCAGATCCTCAAAAGGTTCTACAGTTGCACCATCGAGAGCATCCTGACTGGTTGCATTCAACACCTGTTATGGCAACTGCTCGGCCTCCGACCGCAAGGCATTACAGAAGGTAGTGTGTACAGCCCAGTACATCATAAGGGCCAAACTTCCTGCCATTCAGGACCTCTATACCAGGCGGTGTCAGAGGAATTCCCAAAAAATTGACATGGGCTCCAGCCACCCTAGTCATAGACTTTTCTCTCTGCTACCGCATGGCAAGCGGTACCGGAGCGCCAAGTCTAGGTCAAAAAGGATTCTTAAAAGCTTCTACCCACAAGCCATAAGACTCTTGAACAGTTAATCAAATTGCTAACCGGACTATTTGCATTGTTCCCACCCCCCATTACGCTGTTGTTACTCTCTGTTTATTATCCATCATAGTCACTTCACCTCTACCTACATGTATATATTACCTCAATTACCTCGACTAACCGGTGCCCCCGCACATTGACTCTGTACCAGAACCCCCTGTAAAAAGCCTCGCTACTGTTATTTTATTGTTGCTCCTTATTACTTGTTATATTTCTATTTTTTCTTCTTCTTGCATTCGGCGCATGTGACAAATACAATTGGATTTGATTTGAACTAGCTGTTGTGTGTCTCTGTGAAAAAGAGTTAGCTAACGATTTATACACAGCCTATTTATTTATAGGCTACTAGCTAGTCATGTGATGATGTGTTTGCTTGATACCTACTTGAATTGAGAGTGCGTGCTCTGTATAGGGGCCGCGCACTGCAGTGTTTGAAGACTTTCTGTGTCCGAGGGGAGCGGAGAGCTGGGATAGTTCAAGGTGACTGGAGAAGGCCAGTCACGTGGAGCATACTGCTGCACGCACAAAGCCATGGAGCTACTGACAACACTCCCTGTGGTACAGCCATCACTGGTAAGACGGGAGAAAAAGGGGAGGGGGGAGGTGATAGGGGAAGGTAGGCGAGGGACACAGGTGGAGGAGGAAGTTTGAGATGGGGGAGAGTCTGAGAGTTGGACTTTCTAAGTGTGCATTTACTGTTTCTCTTTCCAAACAGCCTACCAGTCTATGAATCTGGAGACACTGGAGGTGTTTGGGGTGGAGAGGACGGTGAACTCAGTGGAGGACATCCCAGCCACTTGGCAGTGAGGGGGTTTGATTAATCTCACCTTGTCACCTCCATTTGAAACCAGATTCGCTGACGGCGAAGTCGGCTCAAAACAAAAGTGACGTAGGTTAAGCACATGGAGGAATGAGTAGGTTTCTGTGTTTTCACATGCAACAGTGATTGCTTTTGATAAAAACCCTTTATCTGCCTTTCCAATGAAAACTAGTTAGAAAATTCAACATATATTTATGGTAAAGATATGTTGTATATGTTTCTGAACAATGCTGCCTTGTTGATAACATGGCGCAGATTACTGTTCGTTTTCAGAAGGGCGCTCCTCCCTCACCGCTTTTGCCCGTTCACGTCATGGCGGCTCAGATTAATAGACCTCCCTCAGTGTTGGCACTGCTACATCCTACCTAATGGGTAATAGGGGACACACACACACACACAGACACAGGAGTGTTCCCCTGTTTGTATGTGAGAGGTGAGGGATGATAAGCCAGTGTTTGAGAGGAGGCGTCTGGTGTGTTAGGAGGACATGCAGGATAATGTAAGAGGGAAATCACCGCAATCTGTTAGTAAAGTGCATCAAAACAATCTGAGTACAATTTTTACCAACGGTAATGGCTCTGCTTTCTATAAATAAATAATACAAATACCACAATGTTCACAGTTAGAAATTTGAAATGTTAGGAATTCCATTCTAAGTACAAGATGTCCATAAACAAAATGACATCTTGCATGAAAAACATATGAATATTTACAAACACACTGTCCACGTGAAACCCTAACCCCACATGGAACAGTAGATCCTCATCTCACCCATTCAGCACTGGGGGAAATTACATATCACCATATATAGTCAGTTACAATTCAATAATGAAACAAAATACAACACCCTGAAGATTTACATGAAATAGAATGTCATTCTGATAATTACTGATGAATCAAATAATGTTATCAACTCCACAATGTGGTTCTGAGAGCACTGGTATTCAGCTAGCAGGAAGTTAACATCCTCATGTCAATCTGAAAGTATCAACAGGCTAACATGACCATCTGGCATAAATACTACAAACAAACTCTTATACACAGCAGATGATGCAAAATATTATATATTTCAGTACATGAGTAAGATAAAAAGTATTATTTACCCATCTAATGTAACATTGGACCCACAATGGATTACAACAGCTCTCCAGTGTAATTGCTTGCTCTCACAAATTGCACAGGTGTCTGGCTTCTTGTGTAGCTGGTGCATAAAAATCAGGCGCAGGAGAACAGTACTGAGTGAGCAAAGCACTTTACTCAAACAATTAATCAAACAAAACGCTAAACGCGTAATACAATAACACATGCCAAACGCAAAACAGGCAAGGCATAAATATAATGCACCAGCCGGAAAGAAACAGCTTAACAAAAAACAATCACACACAAGGACATGGGGGAAAACAGAGGGTTAAATACACAACAGATAATGATGGGGAATGCAAACCAGGTGTGTGAAAAACAAGACAAGACAAATGGAAAATGAAAAGTGGATCGGTGATGATTAGAAGACCAGTGACGTCGACCGCCGAATGCTGCCCGAACGAGGAGGGGAACCGATTTCAGTCGAAGTCGTGACAACAGGTGCAATCCCATAACCGCTTTCACACATTATTTACGTATCACTTAAAGGGGCAGTGCCATCTAGTGGATATACATTAATACAGGTATGTGCTTTTACCACCTGGCTACATACAGTATAAATAAATACTGGCTATGTCACAAATGCTCCCGCTCTTACTCCCCCTGGCGCTCGAGGGCGCCAGGATCCCCAGCATTACATCAGTACGCACACCTGCCCTTCCCCCGTCTCGCGTATCAGCGATCATTGGATGCGTGGAGCTGGCACTGGACGCACCGGGCTGGTCTCACGCACCTCTGGACGAGTGCGGGGAGCTGGCACTGGACGCACCGGGCTGGGGATGCACACTGGACTCCGAGTGCGTGGAGCCGGCGTAGGTCTCGCCCGGACTGACGATCCGCACCTCAGGACGAGTGCAGGGAGCTGGCACAGGACGTACCGGGCTGAGAGAGCCCATTGGACGTACCTCTCTCTTACATCCCTCCCAAAACTCCTTTATACTCCTCAATTCCAGCTCAGGTCTCACCGGACTGCTGACACTCTCTTCAGGGTGAGTGCAGGGAGCTGGCACTGGACGCACCGGGCTGGTCTCACGCACCTCTGGACGAGTGCGGGGAGCTGGCACTGGACGCACCGGGCTGGGGATGCACACTGGACTCCGAGTGCGTGGAGCCGGCGTAGGTCTCGCCGGACTGACGATCCGCACCTCAGGACGAGTGCAGGGAGCTGGCACAGGACGTACCGGGCTGAGAGAGCCCATTGGACGTACCTCTCTCTTACATCCCTCCCAAAACTCCTTTATACTCCTCAATTCCAGCTCAGGTCTCACCGGACTGCTGACACTCTCTTCAGGGTGAGTGCAGGGAGCTGGCACTGGACGCACCGGGCTGGTCTCACGCACCTCTGGACGAGTGCGGGGAGCTGGCACTGGACGCACCGGGCTGGGGATGCACACTGGACTCCGAGTGCGTGGAGCCGGCGTAGGTCTCGCCGGACTGACGATCCGCACCTCAGGACGAGTGCAGGGAGCTGGCACAGGACGTACCGGGCTGAGAGAGCCCATTGGACGTACCTCTCTCTTACATCCCTCCCAAAACTCCTTTATACTCCTCAATTCCAGCTCAGGTCTCACCGGACTGCTGACACTCTCTTCAGGGTGAGTGCAGGGAGCTGGCACTGGACGCACCGGCTGGTCTCACGCACCTCTGGACGAGTGCGGGAGCTGGCACTGGACGCACCGGGCTGGGGATGCACACTGGACTCCGAGTGCGTGGAGCCGGCGTAGGTCTCGCCGGACTGACGATCCGCACCTCAGGACGAGTGCAGGGAGCTGGCACAGGACGTACCGGGCTGAGAGAGCCCATTGGACGTACCTCTCTCTTACATCCCTCCCAAAACTCCTTTATACTCCTCAATTCCAGCTCAGGTCTCACCGGACTGCTGACACTCTCTTCAGGGTGAGTGCAGGGAGCTGGCACAGGACGTACCGGGCTGAGAGAGCACACTGGACGCCCCTCTCTTCTCTGTTCGTCCGACAGCCCCATGTGCCTCCCCCCAAAAAAATCCTGCGACTGCTGTGGCCGCGAATCCCAATCCCCCTTTATTTCCTCCCAGGTCCAGATTTGCTTCTCCTCCATGGCACGCTGCTTGGTCCTGGCTTGGTGGGTTATTCTGTCAGGATCTTCAAAATTAGTGGACCAAGGTGCAGCTCGGATAAGGTTCCACATCTTTTAATTAATGTGAAACATACAAAACAATAAAGAAATAACAGACCGTAACATTAGTGTAGCACACACAGGTACTTACACACAAACAATAACCCACAAAGGCAAGTGGGGAAGGGGATTCCCAATTAGAGGCAACGACTAACAGCTGCCTCTAATTGGGAACCAACACAAAACCCAACATAGAAAATACAACAGAACACAAAACCCCCCTAGCCAGAGGGCTATCTATGGCCAGGACGTGACACACTCTTTGTTTGGGTTACAGAAGTGTTTGTTTTGGGCTTCGTTCCCGTCATGTTCTATTTTGGGTAGATACATTTTAAAAACTATTTTGTATTCCTAAGCCTGTCTCCTATCATTATACAACGTGACACTGGCAGACAAATTCACCTGTCAGAAGGACAACAACTTTTACACTGGAGTTGCTCACCAAGACTATATGGAATGTTCCTGAGTGGCCTAGTTACAGTTTTGACTTAAAATCAGCTTGAAAGAGCTTGAAAAATTCAAATCAATAATGTGAAAACATTGTTCAATCCAGTTTTGCAAAGTTCTTAGAGACTTGCCCAGAAAGACTCACAGCTATAATCGCTGCCAAAGGGGATTCTAGCATGTATTGACTCATGTGGTTTTCATATAAGCCCTTGGGCTTCTGTTACGTATATGCCGGGAGTCAGGAAGCAAGTGCAGAAGGAGAGTTTAATAATTATAAATGCAGAGAAACAAAGCATGAGAAACGTACAGAACGGTGGTGGGGGCACCAATCTGATGGGCAAAATAAAGGAAGCAGTGGAATAGGAAGCCAAAGCATTTCGATGGAGTACCGTCATACTACTCCGGAAGGGACAGTCGGGCACCGCTGACCTAGGCAGACTGCTGGGTAGGCTGGGGGACTGGCTTACTGTGACGACCCATAGTAGGAAGCCCTCTGATAGTGGTATGAAGATTTTGAAGAACGCGGAAGGACCTCCATAGCCGCACCCAGTTGCGCCAGCTGGTCGTGGTTTTGGTAAGCCTGTTTGTTGACCGCCTGGAAGATGAGTTTATCTTCTGTTGCTTCCATATGTCGAGGTAGTATTCTGTTATGTATACGCTGGGAGTCAGGAAGCAGGTGCAAAAGAAGAGTTTAACAGCGATAAATTGATAAGCAAAACATGAGAAGCATACAGATTGTGAATGAAACTACTGACTGATGGCTAAATAAAGGGAAATAATGATGACCAGGTGTGCGTAATAATGGGCAGCAGGTGTGCGTAATGATGGTTGCCAGAGCCGGTGGTTAGTAGACAGGCAACGTTGAGTGCCAGAGTGGGAGTAGGCATGACAATACCACCCAGCTGCAGGACAACGCAGGACAGGAGGACGGCCTCGAGGGTAAGAAGCGGGCCGGCCCGGACAGAGGAAATGGAAATCCTGGACGATGTTGGGGTTCAAGATGTCGGCAACTGGGACCCAACAGCACTCCTCAGGACCATACCCCTCCCAGTCCACCAGGTACTGGAGCCAACCACCATGATGTCGGGAGTCCAGGATGGACCTAACGGCATAGGCGGGGGTCCCCTCGTTGTCCAGGGGAGACGGAGGAGTGTCGCGGAGGACGGCATCAGCCAAGGGACATGGAACCACTGGCCTGAGGAGAGAAACATGAAAAGAGTTTGAGATCCAATAGTTGGTGGGGAGTTGTAGACAAAAAGTTACCTCTGTGACCCTCTGGAGGACCTTGAAGGGCCCCACAAACCGGAGGCTCAGCTTCCGGCAGGGCAGGTGGAGTGGGAGTTTACATAGCGTGCGACCTCCTGCGCCAATGTGGACCACCAGTACTTAGCGGAGAAAGATTGAATGGTACGGGTGATACCTGGGTGTCCAGCGGCGAGTGTTGTGTGTGCCCAGGTCGGCATAGGGACGTAGATACGCTCCGGAGGGCAGGTGGGAGATGTGGGTTCCCTCTCCAGAGCCTGGCAGATGTCCACATCCACAAAGCACGGGAGCAACGATTTGAGAGAGTGGAATGATGGGCGCACTAAAGATCGGAATCTCTCCCGAATCATGAAGACGGGACAGGGCATCGGCTTTGATGTTCTTAGAACCTGAGCGATATGACAGGGAGAAGTTGGATCTCGTGAAGGGCCCACCTTGCTTGGTGCGGGTTCAGCCGCCTCACCGTCCGTATGTACTCCAGGTTCCGATGGCCGGTGAGGATAAGGAATGGCTCCTTGGTGCCCTACAGCCAGTGTCTCCACTCCTCTAATATCAACTTCACCGCCAGGAGCTTCCGGTCGCTGACATCATAGTTCCTCTCTGCAGGAGACAGTTTCTTTGAGAAGTATGCACATGGATACAGTTTGTGGGTTACCTTGGCGTTGGGACAGGATGGCTCCTACTCCCACTTCGGAGGCATCCACCGCCACAACGAAGGGCAGCGTAGGATCTGGGTGTTTCAGCAACGGGGCGGAGGTAAAACTACCCTTCAGTAGGCGGAAGGCCTCAATGGCTGCAGGACTCCACACCAACTTACGAGGAGAGAGGTGAGAAGAGATGCGATGGAGCTGAAGTTCTTAACTGTCCGAAATATTATTTTATCTTCTGTTGCTGGGAGTCAGGAAGCAGGTGCAGAAAAATAGTTTAATAATGATAAATGCAGATAAGCAAAACATAAGAAGCATACAGAACGTGAATAAAACAATATTACCTAGTGACTGATGGCTAAATAAAGTAATCAAGAAAATAATGATGTCCAGGTGTGCGTAATAATGGTTGCCAGGGCCGGTGGTTACTAGACTGGCGACGTCGAGCGCCAGACCGGGGGAGCGGGAGTAGGCGTGACAGCTGCCAACCACACGTGCAGACCGTTTTCATTTATTTATTGTTGTTTATCTGTATTGTTGTTTATCACTTTTCTTTTTTGGGGTGGAAATACATTTAACTAAACTAAACTAAATTGACTCAGGAGTGTAAATACTTATGTAAATTAGATATTTCTGTACTTCATTTTCAATAAATTTGCTAACATTTTTCAAAAACATCTTTTCACTTTGTCATTATGGGGTTCTGTGTGTAGATGGGTGAGAACAAAATATTTTGAATCAAGTTTTAATTCAGGCTGTAAAACAACATAATGTGGAATAAGTCAAGGGGTATGAATACCTGTATATGAGTTTACTAGATGATTGAAGTGACAATCCATTCAGACCAGCCTTACTGATTAAACTTTCGTAAACTACATGATATAGGGAATAGGGTGCCAATTGGGATGTAGCCTGAGATACAAGTTTATGTTGTTATATCATCTCTCACTTGTTGATACTGAGCACCAGCGACAAACATGATCTTAAAAAATACATTGAATTGGAACTTGATAAGCAGACCACATTAATATTTTTGTAGATTTCAGCTAGATGGGTCTCGTCTCAAAAGGCTTGGGCATACCTAAGAATAGTAGCATTGCGTATCTGTTTACTATTGTTTGCATGGACATGGTGGATAGGTCTGTTTGTGTGTGAACAATACGTGTGTGTGTGTGTGTGTGTGTGTGTGTGTGTGTGTGTGTGTGTGTGTGTGTGTGTGTGTGTGTGCGTCGGACATTGTGTTTCTCGACAGATGGTTGGAGCTGTTTAAAGCTTGGCTAAGACGAGCTCCAGGAGCCTCCTGCTGTTTCCTCCCTATGATTTATCACTGCCACAGTCAACCCAGCCACATTACTTATTGCTGGAGGAAAACAACTTGCAAGGTGTTTGCTCCTATTCATCTAAAGTGCCTCAATGGAGAGCCTGCTTGGTTCACTCTCTACACTGTTTTTTGCGTCACAAATAGCACCCTATTACCTATATAGTGTACTACTTTAGACTTTTGATGCAGTGTACAGAGTGAACAAAGCAGTGCCTCAGTGGAAAGCCTGGTTGGTTCACTTTTTCTATGAGTAGCTGGGCCTGCAGTGTGTAGGCCTATGGGGCGCCTTGAGAGAAGACCTGCTTCTCCTCAACTGCCATAGAGAGTAGTGATGTTTTCCTCAGAGAGATTGGCCGCTCCTATAATTGGTGGTGATTATTAAAGGCCTTTTCCTCCTGATCACAGCACTTACAGTAGGTCAACAACACAGCTAAACATAATAAGACAAGAGAGAGTACAACACCCCCACTGAGTAACACAATAACATGTACACATACTTTCTCTGTTCTCTCTCTGAGAACTCACTGATCAGTGATTGATGCTATTATGCAACACTGTGTACTCCTGGAGGGATTTTAGTCATTTTGGCCCCTTGTGACTCTGACCGGACCTACACCAGGCAGGCAGCATCATGCACTACTACTTCTCTGTCATCCTTCTCTGTCCGTCTAATATTCTCTCTCTCTCTCTCTCTCTCTCTCTCTCTCTCTCTCTCTCTCTCTCTCTCTCTCTCTCTCTCTCTCTCTCTCTCTCTCTCTCTCTCTCACCTCAGCACCTCTCTCCCTCCTTTTCTCTCTTTCTCTGCACTTATATCAGAATCTTTGATCAGAATCAGGTATCTCCTCTCCCGCTTTCTCTTCCTCTCTCTCTCTCGTTCTCTCTCTCTCTCTCTGTCCTTTTCACATGGGGCTTCCCACAGTGCTCCACAAGCCTGCCACTCTGCGGGGGGCTCTGTCCAACTGCCCGCCTCACCCCAGGAACCCTCCAGACCCCCAGATGGTGGCTCAACTCCCAGGGATATAGAGGGAGACAGAGGAAGGTGGACTGAGAAAAACAGGAAGGAGAGGAAGAAAAGAAACTGAAGGAAAGAGAGAAAGGGGGAAAAAGGAAAGAGAGAGATAATCAGTCAATGATTCCTTGATGAGCGTCTCAAATACACCAGGGAAGAGAAAATGCTAAGCATAGCTGAGACAGTAACTAACAGTCTACCAGAGTCATTTAAAATGATGAGAGGCAGAAAGGAACATTTCTAACCAGCCTTGAAACACCAGCAGTGCCTCTGTAGCTGCTCTACGGTTGGTGACACATGTTCTGGACTGTGAGGATAACACACTGTTCTATTTCACAGAGAGAGAGAGAAGGTCTAAACTCCCTCCCTCTCACAGCAGGAGAACGGCCAATTAGAGACTGATTGGGGGAAAATGAGGCGCTGCAGTGGGAAGCGAAGGAGAGAGGAGTGGCATATAACTAAACTTACACTAAAGAACATTGGAGGAAGGGAAGAATAATAAAAAATAACCAGACTACCTTTCATGAAAAGTGAAATGAATTGGGTGATCTTCATAGAGTCCAGGTCTTTCTTTTCACATGGCGTTGGCGGTTTTAATCAAACGCAGACAGTTGAGTGAATTAGCATGTGGTGCTGATAATGAATGATGAGGGAAAGTCCTGCTGCCATGATTTCTGCAGAGTACTGAGATGAAACCATCTACTTCTCTATGGTAGAGACGGAGCGGGATCTGGTAGAAATGACTATTACAATGCAGCTATAATTATGTGTGTGAGTTATGATTGTTGTAGCCATGGTTAATGTAACAAATGGCATAACTATACTGAGCTGTTGCTCTGGCATCACACTAATTCATACCTTTACATCAATATTGCTAAACACTTCCTGCTATCAAAAAACAGTGTTGTACATTACACACAAGAAGACAACAATGTTGAAATGGGCGTCTTGGGATCGTCGGATCGAGACCAGGGAGTTATTCCTAAATTAAGGTATAACGAAGTAATTTCACAGCTTGGAAGTTGATTTCACCCTGGCCAGAGAAAAATGCAGACATAAGCGCTTTGGGGTCCCATTCACGATCATTACTAAACTATTTAATCAGATCTAATCTAATTTTGAGGGTGCTCCATTTCTATTCTTTGCAGGTTACTCAAAAGCCAATATGCAGCAGGGCTCTTAAAGTGGTGCTGCTGCAGTGTCGGTCTGCTCATCTGTGGTAGTCTTTCCCCATCTCATCTAATGAAGTAGCTCCACATTTCAGTTTGTTCTACAGTAAGTCCGCTACGCAGACCAGGCTGGTGTACAACAAGACACTTACCACAGATGTACCTTCCTTGGCTATTGCTTTCTTGGCCTGTTCTCCCTGTTCATTCATGACTGCACGGCCAGGCAACGACTCCAACACCATCATTAAGTTTGCCAACAACACAACAGTGGTAGGCCTGATCACAGACAACGATGAGACAGCCTATAGGGAGGTCAGAGGCCTGACCGTGTGGTGCCAGGACAACAACCTCTCCCTCAACATGATCAAGACAAAGGAGATGATTGTGGACTACAGGAAAAGGAGGACCGAGCACACCCCCAACCTCATCAACGGGGCTGTAGCCACATCACCAACAAACTAACATGGTCCAAGCACACCAAGACAGTCGTGAAGAGGGCACGACAAAACCTACTCCCCCTCAGGAGACTGAAAAGACTTGGCATGGGTCCTCAGATCCTCAAAAGGTTTTACAGCTGCACCATCGAGAGCATTCTGACAGGTTGCATCACTGCCTGGTATAGCAACTGCTCGGCCTCTGACCACAAGGCACTACAGAGGGTAGTGCGTACGGCCCAGTACATCTTCAGGGCCAAACTTCCTGCCATCCAGAACCTCTATACCAGGCGGTGTCAGAAAAATTGTCAAAGACTCCAGCCACCCTAGTCATAGACTGTTCTCTCTGCTACCGCACGGGCAAGAGGTACCGGAGCGCAAGTCTAGGTCCAAGGGGCTTCTAAACAGCTTCTACCCCCAAGCCATAAGACTCCTGAACAGCTAATCAAAAGGCTACCCAGACTATATGTATTGCCCCCCACCCCCCTCTTCTAAGCAGCTGCTACTCTCTGTTATTATCTATGCATAGTCACTTTAAGAACTCTACCTACATGTACATATTACCTCAATTACCTCGACTAACCAGTGCCCCCGCACATTGACCCGGCACCCCTTGTATATAGCCCCGCTATTGTTATTTACTGCTGCTCTTTAATTATTTGTTATTCTTATTTCCTACCTTTTTTATTTATTTATTTTTGGTATTTTCTTAAAACTGCATTGTTGGTTAAGGGCTTGTAAGTATTCGGCGGCGCATGTGACAAATACAATTAGATTTGATTATAGTATTAGAGCACGTTGATCTGGGTAAGGCCATATTGGAACTGGTATTGGTGCATGGCCTTAGCCCCGTTTTGAGCTGGTATTAGTTCACTGTGGTCTCCTTGGCCTGGTTTGACCCAGGTATAGAGCGGGTCCTAGTGCGATCCCTGGTCTGGTGTAAAATACTTTAAAGTACTACTTAAGTAGTTTTTTGAGTATCTGTACTTTACTATACTATTTCTATTTTTGACAATATATACTTTTACTTCACTACATTTTTTAAGAAAATCATGTACTTTTTACTCCTTACATTTTCCCTGACAGCCAAAGTACTTGTTACATTTTGAATGCTTAGCAGAACAGGAGAATGGTCCAATTCAAACACTTCTCAAGAGAGCATCCCTGGTCATCCCTACCGTATCTCATCTGGCGGACTAACTAAACACACATGCTTTGTTTGTAAATGAGAATGGTGCTGTCTGGTTTGCTTTATATAAGTCATTTGAAATTATTTATGCTTTGACTTTTACTACTTAAGAATATTTTAGCAATTACATTTACTTTTGATACTTAAGCATATTTAAAACCAAACACTTTTAGACTTTTACTCAAGTAGTATTTTACTGGGTGACTTTCACTTTTACTTGAGTCATTTTCTATTAATGACAGTTGGGTACTTTTTCCACATCTTAATCCATACATCTTAATCCATATACTTCAGGATTCGTGTTTTTATCCACGCAGTAGAGCTTGAGCATATTCCTAATTTTGATTTAAGCTTTCAGAACGACAAAGAGGTAAAAATATGTGCCATTAAAAACAGCCTATAAAAACACTTATACTTCCACAAACCTTTATCTCTCATTAAAATCAATATTTATGCATTCAGCAATGTTATACATCTTCAAATGCATTCAGAGGTGTACAAATGTTATATTTAGGGCAGGAATAATAAATTGCATAGATAAAAAAACAAATGAATATCTATCTACAGTGAGCTACAAACGTATTGGGACAGTGACCATTTTTGTTGTTGATTTTACTTTGTACTCCAGCACTTTGGATTTGAAATGATGCAATGACAATGAAGTGCAGACTGTCAGCTTTAATTTGAGGGTATTTTCAGCCATATCGGGTGAACCATTTTAGAATTACAGCAGTTTTTGTACATAGTCCTCCCCACTGTGTTACGTCTAATCTATAAGACCAAGCGGTAAAAACAGACCCAGACAAAACTGTTGTGTCCAAAAGCAGTGCATGGTTGATGTAATATAAATAAAACATCTGCTACCAAATCAGTTGGTAAAAGCATTGGTTTATTACAACCCTCAGAATTGTCTGAGCATAATTGCAATATTGGTACGATTTACACATGTAATATAAGCAGTGCTCTCTTTGTATTACATTCTGCTCACAGGATCAGGCACAGAGAGAGAATGTTTCCCAGACTGATTGAATTGATTCCAGTTGTCGAGCACAATGATGATGTGGCTTCTGTATAGATCAGTGAGTGAAACATATGCCAGTGGCTAACAGGGGATCTTATGTAATTTCCTGGGTTGTTAATCACATGCAGTAAACAGGAACAACAATACCAGTAAACCCGAAGAGAGAGAGTAAGAAAACATGCCAACAGAAAACATGCTTAGTTAGATCAGTCAGCCAACTTTGGATAAATCCAGTAACGTGGTACTGTCATGAATAAATTTACCAAACCAGCATCTCGCTACACCTGGAGTGAGTAACATTTGAAATGGGACAGACGAAATGGGACCGATGAATTGCAGTTAAAAAGAGTTTGGACTTCTCCAATGTGCACTTATCAGGAGTCGACCGTACTCTATGTCATAGTGTATATGTTGAGATTACCAGTGGGGTTTACAGGTAGGTTATCTTGACTCCAGAACGATTTGAAAACAGCGGTATGTAGAGATCATCTCTGATATGTCCAACCACCCCAGCTAGCACAGTGGATCTGGGCCCGGCTGAGAGTCAGACTCGGCCGACGTCATGTGGCCCGAGTCTGGGCCGCCTTCGGCAGTATTACTTATGGCTAGGATGCGGGGATTGAGCTCGGGCCGATTCCAGTGTGAGTTATCTGGCCCAAATGTATCACTTGGGGCTCGAGCCCGATTCCGGTGAGAGTTATCTGGCCTAAATGTATTAATTTGGGCTCGGGCCGATTGGGGCTACTCTCTGGATTAAATGTCAGGAACTGTGAAAAAATGAGTTTAAATGTATTTGGCTAAGATGTATGTCAACTTCCGACTTCAACTGTATGCTACCACCTTATTCGAACGGAAGTTAGCATTTGGCACACATTTTTTCTAAACCTGAAAATTATTATTTCTAAATATTATTTTTACCGAAAACAGACAAATATATCCAAGTAGGATTTTAGTAACCACATTGTGGGCCTGTTAGATCACAAAAATCATGACAGATTTGACAAATATCCACTTTGTAAGATCTGATTTTATATGTGCCAATGACGCCGTCTTTGTTCTCTACTGTGATCATTCCACCTAGATTATCATAGATATTACCATATTACTTGATCTTCAAGTGTCACAGAGTAGGGGTAGGGGTTTGGGGTTGAATTGGAATTAGGCAATAGAGTACTCACATTCAGTAAAACAAGGATCATATGAAGGCCCAGCTACAGTAAGTTTAAGAAGCACCAGAGTATTGAGCAGTCACTGAATCAGCATATAAACCGAAACAGAGAGAAGAGCAGAGAGAACAGTCTCAGAGTCAACACAGAGAGAAAGATTGTCCTTGGTGCCATGTCCTTGGGAGGAGTCTAACACACTGATTAATGACCCTGGAGCGGGACACACACACAAACGCACACACACGCAGCCAGAGAGTTGGGCAATCAATTCATCACACTTTATTTTATTTGACCCCTACTACTGATGTGGCGGTGGCTATAGATCTGTACAGAACACTCCTCTCTGTCTGCACCATTGCGGTAGCACAGGAAGGCAGGCACGGCAATGTCTCGTCAGTGTGGCTACATATGCACACAATGTGCATAACACACACACCTCTGTCAGAGACAGAGGGAATCCAACTACCTCTGCTAAGGAGACACCACACAAGGACAATAAATGGACATGTTTAGAGTGAGGTGCTCACACAGATACAGTGAGGGAAAAAAGTATTTGATCCCCTGCTGATTCTTTACATTTGCACACTGACAAAGAAATGATCAGTCTATAATTTTAATGGTAGGTTTATTTGAACAGTGAGAGACAGAATAACAACCAAAAAATCCAGAAAAACGCGTGTGAAAAATGTTATAAATTGATTAGCATTTTAATGAGGGAAATAAGTATTTGACCCCTCTGCAAAACATGACTTAGTACTTGGTGGCAAAACCCTTGTTGGCAATCACAGAGGTCAGACGTTTCTTGTAGTTGGCCACCAGGTTTGCACACATCTCAGGAGGGATTTTGTCCCACTCCTCTTTGCAGAACTTCTCCAAGTCATTAAGGTTTTGAGGCTGATGTTTGGCAACTCTAACCTTCAGCTCCCTCCACAGATTGTCTATGGGATTAAGGTCTGGAGACTGGCTAGGCCACTCCAGGACCTTAATGTGCTTCTTCTTGAGCCACTCCTTTGTTGCCTTGGCCGTGTGTTTTGGGTCATTGTCATGCTGGAATACCCATCCACAACCCATTTTCAATGCCCTGGCTGAGGGAAGGAGGTTCTCACCCAAGATTTGATGGTACATGGCTCCGTCCATCGTCCCTTTGATGCGGTGAAGTTGTCCTGTCCCCTTAGCAGAAAAACACCCCCAAAGCATAATGTTTCCACCTCCATGTTTGACGGTGGGGATGGTGTTCTTGGGGTCATTGGCAGCATTCCTCCTCCTCCAAACACAGCGAGTTGAGTTGCTGCCAAAGAGCTCCATTTTGGTCTCCTCTGACCACAACACTTTCACCCAGTTGTCCTCTGAATCATTCAGATGTTCATTGGCAAACTTCAGACGGGCATGTATATGTGCTTTCTTGAGCAGGGGGACCTTGCGGGCGCTGCAGGATTTCAGTCCTTCATGGCGTAGTGTGTTACCAATTGTTTTCTTGGTGACTATGGTCCCAGCTGCCATGAGATCATTGACACGAGGCTGACACTGGGCTGATTCCTCACCGTTCTCATGATCATTGCAACTCCACGAGGTGAGATTTTGCATGGAGCCCCAGGCCGAGGGAGATTGACAGTTCTTTTGTGTTTCTTCCATTTGCAAATAATCACACCAACTGTTGTCACCTTCTCACCAAGCTGCTTGGGGATGGTCTTGTAGCCCATTCCAGCCTGGTGTAGGTCTACAATCTTGTCCCTGACATCCTTGGAGAGCTCTTTGGTCTTGGCCATGGTGGAGAGTTTGGAATCTGATTGATTGATTGCTTCTGTGGACAGGTGTCTTTTATACAGGTAACAAGCTGAGATTAGGAGCACTCCGTTTAAGAGTGTGCTCCTAATCTCAGCTCGTTACCTGTATAAAAGACACCTGGGAGCCAGAAATCTTTCTGATACTTATTTCCCTCATTAAAATGCAAATCAATTCATAAAAATGTTCACATGCGTTTTTCTGGATTTTTTTGTTCACTGTTCAAATAAACCTACCATTAAAATTATAGACTGATAATTTCTTTGTCAGTGGGCAAACGTACAAAATCAGCAGGGGATCAAATACTTTTTTCCCTCACTGTATAGACAGACTTCTCAGGTGGGTCAGAGAGGGTTGTGGTGGTCATGGGAGGGCGTGTGTCTGGCCTGTGGTGGTCACTCTCCCAGTTTTCTGAAGGCCTGCAGGTGCTGGCTGATCACCTGCAGGATGGTCTGAGACCAGCCACCCAGACAGCTGATGAAACTGAGGAATATTTCTGTCTGTAATAAAGCCCTTTGGTGGGGAAAAACTCATTCTGATTGGCTGGGCCTGGCTCCTAGGGGCCTAATTAATTTATTTCAATTGACTGAATTCCAGATATGAACTGTAACTCAGTAAAATCATTGAAATTGTTGCGTGTTACCTTTATATTTTTGTTCAGTTATATAGTACCAGTCAAAAGTTTGGACACACGGACTCATTCCAGGGTTTTTCTTTATTTTTACTATTTTCTACATTATAGAATAATAGTGAAGACATCAAAACCATGAAATAGCACATATGGAATCATGTAGTAACCAAAAAAGTGTTAAACAAATCCAAATATATATTATATTTTTGTTTCTTCAAAGTAGCCACCCTTTGCCTTGATGAAAACTTGCACACACTTGGCATTCTCTCAACCAGCTTCATGAGGTAGTCACCTGGAATGCATTTCAATTAACAAGTGTGCATTGTTAAAGGTTAATTTGTGGAATTTCTTTCCTTCTTAATGCATTTGAGACAATCATTTGTGTTGGGACAAGATAGGGATGGTATACAGATGAGGACCGCCACAGGAAAGGAAGACCCAGAGTTACCTCTGCTGCAAAGGATAAGTTCATTAGAGTTAACTGCACATCAGATTGCAGCCCAAATAAATGCTTCACAGAATTCTAGTAACAAACACATCACAACATCAAGTGTTCAGAGGAGACTGTGTGAATCCGGCTATCGTGGTCGAATTGCTGCAAAGAAACCCCTACTAAAGGACACCGATAAGAAGAAGAGACTTGTTTGGGCCAAGAAACACGAGCAATGGACATTAGATCGGTGGAAATCTGTCCTTTGGTCTGATGAGTCCAAATTTGAGATTTTTTCTTCCAACCGCTGTGTCTTTGTGAGACGCAGAGTAGGTGAACGGATGATCTCTGCATGTGTGGTTCCCACCGTGAAGCATGGAGGAGGAGGTGTGATGGTGTGGGGGTGCTTTGCTGGTGACACTGTCAGTGATTTATTTAGAATTCAAGGCACACTTAACCAGCACTTAACCACAGCATTCTGCAGCAATTCGCCATCCCATCTGATTTGCTATCATTTGTTTTTTTAGCAGGACAATGACCCAAAACTCACCTCCAGGCTGTGTAAGGGCTATTCGACAAAGAAGGAGAGTGATGGAGTGCTGCATCAGATGACCTAGCCTCTAAAATCACCCGACCTACATCCAATTGAGATGGTTTGGGATGAGATGGACCGCAGAGTGAAGGAAAAGCAGCCAACAAGTGCTCAGCATATGTGGGAACTCCTTCAAGACTGTTGGAAAAGCATCCCCTCATGAAGCTGGTTGAGAGAATTCCAGGAGTGTGCAAAGCTGTCATCAATTTATTTTATTTTTTAACACTTGTTTGTTTACTACAGGATTCCATATGTGTTATTTCATAGTTTTGACGTCTTCACTATTATTCTACAATGTAGAAAATAGAAAATTTAAGAAAAACCCTTGAATGAGTAGGTGTGTCCAAACTTTTGCTGGTACTGTATATAGAATATACAGTTGATTCCATTGGAATGTGTCAACTCTGTTTAACTGTATTGCCGTTCACCCGCACCGATTCAACGATCTACACTGAACAAAAATATAAACGCAACATGCAACAATTTCAAAGATTTTTACAGTTCATATAAGGAAATCAGTGAATTGAAATACATTTATTATGCTCTAATCTACGGATTTCACATGACTGGGAATACAGATATACTGTCACGACTTCAGCCGAAGTCGGTCCCTCTTCTTGTTCGGGCGGTGTTCGGCGTTCGTCGTCCCCCGGTTTTCTAACCATCACCGATTTCTTCCTGTGTGTCTATTGGTTTTGGTTTTGATTGTTCAAACCTGTTTGTATTTCTCCCAATCACGCCCCTGTTATATTTCCTCCCTTTTCCCGTCTTCCCTTGTGCGTGATTGTTTGTCGTTTGCAGAGCAGTTTGCTACAGTTCTTAGTCTTGCTCTGTGAGGATATTTGATTTATGTTTTCGGTACTCTGGGTAGTTGTATTTGACACCTGTGTCTGTCGGTGTATCTAGATTGTGTGAGTATTGTTTTACCAGTGTGCCTTTATGTTCTCTGGCGACTGTATTAAAAATACTCTATACTCAACATACCTCCTGCGCCTGACTCCTTCCACACACCACGGACATAACATATACATCTGTTGGTCACAGATACCTTAAAACAAAGTAGTGGCGTGGAGCAGAAAACCAGTCAGTATCTTGTGTGACGACCATATATTTGTCAAATGCAGTGTGACACATCTCCTTCCAATAGAGTTGATCAGGCTGTTGATTGTGGCCTGTGGAATGTTGTCCTACTCCTCTTCAATGGCTGTGCGACATTGTGGATATTGGCGGGAACTGGAACACGCTGTCGTACAGGTTGATCTAGAGCATCCCAAACATGCTCAATGTGTGACATATCTGGTGAGCATGCAGGCCATGGAAGAACTGGGACACTTTCTGCTTCCAGGAATTGTGTACAGCTACTTGCGACATGTGGCCATGCATTATCATGCTGAAACATGAGGTGATGGCGGGGGATGAAAGGCACGACAATGGGCCTCCAGTGATCTTGTCACGGTATCTCTGTGCTTTCAAATTGCCATTCAAATTGCCATTCAATCGTTGTCCATAGCTTATGCCTTCCCATACCATAACCCTACGTGGTTACACTTGGTCTGACATTCCTGCAGTCAGCAGGAATTGCACGCTCCCTCAAAACCTGAGACATCTGTGACATTGTATTATGTGACAAAACTGCACATATTAGTGGCCTTTTATTGTCGCCAGTACAAGGTGCACCTGTGTAATGATCATGCTGTTTAATCAGCTTCTTGATATGCCACATCTGTCAGGTGGATGGATTATCTTGGAAATGATAAATGCTCACTAACAGGGATGTAAACAAATTAGTGCCCTAAATATAGGGAAACATGCTTATGGAAAATTACTGGGATCTTATATTTCAGCTGATGAAACATGGGACCAATACATGTTGCATTTATATATTTTTTCAGTATAGTTTACTTGCTGTTGATATTTTCTATACAGTCATGACATGTTTCATGAGCTGACAAGACTGTTTTGCTAGCACAGACTGGAATATGTTCCGGGACTCATCCGATGGCATTGAGGATTTTACCACATCAGTCATCCACTTCATCAATAAGTGGATTGATGACGTTGTCTCCACAGTTAACATACGTAAATACCCCAACCAAAAGCCATGGATTGCAGGCAGCATCCGCACTGAGCTAAAGGGTAGAGCTGCCGCTTTCAAGGAGTGGGACTCTAACCCGGACCCTTATAAGAAATCCTGCATTACCCTCAGACGAACCATCAAATAGGCAAAGTGTAAATACAGGACTAAGATTGAATCCTACTACACTGGCTCTGACGCTCGTGGGATGTGGTGTAACTGGTGTGAAATGGCTAGTTAGCTAGCGGGGTGTGCGCTAACAGCGTTTCAATCGGTGACGTCACTCGCTCTGAGACATTGAAGTAGTTGTTCCCCTTGCTCTGCAAGGGCCGTGGCTTTTGTGGAGCGATGGGTAACGATGCTTCGTGGGAGGCAGTTGTTGATGTGTGCAGAGGGTCCCTGGTTCGAGCCCAGGTAGGGGCGAGGAGAGGTATGGAAGCTATACTGTTACAGTGGCAGGGCTTGCAAACTATTACAGACTACGAAGGCAAGCCCAGCAGCGAGCTGCCCAGTGACACAAGCCTACCAGATGAGCTAAACAACTTCCATGCACGCTTCGAGGCAAGCAACACTGAATCATGCATTCGCTGTTCCGAACGACTGTGTGATCACGCTCGCCGTAGCCAATGTGAGTAAGACCTTTAAAGAGGTCAACATGCACAAGGATGGAGGGCCAGACGGATTATCAGGACATGTACTCTGAGCACGCGCTGACCAACTGAAAAGTGTTTTCACTGACATTTTCAACCTGTCCTTGGCCAAGTCTGTAATACCTACATGTTTCAAGCAAACCACCATAGTCCCTGTTCCCAAGAACACCAAGGTAACCAATCTCTATTGCACTCAACACTGCCATTTCCCACCTGGACAAAAGGAACACCAACGTAAGAATGCTGTTCATTGACTATAGCTCAGCATTCCACACCATGGTGCCCTTAAAGCTCATTACTAAGCTAAGTACCCTGGTTTTACACACCTCCCTCTGCAACTGGATCCTGGACTTCCTGACGGGCTGCCCCAAGGAGGTAAGGGTAGGCAACAACACATCTGCCATGCTGATCCTCAACACGGTGGCCCCTCAGTGGTGAGTGCTCAGTCCCCACATCACTGGGACCAAGCTTCCTGCCATCCAGGACCTGTATACCAGGCGGTGTCAGAGGAAAGCCCTAAACATTGTCAAAGACTCCAGCCACCCTAGTCATAGACTGTTCTCTCTGCTACCGCATGACAAGCGGTACCGGAGCACCAAGTCTAGGTCCAAACGGATTCTTAACAGCTTCTACTCCCAAGCCATAAAACTGCTGAACAACTAATCAAATGCCTACCCGGACTATTTACCCAGGCTGCTATTCGCAGGCTGCTACTCGCTGTTTATTATCTATGCATAGTCACTTTACCTTTACCAAAATGTACATATTACCTCAATTACCTCGACTAACCTGTACCGCCACATTATTATTGTTATTTTATTGTTGCTCTTTTAGTTTTTACTTTAGTTTATTTAGTAAATATTTTTCTTAAATCTTATTTTTCTAAAAGCTGCATTGTTGGTTAAGGGCTTGTAAGTAAGCATTTCCCGGTAATGTCTACACCTGTTGTATTCAGGCGCATGTGACAAATACAATTTGATTTGATTTGAAGTTTCAAACCTTGAGTTGACTGTAGATAAGAGAGCACTACTGACACCTGCTGGACACAGTAGGAACAAGCGATGCCTGAAGTGTACTTGTGTCTTTGTGAACAATAACGTTCACAGCAGCTTTCTTCACAGGCTTGGCTCTTTTGGCGTTCTTGCTGGCTGTCTCCAGCTCCACCAGTTTACCAATTCTTCTGTGCAGCATCTCTTTCAACACACACACACACATACACACACACACAGATTGGGCTCACAGATTATACTTATCAATAGTGACAAATATAACACTTAATTAACTACTTTAATATCCAATCAAATATATTAAGAGTTTCCTGTACTGTTTGTGATATCTGTGACTCATCAACAGCTGAGGAAGTTGAGGTTTTTCCTCATGACCTAATGGAAATCACAGTATGTCATTATGCAAACTGTGAGCACATTCAGTTACAACATTACTGCCGTATTGTTGTTCACAAATAACTGAGCTGCTACTACAAAGGCCAGGACTTACAGGAAAAACTCCCAGCCTAGGTAATTACAGATGATGTCTGACCTTCTCAGCCTCCAGGGACCGAGACTCCAGATCCAGCCCCAAGCCCAGAGTACTCAAGTTGTTCTCAGCGACACTCTCAAAGTATTTCTGCCAATGCAAAAATACACAATTATTGATGCACAAGTATAAATCATGGGAAATAAAAGTATTTTTAACTTTCAGCGTTTGGTTAAATGGATATTTCCTTATAGGACGATGATTACATTTTACCTTGATTGAATATATGACTTCAGAAACTTGACACATATCCTGCAAGAAGAAACAGAATTGGTGAGTCCATTTTAGACAAACCACCGCTTCATGTACATACACAATGAAGACAGACATTGAACTGTATCTAAATGTAGATATGGTATCTGTGGTGCGATTCTCTCACTTTGAGAAAAGTCCTCCTCCTGCTCCTCACAGAGGTGCAGAGATGTTGACAAGTATCCACATGCCACTGCTAGTTCTGTGGAATCAAACACACACTGGAGACAGAAAGTAATTTGCTGGTTCACTTCTGACAATCTAACAATACACAAATCATGTGAAATCTTAGAACTATTGTGGATATTATTTTGAGCACACATTGTCTCTCGAAAGGTGTCTCAGGGAGAGTTGTGATATGCAAAAAGCACATTTCCAATGCACTGCATATAACACACACTTTTGTAAAATAAGATGAATATAAGCACCCACTAAATTATTATTATTATTATTATAGGTAGATTTGATAGGGCATGTAGGGATGGGGTTAGTTCTTGTTTGTCTTGTAAAATGACATGTGGAAGGGTTAGGTCTTGGTTGTCCAGTGTATTAAACTAAGGTACCTTGTGGCCCTCTTTCCTCATCCCCTCCATGGCCTGGCTCAGACGGTTAACGATGTCCTTCCTCACCCTCTGACGACCTAGGGCCACGCGCACACACATGCACACACACGCACACGCACACACACACACACACACACACTAAAGGGACTGATTAAGGGTACAAGTAACTCTCATTACATTACACTACTCATAAATAAATATTGTTTTACTGTCGCATAGGTGCAGTGAAAGGTGTTGTTATACAGGCTCAGCCATGGTACCCCTGGAGCAAATTAGGGTTAAGTACCTTGCTCAAGGGCACATCGGCAGATTTTCAAAAACAGTCTCTATCTTGGTTAGCATCATATCTCTCAACACCAGGAGACAGTGATTATGTGGATCTCTGTGTGTCTGATCAGCTCTTTCCTTCATATCACTGCAGGTGAGTCCTAGAGTAGCTACAGAATATTATGTGATATTACATACATTTTCAACTGTTACTCAGCACAAGTAAAAGTATCAGAGAAATGTACCCCAAATATCTTGCATGTGTTGAGACATACAAAGTTAGCAGAATATCTAGCAGATTCAAAATATATATGGCATGCTTTAGTACATCTGAAATTATAAGAGTAATGCTGGTTGCTTTTATAAGTCTGTATTTATCAATACATTTAACAACAGTCAGTTAATACAGATGGATGTCTTGTTTTGTATGGTTTACCCCAAACGTTTTATAGCATAGATCTGTATTGCCTGGAATAAAAACCTTTGATAAATCTCAGACCTGTCAATTCATGGTCCAAAGTTAAAGAAAATATATTTTGGTATTTTTTTCATTAGTCCACTGTTCATACAGTAAAATGTTTTGCATGTCAACAATCAAGATATAGAACTTTCAAAATACAGAAAGTTTCACAGTACAGTAAGAGTTTGTAAACTGTTACAGTAAGAGTTTGCAAACTGACCGTCAATGCAAAATAACCTGTAGATACAGTAACTGCCCGTGTCATATATTTCATGGTGTAGTGTGAATGGAGAAATGTAATCCTGCATTGATATAAAGAACATTAGACAAGGATAATGTTTCTCTGTGTTTCAGCAGGCTGTACTCTGTCAGACACAATTAGGGCTGCGGTTGTCACGACATTTTGTCAACCAGTGATTGTCGAGCAAATAACTCGTCTCGCGGTAATTGACCGTTAATTAACATAAACACAGTATCTCCTGGCTTCCACACATGATGCAGACCTTTAAAAAGTCGAATAAATCCATGTAATAAAGCCTACACGTTCACAATAAATCCATTATTTATTTTAGACAGGTCTAAAGAAACATGATATAAAGAAAATGTAGTCTATTTCAGAAGAACAGAATAGTATACCACGAGTTGTCTTTATGTTAGGTCCTGATATGGCAATGCCATATGGCTGTGTGCTACACTAGTTAATTTAGCAGACAAGATTTGCTTAGAATTCCATGCCATTATTCTATATTATGTTATAGTATGCTGCGTGTTCCGAATCACCTCTCTGGCCGAACGGCATAGGCAAGATGCAGTAGATGGTATAGAGTACAGTATATACATATGAGATGAGTAATGTAGGATATGTAAACATTATATAAATGGCATCGTTTAAAGTGGCTAGTGATACATTTGTTACATCCAATGTTCTATTATTTAAAGTGGCTAGAGATTTAAGTCAGTATGTTGGCAGCAGCCACTCAATGTTAGTGGTGGCTGTTTAACAGTCAGATGGCCTTGAGATAGAAGCTGTTTTTCAGTCTCTCGGTCCCAGCTTTGATGCACCTGTACTGACCTCTCCTTCTGGATGATAGCGGGGTGAACAGCCAGTGGCTCAGGTGGTGTAGGTGTCCTGGAGGGCAGGTAGTTTACCCTCGGTGATGCGTTGTGCAGTCCTCACTACCCTGTGTAGAGCCTTATGGTTGTGGGCGGAGCAGTTGCCGTACCAGGCGGTGATACAGCCCGACAGGATGCTCTCGATTATGCATCTGTAGAAGTTTGTGAGTGTTTTTGGTGACAAGCAGAATTTCTTCAGCCTCCTGAGGTTGAAGAGGCGCTGTTGCGCCTTCTTCACCACACTGTCTGTGTGGGTGAACCATTTCAGTTTGTCCGTGATGTGTACGCAGAGGAACTTAAAACTTTCCACCTTCTCCACTACTGTCCCGTCGATGTTGATAGGGGGGTGCTCCCTCTGCTATTTCCTGAAGTCCTTTTGGCTGATCCATTTGTCCACTGAAGTCCACGACCCCAACGTGCTGCATGTCATGATGACACTCTGCGACGCAGACTGGGTGGCGTGAGTGGTGAAACAGAAGAGTCGTTGTCTGTTGTTGATTCTTTGCCCGACCAAGTGACGTTAGGATATATTAGTTATTCTGTAGGTGCTTTTGTGCCTAATACATTACGTTGTTACAGGTGTCAAGCTTATGGGCATGTGGCAGAAGTGTGTAGGAGGGCGGTTCAAAGGTGTGAGAAGTGTGTAGAAGGGCATGAGACAAAGGAATGTGTAGCATTGGGGAAAGTAGTGATATAGTATGTGTTGATTGCAGGGGTGCCCATAGGGCTGGGTATCCGAAATGTCCGTTGCGAGAGAGGCAGGTTGAGGTTTCCAGGGTTAGAGTAGTGCAGAAGTTTTCATATGCTGAGGCAGTGAAGAAAGTAGAGGAAGATGGGTCAAGAGGGAGGGATCCTGAGAGGAGTGGTGTGAGTAGTAGATCTGTACCAGTACAGTACAGAGGCCAACAAGTGATACATGTTTCAGTAAGATTGGATTTTTTGCATTTATAGCAATGGTTATCAACTAGCAATGGTTATCACCACTGCAGGGATGGATCGGAAGTCGCAGAAAATTGAGGTTGTGGTGGCAGCAGCAGAGAGGCATTTGGGTGTGCGAGACTTGACGTCAGAAGAGTTACAGGGTGTTAAGTGGTGGTGTCCCATCCTTTCAGGCTGTTTGCCTGAATTAGGACTAAATAGATTTAAATAGTGGAGTAGGGTGGTGTTTTAAAAATATATACAGTTGAAGTCGGAAGTTTACATACACTTAGGTTGGAGTCATTAAAACTAGTTTTTCAACCACTCCACAAATGTAATGTTAACAAACTATAGTTTTGGCAAGTCAGTTAGGACATCTACTTTGTGCATGACACAAGTAATTTTTCCCAAAATTTTTACAGACAGATTATTTCATTTATAATTCACTGTTTCACAATTCCAGTGGGTCAGATGTTTACATACACTAAGTTGACTGTGCCTTTAAACAGCTTGGAAAATTCCAGAAAATGATGTCATGGCTTTAGAAGCTTCTGATGGGCTAATTGACATCAACTGAGTCAATTGGAGGTGTATCTGTGGATGTATTTCAAGGCCTACCTTCAAACTCAGTGCCTCTTTGCTTGACATCATGGGAAAATCAAAAGAAACTAACCAAGACCTCTGGTTCATCCTTGGGAGCAATTTCCAAACGGCTGAAGGTACCACGTTCATCTGTACAAACAATAGTACACAAGTATAAACAGCATGGAACCACGCAGCCGCCGTCATACTGCTCTGGAAGGAGACGCGTTCTGTCTCCTAGAGATTAACGTACTTTGGTGCAAAAAGTGCAAATCAATCCCAGAACAACAGCAAAGGATCTTGTGAAGATTCTGGAGGAAACAGGTACAAAAGTATCTATATCCACAGTAAAACGAGTCCTATATCGACATAACCTGAAAGGCCGCTCAGCAAGGAAGAAGCCCCTGCTCCAAAACCGCCATTAAAAAGCCAGATTACGGTTTGCAACTGCACATGGGGACAAAGATCGTACTTTCTGTAGAAATATCCTCTGGTCTGATGAAACAAAAATAGAACTGCTTGGCCATAATGACCATTGTTATGTTTGGAGGAAAAGAGGGGGGAGGCTTGCAAGCCGAAGAACACCATCCCAACCGTGAAGCATGAGGGTGGCAGCATCATGTTGTGGGGGTGCTTTGCTGCAGGAGGGACTGGTGCACTTCACAAAATAGATTGCATCATGAGTAATGGAAAGTTATGTGAATATATTGAAGAAACATCTCAATACATCAGTCAGGAAGTTAAAGCTTGGTCGCAATAGGGTCTTCCAAATGGACAATGACCCCAAGCATACTTCCAAAGTTGTGGCAAAATGGCTTAAGGACAACAAAGTCAAGGTATTGGAGTGGCCATCACAAAGCCCTGACCTCAATCCTGTAGAAGATTTGAGGGCAGAACTGAAAAAGCGTGTGCGAACAAGGAGGCAGACAAACCTGATTCAGTTACACCAGCTCTGTCGGGAGGAGTGGGCCAAAATTCACCCAACTTATTGTGGGAAGCTTGTGGAAGGCTCCCCGAAACGTTTGACCCAAGTTAAACAATGTAAAGGCAATGCTACCAAATACTAATTGAGTGTATGTAAACTTCTGACCCACTGGGAATGTGATGAAAGAAATAAAAGCTGAAATAGATCATTCTCTCTACTATTATTCTGACATTTCACATTCTTAAAATAAAGTGGTGATCCTAACTGACCTAAGACAGGGAATTTTTACTAGGATTACATTTTAGGAATTGTGAAAAACAGAGTTTAAATGTATTTGGCTAAGGTGTATGTAAACTTCCGACTTCAACTGTATATGTTTTAGTGAGTTTAGTTTCAGGATATTGGTAGGGTATTTGTTTATTTATTTTTTCAAGCATTTTTTAAACTTCATCGAAGAAGTACACATTGTTGGATTACCTCATGGAGCAAAACATTTCTTAAATATAATAATGGAGCATTTTCTACATTCAAATGAACCCCCAGCAACTAGACATGGAAGTTTAGAAGACATGTTGTCTTCCATGTCGGTAATTGAGAAAGTATTGCCAAGTAAAGTTTGGTCGAACATTTGTGCTATGCTTAACATTACATTTTAGTCATTTAGCAGACGCTCTTATCCAGAGCGATTACAGTTATGCATTCAGACTTGCATTCATCTTAAGATAGGTGGGACAACCACAAATAACAGTCATAGTAAGTAGCCTACATTTTTCCTCAATAAAGTAGCTATCAGCAAAGTCATCGATAGTAACAGGGAAAAAAGTCAAGTGCCGAGTGTTAATTCACGAAAGGCTCACCCAGTTGGATCAGTAAAAATGGTCCAATTAGGCGATAATATGTTTAATAGCAAGCTAATAGCATGCCCGGTCTAGTAAATAAGCAGCAGCCACAAGATGTTCAAAGTCATATTCCCTTTGAATTTTAAGACTACATGTGACAAGTTATACAGTATATTTACCCAAGCTCTGCTGGTACCTAAAAGGTTATTTCAGCTTTCAGTTTAGCCCTTTTAAGCTATAAAGCAAAGGAAAAACTATTTTCACGCCACTTTGATACCGAAGTGACTTTTTTGTAGCAGGTTAAGACAATTAATGCAGAAGGTTAGGCGAATTAGGAGAATTAACATAGCAGGTTAGGAGACTAAGATTAAGGTTAGCGAAAATTCTCTCCTAACCTGCTGTGAAAGTCCCATGAATCACCACCGCCAGCAGCGCATCTTGGTCTTGTTTTCCAGCTGCACGCACCCCCTACCCCCACTTTCTTCAGGCAGGTACAGGGTTCAGTGTTGCCAACTCCTCAGTAAGGAAAGTAGCTATTGGCTGTCCTAAAAGTCGCTAGAAGTTGCTAAATGACATCATAATTAGCATAATTGGCCATGTGCATGTAATTGTGATGGACGCTGTAGGAGAGAGGAATAATGTTGTGGGAGAGACAAAAAGTGAGTAAAAAACACCCTAAATATGTTTAGAACTACAAATGAACTTTTGGACATTGTTTTCGCTTTCGGACATTGTTTTCATCCTCAGGCGCAAGGTGGAGCTCAGCTGCCTTTGACTCCTAAAGGTAACCAAGGTACGGTTTGGGACTGATGTATCCATCTATTGGCCCTTTGAGTACATCAACATTTGCCAGTGGATTCAGCACCCTGCTGCTCAGACTTGATCAGGCTAACCAAGCTGTCAAGTAGCTTAAGAGGATCTACCTGCTCTCCCTCAAAAGCCTTGATGGCCAACTGTACCTCACCCAGCACTGACTTCAAAAAAGTCAGATACAATATGTTTGGAGGATCTCTGTACATGAGTATAAAACCTCAGCCATGTAGCAGTGTTCACTGGACTTGGTGACTGCGAAATGCAGCCTAAGCTCCTCCCACTGGTCCAAAATGCATGAAACTGCAGGTTCAATTGGGAGCCAACGTGTGGCACCCCTTGGTTATCTGTAAAGGTTTCTCCCCACAGTTGATGGTCTCATATATGGCCTTGTAGGCCTCCCTGCGCTTTGGAGACACTGAAAACCAGTTATAAGTCTCTCGTACCAAGTAGTCCACACTATGGGGGGATGGTGTCATTGAAAGCATGACTTACAGCAAGCTGCAGTGGCACACACAGCGAACAAGAAGCAGATATTTGAGACCATACTCCTCCTTCAGCACTTTATGGACCCCGTTGTTAATCCCCGTCATAACAGAGGCATTGTCAGTCCCTATCCCCAGGAGTTTCTCTTTTTTAAGACAACACTTCTCGAGAAAAGCTACAACAGCACGGGCTATAGATTTGGCATCTCCTCCCTCCAACTCAACAAGCCCCAGAAATGTTGATACAATTGTCTGCTTGGTGTCACTAAAGTACCTTATCACAACCCCCAGGTACTTAGAAACACTTCCATCCGTGGACACATCGAGGAGGAGGCTGAAACGCTGGTCACCCACATCTGCGACCAACTTTTTCAGAAAGTATTGTGATAGAACACCATTAATCATTTCTGTGCACTTTGTCCTGTGCATTTTGAAGTGGGTAGCAGCAGTGGAGTCTGAGAATGCAGCTCGACATGCTTCTCCAATGTGATCACATGCCAGCATGGAAAACTGTTCAGCGATAGCTAATGCCATGTTGGCCTCAGCATTTTTTGCAGTCAATTTTCTTTACCATAAATGGCAGCTTGTTTTGGGTGGAACTGTTTTAAGGCTTCTCCTTTTGAGTATGTTTTTGAGTTGTCATGTGTTTTTTTACATCACTAAGTTTGGCGTAGAAATCAGCCTTACAATACAGGCAGTATGCCCGTGTATCATCTCCAATAAAGGGCTTCAACCAGCCTTTGAATTCAGGGTTTTATTCCCACTCCTTTCTGTAGTTTTGAGTGTACAGTTTAGACTGAGACATGAGCTAGCCAGCTAGATGTTTAGCTTATGTCACAGAGAAGGCACACACACAGTGGACAAGGTGAGTAAGTGACTGAGGCTGTGTAAGTCAAATGCAGTGATTAATTTTTGTGCAGTGATTTATTTTAGACAAAGAACATTTTACATTTACATCCGCCCTGAATGTAAGCCAGGGCAGGATCAGCCAGTGGCGGCTTCCCGCATGCGTGATTCATTTGCAGTCTGGATGCGGAGGGGTGAACATCTCCTGCTCTGACTGCAGCTGGGAGGGACTGCTGCGCGAGGACTGGGCCGCCTGTGAGTGCTTTGGGATGGGGCCCACGGCAGCACCCGCTGCTCGTTGAGAAGAGTAAGAACGATACGTGCTTTCACGTCAGAGTCTCCAATAACACCAGAAAAAGTAGCTAGATTTGTCTCTAGTCGATTTTTGAAAATATGTCGCTACAGGGGTCTGAATACTCGCTAAATATAGCGACAAAGTCGCTGGTTTGGGGATGAAATATCTTACAGCGTATCTTACATAACCAAGCTTCGCATGCTATGTATTTGCTCTTTATCCAAAAACAACAGGACCGACAGACTTTCTTATTTTTCTCCATTCACCCACCGGGAATTGTCTTCGGGATTTAACCTGAACATCGATTTTCACCCCTGAGATGACTCCTTTGACGGGTGCTCTACTCCAAAATTCAAAACACAAAACTTCTGTTGTTCGGATTCTTTTGAGGCTCACTGCGATCTTACTCTTCAGAAATACAATTAATCAAAATAAGATCACTCCTAGTCACTCTGACAGACTCCACTCCACTTTTCCCAGCGCATACTTAACCATTTGACACCTCAAACGTGTTTTTCCCCACATATGCATCCTTACTCAACAAACGCATTACAACAAGAAGTGATTAATTATCATTCATACAAGTATCCTCCACTCCAATTTTAGCCAATTTGATTTTTGTTGCAGTTTTCGCTACTACTGTTGTCCATTCAAAAAACAATTGTCTTCAACTTTGCTCGACGCGCTGCTTGAATGGAACTCAGCATCCACTTACGCCATCTTTTCCCCTCGTGTCAGAATCACCCCACAAGAGGCGCTCTGAAGTCTTAATTAGCACAGCCAGTCGGTAGTGTAAAGACAGGAAGAAGAGAGATCATAATACAGAAAGCAGTGGAACGTCTAGCAAAGAAAGCATAAAGAGGGCCAGGGTGGGAAGCAAGAATAGTGATGTGTTAGAGTGGAAAGTGGTAATAGTGTTGGATGAGACCACAGGGCCTCACTTACACGCTATCCAACTAACTAATGCTGTAAAGAAAGAGGTAGGTGAAGTGAAATTAGCCCGGTTCATTGGAAATGGTAGATTGTTAATATTGTGTCAGCAAGAGAACATTTTGAAAATGGATAAGCTTAATGGGAAGAAGATTAAAATGTTGAAATGGTTGTTGACATGCTGAAAAATCCTAAGGGTGGAGTGTTTGAGCATGATATAGAATAACTTTAATGGGGTTGGGGAGGTGTTTTGGGAGGAGGGTGTGGTAGAAGTTAGCGATTTATTTGGTTTTTAATGTTATTTTCATGGTAGTACAGAATTGGGCAGATCATGATTGATCGTACATTCCAGCACGGTAGGTGGCGGCATGCATTTAAAAGATTGTTTGCGGACCGCCATGATATCATAGAAAAATTTGAATTAATTGGAAGCGCAGCAGGTCTGCTTTTGTTTTCATCCCCTATGCCCAGTAGATGGCAGCAAATCTGCAGGACGATGTGGAAATATTTTGGAACAGTAACGTTAGAGGTAGAACATCTTCTTCTCTGGTGGTTTTGTTTTGAGTCTTTGGAGGACCAAACAACACGACTTAAAAATGTAAAAGCCCATAGGAATGATAGTTAAACATTTGTCTCACATTCGTAAAATAGAAATACCATCAGCTGACATCGACCGTTCCTTCTGCGTTAAATGCTCCTGAAGTCATCATTTTGGTAAGTTATTTGACGGCTAACGTTAACTAATCATAGGTAATTTAGATAGCTAACGTTAGCTGTGTAACCAGACAGCTTCAACACACTGTGTAGCAGCTGAATGCCTGTAGCTAGGTTGCTTGCACAATTGTACCATGTGACTTTGCAGCTTGTACGGTTGCGTTAGCTAGCTAGCCACAAAAATATGCACCGGTTAGCTAGCTAGATTAATAGCTAGCTAGCTCTCCTCCAGGCTAAGCAACCTGGGCTGGGCCGTGATTATTATTTTTTACCTTAACCTTTATTTACCTAGGCAAGTCAGTTAAGAATAAACGACGCAGGGCCAATTGTGCGCCGCCCTATGGGACTCATGACCGGTTGTGATACAGCCTGGAATCGAACCAGGGTCTGTAGTGACGCCTCTAGCACTGAGATGCAGTGCCACTGAGACCGCTGCGCCACTCGGGAACCCAGGGGTTACTAGTTAACAAGGTAACATGTTGTTTACTAACCAGCTCGATAGGCCCAAGGTTGCTATTTACCTCTTAAACACTGTTGCCTATAGCCAAGACTAGCTAACTATGTTAGTCTCAAAAGAGATTGTCTTTAATTTTTCATTTTCTTATTTAACCTATATTTAACTAGGCAAGTCAGTTAAGAACAAATTATTATTTACAATGACAGCCTACCTGTAAAGCCCCCCCGGCCGAACCCTCCCCTAACCCGGATGAAGCTGGGCCAATTGTGCGCTGGCCTATGTTACTCCCAATCACGACCGGTTGTGATACAGCCAGGGATCGAACCGGTGTCAGTAGTGACACCTACTTAGTGCCTTACCCACTCGGGAGCCTCGTTGTTTAATGTTCCTGTACCGGGCATTTGGTCTGTATAATTATACTTTCCACTCACTTCTGTGTTAGTCCAATCAATGACTTAATTGCAAGCGTTTGTTCTCACAGATGCCATTGCCTATGTGTAGATTTATTTAACTATCTAGCTAGATAACGGTCACAAAGAATATATTTCAACTTGATAACAACCAACTTGACATGTATCTTTCAGATGCCATGGTAAAGGATTGCATTGGTCCGAAGAGCATCGGAGCTACAGTCGTTATCATGGAACAGAAAAGGCTTTCAGAATAAGTCACTTGCCCACACACATGAGTGCTGTGTTCCCCTTGCGCTGGGCCAAGCGCCATGCCTGACCGGGACAGCACCTACCTGTCAGGTGGTGGTGGGAGCAGCGGCGGGGTGGGTACTAGTGTGAGCGAGGAAGTGGGGTCTGGTTTAGGAGGGGTCACAGGAGAAGGCCGGGGGGGATCTGCAGGAGGTGAAGACAGTGGCTCTGGTTCTGGGGGCATGGGTGGAGGAGGGGCCCTGGGGAATGGGAACAACTGCGGGGGAGGTGGAGCCGGGGGCCCGGGGTCAGGACCGGCCCCGGACGGGGTCTGCAGAGACTTCTTGAGGAACGTGTGTAAGAGGGGCAAACGCTGCCGCTTCAAACACCCCGACTTCAACGAGGTGCCAGACCTCGGGGTGCAGAAGAACGAGTTTGTCTTCTGCCACGACCACCAGAACAAGGAGTGTGTCCGCTCCAACTGCCGCTTCGTCCACGGCTCCAAGGAGGATGAGGACTACTATAAGAAGTCAGGGGAGCTACCCCTCAGGTTGAGGGGGAAAGTAGCTGCAGGACTGGGCCTGTCCCCCATGGACCTCCCCCACAGCCGAGGGGAGGTCCCCATCTGCAGAGACTTTCTGAAGGGTGAGTGCCAGCGGGGCAACAAGTGTAAGTTCCGCCACGTCAAGAAGGACAATGAGTACGAGCCGGCAAGAGTGGGTGTGGGGAGCGTGTTGGGCACAGGGGCCAGTGGGATGGTGAACACAGTCGGAGGGGTTGGGGTGGGTGCCTGTGGAGGCATGGCTGGACTGGTGGGGGGTGGAGGTGGGGGCAACATGATGGGGATGGGCTGCCCCAGTCTTGGGGGTTGCAGAGACCCGGGTATCTTAGGGGTGGGGGGAGTAGGGGTAAGTGGGATTGGGGGTTGCATCTCCATGGGGGCCTCAGGACCTCGTCGTTTTGACAGGGGCCCCTGCTCTGCGTACGACCCCCTGTTTGAGAGCGGTCTGTATGAGACATTGCCCCTGGAAGCCCCTGTGGACCACACAATGCTGCACCTGAAGAGACGCAGGCTGGAGGGTCTCCGGCTGGACGGGAACGGAGGGGGGCACTATGAGCTAGGGGTGCAGGCGGCCCTCTCACCCCGGCCCCTGGAGTACAGGTTTTTGGAGGAGGAAAACTCCCTGCTGAGGAGGAGAGTGGACGAATTAAAGAAACAGGTCAGTCTAGCAGACAGGTGATGAACATCCCTCCACACAAAATCAACAACCACACCAAACAATACAATGTATCTATTAACCTTTTAAGATCACTTTTCAAACACCTTGTTAATCTTTTCTTCAGGTGTCAAACCTCATGGCCACCAACGAGGTGCTGCTGGAGCAGAATGCCCAGTTCCGGAGCCAGACCAAGGTGTCGGTGATGACCCTGTCCTCCACCCCAGCCCCCTCTGAGCAGACCATGGCGTCCCCCGTGGGCTCGGTCAGTTCCTACAACCACAGCATCGCTCAGACCCATACCACCCTGAGCAGCGCCGGGCTGCAGCCTCGTACCGTCACTCTCACACAGCAGGACCTAGTGGCCCCCACTGGTGCCCCTACAGTGCCCCCACCTAACGCTGCCCCACCCAGCGCTCCCCTGCCCCACCTCAACCCCGAGATCACCCCGCTCTCAGCCGCCTTGGTTCAGACCATCGCCCAGGGCATGGTGCCTCCTGTCTCCATGGCGCCCGTTACTGTTTCAGTGGCGCCGGTGGCTGTATCCATGGCACAGCCTCTGCCCGGCATCACTATAAGCCATGCCACCACCCCCATGGTGTCATACCCTATCGCCAGCCAGAGTATGAGGATCACCACCATACCTCACTGATGCAGCACACTCTAGGACCCTCCCATGGAACTAAAGATGGGGATGGTGTGTAGAAATTACATCTCAAGTTTTAGTTACCCACTGCTGAATGACTTGAGGGGAGAAGTTGAGGTGGGTGATCCCTAATGCCCACATGCCATGGGCAGAGAAAAGGTTAATGATGATAGGATGCCTTCACCACCCAAACCCTGCTCTGTTGCAGGTAGTCCTCTGAGGTGACCTCTGAACTTGTCAAAGGGACTTCTTCAAACAGACACCAAAAATAACGACAAACTGTAAAAATGTCAGGGTGATATTCATAGTTTGACAAATATGACTGTCTTGCGGGGTTTGTGACATTTCAGTTATGTTATTTATGTTAATGGATTTTGCTTGTGTAACTTAGATATTTTGCACACATTTAATGAGAATAACAACCAAAAGTAAAATAATCTGACCAGTTATTACTAATTAATTATGTTATACAGAGTAATGTTATGATGTGAGGATAAGGTTACTGATTGACACACCATCAGATACATTTTTCAGTGTTTGAAGCATTGGTATCTTTGCCCTTTCCAGCCTGAACTCAGTTGAGCCTAAACAAAGGTAAGTCTACCATGAAGGGAATAAGTAAGCTTGGAATAGAAACACCTTTAGTAAACATGTTTTTGATCATTTCCAAATGTACTCGTCAACGTTTTATACATTTACATTTGTAATTGAGGTTTTATTCAAGTATGGGTATCTGCAGAGTATGGAAAGCGAATTAGCTAATTGGGCAGATTTGTTTCCACTCTAGCCCATTTTGCGTGGTAGATTGGGCTGCACAACGAGTCGATAATAAGCCGGCAACCAGTGCACCCATTTCCACCCTGCACTAGATAGCACAACCACAAAGTCAAAGTGCCTGCCAGCTAATATAGCGACAGAAGAGGATTGACCATTCAGATCCTTTTATGCTTGATGCGACAATGGGATCCGGAGGCTCGGTATGGCGGGTGTTACAATTGCGGAGGTTTGCGGAGGCCAAATCGAGTTCCATCCCGCATCTCTGTGGGCCTCCCAATTGTATCAATGCAGAGGGCTCCGTATAGCTCCGCATTGACATAATTGGTTACGGTAGGTGGGGGCGGTACATCCTGTATATACAGTGGAGGCTGCTGTGGGGAGGATGGCTCATAATAATGGCTGGAACGGAGCGAATGGAATAGCATCAAACTCATGGAAACCATATGTTTGATGTATTTGATACTATTCCACTTACTCCCGAACAGAAAGCGCCACAGGTTAGCGTGTCTTTATTCCCGCACTACACGCTCAGTGCCCCCCCTGCCAAAAAAAAGCACCATTGTGCACAGACACATTTTTATTCAGACATTTGGAACAACACAAAATAATCATAACATTTAAATTGATATAAATATAAAAATAGATACAAAAATAAGACTCATAAATATCAAAAGAAGTAACAAAGACAAATAGAAACAAATTTGTGTTGATTTGGCACTCGAGCGTCAGTACATTACCCATCCCCCAACACTCAACCAAGAGTAAACCAATTCACCTTGGTGGTGTGCAGACTGGTTTTATATTACTCTTAACGATTTCGCACAAACCAGAAAAAAAATGCAACAATATGTCTGTGAAACTATATTTTCTAATTTGAGCAGGAGATGTTCACCCCTCCGCGACCAGACTGCAATGGACGCGGACCCTTAACTCCATCCTGTACATTCGATATGGACTGAAGCTGTCTGGTGAGGCTTGCTATGAGCACCAGCTGCCTGATAATGTTCTGCAGCTTTTTGGCACATCAGCTGCTTACTCATTTAATTTAGCTCCCTCAGTTGCTGAACCTGCCATAGAGCCTTGACCAAAATGACGATGACCCACTCTTTCTGTGAGCCAGCACAGCCTGTGCGTGTGTGGAGGAGGGTCTAGGGGGAAAAAAACAATTAACCTGAATTAGGGCCAGACTAGTTACCATCATTTTCTCACATTGCCATTGACAGTTTTTTCTATTGTCCCTTTTTGGTCCATTTAGATTGTTAATGTAGATAGTATTCAAAAAAATGTTTAAAATGTTATGGTTAAATGTTTCATGTTTTACTGTTCCTAAGTGGACCATAAGGTTAAAAACCAAACCAAATTAAGAAAACTAAACTAAAAAATATAATTAAATTAAAAATTATATAAACTAAGTAACTCCGCCAGAGTGTAACTTTTAGGTCACTTTTGCCGGTCCCAAGCCCGGATAAAGGAGGAGGGTTGGAATTGTGACAAAAATACCAAGAATCGACAGAAGAAAGTTCATTTGTAGTTCTAAACATATTTTGGGTGGTTTTTTTTCCACTTTTTGTCTCTCCCACGACGTTAATCCTCTCTCCTACAGCTTCCATCACAATTACATGGCCAATTATGCAAATTAGGTGATGACATCATTTAGCGACTTCTAGGAACTTTTAGGACAGCCTATAGCTACTTTCCTTACTGAGGAGTTGGCAACACTGCTGAGGTCAACCTACTCCCGCCTGCCTAGCTCACAAACTAGAATCAGGGTGCCCACTCCGACAAGGTTAATTGACCCACAGTTCCACACCGTGACATGATATCATTGACGTGACGTGCAAATGAGCGATAGAAAACCGATCGCGCAAATGTCACCATTCCCCAAAGAATTGTGCGAGTGCCCCGTGCCACCCCCGGCAAGATGCCGCCCTGGGCGGCTGCCCATGTCGTCTATTCCCAAATCAGCCACTGTACACACTAGACTACTACAACACAGTTTCCCATGCCATAAATATTCACATTGGTGCCACAAAAGAGAGAAGATGATTATGTGCAGGCTCGCACACAGAAATCCCTAAATGTGTGTCTTTTAGTTCAGCTTATTTATTTGTCTGCAATATGTGATTTTTATGGATTGTGAGGTTTGAATAGTGTGAAGACAATATATTTGGTGAGAATCACAACAGGGTACAAAATCTATTCTAGCTCTTAAAGGGGCAGTAGCCTACCTTGGGTGTACAATTTTCAATTACAGCCTTATATATTCTGCAGTTATTCTATTGCTATTTATTCTGTTACCAATCAAATGTACCTGTTAATAGTATCTTCTGATTAGAATTATTATGTCTCATATTATAACTAAATGCAATCTATTTTCTTCCAAAATGTAAGTAGGCATATCTAGCTGTCCGATAACACATTCTGATTTGAATGGCTTGTCCTGTACTTTGTAAAAACCCAGAGCGCATGTTGGAAAAAGATCTAGGTTCCTTTCTGAACATAGCAATGTGAATGCGAAGAGGACTCAGTCCACAAAATAAGTGAAGTGAACTGGCAAAAGAGTTGAGTCCTCATTCAAAGACAAGGGCAATGTGATACAAAGAGAACCGAGTTGTTAAATTTTTTTTTACCCCTGAGTTCACTTTAAAGAGGACTGAGATCAGTTATTTTAAAGAGGACTATATGAGAAAACACCCTTAGTGATTCAGGGTTAATCTCTATAGGCATCCAGCTAATTACAAGCAACTGGCCTACTATAGTAACCACATTGTGGGCCTGTTACAATACATCAATCATGACGGATTTGCCAAATATCCCATGTTGTTAGATAGATGTGTTGATTGTGCGCCAATCCAGCATCCTCATCCCCCATGGTCTGCATTATATTGACCTCTATGGCATCTATCCCCATTACCTTGCCAATCTCTTTCCAGGAGTTCAAAGTAATTTTTGTGTCTTTGAAATCCCTACACGAGGTATCATAAAGATGGTTTTTATTTGTGAACTTGTTCTGATAGCTTTTCGTCAAAGTTCTCCATGTTTGTTGTCAAGGAATTGAGTGCGTTTATACAGGATGTACCGCCCCCACCTACCGTCAACCAGTCATCTCAATGCGGAATGTACACTAGATAGCAGTAAATTGCCGCGTGCGGATTAGGCCGCCCGTTGTGACTCGCTTGTGGGCGTGCTGGCCCCACATGGCAGCAAGTCCGATTGTGCGTCAAGAATTCAGCATAGCAAAGTTTGTCCTCATATGTCCGTTCATGTTTTTCAGCATGAAGTACTCTGCAGCCACTTAGTGTGGTGTGGACACCAGGTGAGGCCACACGTAACAGTATAGCTTCCGTCCCTCTCCTCGCCCCTACCTGGGCTCGAACCAGAGACCCTCTGCACACATCGACAACAGTCACAAAGCATCGTTACATATCGCTCCACTTTCACACCGGTTACACACACACACAATTCCTGTTGAACACTGTCTCTTTAACTACCTTATTTTCTCAATAACAGTCTCTCTCCTTCACTTCATCCCTCTCTCCTCTTTTCCCTAAATCCTCTAGGTTATATCAGCTGTGTCGGTGAACCCCTCCCGCATCTAAACTGGCTACATAGAGGGTACAGCATGATCAGAGGTGAGAGGTCAATTGGTCAGGTCAACAGGAAGTATTATTAAAGATGCTTTACATTGAAATACAGATAGAGATGTAGTAGTCCCAGAGTTAATGATCCAAGGTCAGTTTTGCATTTCACCTGATTATTATGATGACTAACAATGTTAGCATGTTTAAGCCTTGTTTATTTTTGTATTCTATCTCTCTCTCCATCTGTCTCTCGTCTGCAGTCCCATCATCGCCACCTCACCCGCTTTTAAGATAACCTTCGAACCAACTAAAGACACTGTAATTGTGATGAACTGAGAGAATATTTGGGTTCCAATGTGATTCATTAATCATATGCTGCCTTCCCTGCTCCTATGTTCTTACCTCTTTCCCTTTCTGTCTTTTACACCTCTATCGCCACCTCCTTTCTTCCTCTGTTTTTATAATGCACAACAGATGTGCATTGAAGTACAGATTGATCTTTTATTGATATTACAATTATAATATTTATAATGCTTGTATTTATAACACTTGGATAATGAACTTCTTTCAATAAAGCGTTTCACATTCTCTACTGTTTGAAATTAACTCTCATTTTATGAATACTACACCTATCCTGTTTATCAGATCAATGCAGATGAAGGGCATTAGATATTGAGATGAACCCGTTTTAGAGTATTTACATGATGCATAGGAAGTGTAGTGTACAGTTTTTTTAAATAACATTTCTGTATATATGAATTACAAATCAGCCTTTAACTAGTTAAATCCTATTTCTAGTCTTATTTACAATGTGTAACCATTAATGTCCCAGGACCAAGATTGGTAAACACTGTTGAAGTGTATAATTTTAATACATACATGCAGACACAGCATCATACAAAGACTGGAATGTGATACTCCTGGTATTGGATATGACTGAAAAATAATCTCAAATACATTCATACCTAAACTGCACCTTTATTTTCCAAGGTAGAGTACATGATCAGTGAATATATAAAATGTACAGGCTACAGTGTGGGGATCTCATTCATGGGCGGCAGGTAGCCTAGTGGTTAGAGCATTGGACAAATCCCAAGGCCACAAGGTCGAATCCCTGAGCTGACAAGGTAAAAGTCTGTCGTTCTGCCCCTGAACAAGGCATGCACATGGCCAATCCAAGGCCGTCATTGAAAATAAGAATTTGTTCTTAAATGACTTGCCTAGTTAAATAAAGGTTAAATAAAAAATTGTAATAACTACATGTACAGTTGTGGTTGGAAGTCTACATACACCTTAGCCAAATATATTAAAATCAGTTTTTCATAATTCCTGACATTTAATCCTAGTAAAAATTCCCTGTTTTAGGTCAGTTAGGATCACCACTTTATTTTAAGAATGTGAAATGTCAGAATAATAGTAGAGAGAACGATTTATTTCAGCTTTTATTTCTTTCATCACATTCCCAGTGGGTCAGAAGTTTACATACACTCAATTAGTATTTGGTAGCACTGCCTTTAAATTGTTTAACTTGGGTCAAACGCTTCAGGTAGCCTTCCACAAGCTTCCCACAATAAGTTGGGTGAATTTTGGCCCATTCCTCCTGACAGAGCTGGTGTAACTGAGTCAGGTTTGAGGGCCTCCTTGCTCGCGCAAGCTTTTTCAGTTCTGCCAACAAATTTTCTATTGGATTGAGGTCAGGGCTTTGTGATGGTCACTCCAATACCTTGACTTTGTTGTCCTTAAGCCATTTTGCCACAACTTTGGAAGTATGCTTGGGGTCATTGTCCATTTGGAAGACCCATTTGCGACCAAACTTTACATCCTACCTGATGTCTGGAGATGTTGCTTCAATATATCCACATATTTTTCCTACCTCATGATTCCATCTTTTTTATGAAGTGCACCAGTCCCTCCTGCAGAAAAGCACCCCTACAACATGATGCTGCCACCCCCGTGCTTCACGGTTGGGATGGTGTTCTTCATCTTGCAAGCCTCCCCCTTTTTCCTCCAAACATAACGATGGTCATTATGGCCAAGCAGCTCTATTTTTGTTTCATCAGACCAGAGGACATTTCTCCAAAAAGAATGATCTTTGTCCCCATGTGCAGTTGCAAACCGTTTTCTGGCTTTTTTATGGCGGTTTTGGAGCAGGGGCTTCTTCCTTGCTGAGCGGCCTTTCAGGTTATGTCGATATAGGACTCGTTTTACTGTGGATATAGATACTTTTGTACCTGTTTCCTCCAGAATCTTCACAAGGTCCTTTGTTGTTGTTCTGGGATTGATTTGCACTTTTCGCACCAAAGTACGTTCATCTCTAGGAGACAGAACGCGTCTCCTTCCTGAGCGGTATGACAGCTGCGTGGGCCCATGGTGTTTATTGTACTATTGTTTGTACAGATGAACATGGTACCTTAGCCGTTTGGAAATTGCTCCCAAGGATGAACCAGACTAGGCCGATTTCTTTTGTTTTTCCCATGATGTCAAGCAAAGAGGTACTGAGTTTGAAGGTAGATCTTGAAATACATCCACAGGTACACCTCCAATTGACTCAAATGATGTCAATTAGCCTATCAAAAGATTCTAAAGCTATGACATAATTTTCTGGAATTTTCTAAGCTGTTTAAAGGCACAGTCAACTTAGTGTATGTAAACTTCTGACCCACTGGAATTGTGATACAGTGAATTATAAGTGAAATCATTTGTCTGTAAACAATTGTTGGAAAAATTACTTGTGTCATGCACAAAGTAGATGTCCTAACTGACTTGCCAAAACTATAGTTTGTTAACAATACATTTGTGGAGTAGTTGAAAAACGAGTTTTAATGACTCCAACCTAAGTGTATGTAAACTTCCAACTTCAACCTTGGCACAAAGTTATATTATATTCTACTCAATCCATAGGCTTCATTAATGTCATTCAGACTGTTTTGAAGTTGATACAACTGGCTATGATAGCTGAGGTTCATAGCTAGGTTCTGAACTAATATGTATACCAAACGTTGGGGTCCATACACAGATCGGCTAGATAGCTAGCTACACATCCGATGCACAATAAGCAAGAACATAGCTAGCTATGTTATTTCATCTATCTGCATTGCATGGCAAATATCAGCAAGGCAAGCTTACAAAATTGTACATTCAATTTGCAGTAAATGCTTCAGCTAGCTAGATTCTTTACATCCACTGTTTCACAAGATGACAGCCTGGTTTGCTGGTTGTTTCAGAAGTCCCTAAAACATTAAACAACCAGAATTAATATTTCATACTCGTATGTCACAACACCCATAAAGCTAGCCAGCTAAATTGTGATTTTTGCCAATTAACTATATGATAAGAAAATATGCATAATCATTTGTCTCTACATTAACTAAAATTCCTGTCAACTGTACATTTTCTGCATGATTCGTTATGACGTTATAATAACTTACATTTTATATTTCACCTCCCACGCCACCTTCGCACCGCCCAAAGGTCCCCCCGCCCTCTCCGCTTCTCACCGCTTTCCTTCCATTGAAATTAATGGGAAGCGGTGTTTCAGCGATGCGGTACGGAGCGAAATGGCCCCTGCAAGCCTTCGGAGGCTCCGCAATTGTGTCACAGCCTCAGTATGGTTAGTAAGTGATAAGCAGTAATGGGCAGTCACTACCATCAGGGGTCTTTTTTTATTTTTTATTCTGTGTTACAGCATTCAACCCACATAATGCATAGTGCATGTAATTTTTTAAAAAATATATAGAAACCGAAAAAACGTGATTCTTTTTTTTATTACCAAAACGAACCGTACTAAAAAAAGCATTAATCAGTCAGCACTAAAACGCCGCTATGGGTGGCAGAGTTTTGTCTAGAAGGGAAACAGCTTTTGTCAAAATTGACTTTTTGTAGCACTAGCAGGTTATGATAATTAACGTAGTAGGTTAGGATAATTAGGTTACAGTTAGGTGTTACGTTCCCCAGCAAGAAAACCAAAAATGTTGCTCAAACAGAGGGGGGAACTAACAGGTGGGATTTTAGGAGGGGTTCAGTTGTTGTTGACTGGCAGCAACAACTGGGACCAAAGACATCCACCATGAGCACCCACTAAATTTGCCCAAGAAGAGCCAAACAAAATAAAAACCCACACCAAACTTAAAGACAGGAAGGAAAACATAAAAATGAGGGAAATCAGATAAAGGATTGTTTTTTAGAAATCAAATAGGGAGAGCCAACCAAAGGTGTTAACCCTCCACATTTTTTTACTAGGCAAGTCAGTTAAGAACAAATTCTTATTTTCAATGACGGCCTAGGAACAGTGGGTTCAGGGGCAGACCGACAGATTTGTACCTTGTCAGCTCGGGGATTTGAACTTGCAGCCTTTCGGTTACTAGTCCAAAACTCTAACCACTAGGCTACCCTGCCGCCCACATCTATGGAGCCAACTGGGGCACTGACTAAAGAGGTGACACCCATCGGTGCACCCAGTGTGCTAACGTCCAACCTTGAAATATAAATGGAAAAACCAAAGCCTGTAAAAGTTAGGAAAAGGATTAGGGTTAGCTAAAATGCAATAAATAAATAGTTTGACATAAATTTGACAAAAGCTGTACAGGCTTTAGGGGGGATTGCATTGGTGACCGTCATTCAGGGCAGGTGGGGCAGTCTGCAAACAATGTAAAATAACATATAACAAATAAAGCTGCATACAAACCTGATTTCATTTTTGCTTTCTTGAGAATGGCAGCTCCAAAATGCAGGTGTTTGCCCCACCAAGATGTACTAAAATCGCCACTGGGGGATTGGGAAAGAGTAGGAGCTCTGCAAGTGTAAAATAAACAGAAGTGCATGGGTTATAGTCTGTGAATTTCTTTTCTGTATTGACTATGTGAGTAATTTTACATTTCAAAGGAGGTTACATCTCTGAAAAACATAATGAATAGGCCTAGGCCTACTGTATGTTTTTTTGGGGGGGGATACCATGTGTTCATTTCCCCCGCAGCTGTGCCTGTCCGTCGAGATGACTGGGGTGGGAGGATGTTTTTCATATACATTTTTACAGAGTCTATCAATTTAATACTGCTTTCGCGGCACTTCAGCACACAGTGACAGTTCGCTTCAGTTTTTGCGCAATCCTAACTTTTAGTTGCCAACTATCGACCCAAGACAAGTCAAGCATGCGAAGTCAGGAATGAGTCAAATAATTCGACTGCAGCTTTTCTCTTCGGTCCTTGCTATTTGGGATCCTTAAGACGTCGAACTCTGACGTCACCCCATTGAAATTGACATTTTAACTGGTAAGAGTTTCATGGTTAAGGGAAGGGACGTCCCAAGAATCCCAGATAGCACTAGTCATATTCATTTTATGGGCTGGGCGTATTTCGGTTCTGCTAACGGCACTGGCTAGATTCTAGAACACAGCCCTGGCCTAGTCTAGTGTGTTCATATTTTTTTCCTCCTTGAAAGACAACACATGGAGGAGTAGCTAGCTACGTATTGAAATGTGTTTTTGTAATTTTTTAGTAAATGGCGTATGAAATTGTGTACTCAACGTTCAACGTTGTCTAAATTTGGTAGTACCCGTACAGTACCCGCTAAGAAGACTGGCTGGATTATGAAAATATAGAGATGCAGTTTTCAAATCAACTAGATACCTAGCCTATTCGTCAGTACTGAGTTGTAGCCTACATTAGATAGCAGTCTGTTGAAAAGTAGGCATTGAAGAACTTGCGCTAGCCTACATTTTCTGCCAGAAAACGCCACGATGCAAAATCCGGACTCGGGGCAGGGAGAATCCACCAAGGACGCATCTGGGTCGGCCCATTCCGAAAAGAATACACCGAATAGTTTAGACATTGAAACACCCAAACCACAAGGTGTTGACGCTGTATCGGTTCTTTTGACGTTTGGCAAGTGCCTAGGTGCCTTGCTCCCCGTTTATCTGGCAGGGTACTACCGGGTTAGCACCAGTCTGTTGGTGTTCGGGCTCATGGTCTACACGGGATGGAAGCACTCACGCGAGGCAAAAGAAGCTCGCCTGCGGTCCGCCATTCATCACAATGACAACGAACAACAATATACAGACATGAAAATGTTCAAAAGTAAAAAGGACCTCCCTGCTTGGGTAAGATAACTTTGATAACCATTCGTCACTGATAAGGTGCTCCATTATCTATGTTTAACGTGGTCCTCTTCCCTCCCATCAGATGCCACAAATCGACCTCCTCCACCTAGCTAGGTCTATGGTCCTAGCGAGCCAGTCTGTTCCACACACAGAAAATATCAAAAGACCAAATATATCTTCGCAAATGTATCCTAAACCATAGCTAGTTTGATCGAAATGATTACTGTGCACTAGGAAACATGAACATATTTTGAACATAGGGACAACAATGTTATTATACAGTTATTACATCTACATTCTAAAATCCCTGGCTCTAACTGCCTCCAACATTTGAATAGCTGGTATACTGTATGCAGGCCCTATGTCATCATCCCCATGCAGCTGAGCTGAGACAGAATTTATGTTTCTTCTCATATAAAAAAATGCCTGTAAGGTAAAAATCTGAAGCTCTCAGACCATTGTTGCCTAGGTATAGATGTTAAAGGCCATTTGAGATGTACTGATTGAGGCGTGGTCTTTTGATGCTGTCTCTTTTTCTCTACTGTGTTTCTCTCTATTCTCTCTACAGTTTCATTCTCTCTCTATCTCTCTCTCTACCTCCCTATGTATGATTCCTCAGCCTCCTCAGCTTCTTCTATATTAGGCAATTCTCAATATGTCTCCCCTCGGGACTAAGAGGGAAAAAAGGAGGGAGTGAGTCAGAGAATGAGTCTATTTCAGAATAACCGATAAGGGGAATAAACAAGCTTTCTCAACTACTGGTCACAACATAACCTTTAGCACTTAGTCTGTTTGGGGTGTCAAATCTGTTTGGGGTGAAGAATGGTGTTTGTTTACACTATAATCAGTGCTTGACTGAAATAGGTTCCGGTACTCATTTTGGGTGCCAGTACTGTTTATAATTAGGTGCAGAAGCTCCACAATAATTTTGAGCTAATATTCTATAAGAGGAACAGGAGCTCAAGCGGTAGAACATTTGAGGTGCCTGTACTCGGCTCCAGTGAGCTCCTGCCCAAGTCAAGCACTGACTATAAGGGAGTTGTGTTTAGTGCCAAAAGAAGGCATTGAGATGATGGTTCACTTATGTCTTTCTCACCCACTTCCTGTCCCTCGGATGTAGACAGTTTTCATTGTGGCATTCACTAACAACATCGACAAAAGCACTGGGAAGAGCTAGTCCGATAACCCTAGCTATACAACTCATTATGTACATGATAAGACAACTCCTGTATTCCTCCTAAATCTGCGACTGATTTAATTATTTATAATTCCTCACAGGTCAACTTCCCAGATGTGGAGAAGGTGGAATGGCTCAATAAGGTACTGCGACATTAACTCCCTACATCAGTTTTCATCTGGTAACCTCTCCGCTTACTAATGCCTGCCCTTTAGAGAGTGCAAAGAGAAACCCTATTCGTCATTCTCCCATTAAACACACAGCAAACACACATGCCTATTGCTGTCTCTGTGAGCCAGCTGCTATGTTGATAGATGGGTGGTGGGGCATGATAGCTGAGCGATTAGTGCTGCTGCTACGCTGCCATGTTACAGCAGGGACGCCACCCCAGTAGCTTCGCCACTGTGTCTGGGCTGTAGGCAGCTTTCTCCCCTCCTACAGTAGAGAGCAGAGCAGGCCCATTGCCAGGCCACTCTGTCAACCTTTCCATATTAGTGCTGCCTGACTCACAGGAAGAGGGAGGGGCCAGCTAAACCCCAAAAATATAATCAAATGGCAACAATTGTCCCTTCCCCCATAACCTCTCTTTCACTCTGTCTCTTTTTTAAAATTTTATTGAACCTTTTTAAACTAGGAAAGTCTGTTAAGAACAAATTCTTATTTACAATGACTGCCTATCCATTGTAGCGGCCCAGCCTGCAAAACCAGGCTAGGCCTGTGTTCTAAGAATAGGCCTCAGCCAAGACTGAAATTATGATGTTCGCTACAATGGGAACACGTGGTCCGAGCACAGTTATCTCTTAGACAAAGCAGATATTTGAGTTGGATTTCCCTACAGGGGCATCAGCAGACTCTAGGTGCCATTGCCCAGAAACCCTTGCAGTTCATATTACTGATGACTCACTCTAGATTTACTAGACTGGACCCAGATGTAATTATTTTCTACAGCACGCATCTATAGTATACAATGCATATTCGAAAAGTATTCAGACCCCTTCACCTTTTCCTCATTTCATTTTGTTACATTACAGCCTTATTCTAAAATTGATTCAATGATGATTTTTCCTCAATCTACACACAATACCCCATAATGACAAAGCAAAAACAGGTTTTTATAATTTTTTGCAAATTCATTACAAATAAAAACAGGTACCTTATTTACATAAGTATTCAGACCCTTTGCTATGAGACTTGAAATCGAGCTAAAGTGCATCCTGTTTCCATTGATCATTCTTGAGATGTTTCAACTTGATTGGAGTCCACCTGTGGTAAATTCAATTGATTGGACATGATTTGGAAAGGCACACCTGTCTATTTAAGGTCCCACAGTTGACAGTGCATGTCAGAGCAAAGGGTTCTGGTCAGGGAGGTAACCAAGAACCCGATGGTCACTCTGACAGAGCTCCAGAGTTCCTCTGTGGAAATTGGAGAACCTTCCAGAAGAACAACCATCTCTGCAGCACTCAACCAAATCAGGCCTTTATGGTAAAGTGGCTAGACGGAAGCCACTCCTCAGTAAAAGGCACATGACAGCCCGCTTGGAGTTTGCCAAAAGGCACCTAAAGGATTCAGACCACAAGAAATAAGATTCTCTGGTCTGATGAAACCAAGATTGAACTCTTTGGCCTTAATGCCAAGCGTAATGTCTGGAGGAAACATGGCACCATCCCTACGGTGAAGCATGATTTTGGCAGCATCATGCTGAGGGTATGTTTCAGTGGCAAGGACTGGGAGACTAGTCAGGATCTAGGGAAAGATTAACAGAGCAAAGTACAGAGAGATCCTTGATGAAAACCTGCTCAGGACCTCAGACTGGGGCGAAGGTTCACCTTCCAACAAGACAATGACCCTAAACACACAGCCAAGACAACGCAGGAGTAGCTTCGGGACAAGTTTCTGAATGTCCTTGAGTGGCCAAGCCAGAGCCCGGACTTGAACCCGATCTAACATCTCTGGAGAGACCTGAAAATAGCTGTGCAGCAACGCTCCCCATCCAACCTCTCCATCCAGCTTGAGAGGATCAGCAGAGAAGAATGGGAGAAACTCCCCAAATATAGGTGTGCCAAGCTTATAGCATTATTTGGGGTGGCAGGTAGGCTAGTGGTTAGAGCGTTGGGCCAGTAACCAAAATGTTTCTAGATTGAATCCCCGAGCTGACAAGGTAAAGTCTGTCGTTCTGCCACTGAACAAGGCAGTTAATCCACTGTTCCTAGGCCGTCATTGTAAATAATAATTTGTTCTTAACTGACTTGCCTAGTTAAATAAAGGTTAAATAAATACAAATATATATACCCCAAAATACTTGAGGCTGTAATAGCTGCCAAAGGTGCTTCAACAAAGTACTGAGTAAAGGGTCGGAACACTTATGTAAATGTGATATTTCCGAAATTTTATTTTTAATACATTTGAAAAAAAAAATGAAAAAAAAGTATTTGCTTTGACATTATGGGGTATTGTGTGTATATTGATGAGGGGAAAAAACAATTTAATCAATTTTACAATAAGGCTGTAATGTAGCAAAATGTGGAAAAAGTCAAAGTGTCTGAATTCTTTCCGAATGCATTGTAAATTCCCTGCCAGGGATGGAGTCTTGTCCTGCTTTTAGACAAACATGAAACCCCCCCTAGAACTCGACAGAGATCAAATGTGAGGCGGCCTACGAGAACCTGTCTGATGTCGTGCCAATTCATTGTTGGGAAAAAGCCAAAATGCAACAAAAATATTTGTGGAAATTGAGATTTTGGTTGTTTTGGATACTTTAAACCCTTTACTTTATTGGAATGTAAAAAATATTGTATGATTACTTAAGGAAAATAGTTAATTTACAAGTTGTTGTTTTTACGTTAGATAACATTCCCAATGTAAAAACGCTAGCTCTAACTTCCCTGACCTGAGAGTGTCACAGCTGACTTGACCCATTCAAAATGGAAATTGAACTTGTAACCTTTCGGTTACTAATCCAACACTCTAACCACTAGGCTCTAACCACTAGGCTACCCTGCTGCCCCAGGGTCCACAATAGAGTAAATTGTCATTCGTTAGCTGTCCAACGCTCTAACCACTAGGCTCTAACCACTAGGCTACTCTTCCGCCCCAGGGTCCACAATAGAGTAAATTGTCATTCGTTAGCTGTGTCATTTTGAGCTGCATCCCATTTCTTGCTAGCCCTGGCCACTCCCCTCAAAGATGTAAAAGTATTGGATAGGTGTAGATTAATTATCTACCAGTACGGTTACACCAATCCACTGCTTTTAATCTTTGAAGGGGTGTGAATTAGTGCACAGGTGAGACGGAGTGCAAATTGGGATTGTGCTCCTGTCATCCTAGTAATAGCATACACCCGCAGTCTTTCTGTTTTCTACCCTGAACAAAAATATAAACGCACCATGTAAAGTGCTGCTCCCATGTTTCATGAGCTGAAATAAAAGATCCCAGAATTTTTCCATTAACACAAAAAGCTTATTTCTCAAATTTTGTTTACATTCCTGTTAGTGAGCATTTGATGCTTTGTCAAGATAATCCATCCTCCTGACAGATGTGGCATATCAAGAAGCTGATTAAACATCATGATCATTACACAGGTGCACCTTGTGCTGGGACATTAAAAGGACACAATGTTTCAAGTTTTCAGGGAGCGTGCAATTGGCATGCTGACTGATTGTCACGAAGAGCTGTTTCCAGAAAATTGAATGTTAATATCTCTACCATAAGCCACCTCCAACGTCATTTTAGAGAATTTGGCAGTACGTCCAACTTTTAAAACAGTCAAAGGAAATGAAAGGAAGCTGTGTTGGTGTTTTTCTCTCTTGCCTCAATGGAATTAGAAAAAACGTAACTGAATCTTTGAATGCCGTTTTTTCAGTTTTTACCTTTTGGCTGAAGTCAACTTTAAAAGCTCATAACTCAGATTCTGCTAAAGATATCTCAGTAATTTAAAAATGTGTAAACATTTCCTGATGTGAAGGGTTTCCCTAGGCCATTACGAAACCGATCAACTAGCCTGCTAATATTGTTGCACTCGCCAATTCTAAGGGTCAAAGGCCTAGTTAACTGGTATGTAATCTGAAGGAATGTGTGTATTTATGTGGGAAGTCAGTGTTTGAGGACTGTGTTGGATGCACATATGCCCAGGGAGACAGCAACCTTACCTTAGGTCCATGGCCAGCTTTGTCTTGACTCGTTTGGGTCAATGAGCCCAAGTGGATTATTAGATTCAGATGGTGACGGAAACAAATATATACAAAAAGGAAAACTACAAACTAAAGATTCAAAATCAAACAAAAGGCCTGATGGCCACCAAACCAACCAGCAGCCTCACAGCTTACAAAACTGGGACACTGACCGACGATCACATTAATTGGCAGCACCTGGTGTGCTTATCAACCAGGCTCAGCACCTGGACAAGGTTGCTGCTGCCCCTTGGGGGAATGGAGTGTGGCAGTGTATCGTGGATAGGGTTTGTGGATAGTGTTTGTCTACGTCCTAACACTAACCTTGCCCAATAGGAACCATATTATCTAAACAGTGAAGGCTGGACATAAACAGATCTACAGGTAACAGGTGGGCCCAGAATCCTGAATATGTGAAACTATGTCTATCATGGAAAAGACAGACGTGTGCACAGCTGAAGTCTAATCTGTCACATGCATGTTGCCATGGTTCTTATTGACACATTGAGTATGACCACCATAAGATAATCATCCCTGGGTATTTGAAGCTGAGACAATTTATAGTAGTAGGCCTGTTGCCGTTAGAGAGTGGTGTGCTTGTGCTTCTACATTAACTCCTGAAGTAGCAAGGGGTAGAACAAGTCTTATCTGTGTTTCCCTCAGAGACAATGTTGCAATAACCTGATTTAGTATTGCTGAAAAGTAATTACCTGGTGTGCATTACACAAATTATAGCCATCATCCCTGCTCCTCTCCCTGTCCCCCCACCTCAGATCCTGCAGCAGGTGTGGCCGTTTGTGGGTCAATATCTGGAAAAGCTGCTAGTGGAGACCATCGCTCCATCCATCCGTGCTTCCAGCACTCACCTCCAGACCCTCACCTTTACTAAGGTGGACTTTGGGGACAAGGTAACTTCTAAGATAACATCCCCCATACACAAACACTGCTACAGGTATCATTATACTAATACATCACACAAGATTTTCTTTCACTCTCACTGAGATGGACAGTATTGGTCTATGGTCTTTCATTGTCTTACATAATTGTGTTCTCTTGGTGTGTGTATGTTCTTTGTTGACTATGCTGTATGTGTGTTGTAGGCCATGAAGGTGGTGGGTGTAAAAGCACACACAGAGAATGAGAGGGGACAAGTCCTGCTGGATGTGTACATCAGGTGACCTTCAACCCTTCAATGTTTAACATTCCTCCAGGCCTCAGAGGCACCATTCACTCTCTCTTCCAAAGTCGGTGTGCAATGTGCTACAGTATCCTTCTCTTTTACCTTGCAGCTATGTTGGAAATGTTGAGATCAATGTGGAGGTTAAGAGATATTTCTGCAAAGCAGGAGTCAAGGGAATACAGGTATGTTTAATTTTCTCTCTCTAGTCTGTAATAAGGCTGTGGGATATTATGGAAAATAGGGAGAGAAAGAAGGTATTGACCTGACAAAGAAAAAGGGAGAGGCAGGGAGAGATATTGGTAACACAATAACGTTAAAACATAACTAAGAAATTACATCTTTATTCTTAATGTACAATACCAGTCAAAAGTTTGGACACACCTACTCATTTGAGGGTTTTTCTTTATTTTTACTATTTTCTACATTGTAGAATAATAGTGAAGACATCAAAACTGAAATAACACATATGGAATCATGTAGTAACCAAAAAAGTGTTAAACAAATAAAAAAATATTTAAGATTCTTCAAAGTAGCCGCACATTGCCTTGATGACAGCTTTTCACGCTCTTGGCATTCTCTCAACCAGCTTCACCTGGAATGCTTTTCCAACTGTTTTGAAGGAGTTCCCACATATGCTGAGCACCTGTTGGCTGCTTTTCTTTCACTCTGCTGTCCAACTCATCCCAAACCATCTCAATTGGGTTGAGGTCGGGTGATTGTGGAGCCCAGGTCATCTGATGCAGCACTCCATCACTCCCCTTCTTGGTCAAATAGCCCTTACACAGCCTGGAGGTGTGTTGAAAAACAAATGATAGTCCCACTAAGCGCAAACCAGATGGGATGGCGTATTGCTGCAGAATGCTGTGGTAGCCATGCTGGTTAAGTGTGCCTTGAATTCTAAATAAATCACTGACAGTGTCTCCAGCAAAGCGCCCCTCACACCATCACACCTCCTCCTCTATGCTTCACACATGCAGAGATCATCTGTTCACCTACTTTGAGTCTCACAAAGACACTGCGATTTGAACCAAAAATCTCTAATTTGGACTCATCAGACCAAAGGCCAGATTTCCACCGGTCTAATGTCCATTGCTTGTGTTTCTTGGCCCAAGCAAGTCTCTTCTTATTCGTGTCCTTTAGTAGTATTTTCAATGCAGCAATTCAACCATGAAAGCCTTATTCACGCAGTCTCCTCTGAACAGTTGATGTTGAGATGTGTCTGTTACTAGCATTTATTTGGGCTGCAATTTCTGGGGCTGGTAACTCTAATGAACTTATCCTCTGCAGCAGAGGTAACTCTGAGTCTTCATTTCATGTGGTGGTCCTCATGAGAACCAGTTTCATCATAGCGCTTGATGGTTTTTGCAACTGCACTTGAAGAAACTTTCAAAGTTCTTGAAATGTTCCGCATTGACTGAACTTCGTCTCTTAAAGTAATGATGGACTGTCATTTCTCTTTGCTTATTTGAGCTGTTCTTACCACCCCTACCATGTCACAACACAACAGATTGGCTCAAACGCATAATGAAGGAAAGAACTTCCACAAATTAACTTTTAACAAGGCACACCTGTGACTTCCTCATTAAGCTGGTTGAGAGAATGCCAAGAGTGTGCAAAGCTGTCATTAAGGCAAAGGGTGGCTACTTTGAAGAATCTCAAATATAAAATATATTTTGATTTGCTCAACACCTTTTTGGTTACTACATGATGTGTTATTCCATATGTGTTATTTCATAGTTTTGATGTGTTATTTCATAGTTTTGATGTCTTCATAGTTTTCAATGTAGAAAATAGTAAAGATAAAGAAAAACCCTCGAATGAGTAGGTGTGTCCAAACTTTTGACTGGTACTGTATGTATGCATGAACAAATAATTCACAGTCTGTACTTATAAATCCTTATAAGTGTTTTTATTAATCCTTTATAAACCTTATGTCAGTTTTGCGATTTTATATTCATGTATTCCCTCCTCTCTCTTCCCAGCTGCATGGGATGATGCGGGTGATTCTGGAGCCTCTAATTGGAGATGTCCCCATCGTGGGCGCAGTCACCATGTTCTTTATCCGCAGGCCGGTGCGTAGCTGGAACCATCCCCCTCTTTCCTTAACACCATCAGTCTGTCCATCTTTCCCTTCATATCCTCTTTACTCCCAACACTCCACCATCTCACTCTCCCTGTTACTTCACACAAAAAAAGAATGGTTTCAAATAGTACCAGCTAGGGGGGTTCTTTGGCTTGTAACCATAGCAGAACCATTTTTGGTGCTATATAGAACCCTTTTTTTGAAGGTTCTATAAAGAACCATGCTCATTATGTTCGAAATGGAACCTGTATTGTGCTATAAAGAACCCTTTCCTAAGGTTCTATAAAGAACCATTAAATAAGGTTCTATATAGCACTAAAAAGGGTTCCACCATGGTTACAACCCTTTTTGAGGCTATATAGAACCCTTTTTTATGTTTTTTTTTTCTCCACAATTTCGATCTTGTCTCATCGCTCCAACTCTCCAACGGTGGGCGTAGGTCGAGTCATGCATCCTCCAACACATGTGACGCCAAACCGCATTTCTTTACACCCGCCCGCTTAACCTGGAAGCCAACCACACCAATGTGTCGGAGGAATCACCTTTCAACTGACGACCGAGGTCAGCCTGCAGGCGCCACAAGTAGTCGCTAGAGTGCGATGAGCCAAGTAAAGCCTCCCCGGCCAAACCCTGCCCTAACCAGGACGACGCTGGGCCAATTGTGCACCACCCTATGGGACTCCCAATCACGGCTGGTTGTGACACAGCCCGGGATTGAATCTGGGTCTGTAGTGACGCCTCTAGCATTGCGACACAGGGCCTTAGACCGCTGCGCCACTTGGGAGGCCCCTTTGTAGAGCCTTTTGAAGAACTATACAGGGTTTATTATTCTGGTCAGCCATATTATATTGTTAAAATTTCATAGGTGTAATAATTGTGTTAATTGGCAAGTTGAATCAAATGAGCTATTTCTAGAACAGCTGGTGGTCCCTGAGAAGAGAATTGAGAATCACTGACTGATTTAGTCAACCGTTCTCAAGTGACACAAGACACTGTCACTGGCCATAGTCATATATAATGTGTGCTGGCATAACACAACACATTAGATAAACTAAAATGACACCCTCACTCACGGTTTCGCAAAAAGAGCTGTGTGCAAACCACACCCCAAAATATTCTAATTAATTATCACTAAAAGAGCAAAGAATCCTTTTCTGAACTGTAAAGAACCATTGAAGAGCTCAAATGGTTCTTTGAGTAATTATGGTTCCACATAGAACCATAACCCTTCCCAAAGAACCTTCAAGGAACCCTCATTTTTTGTGTGTTGTTCTACTGTACATGCCTACATGTGTTATGTATCTCTCTTTCTCTTTGTATTGGATGTCTAAAACCCCAACATCCCTCATATTTTCCTTCATCTCCTCACCCCTGTTCTATAGAAACTGGACATCAACTGGACTGGACTGACCAACTTACTGGACATCCCTGGTCTGAAGTGAGGCTCTTTGTCTGTTGTTATTGTTCTGTAATTGGAGTCACTATGTCATGTGATGATAATTCACTTCATGTAACACAAAACTATACTTTACTAAATGCCCCAACTGATACAATCAGTGCTATGATATGGCTGTATTATGATATACTATGTCTGTGCACTTCCATGTGTCTACTGTATATATAAAGTCGAGTGCTCCCTCCTGTGTTTCTCAGCGTTATGTCTGACACCATGATAATGGACGCCATCGCTTCCCACCTGGTTCTGCCCAACCGTCTGACTGTTCCCCTGGTAGCAGACCTGCACATTGCCCAGCTTCGCTCTCCTCTGCCTAGGGTGAGTCCACACTCTCCACAAACACTCTCCACAAACACACACATTTACTCAGACCACAGACTCTATGTGTCTTGTCTGAGCTTATAACTGCCAAACTGATATACAGACATTACACACAGTAGAGCTTATACCAGTATCAATCCCCTCACTGTCTTCCTCTCCCTCCCTCCCCATTAAATAAGTCATTGTTCCCTCCTACTCTGTATCTGTGCCCTCTCATCCCTCTATTTCTCTCTCTCCCTATCTTTCCCTCCCTCTCTCTCTATCTCCCGCCCCTCTCAGGGTGTGGTGCGTATCCACCTCTTGGAGGCTGATGACCTTCCAGCTAAGGACAACTACATTAAGGGGGTGATAGCAGGGCTGTCTGACCCTTACGCCCTGTGTAGGGTGGGTCCTCAGACCTTCACCTCCCACGTTGTGGACAACACTGTCTGTCCCAAGTGGGGAGAGATGTACGAGGTGAGGTGGCCAGGAGCCAGAGGATTGTGTAAAATCACTCATTCCTATTTCATTGAATGTCATTGCCACATATTAGTGTTGCATTTACTGTTGCAAAACAGCATGTCTTAATTTCCAATTATTTGTTTAGGGAGAGAATGCATTACTTGGTAGAGAATGCATTAGTCCAGTAGCAATGTGGGGATTCCCCTATGTACAGACGTGGCCAAATGTTTTGAGAATGACACAAATCTGCTTTAGTGTCTTTAGATATTTTTGTCAGATGTTACTATGGAATACTGAAGTATAATTACAAGCATTTCATAAGTGTCAAAGGCTTTTATTGACAATTACATGAAGTTGATGCGAAGAGTCAATATTTGCATTGTTGACCCTTCTTTTTCAAGACCTCTGCAATCCGCCCTGGCACGCTGTCGATTAACTTCTGGGCCACATCCTGACTGATGGCAGCCCATTCTTGCGTAATCAATGCTTGGAGTTCGTCAGAATTTTGGGGTTTTTGTTTGTCCACCCGCCTCTTGAGGATTGACCACAAGTTCTCAATGAGATTAAGGTCTGGGGAGTTTCCTGGCCATGGACCCAAAATATAGATGTTTTGTTCCCCGTGCCACTTAGTTATCACCTTTGCCTTATAGCAAGGTTCTCCATCATGCTGGAAAAGGCATGGTTCATCACCAAACTGTTCCTGGATGGTTGGGAGAAGTTGCCCTCGGAGGATGTGTTGGTACCATTCTTTAACTTCTTGGGGATGGGCGCACGAGGTGACCGTTTTGGAGAGCCTGGCATGCCCAAAGTAAAAGGCCTGCAACTCAGGCCCAGAAACTAGGATATGCACATATTTAGTACCATTGGATAGGAAACACTCTGAATTTTCCAAAAGTGTTAACCATTTGTCTGTGAGTAAAACAGAACGCATATGGCAGGCGAAACCCTGAGGAATTTCTGTCCTGGAAAAAGTGATTTTGACACATTGCTCATTTGGAACCCCTCCCTCATGAAAATGCCCATATAAGGGCATATGAATGCAGTACCCATCGCTTCCTTTGGATGTCAACAGTCTCGAGACAGTATTCATTTTCGTTTTGGATGCTTTAGATCAGAGAAGAAGAGGAAACCAGGAAGTGTCCTTTTATGTCAACAGAATGGAACGCACGCTCCCGACAAGGCGCGCTGTGTGTTTTTTACCGTCTTTATCGATCAGTTTATATTCCGGTTGATTTATAATAGTAAATATACGTAAAAGTGTTCCTAAGGATACATTTAAAACTATGTTTGATTGTTCTTGGACAAGTTTATAGGTATAAGATGAACGAGTTCTCGTTTCGTTTCAATGGAGGTGGAAGCTGTCGTTTCTGATTATAACGCGCGAACCAAATGGAGATTTATGGATAAAATACATTACTTTTTCTAACAAAAGAACCATGGATTGTCTTCGTTGGACACTTAGGATGACCTCAGCAGAAGTTCTTCAACAGGTAATTGATTTGTTTTCGCTGTGAAATGTGTTATGTGTGTGCCGTGATGGCTAATGGATTCATGGCTATGGGAAAAATATGTGAGGTGCTACCCTCAAACAATCAAATGTGCTGCTTTCGCTGTAAAGGCTTTTTGAAATCTGACAACGCTGTGATATTGCCAAGAAACAGAGCTTTTGATGAGTATGGAACACTTGTATATTGGTGGATGTTTAATAATTCAACTTTTGGATTTTGAATTTGGCGCCTTGCATTTCACCTGGTAGTGTCGGGATTGGGGCGCTAGCGCACCACTGATCCCAAAGAAGTTAATCATGGCTGTGTTCTTAGGCAAAACAGGACTGATGGTAGCGCTTATCTTGTCTTCTTCGGAGAAGCTTTTTTCCGGATGCCCCAAACAATCGGAAAGGGGATTCATCAGAGAAAATGACTTTACCCCAGTCTTCAGCAGTCCAATCCCTGTACCTTTTGCAGAATATCAGTCTGTCCCTGATGTTTTTCCTGGAGAGAAGTGGCTTCTTTGCTGCCCTTCTTGACACCAGGCCATCCTCCAAAAGTATTCCCCTCACTGTGCGTGCAGATGCACTCACACCTGCCTGCTGCCTTTCCTGAGCAAGCTCTGTACTGGTGGTGCCCCGATCACGCAGCTGAATCAACTTTAGGAGACAGTTCTGGCGCTTGCTGGACTTTCTTGGAAGCCCTGAAGCCTTCTTCACAACAATTGAACCGCTCTCCTTGAAGTTCTTGATGATCCAATAAATGGTTGATTTAGGTGCAATCTTACTGGCAGCAATATCCTTTCCTGTGAAGCCCCTTTTGTGCAAAGCAATGATGACAGCACGTGTTTCCTTGCAGGTAACCATTATTGACAGGAAGAACAATGATTCCAAGCACCACCCTCTTTTTGAAGCTTCCAGTCTGTTATTAGAACTCAATCAGCATGACAGAGTGATCTCCAGCCTTGTCCTGGTCAGCACTCACACCTGTGTTAACGAGAGAATCACTGACATGATGTCAGCTGGTCCTTTTGTGGCAGGGCTGAATGCAGTGGAAATGTTTTTGGGGGATTCAGTTCATTTGCATGGCAAAGAGGGACTTTGCAATTAATTGCAATTCATCTGATCACTCTTCATGATATTCTGGAGTATATGCAAATTGCCATCATACAAACTGAGGTAGCAGTCTTTGTGAAAATTAATATTTGTGTCATTCTCAAAACCTTTGGCCACAACTGTACAGTTGAAGTCAGAAGTTTGCATACACCTTAGCCAAATACATTTAAACTCTGTTTTTAACAATTCCTGACATTTAATCCTAGTACGAATCCCTGTTTTAGGTCAGTTAGGATCACCACTTTATTTTAAGAATGTGAAATGTCAGAATAATAGTAGAGAGAATGATTTATTTCAGCTTTTATTTCTTTCATCACATTCCCAGTGGGTCAGAAGTTTACATACACTAAATTAGTATTTGGTAGCATTGCCTTTAAATTGTTTAACTTGGGTCAAACGTTTCGGGTAGCCTTCCACAAGCTTCCCACAATAAGTTGGGTGAATTTTGTAACTGAGTCAGGTTTGTAGGCCTCCTTGCTCGCACACGCTTTTTCAGTTCTGCCCACAAATTTTCTATAGGATTGAGGTCAGGGCTTTGTGGTGGCCACTCCAATACCTTGGCTTTGTTGTCCTTAAGCCATTTTGCCACAACTTTGGAAGTATGCTTGGGGTCATTGTCCATTTGGAAGACTCATTTGCGACCAAGATTTAACTTCCTGACTGATGTCTGGAGATGTTGCTTAAATATATCCACATAATTTTCCTACCTCATGATGCCATCTATTTTGTGAAGTGCACCAGTCCCTCCTGCAGCAAAGCACCCCCACAACATGATGTTGCCACCCCCATGCTTCACGGTTGGGATGGTGTTCTTCAGCTTGCAAGCCTCCCCCTTTTTCCTCCAAACATAACGATGGTCATTATGGCCAAACAGTTCTATTTTTGTTTCATCAGACCAGAGGACTTTTCTCCAAAAAGTACGATCTTTGTCCCCATGTGCAGTTGCAAACCGTAGTCTGGCTTTTTTATGGCGGTTTTGGAGCAGTGGCTTCTTCCTTGCTGAGCGGCCTTTCAGGTTATGTTGATATAGGACTCTTTTTACTTTGGATATAGATAATTTTGTACCTGTTTCCTCCAGCATCTTCGCAAGGTCCTTTGCTATTGTTCTGGGATTGATTTGCAAAGTACGTTTATCTCTAGGAGACAGAGCGCGTCTCCTTCCTGAGCGGTATGACGGCTGCGTGGTCCCATGGTGTTTATACTTGCGTACTATTGTTTGTACAGATGAACGTGGTACCTTCAGGCGTTTGGAAATTGCTCCCAAGGATGAACCAGACTTGTGGAGGTCTACAATTTTTTTTCTGAGGTCTTGGCTGATTTCTTTTGATTTTCCCATGATGTCAAGCAAAGAGGCACTGAGTTTGAAGGTAGGCCTTGAAATACATCAACAGGTACACCTCCAATTGACTCAAATGGGGCGCAGGTAGCCTAGTGGTTAGAGCGTTGGACTTGTAACCGGAGGGTTGCAAGTTCGAATCCCGAGCTGACAAGGAAAAATCTGTCGTTCTGCCCCTGAACAAGGCAGTTAACCCACTGTTCCTCGGGCGCCAAGACGTGGATGTTGATTAAGGCAGCCCCCCGCACCTCTCTGATTCAGAGGGGTTGGGTTAAATGCGGAAGACACATTTCGGTTGAAGGCATTCGGTTGTACAACTGACTAATAATGGTGACTTTGACTTTGACAAATTATATCAATTAGCCTGTCAGAAGCTTCTAAAGCCATGACATCATTTTCTGGAATTTTCCAAGCTGTTTAAAGGCACAACTTAGTGTATGTAAAATTCTGACCCACTGGAATTGTGATACAGTGAAATAATCTGTCTGTAAACAATTGTTGGAAAATTTACTTGTGTCATGCACAAAGTAGATGTCCTAACCGACTTGCCAAAACTATAGTTTGTTAACAATACATTTGTGGAGTGGTTGAAAAATGAGTTTTAATGACTCCAACCTAAGTGTATGTGAACTTCTGACTTCAACTCTATGTCTGTTTATCAAAGTTAATTATTTTTTTACAGGACAATCACTCTGCCAATGACACACAGTCAAACTGGTAAATCATAGAGTAAAGAGCCATATTGTTTCCTCATTGATGTTTCTGTGTTGTTGATCGTCATGGTGTTGTGTACATTGCATTCGGAACTATTCAGACCACTTGACTTTTTCCACATTTTGTTACGTTACAGCCTTATTGAAATACTTTTTTTCCTCATCAACCTACACACAACCCCCCATAATGACAAAGCAAAAACAGGTTTTTCGAAATGTTTGAAAAATATCAAAACTGAAACAGCTTATTTACATAAGTATTCAGTCCCTTTGCTATGAGACTCAAAATTGAGCTCAGGTGCATCCTGTTTCCATTGATCATCCTTGAGATGTTTCTACAACTTCATTGGAGACCACCTGTGGTCATTTCAATTGATTGGACATTATTTGCAAAGGCACAGACCTGTCTATATAAGGTCCCACAGTTGACAGTGCATGTCAGAGCAAAAACCAAGCCATGAGGTCGAAGGAATTGTCCGTAGAGCTCAGAGACAGGATTGTGTCAAGGCACATAACTGGGGAAGGTTTCCAAAAAATCTATTGAAGGTCCCCAAGCATTGAAGGTCCCCAAGAACACATTGACCTCCATCATTCTTAAATGGAAGAAGTTTGGAACCACCAAGACTTCCTAGAGCTTTACTCCCCGGCCAAACTGAGCAATTGAGGGAGTAGGACCTTGGTCAGGGAGGTGACCAAGAACCCGATGGTCACTCTGACAGAGCTCCAGAGTTCCTCTGTAGAGATGGGAGAACCTTTTAGATGGACAACCAACTCTGCAGCACTCCACCAATCAGGCCTTTATGGTAAAGTGGCCAGACGGAAGCCACTCAGTAAAAGGCACATGACAGCCCGCTTGGAGTTTGCCTAAAGGCACCTAAAGGGGCTCTCAGACCATGAGAAACATGATTCTCCAGGCATCATGTCTGGAGGAAACCTGCGCCATCCCTACGGTAAAGCATGGTGGTGGCAGCATCATGCTGTGGGGATGTTTTTCAGCGGCAGGGACTGGGAGACTAGTCAGGATCGAGAGAAAGATGAACGGGGCAAAGTACAGAGAGATCCTTGATGATAACCTGCCCCAGAGCGCTCAGGACCTCAGACTGGGGCGAAGGTTCACCTTCCAACAGGACAATGACACTAAGCACACAGCCAAGACAAGAGTGGCTTCGGGACAAGTTTCTGAATGTCATTGAGGGGCCCAGCCAGAGCCAGGACTTGAACCTGATCGAACCTGTCTGGAGAGACCTGAAAATAGCTGTGCAGCTCCCCATCCAAACTGACAGCTTGAGAGGATCTCCAGAGAATGGGAGAACTCCCCAAATACACATGTTCCAAGCTTGTAGCGTCATACTCAAGAAGACTCGAGGCTGTAATCGCTGGCAAAGGTGCTTCAACAAAATACTGAGTAAAGGGTCTGAATAATTTATGTAGATGTGATACGCAAATATGTCTAAAAACCTGTTTTTGCTTTCTCATTATGGGGTATTGTGTGTAGATTGATGAAGGGAAAAAACAATTTAATCCATTTTAAAATAAGACTGTATCGTAACAAAATGTGGAAAAAGTCAAGGGGTCTGAATACTTTCCGAATGCAACTGTATGTCTATGTGTGTATGTCAGGTCATAGTCCATGAAGTACCAGGTCAGGAGCTGGAGGTGGAGGTGTATGACAAAGACCCAGACCAGGATGACTTTCTGGGGAGGTAGCTACATCTCACTGCCTGTCCATGGGTTTCTGTGTGCCACACTGCCACTTTTGACTGTTTCCCGTCCATTTCACCTCACATAGCCCTGTAACTGAGCAGAAAGAGTATAAAGTCTTCTAGTGTTTTACATGTAGTCTTCTATTCTCTTCCTTAAATACTGATGGATCTCTTTTCCTTCTTTTTCTCCATTGTCTTGTTTTCTCTGTTTTTGCTTATTTCTCTTTTTGTCTCTCTCCCACTCTCCCGTTTCCTACAGAACCAAGATAGATTTGAATATCGTGAAGAAGTCCACAGTTGTTGATGAAGTGAGTTATTTTGAGTATTATTGAATGTCTGACACGGTTAGACACTACATGGTCATCACAATCTGTATTTTTGTTTCTCAGTGGTTCACCCTGAAAGAAACCAAGTCAGGACGGGTCCATTTCAGACTGGAGTGGTTGGTCTTGCTGCCCAATACAGAGAAACTGGAGCAGGTCTGCATCCGTATCCTCCCTATCATAATATTCTTCCTAAAGTTCATGTTACAGCAATATGAGGCTCATTCCGGCTTGTTTCATTATACATTGTGGTGACTGTGTACACTGGCAGTGAGCTGAAGTGAAGGAATGTGCAGAATGAAAAGTGCTTAGAGCTAAGTGCCTCTCCCCTTCTCTCAACTCCTCCCCCTCTACCTTCCTCTCCCAGGTTCTTCAGAGGAACAAGAGCTTAACAGTGTCCAGTAAGACTTCTGATCCCCCCTCGGCAGCTATCTTGGCAGTTTATCTGGACAAGGCTGAAGCCCTTCCTGTGAGTCACACCTCGTTAACCTCTCCCCCTCCTCCTCCTCTCTCAGCCCTTAAACTGCATCCTGTCTGTGGCTGCGCGGGTAGCGCTGTAACTGTCACTAGGGTTCTTGTTACACAGAGTTGTTCCCTACCCTCGGCCCTTGTTCACTTCCCATCACTGATCTGAGATAATTACAACATCGTCTTTAACGTCTAGCTTTCACAACATGTTGTTTTCACCTATCCAGTCCTGTCTGATCTCCAAAAGGAAGTGAGTGGGAGCCAAGGAGAGGGAAAAATCTCCTGGAATGAAACACACCCATAGTGGTGCTGTGTTTAGACTTCCTGAAACTCTTGGCACTCAACTCTGTTTCCTCTTTCTACTGTTTTTCGTTGGTTGCTATGCAACATCTGTCACGATCTTCATGAGTGACGGACCAAGACGCAGCAATGCTTCCAGTATACATCTTTTATTTAATGTAACTAGGAAAATAATAAACAAACGACAATCGTAACTACGGTGAACATAAACACTCAAACCAACAATCAAACAATGACCCACAAAACCCCATAGAAAAGCACAAACATATATATGGTTCCCAATTAGAGGTAATGACAATCAGCTGCCTCTAATTGGGAACCATAAACCCAACATAGAAATATAACACCTAGAACCAAAAAACCCTACTAAACAAAACAAACTAAACACGCCAGCCTGAAACCCAGGGCTGGACGTGACATTACCCCCCCCCCAAAGGCGCAGACTCTGACCGCGCCAAAAAGTCCATGGGGGGTCTGGTGGGTCTCTTAGTCCATGGTGGCGGCTCCGGTGCCGGCCGTGCTGGCCCGAAAAGACACACCAGAGGCCCGGGGCTAAAATCCGGAACCGTACGTGCCGGGCACTCGATGCTCACAGGGGACCTGATACGTGAAGCAGGGACAAGCTGTGATGGACTCGCAATGCACACAGAGGTGCGGGGAGCAGGAACAGGCTGTACTGGACTCACGGAGCGCACTGGGACTCTGGTGCGGGGAGCAGGAACGGGCCGTGCTGGGCTCACGATGCGCACTGGGATTCTGATGCGGGGAGCAGGAACCGGCTGTACTGGGCTCACGATGCGCACTGGGACTCTGGTGCGGGGAGCAGGAACGGGCCGTGCTGGGCTCACAATGCGCACTAGGATTCTGGTGCGGGGAGCAGGAACGGGCCGTGCTGGGCTAACGATGCGCACTGGGATTCTGGTGCGGGGAGCAGGAACCGGCCGTACTGGGCTCACGATGCGCACAGGAATCCTGGTGCGTGGAACAGGGACAGGACATGCTGAGCCCACGACGCGCACAGGGATCCTGGAGCGTGAAACAGGGACAGGACGTGCTGGACCCACGACGCGCACAGGGATCCTGGTGCGTGGAACAGGGACAGGACGTGCTGGGCCCACGACGCGCACAGGGATCCTGGTGCGTGGAACAGGGACAGGACGTGCTGGACCCACGGCGCGCACAGGAGACCTGGATCGCCGAGCCGGCACCATCCTTCCAGGCTGCACACTCACCCTAGCCTCACAGATGAGGGGAGCTGGAATGTCGCGCACTGGGATGTGGGCGCTAACCGGAGACACCGCACGCAGAGCCGGCGCAGGATATCCTGGCCCGAAGAGGCGCACCGGAGACCAGGAGCGCTGAGCCAACACCCTCCTTCCTGGCTGCCAACTCCCCCTAGCATGGCAGATGCGAGGAGCTGGCAAGTCGCGTACCGGGCTGTGAACGCGCACTGGAGACACCGTGCGCTTCACCGCATAACACGGTGTCTTACCAGTGCGACGCTCCCTCCGGAAAGCACGAGGAGTTGGCTCAGGACTCCAACCTGCGCCAGCCAAACTCCCGTGCCCCCCCCACACACAGACACACACACAATTTTTTTGTGGGGTGCCTCTCGGCTTCCTCGCCAGGCGTGTTCCAGCATATCTCTCCCGATCGGGTGTCCATACACCATACTTCTCCTCATAAAAAACCCGCTCCGCCGCCGCTGCTTCCAGCTCCTCCTTAGGACGGCGATACTCCCCAGGCTGGGTCCAGGGTCCCTTACCATCCAGTTCCTCCTCCCAGGTCCAGAACTCCCGGTTCTGTCGCTGCTTGGTCCTTATTTGGTGGGTCATTCTGTCCTAGGTGTGGCTAAAAGTGCACACACCACTAAACATACTATTTCAAAACAAACTAAACACGCCAGCCTGAAACCCAGGGCTGGACGTGACAACATCTATGCCAGTAGTTACCAACCTTAGTCCTGAAGAGCTACAGAGTGTGCAGGCTTTTGTTACAAACCCACCGCAAACACATCTGTTTCAACTAATCAAATCTAATTATCAATAACTTGATTAGTTGAATCAAATGTTGATAGTGCTGGGCCAAAACAGAAGCCCCCGTAGTGCTACATTAATAAAGTGTTAAAGTTGTTTGTGTGTTTTAAATGTTGATGTGTGTTTGTATGTGTATGTTTTAGATGAAGAAGGGCAACAAAGAACCCAGTCCCATGGTGCAGTTGTCTGTGCAGGACATCACTCGAGAGAGCAGGGTAAGACTACCAGAGTAGTGACTTACTTGATTTATTCCATCCGGCTCCTATAGTGGAACAAAGGACCAAACGGGGCTACCATAGTAATAGACTATCATAACCCTTTGCTTTGAAGTCAAACCCACTCCTGTTTTGCATTCTCTCTATTCCTTTACACTGTTTTTAGACCTGTTGGACGACAATCAACCCAGAGTGGGAGGATGCCTTCACCTTCTTCATCCCAGATCCACGCAAGCAGTCAATAGACATTCAGGTACCTTGATATTCTAACTCCATAACATGTTTTGCACCAATTTGTCATTATTTGAATGCATTATTTCTGTCTGTTTCCTCATAGCAATCTGTTGAATGACCACACTCTTTCCTATGTGTATATTCTTCATTGAACATTATCACTATCCTCCCATCTCTTCCAGGTGAAAGACAACGACCGGATTCAGACTCTAGGTAGCCTGTCCATCCCTCTGTCCCGTCTGCTGTCCAGCCCCCACCTGTCTCTGGACCAGTGGTTCCAGCTAGACAAATCTGGCCCTGCCAGCCGCATCTACATCAACACTGTACTCAGGGTAAGGACTGGTTCCTCCTCTCAATCCCAACATACAGTAAGGTGGATGCACATCTCTAAAGCTCAGTTTGGCCTATGTGTAATGCATTCTTCTCTCTCTCTTTCTTTCTTTCTTTCTTTCTTTGTTTCTCTCTCTTTGTTTCTCTCTCTTTATCTGTCTCTCTCTCTTAATTTCTCTCTCTCTCTCTCTCTCTCTCTCTCTCTCTCTCTCTCTCTCTCTCTCTCTCTCTCTCATTGTTTCTCGCTCTCCCTTTCTCTCTCAGGTGCTATGGTTGGATGAGGAGAACATTCCCACTACCTCTACAGAGGCAGCTAACCTAGCAGCTGGTCTCTCAAAGATACGCCCCCAACAGACCTCCCCTGACCCCAGCTTTGCCACAGAGGTAAAGCATGTAATATACATGGACATACATGTTATTGTTAGTAACTAAGGTAGTTACAACTAAACCAAGTTAAAGTGTGATTGCAATGTTGAAGAGTCTTGAGTCTATGATGACGTTCAGTGTTTTGTTGTTATATAGGGGGTGCTTAGAATCCACCTTCTAGAGGGCCAAAATCTGGTCCCAAAGGACAACATGATGGGGGGCATGGTAAAGGGCAAGAGTGACCCCTATGTCAAGATCAACATCGGGGGTGAGACCTTTGAAAGCCGGGTCATCAATAGGAACCTCAACCCCACCTGGAACGAGATTTATGAGGTACGATATCAACCTGATATTATCTTAATTTTCAAGTCAGAACATTTTAACAAAACTAATAAAGTAATTGGTTAAAACGGACAGTCTAACCACTGTAGGGTTATAATGAGGAGGCCCCTGGTCAGAACCATAGAAAGAGTGCTTATCAACCAGTGATCATTTTGGAAGCTATTTTAGATTTAGTTTTAGTGTTAGTCTTTATGACTAAAATACCTTTTAGACTTAGTCACATTTGAGTATTTTTATCCTTAGTTTTTGTTAGCAGTCGGCTAAAACTCTGGACAATTGTAGTCTAGTTTTAATCACAGTCATTTTATAGCATTTTTCCCCATGAAATAATCTACATCATCATGTGCACATTAAGATAGCCTTGTCCAACTAGACCTACTATCCCCTCGTATAGCTGGCACATTGCTATTGTGGCCAATTGTAACCAATGCCAGCCATGATTTACCATAGGCTACAAAGCCTTGGCTACAGGTAAACAATTTATGCATACATCTCTTTTCTCCCCATCATAACCTTGGGATTGGAGTAAATAACAATGAAATAACAATAACAATGAGAGCGACAACACAAATTAATAACATAGAGCTTCTGATGTAATCAAAGCAGAAATAGCCTACAAGAGAGAGTAAAGAGAGAGTAAACATTATTGTTTCTAGTTTAGGTTAGTTACAACTGAAGTGTCCTGAATGCGCACCAGTTCAAAAGATTGATGAGTGACTGAAGTGACCTCCCGGGAGCTGTGTGGAAGAGCCGGACCGCGCAACTGAAATACGTTAATTCTGCCAATGAGAGAATTGCATTAACTATTCTGCAAAGGCATTCATGCTTATGATTGGACAAATCAGATGAAAAGGAGCTTCATGTCAAATTGAATGTCCATTAGTCTCACTTGAAATCCTAATTTCGTCACATTTTCGTCAACTAAAATGAAAACTCATTTGTTACATTTATTGTTTTTTTCATGGCATCTCATATCGTTATCGTTATTAGCTTTCGATAGGAAAAAACGGTCGTTGGTGAGTATTTTTCGTCATTGTCAGGTCGGTGTGTGTAGCTGGTGCATAAAGTCAGGCGCAGGAGAGCAGAGATGAGTGAACAACGTATTTACTCAATACGGCAAAAGGTAAACAATTACCACGTGCCCAAAACACACGGGCGAAAATACCAGCCGGAATATATACCGACAATGAAACAGAAAACACGCACACAAACATGGGGGGAAACAGAGGGTTAAATACATGAACATGTAATTGGGGGAATGAAAACCAGGTGTGTGGAAAACAAAGACAAAACAAATGGAAAAATGAAAAGTGGATTGGCGATGGCTAGAAGACCGGTGATGTCGACCGCCGAACGCCGCCCGAACAAGGAGAGGGACCGACTTCGGCGGAAGTCGTGACAGTCATAGTTATTGTTGACGAAATTAACACTGTTAACAACCAGGACAGCAGTCTACCAATGAGGACTTACCTTTTATTTAGAGGAAAATATTAGGTGACCTCAAAATCTCAGTGCTTCCCTGTGTGTTTCCAGTTTTAGGATGTAGAATATTGCTTTTACTGAAGCTGTTGTTGTGTGTTGTGTTGTCTCCCAGGTGGTTCTGACCACGCTGCCTGGCCAGGAGCTCCATGTAGAGATATTTGATAAGGACATGGACATGAAAGATGACTTCATGGGCAGGTATGCAGGTTGTGACCCAAATGGCAATATATTCTCTATGTAGTGCACTACTTTAGGGTGCCATTTGGGATGCAAATGTAGTCTCTGGGAGCTATATAGATTTCTATGTGTGGGGACTTTAGCACCCCCTTGGGCAGGGACATGTAACTACTCCCACGGATTAGATTTTGCTCCATATTCCATTTGTTTGTACAGTTGTTTGCACTCTAACCTGATATTCCTATGTACCTATACAGGTTGAAGATTAGTTTGAAGGATATCATCACCTCTCAATACACTGACCAGGTGAGCTCTGCCTGCCTGGATAGGACTTAACATGACTTCATACTTTGCTTCACACAAACAGATCACTGCATATGTTACCATCCTATGTAAAAGCTCATTAGTTTCCCTGTTTCAGTGGTAGACTACACTGAGTTGTTGTCTCTCTGTTCCAGTGGTACACTCTGAGTGATGTGAAGTCAGGTCGTGTTCACCTGGTACTGGAGTGGGTATCTATAGTATCAGAGCCAGGCATACTGGACCAGGTCAGTCCTTCTTCCTCTTTTTTTAAATCAGGAGTTTATTAGAGATATCGTATTGTGATCAGAGAATCTCTTTTGCAAATCAGACCCGAGTACAAAATATAAGCTTTATAATTGGTAGTATTAAACAGTAGTGTAATGTGTCATGGGGTTCCCGAGTGGCGCAGCGGCCTAAGGCACTGCCTCTCAGTGCAAGAGGCGTCACTACAGACCCTGGTTTGATTCCAGGCTGTATCACAACCGGCCGTGATTTTCAAGTCCAATAGGGCGGCGCACAATTGGCCCAGCGTTTTCTGGGTTTGTCCGGGTTAGGCCGTCATTGTAAATAAGAATTTGTTCTTAACTGACTTGCCTAGTTAAATAAAAAAATAAAAAATCATTATACACACTGCCATCAGAGTAATGCATCCTTGTACACAGTGCCATACAGACCCAGTGACCTGTGTAAATGTCCCTAAGGTGTTCAAGTTCCAGTCCAGGCAGTCCTACCACAACAAGGCGGTTCCCTCCATGGCTCTACTCTTTGTGTTTGTGGAGAGGGCAGACGGCCTGCCAGTAAGTCTTTGCACCTCTTTCTCAGTTTGGAGGGGGTCTTATGATTTTGTGTGCAGGGCTAATGTTAATGATGTTTATGTTTAGAGGACTAATTATATTTTGCATATGAAACCTGGGTGCTTATTTTGTGCACATGTAGTGTGTTTGTTTTGAATGTGTATTTATTGTGGCGTGTTTCTAGCTTAAGAAGAGTGGGAAGGAGCCAAAAGTGGGAGCTGAACTTGTTGTGGGGGGGACCTCCCATAAAACTACGGTGAGACAGACAACCCATTCAATGTGTCCTGTTAAAAATTGACATATGACACTGTAAAACCATTCAATGTGTCTTAAAAAAATTTTTTACACTGCTGCTGCTCGCTGTTTATTATCTATGCATAGTCCCTTTACCCCTACCTACATGTACAAATCACCTCGACTAACCTGTCCTGTACCCCCGCACATTGACTCTGTACCGGTACCCCCTGTATATAGCCTCGTGTTGTTATTTTATTGTTACTTTTTTGTTTTCATTTTTACTTTAGTGTATTTAGTAAATATTTTCTTAACTCCTTGAACTGCATTGTTGGTTAAGGGCTTGTAAGTAAGCATTTCTCAATAAGGTCTACAACTGTTGTATATGGCGCATGTGACAAATACAATTAGATTTGATATTTTGATCTGTGACAGTGAATTACTGCTCATGCCTCTTTTCTATCTCTATTAAGGTGTGTGATCGCACCATCTCACCCCAGTGGGACGAGGCGTTTTACTTCCTGGTTCATGACCCCAGAGAAGAGCTCCTCATAGTGAAGGTAAGTGTGTATGTTAAAATATTTTTTTAGATCAGAGCTTAAAGATGTGGGCTTTTATAAAAGGGTACTATACTCTTCACAGAATTACGAAGTCATCCATCCATCTTCCATTTTCTCTTCTCCTCTAGTTGTCTCACAGTTGGACCTTGCCTATTGGTTCTCTGGTGGTACCAATCAGAGAGCTGCTGTCAGAACCAGATCTGGTCCTGGATCAGTGGCTGAGTCTGGATGGAGCCTCACCTGACAGTCAGATTCTACTGAGGGCTGAACTCAAGGTGAGACACACTTGCACTTAACATACACTCTATTACTCTGTACAGTGAGGGAAAAAAGTATTTGATCCCCTGCTGATTTTGTACGTTTGCCCACTGACAAAGAAATTATCAGTCTATAATTTGAACAGTGAGAGACAGAATAACAACAAAAAAATCCAGAAAAACACGTGAACATTTTTATAAATTGATTGGCATTTTAATGAGGGAAATAAGTATTTGACCCCTCTGCAAAACATGACTTAGTACTTGGTGGCAAAACCCTTGTTGGCAATCACAGAGGTCAGACATTTCTTGTAGTTGGCCACCAGGTTTGCACACATCTTAGGAGGGATTTTGTCCCACTCCTCTTTGCAGATCTTCTCCAAGTCATTAAGGTTTCGAGGCTGACGTTTGGCAACTCGAACCTTCAGCTCCCTCCACAGATTTTCTATGGGATTAAGGTCTGGAGACTGGCTAGGCCACTCCAGGACCTTAATGTGCTTCTTCTTGAGCCACTCCTTTGTTGCCTTGGCCGTGTGTTTTGGGTCATTGTCATGCTGGAATACCCATCCATGACCCATTTTCAATGCCCTGTCTGAGGGAAGGAGGTTCTCACCCAAGATTTGACGGTACATGGCCCCGTCCATCGTCCCTTTGATGCGGTGAAGTTGTTCTGTCCCCTTAGCAGAAAAACACCCCCAAAGCATAATGTTTCCACCTCCATGTTTGACGGTGGGTATGGTGTTCTTGGGGTCATTCCTCCTCCTCCAAACACGGCGAGTTGAGTTGATGCCAAAGAGCTCCATTTTGGTCTCATCTGACCACAACACTTTCACGCAGTTGTCCTCTGAATCATTCAGATGTTCATTGGCAAACTTCAGACGGGCATGTATATGTGCTTTTTTGAGCAGGGGGACCTTGCGGGCGCTGCAAGATTTCAGTCCTTCATGGCGTAGTGTGCTACCAATTGTTTTCTTGGTGACTATGGTCCCAGCTGCCTTGAGATCATTGACAAGATCCTCCCGTGTAGTTCTGGGCTGATTCCTCACCGTTCTCATGATCATTGCAACTCCACGAGGTGAGATCTTGCATGGAGCCCCTGGCGTAGGGAGATTGACAGTTATTTTGTTTCTTCCATTTGCGAATAATCGCACCAACTGTTGCCACCTTCTCACCAAGCTGCTTGGCGATGGTCTTGTAGCCCATTCCAGCCTTGTGCAGGTCTACAATCTTGTCCCTGACATCCTTGGAGAGCTCTTTGGTCTTGGCCATGGTGGAGAGTTTGGAATCTGATTGATTGATTGCTTCTGTGGACAGATGTCTTTTATACAGGTAACAAACTGAGATTATGAGCACTCCCTTTAAGAGTGTGCTCCTAATCTCAGCTCGCTACCTGTATAAAAGACACCTGGGAGCCAGAAATCTTTCTGATTGAGAGGGGGTCAAATACTTATTTCCCTCATTAAAATGCCATTTTTTTGTTGTTATTCTGTCTCTCACTGTTCAAATAAACCTAACATTAAAATTATAGACTGATAATTTCTTTGTCAGTGGGCAAACGTACAAAATCAGCAGGGGATCAAATACTTTTTTCCCTCACTGTAGGAGGAACTTTAGACGTGTGTTGATTCAATGCATGATGTTTTGTAATAAGGTTATATGGTGGTGTTATTAAATGTTGTTCTACAGCTGCTGTGTCCCAAGAAGTGTGAGATTGATGTGGAGAGGGCAGATCAACCCAGAGCTCAAGCCACCTCTACTGCTGAACAGAGACTGGAGAGAAACACAGTGCAGAAGAGGTAGAACAAATTAGATTGTACTAATACACACATACCCACAAACACACACACGATTAACCAATTTCTCTGTTATTCCACCATGTCTGCTCAGGTCTAGTTCAGTGGACACTCCCAGTGCTCCAGTCCCCAGCCTTCCCTTACCAGAGCCAGAGGAGGCTAAGAGAGTAACAGCTACTGAGATGGTCCCTGGGAAAGTACCTGAGAAGCTCACCGAGGATACCAGTCCTCCTGAAACACTCCCCACACACACCAACCCTGATCCCAGCTTTGGCTCTGAGGTGAGATACAGTATGCCAGTAAAGGCCATTATTACAGTTGTTTTCTTTTGAGAGTACAATACCACATACAGTACTGTGTGAATTAGGTATGTCATGCTATACTGCTGTATTTGTGCAGTCTTGTTACAAGTGTTTGTTTTTAGGGGGTACTGAGAATCCACCTACTGGAGGCCCAGAATCTTATCGCCAAGGACAACCTGATGGGTGGCCTGAAGAAGGGCAAGAGTGACCCCTACGTCAAGATTAACATCGGAGGGGTCAAGTTTAAGAGTCATGTGATCAAGGAGAACCTCAACCCTATCTGGAACGAGATGTATGAGGTATGGAGGGAATTGTAGTTTTTAGGAAAAATGTGTTGTGTCTATATACATTTTGAACCGTAAACCCACATTAACTTGTATTTTTTCAGTACAGCTCCATGTACATAATATATGATACAGTATTACATAATACTTAGGGTAGTGTTACATCAGTCTAATCATAAACATATAGTAGGGTGTTCACCCATAAAATGATTAATTAATTCAAGGTTTACACAAATATGCCCATTCAATTCAGTAAGAAAATCAGCAGTCCAAACCCCATGTCTCTACCATACAGTGTGTTCGGAAGGTTTTCAGACCTCTTGACTTTTTCCACATTTTGTTAGGTTACAGCCTTATTCTAAAATGTTTTAAATAGTTTTTTTCCTCAACAATCTACACACAATATCCCATAATGATAAAGGAAAAGCAGGTTTTTAGACATTTTTGCAAATGTATTAAAAATACAAACTGAAATCACATTTGAGTAAAGGGCCTTCTTGGGTATGACGCTACAAGCTTGTCACACATGTATTTGGGGAGTTTCTCCCATTCTTCTCTGCAGATCCTCTCAAGCTCTGTCAGGTTGGATGGGGAGCATCGACGCACAGCTATTTTCAGGTCTCCAGAGATGTTAGATCAGGTTCAAGTCCGGGCTCTGGCTGGGCCACTCAAGGACATTCAGAGACTTGTCCCGAAGCCACTGTGTGCTTAGGGTCGTTGTCCTGTTGGAAGGTGAACCTTCACACCAGTCTGAGGTCCTGAGCGCTCTGGAGCAGGTTTTCATCAAGGATCTCTCTGTACTTTGCTCCGTTCATCTTTCCCTCGATCTTGACTAGTCTCCCAGTTTCTGCCGCTGAAAAACATCCCCACAGCATGATGCTGTCACCACGATGCTTCACCGTGAGGATGACGCCAGTTTTCCTCCAGATGTGACACTTGGCATTCAGGCCAAATAGTTCAATCTTGATTTCATCAGACCAGAGAATCATGTTTCTCATGGTTTGAGAGTCCTCTAGGTGCCTTTTGGCAGGGCAGCCAGCTCTAGGAAGAGTATTGGTGGGGTTGGCATCCCAGGTGGACTCCAATCAAGTTGTAGAAACATCTCAAGGATGATCAATGGAAACAGGATGCACATGAGCTCAATTTCGAGTCTCATAGCAAAGGGTCTGAATACTTATGTAAATAAGGTATTTCTGTTTTAAAAATGTTATACATTTGCAAAAATGTTTAAAAAAAGAATAAAAAATGTGCTTTGTCATTATGGGGTATTTAATGCCAATGCAGTTTTTTTATGCTTGTTTTCGCTTAATACTTTGGGATACTGGTACTATGTCGGATTTTATGAGGGTCGCCAGATTGGAGAAAAGGCTGTATTTGTGAAGGTATTTGATTTGGGAATGGGGATATATTTTCTTGATGGGAAATTAATTTATCAATAAATTGGGGAAACAAAAAAAAAATACCTGCAAAAAAAAATCTGTTTGGTTTAAATTCCCCTTGTGTACCTTCATGGTATTTTCAACTATAACGAGTCTGGACTATGATCAAATCAAATCAAATCAAATTTATTTATAAAGCCCCCCTTACATCAGCTGATGTCACAGAGTGCTGTACAGAAACCCAGCCTAAAACCCCAAACAGCAAGCAATGCAGGTGTAAAAGCACGGTGGCTAGGAAAAACTCCCTAGAAGGCCAAAACCTAGGAAGAAACCTAGAGAGGAACCAGGCTGTGAGGGGTGGCCAGTCCTCTTCTGGCTGTGCCGGGTGCAGATTATAACAGAACATGGACAAGATTTTAAAATGTTCATAAGACAGGCAGAACAGTTGAAACTGGAGAAGCAGCACGGCCAGGTGGACTCGGGACATCCAGGTAGGCCTTGAGGAATGGTCCTAATGCTCAGGTCCTCCGAGAGAGAGAGAGAGAGAAGAAGAAAAAAGAAAGAAAGAGAGAGATAATTAGAGAGAGCATACTTAAATTCGCACAGGACACCAGATAAGAGAAGAAATACTCCAGATATAACAGACGGACCATAGCCCCCCGACACATAAACTACTGCAGCATAAATACTGGGGGCTGAGACAGGAGGGGTCGGGAGACACTGTGGCCCGTCCTGACGAAACCCCGGACAGGGCCAAACAGGCAGGATATAACCCCACCCACTCTGCCGAAGCACAGCCCCCACACCACTAGAGGGATATCTTCAACCACCAACTTACCATCCTGAGACAAGGCCGAGTATAGCCCACAAGATCTCCGCCACGGCACCAGAAGCCAGTGACTCAGCCCCTGTAATAGGGTTAGAGGCAGAGAATCCCAGTGGAGGGGAACCGGCCAGGCAAAGACAGCAAGGATGGTTCGTTGCTCCAGTGCCTTTCCGTTCACCTTCACACTCCTGGGCCAGACTACACTCAGTCATAAGACCTACTGAAGAGATGAGTCTTCAATAAAGACTTAAAGGTTGAGACCGAGTCTGCGTCTCTCACATGGATAGGCAGACTATTCCATAAAAATGGAGCTCTATAGGAAAAAGCCCTGCCTCCAGCTGTTTGCTTAGAGATTTTAGGGACAGTAAGGAGGCTCATGCGTCTTGTGACCGTAGCGTGCGTGTAGGTATGTGCGGCAGGACCAAATCAGAAAGATAGGTAGAAGCAAGCCCATGTAATGCTTTGTAGGTTAGCAGTAAAACCTTGAAATCAGCCCTTGCCTTAACAGGAAGCCAGTGTAGAGAGGCTAGTACTGGAGTAATATGATCAAATTTTGGGGTTCTAGTCAAGATTCTAGCAGCCGTGTTAAGCACTAACTGAAGTTTATTTAGTGCTTTATCGGATAGCCGGAAAATAAAGCATTGCAGTAGTCTAACCTAGAAGTTACAAATGCATGGATTAACTTTTTCTGCATCATTTTTGGACAGAAAGTTTCTGATTTTTACAATGTTACGTAAATGGAAAAAAGCTGTCCTTGAAACAGTCTTGATATGTTCGTCAAAAGAGAGATCAGGGTCCAGAGTAACGCCGAGGTCCTTCACAGTTTTATTTGAGGCGACTGTACAACCATCACGATTAATTGTCAGATTCAACAGAAGATCTCTTTGTTTCTTGGGACCTAGGACTAGCATCTCTGTTTTATCAGAGTTTAAAAGTAGAACATTTTCTGCCATCCACTTCCTTATGTCTGAAACACAGGCTTCAAGGGAGGGTAATTTTGGGCTTCACCATGTTTCATCGAAATGTACAGCTGTGTGTCATCCGCATAGCAGTGAAAGTTAACATTATGTTTCGAATGACATCACCAAGTGGTAAAATATATAGTGAAAACAATAGTGGTCCCAAAACAGAGCCTTGAGGAACACGAAATTTACAGTTGATTTGTCAGAGGACAAACCATCCACAGAGACAAACTGATATCTTTCCGACAGATAAGATCTAAACCAGGCCAAAACTTGTCCATGTAGACCAATTTGGGTTTCCAATCTCTCCAAAAAGAATGTGGTGATCGATGGTATCAAAAGCAGCACTAAGGTCTAGGAGCATGAGTACAGTTGCAGAGCCTCGGTCTGACGCCATTAAAGGGTCATTTACCACCTTCACAAGTGCAGTCTCAGTGCTATGATGGGGTCTAAAACCAGACTGAAGCGTTTAGTATACATTGTTTGTCTTCAGGAAGGCAGTGAGTTGCTGCGCAACAGCTTTTTCTAAAATTTTTGAGAGGAATGGAAGATTCGATATAGGCCGATAGTTTTTATATTTTCTGGGTCAAGGTTTGGCTTTTTAAGAGAGGCTTTATTACTGCCACTTTTAGTGAGTTTGGTACACATCCGGTAGATAGAGAGCTGTTTATTATGTTCAACATAGGAGGGCCAAGCACAGGAAGCAGCTCTTTCAGTAGTTTAGTTGGAATAGGGTCCAGTATGCAGCTTGAAGGTTTAGAGGCCATGATTATTTTCATCAATGTGTCAAGAGATATGGTACTAAAAAACTTGAGTGTCTCTCTTGATTTTATGTCCTGGCAAAGTTGTGTGGACTCAGGACAACTGAGCTTTGGAGGAATACGCAGATTTAAAGAGGAGTCCGTAATTTGCTTTCTAATGATCATGATCTTTTCCTCAAAGAAGTTCATGAATGAATCACTGCTAAAGTGAAAGCCATCCTCTCTTGGGAATGCTGCTTTTAGTTAGCTTTGTGACAGTATCAAAAAGAAACTTTGGATTATTCTTATTTTCCTCAATTAACTTGGAAAAATAGGATGATCGAGCAGCAGTGAGGGCTCTTGATACTGCACGGTACTGTCTTTCCAAGCTAGTCGGAAGACTTCCAGTTTGGTGTGGCGCCATTTCCGTTCCAATTTTCTGGAAGCTTGCTTCAGAGCTCGGGTATTTTCTGTATACCAGGGAGCTAGTTTTTTGGCAAATGTTTTTTTGTTTTTAGGGGTGCAACTGCATCTAGGGTATTGCGTAAGGTTACATTGAGTTCCTCAGTTAGGTGGTTAACTGATTTTTGTACTCTGACGTCCTTGGGTAGGTGGAAGGATTCTGGAAGGGCATCTAGGAATCTTTGGGATGTCTGAGAATTTATAGCACGACTTTTGATGATCCTTGGTTGGGGTCTGAGCAGATTATCTGTTGCGATTTCAAACGTAATAAAATGGTGGTCCGATAGTCCAGGATTATGAGGAAAAACATTAAGATCCACAACATTTATTCCACGGGACAAAACTAGGTCCAGAGTATGACTGTGGCAGTGAGTAGGTCCGGAGACATGTTGAACAAAACCGACAGAGTCGATGATGGCTCCAAAAGCCTTTTGGAGTGGGTCTGTGGACTTTTCCATGTGAATATTAAAGTCACCAAAAATTAGAATATTGTCTGCCATGACTACAAGGTCCGATAGGAATTCAGGGAACTCAGTGAGGAATGTTGTATATGGCCCAGGAGGCCTGTAAACAGTAGCTATAAAAAGTGATTGAGTAGGCTGCATAGATTTCATGACTAGAAGCTCAAAAGACGAAAACGCTGCTTTTTTTTTTTGTTTTTGTAAATAGAAATTTGCTATTGTAAATGTTAGCAACACCTCCGCCTTTGCGGGATGCGCGGGGGATATGGTCACTAGTGTAACCAGGAGGTGAGGCCTCATTTAACACAATAAATTCATCAGGCTTAAGCCATGTTTCAGTCAGGCCAATCACATCAAGATTATGATCAGTGATTAGTTCATTGACTAGAACTGCCTTGGAAGTGAGGGATCTAACATTGAGTAGTCCCATTTTGAGATGTGAGGTATCACAATCTCTTTCAATAATGGCAGCAATGGAGGAGGTCTTTATTCTAGTGAGATTGCTAAGGCGAACACCGCCATGTTTAGTTTTGATCAATTAAGCCATATCAATGCAGTTAAACAGGTTTATGTAAAAATAATGAACTATGTTGACTTATACTTATGGCACTTCCAAGGCCATTTCATGATGATTATTACGGTCGTGTTAATCTCACATCTAGTTATGTGATCTAGTGGTGGGAAGCATTCTGTTTTTCAACATTGTGTTGGGTGTAATTACGTTGATATAAGCTACAATATGACGGATAGAAGTAGTCATTACACGTGGGATAAAGCCTTACATCAACTTTGCCTGAAGCTGAATGGAAAGTGCTATGCCCTGACCAGTTATTCAGAAGAAAATCCTCTGTGACTAGTATCATTATTACAAGGCTGTGAAACCCATAGCCGAATGGCTTCAGACTGAGCATTTCTCAATGGAAATGTCTGCTGACATTGAACATAGCTTAGGGTTAGGGTATTTTATTCATTTTAGACTCCTATGCCACTATTCCCAACATCCTATACCCCATAGGATGTAAATAAACCTTTTTTTAAGGTGATATAACTTGTATCATTATTATAGGGCTGTGAAACCCATAGCCGAAGGGCTTCAGACTGAGCATTTCTCACCATTTTATTTACGTAGAGCAATTTCCGTTTAATAGCAGGTAGTGTCCATTTATTTACAGTAGTGTGTTGATTAATTATTGCTTTCCTCAGTGAAAATACAGAATATGTATAAAATTGCCAACTATACCAAGCTAAATCAAGCAGAAATATACGACTATTTAACCATGTTAATCATTACTGAAACATGCAAACTACAAACATTTAACCAGATAAAGATAATTAATACATGAATCTAGTTGGCTATAACATGATTACAATCAAAGTGAGTGTGTGTATATTTGTGTAAGTGTATTATAATTTCCCATCATAAAAATGTATCTCCATTCTCCAATCAAATACCTTCATCGATACCACAAAAACAAAACAAAGAAAATCTGTATTTTTTTCTCCAATCTGGCAATCCTCATAAAATTCAACATAGCCTTGTATAAAATGCATTATGAAAGAAATGGTGTAATGTACACGAAAAAGTGGAGCCCTGTATTAAATGCATTATGAAAAAAATTGTGTAATGTAGGCTCCACGAAGTATGGAATGTGTTACGAAAACAATTGTGTAGGCTTAATTAATAATAATTAATAGTATTTGTAAAGTGGTTTCTTGCATCATACAACACAATGCAATTTACAGTCACCTATTTTGGCCCATGGTGTTACAGACCTAGTAAAAAATTATGAATGAATGTCAAGCCCTGGATAATGTAAAAACATTTTTAAAAGTGTCATGCAATGTAAGCCTGCATTGAACACAACATATACAGTGAAGGAAAAAAGTATTTGATCCCCTGCTGATTTTGTACGTTTGCCCACTGACAAAGAAATGATCAGTCTATAATTTTAATGGTAGGTTTATTTGAACAGTGAGAGACAGAATAACAACCAAAAAATCCAGAAAAACACGTGAACATTTTTATAAATTGATTTGCATTTTAATGAGGGAAATAAGTATTTGACCCCTCTGCAAAACATGACTTAGTACTTGGTGGCAAAAGTCAAAGTCACCATTATTAGTCAGTTGTACAACCAAATGCCTTCAACCGAAATGTGTCTTCCGCATTTAACCCAACCCCTCTGAATCAGAGAGGTGCAGGGGACTGCCTTAATCGACATCCACGTCTTCGGCGCCCGGGGAACAGTGGGTTAACTGCCTTGTTCAGGGGCAGAACGACAGATTGTTCCTTGTCAGCTTGGGGATTCGAACTTGCAACCCTCTTACAAGTCCAACGCTCTAACCACTAGGCTACCTGCCGCCCCACAATTTGCACACATCTCAGGAGGGATTTTGTCCCACTCCTCTTTGCAGATCTTCTCCAAGTCATTAAGGTTTCTAGGCTGACTATGGCAACTCGAACCTTCAGCTCCCTCCACAGACTTTCTATGGGATTAAGGTCTGGAGACTGGCTAGGCCACTCCAGGACCTTAATGTGCTTCTTCTTGAGCCACTCCTTTGTTGCCTTGGCCGTGTGTTTTGGGTCATTGTCATGCTGGAATACCCATCCATGACCCATTTTCAATGCCCTGGCTGATGGAAGGAGGTTCTCACCCAAGATTTGACGGTACATGGCCCCGTCCATCGTCCCTTTGATGCAGTGAAGTTGTCCTGTCCCCTTAGCAGAAAAACACCCCCAAAGCATAATGTTTCCACCTCCATGTTTGACGGTGGGTATGGTGTTCTTGGGGTCATTCCTCCTCCTCCAAACACGGCGAGTTGAGTTGATGCCAAAGAGCTCCATTTTGGTCTCATCTGACCACAACACTTTCACGCAGTTGTCCTCTGAATCATTCAGATGTTCATTGGCAAACTTCAGACGGGCATGTATATGTGCTTTCTTGAGCAGGGGGACCTTGCGGGCGCTGCAGGATTTCAGTCCTTCATGGCGTAGTGTGTTACCAATTGTTTTCTTGGTGACTATGGTCCCAGCTGCCTTGAGATCATTAACAAGATCCTCCCGTGTAGTTCTGGGCTGATTCCTCACCGTTCTCATGATCATTGCAACTCCACGAGGTGAGATCTTGCATGGAGCCCCAGGCCGAGGGAGATTGACAGTTCTTTTGTTTCTTCCATTTGCGAATAATCGCACCAACTGTTGTCACCTTCTCACCAAGCTGCTTGGCGATGGTCTTGTAGCCCATTCCAGCCTTGTGTAGGTCTACAATCTTGTCCCTGACATCCTTGGAGAGCTCTTTGGTCTTGGCCATGGTGGAGAGTTTGGAATCTGATTGATTGATTGCTTCTGTGGACAGGTGTCTTTTATACAGGTAACAAACTGAGATTAGGAGCACTCCCTTTAAGAGTGTGCTCCTAATCTCAGCTCGTTACCTGTATAAAAGACACCTGGGAGCCAGAAATCTTTCTGATTGAGAGGGGGTCAAATACTTATTTCCCTCATTAAAATGCCAATCAATTTCTAACATTTTTGACATCTGTTTTTCTGGATTTTTTTGTTGTTATTCTGTCTCTCACTGTTCAAATAAACCTAACATTAAAATTATAGACTGATAATTTCTTTGTCAGTGGGCAAACGTACAAAATCAGCAGGGGATCAAATACTTTTTTTCTCTCACTGTAGGCTACTGTAGGCTATATCATAGAAATCAAAAGCTATTTCCATGTGAACGTTTTATGTGATTTGCCCCATTGGTTTTATTGGTAGGTCTACATTATGCTCAAATAGCCACAATAGCATGTTGCCTACTGTCTCAAACTGTACGGGTACAACCTCAGTGTTCACTGTAAACGCGTGCCGGAAATTCCACAATGTTCAAGTTTTCCGCTCACAAGACCTAAAAAAAAGGGCCTTCCCCAAACTGTTGCCACAAAGTTGGAAGCACAGAATCTTCTAGAATGTCATTGTATGCTGTAGCGTTAAGATTTCCCTTCACTGGAACTAAGGGGCCTAGCCATGAACATGAAAAACAGCCCCAGAACATTATTCCTCCTTCACCAAACTTTACAGTTGGCACTATACATTGGGGCAGGTATCGTTCTCCTGGCATCCGTCAAACCCAACTTCGTCCATCGGACTGCCAGATGGTGAAGCGTGATTCATCACTCCAGAGAACGCGTTTCCGCTGCTCCAGAGTCCAATGGCGGCACCACTCCAGCCACTGCTTGGCATTGAGCATGGTGATCTTAGGCTTGTGTGCGGCTGCTTGGCCATGGAAACACATTTTATGAAGCTCATGACGAACAGTTCTTGAACAGTTCATGTGCTGGTGTTGCTTCCAGTCCAGAGGCATTTTGGAACTCGGTAGTGAGTGTTGCAACTGAGGACAGACTATTTTTACGCAACACGTGCTTCAGCACTCGGCGGTCCCGTTCTGTGAGCTTGTGTGGCCTACCACTTTGCGGCTGAGCCGTTGTTGCTCCTAGACATTTCCACCTCACAATACAGCACTTACATTTGCCCGGGGCAGCTCTAGCAGTGCAGAAATTTGACAAACTGACTTGTTGGAAAGGTGGCATCCTATGACAGTGTCATGTTGGCGATTGCATGGCTGTGTGATCGATTTTATACATGGATGTGGCTGAAATAGCCAAATCCACTAATTTGAAGTTATATATAGTGTACCTTGTGATGTCATGGCCAGCAGTTTGCAATATGACATTTTTGCTGGACAATCACAAAGTAGCCAAATACAATGATAATGATCACTTAGGTGCCTGGAGTGTCAAAAGATATGAATTTGATCAGATGTTTCTTGATCTGTTGTCTCTTGATCAGATGTCTCTCGACCTATTTTTATACTATACAAACTCACTGTATGACTTGTGTTCTTCATTCACTTATTAGGGCCCCACTCAATCATCTGATTACCATTGATTTTTTCCAGGATTAGATCAATCAACACTTTTCTTGTACTGCTGGTTCTAATCATTTATGACCATGTTGATTGATGGGTTTGGATTACTGAACTTTAAATGTTATTAATCGTTAGTTATAATAGAGACCTGAGGAGTGCCATAGCCGAGGGGCTACACCAGAGGTTAATGGTTATCTGTAGGGGGAAGGTATATGGTGGGTGCAATTAAGCTTGGAATGTACTGAGTGTAAGGAAAGCGATCACATGTGGCAGGCGTTGATAAGGGGAGAGAGCCATGGATTGGTGATGAAGGGGGTCGAGGTCAGGTCACATTAAGGGAGAAAGAAATGTTTATGGCCTGTATCACTAAGTTTCCTGCCTAGCAATAAAGAACAATGTTTAGCGATGTTGGCTTCTGAGAATATGAAATATACTTATTCATGTCACTGAGGGAGAGCGGGTAATGTATAACGTTTACATTATGTCAGGATATGTTGTTGTTAGCTATCAGGGATCCTATGGGAGGGATCCTCTGGGAGGAGAAGAGACAGTTTGGTACCAGTCACCATGACAGCCGTGAGTTGGGGAGGAGTGAGCACTTTGGGGCATAGGTCAGGTCAGATTTTATGGGTGGAGTGGAGTCTCCTCCTTCTCGCTAAACATTGCATCTTTATTGCTAGGTAGGAAACTAAGTGATACAGGCAATAAATGGTTGTAATGGCTCTACAGCAGGTCTTCAGGAAACAATCGCAGGAAGCCGGTTTACAAACTCCTTATTTTAATAAGGGATAATAAATCTACCAACGTAGACAAATACCTGCTCACACACCGAGCCATAAACATGAAACAATCACGGACAACACTGATGGGGGAACAGAGGAATAAGTAACACATGTAATTAGGGTAATGATGACCAGGTGTGATTAATGTTATGGTTGCGAAAATCAAATCTGGTATCAGGACAAAAGGTGACACAGAGTCACTGAGAATCTTCTATGTTTTTTATTATTAGTCAAGCAATAAATTGTAAATGCAATTTTCGTATATACGGGTTCACTGTAACACCACGCAGGGCAGAACAGAGAACTGGCCAGCGCCTTACAATTTCTTCTTTTAATACTCTGACAGAAGTAGTTCCCGCTTCTGAGCTGGCCTGTCAGAGTAGAGACTGAGTGTGGTTTATACTCACTCAGCCTATCGTTGGCACACAGGCTGGTCCCAGCCCCCAGGCGCTTCAGCTTTCAGGCGTTGTTGCTGTGCAGATTATCTCTGCGCTCACACCCTAGATACTGAGGCCAAAAGTTCAGTTCCTGTTTTTGTGTCTCAACCTAGAAACTGCCTGTTTGCCACATTTTTCTATTCATGTGTTCCTAGCTCAAAATACTGTTATCTCCCAAGGTTAACCACAGCCCTTCAGCCAGTCACACCAGGTGTTCACACAACTCAAACACATTCAAGCTTTGCAAATAAAACATATTCCAAAACCTCACAAAAGAGAGGAACAGAGTACTCTCTGTTCTTTGTTTCATCCACATATGCAGCCCTTCTTGGTAAATACTACAGTTAAGTTTACAATAAAGATATTAAATAAACACAAAGATATTAAGTAGGCATAGTCACAAAATTCAAAACCCCACATTAATGACAAGACAAAACAGAAACTGAGAAATGGATCGGTGGTGGCTAGAACTCCGGCGATGTCGACCGCCGATAGAGCGATCGAACCAGGGAGGGACCAACTTCAGCTGAAGTCGTGACAGTACCCTTTACGCGCCCCCAGCAGCGCCGATACCGGTCTCGGGACGACCCGGAGGACGAGGCGCAGGGCGCCCGGTGGAGGCGGTGAAATTTCCACAGCAGTGAAGGATCCAGGATGTCCTCCACCCGCACCCAGCTTCTCCTCCGGACCGCACTCTCCCACTCCACAAGGTACTGAAGGCCCCCTGCCCGACGCCTTGAGTCCATTATCGCTCGGACTGCATACGCCGGGGCCCCCTCGATGTCCAGTGGGGGCGGAGGGACCTCCAGAATCTCAGGTCCCTGGAGTGGACCAGCCACCACCGGCCTGAAGAGAGACACATGGAACGAGGGGTTAATACGGTAGTCTGGGGGAAGCTGTAACCTATAACAAACCTCGTTCAGTCTCCTCAGGACTTTGAACGGCCCCACAAACCGCGGCCCCAGCTTCCGACAGGGCAGGCGGAGGGGCAGGTTTCGGGTCGAGAGCCAGACCCAGTCCCCCGGTGCGAACACGGAGCCTCACTGCGGTGACGGTCGGCGCGCTCCTTCTGCCGCCTCACGGCTCGTTGCATCTCCTCAGAGTGCCTAAACCAGGAGCCTCGGTCTGGCTCTGATGCCGCGGTGCCAGAACCCGCTGGTAACCTAACACACATTGGAATGGAGACAGGTTAGTAGAGGAGTGGCGGAGTGAGTTCTGGGCCATCTCTGCCCAGGGAATGAACACCGCCCACTCTCCCGGCCAGTCCTGGCAATACGACCTCAGAAACCTACCCACATCTTGGTTTACTCGTTCTACCTCCCCGTTGCTCTCAGGGAGAAACTGGCTGACCGAGAGCCCCAGATGCTCCATGAAAGCCTTCCACACCCTAGACGTGAACTGGGGACCCCGATCAGACACTATGTCCTCAGGCACCCCGTAGTGCCGAAACACGTGGGTGAACATAGCCTCCGCGGTTTGTAGAGCCGTAGGGAGACCGGGCAAAGGAAGGAGGCAACAGGACTTTGAAAACCGATCCACAACAACCAGGATCGTCTCTGTGGAACGGGTAGAGGTTGTAATTTACCTCTGGGCAGGTGCCTAGGCGCATTGTACTGAGCGCACACCGAGCAGGAGGAAACGTAAACCCTCACGTCCTTAGCTAACGTAGGCCACCAGTATTTCTCACTAAGACACCGCACTGTCCGGCCGATACCTGGATGACCAGAGGAGAGTGATGTGTGTGCCCAAACGATCAAACAGTCACGGACATCGAACGGAACGTACACACGCCCAGCGGGACACTGAGGGGGAGTAGGTTCTGTACGCACCGCCCGCTCGATATCTGCGTCCAGCTCCCATACCACCGGTGCCACCAGGCAAGAGGCAGGAAGTATGGGAGTGGGATCGATGGACCGCTCCTCCGTGTCATACAACCGGGACAGTGCGTCTGCCTTTACGTTCTGGGAACCTGGTCTGAAAGAGCGTAAAATCAAAACGTGTGAAAAACATGGCCCACCTTGCCTGGCGAGGGTTCTGTCTCCTCGCCGCCCGGATGTACTCCAGATTACGGTGGTCCGTCCAGATGAGAAAATGGTGTTTAGCCCCCTCAAGCCAATGCCTCCACGCCTCCAGAGCCCTCACGACAGCCAACAACTCCCTGTTCCCCACGTCATAGTTTCGCTCCGCCGGGCTGAGCTTCTTAGAAATAAAAGCACAGGGCCGGAGTTTTGTTGGGATACCCGAGTGCTGCGACAGCACAGCTCCTATCCCAGCCTCGGACGCGTCCACCTCAACTTTGAATGCCAGAGAGGGATCCAGATGAGCCAGCACGGGGGCCGAGGTAAACAGATCCTTCAAGTGACTAAAAGCCCTGTTCGCCTCAGCTGACCAATGCAGTCTCACCGGGCCCCCCTTCAGCAGTGAGGTAATGGGAGCCCCTACCTGCCCGAAGCCCCGGATAAACCTCCGGTAGTAGTTGGCAAACCCTAAAAACCGCTGCACCTCTTTAACCGTGGTTGGAGTCGGCCAATTACGCACGGCTGAAATGCGGTCACTCTCCATCTCCACCCCGGACCTGGAAATGCGATATCCTAGGAAAGAGACGGACGGTTGGAAGAACAGACTCTTCTCAGCCTTGACGTACAGGTCATGCTCCAACAGTCGACCAAGCACCTTGCGCACCAGAGACACATGCTCGGCGCGTGTAGCGGATTATATCAATATGTCGTCGATATACACCACTACACCCTGCCCAAGCAGGTCCCTGAAGATCTCGTCTACAAAGGATTGGAAGACTGATGGAGCATTCTTCAACCCGTACGGCATGACGAGATACTCATAGTGTCCTGAGGTAGTACTAAATGCTATCTTCCACTCGTCTCCCTCGCGGATACGCACCAGATTGTAAGCGCTCCTGAGATCCAGTTTCATGAAAAAGCGCCCCGTGCATTGACTCAATAGCACTGGCTATGAGAGGCAGCGGGTAGCTGTACCTCACAGTGATCTGATTGATACCTCTATAGTCAATACACGGGCGCAGACCCCCATCCCTCTTTTTCACAAAAAAGAAACTCGAGAAGGCAGGTGAAGTGGAGGGCCGAATGTATCCCTGTCCCAGAGATTCTTCCACATATGTCTCCATAGCTGCCGTCTCCTCCTGTGACAGAGGATACACGTGACTCCTGGGAAGTGCAGCGTCTATCAGGAGATTTATCGCACAATCCCCTCGTCGATGAGGTGGTAAAAGAGTCGCCCTCTTCTTACAGAAGGCGAGAGCCAAATCGGCATATTCTGAGGGGATGTGCACGGTGGAGACCTGGTCTGGACTCTCCACCGTAGTTGCACCGATGGAAACGCCTACACACCTCCCCGAGCACCCTCGTGACCACCCCTTGAGAGCCCTCTGTTGCCACGAAATATTGGGGTCATGATCGGCCAACCAGGGTATGCCCAGCACCACAGGGAACGCAGGAGAATCAATAAGGAAAAAATCTGATACGCTCCTCATGACTCCCCTGCGTCACCATACTTATTGGAACTGTGGCCTCCCTAATCAGCCCTGACCCCAAAGGTCGACTGTCTAAGGCATGCACAGGGAAATGAACATCAAGAGACACAATGGAAATCCCTAAACTAAATGCAAAGGTACGGTCAATAAAATTCCCAGCTGCGCCTGAATCTACTAGCGCCTTATGCTGGGAATGCGGGGAACACTCATTAAACTCTACAAACACAAACATGTGAGCAACAGGGAGCTCTGGGTGAGTTTGGTGCTTACTCACCTGGGGTGACACAACAGTGCTCTGCCTGCCTCCTCGACTCCCTGAAAAAAAAAAACAACACCGACCAGCAGTGTGTCATCTGCGGCCACAGCTGGTGCAGGGAGTGGCTCCTCCTCCTACGGACGTCCTCCCGCAGACTGCACCGGAAATGGTCGATCAGGGCCCGCTCATTCCATCCTGCGCCTGTTGGCCAGGGTACGGAAATCCAGGGCAAAATCCTGCGCGCTCCTCGTCCCGTCTTAAATGGAATAGGCGTTCACCCGCCGCTCTCCCCTCCGGTGGATGGTCGAAAACCGCCCGGAAACGGCGAGTGAACTCCTCATAGTGATCCAACGCCGTGTCCTCCTCTCCCCACACGGCGTTGGCCCACTCCAGAGCTTTCCCGGACAAACAGGAGACGAGGGCGGAAACACTCTCTCGTCCCCGAAGGAGCTGGATGAACGGTTGCCAGGTAGAGCTCCAGCTGGAGCAAGAACCCCTGGCACCCGGCAGCCGTCCCATCATACTCCCTCGGGAGCGAGAGCCGAATCCTACTAGGACCAGATGGAAGAGGGGCAAGTAGTTGGGTAGGTGGTGGTGAAGGTAGAAGTGCTTGCAGTCCTCCTCTCTCCAAACGCTCAAGGGTATGCAGCACGCGATCCATAGCTTGAATCATGTTGGCGTGCTCACTGACGCGCTCCTCGATCTGAGGGCTGTTCTCTCCTGCTGTTTCCATAATTTATTTAGGTCCGCGATTCTGTAATGGCTCTACAGCAGGTCTTCAGGAAACAATCGCAGGAAGCCGGTTTACAAACTCCTTATTTTAATAAGGGACAATAAAGCTACCAACGTAGACAAATACCTGCTCACACACCGAGCCATAAACATGAAACAATCACGGACAACACTGATGGGGGAACAGAGGAATAAGTAACACATGTAATTAGGGTAATGATGACCAGGTGTGATTAATGACAAGACAAAACAGAAACTGAGAAATAGATCGGTGGTGGCTAGCATTCCGGTGACGTCGACCGCCGGTAGACGCTCGAACCAGGGGAGGGACCAACTTCAGCTGAAGTCGTGACAATGGTTCCTTTTCCCTTAACGTGCCCTGACCTGACCTCGACCCCCTTATCCACAGCTCTCTCCCCTTAGCAGTACTGCCACAAGTGACCGTTTTCCCTGCACTCAGCCCCTCCCAAGCTTAATTGCACTCCTCATGTCTCTATTATAACTAATGATTAATAATAGTTAAAGCTCAGAAATCCAAACCCATCACCTAAGTAATATGTGGTCATTTGTAGCAGTTGTCCTCAGAGTATGGTCATACAAATAAGATGTCAATTTCTGTTTTCTCACTGAAAAATGTAAGCTCAGCCTAAATACTAAAATAAAATGCAGGTACTTACCAACACCCTCCTTCACACAACTAACTCCAAATCTGAGTTAAATGGAATCTTTGATGTCATCCGCATTGCGATGTCAAACATTTATGACCATGACATTACGACTCTTAACTTCTTAGGGATCAGCATGGTGCATTGGGGCGCTAGCGCCCCACTCCCGACACTACCAGGTGAAATGCAAGGCGCCAAATTCAAAATCCAAAAGTTGAATTATTAAAAATGCACCAATATACAAGTGTTTCATACTCATCAAAAGCTCTGTTTCTTGGCAATATCACAGCGTTGTCAGATTTCAAAAAGGCTTTACGGCGAAAGCACCACATTTGATTGTTTGAGGGTAGTACCTTCACTATTTTTCCCATTACCATGAATTCATTAGCCTTCACAGTTCACACAAAACACATTTCACAGCGAAAACAAATCAATTACCTGTTGAAGAACATCTGCTGAGGTCTTCCCAAGTGTCCAACGAAGAAAATCCATGGTTCTTTTGTTAGAAAAAGTAATGTATTATATCCATAAATCTCCGTTTGGTTCGCTCGTTTATATTCAGAAACTACAGCCTCCACTCCTCCATTGAAACGTGAAGAGAACTCGTTCAACTTATACCTATAAACTTGTCCAAGAACAATCAAACATCCTTTTTTAATGTATCCTTAGGAACACTTTTATGTATATTTACTATAATAATTCAACCGGAATATAAACTGGGCTATAAGAAAGGAAAAAAGCACGCGTCCTCTTCTATTGACATCTCTGGGGACACTTCCTGATTCCTCTTTTTCTCTGCTCTAATAGCGTCAAAAAAAATCTGAACAGTGTCTCGAGACTGTTGACATCCAGAGGAAGCAATAGGTACTGCATTCATATGCCCTTATATGGGCATTTTCATACGGGAGGGGTTCCAAATGAGCAATGTGTCAAAACCACTTTTTTTCAGGACAGAAATTCCTCTGGGTTTCGCCTGCCATATCCATTCTGTTTTACTCACAGACAAATGGTTAACACATTTAGAAATTTCAGAGTGTTTCTTATCCAATGGTACTAAATATGTGCATATCCTATTTTCTGGGCCTGAATTGGAGGCATTTTACTTTGGGCACGCCAGGCTCTCCAAAACGGTCACCTCGTGCGCTACTGCCTAAGAAGTTAAGGGTCCTGAGCCCTGTGCACAGTTGCATAAACACCTTGAGTGAAAATGTTGCACAAAATCACCCATAGTTTAATCTCAAAATCATTGAAATTGTTGAAAATAAACCATTTGTCACATTTAAATATTTCCTGTGAGTTATTTATATTTTTACATGTTTTTTTCCAATTACCTTGACTGTTTTCTGAACAGAAAATATATTTGCTTCAAGTAACTCCTAAGCAACCTGTATAGCGACTATAGAATTGACCCCAGCTCTGGCCAAGTGTAACCAACATTGTATTCTGACTGTAGCCAACCTTGTTTCCAACTTTAGTTCTCTGCAGCACTGTCTCTTCTCTATCTAATTGTGGTCTTTGTCTGTGGAAACCGTTCTCTATAACTCAATTTCATGAAATATATTGCTCTCTGATGAGTGGAAAGAGTGGAAATGCGTACTTTGTACACTTTACTGTAAAAATATTAGTATAAAGTATTTTACATTTTGTCTATCACTGACTGTCGTGCTCTATATGTGTGATTCCTCCCTATGGTTTTAACATCATTGTGATGTTTGTCCTCAGACTGTGATGACACCACAGGCAGGTCAGGAGGTCCAGGTAGAGCTGTATGATAAAGACATGGACAAGGATGACTTCCTGGGCAGGTGAGAAACTGCTTTTGTGTCCCAAACGGCACTCTATTCCCTAAATAGTATACTACTTTTGACCAGAGGCCATTTTTTGTCCTGTAATGTTTTGTTGCCCGGTTGTTGTCTTGGTTTGAAGCATCCTTTGTAGTTCCCTGTAAGTGTTTAGTTTCATTTTGGACTACAATGATGCTACATTTTTTTTGTACAGGTGTAACATCAGTATGAGAGACATCATACACTCCCAGTATACAGACCAGGTAAGGTTTACATGTCTCCCTCTTCTCTTGTACTAAATCATGTCTGTACTCTCTTACATTGGAACACTCATCTTCATATTGCATTACTTTTAGTTTCAGAACACTCTATCTAATGTGTGATTTGTGTCTGTTCCAGTGGTACACTCTGAGTGATGTGAAGTCAGGTCGTGTTCACCTGGTAGTGGAGTGGGTACCAACAGTATCAGAACCAGACAGACTGGATCAGGTCAGTTCTATTTCTCCCCTCTGTCTCTTTTTTTCTCCCCCTTCTACTTTTGTCCTATCGTTCATTCTTTTACTAGTTTTTAACCTTTTAACCACCTGTTTTGATGTTATTCTAATGTGATCTCTTACCTTCCCATGTTCCAGGTGCTGCAGCTGCAGTCTCTCCAGTCCTACCAGAACAAGGCTGTTCCCTCTACTGCTCTGCTCTTCGTCTACATGGATAGAGCCCACTCACTGCCTGTGAGTCACCTCAGACACTGAGCCACTTTGAACTTGTGAACCCTGGCATTGGTTTGTTGTCATTGGGTCTGTTCTCTTTTGCAGCTGTAATGTGTTAAGCACAGATGTAGCTTTTTTATTTTGTCTAGTGTCTCAATTTTATTTTGTTATGACTTGTATTGTTTGATCTCTGTGTTTTTTGTAGTTTAAGAAGAGTGGGAAGGAGCCAAAGGCTGGAGCTGAGCTAGTTCTGGGGAAGACAACCTACAGAACCAAGGTGAGATACAGTACATGTAGAGCTGAGATGTTTGACTTGTAACAGGATCTGCCGTGAAAGTAAACTTATTTGTCTCTCTGAAGGTGTGTGATCGCACCAACTCTCCCCAGTGGGATGAGGCTTTCTACTTCCTGGTTCGTGACCCCAGAGAGGAGATACTCATAGTGAAGGTGAGAGTTCAGTCTGCTTCAGGATGGAGTTGCTAAACATGGATAATGTTTAATCTAAACATAATGTCACTCACTAGGGGTGTAACGGTACACATATTCGTACCGAACCGTTCGGTAAAGGGACCTCGGTTGGGTCCGCACTGTGAACCCTAAGGAATAAATACAAAAATGTATGTTGACAAAATAAAAACACTAAGCCTATATCTTGAGTAAATCTGAGCTGATAAAACATTTCAGGCTATTCCGTTAAAATAACTAGAGCCTATGTACACGTTGTAATCAAAATTTTAATCTTAATGGCCGCATTTCAAATTGTCCTTTTGTGAGGCGCAGCCGGGAACTAGTTCTGTATGATGGCGAGTGGTGGGATCGATAAACCAGAATTGGAGGATCCTCCATCATTTAAATCTCCAGTTTGGGAACATTTTGGATTCCCAGTAGATTACAACGGCGATGGATAGAGAGTTGTGGATAAAAGATTAACAGTATGTTGCCACGCTCAATGAGAATAGCTTATGCAACTGCCAACACCTCAAATATGTTGACACTTTTACTCTGACATCACCCGAGTATACCGGAGCAAGATGGAAACGCAAAGAAACAACACAACATTGTCTCCCCTCTGCAGCTGATTCTGACCTGGCCAAAGAAATTACAAGAGCGATAGGTAGACTATGTTTATATATATTTTTTACAGTCTTTTGTTTATAGCACCCCTTCTCTGTGGTTGGGGATAGGGGGTTTCAGCACCTCATGAAAGTGCTCCCTCTTGCACTCATTTCAGCAAACAGGTAATACCCGCTCTATATAAGCAAGCCAAAGCCAAAGTTTTCAATGAATTTGCCAATGCACCCTGTGTTGCGCTTACTTAACAGTGACAGCCCATCATATTACGCCGGAGTGGGGGATGTACTGTTCTACAGACACGCCCCCTTTACGAGAGTCACGAGTGCGCATCTGGCACTAAAGGAGGCAGTGCCATGGTGCGTTTGTAACCAAGTAGGAAGTGGGATTTTACCACATACGACTGGGAAAAATCCACTTGAATGGCCCTCCAACTTCTAATTTAGTGGGAAACTCATCTATAATTCTGAGCACCCACTTCTCCCACAAGGTGACCTCTGATGTAACCTACTAAGGAAATGTCTCTATAACAGCATTTTCAGGGGGGGTTAAATGCAACAACAAAACATGATATATTATTGTGTTTTTTTTTACGCTATAATTTGTTTTCAAGCCTAATAGCTGTACTCTTAGTTTATAGTTGACAGAGCTTGTTGGTGGTTAGCCAATTGTTCAAATCACATGAATGCATCCAACTGGTATTTACATCTGGTAAATGTACACCTCCCATAACGGCCAGCATAATAATCCTGTCACAACAGACAATCCCGGGATAATTGGGAATGCTGAACATTGTGAATGGCATTTAATTTCCCCGCTGGACCGAAACCAAACCAAACCATAACCCCACTGTAAACAGCTTGCACAGTCACTGTTAAATGCAATTCATCCACACAAATCTCCCATTCTACCTTTTTCTCTTTTCCTTTCTAATTCAGTCTGTATTTATCTTTCTCTAGCTCTCCAGTGCTTGGGATCAGGCGATAGGTTCTCTGGTGGTACCAATCAGAGAGCTGCTGTCAAAACCAGATCTGGTCCTGGATCAGTGGCTGAGTCTGGATGGAGCCTCACCTGACAGTCAGATTCTACTGAGGGCTGAACTCAAGGTGAGACACACACATTCATACTCGCACACATGAGCTATCAATGTGAGGAACAAAATGTGCCATATAGTACACAAAGTGCCTTTACATGTATGTAATTTAGAGTGACTTACACTAGTCAGTGCATACATTTTTGTACTGGTCCCCGTGGGAATTAAACCTACAACCCTGGCGTTGCAAGCACCATGCTCTACCAACTGAGCCACATGGGACATGTTATGTACTTTATCTGCACCTGGCAGTCTAGTCTTAAAGCTATTGGTAAGTAATTAGCTGCATGTTTTCGTTCACAGATCCTGAACTCAAAGATGACTGAGGGTGTTGGGCTACCACAAGGTCCAGAAACTATTACTCTTGGGAGATACAGTGAGGAGCAAGTTTCTGCGACCAATGAGGAGAAACAACACAGTGAGGTGCCCTCTGAGGAGTGAGTTTTGTCTTGGCGCCTCCCAATATTCAAATAGTTGAATTGTAGATATAAGTTGATTGCGAATGCAAATGTTTGCAGTGTAGGGTTTTCACGTGGCAAGGAAACAAAACACGAAGCGGACAAAATTTCCTGAAGAAAACCGTCAAGCAGCCTCATGTTGTCCCCCAGAATGTTTTTTATAGCACACAATATTTTACATACAGCAGGTTTTTTAAAGGACCAAAGAGTTTAATCTGCTTTGCCACGGAAAATCAGGTATCGTACGTTTGTGATACTGGTATCTTGACAACCCTAATAAAGTGTAGATGATAAAACCATTCAACATGTGTGTTTCTTTGTGTGTATTTTCAGGTCTGTTGCAGTCTCCAGCCAACCCGCTGTCTCAGAACCTGAAGAAGAAGAGGTCTTTGAGGCCGCCAAAGAAGACCCCAGCCCTCCTGAGACACTCCCCACACACATCAGCCCTGATCCCAGCTTTGATACTGAGGTGAGATCCCAGATGTGGATGTCTGTATATGGGTTTCAAGATGCATTCTGTGGATGGAGTCAATGTGTTTTTATTGAAACCAAGAGTTTATGTATTAACAAGACAGATTCTAATTGATTTTGATATGAATTGCAAGACCGACTACAACTTTATAGCTGCAGGTGAAAGTATTGACATGTGTTTTTCACAAACAGATAGAGGAGCCAGAAGACAGTAAGGTGGAGGAACCTATCACCATCACCCAACAGTCAGTCACAGCAGACACTGAGGAGCTCCAACCCTGGCAGGGGCCAACGGCAGGGTGAGCTCCATTCAACAACGCATGCAGAGAGCTTTTCATGTACTCTGACTTTGCATAGACAATCTTCAGTGGGGTGAAGCAACTATAAACATGCTGTGTGTGTTTGTGTTCCTGTGTATACTCAGGTCTGGTATAGAGGACATTGCCAGAGCTACAGTGTTTAGCCTTCCCTCTGTGTCTGTACCTGAGAAGGCTGAGGCCATGCCTGATGTCGTCCTTGAAACACGCCCTCCTCACACCACACCTAACCACAGCTTTGGCACAGAGGTGGGTGCTTCACTGAAGGGACAATACAAATATTTTGCTTAGACCAATCGTTTGAACCACAATGTAAAGGATTAAACGAGAAAAGTGTCAAACAAACGTTATAATATTTCATCTTTTGAGAATAATAGGATGCCTTCAAAACATGCTTGAGTGTCACTGGGGTCATGTTGTTTGTCCTGTAGGGGGTGATAAGAATCCACCTATTGGAGGCCAAGGATCTGGTTGCCATGGATAAGCTGATGGGGGGCCTGAAGAAGGGCAAGAGTGACCCTTACGTCAAGATCAATATCGGAGGGGTCAAGTTTAAGAGTCATGTGATCAAGGAGAACCTCAACCCTACCTGGAACGAGATGTATGAGGTATGGATGGAGTTGGAGTTTACTCAGCTCATCTCTCTAGGACAGGGTGTTGGACATTGTGCACATTTAAATGAGCAATAAAATGTATTGTGCGGTGCTGTAAAAAGTAAAAGCTGTACACTTTAGAGTAGAGCTTGTTGTATGAGCTGCAGTGTCTCCACTCATGTATCATTATGAAGGGTTTTGTTGTAAAAATGTATCTGAGACCACTAGAAGTTTGTGACCTTTGTACATGTTCTTCCTTATAATCATGTAATAGTATTCTTTATGTGTTTAGTTTTGTTGTTAAGGATTTTCCCTGATGTGTGTTTCCCAGACTGTGCTGACCCCCCAGGCTAGAGAGGAGATCCAGGTAGAGCTGTATGATAAAGACATGGACTCTGATGACTTCCTGGGCAGGTGTGTTCTAACTGGTCAACTATACACTGTTTAATCAGTAACCTGTCATTGATACTCAAGGGATACGTCCCAAATGGCACCCTAATCCCTTTATAGTCCACTACTTTTGACCAGAGCCCTGGTCAAAAATAGTGCACCAAGTGAAGAAATAGAGTGCTATTTGGGATGCACACAAGAGGTACTGTCTTTCTACACACAGGAGGGCTGGGGTCTGCCTTATGGTAGACGGCTTTGCAAAGTTTTTCTACTTTTCTACTATTATGTATCAAACAGATCTATATAAGAAGTCACAAGAATCTAATGCCATTTTGGACAGTTGACAAAACATTTTTGTTTTTTGTGTGTGCAGGTTTATGATCAGGCTGAGTGATGTGATCATGTCCCAGTACACAGACCAGGTGAGTCAGTGTCTTTATACAGGAAGTCAGGGCAGAGTTTGGAATTGATTTAATTCCTCTGCCCTGTGGCCCCTTCATCACATAAGTTTTGATTGTGAGGTTATTACTGTTGTCACAGTCTAGCTTTACATTCTACCTCTACTGATTGTGCTATATTTGTACACAATCTAATGTGTATATTTCTGTGTTCCAGTGGTACACTCTGAATGAAGTGAAGTCAGGTCGTGTACATCTGATACTGGAATGGGTGCCTACAGTATCACAACCAGACAGACTGGATCAGGTCAGTCCCACTCCTTTCTCAGTTTCTTCTGTCTCTCTCATCTCCTATCTCTTTCACTATGATTTCAGTCCAGCAATCTCTTTCCTCCCCGCCTTATCATTCTCTCTAAGAAAGGTTTTCTATTTGCAGAAAAAAGTTGATTCACATTCCATAACTCCTCCTATGCGGCATTAACAGAGCACAGCATTAGTATCACAAGATGTCTCAATGTAACTCTTTCCTCCACAACCTCCAGGTGCTGCAGCTGCAGTCTCTCCAGTCCTACCAGAACAAGGCTGTTCCCTCTGCTGCTCTGCTCTTCGTCTACATGGATAGAGCCCACTCACTGCCTGTGAGTCACCTTTGACCTTTTACCTCTGATGAGATTCTGCTGCCATGATTAAGATGGCCTACTGTCATCTGATGTTTGTGATAAACTGTGATGCTTCACTTGGTTATTTTCTCTTGTGTTGTTTCATTGCTGATACATGATCTCACCATAATAGTCTTACATTATCCATTTTTTCCCCAGTTATGTGACTAAGTGACCTAGAGTGACCTTTATCTGTGTTTCTAGTTTAAGAAGAGTGGGAAGGAGCCAAAGGCTGGAGCTGAGCTAGTTCTGGGGAAGACAACCTACAGAACCAAGGTGAGACTCAGCTTACAATATCACGCTTGTAATTTGTCTTAGATTCACCAACTAACATCTCTTTTTCCTATCTCTCCTCTATCTCTCTTAAGGTGTGTGATCGCACCCACTCCCCCCAGTGGGACGAGGCTTTCTACTTCCTGGTTGTTGACCCCAAAGAAGAGATGCTCATAGTGAAGGTGAGTGGTTATTTGAGTGTCATTGCAAGCACTTTGCTTTCTCTTGCGTTACTCATTTACAATACCATTTCTTTATTGTCCGTTCATGTGGAGATTTTGTTCAGGTCAGCAGCAGGTCAGAAACTTAAGTGTGTCTCCTATCTCCATCTCTACATGTAGCTCTCTAGTGCTTGGGATCAGGCGATGGGTTCTCTGGTGGTACCAATCAGAGAGCTGCTGTCAGAACCAGATCTGGTCCTGGATCAGTGGCTGCATCTGGATGGAGCCTCACCTGACAGTCAGATTCTACTGAGGGCTGAACTCAAGGTGAAACACACACACACGCGAATGTATCCTCTATTGTTTCTATAGAAATTATTACTTACAAAATGTATTTTCTACAGATTCTGGACTCTAAAATGGTGGAGCTGATAGGTCAAGGGACTCTGCCGTGCGCTGCAGGAAACTGTGGGCAGGTGAAGCTGTCTCTTTCCTATGCCTCAAAGGAGAAGAAACTCACCATTGCAGTCCATGCCTGCAGGTCTGCATCTGAGTGTCTACATCAACTCCATCTTTTCATATAGCAAGAGCACAGAGTTTGTCATTGTCAGGTCACATGATGGTCTGCGAACACTACTGCCCCCTACATATAGCCAACTTTGAACTCACTGCTAAAGAAAAGGTCCATTGATGTAATGATATCCCTATTATACAGTTTAAACAAATTCCTCATACTGTACCGCTTTCTCTTACTTTACCAATTGACCACACTGGTTTTTAAGGCCATAGATCATGTTATATGTTGTGTGTTTCTGTATAGGGATCTGGAGTCCTCGAGTAAGGATGGTCTAGACACCTACATCTCCCTCATGCTGCTGCCAGACAAAAGCAAGGCCACCAAGAGGAAGACAAGCGTCAAGAAAAGAGACCTGAACCCAGAATATAACGAAAGGTGTGAGATGTTATGTGTGTGTGTCTCACTGCCAACTGAGTCATTTGAACCGATCTGTGTTAAATGGCGGAAGAGTGTAAAAGTGTTGTCCCTGCCCCTCTGTGTAGGTTTGAATTTGATCTGTCTGTGGAGGAGGCCAGGTGCAGGCGTCTGAGTGTGTCGGTGAAGAACAGCTCAGCGTCCTTCAGGAGCAGCGAAATCATTGGGCAGGTCAGCCTGGGCTTGGATTACTGCATCTTCTTTATGGCTATATTTTACTCAACATACTAAACTGTATCAGCTGGGTAGCTTTGGAGTAAACAAGGGTGTCTGAACATTGTTTGTTTCTTCCTCACCTGGTGCAAATGATGACTCATGCTTCTGTTCCACCCATGCAATATCATGTTGGTATTATGCAAATGACACTTGTTTTGAATGCTGTGTATAGTAATATTTGTTCTTACCAAACTTCTTCTTTCAGGTGCACATAGAGCTGGCTCAGATTGATCTGGCCTCTGGTGTCACAGAATGGTGAGTAGTAGCCATAAAACAGGTAGCAATTGACTAATTGAGCTAACGAAGGTCGGTTGACAGACAGTTTAGCCATAATACACTGACTTTTACGCTGTTATTATGGGTGCGTCTTCTCGTTGGAGTGGTAGCCATACAAAATGATTGATTAATTAATTAAACCACTTTTTACTTTAACCCTCCCACAGGTTTGACTTGAAAGAGGAGGCTGAATAGTGGATCTGTCTGCAGCTGTCATACCTGTTATACCACAGGTTTAAAGTTCACCAGTACAGCCTAACTCACGCGGATGCCTTCCCCCACCTACCTACCACATTTACCACTGCTGCAGCCTGCCCTGTCCTTTCACCTCTCGTCACCTGTCTGCCTGTTAATGTCTATCTCTATAAATCCACATATCAATATTATCACTAAAGACAGGGCAACTCAATACGTCAGACAATCTGGATTGGACCAGAAAGTCATCTGAAGTTTATACCTAGTATTAATAGTTATTAAGTAATAGTTATGAAGGTCAAAATGTGTAAATACTTATGAATGTTACATACTGTACTTTAAGAAGGCTAAGGGTTATACTTGCATACTTTAAGAACTGATGAGGGTTATACATCCTTATGAAAGTTACTTTTGAAGTTTAAATTACCAACTTGTTAGGGGTAATTGAAGGTCATATGAAGGTTAATGTGTGTTGAAGGTTAATGTATTAATGAATGATAGCTCCATGAATTTATCTTGCTAGAGTAATCTATCAGTACGGAAGTTCATGTTATCAAGGTAAAGCCACTCTTTCCTGAAACAGGAAGTGAATAGGTACCAGCAAAACATGTTGTCAGGATCAGTTCGGGATTTGATAATATCAAAGTAATAAACATGATTTGGAAGATATATCAGGGAATAGCATAATATATTATGGAATGTTGTTTGTTGTGGAACATTGGTAAGTTTGTTAATACTAATAATAGGATAATGAGGAATTTGTAAGATTTAAAGTACAGTATTATGGTCTTAGATACAGTATGGGTCCTTGCATATTCAGTCTCATGTAGTCAGATACAGTATACCTTAACCCACTCAGTGTCTAGTCAGGAACCTCCCTTACTAAAAGAGCATTGATTTTATGCTACCTTACGTTGCCTTATGTTATTACACAGAGACCACCACTATAGTATATACAGTACTGCCCTCCATGCATCATTATCCATATGAAATGCACTCAATAGCCAAAGTCACTCTGCTAATACAGATTACAGGTACCAGTGGGGTTCAAAAGTGTTAAATGGAGTTTTACCAGTTATTTGCGAAAAGAAACATGATTTATCTGTTGCCATTTTTATTTTCCTCATTCATTGTCATAGTGTTGATGCATTCATTCACTATGTGCCATTCCATTTTGTTACATATCTTTTTGTTTGAACTTTTAAGACATTTTTACTTTCCCTTGTGTTATGCTGCTTTGAAGTGTTTTACATTTGTTTTTATGTGTATCTTTTTTTTTTTGCAGCTGATTTTATATAATTTTGGACTGAAAAATAAATCACAGTGTGCATCGTGGCAGTCAAATAAACACTTTTTTTTCCTATAGAGTTATTTGTGGTTTTTGGACTTACCTTGGGGTTGATATCTATCATACATATAGTATTAGGCTACTCGATTACACTGGGACATTTATATAGAACCGTTGCAGTCTTGTCTACTTTAAGCTACTATAATAATAAAAACCAATCATTGCATTTGCAATGGTCTCTTAATACTTGTTTAGCATTAACCTAGGTTTTCTTCTACCGTTGACATTCCCTACAGGGGGTGCAGGCTTCAGTTGCTTTTACCCATCTTCCATTTTTCTCCTTGTGATCCAGCTTGATCAGAATAATCTAATTCATATTATCTGAAGATGAAACCAACACATATGACCTTCAGAGACAGGGATAAGACAACAGCCACTGTGCAGTTTCACAGGACAGCACCAACTTCTAAACTCTGGAGCCAAACACCAGATGGTTCAATGGATGTCTCCTCCAACATCACACACACCACAGGATGTATGTAAAACAAAGTTGGATGTTCTGTTTCAATGTTTGATTATTTGGCTACCCTTTATGAAAACCATATGAAAAGTATGGCTATGTAAATATTGTGAATCATGTTATTTGTCCCCTAGATCACGGTCCCCATAAAAGAAAATTAAAGCATTGACAGTGGCTACAAACCTGAAGTACAGAATCATACTCCTCACACATTGGTCAGGGATAGGAGCTTTGAGAAGGTAAAGCAGTTCCACAGAGAGGTGACCAAAGTGATTGGGGAAGCTGAAGCCAAGTCAGAGGAGGGGAGTGGTGGTGCAGCAGTTGCAGCGACACCTAGCATGACTCACAGCGGAATGAATAACCATGGAGATATTGGACATGAGGAAGTTAGCTGTAAAGTCCCACTACTCCAGTTCTGGTATGTGCACCAGGCTTACAAGAAGGAAATTGAGCATATAGAGAAAGAGAACGGAGTTCAAATCGAGGCACAGGTGATGGTGTCCATCAAAGTGGCCTTGCTGAAAACAGGCAGAAATCCGCTGCCGACCAAAGCCTTCCAGAGGTTTATGGACCTCTTCCAGAAGTGTGTAGGTGATTTTGCAGGAGACCTTGTGAATACGCTGAAGAACATCCAGAACGAGTAGAGCAGGCTGGTGCTGAATGTGTCTGCCAACGGGTGCAATGTGTTTGGGCCAAAGTAGAACATGGTGGCAGTTAGAAAAGCTTTTGTAGAGGGGAAGAGAGCTACAGTGAAGAACTTTGGAGCAGAACACAGTTTCACAGTGAAGGCTTCTGGATCTGCTGGAGGATCTAGATGGAGATCTCCAAAAACACCACAGATGATTGGGATGGATATCCAAAGACACACTGGTTTCTGTAGAGGGGCAAAGTTCTACATTTGGAGTTGGGTACAGCAAAAGACTGTAAGAAGGCCTCGAGAGGGCTACAGATCCAGCACTGGAGCAGATTTGAGGCTGATTGGCCTAGTGCAGCATTTGGGCCCTTCAGTAAAAGAGATAGAAGAGAAGTTGGGTGGGTCTGTGTATAACAAGGAGTACAAGCCGAAGATTGGATACTCTGGGTACTACAGATCCAGCCCTGGAGCAGTCACTGGAGGTGCAGCTGGAGGAGAAGCAGCAGGAGGAGCAACAGGAACAACAGGATAGGCTGAAGAGGACACATGCACCATATGGAAACATTTACCAACAAGAAGTTGTGGAATGTTGTTTGTTGTGGAACATTGTTAAGTATGTTAATACTAATAATAGGATAATTTTTTTTAAGATTGTCTCAGGTGTTTTTTTTTATAATAAATTATTCAGCTATATATGATATTATATCTGTGTATTTTCTCTTTGACTAATAATTGGGGTTGTAATGATAGTGGAAAAACAAACTGTTTTCATAAATTTGAGGCCTTTCAACATTTCTGTCTAAATAAACGCTAACTATGTTTAGTAGTAATTTAGATTTATCCAGGTAGAACACCATTAACAAAAACACCAATCTTAGCTGGCAAAATCAATTGAGATTTCCACTATCATTACAACCCCAATGAAACCTTGATAGCATATCGTTGTTATATTCCACATTCAATATATCCAACTTTAAATTTACTCTTGAAAGTTGTAGTAGTAGAATGCACAAGGTACAATTTCGAAATTGGGTGGTACATCATTCGTTTTCCACTAGTCATGTCAGTCATTGCATACCATCAAGAGCTTGTCAGAAATGTCCAGATCAACTACTAACTAGACAATGTCAGCTAACGTTTTTTAGCTAGTTTCTTTAGCCCATAGATTTTGTTGTTTGTCACTCAAATATCACATGAATACTAAACATGGAAAATGTATAGAATTGCAAGAAAACAAGCTTTAAAACTGCAAAATGTATCTGCACCCCATGACAAAATGTGTACAATTGTAGGAAATTAAACATGCAAAAAGTTATCTCCGACAACAAGAAGGGTGTGAAAAGTTTGTCATGAAGAGTGCTTGTGTCCATAGAAATAGACGTGGTGTCTGCGGGCGAGGGATGTTCCCCAATGCTGGAAAGGGGGCCTGGGTGAGAAACACCTGGTCTATGCGATTAAAACATATATTTGTATTTATTTCACCTTATTTAACCAGGTAAAGCCAGTTGAGAACAAGTTCTCATTTACAACTGCGATCTTGCCAAGATAAAGCAAAGCAGTGCGACAAAAACAACAACTGAGTTACACATAAACAAAAGTACAGTCAATAATAAAATAGAAGAAGAAAAATGGGTCAAGGGGGAAATTAAAGTATTGTATCGACCCTGCCACTTCAGCATGCTTTTGTGGCAATGCTGATGATGCGCTGGGCTTCGGGCAGAAGGAGGAAGGTTCGAGCCATGCTCACTGCCACCCCATTCTAATCCGGTGCGCGGCTTTACTGTATTATCAGAGTTGTTCGGGGGCGAAGGACACCGCCCAGAGGTGTCCTAGCTAGCTACCAGTGCTGCCCGCGTCTGCTGTGCACGGGAGTCATCCTAACTAGCTAGCACACAGTGAGGGAGTTCTATTACACTGGCCTGGATTGAACCTGCCCGTCACGTCATCGGGCGAAAGTGGGGAGGGAGGAGCGCCCTCTCAAATCAAACAATAATATGTAACACTCGGTAAAGTTGTCAACAAGAGCCCGGTTCCAAAACAAATGCAAACTCCTACCACCGGACTAACCCGGGCCAGATAAACGAACCGCCTCAATGTCCTTCGCTCCCGCCTGCCCTTGCGGTCAACAACAGAACTGCAGGAAAACGAAATACACTGTCTACCGGTGTCTAGCCGCCTGCTGTGTTCCGGTTCGGAATCCTAGCTAGTTAGAACCCAGTGTCCTTCGCTAATGCATGCAGAACACCTGCCTTCGCCATTGTTAATATAACTAAGAGGAAACAGTGCTTGACAGGCGAAGTACACTGTCGACCGGTGTGCTAACTACCTACCAATCCCGTCTGCTGTGTACCGCGCACCCGATTGGAATGTGGTCTAATCGGATGCGCCGGAATTCTAGCTGTCTAGCACCCAGTGTAGTTCGCTAATGACAATGTATGAAAAGACAGAACATGCAAACTACAAACATTTTTCATATCCCAATTAGACTAGCCTATCCTTGTGATGCAGGTCAGACGGTGCACTACACAACGTAATAAAATGTAAAAATGTATCTTAGATGACAAGTAAGCTTGTTATTAAAAACATTAATTATATTTTGTTCCCGTAGGCTACGGTGGCTGCCTGCGACACTCCCCCTCTTACGTATTGGAGAGGAGTGCCTCTAGCCAGCTGCTGTTGCATTAAGAATCGCCGTTTGACTTTCGTTTTTGCTTAAGTTGTTAGTTCACATAAAAAGCTGAGACAGAGACTGCTGGTAAGTAGCCTATTTAACCACATTTCGGCCCGTCTGGCACCAAAATAATGAAATAAAACATAGATGTAGCCTAATATTAAAACAGAAACTCTGCCTCGGAATTACCAGTTCATGTAAAATTGCCATGTTCATACCCATTGAATAATGTGTGATTGAAATGTTGTGTTTTAATCTATCACGAAAGCTCTCTTTCCTGGGCCCTTTTCAGTTGCCAAATGTTAAAGGTGCACTATGCAGAAATCGCTCCGCCATTTCGTGGTTGCTAAAATTCTAATCGTTAACATACTTTCAGTTTATGGACAAAACAACTATAGAGAATCTTTGTACCATTTATCCCGCTGTGAATATCTTAACTAAAAAGTACGGGAAGCATATAAATAGTGCACATAGAACAGAATAAGAATGACAGATCTATAAATCACGTTTCTATGTGAATTTGTTCTGGTCGCCCTAAAAGTTACATACTACAGCTTTAATTGTTGACGCTGCAGACATAAATGGCACGAATATAGCATATAGGTGTTTCGTTTTTCTAGTCAGAGGCATGTTTGTTCTACATAGACTTTAGTTCTGAACGTTCCAAAACGTTTCTGAACGCGCCCCTGGGTTTCTTTCAAATGAGACCATAGACATTAAATGCAAAATTAGTATTTTTCCAGTTTCAACGCATGGCACCATCTTGACACTTCAATAAAACCTGGAGTACGCGGTGTTTGAGGGTAAGAAATTACATATGAGCAATTAAACAGGTTCACTTGGTCTTGCCTACCGAAACAAAGTTTGACGTCAAGCATGTGAAACGAAAGTGAGTTTTTTTTCAACCTTTATTTAACTAGGCAAGTCAGTTAAGAACAAATTCTTATTTACAATAACGGCCTATGAACAGTTGGTTCAGGGGCTGAATGACAGATGTTTACCTTGTCAGCTCAGGGATTCGATCTAGCAACCTTTCGGTTACTGGCCCAACACTAACCACTAGGCTACCTGCCGCACCATTAACGTAGGCTAATTACATTTATTCCACTGCAACAATTTATGAAAACGCAATTGCAACTTTAAATCGAATACTGTCAATCAATGTTTTTTTGCAAAAAGCTGTTATTAATTAGATTACTATAGCGATTGTGTCATTCTAGCAGGCTGAAGTGAAAGGCCAGCGTTGAGTGGTAAAGCAAGCAGTTGAATCAACATGTCAGAAGAGGAGCCCATGGAGACTGTGAGTATGGCTGTGGTGTATTCTGGACCATGTTGGTTGTAGTTCTCTTCTCTTTTCATATTTGGTAGCTTTAACCTCATGTTGAGGATGCAACATCCATATTGTCTCTCCATCTGCTCTGAGCCAGGATGACCACACCTTGGTTTCCAGTGGACAACAGCATGATAGACAGCTGCAGTCTACAAGTGATGGGGTAAGTTTTCATCAGCATCTGGGGTGACAGACAAACAAAACAGTATGTTTTGATACAACTGTGAAATATAGAGCAAAGAAAAACGATGTAATTCTCATTAAGACATGCTCACTTGTACAATAAGAATAGTTTGTCTTACCAAAAAAACAAGGTAGGAGTTGATTGGAGGACCCCGAGCTTTATCAGCCTTATTGATTACGCTACAATTTCTTGTGTTTTTCAGTCAGCCCTTTTAGTCAACCCTCATGTGGGACATGTCGGTATGACTCCTGCAGCTCCTGGATCAGTCCATTTTTCAAATCGGCTGCAAACATTGAATCCCACTGTGCCGTACAGTCAGGTAACATACCAAAGTTAAGATTGAGTTTAATACTCAACTACTCCAAATTTTACTTTGGATTGCTTTTATTGTCTCATCAAAGGCAGTTTTCATCAGATTCCAGTGGGCCAGGTCCATGGACAGCCCATCTGACACCAATGGGTCTGATGTTCATTACAATCTTCTGTGGGGGCATTGCGATCCTATGGTAGCCAAAATTATTGCCTGCCCAGCATTTTTATACATGGGATGTTAATTATTAATTAACTCAAGAACCACACCTGTGTGGAAGTACCTGCTTTCAATATGATTTGTATCCCTCATTTACTTAAGTGTTTCCATTATCTTGGCAGTTACCTGTATGCATTCACTAGAATAATCAATATTGTCATTTATATAGTTAAATCAATATTTCTTATTCATAAAATTGTCTTCCTAAACCTCTGATAATGGCAGAATTTTCTAAGCTTTTATGTTACCAGTTACAAAGAATCCTAAAGTTAATGAGTCAGAATTGAAGGTTTGGTCAAGAACATGTTAATCCTTATTTATGTTTTAGCACCTGTATTGGTCAAATGAGGACATTGACGGGCAGCATCGCTCAGCACCTCTGTTTGTGGACAGATCCAATGTCAATCTTAGTTATGTTCTATTTAAATTGCAGTAAATGTTTTAACATGGGTTGGTGGAAATGAACTGTACAAATGTAAACAATCCATTATATTTTCATAGTAGTATAATTCATATTTCTCAATAGTAAATCCTTCCAAAGCTCTGATAATGACATATTTTGGAACCTGTATTTAATATATAATAACAATATATGCCATTGAGCAAACGATTTTATCCAAAGAGACTTAGTCATGCGTGCACGCCTCTCCACTTGTTTTAGCTTGGGCCGTCTGATTTTAATGAGTTCGATGTGCATTCTGCTGAGGGAGAAATTGGTTCTACTACAGCAACACAATCGCAAGAGATCTTTCATCTGTTATCTCCCAAATTATTCAACGTTTTGCAGGTATATATATAGCAGGTTTAGGATGTGCTAGTTTAGGCTTCAAGCTACAGTTATTGTCTCTGATTTCTGGTCTTAGGAGCCAGGTGTAATTATCCTCTTATCTAATCAGTTACTGTGCTACAGCTCCCTTTTAGGACTGGATAAGCCAAGTGAATCAAAATTAATTCTCAGTTATTCTTTCAGGAGCAGAGTGGGGGAGTGCAGCCCTCAGCACCTCCTGATGAGGCTACAGTCTATGTCCATGTGGAGTTGACTGAAAAAAACTTTCCACAAAGATGGCATTCTACACTAGAGAAAACTCTCCAGTCATGGTTCAATAAGGAATTTGGTGATATTAAGAAAACAGAAGGCTGTGGTGATAGTAAGAAAGCCGAATGCTCTGTGAAAAATATATTGGGCAAAGGATCCTGGGCAGAGGTCAAGATTTGTCCCTCATCAGGTTAGAATTAAAACTTGGACTAATTCCACCACTTTTCAACCTCCTATTCATTATCTTCAACACCTCACCAGTGTCTACATATGTGAAAATAGCGTGTTTCTATATTCTGTGTTAAAAAGAAAGGTCAGAATGTGCATTATTTTCGTAATTAAAAGCTCTAAACAAATGTAAAAAATGAGTTACAAATTCCTACTCTATGACATCATCAGAGTACAACATATATTTTTCAAAACCATTTTTTAGGTGTTGGAGATAATGAGGTTGAAAGTGGTGGAATTCCCCTTTTAAAGTACAGTAATGGAAACCCATTTTTAAAAGCTGAAGATAAGCTCAACCATTGGGGTGCTTCTAAGAGAAACATTTGTGTTCATGGCTAAATTCCAACTTGCATTTTTTTATCTGAGACTGGGAACTAATACCCAGGGCTCACTAAGTTAGTTAGATATGACAATTACCTGTTCCCAAATCAAACATGTTGAAATATATACGATTAATTAATGATGCTCATAATGCATGACTAAGTCTAATTCCTATTTATCTGACCTCCTGAAGACCTCAACGTTCTTCTGAAGCAGAGGCCAACACAGATGACCTTCAAAGTCAAAGACAAGGGCAAGATAAACGCTACTGTGACGTTTCACAGGGAGGCACCAACATCAAATCTCTGGACCAAAACACTTCAGAGTAAACTGAGCTCAACGGATGTTCCTCCACCATCACCCATTCCACAGGATGTATGTAATGCAACATTGGCTTTGCTTATGTACATTTTGATAATATGATAATATAAAAAAGTAAGCTTATGAATATATATTTTTTTGATTTTAAACATTTCCCACAGGTCAAAATTCCAATTATCTTAAGTGCTAGAGTTGATCTCAATGGCTTCTCACCTGAAGCACAGGTTATCCTCCGAACCAGATTCAGTCAGTACCTCTCTTTTCATCACTCACTTACCATGACTGGGAACTTTGAGGAAGTGGAGCAGTTCTACACAGAGGTGACCAAGGTCATGAAGGAAACTGAAGCCAAGTCGATGTTGGGGAGCGGTGGTGCAGCAGTGGCACCATTCATTGCTCAAAAAGAAATGAAGACCTATGGAGACTGTGGACTGGAGGAAGTTAAAGTCCCTCTGATCCATTTTGCTTACCTGAACCAAGCCTACAGGAAAGATATGGAGAGAATAGAGAAAAATAACGGCGTTAAAATCAATTCAGAAGTGTTGGTGTCAATCCAAGAGAACATGCAGGAAATAGTTCGAAACCCGACCAAAGCCTCTCAGGAGTTCATTGACATCGTCCAGAAGTGTGTAGGTGATTTTGAAAGCATTTTCTCCCCTCTGACACACATGGATCCAGGAGACCTTGTGAATATGCTGAAGAGCATCCAAAATGAAGAGACTAGGCTCGTGATAAATGTGTCTGCCAATGGGTGCAATGTGTTAGGGCCAAAACGGAGCATGGTGGCAGTCAGCAAGGCTTTTGGCGTGGGCCACAACTCTACAGTGAAGGCTTCTGAATTTGCTGGAGGATCTGGAAGGAGATCTACAGAGATTCCACAGAAGATTGTAATGGACATTAAAGACCCACTGGTGTCAGATGGGCTGTCCATGGACCCAGCCCACTGGAATCTGATGAAAACTGCCTTTGATGAGACAATAAAAGCAATCCAAAGTAAATTTGGAGTAGTTTTCATGGATAATCCCTTTCAGGGCATGGTCAGAGTGAAAACCAGACCTATCATGTCCCAACACGCAGCCTCTCTGGAAAGCCACGCCATCAGAGCTCTCATGCACCTCTACCAGAAGGTTGCCACATCAACAATGAGCTGCTACCTGCTGGACACTACCCAGGCAAAGACCGTGGGGGACATGCTGGGGAGGATCTGCTCTCGACACCCCTGTGTTGGGGCAGGAGAAAACTACGGTCCCTGGAGGCTGATCGGCCTACCGCAGCATTTGGGCCCTGCTGTCAAAGAGATAGAAGAGAAGCTTGGTGGGCCTGTGTTTAAAGAGGAAGACAAGCAAAAAATTGGATACCTTGATGACTACAGATCCAATGCTGGAGCAGCCAAGGGTGGAGTAGCTGGTGCTAGAGGAGGAGCAATAGGAGGGGCTGAAGAGGAGAAATGCTCCATATGCATGGATACATTTACCGACAAGGAGAAGTTGTCCTGCAGCCATGAGTTTTGTAAAGAATGTCTGAGGCGGTCAGTTGAAAACTTGGGTGCCATCTGTCCATTATGTAAGGATGTGTTTGGAATGGTGGAGGGACAACAGCCTGATGGAACAATGATATGGAGACTTGACAAAGCCACATTATCTGGATTCCATGACTGTGGCAGGATAGTTATCAGCTATGATATTCCAAATGGACAACAAACAGTAAAAGCCTTCACTTTTTCATTATATAAAAAATTTACAATATCGTATTTTTGCCACATGCAGAATACTCAATCTTTCATTCTTACACTGCCATTTGTTGCCACTGTGATTTTAGTTTTTGTTTAAATGTTCTGTTTTCAGAAGAAACATCCCAACCCTGGAAAGTATTTTCACGGGACTCAACGAACAGCTTATCTACCTGACAACAATGAGGGAAAGGAAGTGCTGAAGCTGCTGAAGAAGGCATTTGATCAGAAGCTGATTTTCACAGTTGGGACCTCCAGAACAACTGGGACAGACGACTGTGTGACCTGGAATGACATTCACCACAAAACCAGACCTGATGGAGGGGCACAAAAGTACACCATCTAAAACTATGGATATAATATGATTATCAACATTCAACATTGCCTTAAGGGGCCGATTAGACTTACGCACGCTTTTCCTACACACTTCTCAGTAGTTGGTATTCAGACTTTCCTAATGTAGGCACGTAATGCCCTCTACAGATGTGGCTACCTTGCCTGAATCAATTTAATTCAGCTGCTGAAAACCCTCCCACTTCCTGGCTAACAGATTTTTCTGTGGAGTTTTCATTTAATAGGGTTTTCAGTACATTTATCTTAAGCCATCACTTTTTAAATATGGTGCACCTCTTTAATTTGAATTTTGTCAACAGACTCACTAGAATACATAGAGAGAACAGGTTCAGAATATATTGATCAATGAATGAAAGCCATCTAAATATATACATATTAGTCTCCCGATTCCGCACCAACTGGTAGATATTTTTTTTAATGTTGATTATTTAGGCAAAATTGATGGTTAGGAAAGTATGAATGAGACATTAAAACAGGTTTAGAGAGGCTTTACTTAAGTGCCGATAGAAAGTCTACACCCCCTTGGATTTATTCACATTTCTTGTGTTACAAAGTGGGATTAAAATTGATAAAAAAAAATTTTTAAATGTCAATGTACACAAAATATTCTGTCAAAGTGAAAGAAATTATATTTAAAAAAATAACCCAAATTTACCTTGATTAGATAAGTATTCATCCCCTGAATCCATACATGTTAGAAACACCTTTGGCAGCAATTACAGCTTTGAGTTTTCTTGGGTAAGTCTCATAAGAACTTTTCACACTTGTGTTGTGCAATATTTGCCCATTTATTCTTTTGAACATTCTTCAAGCTCTGTCAAGGTGTTGGGGCATGGCTAGACAGCAATTTAAGTCTTGCTGCAGATTTAAGTCAAAACTGTAACTTGGTCACTTACGAACATTCAGGGTCTTGGCTTTGTAGATTTGGCTTTGTGTTATAGGTCATTGTCCTGCTGGCAGGTGAATTCCTCTCCCAGTGTCTGGTGGGAAGCAGGTTTTCCTCTAGGATTTTTTGCCTGTGCTTAGCTCCATCCATTTTATTTTCATCCTGAAAAATTCTCCAGTCTTTGCTGATGTCAAGCATACCCATACCATGCTTGAAAATAAGGCAGTTACTTGGTGATGTTGTGCTGGATTTTTCCCAAACATTGCAGTATTATTTTAGTGCCTTATTCCAAAACATGCATATGAATGCAACATTTATATTCTTTTCACTCTGTCATTTAGATAATTATTGTGGAGTCACTATAATGGTGATCTATCCTCAGTTTTCCTCCCTCACGGCCATTGAACTCTGTAGCTGTTTTTGTTTTAAAACCACCAATGGCCTCATGGTGACATCCCTAAGCAGTTTCCTTCCTGTCCTGCAGCTCAGTTCAGAAGGATGACTGCATTTTGATGTGTCTGGGTGGTTTAATACATCATCCACAGCATATGTATTAACTTGACCATGCTTAAAGATATTTTCAATGTCTGATTTGTTATTGTTACCCTTCTTCTTCATGAGGCGTTCGAAAAGCTCCCTGGTCTTTTGTAGTTGAATCTGTGCTTGAAATTCAATACTTTACTGAGGGACTGTACACTACCGTTCAAAAGTTTGGGGTCACTTAAAGAAAAACACTTTTTTTGTACATTAAAATATCAAATTAATCTAAAATAGTGTAGACATTGTTAATGACTATTGTAGCTGGAAATGGCAGATTTTTTTAATGGAATATCTACATAGGTGTACAGAGGCCCGTTGAGTATCTGGAGCATCAGCATTTGTGGGTTCAATTACAGGCTCAAAATGGCCAGAAACAAAGACTTTCCTCTGAAACTCAGTCTATTCTTGTTCTGAGAAATGAAGGATATTCCATGCGAGAAATTGAAGATCTCGTACAACGCTGTGTACTACTCCCGTCACAGAACAGTGCAAACTGGCTCTAACCAGAATAGAAAGAGTGGGAGGCCCCGGTGCACAACTGAGCAAGAGGACAATGTACTTTTCAATTTCTCGCATGGAATAGCCTTCATTTCTCAGAACAAGAATAGGCTGATGAGTTTCAGAAGGTCTTTGTTTCTGGCCATTTTGAGCCTGTAATCGAACCCACAAATGCTGATGCTCCAGATACTCAACTAGTCTAATTGCTTCTTTAATCAGGACAACAGTTTTCAGCTGTGCTAACAATTGCAAAAGGGTTTTCTAATGATCAATTAGCTAATCCAAGTTTATCATTTTAAGGCTAACACAATGTGCCATTGGAACACATGAGTAATGGTTGCTGATAATGGGCCTCTGTACGCCTACAGTATGTAGATATTCCATAAAAAAATCAGCAGTTTCCAGCTACAATAGTAATTTACAACATTAACAATGTCTACACTGTATTTCTGATCAATTTGATGTTATTTTAATGGACAGAAGTGCTTTTCTTTCAAAAACAAGGACATTTCTAAGTGACCCCAATTTTTTTTTAACGGTAGTGTATGTTTGGGGGACAGAGGAAGGGGTAGTCATTCAAACATGCCAACCCCTATTTCAGAGTCCACATAACTTGATTTGTTAAGCCAAATTTTACTTCGGAACTAATTTAAGCTTGCCTAAACAAAGGGGGTGAATACTTTTGCAATGACTATATTTTAGTTATTTAAATTTGTACAAATGTGTTTTGACGTTTTCACTTTGAAGTTATGGAGTATTTTGTGAAAAAGGTTAAGAGGTGTAGACGTTCTATAGGCACTGTATTGGTAAATAAGTGGTTTGATTCATCCTGAAAGTTGCCATATTCAAGTTCAATCCATTAAATATTTGAAGGTGGGATAAAGTGTACAGTAGGGGTTGAACAATAGTCCTGGTACTGTGACAATGGTCCAATTGTCGTGAACCATGCACCAGGCTCCAGGTTTAATAAACTGCTACGTGAGGTCCGAGTTTCATAATGATTCAAATAGGCTGTCCCAAATTATAGAACAACATTAGCTTAATATGATACACTAATGCTAGCAAACCTTAGGAACCACTACACAGACATGAGAGGAAAGAAAGGTGAATGGAATGATGCAAAATGTATGCGAGTATTACTGTTTGGCTCCAGATAGTGGCTACAAATTGCTAAATTAAACCTGGGCATATAATTAAAACATTCTAAAAGGACATAAATCAACTCGGCAGGTTCGGCCCTATAGAGGCCTATAGCTTGGGTCTCAATTTCATCTCTGCAAATTATGAGGCTATACAGTTCAGATAACGTGCGCAACTCCGGTCAGATTTTCCCCTAAGTGAATTCCTCCACATAGTTAACAATGTTATATTTTCCATTGACATCATTCAGATTAAGTGCCTACTAGTACCCTGCCTAGTGGAACAACACTGATCCCTCATGAGATTTGAACCAGAAGTCAGCTCAGGGATAATTGGAGGATATATTTGATTTAAGATGTGTGCTTTGTGTTCCTTCAGTTTCGGCTACCCTGACCCAGACTACCTGAGAAGAGTGAAGGATGAGCTGAAGGCCAAAGGCATCAAATGAAGACAATCCTGGAGATGGAGTAAAGGATTAGTTCAGTTGAGATTGTGACCTTTTGTGTCAAGATTTTTTTTTAAAGCTTACATTTGTCTAATAAAACTTTTTGGGGAATTTTAGTTTTGATTGGTATACTGGTAGTTGAATCCAAGTTAACGTGTGAGCTATGACAAAATGTCTTGAATGAGAAGAACATTAAAAGCACTGACAGAATAATCTAACAAGATAATACACAATAGTAACATTCAGAGTTGAAATCAATATATTATAATAACCAGTTGGTTACACTTGCTGGAACTGAAAAGTCTGGCTTAGTAAAAGCCAAATCACTTCCTGTATATGATTAACTCAATGCTCTCCCTTGTTTAAGTTTGATGATTGGTAATGAGAATAAAAAGTACATTTAAAACATTGATCTCAATTTATGGTTAACTTGCTATTAATTGTTATATCCTCCACAATATGCCAAATCTAATCCAGGGTAGCAAGATTTTGAAAACGCAACTAGGAAAGTCATAGTTGGGTTAAAAAGTGACCAAACTGACACCAGGTTATCTAAAATAAAATAAAAACAGCATAAAAAAAGGTACTGAAAGAATACAAAATCCAGCTGGTTGTTTTCTGTACACTTTTAAATGTTTTATTTATAACAATCTGTTATTTAGTTTTAAAGTACTCCAGCAAAATTTTTAACATGATTCTCTTTCCAGAAGAAAGTCTGAACCTCCATGCATTTTGTACTATAAAAGCTGTGTATTTTTTCATTATAAAACAAGGACTAATCAAAAACAACTTAAATCCAAAATGCATTTATGATTTTGCAAAAATGTTCTTTAAGTAAAATGATTGTACTTATCTCTCCTATCAATTAAAAACAAAATGAGACAGGTTAAATCAAAAATAACACTTGCTGACAGGTAAGCAAAATAAGGATTTGTTATCCTAGTTACTTGAACGTTTGTTGTTTTTTCTCACATGCATTAAAATATGGCTGATCACCTTCTGACAGAAGCAGCATTTTGGGACAGCGGCTGAGCTTAAAGACACGTCAGAGAGACCAAAACGGCAGCGCTAGCAGCAGGGTACAGGAGACCGAGAGATGATCAGGAACGGCTAAAGGAAAAAAAAAAAGTAGAGGGAAATGCTATGCAAGAGAAAGGAATGAATGCACTTCAGAGGGAGCTGTTACAAAACCTTAAAAGCACATATCTCATTGTTCTTCTTAAGGTTAGAAGGATTCATCTGTACAGTCTGACTGGGCCAGATGGACAGTCTCTAGGCCAGAAACCAAATTAAGAATGCTGCAGGGAAAGAAAAAAAAAAAACATACATTAGGCCAAATGTTATCCCATCTCCTTTCTCTGTCACCACAGTTCACTGAAGGGGTGCAGACCGACGGGTGACGTTCTTCTCAGTAAAGGTGTCACAGAATCTCTGGTCGGTCCCTTCCTTAGTATGCTCTGACCTGCCATGACATGGGCACTGGGCAAACATCCCACTACATGGAAGGATTCACAAGCCTAGAATGTTTAACACATCAACATCATCACCTCTCACCAGACATCAGTCACTCATCCTCAGTCACTTCAACAACACTTTGATTCGGCTACTTTATCAGCACAAGCCCTACACACCTTTAGACTATGCTAGAAACAAACATATATTGACCTGCGTTACATCTTACGGTATATACACCGTAAAACATTACGTTTGTGCAAGGAAGAAAACAAAAATTTCATGAACATAGTCCTCTGAGTAAATAATATGGAAATACTGAAGTTGTCATCTGGTATTGACATTTTACACGTGCTGTATTATTCCTGTCTTACACACTCCTGCAGACAAAACTGTCATCGAGACAACATTGGTATCGACTTACAAAACTTCCCCTGCTCGAAGTCAACATGAACAACAGACAGTTGGCACTGGTGACATGGAACAATGTTTTTTTTCTCTATACAATTCATACAAAAATAAAAATTGTCCAATGATAATGTTTTAACTTCTTCAAATTTTCTTTTTCCATTTCATTTTGCGCAGAGGTAGTGGCTATTTAGGTAAAGGGGAAGGGACAAAAAGTAAATGAAAAATATCTTATAGAAAATGCTTTTGTTAATTTTTGACCAGAGGAATTGTAAAAGAACAAAATATAATACTGCAATCACATACAAAAGTAGTCCTTCATTTTTGTACATTTTATACAGTGTTCACGCTTTTTTTTATAGATTTTTTCTTCCGTTTTTTCTTTAAAAGGCAAAAAGAGGGGTGTGTTTGGAATGGTACACCCCAGGCTAATGGACATTCTATGCCAGCGGGTCCACCAGGGGCTCCTCATCCCCCCGCGACAGAAGCTCCTTCTTCTCATCCGTGCTGGCCAGGGAGTTGCGGCTATTGTGGGCTCCCATGTACAAGGTGGCGTACACTGGGTTTGTGAAGTTGGTGGGCTAGGAAGAGACCAGGGAGGACCATTAGATAAACTACATACATTAGAGTAGGTGTGTGATGTACGTTGCCTCATTTGTGTTCAGGGTGTGTGTGACATGGTGTCAGTGTGTCTGTGGGCTTGCTTTTATTACCGTGTGTGTTACCTTGTCTGGGTCCAGTGTAAAGTCGGAGTCTAAGAGCTCCCCGGCATCGTCGTCTGGCTCGCCCTCGTAGATCTTGTATGCTGGGTTTCCTATCTCCACGTTCATGGCTCCGTTGGTCATCCTCTGGTGCTGGAATCCCTTGGCCCTGCGGACACAGAGGTGAAAGGTCATGACCCAAGGCATTGACGGGTTCTGAGGGCGTCCACACTGAGCGCGGGCAGCGACACGGCCACGTCAAAGGGTCGGGAGGGGGTTGGGGGTGGGGGCGTAGTGGCTGTCACATCACTGTGCCTGGATCCAAAGCCACAGCACAGGCAACAACGCAAACCCAGCATTCACCTAGCTAGTATACACTAGACACACACTGGTCCTGGAGAGGGGTGTGTAACAGTACCCTAAGTGGTACTACGGAATGCCTATTTAACAATTTGCTTGAAAAACATAAGCAAGGTCAAATCCATTGACGTCCTGAAAATCTATAGGCATTGTGGTTCAAAATGTATGTTGTCTGTTTGGAGCGTTAGCATATCGGGTCAAACCATGGACTTGAAGAATAGTAAATGCTGGATTTTTCATGTTGCATCTTCCAAATCCTGGCTTGGAACAATGCAGTCAGAGCGCCCCCTCTCTCAGTATGGTACATACAGTAGCACTCTACACAACAACATGATACAGTACAATACAGTACAGAATGATGGAGAACAGCGTGGGGTACTATAGGCACTCTGGGGCCATAGACTGATCTATTTCACAGCCTCTTCAATAGATCACCACCTGTTTAACACCCCCTAGAAGTACAGTATAGTGGGGAGGTTTGGAGAGAGGGACCAATCCTGAACAGGGATTCAGAACGGGAGAGGGAGGGGCAAGCTGAACTAGAGCACTGCTCATTCACACCGGAGAGAAAGAGTAGACACTGACCACAGGACTATACACTGCACAGCAAAAGAGAGTGATGAAGGTAGAGATGAAAAGAGAGAAATGGACGGGATGCCATTTTGAATTGGGAGAGAGAGAGAGAGGATGGATGGATAGCGTAACCCTGGCAACCGTTACCTCGAAAGTCTGGAGCAGGATTTGCCCGGCCTGCCAGACCTGAGGGACAGAAGAAATGCAGTTACTCACAGCAGAGAGAGAACCAGAGATAGAAAGAGAGAGAAAAGGAGTGAACAGTAAAGGCCAAGAGATAAAGGAAAGGGAGGCTGAGACTACAGAGACAGAGACCATTAAGAAGACAGAGCTTGAGGGAGTTAAGGTAACGTCCCAGTGTTACTCTTCTAGTGTATTGGAGTTGTGTAGTGTTGTGTAATGTAGTGTTGTTTAGTGTGGTGTTACTCACCCCCTCATCCTCTTTCTGTACCAGAACACAGCTCCTCCCACCAACAGAATCAACAACAGCAGTAGCAGCATTAGGATCACTATGGAGGCAGTACCTGCACACGGACACACAGAAACAGTATACAGAGTTAGGCTGAGTCTGGCGACCGTTCTACACAGAACTGGCAATTCTGGAGGTGATTTATGATGGTAGGAGACTTCAATTGACGTCAAGTTGATGTGCAACCAAAATAATGTGTGTAAAATGTAAGAGCAGCTCTTGCGTTATATTTTGATGGCCAGCCGACATATACGTTAGAGCAAAACTCACAAGCAAAGGTTACGCCTCTACTTTTTGCAAACCTTTGGAATAGTTTACTTACGTCCGCCAGACTCTGAGGAGTCTACACTAGAGGCCACCTCACAGCGATGCCCCACCCAGCCTGCAGAACACCTGGGGAGAGAGAGAGATGTAATGTCATAGCAACCAGAGATAACATTCTAGTGAGTGAGTGCGAGTGTGAGACCGTGTGTGTGCGTGAATACTCACTTGCACTCTGGTAGGTGTGTGTGTGGGTTGACAGAGCACTGCCCATTAGCACAGTACTCATCACACGTGTAGCAGCTGGGTTGGACTCTGCTGTTGGTGCAGCTACAGGACACACATGTAACAATAGGTTGGGACAGGTGTGTGGGTGGTGGGTGTGTGTTATGAATTGATGTGTGAATGTGTGTTGATGTCTGTTTCTGTCAATATCAGTTTCTCTGTGTGTGTGTGTGGACACTTACACGCAGGTGACCTCTCCTGTGGGCTGGAGGGTGTTGGTGGGGATACACTTGCCGTCGCGACAGTAGTGACACTTGTCCACCTCACAGGTGCTGCCGCTGTATTGGGGTAGACAGCGACATTGGCGCGCCCCGTTGGCACTTAGCAGACATGTGCCCCTGTTCAGACAGTGGCCCTCGCAGTTACCTACTCACACACAGGCATACAGAAGAGACAACTATCAGTCTGAGTATACTGAGTGCAAGGAGCCTTAAGGTAGATCTCAAAAGAGTACCAAGCAGTTAACATTTTGTAGAAAGCACCATAAAAGTGTAAAGTGCCATGTCATACTGCCAGCAGGTGACAGTACAGACAGAGACAGACAGACAGTTTATTTTAGTTCATTAAGATCCACATTATAGAAATACATTTATGTAGTTTAGCAGACGCTATTATCCAGCGTGACTCACAGTTATTGCATTTATCTTAAGGTAGCTAGGTGAGACAACCACATATCACAGTCAGTAGTAGCTATGTTTCCATCAATTTGTTGAAAGATTTTTTAAGCATTCTTATGTTTGCAAAAAATAAATACGTGAATTTTACCAGCAGTGGTATGTTTCCATCAAACTGTCAAACTGTGAATAAAAGGCTGTGCATAATGACGTAGTTAGTGGACACAAAAAGCACTGTAGTATAAATAAAATAAAAAAACAGAAGTTCTATGAGTTTGTGTTAAGATTCTGCCGACAAATCCATCTGCTAGGTTCTATTATTATAGTAAGAACGCGACGGGCACTGTGAAAGCTCAAACCATGTCTTGGTCTAATGCAGCTGTATTGACCCTCTGTGGGGAATCAACTTGGTTTATGCCTTCACAGTGTCCGTCGAGTTCTTACTCTGATAATAGAACCTAACAAATGGAAAGGCGCAGCAAGCTGATCACCATGCACTTTAATCACTCTGAAGTGTATCATAACCCACAGCATATGTAGCTTAGCCTATTAAACTGCATGTGGGAGGACCACACAACATGATGGATATTCTATCAAAAATGGTGCAATAAATAGTTTCCACCGCAATTTGTTGCATACGGTGATCTAATCACAGACCTTCTTGTCTAGCATATTTTGTTTTGTGGACAATTTGACAGTGATGGATTCTGACGCATAAACTTCAAATATCCTGAATCAATGTCACTGAGGGAGAGAGGGGAATGCTGAACGTTAACATTCTGTCAGAACATGTTATTGCTAGACATCAGGTATCCTTTGGAAAAGAGAAGGGCCACAGTCTGGTACAAGTCAACAGGACAGCCGTGAGTTGGGGAGGAGTGAGGAATTTGGGCCGAGGTCAGGACAGATGAAGTGAGGAAGAACAGATATCACTAAAGTCCTGTCTAGCAACAGATATGTATTGGCTGTTCAGATGTGTAAGGAGGAGACTCAGCATAAGAGGAAGGTTTAAATACCAGTGCTTGTGTAAATATGTTCTCTTATGCAGCTGTGTGACACAGTGGGTGAATAAACTTAGTTTGAGCTTTACTAGTCTTCCGTAAGTTTTTTTTATTTAGAATCTAACAGTTTCCATCAGGCCGGTCGTGAGATCTTTATCCAACAGGTACATTACTCACATAAAAACGATTGGATGGAAACCTGCTTATAGTAAGTCAACCGTTTCCTCAATAAAGCAGGTATCAGAAAAGTCAGTGCTAGTAAGAAAGGACAAGTGTTAGTGCAAGAAGGTCAAGTACAACAGTAGGGTCTTAGGTTTGTTCTCGTCCCCTTATTTGGGGTGTGGGAGGGGTGTGCTGTGGGATTATTGAAGATACTTTTTGAAGAGGTAGGTTACATGACACAGTACAGAACATTTATAGACGAAAACAACAATATTACATTAAATTAAAAAAATAAGATAAGACAGGGACAGACCAACAGAAAGACAGACAGCGAGACAGACAGCGAGACATACAGCGAGACAGACAGCGAGACAGACAGCGAGACAGACAGACATCGAGACAGACGAGACAGACAGACAGACAACGAGACAGACAGACAGACAACGAGACAGACAGACAACGAGACAGACAGACAACGAGACAGACAGACAGACAGACGAGACAGACAACGAGACAGACAGACAACGAGACAGACAGACAACGAGACAGACAGACAACGAGACAGACAGACAACGAGACAGACAGACAACGAGACAGACAGACAACGAGACGAGACAGACAGACAGCGAGACAGACGGCGAGACAGCGAGACAGACGGCGAGACAGCGAGACAGACGGCGAGACAGACAGACAGCGAGACAGACAGACAGCGAGACAGACAGACAGCGAGACAGACAGACAGCGAGACAGACAGACAGCGAGACAGACAGACAGACAGCGAGACTCACGGTACTGGCACTGGTCTCCCAGGATGTCATCAGGGCAGTGGCAGGTGGGCTGGTTGCCAGGGCTGACCGTGCAGTTCCCTTCGTTCTGACAGTAGTTCTTACAGGTATGGAGGTTACAGTTGGGACCAGTGAACCCTGTCAGACAGCGACAGGTAGGGGAGCCTGGGGAGGGAGGGAGAGACAAGACAGACATGGTCAGACAGAGATAGACAGATGGTCAGGAAGAGGAGAGAGAAACTCAGGAGACTTGACTTCTAACATTAGGACTGCTCATTAAGGGTAAAATCATTGACTCAATACACGGCTGTCTAGTTGTATTATTTTTCTATATGTCTCACTGTTCCTGGCTTAATGTTCTATTCTGACTCCTCTCAGACAGCGCACCCTCCTGTCAGGGTAGTGTATTACCTGTAGGAGAGGCCGTGCATGTGCCTCCATTCTGGCAGTAGTCCCTGCACTGGTCCACCTCACACTTATCTCCTCCGAAGTTGGGCTGGCAGCGACACTTGGGCTGCTTCCTGGCGTTGAGGAAACAACTGCCTCCGTTCAGACACTGGACGTTACACGTACCACTGGGAGGAGCTGGGGGAGGAGAGAAGGGGTGAGTGTGAAGAATTACAGGTCAGGATTAGTGTGGATGTATGTACAACTCCCACCAGGGGCGCTGCTCAGCCGGCAATTTGCGTTGATCTTGCAAATTGAGTCTGTGTGTTTAATGTTTTTGTCATCATTTTGAGTTTATGTGAGCTAAAAAGGACTTTAATACCCACTGCGAATTATTACACAAACAGACTAAAAGATTAACTTTCTGATCACAACGCTACTTCTGCTATATGGTGTGTTTGGAATACACACGTTGGATGTCAAGCAGAGACCACAACAGGATTTCAAACATGCAAGCGAGCACCACGGAGCCGGTGTATTCGAGGGAGACTGTAATGTCCCTGCGCTCACTTGTACCACCAACAACGAGACCCCCGGAATACTACAACATCCCGATGGAGTTACGGGTGAGGAGAAAACAGGGAAGACTACGCCAGCGGATGTGTGCGAGACCTGCTCTCTCGTCTGTGATGCTGGCTAATCTACATTCGATTGGCAACAAAGCTACTGTTAGAGTACAGAGACTCTTCTCTCAGGTGTTACATCGAAACATGGCTGCATCCTATAATATCAGCCTCTCAACTGTAAATCGAGGGGTTTACACGAGGTCCGTATGTACATAAATGACCGGTGGTGCCACCTACTATATCCTACTATTAAGGATGAAATATTTACCAGTGATGTGGAGGCTCTGTGCCTTACTCTTAGACCATTATATCTCCCCCGTGAGTTTGGCTGTGTGATACTGTGTGTTGCATACATCCCTCCTAGTGGCAAAACAGCAAAAACAGCCAGCATCATCTCAGACTGGGTTCATACTTGCCAGCAAAAACACTCAGATGCAACAGTCATAAAACTGGGAGACCTCAACCAGTGTAGCCTTGAGTGGGCAATGCCAGGGTTCTCCCAAATCGTCAAAGGCAACACCAGGATCTGGAATATCCTGGACAAGTGCTATGTCAAGATCAAAGACTGCTACACCAGCCACATCAAACCACTGATCTCCAACTCTGACCACAACGCTGTCCAGATAATCTCTGTCTACAAGACTAGGGCTGTTACAGTGACCATATTACCACCACACCAGCAGTCATGAGTCATGATCGCAGTAAAATTCTATGTGAGTCACAGTAATCTCCTTTTATGCACTCTGGACATGCCTTGGTAGTACCCAACTCACTAACGATAATCAGGTCCTAATGGCCTGGTACTCAGGGCTCTCTTGTTCCTCTAACCACTCTGACATCAATGCAAATGCAACGGAAAATCACATCAAACACTTGTCATCAAAGCAGTATGTGCTTTTAAAACTCACCTCACTGTGATTGATCAATTTGAAGAAAGAAGTAAAAAAAATAGTTTGAAACTGGGTGGAAAGCATGGCCGTTGTGGATGTTGTTTCAAACAACTAAATGGACAGCATTTTCTAACATGATGATTCATTCAAAACACTTATATGCATATTAGAGTTTATGCATAAGCATAGGCCTATATACGAGCCCCAGCCTGAAAAAAATTACAGAATTCAAATAATGATTGTGCTGTTATACAATACATAGCCTACCGCATATTACACTTGTTTTAAAATATATCTTCGGTACATAATTGTTCTAGCCTAAATTAAACAAAATCAGATTTAGCCCACAATTAGTGAATTTATTTTTGAATAGACTAGTAATAGGGCATATTTAAAATATTTCATAATTAATAGACTGACACAATACCTTTAGCTACAGAAGGTAAATATTGATGTCCCCGAACAGATTTAATTTATTTTCCAAATTAAGCACAGGGTAGCTACAGGAACAGGGTTGGAGAGTCCTGAGCGGAATATCATCTGTGGTGCAGGGAAATGACAGTAGCCTACCCAACATGAGTGAAAAAGGTACCGGCGGGAAAGTGGCCTTCATTCGCTAATCCAGTGCATACGGACAACATGGACGTTTTGTTTTGTCCCTGTTCTTGTCCATTTGATAATGGGCCATTCTAAATTCAAACTAATTTAACATACTAGTAAAGACAAGATTGAAATGAGAATAGTCTGATGGCCCTTACGAAAAATAAATTATAACTGCAGCTAGAGTACAGTATAACTGCAGTTCAACTGCAGTACACTGCAGTTTTTCTTCAATTAATGCGTCCAAAATACCACAGTTACTGCAGTTTCAAAACTGCAATCTCTTTTTGTGAGGGGGTTAAAATATGAGCACTTGATGAGAGAACTGCTTGTGCGGCCTGAGGCAAGTAACATAGCACAGGTAGCCTAGTGGTTAGAGTGTTGGACTTGTAACCGAACGGTTGCAAGATCAAATCCCCGAGCTGACAAGGTAAAAAAAATAATATATATATGTCGTTCTGCCCCTGAACAAGGCAGTTAACCCACTGTTCCTAGGCTGTCATTGAAAATAAGAATTTGTTCTTAATGACTTGCCTAGTTAAATAAAGGTAAAACAAAAATAGATATCTGGGAGTACATGTTGACCATGGAGTGTGCTAAGGTGCAACAGTGCATGCACTTTCTCTGCAGGCTGAAGACTTTCGGGGCAACCTTGGAAATATGTTATTTTGCTCCGCTATCCAGAGTGTTTTGCAGTACTGTATCACTGCTTGGTACAACAGTGCCACAGTACAGGTAAAAGCCAGGGTGTCAAGTCTGCTGAAAACTGCCTAAATATTATTGGCAAGCTGACCACCAAAACCTTTCTGGACAGCTACCACACAAACATGCTGTCGATGGCAAACAAAATATCAGAGCACCCCTCCCATGTGCTCAACTCAGAGTTTGTGCTTCTGCCATCCAGGAAGCGCTACTGACTCCTCCTGTGCAAACTGGTGAGGTACAAAAACGAATGTGCCACATGCACTGACCCCTATGAACAAATAAGGAGGACATTGGGGACATGGGGACACAGTAGTCACTCATTCAGGAACGGGCAATAGTGAAAAGTCAAATATTACTGTTAAATAAGCATGGACATTGAAACTATAGGGTTGTGCAATAACAGCATGTGCAAAGCTCAGGGACCTTGAACATTAAGGAGATGTGTAACACTGAGTATAGGAGAGACAGCTATGTAATGTGTAACATTGAGTATAGGAGAGACAGCTATGTAATGTGTAACATTGAGTATAGGAGAGACAGCTATGTAATGTGTAACATTGAGTATAGGAGAGACAGCTATGTAATGTGGAACATTGAGTATAGGAGAGACAGCTATGTAATGTGGAACATTGAGTATAGGAGAGACAGCTATGTAATGTGGAACATTGAGTAAAGGAGAGACAGCTATGTAATGTGGAACATTGAGTATAGGAGAGACAGCTATGTAATGTGTAGCATTGAGCATAGGAGAGACAGCTATGTAATGTGGAACATTGAGTATAGGAGAGACAGCTATGTAATGTGTAACATTGAGTATAGGAGAGACCGCTATGCAATGTGGAACATTGAGTATAGGAGAGACAGCTATGTAATGTGTAGCATTGAGTATAGGAGAGACAGCTATGTAATGTGGAACATTGAGTATAGGAGAGACAGCTATGTAATGTGTAGCATTGAGTATAGGAGAGACAGCTATGTAATGTGGAACATTGAGTATAGGAGAGACAGCTATGCAATGTGGAACACTGAGTATAGGAGAGACAGCTATGTAATGTGGAACATTGAGTATAGGAGAGACAGCTATGTAATGTGGAACATTGAGTATAGGAGAGACAGCTATGTAATGTGGAACATTGAGTATAGGAGAGACAGCTATGTAATGTGGAACATTGAGTATAGGAGAGACAGCTATGTAATGTGTAACATTGAGTATAGGAGAGACCGCTATGCAATGTGGAACATTGAGTATAGGAGAGACAGCTATGTAATGTGTAGCATTGAGTATAGGAGAGACAGCTATGTAATGTGGAACATTGAGTATAGGAGAGACAGCTATGTAATGTGTAGCATTGAGTATAGGAGAGACAGCTATGTAATGTGGAACATTGAGTATAGGAGAGACAGCTATGCAATGTGGAACACTGAGTATAGGAGAGACAGCTATGTAATGTGGAACATTGAGTATAGGAGAGACAGCTATGTAATGTGGAACATTGAGTATAGGAGAGACAGCTATGTAATGTGGAACATTGAGTATAGGAGAGACAGCTATGTAATGTGGAACATTGAGTATAGGAGAGACAGCTATGTAATGTGGAACATTGAGTATAGGAGAGACAGCTATGTAATGTGGAACATTGAGTATAGGAGAGACAGCTATGTAATGTGGAACATTGAGTATAGGAGAGACCGCTATGTAATGTGGAACATTGAGTATAGGAGAGACAGCTATGTAATGTGGAATGGAGGGGTAAGAGTCCTTAAGCAGTTATTCTTGCTTTTATGAATGTTTGATGTTTTGTCTGGCCTATGTCATGTCTCTCATCATATTGCAATGCATTTTCTTGTAGTTAAAGTAAATATCTATGAAAATCAGACAAAGAAATCTAATCTGTATGTGTATGTGAACTCATAGACAATGCAATACATGTTGAATATAACAGTTTAGGTATAAGGGTGTTAATGTATACTCACAGGGGGAGAGTGTGGGTGTGTAGGACTTTGTATACTCACAGATAGGGGAGAGTGTGGGAGTAGGGAGCTCCACACAGGTTCCGTTGTCCAGGGTGCGTCCGTTGGGACAGGTACAGACTGGACCACTGGGACTGAGCAGACACAACCACTCACACTTCTTCCTGTCACATGGGTTGGTCACTGACAGAGAGCAAGAAAGAGAGAGAGAGAGACAGACAGAGGGAGGGAGAGAACACAAGTTAAAAAGCGACTGCCCCTAAAATGCAACTTCTCTTTTTGAAAACAGCCTGTGTGGCATTGATACGAGTCAGAAACATTTATTCTAGTGTCAAAATTGACTACAAAGTGTAAATGGGATAATTTTGGACCTTAAGTCAGTCTCGTCCAAAACTGAGATTAGCTAGATGATAGGAATTGTATGTCACAGAATGAAGGCTACCGTAACAGTTTTCCATGGGTTGGGTTTATTTTAATCCTGCCCTCATGCCCACAGCACCCAAGTAATCATCAATTCGGAGCGCAGCTGCACACGACCACATCGTTATGCCCATGGTCAATTTGTTTTGACATTTGATATCACAAACTACATGGGGCAATATTTTTTTTTAAATGTCAATATCTCAATTTAAATTACTTAAAAACCTCAAACCAATTATAAAATTGTAGAAATTCACATACAAATATTGAACGCAGTTAATGAGACAACTAAATATGTACAACATGAAAATATTGTCCCATTTACATTGTGTAATTGACGGTCCCAAACTAGCCCCAGATATAGGCTGTCCAATGTCAAACCAACTTTGCCACTTTATTTAGATTATTTTGAGAGCTGTGCTAGCTAGCAAACATGCTTTCTTTAGTTTGTCTAGCAGCCAAGAGCAATGACGGCCCTTGTAGGCTGAATACAGCTGCCAAAACATATTCTATTAACTGAGAAAACCACTGTACATGGTTAAAACATATTTACTCATTTGGGGTTCATCTGGATCAGTGTGGATCAGTGTGCACCAAAAGTAGTGAAAAGGTGAAATATAGCAATGTCAGAAATTACCCAAGATGCGCTGTGCTTTTGATGCTAAATACAATAACTTTGAATAAATAAACAAAATGTATGTGCAGTTTTTAATCACACAGTATTCATGTTCATAACTTTATCTACATTGTGTCACAAAACAACACATTTTTGATGGGTGGCCCCTGGACTTTAAAGACCTAAGCCTAACTTGAGATCTTTGGTGTGCAAGTAAATTTGTTGTAGGCCTAGTTCTGTGCACACATCTCAAGTTAGAATTCAACCCTGAAAGAGCGTTTAGAGAATGGCCGTGTTGTGCTCTACTAGGGCTGTGATGACATTCTGTCAGCCGGTGATTGTCATGCAAACAACTGTGATGTCCACTCACTCTCAGGCTGTTTGTTGCGGTGGTAGAGTACGATGTCCGTGGCGTGGTTCATTCCTGTAGTCAGGTTCTCCATGGGGCCTTTGCCATACTTGTTGACCCGGAACACAAAGTTGTTGATGTAGGTGACGCCATAGATGTAGTCCTCAAACACGTCAATACTGAACGGGTGGTGGAGCTCTGGAACAAACAATATCAAACACAGCTCAGACCAACTCTTTAACAGTTAGATATGCTATAAGCTATGCTAAAATACACTTTTTCCACTTGCTTAGGATATCAGAATTCTCCAATTTAATGCACATATTCTTGACAGTGTCATGAGAAGACTCCACATCTAAAAATGGGCCCACATATCTCTAACCAAAACATGATTCTGTGGCTTAGCGATGTCAGCCCAGGTCTTTAAACCCAGACCCGTGCAGGTCACTCAACTGTTCTTAATGCTGGTCACAGCCACCACCGGGTCGCTGCCATTCAGCCTCACACTGCCAATCACTGACAGCTTAGCATCGGCCCAGTACAGACGCTCGTTAAAGTAGTCCACAGCCAGGCCTGGAGAGAGAGAGAGACAGACAGGTAGAAAGAGACAGAGATAAGCAGAGAGAGAGAGGGGGATAGAGAGAGAGAAAGGGAGAGAGAAAGAGAAGGAGAGAGAGAGAGACAGACAAGCAGAGAGAGAGCAGTCATTGAGACATGTCAGTTTGAGGCTAAGCTTATTGAGTGAAACAAAGCTCTACACAACCCATCCTTCAATTTGTGGATAAATGGACCTGTCAATCAGTCTGTAAAATGTTTGTGGTTTGTTTGTGTGTGTGTGTGTGTTACCTGTGGGCCACTGGATGTTGTCCTGTACCAGTGTCTCTCTCATGGTTCCATCCATGGCAGCAGTCTCAATCTTTGGGTGGTTACCCCAGTCAGCCCAGTACATGGTCCTAATGGATACACAGCATCGACAACCAGTTACATGCACCATCACATAGTAATGTGTTTCACCATATCTACTGGATGTCCAGTTGATTTGTCACTGGTCTAGCACACCATCTTTCTATCGTCAGTCTTATTTAAATACTGTATCAGAAAGCAGTATGTGCACAAATAAGGATGTGTTTGAGGGCTCAGGAATTATCTTCCAGACCCATGTATTCCCACAGTAGTCCAGACTACTCTCCCACCCCCACTATCCTCCTCTGCCCAGGCAGACTCACCCTCTCTGGGGGTCCACTACGATGGCATAGGGCTCGTCGATCATGCCGGAGATGAGGGTTTTGCGGTGTTGGCCTGATATCTGGGCCACCTCGATCACATCCCGGCCAGAGTCTGTCCAGTAGATGTTCCCTGCCACCCAGTCCACGGCGATGCCACGGGGCATCTTCAGTCCGGGGATCTGAACACAGGGAGAGGGGGGAGAACAATACCAGTTAAATCATTGTTTGTGTGAAAGGGCCAAGGGCATGACACAAGAGCAGCCAAGACTATCTGAGCACGGACAGACACACAGACACACACCTCCAGGTTGGCGACGCGGGAGTCGCTCTGGCGGCGGTGGCGGTTGTTGTTGCTGTTAGGTGACGAGGATGAGGATGGCAGCTCGTAGGAAGAGATTCTGCCCGTGTGCCAGTTGGTCCAGTAGATGCGGTTGGTCTTGACGTGCAGGTCCATGGCATCGATGCGCACGTTGGCGTCGCCCTGGAAGGTCTGCTCATAGCGCCAATTGGGCATGCCAGGGTCCAGGCTGCGGATCTCGTTGTCGTCGGCGATGTAGAGCACCTGTCTCAAGTCTGGGAATACAGAGGAAGGGAGGTCACAACCCGAGTTAGGACATCCCCTCTGACTTATGGTTATAAGACTATCACTGTACAATGCAATTGTCTTGCGTAGCTAAGAGCTATTTGGCACACGCATACATTTAGTTAGATATCAGTTAGTGTAACACGCACACACAATTGTGACAGAGGCTAAAACATTCAAACAGAGACAAATTTAGACAGGTTTCTAAAGACAAAGAGAAGCAGTAACTGTAACTGATCCACTGGTAATGCTGAACTGAGCAGTACTCACTGTCAACCTTGCAGGTGTCGTTGATCCTGGTGAAATACTTGTGGCAGCTGCACTTGTGGGAGCCCTTGGTGTTGTTGCAGATGTGGGAACACACTCCAAACTGCTTACACTCATTCTTATCTGTGAACAACCCCCCAAAGCAAAAGGGTTTGGCGTTACAGATCACTAGACTACACCAGACATTTAGTCATAACAGTAACATAGAGAGTGTATGAACCAGTTCTGTACTGTACCTTCACATCTGTTGTTGCCTGTGGTCTTGAAGCCAGGTTTGCAGGAGCAGAAGGCCTCAGTGCCATTCACCACACAGTGGGCCTCATCACCGTCACCACACACTGTCCTGTTATTGCGGCAGTCATTCAGGGAAGAGTCTGCAAAGAACCAGACAAGGACAGAGAGTCAAACTTACAGACTATAACATGCACACACACACAGAGACACACACACACACACACACACACACACACACACACACACACACACACAGAGACACACACACACAGAGACACACACACTACTCTTGCATGCCGAGATGTAACACACCTTTCTTGTTGCAGCCGATCTCGTCAGAGCCGTAGTCCTCACAGTTGTTAAAGTAGTCACAGCGCAGGTTGGAGCTGATGCAGCGGCCGTTGGAGCACTGGAACTCGTCCTTCTGACAGACTGGCGTGGTAGGAGGAGTCTCTGGAGGAAAACAGGGAGGAGGCTGCATTATTTCAAATCCATAACCATCTAGTCAACTCCGTAACTCTTTATTGGAAAGGTCCACTCCATAACTCTCTACTACTAGAAAAACTCACTGCAGTTGAGCTCATCACTGTTGTCCCCGCAGTTATCAACACCGTCACAGTGCCTGGCTATCGGCAGGCAGACACGGTCGTTGTGGCAGCGGAACTGCCTTCTAGGTGGGCACTGGAATTTAGCTGAGGGATAGAGGAGAAGAGATGACAGGTGTGAGATAGGTGTTGAATGATCCTCAGGGACAGTGTTATTGATGTCATGGGGACTCACTGCACTCCTCTGGGTTCTCATCAGAGTTGTCTCCACAGTCGTCCTCTCCGTCACACTTCCAGGCCAGGGGCTTACACAGAGTGTTGTTACACTGGAACTCATCCAGGGGGCAGTGTCTACCCACTGAGACAGAGAGAGAGAGAGAGAGAGAGAGTTACTTTTATCTATGAAATACATACCCACAACTTGTACTTAATGAACAGTAATGTGTGCAATAATGTGTGTGTGTGTGTGTGTGTGTATAAAAAAACTCACCTCCGCTGTCACACTTCTCCTCATCACTGCCGTCCATACAGTCAGGGTCTGCGTCACAACGCCAGCGGATGGGGATACAGTGGCCATTCTTACACTGGAACTGATCACTGTCACACTTCACATCACAGCCATTCTGCAGGAGGACACACAGGGACATCACTTACTATGTCACACTAATGACAATGCTATTCATAAATTAACAATCCTCTATTAAAGATGTATTCATTGTGACAATGAGTTAGGACATGTACTAGTAAGATTGGGGATGGCATTGACTTTCCATACCACTAAGCTTCAACAGAAAATCATGTTTGGGAGCATGGAACAGTGAAGGGTTTTTCATTTTCCATTAATTTGATGTGAGTAATTTTACTCTATTTTTAATAGCTATGAGTGTCACTGTACCTCGTCTGATCCATCAGCACAGTCATGGTCTCCATCACACTTCCACCTCCCAGCGATGCAGCGACCGTTTGTACAGGAAAACTCACTCTCTGAACACTGCCTTGGCACTGAAGGGTGAGGAGAGGAGAGGAGAGGAGAGTGGAAAAGAATAAGAACTTCCGGACACAGACGTATGTCATGAGGGTAAAATGGCTGTACAGATAGGAGGAAGAGACCGGTAGCGAGGGACATATTCAGAAGATGGGGGGTGGGATTACACTGGGTCACATGGTACATCGAGGGGGAGGGGATAAAAGGACTAGTGGGATTGGAAAGGAGCTTAGAGTCTGGATAGAGTAGAAACACTAAGGAGTCAAGGAGCAAAGCTACTTTTTAAATGTTTTGTGTATATTTTTTACCCCCTAATGGCAATAGGATAGTTACTGTAGACAGACACTTGGGGCTTGGGTAGATTGGTGGTAGGTTGGGGGTGTTCATGCTGATCGTGAAGACACCTACCTCTAAACCACGTCAACAGGCCAGTGTGAAATGCAGAATAAACATGAGATGATGTGAGATGTGCAAATGGTCAAAGTTAAATCAAATCAATGGAAATCAAAATCTTGAATGTGCAGCGCAGTTGAGTGAACACACATACACAAACAACAGTGTACCTTTAAAAACTATTAAATGATCTATCTGAGGAGCAGATGTAGCTGAACCCATACAGTGAAAGAAGGCATCATGTACAAATGAAACACACATATATATTCTGTAGCTCTAATCTCCCCATTGTGAGAAGAGACAGGAGACCTAGACCTGGCATCATAGACTGGACAGGGCAGAGGGGACCTACCACACTTGTCCTCATCAGAGTTGTCTCCACAGTCGTTGTCATAGTCACATTGCCAGCGACCCGGGACACAACGGTTGTTCTTACAACGGAACTGGTACGGCTCACATGTCCTCTCATCTGAGGACACGACATACACAGTATACAGTCAAAGTAGAAATTATAACAGATATTTTAATATTATACAATTATGTAAAACACACAGCACAAAAGAACCTTGGGAATCTCTCCATTCCTATCCCACCATCTCGCCTGCATCTCAATCTCTCCACCTCCAACCCTCCATCCATGACTCACCACACTCCTCCTTGGGTTCGTCTGATGCGTCCCCACAGTCGTCCTCTCCGTCACACTTCCATCGGGCCGGGATGCAGCGACCAGAGTCCTTGCAGCGGAACTCATCCACGCCGCACGTCATCTGGGCTGGAGGGGGAGAGGGAACGGGGGACGTTAGAGATCAGAGAGAGAATACAATGAAGGGCGGTAGAAAGAGAAGGGGAGGATTCAAGGAGCAGGGAGAAAGATGCTGGACGTGACAGTAGAGTGGATCCGTACTGCAGTTGGCAGGCTCGTCGGATCCGTCCACACAGTCGTTGTCCCTGTCACACACCCAGACACGGGGGGATACAGCGCTTGGTGATGGCACACTGGAACTGGTTAGGGGCACACGTCACCTCCGCTACACGGGACAGAAAGGAGAGAGGAGACCGTCACTTACCAATATCCGTCTACGATGCATTGCTTTCGCTCCTAGTCTTCGTAAACATACATTTAAACTGAATTTAAATAATACATGTCAACGTGCGTAGAAAACATGGTATGCCGAACATAACACAAAAACACTGATTTGAAAGACGAGAAGTTGGTGCAGTACACTACACCCCCTCTTTAACCCCCCTCCTTTAACCCCTATACTGTAGGAACAGCAGTCTACTCACGGCAGTCTTTCTCGTCCTCTCCCTCTCCACAGTTGTCCTGGCCGTTACAGCGGAAGATCCCAGGGATGCAGCGGCTGGGGTGGGTACACTTAAACTGACTGGGCAGACACACATGGATGTCACAGTTGGCCTCGTCAGAGTTGTCCTGGCAGTCGTTGTCTCCGTCACAGATGTAGGCTGGGTTGGTACAGATACCAGTACCACACTGGAACTGGCCGGGCCTGCACTTGAACTCAGCTACAGGGGGATACCAAATACAACATCAGTCAACCAGAACTTTAGTACAGTGCCGCTATGATAGTTAGTGTTCATGGACTAGGACTGTCTGTCACTCACGGCATTCCGCAGGCTCGTCTGACCGGTCCCCACAATCATCCTCTGTGTCACACTTCCACCAGAACGGAATGCACTTGTCATTCTTGCACACAAACTGCAGGGAGAGAGAGAGGGAGAGAGAGGGAGGGAAAATGATAGATGAGGAAGAGGGAAAGAGATAGAAAGAGAGATGGTGGGGGAAGAGAGAAAAATATTAGTTCTGAGCACATAAAGGCAGAGAAAGACAGAGACGTTGGCTAAACTCACCTGGCTGGCGGTGCAGTTGGACATACACCGTCTCCCGTCACTGGCCAGGTAAAAGTTAGTAGGACAGGCACACTTGTACCCCCCTCCAGGCGACAGCAGGCACAGGTTACTGCATCCTCCGTTATTGGTCTGACACGGGTGGTTGGCCACTGTGGGTCAACCAAACACACACAATAGGCCCAGGTGAGAGGAGTGCAGGCACACGTCGATACATGGCAGGGTGTTCAGGTGGCGGTAACAGTAGACTTACTCATACCCTCTGGCTGGCGGTAAGGGTGGTAGATGTGGACGTCCATGGGTCGGTGCAGGGTGCTGATCAGCATGGTCTTGTTGGTGCCCAGGGTCTTGTGACACCTGTTGATGGACTTGGTCTCCCAGTCGGTCCAGTAGATGTACTCCTCAAACAGAGTCATGGCAAAGATGTGGGGGATGTCCTGGCTTAACACTGCAGGGTGGGGTGGGGGGAGCACACAGAGAAACAGACCCGTCAGATACGAGCAGTGATTTATTTACTCATGAGCATGTGGTGTGTATAGTGTACACGACTTCCGTTTCATGCGTGTGTGTTGTAATGTCATTATTCAAATGTGCACACGTGTATGACAGAGTGTGTTACCAGTGTGTCGGTTGGTTCCGTCCAGGCTGGCGAACTCAATGTAGTCCTCTCTGGCGTCAGCCCAGTAGATGCGGTCGTTGATGAAGTCCAGAGTGAGGCCGTTGGGCCAGGTGATTCTGTCCTCTACAATCACAGTCCTGTTGGAGCCGTCCATCCCTATCCTCCCTATGTGGGGGTTGTCACCCCAGTCTGACCAGTACAGGTACCTGGCAGGGACACAGCTCAGTGTGAGGCTCAGAACCACTCAGAACACCCAGGTGAGAGGTCATAACATCACACTACATTCTCAGAAAAGTGAGGATCAATGACAGTCTCTCTTGAAGTAAAATAATCAATGCTATACTCAACATTTGAAATGCTATATTCAATATTTGAGCAGCAATCATCAAAGAGAAAATAAGAGAACATGAATGCAATTCCTGCTTGTTATTTAGAGCTACGTTCGTACCCGTTTCGTACGTCGACCGCCACAGCGCGTGGTTCCCTCAGACCAGTGTTGACCAGGACTGTCCGGTAGGCCCCGTTCAGCTTAGACACCTCGATGGTGTCCCGCCCCTTGTCACACCAATACAGATTCCCTCCCACCCAATCAACAGCCAGACCATCAGGGTTGCTAAGAGACGTGCGGTGAAGGACCTGCCAAAGAGCCAATCAGAAATTACAGTTCAGTTCCCCACATTAGGCAACTAAATGTAGGCTACCAATCAAATGTATATTTCTTAGAGGTAAAGAGGTAATGGAGCCACACTGACTTGTACGTCGCTGCCGTTGATGTGCATGCGTCGGATCATGCTGCCCTGAGTGGTCACGTCTGTCCAGTAGATCATCTGCTGTCTGTAGTCAAAGTCCAGCGCCACTGCGTTGTTCAGGCCCTAACACACACACACAAAATGGGAGAGAAGTGATCAAACATAGCATGAAGGTCATAAGGAGAAATGTGCTATTTCCACCTGTTGTAGGTCTTTGGAGGTGTTGAGGCTCCAGTCTCACCTGTTTGAGCAGGGTGTAGTTGGAACCATCAAGGTTGAGTTTCCTTAGGTAGTAACGGTTGGCAAAGATCAGGAAGGGCTCCTCCTCTGGACAAAATAAGGATTTTTTTGTAAGAAAAGTCATGAAGCGCAACTTCAGGCCCTCCTTACCACCTCATACCCCCCTCCACCAGCTCTTACCACCTCATACCCCCCTCCACCAGCTCTTACCACCTCATACCCCCCTCCACCAGCTCTTACCAGAGGTGGACTTGCAGATAGTGGGGTCACTGGGGCTGAGCTGGAAGCCCTCCACACAGAGACAGTGGAAGGATCCGTGGGTGTTGATGCAGCGCTGCGTGCAGGGGTAGCTGGTCGTACACTCGTCTATGTCCACGCACGTCTTCCCATCATCCTTCAGGCGGAAACCAGGGTGGCATCTGCACTGCACGACCACACAGGAGAGGAGAGGTAAGGCTGTGTGTACTCCTTCACAATGGTTAACCTTTCCGACAAATCGTTGTTACGTAGTTGACAATAGAAAATGTCAATGACTACAGATTAACAGTCATCACCGTTAACTATTTACTTAGCAGAAGCTCACCCGGTGTAGGTGCGTCCTTACCTTGAAGCCTATCTTGAGGTCCTCACAGAGCTGGGAGCAGCCGCTGAGCTTGCTATTCAGACACTCATTGATGAAGCAGTTGAGCTCGTCAGTGCCGTCACCGCAGTCATCATTCCGGTCACACAGCAGCGTCTCATTGACACAGTTCCCGTTGCCGCAAGCGTACACCGTGTCGTTACATTTCTTCTCTGTTTTGGGAAGAGGGCCAAGACAGATTAGAGGATGGGTCAGGAAGAGGAGAATATAGAGTGAATATCTAAGGAAGAGGGGGCTTGGCTCACACATTGGCCTAAATCCACATTGTAAATCCCTTAAAATTCCTTGCAAATAGTGGGCTGAGATGGAGATCTCTTAGGCCCCAGAGAAAATAAACAGTTATCACCATCTGTGAGTGTGTGTATGTGTGTCTAACCTGGGCCGTTGCAGTGGGGGTTCTTGGGGGCTTCGTCAGAGCGGTCGTGACAGTCGAACTCTCCGTCACACTCCCAGGAGCTCTGGATGAGGCAGCGGCCGTTGGCACAGCGGAACTCATTGGACCCACACGTAGGGTACTCTGAACGGAGAGACAGGTGATTGGTTGGTTGATTAAATGCATTTTTTTTTACAGTTATGTCACTGGTAAGCCTATCACATACACTGTATATACAAAAGTATGCGGACATCCTTTCAAATTAGTGGATTCGGCTATTTCAGCCACACCCGTTGCTGACAGGTGTATGAAATTGAGCAGACAGCCATGCAATCTCCATAGACAAACATTGGCAGTAGAATGGCCTTACTGAAGAGCTCAGGGACTTTTAACGTGGCACCGTCATTGGATGACACCTTTCCAACAAGTCAGTTCGTCAAATTTCTGTCCTGCTAGATCTGCCCCCAGTCAACTGTAAGTGCTGTTATTGTGAAGTGGAAATGTCTAGGAGCAACAACGGCTCAGCCGCGAAGTGGTAGGCCACACAAGTTCACAGAATGGGACCGCCGAGTGCTGAAGCACGTAGCGCGTAAAAATTATCTGTCCTTGGTTGCAACACTCACTACCAAGTTCCATTGAACTCTGGAGCAGTGGAAACGCGTTCTCTGGAGTGATGAATCACGCTTCACCATCTGGCGAAACAGAGTTTGGTGGATGCCAGGAGAACTATACCTGCCCAAGTCTATAGTGCCAACTGTAAAGTATGGTGGAGGAGGAATAATTGTCTGGGACTGTTTTTCATGGTTCGGGCTAGGCCCCTTAGTTCCAGTGAAGGGAAATCTTAACGCTACAGCATACAATGTCTTTCTAGACAATTCTATGCTTCCAACTTTGCGACAACAGTTTGGGGAAGGCCCTTTCCTGTTTCAGCACGACAATGCCCCCCTGTACACAAAGCAAGGTCCATACAGAAATGGTTTGTCGGGATCGGTGTGGAAGAACTTGACTGGCCTGCACAGAGCCCTGACCTCAACCCCATCAAACACCTTTGGGATGAATTGGTACGCCAGGCCTAATAGCCCAACATCAGTGTCCGGACCTCACTAATGCTCGTGGCTGAATGGAAGCAAGTCACCGCAGCAATGTTCCAACATCTAGTGGAAAGCCATCCCAGAAGAGTGGAGGCTGTTATAGCAGCAAAGGGGGGACCAACTCCATATTAATGCCATGATTTTGGAATGAGACGTTCGATGAGCAGGTGTCCACATACTTTTGGTCATGTAGTGCATCATGAAAACAGAATATTCATTCCAAATGTTTAAGGATTAACACATTGATACCATGATAGTGTGTGAGTGTAAGAGGGGGTACCCAACAGGGGTACAACAGGGGTCATCCACTCACCACACTCCAGAGACTCGTCAGAGCCGTCACTGCAGTCTTTGTCATGATCACACACAAAGTGCTTGGGGATGCACTGTCTGTTCTGACACATGAACTCATTCTCATCACAGGTGTTGTTGAACACTAAGACACAGACAGACAGAGGGACATTAGTTAATAAGCTACTGCATAAACTACTGCATTATGAAAATAATCTGTATACCAACAAGTCATTATTTGATAATAATTGCATAAAGAACTTCTGTTAAACTCAAATTGCTTAACATTGTATGGGGTAAGTAACATCTCCCATACTTCCATAGGTAAAGATGTATCCAGTCAATAGTCCTCCATCCTCCTCTGACTGATCCACTACTCACCACATCCAGCCTTGACACTCTCATCCACCCCGTCAGGACAGTCCTTGTCCCCATCACACTTCCAGTGCTGGGGGACACACACATGAGAACCAGGACACTGGAAGGCATGTGGACTACACGTCTTGTTCTCTGTCAGGAGAGGTGTGGGGAGGAGGGGAGACAGATATGGGGCAAGGGAATTACTCTTGGGTGCATTCATTTTGAATTAGTCTAGTATTTCCAAATGAGTGACCTCCCTGTTAGAGATTGTGTGTGGAGTGAATCACACTCACTGCACTTGCTGCCCTCGTCAGTCCCATCACCACAGTCGTCAGCTCCGTCACACACCCAACGGTTGGGGATACAGCGGTGGTTACCGCATTCAAACTGGCTGGCCGAGCAGAACTTATCTAAAGGAGAGAGAGACCAAAGAGGGTGGTGCAATGAAGAGAAAGAACACCTGTCAGAAATGTGTGGTGAAAGACTACAGTGATTAGCAGTCCAGTAAAAAGCCATCTGAACTGACCACAGTGTGTCTCGTCAGCTCCGTTCTCACAGTCGTTCTCCTTGTCGCAGGTCCAGCTCATAGGGATACAGCGACCGCTAGGACACGCAAAGAATGAAGCAGGACACTTGGTCTTCCTCCGGTCTGCTCGACAAACAGATGGACAGATAGGGGTTAATCAAAACACATTTTATTGGTCGCATACACATATGTAGCAGATGTGTAGCAAAATGCTTGTGTTATAACTCCAACAGTGCAGTAATATCTAACAATTCACAATAATACACACAAATCTAAAAGTAAAAAAGGAATTAAGAAATATATATAAACAGTAGGATGAGCAATGTTGTGTGTGTGTATGTATGTATGTATGTATGTATGTATGTATGTATACTACTGTTCAAAAGTTTGGGGTCACTTAGAAATGTCCTTGTTTTTTGTCCATTAAAATAATATCAAATTTATCAGAAATTGGCCAGTATCCCAGAGTCGCCTCTTCACTGTTAACGTTGAGCCTGGTGTTTTGCGGGTACTATTTAATGAAGCTGCCAGTTGAGGACTTGTGAGGCGTCTGTTTCTTAAACTAGACACTCTAATGTCCTCTTGCTCAGTTGTGCACCAGGGCCTACCACTCCTCTTTCTATTAAGGCTAGAGCCAGTTTGCGCTGTTCTGTGAAGGGAGTAGTACACAGCATTGTACGAGATCTTCCGTTTCTTGGCAATTTCTCACATGGAATAGCCTTCATTTCTCACAACAAGAATAGACTGACGAGTTTCAGAAGAAAGTCTTTGCTTCTGGCCATTTTGAGCCTGTAATCAAACCCACAAATGCTGATGCTCCAGATACTCAACTAGTCTAAAGAAGGCCAGTTTTATTGCTTCTTTAATGAGCACAACAGTTTTCAGAGGTGCTAACATAATTGCAAAAGGGTTTTCTAATGATCAATTAGCCTTTTAACTTGGATTATCTAACACAACGTGCCATTGGAACACATAAGTGATGGTGGCTGATAATGGGCCTCTGTACGCCTATGTAGATATTCCATTCAAAATCTGCCGTTTCCAGCTTCAATAGTCATTTACAACAGTAACAGTCTACATTGTTTTACATGTACTTTTCTTTCAAAAACAAGGACATTTCTAAGTGACTTCAAACTTTTAACACACACACACACACACACACACACACACACACACACACACACACACACACACACACACACACACACACACACACACACACACACACACACACACACACAGTACCAGTCAAAAGATTGAACACACCTACTCATTCAAGGGTTTTTCTTAATTTGGACTATTTTTGAATAATAGACATCAAAACTATGAAATAACATATGGAAGTAGTAACCAACAAAAGTGTTAAACAAATCAAAATATATTTTAGATTCTTCAAAGTAGCCATCATTTGCCTTGATGACAGCTTTGCACGCTCTTGGAATTCTCTCAACCAGCTTTACGAGGAAGGCTTTTCCAACAGTCTTGAAGGAGTTCCCATATATTCTGAGCACTTGACTGCTTTTCCTTCACTCTACGGTCCAACCATCATCCCAGGGCGGCAGGTAGCCTAGTGGGGGCGGCAGGTAGCCTTGTGGTTAGAGCGTTGGACTTGTAACCGGAGGGTTGCAAGTTCGAATCCCCGAGCTGACAAGGAAAAAAAAAAATATAAATCGGTTGTTCTGCCCCTGAACAAGGCACTGTTCCCCGGGCGCCGAAGATGTCGATTAAGGCAGCCCCCCGCACCTCTCTGATTCAGAGGGGTTGGGTTAAATGTGGAAGACACATTTCGGTTGAAGGCATTTGGTTGTACAACTGACTAATAATGGTGACTTTGACAAACCATCTCAATTTGGTTGAGGTCAGGTGATATGTGGAGGCCAGTAGCACTCCATCACTCTCCTTGGTCAAATAGCCCTCCAGCCTGGAGGTGTGTTTTGGGTCATTGTCCTGTTGAAAAACAAATGATAGTCCCACTAAGCACAAACCAGACGGGATGGCATATCACCGCAGAATGCTGTGGTAGCCATGCTGGTTAAGTGTGCCTTGAATTCTAAATAAATCACAGACAGTGTCACCAGAAAAGTGCCATCACAAAATCTCAAATTTGGACTCATCAGACCAAAGGACAGATTTACACCGGTCTAATGTCCATCGCTTGAGTTTCTTGGCCCAAGCAAGTCTCTTTTTATTGGTGTCCTTCAGTAGTGGTTTCTTTGAAGCAATTCGACCATAAAGTCTTGATTCACGCATTCTCCCCTGAACAGTTGATGTTAAGATGTGTCTGTTACTTGAACTCTGTGAAGAATTTATTTGGGCTGCAATCTTAGGTGCAGTAGAGTTAACTCTGGGTCTTCCTTTCCTGTGGCGGTCCTCATGAGAGCTAGTTTCATCATAGCTCAATGGTTTTTGCGACTGCACTTGGAGAAACTTTCAAAGTTCTTGAAATGTTCCTTATTGACCAACCTTCATGTCTTAAAGTAATGGACTGTCGTTTCGCTTTGCTTATTTGAGCTGTTCTTGCCATAATATGGACTTGGTATTTTACCAAATAGGGCTATGTTTTGTATATCACCCCTACCCTGTCACAGCACAACTGATTGGATCAAGCGCAATAAGAAAGAAAGTCCACAAATTAACTTTTAACAATGCACACCTGTTAATTGAAATGCATTCCAGGTGACTACCTCATGAAGCTGGTTGAGAGAATGCCAAGAGTGTGCATAGCTGTCTTCAAGGCAAAGGGTGGCTACTTTGAAGAATCTCAAATATATTTTGATTTGTTCAACACTTTTTTGGTTACTACATGATTCCATATGTGTTATTTCATAGTATTGATGTCTTCCCAATTATTTTACAACGTAGAAAATAGTATAAATAAAGAAAAACCCTGGAGTGTGTCCAAACTTTTGACTGGTACTAATATACACACACACACACACACACATATATATACACACGCACAGACACATATATGAGTATGTATATGTGATGGGATGTAGTCATTATGGACAGTTTGTGGATAGAATATTTAGAATATCTGTAGAATAAGTAGGATAGAATAGTAGCTATATACAGAAATAGTGGAATAGAAGGGCCTTGACTAGAATACAGTATATACATATGAAATGATTAATACAGTATGTAAACATTATTAAAGTGACCAGTGATTTCATGTCCATGTACATAGTGCAGCAGCCTCTAAGGTTGAGTAACAGGGTGGTAGCAGGCTAGTGACAGTGACTAAGTTCAGGGCACTGGGTGAAAGCCGGATAGTGATGGCTATTTAACAGTCTGATGGCATTGAGATAGAAGCTTTTCAGTCTCTTGGTCCCAGCTTTGATGCACCTGTACTGACCTCGCCTTCTATAGGATATTAAAGTAGGGTGGCACTAAAAGGAAAATGTATGGAACAAGAGTAGCATGTTGGTATATTAGATTAGCATGTTTGTTTTACAAGAATACTTGTTTACTGACAAACAAACAATTCTACTTTTAATGATATTTCTAATCTTGCAGTTTTGTGATATCTTAGGTTTCTCTTTACTTTTCGTACTCATCTTGAATTTGGGAGAGTTTAATAGACTTGTGCTATGTGTTATTTAAATGGTGGTGTTTTAATGTGAACTCTGGGGGCTCCCCTAGCAGCTGGTTGCCCTAAAGAGATACTCTGAATCAGAGTCCACAAGGACAAGAGTCTGAAAACATTTCAGATGTTGCTGCTTATTGTGTGTGTGTGCTTAAGTGTGTATCTATGTTTGGGCATGTGTGCTGTGCCTATGTGTGCATGCGTGCGCATGTGTGTTCACCTGGGCAGTTCCTCTCGTCAGAGTAGTCACCACAGTCATTGGCTCCGTCACACACCCAGGAGGATGCGTAGCAGAGGCTGGTGAACTCACACTTCTGGAAGGTCACACCCTTAACCCCCAGCCGGAAGTAGCTGGAACAGTCAGTAGCTGGTGGACAAGGACAGGGGTTACACAGTGAGTATATATATTATAAAGTCAGTCTAAACTCATTTTACTGACTTTATTGTCCCCAATTCTGATGCAGTGTCATGTACACATTTAAAGTGGCGTTTAAATACAAAAAAAAACTGACAATACAACTTTCATAACAGTTACATACCAATTAAAAGAGACTAGCCTGCTGATCTTACTGGGTCGATAGGAACATTAGCCCGAGCTATTTAGGAGGGATATCACACCTGGCACAAATTATTGTCTAGTTCAATTTTTTTCCCCAGAGGGGAGTAGTTCAAAGTCCGGGTACAGGGGGTGGCTTGGGTCTAAAATGACTGTGAGCCTTGGAGGGCCCTGACTTTAAAGATCTCATCCAGCTGTAAAGTGACATTATACATTATGACAGAGCAACGCTGACTGAGTTTTAGTCTGGTCCAAAATTTAGTCTGGATTAGTGTTACATCTGATGTTAGGTTTAGCTGAGTCTAGTCTAAAGGTTAGTCTGTGTTCTTTCTTGAGTTGAGTCTAGTCAATCGTTAAGCCTGGGTTCGTTCCAGTTTAAACTAAACCTAACAAATCGATTTTAAGTAGCCTGTCGCCCAAGGTGACTCACAGCAGTTCATCTCGTCGCTGGCGTCCTCGCAGTCCACAATCTGGTTACACTTGCTGGAGTTGGTGGTGCAGCCTCCGTCTCTGCACTGGAACTGCTCTGCCGTGCACACAGTGGCTGGAACACACACAGATCCACACAAACCCACATTACACTGGTGACAAACACAGAACATCTGCATAGAAAATCCACCCAAACTACCACCCAGTATATACTGCTTGAGATAGCTAGCCTGCTTACTGTTGCAGAAGAGTTCGTCTGAGTCGTCCCCACAATCGTCCTGTCCGTTACACCAGGAGCTGTGTCCCACACACCTGCCGTTCACACACCGCCTGTAGCCCTTCTTACACACCCGGTTGGCTGAAGACGTACAAAGGGCAAGAGAAAATAACGTTAGAAACATGAATCACATTATAGCTTATGGAGGTAGTGTAAAAGAATGTCCCCATCGGTCTCATTCACCGCAGTAGGACTGTTTCTCGTCTGACTTGTCCTTGCAGTGGGCCATGCCGTCACAGGTCAGAGTGTAGTTCACACAGTCTCCATTCCCACACTCAAACTCATCTACACTGCCGCACGTGGTGTTTAGGGCTGAGAGGGATAGAGAGGGGAGAGAGAGAGGGGAGAGAGAGGGGAGAGAGAGAGGGGAGAGAGAGAGAGAGAGGAGGAAAGAGACACTTAACTTTATAATTTAAAAAACATGGTTTTAGTGCTGAACATTTCAAAGTTCAGCCCCATTGGCTGTTCTTACATCATTAATGACATGATAAAATGCCCTCATCCACTCTCCCTCCCCATGCCCTAGTTCTCTCATTTCTCCATACCCTTCCCTATTCCCACTTTCCCCCTCTTTCTCACCGATGCAGGTGTTGTCCTCCAGCAGTTTCCTTTCGCCATCGCCACGGCAAGTACAGTTGACCCTGCCCTCTGAGGTCAGAAGACACAGGTCCTGACAACCTCCGTTGTTCACCCGACACAGAGAGAACTCGCCTACACAGAGAGAGGGTTAGAGCATGCATGCACACACGCACATACACACACAGTGAGTGGTCCATCTACTTGTGTCTAATATAAACTGACACAGTGTAAATGGGATTTGCAGCAATTACCACAGGTTCACTGTGTGTGTTGCGAGCGGGGAGGAGGTAAGCAACTGGGAAGTCAATAGTGGGTGTTGAGTGTGTGTGTCTGTGTGTGTGTGTGTGTGTGTGGGAGGTTGAGAAAGACAGAGCCATTGATTTGAAGTGAGAGGGAGATTGGAAACTCAGTGAGATGAACAAGTGTGAATTGAACTGGACGAGGTAGAGAGATGAGGAAATATGTGTGTCATGGGACTGTTGGAGCAGAAGATGGGGAGTGTGTGTGTGTCTAAAGGGTGATAGATTGGGGCAGTGGAGTCTCAGGTGGTCTCATTCTCCAGGTGTATGGAGCTCCCCTCAGCTGTGTCACACTCTCTGATTACTTCTGGCACCTCATTAACTTTGGTGGAGCAGCAGTGTGTGCGTGCGTGTGCGTGTGTGTGTGTGTGTGTGCTCGCGCAGAGGAGGCTGGTGGGAGGAGCTATAGGAGGACAGTATCAAACATATGGAAACCATGTTTGACTCCGTTCTATTTATTCCATTCCAGCCAATACAATGAGCCTGTCCTCCTATAGCTCCTTCCACCAGCCTCCTCTGGTACGTGTACCACTCTGCTTGGTCCGCACCAACCCCCACCCCTTTATCTGCCCCCCCAAACCCCCTCTTTTGCTTAGAACTCACAGCTATTAGTGTCATTGGCCACAGCGACGATGCCCATTGGCTGCTGGGGGATGTCGGCTCTGAGGAGTTTCATGTCTCCACCCACGTACTTGTCGGCCCTGAGGACGGCCCTGCGGACCCAGTCGGTCCAGAAGATGTAGTCTCCATACACCGCCAGGCCAAACGGATGGACTGGCTCATTCTTTAACACCACCTATAGGGGGCAGCAGAGATACACACAAAAGTTGAACCATCAAGTGTGTTTCATGAGTGTGGGTGGGTTATTGCGTTTACATAATCTGCGAGTGTGTGTGTGCCAGTGTTACTCACGTAGCGGCGGCTGCCATCGTACTCGCAGCGTTCAATCTTGTCCAGGGTGGCGTCGGAGAAGTAGAGTTTCTCAGCGCGGTGGTCTATGGCCAGGCCGTTGGGGGTGCGGATGTCACTGCCGATGATCACCAGCACATTGTTACCAGACAGGGTGGCACGCATGATACTGGGAGACTGTTCATTCCAGTTGGTCCAGAACATCAGGCTGGTGGATGACAACACGAGGGAATTTACAGTATATAAGGCAGATGTGTGTAAACGTTCACAACAATGGATAGGTTTCTGATTGAAACGGCACAATTGGTTTGTGCATGGTGCTTCCATTCCAACAGCAGATCTGCAGGTTCCCCCATGAGCCATATACTGTATACAGCATACTGAATATATTAGTTAGCTTTATGTCTCTTTGGATAAATCCATCTGCTAAATGACCAGATTATATTAAGATTCCAAAAGAAGTGCTGTAGGAGAGGCAGGTACATGGGCTAAACGCTATCCAAGGGGAAAGCGAAACAATCTATGAAAATCTACTTACATTAAGGCTAAGCTATCTATACTGTACTTCAATCTGTATTAATCCAATTAAAACACTATATGACAAGGGTCAGGATATGGGAATGTTAGCTAGTGTCAGATGAACTGCAACAGACTCATATCAGATACTCACTCCTGACACTAAAGACTAATAAAACCATAGCAATTAAAACCCTATGATCTGGGTCAGAAACTTGGAACAGTGCGATTTATGACCATTACGGTCCAAGAGACACTCACTCCTGACACTCGTCCAGTACGAAGGCCCGCGGGGGTGGTCGTCTCCAGACATGGTGACCACGGTGTCGCGGTCCCAGGCACCCCAGCGGCTCTGGTTGACCGTGTGGCGGGTGATGGTGGAGGTAGTATAGCTGGTCCAGTACAAAGTGTCCCAGCCACGGTGGTACGCCAGGCCTTCTACCGAACCCACGTCTGATGAGGGGGAGAGAGGAGGAAAGAAGCAGAGGAGAGACAAGGGGAGAGAGAGGAGGGAGAAAGAAGGTAGTGGAGTAGAGAGAAAGAGGGGGGAGAGGACAGAACGAAAAAACGGCAAGGAAAGAAAGACAGGGAGGGAGGAGAAGAGACAAATACCACGTCAATCCCAGTTGAGTGTTAAAAGGACATGACTCAGGTCTCTGGCAGTAGCACAGAGCTGGCGGGCAGAGTAGAGCTGGATGCCATAGCAGAGGAGGTCCAGAGACTACTCACGGAGGACATGACAGGCCACTGGTAATGATCTAGAACTCTCTGTGATCTAAGGCTTTCATCCAACTAACAGCTCTCCAAAAGGTCACAACATAAATGGCTAACAGCTCGCAGCATATTTCCTTCCATTGCTCTTTTTCATCGATAGTTGGGAGTGTTCACAGCATTTTTGTGCTCCAAAGCCTTCTAATGAGTAACTGGATGAATTCAGCCCAGCCCAGCTCAGCTTAGCTCAGCCCAGTTCAGACGAGAGGAGACTGGGGAGAGGAGAGCTGGCCAAGATGGAGGAACATACTGTACTCTGGTGGTGGAGAAACAGTCACACACACCCTTAAAGTCTGCCAAGGACACTTTTGGGTTACGCACAACACAAACCCACAGTCAACCACAACTAGTTGTTCCAAAAAGACTAGTCACCTGCTTGTTATCCCAGTAGAAAACAGAGGGACTGGAATGATTTAATAGGCATTCTTCTGAAGCGGTTATGACCTAATAAGTACATCACATGCCTGGCCGGTGTCTCTGGGAGGTTCAACACAAGGTGGGACACTTCACCTCCCTCTCATCACCACAGACATGAGTCACGGACTGGCTAGCAGGTATTGTGAGAGATTCTGAATGAGCAAGCAAAGGACCTAAGAGCTGGAGTACGGAGAGCCCAGGTGTGCGACGTTAAAACAATTCCCTCTGGTTTCCCACTCTCATAAATCAACGCTTTAAAAAATTGATGAAGTGCAACACTAAATCTGCTCCCTCAATTCCCTCTCTCCTTGGTGCTTTTAATAAATCATACATCGTCGGACTGCAAGGCTCTACACTTTCCTATCCTTGTTTCCCCTTTCCTCACACCTTTTAATGCTGGCTTCCCTATCTGTGTATCGCTACTGTATAGGCCCATCTCTGTCCTGTATGCTGACTGCAGCAGCTGAAGTTTACAAAGGAGCTGAATTTACGAGCTCTTGGTAAATGTAGAGTTCACCCTCTTATCCTGAGCCACACACACACACACACACACACACACACACGTCATTTCAGCAAGCCATGTCACCCACCATCTCAGACGGTTCTGAAATTGTTTCTGTAGTTAGAAACCAATGAGATTAGCATTCCAAAATATTATTTTGTTGTATATTGCTTTGTTCAACCTTTGTAATGTATTCCCTGTGAACCTGGTGATGATTTATTCCCCTCTTCAGAGAAATTAGCCATTGAAGTCGCTATACCATAAATTAGTGTGAAAATACCAAGTTTTACCTACTACATGCCACTGTTCCTGCTACTGTCACCACACCCTTTTATCCATTTTGCTGGTCTCTAGTGTTTATTAAATGGCTCACAGCATATTCTTTGCAACTTTGGGTAGAAAACCAATTGCTTTTGCTCATGGAAATAAATTGTGAAGAAGCAATACAAGCAGCAGCTCCATACTACTTTGTTGGGGTGGGATTGGCGTGGGTGGTTTGTGGGTGGCTATTGATCATTTTATTAGATTCCTTATATCTCTAGCATTGTTAGGAATAATTATGGTCCAAATTGGATGTTAGGTACTATATTTATTGAAGATGATATGAATCCTATAAACTAAAGCGGCAAATTTGGGTGCAAACAATTAGATTAATTTCTCTGAGAACAAATTATATTTAAACAATATTAATGTTGAATGCTAACTTTTATGTGTTTTCTAACAACAGAACATTTCAGAACAATCTGAGATGGGTGTCGAAATCCTCTTTCTTGTGGTTTTTGAGGTGGAATGACACACGCATACTAATACACACACACACAGAGTTTTATGGCACTTATCTGGGTGTGATAACAGGCCACAACACTCTAGCTGAGTGTTTGCTCTCAGGGCAAAGGTAAACAATTACCCTGATTTCTCAAGTTTCAAGTTGTAATGTCACATGCACAAGTACAGAGTGTAGCTGTGTGTGTGTGTGTGTGTGTGTGTGTCAAACTCTGTGAAAGGCTTTGATAGTCCTGAGCAGGTCCTCCCATTGACAAAAGACCAACCCATCTCCCTCTTGCGTTGTCACTGTCAAAGCCATACAGTACAGAGCAGTCCAGAGTTCACATGTTATTTAGTGTGATTCACCCCTTTCTTCAAGCCCATATACCTGCCTCTCCTACAGCACTCTGCTTCTCTCCCTCTATCTCTCCAGAGATTCCTTCCTGTGGGCTTTGAATAGGCAGACTGTCGATGACTTAGCAGTAGAAGACTGATTGAGGCGTCATGCAGAGGCTTTCTGATGTGAACTGACAGGAGACCGAGCCATCCAGAGAGTTTAGACCCAGCCGGCCACCACTGTCAGAGGCTGTCAGACGGACATAGCAGGAGTCCTGGGGAGAGACTGAGAGCCCGGTGGCTAGCTGGATGCTAAATCAATAGCATTGCAAACGTCAACAGAGGGGGGCTGATGTCTATGTTCTCTCATTTCTTTGGAGGGACTAGGACAAAGGTAGAGCTGATTGGCAGGACTAGAAAGGCTTGATTCGAATTGTGGGAGACCTCAATCACGTGACTGGTAACATTGTCACTCATCAGTAGTCTTTCAAAGGACAGTTTTTGGAAAGGTAAACACTTTTCAGAAGAAAAAAAAACTTCCCACTTTTCTACTGTGAGTTTCTGGACTATGGCGAGGAAAATACTGAGCGAGACAAACCCATTGAATCCTAACTGACAGGAGGGCAACTTCAGATTGTAATGTCAAGTCTGCTGAATGTTCTGTTGATGGCACACCTTAGTGTTATCGACTCTCCGTTTCAATAATAATTCCCACACGGTTTGTTATCAGTGGCTAGTTGATCAGTCATAAGCAGAAGCCTCGTTTTTACAGCCGGTAGATATTGACCCATGGGAGTGTCATCTTGCTGCTATGATTTTCTCTCATCAGTCATCACTGCTTCACTGTATCAACTCTAGGCTCAGTGTAAGGACTAAGGAGTAGCCCCTTTAAGGCTGGTCTGTCTGTCCTCTCCATGGCGGATGATGGCTCTGTGTGGAGGAATGACAGTGGCTCTGGTGACGAGGAGACTGGGGTCGGCAGTGTGGAGCTGGTCCTGGTTCCAGTGATGGATGTCCTGATCCTGGTGCTGGGTGTGACGGGGCACTCCCTGGTGATGGTCATCCTGTGTGGTCGTCGTAGAAGAAGGGCAGGTCCGAGGGGTCAACCCAACCAGGGGACCATGACAGGGACAGGGACAGACACCCTTTTGCTGGCCCTGAGTGCGGCTGACCTCCTTCTCCTCTCCATGCTGCCCTTCCACACCGTTGCCATAGCGATGCAGCACTGGCCCTTCGGGGACTTCCTGTGTCGGCTGGTGAGCTTCCTGGGCGCCGCCTGCTCCTCGGCTAGTGCCTTCACGCTGGCCACCCTGGCCGTGACGCGGTATCTGACTGTGGTGGAGCCAACCCAGGCCTACCGCCTTCTTACTCCTCGCCGCGTGGCACTGACCTCCGCTGCTCTCTGGCTTCCCGCTTGTGCCCTGGCTGCCCCACAGCTGGCCTTCCGCTCCGTGGGTGCCCGGCGCATCGCCCCCGACGGCCTGGCCTGCTTCAACTTCCTGTCGCACAGCGGCCAGCTGGCCTATGGAGCCTGCCAATTCCTGCTGTCCTTCGCCCTGCCACTGGGCGTCATCGCTGTGGCCTACGGCGGGATCTACTTGTTCCTGTGGCGGAGTCGGAGGGACAGCCGGGCGCCCCAGGTGGAGCGATACCAACGGAAGGTGACCCAGACCTCGGCCCTGCTGGTGCTGGCCTTTACCCTGTGCTGGTTGCCCTCCTACGGCCTGACCTTTGCCCTCCTGGGGGGAGGCAGCCATGGGGCCACAGGTTCATCACCCCGCTACGGGCCCTTCAGCGTGTTCGCCCGCATCACAGCCACCTCCTCTACCGTGGCCAACCCCATCCTCTACGTCCTCATGTCCCAGAAGTTCAGACAGGACCTGCTGGAGCTGGGTCGCAGAGGTGCCAGGGGTGGGGGTCCGTAACCATGACAACAGACCCAACTATACAAGACTGGTGGAAATGTATCTAAATCTCTAAGGTTATGCTTTGTGTCCATGACAAACTGGATGGGGGCTGAACATCTGTTGTCTGAGAGCTTGAGGGAAGAACTAAAAAAAGTGTCATAACAACAACTATACAGGACTAAACTACAAAACCATATCTACCCAAATCTCACTGGTACGCCAATGCACAACTATCACACTAAGCTGTGGTATAAAGCTCGAGCTCCAAGGTTCAATTGAGGGACAGCACTTGAAGTAAAGAGCCTCCCCACTGTGAGACAACAATCTAAAAGGAGGATCTGAACACAGAATCAAAGGCCTCTGTCTAGAGGGCCTCCTGGGACATGGCAAAGAACATAGACATCCGGGAGAAATACATTTATGCTTGTAAAAAAAAGAGAACGCTTTTTAAAGGATGTGAGCTCTTTTACACATTAATACCATTCTTTAGCGATTGTTGTTTCTTTCTGTTATGTTCTTCTGAGATAAAGAGAATGAAGATCTAGCTGTGCCTCAATCTGGTTTATGTTGTTGTGTACAGTGTGTTCCCAAACTGAGGTAGATATGAAAGCTTTCCACTTTGTTTTCCAGACTCTCATAAATAATAGTTGGCCACTAGGTTTTCCTGACATGTTTCAGTTGGAGGTCCAAAACAAGTTTTGTTTTGAGCCCCAGCTGTTTCTTCCTGGAGAATGCTTCCCATTGGGTGGTCTTCTATATATCACCACCAAATAGGGTTTGTTCTTAGCGAAGGAGGAGGAGGAGAGGAGGATGAAAGATTCTGCTTAACGAATGGGAGGGAGAGAGAGCAGTCTAACAGAGGGAAAATGTTTCATCACATTTCTCAAACTTCAGCCAAATAACCTGATTAACTAGTGTTTACCTACATTCACGTGGCCTTATCAATTAGCATTGAAAACAGAGTAAATCAATGGATTATGGGTTATGAGGGAAAAGAGGACATGGTTGCTATAGGATTAGGGGGATGTTAACAGATCAAATAACAAAAAAAAATAATAAAATGTTAATCACATTCACAGATTACAGCAGGTATAAAAAGGTGCAACAAAATGCTTATTTTGATTGGATGAGAGAGGGGAGAGAGGGGAGGGTGAGTAACTTACTTTCCACCACGGTCTTGCGGTCCGAGCCATCATCATTGATCTGCTGGATGTTTCCAAAGTGGATGTCACTAAAGAAGACGCGATTGGCTCCTTTCCCTCCTCCTCCACGGTAGTCAAACGTCAGAGCTATAACGTTCTTCATGTGTTCAGGATCCTCAAATGGTTTTATAGGAGCGTTTAGGTTCTCTTCATCCGATAGGTGAACGCTCTTTAGAATGGTCCGTTCCGAGTAGAGTAGGTAGCCGTCGTAGTCACGGCAACCCCGTCCGTCCTCGGCCAACATGCCGTGAGCACAGGCACATGTACGTTCTGCGTTGCCACGGAAAAGACACAGTTGCTGGCAGCCGCCGTTGTTATCCTTACACACATTCGTTCCTGTGTAGAGGGGAAAAATGTAATATTTACTGTAGATTTTTTTTTTCTTCTCTCAATAAAATCGTCAGATAATTCAAGTATGAAATATTTGAAAAATACCACATTAAATGGTATTCTGAATAAAATCTCAAATAATCTCAAATAATTATATTATCAAACTTTACAGCATTATTTCCGCAATAAATCATCTCTGAGTAGACTCTCTAAACTAACACATCCACACACTGCCCACCTTGCTGCCTGGCCCTGTTGAACACTTTGATATCTTTGAGCTGTACTCCGATGCCAGTGCGCAGAGGCACCGAATCTGTAGCGTTGTCTTTGCTGCCCCTCTTTATGGAGCCATTGGCATGAGTCCTGATACAGGCCAGAGAGAGAGAGAGAGAGAGAGAGAGAGAGACATGACATCAGGGAGAGAGGCAGACTAAGTAAAAGAAGGAGTGAGGGAGACACCGGCTGAGAAGGAAGGTGACAGATTATGGCGAGAGGGAGTGAATTCATTCCAGACACAATTAATAGGTGGAAGAGTGAATGTCATAGAGAGAGAGAGATACAGAGACAGACCTGTCACTCCAATAGATGTATTTCTCAAACACAGAGACAGAGAACATGTCCATGTTGTTGTTAGCCAGCACCACCTCTCTGTTCTCTCCTGTCTCCAGGTTGATACGCTCTATCTTGTCTGTACGAGCGTCACACCAGTACAGAAGACCCTCCTGCACACACATATCAGGACAGGGAGTTCAGTTTGTGTGTGTTGTGGTGGTTATCTGTCTGTGTGTTTGTGGTTATTTGTGTGGGTGTTATACTGTACCCGGTAGTCTATGGAGATGCCATTAGGCCAGCTGATGCTGACGTTGACTAGTACAGCTCTCTGAGACCCGTCCAGACGAGACCTCTCGATCCGTGGGTACTGACCCCACTCTGTCCAGAACAGATACCTGTACACACACACACACACACACACACACACACACACACACACACACACACACACACACACACACACACACACACACACACACACACACACACACACACACACACACACACACACACACACACACACACACACACACACACACACACACACACAGAGAGAGAGCATAAGAGAGAGGTCACTTTCCCCTTGTTTAGGTGACTAAACTCCTTGGAGTAACCCTGGATTGTAAACGGTCATGGTCAAAACATATTGATACAACAGTAGCTAAGATGGGGAGAAGTCTGTCCATCATAAAGCGCTGCTCTTCCTTCTTAAAAGCACTATCAACAAGGTAGGTCCTACAGGCCCTGGTTTTGTCGCACCTGGACTACTGTTCAGTAGTGTGGTCAGGTGCCACAAAGAGGGACTTAGGAAAATTACAATTGGCTCAAAACTGGGCAGCACAGCTGGCCCTTAAAAGTACACAGAGACCTAACATTAATGATATACATGTCAATCTCTCATGGCTCAAAGTGGAGGAGAGATTGACTTCATCACTACTTGAATTTGTGAGAGGTATTGACATGCTGAATGCACTGAGCGGACTGTTTAAACTACTGGCACACAACTCAGACACCCATGCATACCCCACAAGACATGCCACAAGAGGTCTCTTCACAGTCCCCAAGTCCAGAACAGACTATGGGAGGCGCACAGTACTACATAGAGCCATGACTACATGGAACTCTATTCCATATCAGGTAACACCTTATGGAACAGCGGGGACTGTGAAGAGACACACACACAGGTACAACCACAAGCGCTAGCACACGCACTCTACACACACCTACATTGTAATTCTGTTGTATGGTGGTATTATACTATTTGTATTGTAGATATGTAGCGGTGTAATAATGTTATATGATGTACTGTTTTATATTTTGCCTTAATGTGTTTGGACCCCAGGAAGAGTAGCTGCTGCCTTGGCAGCAGAGGTCAATCCCCCCCCTCCAGTCCTCACCCTTTTTCTGGGTGGACAGTGATGGCGCGGGGCTTGTCCAGGCCCTGGGAGATGACCACGTAGCGGAAGGAGCCATTGAGTCTGGCCACCTCAATCACATCAAAGCCCTGGTCAGTCCAGTAGATGTTCCCTATGGAAGGACAGAGCACCAACACAAAATACAACAGCAATACAAACCAGTCACTTTTACTACAGTGTATTTTAAACAATCAGCATGCTTTACAGTACAACAACATTAATGGGATCAACCACAAAAGTCTAACTGATAAAGTAGTTCTGTGGAAGGTTACTGTATGTTTTGGGATAAATAAAGTTCTATACATTTTCACTGTATATGACACCTAATACAACTAGGCAAATGGAGAATGCTGCCGTGTTGTTGTGTTGGTGTTGTGGTGTTAACAGGGTTTCCCAGCGTAACCTCAGAGGGCTGATGGAATGCTGCAGTGTTCATTACTCATCCTGCAGTAAGGCTTCGCTCTGTACACACCCATGTCATGTGACCTGGGCTATACAGGCACCTATTTGGGCTAAACAGGCACCTATCTATCTGGGCTTCTTCCCATCTCCTCGGTCTAACCCTCTTCCTCTGTTGCTATTTCTCCTCCTTTGTTAGCTTCTCCCTCTCTCTGACTGTATTTCTCTCCCTCGCCTTCTCCCTCCCTCCTTCCCTCCTTCACCTTGCATAGGTGAAGATGTGATCAGAATGAGTCTCATCTCACTTCTGTAAGGCTGTGAAGCGTGTCAGCCGTGAGTCTGTGACAGATTCTGAATGTGTGTGTGTGTGAGAGTGTGTGTACAGTATGAGTTAGTATGCACATGTGCGCGTTTGAGTCTGTATGCATATGTGTATATGTGTGAGTGCGCCTCACCAGCGATCCAGTCCACAGCGATGCCCTCCACTCTGCCGATGCCGTTAGTGACCACATCTTCTCTCCAGGTCTGGTCTCTCTTAGCTCTGCTGATGGTGCTTAGGCCCATGTCCACCCAGTAGATCGTATCATTGTCTGGAGGGGAGAGGAGAGAGCCATCAGTACAGAACAGTAGATCTACTATATCCATTATACGCATTCATTAACATGTTCATGTGGAATGCACCTATTATACTGGTTAGATTCAGCATATTTTCATGACAAGATATTTTTCATCACTACCAATCTAAAAAAAAACAAGATTTTGGTTTTGTATAGTGTTTGAAAACCCCTCCCTCCAAGGTGTGTGTATGTGTGCGTCCGTACCTGCATGGAAGTCTATGCCCACAGCCAGGGAGGTGCCCGACACTGGCACTAGAGCATCTGATTTGTCCAAGGGGTCCAGGGGGATGCCACGGATGCCCTCATGAACAGAGTAGAGCAGGAAGGAGCCCACTCCTGAGGACGTGGGAAACATTACCCAGAGTTGATCACTGGACACACTAAGAGGTCAGTGGCAGTACAAGACATGGAATCCTTCCAGGTGAAAATAAATGAATGATTATGAGAATATAAACTCTGAAAAAAAATAAACGTCCTCTCACTGTCAACTGCGTTTATTTTCAGCAAACGTAACATGTCTAAATATTTGTATGAACATAACAAGATTCAACAACTGACATGTGACTAACAGAAATGGAATAATGTATTCCCTGAACAAAGGGGAGGTCAAAATCAAAAGTAACAGTCAGTATCTGGTGTGGCCAGCAGCTGCATTAAGTACTGCAGTGCACCAGATTTGCCAGTTCTTGCTGTGAGATGTTACTCTTCCACCAAGGCACCTGCAAGTTCCCGGACATTTCTGGGGGGGAACCCTCCGATCCAACAGGTCCCAGACGTGCTCAATGGGATTGAGATCCTGGCTCTTCGCTGGCCATGGCAGAACACTGACATTCCTGTCTTGCAGGAAATCACGCACAGAACGAGCAGTATGGCTGGTGGCATTGTCATGCTGGAGGGTCATGTCAAGAGGAGCCTGCAGGAAGGGTACCACATGAGGGAGGAGGATGTCTTCCCCTGTAATGCACAGCATTGAGATTGCCTGCAATGACAACAAGCTCAGTCCAAAGATGCTGTGACACAACACCCCAGACCATGACAGACCCTCCACCTCCAAATCGATCCTGCTCCAGAGTACAAGCCTCGGTGTAACCCTCATTCCTTCGACGATAAACGCCAATCCGACCATCACCCCTGGTGAGACAAAACCGCGACTCGTCAGTGAAGAGCACTTTTTGCCAGTCCTGTCTGGTCCAGCGACGGTGGGTTTGTGCCCATAGGCGACGTTGTTGCCGGTGATGTCTGGTGAGAACCTGCCTTACAACAGGCCTACAAGCCCTCAGTCCAGCCTCTCTCAGCCTATTGCGGACAGTCTGAGCACTGATGGAGGGATTGTGCGTTCCTGGTGTAACTCGGGCTTGTTGTTGACCTGTGTGATGTTTGGATGTACCGATCCTGTGCAGGTGTTGTTACACGTGGTCTGCCACTGCGAGGACGATCAGCTGTCCGTTCTGTCTCCCCCTGTAGCGCTGTCTTAGGCGTCTGACAGTACGGACATTGCAATTTATTGCCCTGGCCACATCTGCAGTCCTCATGCCTCCTTGCAGCATGCATGTTCAAGATGATCAGCAGGGACCCTGGGCATCTTTCTTTTGGTGTTTTTCAGAGTCAGTAGAAAGGTCTCTTTAGTGCACTAAGTTTTCATAACTGTGACCTTAATTGCCTACCGTCTATAAGCTGTTAGTGTCTTAATGAACGTTCCACTGGTGCATGTTCATTAATTGTTTATGGTTCATTGAACAAGCATGGGAAACAGTGTTTTAACCCTTTACAATGAAGATCTGTGAAGTTATTTGGATTTTTACGAATTATCTTTGAAAGACAGGGTCCTGAAAAAGGGACCTATCTTTTTTTTTCGGAGTTGATTATATTAATCTCGGTTTTGCTAAATATAGCACATCAAAATGTAGCTTGTGTTTGACTAATAACTGAGGTAATGTTTTGTTTCCATGACTGCAAGACCAGGCATCTATGACCTTTCAAATATCAGAATAAAGATCCAAACAAAATGTTCACGGTGTGTGTTTTACCCTCGCAGGACTGTTGTCCACTCCTGAGGCTGTATCCAGCGGTACACATGCAGGCTCGTGTGGTTGGGGAGGTGGGCAGGCACAGCTGGGAACAGTCTCCATTGCTATTACTGCACAGATTGGTCCCTGGAAACACAACACACAAAAACACATAAACAAACATGCTCACATAGATTAAAATGGTTATTTCTAATCTATAGCTACCATGGTGCCCAAACATAATGTACACTCTCTCACACACACACACACACACACACACGCGCAAACACCTTTCTGCACGGTCTCGTTGTAGATCTTCAAGTGCATCATGGCTGAGGTGCTGTTTCTCAGGACCTTCCAGTTCCCTCCGTCATGCTTGTCACAGGTTCCCATCTGGTCAGTCCCCTGGTCCGCCCACCATAGCTTGTCCCCTACACACAACAGCCAATCACAAAATTACATAATTTAATCTCTTCACACAAGTGGGCCAATCAAAATGACCCATCGTACTCATACTATGATCACACAAAGAACCGATGTTGAGACCTACTGTAGCTCCATTTCTGAGTATTCAAACTCTTCGGGACAGAAAGCTAAAGGCAGCTAGGAGGCAGAATACAGTACAGTCCTAGTGAGAGTGGAGCCATGTTACATACCCATGATGGCCAGAGCTGTGGCCTTGGTCAGTTTGCCCTTGACCCCCTCCAAAACCTCCAGACCCGAACCGTCCAGCTTACAGTGGCTGATGGTGCTGTTCCCTGAGCTGACCCAGTACAACTGCTCTGTGTCAAAGTCTATGGACAGACCTGGAGACAGACAGAGAGAGGGAGGAACATTATGGCTGTATCCCAAATTGCAATCTATTCCTTATATATAGTGCACTATTTTTTCCCCAGAGCCACTCACCCACTGGGCCTTTCTGATTGGTGAAGAGGACACTGCGGTTGCTGCCGTCTGTGTTCGCCATGCTGATGTTGTCTCCATCTGTCCAGTACAGCTTCCTGGAACACACAGAGAGAGAGAGAGACAGAATAGCAATACATCATGCAACTGAAAGCACTAGAAATGACAAGACCTGTCGTTCGTTAGCCTGGATCACGCCTAACAGTGTGTTATCATTAAAACAATTTGTGAAAACTATTTATTTTCACACACACACAATTAGAGAACACCCATCACAACATTCATACTTATTTTTTATAAGTGAGAAAGGAAACTAGCAAAACCATCAACAGCTATACATGTGGAGGTCCCATTTGGAATATATATCTACTGAACATCTCCTTGACAGATGTATGTAGTTATATATCTAGTTTACAATCTATGTAAAAACGTGCCCTGTGTTTTAACAGCAGCATCTTTCATTGGGTATAAAGTACAGGAGCCAGCTCTTATTGCAGGGTAAAGGCTAGCTTTGAACAGTGTGTGTGGATGTTGATTGGGTTAGGCCAAGCAGAAAACATGTCAGTGGGGATGGGCTAGTGTAGAGTCCTGCAGCAATTGAGATTCACTGCATTCAATTTAATGCCCCATTATTGGCTTCTCTTTCTCGCAATTTATTTCTCTGAAATGCTCTCTCTCTCTCCCTCCCTCCCTCTCCCTCACAGAGGCATATGTAGGCTACACACAAAATTGGGCTGAAACAGACAAACTCATAAAAACAAACACGTACAGAAACACATGCAATCAGAATTCACAGATAAATTGGTCCACATGGAAAACTAGAAACATAGAAACTGTAAATGACGTGGTAACAGGACACAATTATTTCCATGACAGAATGAAAAAGCAATTTTGGACTGACCAATGTAGACATTTTCAAATGTTTCACAAAATTTAGACGTGAAAGCTTTTGGACATCAGAGCAATGTTGAGGGAATCCTATTTCAGTCAGAAAAATATACTCATATGATAAGTAAGATATACAAAACCTTGCAGAGAGCCTATCCAACTGACAATCTCTTAGAAAAAAATAGAAACTGTTGGAACCAAGACTTAAAAATAACTGATATTGGCACAAGATGGAGGGGGTTTTGGAAAATAACGAACAAAATTACAGTTGTACACTAAATCCAGTGTAAACTAATGCATAGGATGTATTATACAAGAGACAAAATTCACAAATTCTACAGCACAACGGCAGAGTTGTCTTAAGTGTAAAATTAACAATGACTCAATAATTCATGCCTTCTGGGAGTGCTATAAAGTCAAAAAGTTATAGGCGGAGTTAGAAAGTTAGTTGTCAGAAGTTTTACTATGTAAATTTACTTTTAATTCGTCTAACTGCATTTTTCAAGACATGGCATATGAGGGTGCGGTGACATACACAATGGGTTGGACAATATATCCGTCACTTATTTTGAAGAAGCTATTACTTAAATACAAGAAGTCAAATTATACTCCAACATTAAGAGAATGGAAGAATCAAATTATTTATAATTTTAATGTTTGGCAGCGATTACAGCCTCGAGTCTTCTGGGTATGACCCTACAAGCTTGGCACACCTGTATTTGGGGAATTTCTCCAACTCTTCTCTGCAGATCCTCTCAATCTCTGTCAGGTTAGATGGAGTGTTGCTGCACAGCTATTTTCAGGTCTCTCCAGAGATGTTTGATTGGGTTTAAGTCCGGGCTCTGGCTGGGCCACTCAAGAACATTCAGAGACTTGTCCCGAAGCCACTCCAGCGTTGTCTTGGCTGTGTGCTTAGGGTCGTTGTCCTGTTGGAAGGTGAACCTTCACCCCAGTCTGAGGTCCAGAGCGCTCTGGAGCAGGTTTTCATCAATGATCTCTCTGTACTTTGCTCCGTTCATCTTTGCCTCCATCCTAACTAGTCTCCCAGTTCCTGACGCTGAAAAACATCCCCACAGACTGATGCTGCCACCACCATGCTTCAGCATAGGGATGGTGCCAGGTTTCCTCCAGACGTGATGCTTGGCATTAAGGCCAAAAAGTTCAATCTTGGTTTCAGACCAGAGAATCTTGTTTGTGCCTTTTGGCAAACTCCAAGCGGGCCGTCACGTGCCTTTTATTGAGGAGTGGCTTCCGTCTGGCTACTAACATAAAGGCCAGATTGTTGGAGTGCTGCAAAGATAGTTGTCCTTCTGGAACATTCTCCCATCTCCACAGAGGAACTTCAGAGCTCTGTCAGAGTGACCATCGGGTTCTTGGTCACATCCCTGATCAAGGCCCTTGTCCCCCAATTGCTCAGTTTGGCCGGACTGCCAACTCTAGGAAGAGTCTTGGTGGTTCCAAACTTCTTCCATTTAAGAATGATGGAGGCCACTGTTCTTGGGGACCTTCAATGCTGCAGAAATGCTTTGGTATTAATTATTCCCCAGATCTGTGCCTCAGCACAATCCTGTCACGGAGCTCTACAGACAATTTCTTCAACCTCATGGATTGTTTTTTGCTCTGTTATGCACGGTCAACTGTGGGACCTTAAATAGACAGGTGTGTGCCTTTCCAAATCATGTCCAATCAATTAAATTTACCACTGGTGGACTCCAATCCAGTTGTAGAAACATCTCAAGGATGATCAATTTAAACAGGAAGCACCGGAGCTCAATTTCAAGTCTCAAAGAAAAGGGTCTGAATACTTACGTAAATAAGGTATCTGTTTTTTATTTTTAATACATTTGCCCCCCCCTAAAAAAACTGTTTTCGCTTTGTCATTCTGTGGTATGGTGAGGAATTAATTTTATTTAATCCATTTTAGAATAAGGCTGTGACGTAACAAGTCAAGGGGTCTGAATACATTCCGGAAGGAACTGTATGTAAAATGTTAAGATGTCTATTGTTTTTTATTATTATTATTCGTTTTTTTAGGGGTAGATCAGCTTTAGTATTGCAGATATTGTGGCTTCCATCAATGTTATAACAGTACCAATCAAAAGTTGACACCTACTCATTCAAGGGTTTTTCTTTATTTTTTTTACTATTTTCTACATTGTAGAATAATAGTGAAGACATCAACACTATGAAAAAACACATATGGAATCATGTAGTAACCAAAAAATTGTTAAACAAATCAAAATATATGTTATATTTGAGATTCTTCAAAGTAGCCATCCTTTGCCTTGACAGCTTTGCACACTCTTGACATTCTCTCAAACAGCTTCATAAGGGAGTCACCTAGAATGCATTTCAATTTACAGGTGTGCATTGTTAAAAGTTCATTTGTGGAATTTCTTGCCTTCTTAATGCGATTGAGACCATCAGTTGTGTTGTGACAAGGAAGGGGGGGGTGGTATACAGAATATATCTCTATTTGGTAAAAGACCAGGTCCATATTATGGCAAGAAAAGCTCAAATAAGCAAAGAGAAATGACAGTCCATCATTCCTTTAAGACATGAAGGTCAGTCAATGCAGAACATTTCAAGAACTTTGAACGTTTCTTCAAGTGCAGTGGCAAAAACCATCAAGCGCTATGATGAAACTGTCTCTCATGAGGACCGCCACAGGAAAGGAAGACCCAGAGTTACCTCTGCTGCAGAGGATAAGTTCATTAGAGTTACCAGCCTCAGAAATTGCAGCCCAAATAAATGCTTCACAGAGTTCAAGTAACAGACATGTCACAACATGTTCAGAGGAGACTGTGTGAATCAGGCCTTCATGGTCGAATTTCTGCAAAGAAACCACTACTAAAGGACACCAATAAAAATAAGAGACTTGCTTGGGCCAAGAAACACAAGCAATGGACATTAGACCGGTGTAAATCTGTCCTTTGGTCTTTTTATTTTTGTTTGCAACCGCCGTGTCTTTGTGAGACGCAAGCTAGGTGAATGGATGATCTCCGCATGTGTGGTTCCCACCGTGAAGCATGGAGGTGGAGGTGTGATGGTGCTTTGCTGGAGACACGGCCTGTGATTTATTTAGAATTCAGGGCACACTTAACCAGCATGGCTACCACAGCATTCTGCAGCGATACGCCATCGCACACACACACATACAGTATATATATAAAAATAACATTCTATTGGTTGCAAGAATTTTGTATAATAATTTAAAATTGAAAAACTCAAAGTTTTGAATCCAGCGTCGTTTTGTGTATCAGTTCATGTGCCATGGAATTGGTACATCGAAAATCTCTTCCCAACTATTTTGCAATCTATATGGCACAGCTGTCAATTTTTTGGTCCTTAAATGAAACTTATATTTATCACAATTTTCTTTAACCAATTTTAGTCATTAATGCAGGGCCGACAGACAAGTTCCTTACTTTCTCCCCCCTTCCACTTGCCTCTTCAATTTTTGCGGTAATGCTGCAATTAGTTGGTTGTAACTGAGTAGAGCAGACATTTCCATATATTTTTGTTAGCTGCATGTGTTACATAACTCCACCATATATATATATATATATATATATTTTTTTTTTAATCAATTAGTATATTTGAGTTTAACCATCATATTTTTTGTAATATTTATTCTGTCTTTTCTGGTGGATTAAACAAAAATTGCAACCAACTTTCTATGGCTTATTTAAAAAATAGCGATATTTTGGAGAGAAGTTTCATTTTCAAATAAACACGTTTTTTTATTTTATTTATTTATTTAACTAGTCAAGTCAGTTCAGACCATTTTATTGGTAAACTACATGGTAATGTAATTTTTTTATTTTCATGATCTAATACGTAACATAGTACACTTATCATAATTTGGTTGTAATCCAGAGGTCAGAAAAAATTATCTAGATCCTCTATGAGGCTATGGAGGGATCCAAATTGTGGATTTAAAATAAAACCTGAATCATCAGCGTACAATTTTTAAGCCCTGGATTTCTAGCCCCTTGATTTTATTGTTGGATCTGATTTTAATAGCTAACATTTCGATGGCCATAATACATAGGTATGCCGATAGTGGACAACCTTGTTTTACTCTTCTTGACAGTTTAATGCTTTCTGAGAAGTAAACATGATTTACTATTCTACACAGGGTTACTATACATAACTTTAACCCATTGTATAAGAGATTCTCCAAAATTGAAGTATTCCAGGCATTTACAGTGCATTCGGAAAGTATTCAGACCCCTTGACTTTTTCCCAAAAATTTTACATTACAGCCTTATTTTATAATTGATTTAAAAAAAAGCTCAATCGTCACAAAATGCCCCATAATGACAAAGCGAAAAACAGGTTTAAAATGTGTGCAAATGTATAAAATAAATTAAAAGATAGCTTATTTATGTATTCAGACCCTTTGCTATGAGACTCGAAATTGAGCTCAGGTGCATCCTGTTTCCATTGATCATCCTTGAGATGTTTCTACAACTTGATTGGAGTCCACCTGTGGTAAATTCAATTGATTGGACATGATTTGGAAACCACACACCTGTCTATATAAGGTCCCACAGTTGACGGTGCATGTCAGAACAAAACCAAGCCATGAGGTTGAAGGAATTGTACGTAGAGCTCAGAGACAGGATTGTGTTGAGGCACAGATCTGGGGAAGGGTACCAAAACAATTATGCAGCATCAAAGATCCCAAGAACACTATGGCCTCCATCATTCTTGAATGGAAGAAGTTTGGAACCAACAAGACTCTTCCTAGAACAGGCCGCCCGGACAAACTGAGCAATCGGGGGAGAAGGGCCTTGGTCAGGGAGGTGACCAAGAACCCAATGGTCACTCTGACCGAGCTCTAGAGTTCCTCTGTGGAGATGGTTGTCCTTCTGGAAGATTCTCCCATCTCTGCAGCACTCCACCAATCAGGTTTCTATGGTAGAGTGGCCAGACAGAAGACACTCCTCAGTAAAAGGCACATGACAGCCCACCTGGAGTTTGATTGAACTCTTTGGCCTTAATGCCAAATGTCACGTCTGATGGAAACATGGCACCATCCCTACGGTGAAGCATGGTGGTGGCAGCATCATGCTGTTGGGATGTTTTTTGGCGGCAGGGACTGGGAGACTTGTCAGGATCAAGGGAAAGATGAACGGAGCAAAGTACAGTGCGATCCTTGATAAAAACCTGCTCCAGAGTGCTCAGGATCTCAGACTGGGGTGAAGGTTTACCTTCCAACAAGGCAACGACCTTAAGCACACAGCCAAGACAGCACAGGAGTGGCTTCGGGACAAGTCTCTGAATGTCCTTGAGTGGCCCAGCCAGAGCCCGCACTTGAACCCGATCGAATATCTCTGGAGAGACCTGAATATAGCTGTGCAGCGACACTCCCTATCCAACCTGACAGACCTTGAGAGGACCTACAAATAAGAATGCGAGAAATTCCCCAAATACAGGCGTGCCAAGCTTGTAGAGTCATACCCAAGAAGACTCGAGGCTGTAATCACTGCTAAAGGCTCTTCAACAAAGTACTGAGCAAAGGGTCTGAATACTTATGTAAAATGTGATATTTCAGTTTAGAGTTGTTTTTTTTATTTGCACAAATTTCCAAACCTGGTTTTGCTTTGTCATTATGGGGTATTGTGTGTAGATTCATTAGGGGAAAAAAACAATTGAATCCATTTTAGAATAATGCTGTAATGTAACAAAATGTGGAAAAAGTCAAAGGGTCTGAATTCTTTCCGAATGTACTGTATACAGTATATACATTTCAGTTGTACTTTATCAAAAGCCTTTTGTCTATTGTTTTTGTCTATTTATGTTTCTGTTTATTGTAAAAAAACACACACTTGGATGCGATGCCTGTCTAAACAAATAAAGGGCAATTCATGTGCATTTGTGATTGCTTTAGCATGTGTGTCACTCTATTTCAATCAAGGAGGTACTTAACCCCCTCCACTTCCACCACACCCTGCATTTGTTTAGGTATCATGCGTTTGAATACAGTTCCTGCAAACAATTTAAACATCCTAGTCTCTCCCCTTACCCCCCTTTTCCAAGCCCTCCTGGACTCCTGGATTATAGGCAGTGTGTATGTGTGTGTGTGTGTGTGTGTGTGTGTGTGTGTGTGTGTGTGTAGGAAAGAGGAGACAGCTTCAGCATATGCTTCTGGTTTTTCCCCCATGCCAGCAGCTAAGCCCAGATCGGAAACATTCCTCAGCTTAAGTAAGTCTCTCAGAAAAGGCATTCTCAAAGATAATATCCCCTCTGCATCCGCCCCTCACATACTCACAAACACACTCATAGACAAAGAAGAGCACTCTTACTCACACACTCAGAGATAAAAACACAAACACAAGAAATGTCTGTTAGTGATCTTAGGAGCGGATGTATGCCTGCTGAGTTTTTGTCCCTTTAAAGACCAAAAGACAGAGAAAGAGAAAAACTTAAAAAAAGTGAAGAGAGAGAGAGAGAGAGAGAGAGAGAGGCCAGTGTGTTACAGTGTGTAAATAATGTATGGCTTTCAGCACAGAAGCCATCTCTCTCTCTTTCCAGAAGCCATCTGGAAAGAGAGAGAGAGATAACAAGGGATAGATGAAAAGGGAGAGATGAGAGAGGAATTGGAGTTCCTTCTAGAGCGGGAGAGCTGGCTGCTCTTTGCTAGAGGTCAGCCACGATCTAAACTACCCTGCCTATCATGGCAGACTGCTAGCTGTGGGGAGCCTGCCTGACAGTCAGACGGTCTCTGTGTGTGAGTGTGTGTGTGTATGCATGTATGTGTGTTAGAGGTGAAAGCAGTAGGGCGTCTGACAGCCATTTCTTAAAGCTGCATTGATCTCAGTGAAACAGCTTTATCATGTCTGTGTGTCTGTTCTACCTACCCCAGTATGGGGTGCAGCACCAGACAGTGAGGTTTATCCAGGCCCTGGATGACAGCGTTCTTAAATGATCCATCCAGTCTGGCCACATTGATCTGCTTCTTATTGGCGTCATAGCTGGTCCAGAACAGGTTCCTAGACACCCAATCTACTGCCAGACCATGGGCGTTGGGCAGGTCTAGGGGAAGACAAAGTTATCCAAGAGACAACGCAAAAATATAAATGTTCATCAAATGACATGCGTTTCCTTACCCTGTACGCAGTCTTAGAACAAGGAGACCCACAAATATGTAGGTTTCTAATTTGAATGAACTACCCCTCAAAGCTAACTAATTAAATTCGATTTTTTGACTCATTGATTGACTCATTCATTCATTCTGTATGAACTAGGTATTTTACTATTTCAACCAAAGCAGGGTAGATATTCCCACAGTAAATTCCCTACCAGCAGACACCACGGTCTCCACTCCTGTGCCGTTAATGAAGGCTCTCTTGATGGTCTGAGTGCGGACGTCTGACCAGTAGATCCGGTGCTCCAGAGCATCATAGTCCACCACAGTCACGTTGTCTATGTCTGGCACCGTGAAGGAGATGATGTAGTTATAGTAGGGGTTGTCTATGTCCACTCCCCTGATCTCTATCTGACGGGCATACAGCAGGAACTGACGGGACTCTGGATAGGGAGAGAAGGACATGACATATTAAAGAGGGAGGAGAGGGGAGTTAGGGAAGGGTGTGTTTGGGGAGTTCTGGTGAGAACGTATGGCTTCTATCCGATCGCACGGACATACAGCTGGGACTGACTGGAGGAAAGGGGTTCAATTGTGATGGAGTGTGTGTGTGTGTGTGCGCGCGCGCGCGTGCTCGCGAGTATGTGTGTGTGGTTGTGTGAAATGTCTTTGCCACTTAAGAGTCCACTTAATACAATCCCCCACAATAACAAGCAGTCAGGAGTGAGGAGTGTATGTTAACTGATTGTACTTGGCTCTTCTCAGCCTGTCTAGATCAGATAACCCAGGCATGTGTGTATAATCTAGGTAGTGAATGATGGAGAGTTGTGGCTGATGCCAGCTTTAAACAGTGGGCCTCTCCATTCCTTTACGCCACAGATAATAGAAACTGCTCCCCTGAATACTAAACACACGCAGACACACACACCCTTTCACTTTAGAGACAAGGCCTAAACCCCTCAAAATCTCTTGGCGTCACAAGTGACAGAATCCAGGAGATAATCCTATGTGTGTGTGGACTGTGACACAAAGCCATGGCTGGGGGTGGGGGAAATCATTAGAGTGGAGTGATCCCACTCATGAGGGATGTTTGTTCCCTCTGGACCCCCTGTGGTTAGAATAAACCTCTGTACGTGGGTACTGGAGAAGAGACCTGTCTCTGAATCATCACTCACACACCACCATGAATCCCACTGTGTCACTCTCAGCTACTCCACCTCTCTGCCAAGCCAAGCACAGAGAAGGAGACAATCTGCCAGCTCAGGGGAGGAGGAAGAGTTTGTGTGGGGGTAGAAGAGATGTGTGTGCGTGTGTGTAAGAGTAGCAGTTTTGTTTGTCCTTGCTGTTCCAGGTGTAGGATTGATTGTGTGTGTGTGTGTGTACGCGCGCGCGCATGTGTTAAGGTGTGTTTACCATAGCAAGTGTGTTTGTCGGCTCCCAGCTTCATGAGGTGAGGGCAGGCACAGGAGAAGGTCTGGTTGTAGTTGATGAGACACAGGTGAGAACAGGGACCTATGCCATTGTTAGCTGCACACGGATTAGGAGCTGTGGAGAGAAAGAGTGAGAGAGTGGAGATAGAGACAGTGGTAAAGAGAAAAAGAGGTAGAGCGTAAGCACAAGGAAAATGGAGGGTGGTAGAGAAAGACATGAGAAGAGAAGGGGAGGGAGAGCGAACAAGAGTGGGAAAAGGAATTGGTAGAGAAGCGATAAAAGGGCGCACAAGGAAATGGAATGCGAGAGATGAGGAGAAAGAGAGAAGGAAAATGTGAGGAAAGGATAAGCAAGGGGAAGAGAGAAGGAGAGGGAAAGAGGGAGGAAAATATCAATTACAATCATCCAATATGTTCATATAAAACAGCTCTTACCACTCAGGCAGCAGGCCTATCTGTCTCATCCATAAATGGATGGTTTTCTGAGCGTAGCCATTTTGAGGTGAGCGGTTGTGACAGGGGAGGCCAGATGCCACTACTCTCCTGAATGACACATGGACTTAGAGAAGCTGTCAATCAAAATGGCCACTCTGTGACGCGGGACACTGTGGTCTCTCTCTAGAGAGTAATGGCAGCAGGATGGCCAAGCCTTATGGATAGACACTCATTAAAACACAAGATCATTCAAGGTAAGGCCTGGCTAGGTCAATTCAAAGTAGCTAACCTCTTTTAAACACCAAGTTTGTTAGCAGGTGTGTGTGTGTCTTACCTTGGGGCTGTCTGGAAGGATGGTAGACCTGCAGGTCAAAAGGTTGTGTGTTGGTTCTCTGGACCACGGTTACGTTGTTACCGGTCCACTTATTAGCCTTGGCCAGTGTGTTGGTCCTCCAGTCCGTCCAGTAAACCTCTCCCCCGTACATAGTGACTGCGAATGGGTGCGACAGGTATTCGTGTCCCCTCAGCACCTCGATCAGGCCGGAACCATCGTATTTGGCTGAGTAAATAGCATCAGACCTGGACGATGGATGGAAGACAACACAATACAGTGACTTATTACAGCCTTTGTATATTATATATATGTGTGTGTGTGTGTGTGTGTGTGTGTGTGTGTGTGTGTGTGTGTGTGTATACACTGTATGTCCTCTCTCTGACCTGGCGTCGATCCACAGGATGCGTAGCTCCAGGTAGTCTACAGTGAGTCCGTTGGGCCAGCCCCCATTTCCTGTCTCCTTATGGATGGTCCTCCTTCCCTCGCCACTCATAGAAGCTGCCTCGATCCTTGGCATACTGGCATCCCAGTCCGTCCAGAACAGAATCCTACAGAGATAAGGGGAGGACTTCAAATTCAACTATGTGGTCCAGTAAACCCAATAAAACAAAAACCAATGACTGAAGTCAAGACTCAGTTTTAAGCCGTGTGTATTCTCATTCCTAGCCTGGTCCCAGATGGGTTTGCACTGCCTTTCCAACTCCTATGGTCATTGTCAACATAGGACCTAGCAACACAGCACCAGCAGATCTGGGACCAGGCTAACCCATTCCCAGCAGTGTGCTGGTTCTCACCCGTAGCGGGGGTCCAGGGCGATGGCGCGGGGGTGCTCCACCTCCCCAGCCAGCAGGGTGGTCCTCATGGTTCCGTCCAGCTTGGCCACCTCTATCTGGTCCAGGTTACTCTCCACCCAGTAGATGTTCCCTGCTATCCAGTCCACCGCAAGACCCTCTGGAGTGGCCAGGCCATACTGGATCACCACGTCAAAAGTGGTCAGAGCTGGAGCAAGGAGGGAGGGAGAGGTTGTGGTTAATTTGATTGTGAAGCTTTGCTGTGATCATTCCCTTACTGTAGACCTATTCAATTTTTGTCATTAAAAGTTGTCAAAGTGTCTTACCAGTACCATGAACATCAATCACACAGCGACGGTTTCTAATGCCAATGCAGCCCCAGCGTATCTAATAACGCCACCTACACAGCCACGACTTGACAGGATACATTCTACTCTTGTTTGAGCCTAAGCAAACAACATGACATGAGGCGCCAGTGAAAATAAAAGAAGCGAGGAGAAGAAACTATTCTTTTCATCCCCCTCTCTCACCCATTCATTTTTCCATTACAGGTCCCTAATCAGAGAGAACGGTCTAATTATTAGTCATTATCCTGACTGGAGTAGACAGACACACACACACACACACACACGCTTATTATGCTTCCCTACTGAAATGAATGGGCCTCGTCTGCTCTATAGATTGTCTTTGATTGATTGGTTTTGCATTTTTGAAGGTAGCGGTTTAGTTTTGATTGATTGGCTTTGCCTGTTTGGAAGGTGACAGTGTGGGTTTGATTGATTTGTTTTGTCTTTCGGCATGGAGCTGGACCATCTGCTTTGTTATTTACCAGCTGCTTCCCCTCAGCAGCTATAGGCCTGCACAGCACAGTACAACTACTATTCCCAGAATTCCCCACTGTGTAGGCAATTGGGAAATCATGGAAGTTGTAGTACTCCACTAAAGACAAAGAAGTTTGCTGTTGGTCTCAATGCCTATACACAAACTAGAGCTAAAAAGTGGAGAAATCCAAAGCATACCTTTCAGTATAGTGAGTGTGCATGAATGTGATAGTGGACTTGAATGAGGACAGTCTGAGTCTGTATACATTACGTGTGTGTAGTAAAAGACATTCACCTCCGTTCTCGGACAGTTTGCCGCGGTAGATCTTGTCCTCCACCACGTCGGTCCAGTAGAGAGCATTCTCGGCGAGGTGGAAGTCCAGGGCGATGGTGTTCCTCAGGCCAGGCACCAGCACGCTGAACTCTCCCTTGTTCAGGTCGATACGACGGATCTCATGGCGGTTGGAGAAGATTATGAAGGGCTTGAAGGGATCTGAGGTGAAGACAGGAGATTACATGATCATTGTGATGTACTGGTGCCTGTTGGTGGCAGCGGTGGGATCCCTGTATCTACTTTGCACCCAGTGCATCCTGGGTAATGTAGTAAGAAAAAGCTGTAAATCGAGGAATGTTTCCTCCCAAGGCTTGATTATAAGGGTGTTGGGTCCTGGTTTCAACTTATTCAAAGTAGAAATGAACAGCTTTAACAGTAAATGCCTTCCATTATTTCAGTTTGCCTGACTAAAATCCAGTAACTAAACACTACTGTAGGCTACTCATTAGTCGTTGGCTGTATAGAACCTGAATACAACCATGGTAGTGTGACGCACAGACAGTGCTATGAGGCTAAATGAAAGAGGAACGTAGTTAAGAACCCTGTCTAATCCCTGGTAATTAAAAGCCTGTATGTATTAAATGGAGGAGAGTTATCTCTGGAAGACAGACTGTGATGAATGGTTGTGTTGTGTGTGTGTGTGTGTAACTCTGACTGTCGCTGTGGGTGCAGGGCTGAATTATATGCAGCTTTATTTGAGTCAGTGGCTAGTTTCTGTGAGGAGGACACAGCCTTCAGTATGTATGTGGGTAACAGTGTTCTTCTTCCATTACATTGATTGAGTTTTCCCTATCCCTATCTCTTGTTCTTGTTATATTTATCCCTCCTCCTTTTCACCTTTACAAGTTCCCCAACTTTCCTCAATCTACCTCCTCTTCTTTGTTGTTAGTCTTCTACTCTACTCATCTCCTAATCCCGTTCTCTCTATCCAGCTCTCACAGCTAGAAGCCCCCCAACTATTCTCATGTCCCCTTTTCGATTTTCTGCTCTCCCTCTCCTCCTTCTGTTCTTCAATCCCTTGTCTCCCCTCCAGCTCTCTTCTCATCCTCATGTGAATACCGCCTCTAGCCTCCTCCCTCCTCGCCTATCCTCTCCCACCCAATGTTTATTGTCCAGAGCGGTGGTATCAGCTCCCAGTCACAGTTTGGCTTGGTGGAACCACTGAAACCACCAAGCTTCCTGCCAATACGCCCCATCCTCTCTCTCCTACTCACTCACCTCATTCGCTCTCTCTATCGCCTGAACAAAAACCACAATACTTCCTGGAAATGTACTGTAGTTTCCTTTTCCTCCTCCCTCTCCTTCCCTCGCGGATCCTAAACCCCAATCCCCTCTCTCACTTTAACTCTCCCCACATCCATCATGTTGACACACCTCACCCTCTGTGCCAGTGTCTTTCATTTTCATAATCCTTAGAATCTCTACGTTCTCTTCCATTTCACTCCAAACCACCATATCCCCCTCTTCTTCTCTCCTTCCCAGTTTCCCACCCTTTAACCTCCCCTGCTCTTCCATTCCCTCTTTCTCTCCAAGCCTTCATCACCCTCTCCTCTCCTCCCTCCCTCTACATCTCCTCCAACCCACCCTCCTCACCAGTGCTCTTGCAGTTCTCCTGATCAGGCTCCAGCTCCCAGCCCTCGTAGCAGGAACACTTGACACTGAACTTGTCCTGCTCACAGCGCTGGCTGCACTTCAGGTGTTTGGCGCAGAAGCTCTGGATCTGACAGGTCTTGTTGTTGGAGTCCAGCTCCATGCCCAGGGGGCAGGAACACACCACGCCCTCCCCGGGGGCTACTGTACAGTTATGGCTGCAGTCGCCGTTATCCAGCGAGCACAGGTCTGCAGGGAAAAAGAGGGATGGGTATTACGGGAGGAGGTGACACTGAACAAAAACATTGGGCCAACACTGTTCTAGAGCTCTCTCTCATGCGGAATACACAACAATGACACAACAGGCATCATAAACAGTCACGACAGCTCAACTTGAAATATTCCCGGTTTTACTCTGGCACGTTGGTATCAGCGGTGGGATCCCTGTCCTACCACCCAGTGCATCCTGGGTAATGTAGTCTTTAGTAGCAGCAGGTCTTACCACAGAGTTTTTCGTCAGAGCCGTCGGGGCAGTCGTCTGTGCCGTCACAAAGCTTCTCAGCGGGCAGACAGATGGTGGAGTCGTTGGCACACACATGGTGGGAGAGCTTACACACCAACGCCTCACAGTTGTCCTCGTCTGAGTTGTCCTCACAGTCACTGTCCCCGTCACACACCCAGGCCTTACTGATACAGCGGGCTAGTTATAGGTCAGAGGGCAAAGGTCAGAAGTCTGACGTTACAGGCAGATACAGTCCACAATAACAAAAATACAGCTACAACCAAATTCAGTCCATCTCCACCAGATAATCCTGAGCTACCCATTTCAATATTGTTACATTTATGTTTTTCAACAGGCAAATCTCCCATTCTTTCCCCCTTTTATTTAAAGTCCCCTAATTTCTTCCTTATTGCTGTGTCACAACCATCCCCATTCCCCCAGTCTCCTTACCAGAGTCTCTACAACCAAACTTGACGGCGGGATCACACATGTGTGTGACACCTTCGCAGTTCTTCTCATCGCTCAGGTCCATGCAATCTGTGTCTCCATCGCAGCGCCAGCGCATAGGGATGCACAGACCGTCCATACGACACTGGAACTCATCCGTGTGACAGCCGCCAGGGGGACGCGTGGCTGGGGAGGGAGAGTAATGGAAAGAGAGAGTGATGGAAAGAGAGAGTGATGGAAAGAGAGAGAGAGAAATTAGGAGTATTATATCACTACCATAACACTCAAACAACATTTCCAGAAATGGAAATGTATTAAAAACAGAGATATTTAGGCCTCTGAGTTTTTACTGAACCAGGTAAAACTCTGGGCCCTTGTTATAAGCTATAACCTTTCATCTGTGTTCATAATTTCTGTAAGAGTTTGCTGAGCTGGAGTAACTGAGTAACTGCCAATGCTGGTGATTGTGAGAAAATGACAATGCAACCACATTAGGACAGATATCGCACAGAGTCATTCCCTACCTCTTTCTCCCACTGTGGGGCTCCAATGGGAAACAAGGACACATTATCACAGGGGATCAGTTTGACCAGAACATCACGCTTCAATGATGGACACTATTCACCGACTATTCACTCAATGGATAATCAAAAGGGACTGGCAAAACCAACAGGCATCTGGCACAGACAAAGACCCAGATGGCAACATTTGGCTAAGGTGTTGGCATGTGTGTGGACCTCACAGTGGGCAGAAGCTTGACAATGCCATGAGACAAAAGATGACGTGCTTCATTCATACACACAACAAATCAAATCACATCATTAACAAAACGCTGACATTCACTAACGACCTGTCATGGCTAAATGAATGGAAATCAATGACCCAAAGACGCCCACAAGTCAAGGGTTGGCAGTGCCACAATGCCAGGGTGATGCAGCGCACTGAATGGTACAGCTTTCACACAGAGGACATGCTCCAGTGGATTACCAATAGAGCCATCAATGGCATCGGTGATTACGGAATTAATTGAAAGACTCGGACTTTAACGGTCAATGGCTGTCACAGAGTTTCACGTGTCACGTCAAAGTGTAAAAGTACTGTAGGTTTCTTTTTGATAAATGGAAATAGTGTGCTCCAAAATGGCTGTGCAAGTGTGGAAGAGCATGAGACTAAGTCTGTGTAAGTTTGTGTGTTAGGTTTCATTGTGCAGGTGTGTGTGAGCATGTGCGCGCGTGTGTGTATGTGTGTAAAAGATCTGTGTGAAACCTCTTCCTGAAGCATCCTGCCTGCCTGCCCTCCATTAAAACCTCAGGATTCTGCTTCTCCCACTCCCTGTGTCCTGCGGGGGGCGCAAAACCCAGACCAGCCCATTAGCCAGCACCACATGGGGGGGGGGGAGAAGAGGGCTGGCTGGGTTCCTAGTTCTCTGGTTACAGGCCACAGTGTAAGTAACAGATAAAGATATGTTTATTCAAAATTCCAATGATAGTATATCATATTTAACTTGTCTGTTTCTTTTGGTTCAGATCCTACGCAACAAATGTAATAAAGTGGTTTGGAGTTGACCACAGGAAGGTTTCCTTTCAGGTGAGGCCTTCTACAATTCTCGACCAACTAAACAACACAGGACATAATCAGGTGCAGTGTTTACAGTATAAATAGTGAGTTTGTTTCCCCAATTCTTAATTATATGTTCGAAGGAGATACTAGTAGGTTTATAAGCTAGAGGGAGAGATGGGGTAAAGTAGTGTTTATGACGTAATTGCATGTCTGTTGCACAACTAGGGACATGATGTAGTGAGGTTTCACACAGTCAACAGCCATCTAGAAGCCCACAGTCTGTTGGAGACTAACCCTTTCATTTGGCTGGCCTATAGCACATACAGTAATAATACATTACGTTTTCATGGTTGGTGGGTTATGAAGCTGACACTCACATACAGTAATATATATGGCACCTGATTGGTGCGTTACATACAGTAGTTGACGCTTACAGACAATGATTGGTGAGTTACGGAGTTCATACAAAGATTGGTGGGTTACGCTCTCACAGACAGTGATTGGTGGGCTACAGTGGTGACACTCACCCTGATTGGTGCAGTTGGCGTGAGTCTCGTCGCTGTAGTCTCCACAGTCGTTGTCTCCATCGCAGGTCCAATAGTCCGGGATGCAGCGGCCGCTGTTACACTTGAACTGGGCGCTGGAGCAGGAATGGCTGCAGCCTGCCTCATCACTGTTGTCCCCACAATCATTATCTGCAAGGCAAACACAGTCAAACCTCTACCGCACACACAACATAGACTGACTATAGTGAAAGACCCCAAAAAATCTCCCAGGTTATTGTTAATGTACCTGGTCATTTACATTAGTTATGAACATTAGTTCTCTCATTACTCAGACAAAATATTTGTATCACAATGTAAATAGCCTTTATACAACTATTGTTCATAATGCAATTTCCATTACGCTCCATAACATAAAATGCAGACTCACATACAAAAACACTTAACAGTACATTTACAAATGAATTTAAATGTGAGGAAAAAGGAGAAGAGATAGAGGAAAATAATCACAGAAACTGCATAGATCAAACCGTGCACCATGAGTGAATGTACCCAGCACTGATACATTGAGCTTGGCAGCAGAGGAGATGCTTCCCCATAGACTTCCTCATCTAAGCACTTCTAAATGGGAGGTTTGTCTGGTAACTAAACCTTAAATGGTGTCCACTGGCAGATAAATCTAGACAGTAGGCTCACTATTACAGATAGTGTTGAGTCCAATTGGACCTTGTTGTTTAATAACGATAACCCACCACCCCGAACAACCAATGTTCTCTATCTTTGATTCTTGTCCATTCATTACGATTACAATGGAGAGCTCTTCCTCCTGCATTAGGTGAGTGAGTAGAAGCTGTAAGAGCCTCCATTATCGGTCTATTGAGATGAATAATGAACTACTGTTAAAGGGTAAAGCTGCCGTTAGTAAGGAAAGCAGCCCTGGTTCTCCCTACAGTAGCAGGTCTGCCCCTCCCTCTCCCTCCCCGCTGGGGCCCCCCTAGCGAGTCCTGGCTTTGGTGCATGTTGATCTATGCACTAACCGGTCGGGTTCGGACAATTCAACTCATCAGAGCCGTCCCCACAATCCTTTTCTGAAACAAAGAAATCAACGGAGACAGCGGAGTGGGCGGACGGCACGACAACAACACACATTGAACAACAACAACAACACAACGAGTCAATGACAATGAGAGAAGAAACACAGACACACAAACACCCTTGCCAAATAGAGAGGAAAGCTGTAGTTAGACAGACATGTGGACATCAAATGACATGCGTAGCAACGAGTCAGTGATGAAGCTGGTGATGACTAGAGATACACACGCAGTAGGAGAACGAAGAAGACGAAGGAGAGAAACTCACCATTGTCACAGCGCCAGTTGATGTTGATGCAGCGTCCGTTATTGCAGGTGAATTGGGTGAGAGGGAAACAGGTGGGGTAGGCTGGACGGAGAGAGAGAATAAGCGAGAGAAAATGGAATACAGAGTGCTTCGTGTCATGAGAAAAATCCCAACAGTAACTTATGACTTTACTAGCTATGACCATGATAGTTCCCGGCCACACTATGAGCCTGGGTTTCAGTGATATGGGTATTGTGTTTAGTCTTTTCTGAGGAAGATTTATTTTCTGTGTGTTATAGCATAAGAGAAAGATAAGGGTCAAAGGTCAAAGGTGAGGCAGGTGACCTACCACATGACGCAGGCTCGTCAGAGCGGTCCCCACAGTCATCGTCCAGGTCACATGTCCAGGAGATGGGGATACAGCGACCGCTGGCACACGAGTACTGGTTGGGGGCAGGTGCGTGCTGAAATGGTAGGAGTGTGGTGGTGGGGGGGGCATTGAGATGAATAAACAGTTCTCCTCAGGAGAACGACTCCAATAGGATGTTATTAGATTGCCCTTTGAAATGTTACAACCGGAGTTGGATTCATGGGAAATGACAAATGGCATTTTGAGGATCTCCAGAGCATTGTGTGGATACAGTCCATGTACACTTGGCTAAGCTGAGAGAAAGGTCAGCCCTAAACAACCATTGTCTGAACGATGTGTACTACAGAGAGAGAGAGAAGAAAGAGACAGCAAAATAGAAAAATAAAGAGCGAGAAAGTGAGAAAATGATGTGTACAGAATATGCGTGCGAGTGTGTGTGTTACGTGTGTGTGTGTGCACATCTGCGAGTGTGAGCGTGTACGTCTGTGAGTGTGAGCGTCTGAGTGTGTGAGCGTCCTACCAGAGCAGGTGGTGTTGGACTCATCCTCGTCATTGCCACAGTCGTTGTCTCCGTCACACAGCCAGCGCAGAGGGATACAGCGGTTGTTCTGACACTTAAACCTGTCGGTCGGACAGGTGTGCTGGTCTGGAGGGGGAGAGAGGGAGGGATGGAGGAAGAGAAGGGAGAGGGGGATGGAGGTAGGGAGAGAGGGTGGGAAAGAGAACGAGGGAGGGATGGATTGAAGAAGGATAGAAGGGGGATAGCAGGGGTACAGAGTGTAAGAGGGCACAGGCAGACACAGACAGACAGACTCTCTGGCTAGGCTAATGGAGCCTGTCTGCACTCTGACCACAGACAGACAGAGAGCTTTTCCAGACCCACCAACATTCCCACATTCCTTCACACACACACGCGCACACACACAAACACACACTCTCTCCCGCAGGCATGTGCAAATACAAACTCCACATAAACACACAAAGTCTGTCATTTCTCAATTCATTCTGGCATCAACAGACTGTCAAATTGAATACTGAAAGGCCATCTGTCTCCAGCTGCACAGAGACCAAAGGAAAGGTAGCTGATCTAAAATCAGTGTATATATGTATGCACGCGTGCGTGCGCACTCACGGCAGAGCTCGGGGGCCTCGTCGCTGTTGTCCAGACAGTCATTGTCACCGTCACACTTCCATCGCTCCTGGATACAGCGGTTGTTCTTACAGGCAAACTCCCCGGGCTGACACTGAGGAGGAGGGATGTAGGTGGGGTTGACTGGAGGGAGAGGGGGAGAGAGGGACAGAGGAAGAGATATACATGGAAAGAGAGAAGTTGAACGTTTAAATAACACATTTTACCTACAAAGTTTAATGAGTGGAGCGGGACAGTGAGATACTAGCTAGTACACTGTCACATCAGCAGACCACAACAAATACAAACCCTGTCAAAGCAGAGGCAACATGAGCCCAGTGTGTGTGTGTGTGTGTGCGCACACGTGCGTGTCAAGCCTACTGTTAGCCCCTAATCCGCCCACCCCACACCCCTAAAATCTGTGCTGACTGCTCCATGCGTGAGAGGGATTTCTATTTGCATTCTATACACATTTGTTCTCTCTTCCTCTCTCACAGACACACACACTTTGACAGTTCAACTTTGAAATATGGTTTTATTCTAGGCTAATCTCTATAAACCCTGATGTCGGGAGCATGTGATAAAATTCCCTTCCACACGAGTTATCACAAACACGGGCACGTGCACATGCACATACATTGTGGGAGTTTTGAATTGAGTGTAAACTCCTGGCCTCCTATAGGTGGCCCTTGCTCCCTGACCTCTCACCTTTACAGCTGGTGTTGTCTTTGTCATCTAGTAGCTGGTCCTCTGCACAGGCACACTGCCTCCCATCAGGGATGGCCAGACAGAGACTACTACAGCCCCCGTTATTCACACGACACGCATTAGAACCTGCACAGAGACAGAGACAGAGAGACAGACAGACAGACAGACAGACACAGGCAGACACAGGCAGACAGACACAGGCAGACAGACACAGGCAGACAGACACAGGCAGAGAGAGAGAGACAGACAGAGAGAGAGAGAGACAGACACAGGCAGACACAGGCAGACACAGACAGACACAGACAGGCGGGGGGGTTATAAACACATACAGATGAGTGTCTGAATATAAGGGTTTGTGCATGCAATGCATGTGTATCGGAGATACACAGTGCATTCGGAAAGTATTCAGACCCCTTGACTTTTTCCACATTTTGTTACGTTACAGCCTTGTTCTAAAATTGATTCAATAGTTTTTTCCCCATCAATCTACACACAATACCCCATAATGAGAAAGCAAAAAACAGGTTTATAGACAACAAAACATTTAAATAGAATACCAAATGTACATAAGTATTCAGACCCTTTACTCAGTACTTTGTTGAAGCACCTTTGGCAGCGATTACAGCCTCGAGTCTTCTTAGGTATGATGCTACAAGCTTGGCACACCTGTATTTGGGGAGTTTCTCCCATTCTTCAGATCCTCTCACGCTCTGTCAGGTTGGATGGGGAGCGTCGCTGCACTGCTATTTTCAGGTCTCTACAGACATGTTCAATCGGGTTCACGTCCAGGCTCTGGCAGGGCCACTCAAGGACGTTCAGAGACTGTGTCCTTAGGGTCGTTGTATGACGGAGTCCACTGTTATTGGGGACCTTCAATGCTGCAGACATTTTTTGGTACCCTTCACCAGATCTGTACCTCGACACAATCCTATATCTGAGCTCTACGGACAATTCCTTTGACCTCATGGCTTGGTTTGTACACTGACATGCACTTTCAACTGTGGGATCTTATATAGACAGGTGTGTGCCTTTCCAAATAATGTGCAATCAATTTAATTTACCACAGGTGGACTCCAAACAGTTGTAGAAACATCTCAAGAATGATCAATGGAAACAGGATGCACCTGAGCTAAATTTGGAGTTTTATAACAAAGGGTCTGAATACTTATGTAAATAAGGTATTTCAGTTTTTTTATTATAAATTTGCTAAATTTGTCTATAAACCTCTTTACTTTGTCATTATGGGGTATTGTGTGTAGATTGATAAGAAAAATAAATATTGAATCAATTTTAGAATAAGGCTGTAATGTAACAAAATGTGGAAAAAGTAAAAGGGGTCTGAATACTTTCCATCTCAAGTTACAATTTAGACCTAGCTGCAGATCTGTCATCTGATATGAGAACGGTAGCGATAACAAAAAGTGATGAATGGGGGGGGATAGACAGAGTGTAGTGTCCTGTACCTTGCTGCTGCTGGGCGTCATACATGCGGATCTCGAAGATGGGTGGCCGTTCGTTGCGGAGCAGGGTGACGGTCCTGCTGACCTGGTCCAGTTTGTAGATGCTGCCGCTGCGGTACTCGTTCCAGAACAGGAAGTGTTTGTAGTGACACAGGCCGAAGGCGTGGTTCAACTCCTGACCCTCGTATACCGTCTGATAGCAACAGCACAACACAAGGTCATGTTCATTAGTGCACACCGTAGCAAAATGTGTTGCAACTGAAACACAGGTATTGCCAATGTCTGACCTTGAGTTCAGTGTTGTTGAGGTGGTCATAGTAGGGTTAGGGTTGGGGTTAGGTTTAGCGCTAGTAACCAGTCTGACTGACCTTGCGTTCAGTGTTGTTAATGTAGACCATCTCGATGCGGTCATAGTATGCGTCCACCCAGTACAGAATGCCCTGTGGGATGTCCAGACTCAGACCATTGGGCCACAGAACTGTCTTACTGGTCAAGAACACGTTCCTGTTAGAACCATCCATCCAGGCCCGCTCAATCTTCCCTCTCTTACTCTCCTTGGGATCTTCCTCCCAGTCTGTCCAGTACATCCACCTTGGAAGAGAGAGAGGAGGGGTGGGTGAGCAGGGTGTGTGTGTGTGTGTGTGTGTGTGTGTGTTTTGGTCCGTTGTGACTGGACATTTCTGCCCCAGCTGACATCTGATCGAGTAGCATTCTATAGGATGTCTCTTAACCACCCACCTCCACCCCCACAGTGAAGGGTCCCCTAGTCTGGCTGTGAATATACTGACTAATGACATTCTCTCCAGATTGGAGCTGTCTGTCATGGCCCCTGATAGATGGACACCATAGGACTATCGATCCAGCCAGCCAGCTGGCCGGCCACCACTATGACCACAATATCGGCTGTTTAACAACTCATTATGTAACACCAGCCTCTCTCCTCATCACACTGTAGTATGAGTGGCAGTGACTCAATACATTTCTCCCTCCCTCCCTCCCTCCCCCTCTCCTTTCCTCTCACCCTTTCAGACTCATCCCCTCTACCTGTCTCTACCTCTCATCTTTACCTCTCCTTCCCCCTTTCTCTCTATTCCTCCCTACTTCTCCCTCGGGTTCGATCCATCTCACTCTCGCTCTCCTCTCGCTCCTCCACTCAGTCTCTCCTCGTCTCCCCCCTATTTCTCTCTCTCTGTCTGTCCGGCTGATTGATTACAGGTCTTAGTGGAGGTGAGTGCTTCACCAGGAGAGTGTGTGGACGCACGTCTCTCTGTCATAGCCAATCTAAAGTGTGTGTGTGTATTGCTCTAGGGAGCGGGCCAGGTGAGGGTACATCAATATGAAGAGTCACACACAGATTAAGACCGCTTTGAGAGAGCGCCCCGGGTTCCCAGTCCACTGTAGCTCGGTTGGTGGGGCATGGCGCTTTCGACCCCAGGGTAGTGGGTCAATCCAGGGACCACCCATAAGTAAATGTATGCATGCATGACTAAGTCGCTTTGGATAAAAGCATCTGCTAAATGTCATATTATCATATTATAAACCGGGTAGTTTGTCTTCTGGATGCTGATTGGCTGAAAGCTGTGGTATATCAGACTTTTTACAGGTCTAATTACGTTGGTAACCAGTTTATAATAGCAATAAGGCACCTCTGGGGGTTGTGGTATATGTCTTATTGCTTAATTATATTATGTATACACACACACACAAGGGTTGAGAGAGGTAGAATTGTTTTGAAGCGCCATGAGGTACAGTGGAGGCTTAGTGACAGATAACCATCTGCTCTTTTCTGACCCACACACTTGTACACATGTGCATGTACATTTTGTATGCACGTACACTAACACCAACACACACACACACACACACTAACCCACACCCCCCAGGGTCAACTTTCCAATCATCTCCCAGCCACGTCACACACACACATGGGAGAGGCTCATTTGAATATCAAAAGAATCTATTAAGAAGCAGAGGGAATCAAATACAACACACACACACACACTTTAAGGTTGCATCTCAACAGTTTAAAGACCAATCTGAAACCACTATCTTCCTTTCATCTTTCTCCCACCGTCCCTCCCTTTCGCCGTCTCTTACCCGTGCAGGGGGTCCACTACGATGGCACGGGGGTGGGTCATCTTGCCATCGATGAGAGTCTTGCGAGTCTGGGAAGCCTTCTCCAGCCTGGCCACACTGATGGTCTTCTTGGGCCCATCGTCTGTCCAGTACAGGTTATCAGCCATCCAGTCCACTGCTATACCCTCGACTGTATGGATCCCTGGAACACAGAGGAACAGGTGGTGAGAGGCCAGTCGCCCTATTATACACAACAAAACTGGACAAACTGAGCTAAAATGCCCGCCTCTACCCTCACAAGAGCACCTGACAAGGCGCTAGCATTATTTTGGAGCCAAAATGGCCACTACTCCCTATTACAGTAATGATTCCCGAAAATGGCCAACATGGAGGGCAGTTACCGTACCTTCCTTCAGAATGGTGTCCCTTTCTGTACCGTCAATCTTCTGGCGGCCGATGAGGTAGCTGGTGGCGTCGTCGAAATATATGAAGTCACTCTCTGAGTGGAAGTCAAGGGCTCTGGGGTTCATCAGGTTCTCTATAGGGATCATGTACTCATCTGGGACCTTAGCATTCATGTCCATCCCTCTGATGACCCCTGGACGACCTTTACCGTACACCAGAAACAGCTCATGCTCCGGCTCTGAGAAACAGCATGGGAGATCGAGAGCTTACTGGGTATGTATTCATAAATCATCTCAGAGTAAAATGTTGATCTAGGATCAGCCCTCCCCCTGTCCATGTAATCTTATTCATTATGATCTAAAAGACAAACTGATCCTAGATCAGCACTTTGAAATGCTTTATGAATAGAGGCTTTTGACTGTAAACTTATTATAAACACCTATCTAGTTAGCTTCTCTCTAGCGTGTCTGCCCAACCTGAGAGGTAGCTTCTAAAAAGGATTTCAAATCACACTACAATGCTATGACAGACAGACAACATGGGACCAGGAGGAGAGCATTGATGAGGCCTTTGTTGTTTAATGAGAACCACAGGATTCCAATCCCTTCCAATATTCCCGGCGTTCTTAAATCTTGTGATCGATTGCTTCTCAGAAAATTATTCCCAATTGAAACGCTGACACTAAATAACACTGCCCCATATAATTTGCATTGATTAAACAGGCAAAAACAGTGTAAGAGCAGCATTATCCCGTAAACCTAATGAGAATGTAAGTGATTTTCATATCATTCAAATTAACAATTCAACGACTTGTCAAATTGACAAGTGGGTGTTCCGTATGGCATGGCGGACGGGATGGGCTTCTGTTGAATCAATCTACTGCGGTGTGGATATCAAGGCCACCAAAGGGTTATAGTCTATAAACAGATCAATATGTGCTTGCTTTCATATCCTCACAGAATATTAATACACACCTCGCGGGCAAAGTGAATCAATCAGGGATGGGGTTGCAACTTACATGACACAGCATACAAAATAAGTAAATTGGAGAAAAGCCTGGTTAATACATGCACATTAGGGGTGTCCCAAACCTTAGCTCAGGGGCATGCGGTTTTCCTGACTCAACCTTCACTGCCCTTGGCACAGGTTCAATCACAAAATCAATCTATGCCTCTGGTTTAAAGTTACAGTGGGGCTTCAGGCATGTAGACATTGATTAAGGAGATTGGAGGATTTCTACTGCTCAGACATGAGGAGACGTAGCTGCTCAAAGAGACAGCCGCAGAGGAGGAGTGGATAGCCAGAGTTGTGAAGGTACTGATTGGAGGAGCAGAAAGTGGATTGGTGTGATATCATCTTCAGAAAGTATCTGAGAGCGCATTGGCTGTGCCATAGACCATAGTATGTAGGAATGTGTTGGCTGTGCCATAGACCATAGTATGTAGGAATGTGTTGTTGTATCTCAGAGCAGATATAATTCAGCATCTTAAAGCATATTTGCTTGGGCTATAAAAGTGCCTAACAGATAATTGGCTGCGCTATGTAGTATCTGCGAGGTGATTAGATGTGCTGTGGAGTATCTGAGAGGAGATTGGCTGTGTGGTACTTACTCTTGCAGGACTTCCCGTCACTCCCCAGGCTGAAGCCGGAGCGACAGCGGCAGGTGCGGGTCTTATGGCTGTTTCCCAGCAGACAAATATCAGAGCAGCCTCCTGCCTTCCCAAACTGGTCTGGCTCACATGCATGGCTACGCACTGGAGGAGAGGAGGACATTTTTTAGTATTCAAGTGAATTTCAACTATACCACTATGTCTGTGGGTTCAATTTAGAATTGATTTGACAATACGCCCAGCAGAAATACAGGACCCTATAGCAACAGTTACCTGGGGGCTGGCGTCTCTGGTGGTAGACGTGCAGGGCTCCTCCCTTGTCGACGCGGGTCACCACCTGGTAGTCAGAGCTGTTGAAGCGGTTCACTCTGATCACACTGGTCTTAGGCTGCATGTTGGCGTTGTCAGAGTTAGTGGCATACAGGTAGTTCTCAAACACTGTCAGACCGTACAGGTGCTCAATCTGACAGAGAGGGTGGGAAGAGGGAGGGAGGGAGGGAGAGAATGAGTGACGCAAAACTCACAATCAAAAAGTCACAATCAATACAGCATTCCCCTTTACACTCATTCACTCAGAATGTACGAACCCAACCGCAAAGGTGCTTTAGAAATCTTGAAAATAAAGAAGAGCCGCACACTCTAGGAGCTCAGATGCAAAAAAAAATAATATTTTATGTCCAATGTTTCGACAGGCAAGCTGTCTTCATCAGGGTATCAGCTTGCCTGTCGAAACGTTGGACATACAATATATTTTTGCATCTGAGCTCCTGGAGTGTGCGGCTCTTCTTTATTTTCAAGTTTTCCACTCCGCTAGCCAGCACCTCGCCTATATAGGTGTGCGTTTCTTTTTATTCTAGATGCTTCAGAAATCTAAACATGACCCTTCGCATGACACAGGGCTGCATTTTATTTAATGCACTCTAACACACCTAAACAAACACACATTCATTTGTGAGAAGAAAGCCAGGCTTACTGTCCCAGTAAACAGCACTAACGTCACATAGACGTTGGTGGCCCATCAGTGTTTCAGATCAGAGTAACTAGCGTCCATTAAGATGAGACAGGGCAGGGATAAACACAGATACTCTCTGCAACGCAGCCCATACCACACCATCAATAACTGTCCATGGACTTTAAACTGGTGCTGATGGCTATCTGGCACACACACAAATTAAGGGGCTTTGTGTGTGTGTGTGTATGTGTGTGTGTGTGTGTGTGTGTGTGTGTGTGTGTGTGTGTGTGTGTGCACATGTCTCTGCCCCCAGGCCCAGTGAGTAAATGAAGGCTATTACTTGTGCAGATAGAGACAGCTAGCGCTAAAAGCCCTGCTAACAGGTTTAAAAGGCGCTTGGCCACGCCAGCCGCGGCACCGTCCAGAGCTCAGCCTTACCTCTTTCTAATCAGCACTCTAATGAAAAGGCTACTGTCCACCCCCGGCTCTCTGGCCATAGCTCACCGGTCTACAAACTACTACAACAGCAGGGGAGAAAGGATCCTCACAGGAGAGAAAAACACAGGAAGCTCTACATAGATTTACACACAAAAAGGGGGGCACTTCGTTTTAGTGCCAAGTATTTACCTTGCATTTAAGATTGAACTGCTTGGATAACTACGAATGTAAAAAGTTCACAGCTCCTTACGCTACATGAAGATGTCCATCTGCTCTACACAACATTAACAACAATCTGCAACATTCCACAATGTTAAACCCACTTAACTGCTCCCTTCCAGAACTCTGAAGTATGCTAGCTTCCAGACAGTCGCAGGTTGATGAGCTCACCAGCAGGCCCTGAATAATAGTGTGTCTTGCCCTCAATATCCTTGTATGTATGTATGTATGTATGTATGTATGTATGTATGTATATGTGTGTGTGTGTGTGTGTGTGTCTCCTCACCAGCAGGCCCTGTATGATGGTGTGTCTGTTCTTGCCTTCGTAGTCCACCACCTCTATGTAGTCCAAGTAGGCATCGGCCCAGTAGACCAGCCTACTGACCAGGTCCAGGGTGATACCGTGGGGGAACACAATCTTACTGTCCACCAGCTTAGTCCGGTTCTGACCATCCATGTCACAACGCTCCACCTTGGGGATCTGACCGTAGTCTGTGAAGAACACTTTACTGTGGGAGAAGAGGAGGGGAGGGAGATGATTATAGACAAGAATTCTAGATTCTATTTTAAATTATTTTAGCAGGTAAGTTAACTGAGCATGAGTATGTTTTCATTTCCAGCAACAACCTAGGGAAGAGTTGCGGGAGAGGAGAGAGCTGTTTGACAGTCATTGATTGATTGGTGAATTGATAAATGTAGGGGATACTCTGTTGTTACAACATCTTGGCTCTTGAATTCTTCTTATTACCGTCATTAGGTTTTATAAGGAGGAATATCTGAGTGTGGTAACAGTTTGTCCAGCAACAACATAGGAACACCTCCTGGGCCTAACTAGAACATTTTATGTTCTATTATGTCTTGTTCCTTAAAGCTTGTTTACAGTGCCTCTTACTGGTTCCTAAACAGGAGTAAACTTCAAACTGTCTTGGATATGCTCTTGGAAAGGCACCGGTGCACAACTGAGCAAGAGGACAAGTACATTAGAGTGTCTAGTTTGAGAAACAGATGCCTCACAAGTCCTCAACTGGCAGCTTCATTAAATAGTACCCACAAAACACCAGTCTCAACATCAACAGCGAAGAGGCGACTCCGGGATGATTGCCTTCTAGGCAGAGTTGCAAAGTAAAAGCCATATCTCAGACTGGCCAATAAAAATAAAAGATTAAGATGGGAAAAAGAACAGATACTGGACAGAGAAACTCTGCCTAGAAGGCCAGCATCCCGGAGTTGCTTCTTCACTGTTTAAGTTGAGACTAGTACACAGCATTGTACGAGATCTTCAGTTTCTTGGCAATTTCTTGCATGGAATAGCCTTCATTTCTCAGAACAGTAATAGATTGACGAGTTTCAGAAGAAAGTTATTTGTTTCTGGCCATTTTGAGCTTGTAATCGAACCCACAAATGCTGATGCTCCACTAGTCTAAAGAAGGCCAGTTTTATTGCTTCTTTTATCAGGACAAAGGTTTTCAGCTGAGCTAACATAATGGAAAAAGGGTTTTCTAATGATCAATTAGCCTTTGAAAATGATCAACTTGGATTAAGCTAACACAACATGCCATTGGAACATAGAAGTGATGGTTTCTGATAATGGGCCTCTGTATGCCTATGTAGATATTCCATAAAAATGTTTTTCCGTTTCCAGCTACACTAGTCATTTACAACATGAACAATGTCTACACTGTATTTCTGATACATTTTATGTTATTTTAATGGACAAGAAATGTGCTTTTCTTTCAAAAACAAGGACACTTCTAAGTGACCCCAAACTTTTGAATGGTAGTGTGTGTATATATATATAAACTCAGCAAAAAATAAACAAATGTCCCTTATCTTTCAAAGATAATTCGTAAAAATAATTGCCAGGCCCTCCCCTGAGCTAAACAACCACCAAATCGGTTGCCAAAGGGATGGTCACCTTCGGAGCATTAGAACCATGGTTCTGAAGGACCCAGAACCTGCAAGGTGAACGCTGGGATAGAGCACCTGCCAAGGACAGACCCAACCAAGCTGGGGACTGGGCTCAAAAGCCAGGCCCTCACCGGGGCTAAATAACCACCAATCGGTCACCGAAGGGATGGCCAACTTTGGAGCACTAGAACTGTGATTCTGAAGGACCCAGAACCCTCGAAACAGCCTGTTTCTACGTAACTGCACAGGTATAGGACCCAGAACCCTCGAAAACAGCCTGTTTCTACGTAACTGCACAGGTTTAGAATTTTGCAACCATCCCCAGATCTCTAGGACATGGTTCTCTGTTTGTCGAAACCCAGGTTTCTGAAATCGCGCTGGTTCCTGTCTAGTCAAACTGGAGCTGAGTAAGGCTACTACCGGACAGGCTGCATTATCGACATAAGCCCTGTCACCCACAGGGCTTCAGTGTTGCTCCGCCGTCAGGGGTCAAATCCCTCAACCCCCGTTTTTGTCGTTAACCGTTAATAACTCGAAAAGTAAAAGTCCAATCTGGATGGGGTTTTTGCACAAAAGGACACACCTAGATGCGCATTTTTTCCCCCCCAAAAAAATGTATAGGGGCCGGGAGGAGGGGCTTCCTGTGGGTCCGGTTCCGGTTTGACCACGGGTAACTGTAGCCCATCACCAGAGAGGGTACCAGTCAACATTTGGGACCTCTCACCCCTCGGGAAGTATTTGAAATAATTTTTGTGAAAAATTCCCACTTTTTGCTTTCCAGCCGTGAACCTGGTGATTGAACGGGTTACCAGTTGAAAATGTCTTGCTCTAAACGCCTTCAGGGGGGTGCTGGAGGTCCATGGCCGGGTAGAGAGCACCCCCACCCAATAGGGGGCACCCCTGGTCATTTTTTATGTTTTTCGAAAAATCTAAAACAAAAACGAGTCCAACTTCTCTCTCATTGCACTGTTCAGCTTTTGCTCAATGTTCAACCATGCACCTGGTTATTGAACAGGTTAACAGGTGCACATTTAAATGGTTTTTAATGCCTTTATGGGGGTGCTAGGGGTCATGCTCCACCTCCCCGACAGAGCGGGCGAGATGGGCCACCTTAGCCGGCACTCGCTGGCCCTCACTTTCATTGTGCCACAGGGTGTGTTCGGAGAAAACCCTCTGACTTGCGCGCGTTAGACTCCTTGGTCCGTGTTTCAAGACGGGTTGGGTGGGTTGCCGATTTCGCTGTTGACCCCTGCCACTGCCCCCTTAATCGTTGAGCGGACTGCGCGGACCTGTCCGTTTACCTCAACGGTTTGAACTCTCTTCAAAGTTCTTTTCAACTTTCCGGCCTCGTGCCGGTATTTAGACTTAGATTGAGTTTACCACCCGCTTTGGGCTGCATTCCCAAACAACCAGACTCCGAGAAGACTGGACCCCGGCGCGACGGGGGCCGTTACTGGCCTCACACCGTCCACGGGCTGAGCCTTGTTCAGAAGGACTCAAGCCCCCGATCGACACCGTGCAAAGCGATCTTCTATACGCCATATTTCCCGCGCCCGCCAGATGGATGGGGATTCGGCGCTGGGCTCTTCCCTCACCGCTACTGGGGGAATCCTGGTTAGTTTATTTCCCTCCGCTTAGTAATATGCTTAAATTCAGCAGGTTGTCACGTCTGATCTAAGGTCGTAGTCAAAGTGAATGGAGTGTGGCGGGGCGCCCGGGATCACCTTCTCTATCCGGTTCAGGTCGGCGGTCGGAGCTCCGCGGCACAAACCTAACCCCGAGCACTACCCCGAGAACCGCATTCGTAATGCGGGCAGCACGGAGAGACAGAGTCCACCGGCAGCCACGCCCGACCATGCGGGGAACGTGGGCGCCTCCCACTGAGGGGGGAAGGGAAAGGAAGGGCGCACGAGGGAAGAGGTGAGAGCCAAGACCCCCTCTCAACACTCCCATTGAGCCGTCCGGGTCTGTACTTAGGGGGAATCTGGGGCCGCAAGGCGCGTTCAAAGTGTCAATGATCAATGTGTCCTGCAATTCACATTAGTTCTCGCAGATAGCTGCGTTCTTCATCGACGCACGAGCCGAGTGATCCACCGAGACATTAATCCCCTGTCTGCGCCAGGGCGCAGAGCGGTTGGCTAGGTTCCCGGAGCATCGCGAGGGTCCTGGGCAAGACCCAAGCAGCGGAATGATGGAAACCGAGGCGGGAAGACCCAATTCACCGGCAAACCTCAATCCCCTTCGGACGCGGCCGACGCACCTGCCCACAGGTGTGCCATGTGGCTGTGCCTAATGGGGAAAGGGGGCTGGACCCAGGCGACAAGGAGATGCGGGGAACCGGGTTCGGGCTGGGGCCAAAGCCACCCTCCTCGCCAAGAACCCCGCACCGAGGGAAGGGACAGCAAAGTTTGGTTTTTGGAGCACAGCCCCGATAGTCAACTTTGATCGTCTTCTCGGCTCTCAGCCAGGACCGTGACCAACCTTGGCGGGGCCGATCTGAGGACCTCACTAAACCATCCAATCGGCAGTAGCGACGGGAGGTGTGTACAAAGGGCAGGGGCTTAATCAACGTGAGCTTATGGCCCGTGCTTACTGGGAATTCCTCGTTCATGGGAAATAATTGCAATCCCAAATCCCTATCACGAGAGGGGTCAAGCGGGTTACCCCACCTCTCGGCGTAGGGTAGACACACGCTGATCCGCTCAGTGAGGCACGCATGCAGCCCCGGAAGTCTAAGGGCATCACAGACCTGTTATTGCTCAATCTCGTGTGGCTGAACGCCACTTTTCCCTCTAACAAGTTGGACGCCGATCCCTTAGGGCCGCATAACTAGTTAGCATAGTTCACCAAATGTGTTTAAACCCTTCATTGTAAAGGCTTTAAACATTGTTTCCCATGCTTGTTCAATGAACCATAAACAAAAAATGTACATGCACCTGTGGAACAGTCGTTAAAACACTAACAGCTTACAGACGGTAGGCAATTAAGGTCACAGTTATGAAAACTTAGGACACTAAAGAGGCCTTTCTACTGACTCTGAAAAACACCAAAAGAAAGATGCCCTGGGTCCCTGCTCATCTGCGTGAACGTACCTTAGGCATGCTGCAAGGAGGCATGAGGACTGCAGATGTGGCCAGGGCAATAAATTGCAATGTCCGTACTGTGATATGCCTAGGACCGCTCTACAGGGAGACAGGATGGACAGCTGATCAACAAGATCGGTACATCCAAACATCACACCTGCGGGACAGGTACAGGATGGCAACAGCAACTGCCCGAGTTACACCAGGAACGCACAATCCCTCCATCAGTGCTCAGACTTTCTGCAATAGGCTGAGAGAGGCTGGACTGAGAGCTTGTAGGCCTCACTAGACATCACCGGCAACAACATCGCCTATGGGCACAAACCCACCATCGCTGGACCAGACAGGACTGGAAAAAGTGCTCTTCAGTGAGAGTCGCGGTTTTGTCTCATCAGGGAAGATGGTCGGATTGGCGTTTATCGTCGAAGGAATCCTCCAGCATGACAATGCCACCAGCCATACTGCTCGTTCTGTGCGTGATTTCCTGCAAGACAGGAATGTCAGTGTTCTTCCATGGCCAGCGAAGAGCCCGGATCTCAATCCCATTGAGCACGTCTGGAACCTGTTGGATCGGAGGGTGAGGGCTAGGGCAATTCCCCCCAGAAATGTCCGGGAACTTGCAGGTGCCTAGGTGGAAGAGTGGGGTAACATCTCACAGCAAGAACTGGCAAATCTGGTGCAGTCCATGAGGAGGAGATGCACTGCAGTACCTAATGCAGCTGGTGGCCACACCAGATACTGACTGTTACTTTTTTTTTACCCCCCCTTTGTTCAGGGACATACTATTCCATTTCTGTTAGTCACATGTCTGTGGAAATTGTTCAGTTTATGTCTCAGTTGTTGAATCTTGTTATGTTCATTCAAATATTTGCACAAATATTTGACAATAAATGCAGTTGACAGTGAGAGGACGTTTCTTTTTTTTTGCTTAGTTTAGAGACATACATACATACATACACATTATATATACAGTTGAAGTCAGAGGTTTACATACACCTTAGCCAAATACATTTAAACTCAGTTTTTCACAATTCCTGACATTTAATCCTAGTAAAAATTCCCTGTCTTAGGTCAGTTAGGATCACCACTTTATTTTAAGAATGTGAAATGTCTAATTAATAGTAGAGAGAATGATTTATTTCAGCTTTTATTTCTTTCATCACATTCCCAGTGGGTCAGAAGTTTACATACACTCAATTAGTATTTGGTAGCATAGCCTTTAAATTGTTTAACTTGATTTTTGGCCCATTCCTCCTGACAGAGCTGGTGTAACTGAGTCAGGTTTGTAGGCCTCCTTGCTCGCACGTGCCTTTTCAGTTCTGTCAACGCATTTTCTATAGGATTGAGGTCAGGGCTTTGTGATGGCCACTCCAATACCTTGACTTTGTTGTCCTTAAGCCATTTTGCCACAACTTTGGAAGTATGCTTGGGGTCATTGTCCATTTGGAAGACCCATTTGCGACCAAGCTTTAACTTCCTGACTGATGTCTTGAGATGTTGCTTCAATATATCCACATAATTTCTTCCTCATGATGCCATGAGTGCATCATGCAAAGCACCCCCACAACATGATGCTGCCACCCCCGTGCTTCACGGTTGGGACGGTGTTCTTCGGCTTGCAAGCCTCCCCTTTTTTCCTCCAAACCTAATGATGCTCATTATGGCCAAACAGTTATATTTATGTTTCATCAGACCAGACCATTTCTCCAAAAAGTACGATCTTTGTCCCCATGTGCAGTTGCAAACCGTAGTCTGGCTTTTTTATGCCGGTTTTGGAGAAGTAGCTTCTTCCTCGCTGAGCGGCCTTTCAGGTTATGTCGATGTTGGACTAGTTTTACTGTGGATATAGATACGTTTGTACCCGTTTCCTCCAGCATCTTCACCAGGTCCTTTGCACTTTTCGCACCAAAGTACGTTCATCTCTAGGAGACAGAACACGTCTCCTTCCTGAGCGGTATAACGACTGTGTGGTCCCATGGTTATTATACTTGCGTACTATTGTTTGTACAGATGAATGTGGTACCTTCAGGCATTTGGAAATTCCTCCCACGGATGAACCAGACTTGTGGAGGTCTACATTTTTTTTTCGGAAGTCTTGGCTGATCTCTTTTGATTTTCCCATGATGTCAAGTGAAGAGGCACTGAGTTTGAAGGTAGGCTTTGGAAAAACATCCACAGGTACACCTCCAATTGACTCAAATGATATCAATTAGCCTATCAGAAGCTTCTAAAGCCAAGACATCATTGTCTGGAATTTTTCAAGTTGTTTAAAGGCACAGTCAACTTAGTGTATGTAAACTTCTGACCCACTGCAATTGTGATACAGTGAGTTATAAGTGAAATAATCTGTCTGTAAACTATTGTTGGAAAAATGACTTGTGTCATGCACAAAGTAGATGTCCTAACCGACTTGCCAAAACTATTAGTTTGTTAACAATACATTTATGGAGTGGTTTAAAAACTAGTTTTAATGACTCCAACCTAAGTGTATGTAAACTTCCGACTTCAACTGGATATACACACACACAAATAAATCAGTGTTCTAATATTATATAATCTCTAAATTACAGCCAAGAATATTACTCTCATCCTCTTTTAGCAGCTGGACAACATCAGGCAGGGGAAGTAAATGTACCAGAGTATATTACTGCACAGACAATTATAGCACTGGGAATTGGTTGGAATGAAAAACAAATACTTGCACATGCGCGTACACACACAAACCGAGACACGCACACACAGACACATGGAGAGCACACACACAACCTCTTTTGGAATTGAGTTCCGAGACCAGTCATAAACGGCAGGGCTGAAATAAAAACATGACTATAGAAAAACAGTGAAAAGGCAGGATTTGGGAGCGCTCAGGGGCTCAGGGCTGAACAACACAAATGAAACATCTGCACTAAATTACTGCTCCCCCAAACTTCCAGTCAGCGGCCCACGGACCAATCAGAGAGGGGAATGGAACACTTCCAAGTGTTTCGGAAAACTGGAACCCCTTCGCCCCTCCACCCACCCCTCAGCCCCAGCCCATTGTTTTGGGTTGTGTAACAATGACAGACTACTGTGGCCCAAATATTGGGCCTCTCATGGGACTGTTATGGCGTGTTAAAGCACACGTGCTCTGGGACATTGGTCTGTTCCCATGGGATAAAGGAGGGAGGACAGACAGACAGACTGCAGTGTGAATTTCGCTGTCTCACTGCGTACATGCAAGGACATGCCCATCCAACCTAGACCAACAAATGGGGGCATTGAATAGGGTTTGTTTGTGAGTGTGAATGTGTGTGTGTATATGTAAAATGCTTATGTGATTTTGCAGGTGTGTACATCTATTCAATTCAATTGGCCTTAATTTCCTTGGAGGGAACTTCATGTGTGGTGATGGATTGGTATAAGATACATAACGTAAAGGACAAAACACGGACGCATAAGCGTGCATGCTGTCTGTGTGTGTGTGTGTGTATGCCGGCAGCCTATGCATATGTGTGTGTGCGTGTTTGGAGTGTGAATGTGTGTGTGACTGTGCATGTGTCCTCACCCCATAGTGGGGTCCAGGGCGATGCCCTTGGGGTTGTACAGCTCCTGGTCCAGCAGGGTGACACACGTCTGACCGTCCTTGTCACACACAAAGATCCGGTCGTCCACGTCATCCACAAAGTAGAAGTTTCCTGTCAGCCAGTCAATAGCCATCTGCTCCACATCTGGACAGCAGAGAGAGAAAGAGAGCGAGAGAGAAATAGAGAGAGATGAGTGGAAAGAGGGAGGGAGTAGGGGAGATACAGAGAGAAGAGGAAGGGGGGCAACAGACAGAAAGTAAAAGGGAGGGAGAAAATAAAAATTTACAGAAAAGGAGACTAGAAACAAAGAAAGAAAATACTTTACATGTCGACTGATACATCTTCATTGACCTGCTCTCTCTCTCAGGGTTGGTCTATGTGGGCATATGTACGCTGTATGATCTAATGTACCGTACTGTTTAGTATTGTGGTAAAGGAAATGGTGGAGTGAGACAATGAGGTAATGGTAGGGAGCTCCATCATGACTTGATAGTCCCAGTGACTATAACCGTATCTAACTGTCCTGCTATGCCTGGCTTTCTGTCGGTCTCTGTCTCACTGCTAGCTATGTAAACATTCCATTATGCACTCATTGCTGATTTTTCTACAACTACAGCACATTAACCTGGCACCGTATTGTGTGTCCTCTACATACTGTATGTGCAGCAGAGTGGTGTAAAGTCTAACTCATAAGATGGAAGAGGGATACATATTAAGCTATAATATAACATGCAGCGTGGCAGAAAGCCTTGACACTCGCTTACAGAATGACACACAGAAACAGACACACAAGCATTCAGGCGCACACATACACACACACTCCGAGACTCACGCAGGTTGGTTGCCTAGAAAGCCTGGCAGCCTCTGTAATTCGAGGAATTCTTTGCAATTTCCCTGAATGTCAAAAGAGATGACCGTGACATTGGCAAATTAGACTTCCTCTAAGCAATGTTCCTGTCATTCACAGACAGACAGACTCACTCTCTCTTACTCTCCTTCTTCCCAAGTCCACCAACACTACGTAGAAGTTGCCCCAAACCACTGATACAGGGTCCGATTCTTTCTAAAACCTGCTGATGGTTTGTCTTAGGATTGGAATATCTGATCCTAGATCTGTGGTTACGGGGCAACTTCTATCCCGGCACTCCAGTACTATTATACCCATTATTGGAACAGAATGAAGCCCTGCCCCTGCTTCATTGTGGCTTAGTTCGGTATTAGTTAGTTATCCAGTGGTTGTGTTATGGTTCTTCTGAATATGGTTGTTCCAGCTGGGAGAGGAGAGTGAGAATGTGGTTGTTAGAGTGGTAGAAATGGTACTGTTTAATCTCCCATTAAGACTGGTAGATTTTCCCATGGCCTGAGGAAAGATCCAGCCCCACCCCTCCAAGAACTTCAAAGACCTGGACAAACACCCAGGCCAGACATGAGTTCAAATAGTACTATATGTGCTTGATTGAGCTTGCCTGTTACAATAATATGAATAGAAAGATCCCAGAAGTGCAAACCCCGTCCACCTGGCACTGTCCAGACTAAAGCAAATCCTCAAAGTATTTGAAAGATGTCAAATAGTATTTGAACCCAAGTCTGACGCACACACACATTATGCCCCACCCCACTGAGACTTGAAGGGAAAATGCCCTGCTCCACCCAAACAATGCCGAATACAGCACATACACAGAGGGCAGAGGAGAGAGAAAGAGCAACATACACACACACACACACACACACAGCAACCATAGACTGAGTGTTTGCCAGACTCACAGAAAGAGCCCCATTGGCAGAGTTGAAGGGAAAGGAGAGATGAGACACTGGGGAACACAGCGATACAGTCCCCTAAAATTGTAATATTATAACTGGGTTTAAAGTGTGTGTGTGTGGCTCTCTCTCGCTCTGAGGCAGGGGGCCTCCCACAAGGCGTCTTTTATTGAGCAGATACCCCAAAACTCAACCTACAAACACTCTCTCTTTCAATCTCTCTCACACACACACTCTCTCTCTCTCCCCCTCTCCCTCGCTCTCACGTCTGGTGGCACGGTGTTGATTTAGGAGGGTCAAGGGGATAGTTATCTCTAAAAGAGGAAAGAGTAGGATGGGGGGGATGATGAGGCAAATTCCATGGTCTAAGAGGGCAATAACAGTGTGTCTAGTGAAGCTTACCAGCTCATGGCCAATAAATCTAAATGGAATTCAAAAGGAGGTTTCATTGTTAAATACACACACACACCATTTTTCTATGTTATTTAATGGTGAGGGCAGGCAGAATGGATGACATTTTTGCACGTAAGAAAAATATATTTTTAATTGGCAAAAGGGGGAGAGAGAGAGAGAGACATTTTATGGTTTCCATTAGGAAAATGTATTATGCAGCAGCAGCTGGCTTTTATATATTTTTTTAAATACCTTTATTGTGCCAGTAGGAGAGGAGAAGAGGAGAGGAGAGGAGAGGAGAGGAGAGGAGAGGAGAGGAGAGGAGAGGAGAGGAGGAGGTTTACGGGAATCAGGGGTCACATTCCCCATGGTGCTTTTTATTTTAACATGGAACCACGCTTAAACACTCCCAGCTAAAAACGAAATAGTAGAACTAGTCCATCCCATCATTGGAACTGATAAACAGAAACTCTGACCAGAAAGCCAAATACTTTTATCCACCTTCGTCCCTTCCACTCTACTCCCACTTATCTCCTCTCCTCTTCCTCCATGCATCATCACCCCATCCCTCCCCCGTCCCGTGTTTCCTTCCCTAGAAGAGAGGAAAAACAGTCTGCATTCATTTACTTCACTTCTGTCTGACCAAAATTGCACTATAAAAACAACACAACATAATTGAAAAAACAGACCACAGTGCCTTTTTTCTTTTTTTCTCTCCTCCAAATAGGTTGTTTACTCTGCTCAGCCCTCTGCACCTCAATCAGAGAGAGAGGACTAGATTTATATACAGGGAATTTGTGAGGGCGTATTTCTAACCTGCACTTGCTATTGGACTAATCAGAGCCACATCTACAGTGAGCTCCAAAAGAATTGGGACAGTGACACATTTCTGTTTTGGCTCCAGCACTTTGGATTTGAAATTATACAATGACTATGAGGTTAAAGTGCAGGCTGCCAGCTTTAATCTGAGGGTATGAACAGTTTAGAAATTAGAGCATTTTTTGTATATAGTCCCCCATTTTAGGGGACCAAAAGTATTGGGACAAATTCACTTATACGTGTATTAAAGTAGTCAAAAGTGTGGTATTTGGTCCCATATTCCTAGCACACAATGATTTCATCAAGCTTGTAACTCTACAAACTTGGATGCATTTTCTGTTTGTTTTGGTTGTGTTTCAGATTATTTTGGGCCCAATTGAAATTAAATGGTAAATAATGTATTTTGGAGTCACTTTTATTCTAAATAAGAACATAATATGATTCTAAACACTTCTACATTAATGTGAATGCTACCATGATCACAGATAGTCCTGAATGAATCGTGATGATTGATGAGTGAGAAGGTTACACATCTCACACCCCCAAGACATGCTAACCTGTTACCATTACAATAACAGTGTCATGACTTCCGCTGAAGTCGGTGCCTCTCCTTGTTTGGGTGGTGTTCGGCGGTCGACGTCACCGGTCATCTAGCCATCACCGATCCACTTTTCATTTTCCATTTGTTTTGTCTTATTTCCCCACACACCTGGTTGTCATTCCCTCATTACTTGTCATGTATTTAACCCTCTGGTTTCCCCCATGTCTGTGTGTGTAATTGCTTATTGTCAGTGGCACGTTTCCGGCTGGTTTGCGCCAGAATGGTATTTTGTACTTTGTGCTGCCGCACCTTTTCCTGTAGGCATTTGTTTTGTAACGCAATTTGCGTTCAGTGTGCCACAGTAAAGTGCTTTCGTTCACTATCTCTGCTCTCCTGCGCCTGACTCTCACGCACCAGCTACACACATGAATCCTGACAAACAGGGAAAGTTAGCATTTTTAGGGCGATATTACATTTGTGCGTCTAACTTTCTCCCCCTGCCTCCTCACATCCACACCCTCCACCACCTTATTTTCTGCATTCAAAACCCTCCAGTCTTAAACACCATCTGGAGAACGCATCACACGATAAGAAGGGAAACTCGCACAAAAAAAAGAGGGCCAAAGGAGAAGGGAGAAAAGAACACGCTACTCCTAAACGTGGTACTGGTTAAGACCAGCCAGGGGCACGCACAGTCAGAGGGACAAGAAGAACTGAAGAAGAGGAGGAGGAGGGAGAGAAAAAAGGAAGAGAAAAAAGACAGAGCAATGCCAATCATTTCAAAGTAGTTGAAGGGGTGATTATATGGGACGGGGCTGAAAGATTGAGAACAGAAAGAGAGCGAGCGAGACACACAGAGCGAGCGAGACACATATATATATATAAAGAAAATATTGTTGAATGTGGAGCGAAGGTCTAAAACGTGCTGGTCGCTCATTTCCAGCACATGATCTCTTAAGGAGATTGAGCAGAAACATCTGGACTAAGCACAGCGCAGCAGAGAGCAGCTAGTAGGCCCTGATAACCCCTTCCCCATTACTTCACCATAACCCCCTGACTGCTGCTTTACCATGGAATCCTTAAAACCCTCAAGCTAATCAAACTAGCCTTAGAATCAATTCAACCATTAGCATAAGGCTAACTGACAGAGTTGGTAACACTATGATAGGTTTATTACGCAGTGTCAGCTCCATCCTACAGTACTTAGGATAGGTGACTGTACACACACACTGACATGCACACATTAATCCAATACAATGTACTAAAATACAGATATTTTCACAAACAGCCATTTTACATTGCTAGACATGGCTCAGACATTGGGGCCTCCTAGTAAAGGTTATTACAAATCCCACTCTCTTTCCAGTCAAGAGGAGACTGCTATACAGCCCTAATCTTTTAACCCCCCCACCAACTAAAGCTAGTGTACACCTAGACATGCTGGTCTTAACTCAAACCCCCTTGTTAAAGATCATCATTAAACCTACTCATTTCCATCCAGCCTCTCTGTCCCAGTAACCTAGACATTGTTTATTTTTATCTTTTAATGAGGCCTTCCCAGTACTGTAACACCCAGTAGGGGTGGCGGTGCATTGATGGCTGTGTAGGCAGGCACATTGTTAGTTAGTGGTTAATCTGGGGCCTGCCCTGGCCCTGCGTGGCTGTCTGTGAGGAGCATCCCTCCCTGGCGATGTACTTTAGTGAGGTCAGGTCACTGATTGGGTAGGGGGTTAGAGCAAGGCATGCGCCTCCATTTGACCAATTAGCTTCTTTACGCGGAAGCACATTCCCACATCCACAATCCACCCATCACCAGTCTGATTGGCTAAAGTGTTAGGCAAGTGTGATTGTTTTTAAAAGGGATTAGTCCGTGCTTATAAAACATTGTTAATAATAGTGGATTATTCACATTTGGGTTAAAGACGTAGCCCTTAACACTCGTACCGGTATACGGGTTGAAAATGGTTGATTTGATTTGAACTGAATGCAGTGGCTGTACAGTAACATGCTATATATATACACACACGAAGTCAAAGCTCTGGCTCTGCGCTTCACGGGTTTTGACTGACAGACATTTTAAACTTGTGCACCGCTTGCAACAAAAAAGTTGCCCCGATCGATCCCTCCTGCTAATTGGGCAACTTTTGTAAATGTTTTGTCTGAGTGAGGATATTGCTGTAAATTAAGAGGACTAAGTATTTTTGAAAGATGAGACGTTTTTATATTTCACCTTTATTTAACTAGGGAAGTCCGTTAAGAACAAATTCTTATTTTCAATGACAGCCTAGGAACAGTGGGTTAACTGCCTTGTTCAGGGGCAGAACGACAGATTTTTACCTTGTCAGCTCAGGGATTTGATGTTGCAACCTTTCAGTTACAAGTCCAATGCTCTAACCACTAGGCTACCTGCCGCCAAGGATGAGGATTATAATAAAATACCGCTTTGATGCAAGCCAAACACCCGTGAGTCTAAATGTTCACTTCCCATTTCCAGATCATAAAACGAATCTACAGTGTCAACATTTCTGATCACTATGTTTGATGTACAGTTACAAGATTACATATTCTGTGTTGTTCTGAACAGAATGAGCCTGTTTGTTGTATTGTGAAGAAAAGTTGCAGCGGACCACATACACACAGAACTGCGGACACCCCTTCAAATGAGTGGATACGACTATTTCATATATACCTGTTGCTGACAGGTGTATAAAATCGAGAACACAGCCATGCAATCTCCATAGACAAACATTGGTTGTAGAAGAGCCTTACTTAGCTGCCCCGGTCAACTTTGGTGAGTGTTAGAGGTAGGGAAGGTAGATATATACACAGACAGAGAAAGTGAGGAACAAAACAGAGCATGAGAGAGAGAGAGAGAGAGAGAGAGAGAGAGAGAGAGAGAGAGAGAGAGAGAGAGAGAGAGAGAGAGAGAGAGAACAGGAAGAGCACATCTGGACCGCTCATCTGTGTGGCATGCCGAGGTCATGAATCACTGCGACCGCAAACCCTTCATGTCCTATGTGACGACCACGCCATTGGCTGCCTGCTCGACCCGGCAGTGTCGACTCAGCGAGCGAGGCCCATTCATTCGCTGTCACACTCACACACCAAGAGCCTCAGCAAACTATCAACTCTCCCTAGCTTAGTCTCTGAGGGCTAGGCTAGCTAGCACTGGAGCGTTGACAAACACTCTCCTCAGACGGTGTCATATTACCAACAACAACTCTAGTGCACAGTCAAGGTTCCAATCTGATAAACCGATAGGAAAATAAAATAAACAATTAACATATTACAGAAAGAAAATAAAGAAATATCATAATATGCAATATCTATAGTGGATGGATAACTAGCTAAAAGTCGTAGCTTCTATTCTAAGGGTTTCTATGAAAATAACAGCAATAAGGGGGACAGACAGACAACATATCCTCCAAAGAATTGTCAGTTTTAGAAGAGCTATATTTGTTTTGTTTTTCCTCCCTCACGCCTTCCCACTCTCTCTCTCACACACGCCAGGCGGATAACTCTGGAAACAGGAAGTGGGTGACGTAGTGGCAGGAAGTGGAATGCCAATGTATTGTTTCCTCGCCATGGCAATACAGCCCTGGGCCTGTCACTCCTCTCTGACAAGGGCAGGCAGCAACACAGCACACTGTGGAACAGCCGTGTGTGTGTCTATGTTGCTTGTGTGTGTGGCTTCATGGGTGTGTCTGTGTGTGTGCGCGCCTCTATCATTTGTGTGTCCATGTGTGCCTATGTGTCCATGTGGTGTGTGTGCGCACGCGCGTCAGGCAGAGAAAGGGGGAGAATCTAGCTGAAGCTGTTGGAATTTCCTGCACATTCTTTTGGTTCAGAATCAGCACACATACACAGCCAGATGAGCCCGAAGGGCTATACTGCTCAATTAGACAGGAAAGGGGTGAGATGAGAGAGGGGGGAGAGAACGGGGAGGGATACTGGTTTGAGGGTCAGGGGTGAAGTAACGCTCTAAACTGATGCAGTAGAGAGAGAGAGAGAGAGAGAGAGAGAGAGAGAGAGAGAGAGAGAGAGAGAGAGAGAGAGAGAGAGAGTGTGTGGTCAGTCTCTAGGTTGATGAATTAAAGCTTTAGAGGTCTGCTTGTTTACCCCACTCTGCCTCTGTTCTGACACACTGAACACCAGCTATGGCCACCACTGTGTGTGTGTGTGTGTGTGTGTGTGTGTGTGTGTGTGTGTGTGTGTGTGTGTGTGTGTGTGTGTGTGTGTGTGTGTGTGTGTGTGTGTGTGTGTGTGTGTGTGTGTGTGTGTGTGTGTATATATGTGTGGGAGGGAAAGAGAGTTGATACGTTTCTACTATGAACATATGAAATGTGTGTAAATGAATCATACTCATTAAAAACTGTAATGTTGTCAAGTGTGGTCCATAAGGGGACCTGTAATAAACAGGTATGTACCAGTACTGTATGTGGTGCTGTTTTTACATTGATTCATAGTGGAAAGTCTCCTCTAAAACCAGGCCATGAGTGTGCAGTAAACTGGGGGAGGTAGGGAGGCAAGATAGGAGTGGCGAGAGGGGAGATGGGACAGGGAGGGAGACGGGGAGGGAGGGGGAGAGAGAGGGGTGGGCCTATAAGCTAAACACACGCTCATACGCACATGTTTTTCCTTAGATCCACAGGCTCTGTTTTTCCTCTTATTTTTTTTTTCACTGGAAGAGAAATTGCTTCGGAATTTTTCCAAACTGGCCGTTACACAACTCCGGCTAGTGTTAACACACCAATACACGCAGGAAATGCAGGCACACACACACACAAACACTTCCTCTACGTGTAGAACTGCCACAGTACGTGTCATATTCAACTGGAGTTGACTGGTGCAGACAAACAGAGGGAGATGTTGATGCTATGATGTAATGTGCCTGCTGTGTTGTAACAGTGTACTCCACTCAACTCTTCATGCTGTAACAGAGGGTCCTCTATTGTACTAACTGTTTGCTGTTCTCACAGTGTAGATGTTAATGTACTTGATGGTGTAGCTGTTGATGGTGTATTATCTGACTGTTACTCACTGTAGCATCCTTGAGCAGTGTGGTATGAGACGATGTAGTGTACTAAAAAGTATTGTATAGTTATGTAGTAATACTATACTGTATCTTACTGTACCATACAATCCTACAGTGCAGGCAAAGTGAGATGGTGTATTATATTGCACTATACTATAGTGAGGCAGATGTTGATATTGTAGCGTACTTTTTTATAGGGTAGAACTTTATTTGGATAGTCCCATGTAGATTTTAGGTAGATGTTCAATAACTGTCAACAACATTTCAACTAACTATCCACAAACCCTAACCGTAACCCTAACCGTAACCCTAACCGTAACCCTAACCGTAACCGTAACCCTTATTTTTGGACATGTTTTTATTTAACTAGGCAAGTCGGTTAAGAACAAATTCTTATTTACAATGACGGCCTACCCCGGCCAAACCCTCCCCTAACCCGGACGACGCTGGGCCAATTGTGCGCGGCCCTATGGGACTCCCGATCACGGCCGGTTGTGATACAGCCCGGGATCGAACCAGGTTCTGTAGTGACGCCTCTAGCACTGCGATGCAATGCCCTAATGGAGCCCTATTTCAAACCTAACCCTAACCCTAACCCTTAGCAAGTTGCTTATCAACAGATAGTTTGTTGATAGTATGGCCATCTATATGGGACTATCCAAATAAAGTGGGACCTTTTAGTGTATAGCATACTATTCTACAGTGTACTCACGGTGCAGGCTGAGGGAGATGTTGATGTATTGTATTGTATTGTATTTTATTGTACTATAGTACTCACGGTGCAGGCTGAGGGAGATGATGTATTGTGTTGTATTATATTGTACTATAGTACTCACGGTGCATGGCTAAGGGAGATGATATATTGTGTTGTATTATATTGTACTATAGTACTCACAGTGCAGGGCTAAGGGAGATGTTGATATATTGTGTTGTATTATATTGTACTATAGTACTCACGGTGCAGGGCTAAGGGAGATGTTGATATATTGTGTTGTTTTATATTGTACTATAGTACTCACGGTGCAGGGCTAAGGGAGATGTTGATATATTGTGTTGTATTATATTGTACTATAGTACTCATGGTGCAGGGCTAAGGGAGATTATGTATTGTGTTGTATTATAAGTACTCACGGTGCAGGGCTAAGGGAGATGATGTATTGTGTTGTATTAGAAGTACTCACGGTGCAGGGCTAAGGGAGATGTTGATGTATTGTGTTGTATTATACTATAGTACTCACGGTACAGGGCTAAGGGAGATGTTGATGTATTGTGTTGTATTATATTGTACTATAGTACTCACGGTGCAGGCTGAGGGAGATGTTGATGACCCTCTCGTCAGCGAAGCTCTTGAGGTTGGGGATCTTGGCACACTTGAGGTGGGTGGAGGCCGACGAGTCGCCAACGTGGATCCAGCAGACCTGTTCCTGGGCGTATAGGAAGTCCATGGCGGTGGTCTGCTTGGTGGTGGTGGACAGCAGGCTAATCGTGGTGCCGCTCAGAGACGTGGCCTGGATGTTCTGACTGTTGGCGATCAGCAGCACCGAGTTCCTTTCTACTGGGACTAGGAGAGGAGTGTGAGTGGTGTGTAAAGGTAGGCCATCAACAAAGTGGTCAACAGCTCATACAGTATATTTACACTAGATCAAAAGCCCCCTGGAAAGCGTTGAGGGGACCGTTGAGGGGGAAAAAAAGAGGTGAGTGGTGGTAGCGGTGACAGGTGGTTAATACCTACCATTTTTGGCCTTGCAGGAGCGGTTGTCGGGCTGGGGCAGGTAGCCCTCCACACAGCTGCAGGTGTACGAGCCCTCTGTGTTGGTACAGGACTGGCTGCAGGTCCCGTACACACTGCACTCGTCAAAATCTGGCCACAACACACAGTAGACGTTACACATGGGACAATCACTGGTTAGCTATAGTTAGTGCACAAAAAACCTCCAGCTCTTTTTCATGGTCCTTTGACCAGGAATAATTGCCCACTAGACTTTTAAGATGAGGTTAAATTAGGTATAGGCCAGGCCTACTGTTTATAAAGCCAATAGCAGGCTGTAGGTTGTCACAGTGTCTAGAAGGCTAAAGGTTTCCCGGTTGGTGAACCTCACCTTTACATGTTTTGCCGTCCAGCCCTATTTCATATCCACTCTTACAGTAACATGCACTGCCCGACGGAGTCACCGAACAGTTGTCCTGGCAACTCGACAGAGTGCAGTTGGCGGCGAATTCTGTAGAGAGACAGGGAGAGAGGGAGAAGAGATAGGAAAGGATACGTTGGGGTCACTTTGAGGAGCAATTGAGAGGCGATGTCTGTAGAAACAACGGATGGGGTGGAGGAGGGAGCAGGACACAGGAAGAGGGTATTGGTAGGACAGAGAAAAGGATATTACTTTAACCCTCTTGCTGCTTTCTCTCTGAAAAATGTAGTTCATTTAATCTGATTGTCACAAGGTTCCATGACTTTGTCCACACAGGGCATCTGAACACAGAAAATACATTTTGATGATTTTCCTACAATTTTGGGCGTTTTATTTAACTTTTGTACACCTGTGGTGTTCCCGATCAAAAATGACCGGTCATTAGAAATGAATGGGTGAGACTACAATTAGTGTATAAAATAGATTTCAGGCACATGCCCATTCATCAGATGGACACACTTCCTCTCCCAGACCCCCACATGCATGCGTGTTTAAGCACACACTCACACACCTCACTCCCCTTCTTGGCTTCCATGGCAACCCCCACGGGAACCTTTCCCCAATAGAATCTTTCCCCCACGGGAACCACACCTTTTGGCATTCTCACAAACAATCGCAACATTGTTTCAATAATATATAGAACTTTTCTCGCAGCTCTAGTATATAAAACTTTGAGGCCTTGCTCACAATTCATTCTGTGGCAGCACAATGACCAAACGATATACTGTATGTGAGGCACTTGATCATATCTTTGATCATGACACTTGTGAGGAGAAGAGAGACTGTGTTAAACTTTGACACAAAGTAGTCTATGATGAATAGCACAATATGTTTCATTTGTTATAGTCAAAGTAATCCATACATTATGCTTTTTGTTACTCAAAAACGAGTTGTATGAGCTCAGGTCAATGAGGCCTACAGGCCATAAATAGAAGTTCAAAACTTGCAATGTTCACAAGAACTTAAGTAGATAAAAAGATCTAACACAACATTAGGTTATAATATATGTATTATTATGGATTTATAATCAGCTATAACGGGGCGGTCATTTTGGACCAGGAACACAAAATTAATCAACATGAAAGGAACACAACAGGAGGGTTAAGGAATATATATCTGTAGAGGAGACAGGGAAGTAGGTTACTTTCATTGCTCTCAGTGTGTCTGCTGCCTGTCACGTGTGCTCCCTCTCCGGCCTCACTTGTTATGGTGCGCACCGGTCACCATCGTTACGCACACCTGCACGTCATCAGACTCACCTGGACTCCATCACCTCCCTGATTACCTTCCCAATACATCACTCCCTTTGGTTCCTTCCTCGGGTGTCATTGTTTCTATTCCAGTGTTTAGTCTGTGCGTTGTTCGTGGTTCTTGTTTTATGTTGCATTTATTTATTAAAAACACTCACTTCCTGAACTTGCTTCCCGACTCTCAGCGCACATCGTTACACTGTCAAATAGCCTACTTGGTTTTCGCAACCCTGGAAGACTGACTAGTTGGGGACAGCAGGTAGCCTAGCAGTTAGAGCATTGGGACAGTACCGAAAAGTTGCTTGTTCGAAACCCCGAGCTGGCAAGGTGGAAAATGTGTTCAGCCCTTGAGCAAGGCAGTTCACCCCCAACAACAAATGCGCAGATGATGTCATTTAAGGCAGCCCACCACCTCTCTGCTTGGGTTAAATACAGAAGACACATTTCGGGTGAATGCTTTCAGTTGTGCAACTGACTATTAATACTATGCATGCCAGTCTCTCTTGGCTTATTGTTGAGGTAAGACTGAACGCATAACTTCTTTTTATTTGGAAATTCCCCATTTTTTACATTGTCACCTTATACACAGCACTAACACAGACATGACACCAGCGGTCTTTTCACAGTCCCCAGGTCCAGTATTTTACAGAGCCATGAGTGCATGGAACTCCCATCTTATACAGAGCAAGTGAACAGCAAACCTGGTTTAAATAAACAAATAAAGCAACACCTCACGGCACAACGCCTCTCCCCCATGTGACCTACTGGTTGTGTGTATGTACTGACATGTATGTGTAACTGACAGATGCACACTACATGTTAACGTTTTTAAATGTCAATTGTAAAGTATTTTGTCTGCAATGTATTTTTAGTTATGTGTCTGACCTCAGTAATACTAGCAGTCGCCATTGGCATCGGCTAATGGGGATCCTAATAAATAAAAAATAATCAGTATCCCTCTTCCCTTTTCCTTAGTTCAGCCTTTGTTGCCATGTAGGTCAATCATCAATCATCATCCTTAGATATGTCTGTCCATCATGGACAATAAATCACTCTAAAAACTGCAACACGGTCATTTTATATGTAGGAATCAATAGCCCAGGCTCTAGCCATATAGGACATTGTCTGTCACACCAGACCCAGAGCTGGGGGCTTGCCTCTGGGCATAGGGAAGCAGGAAAGCCTGGGGAAGAAAAATGGGCCCCTGGGCCTTGGAAAAAGTGCACTTCTCAACTTCCTATGGGCAATCAATGCTCCCAAAACCCAGTGAACTGTACTCACACCCAAGAGAGAAGTCAGTGCATGTAGGAGTGTATGTGTGCATGTTAAAGAGTGGGTGGTTTTAGTGGGTGGGAGAGTAGGTTGTGTGAGGTGTGTGTGTGTGAGTTGTGTGTGGGTGTTTAGTGGTTGGTAAAGAGATATACAGAGAGCTGGCCCTAGCTGCAGGCATCCACACACACACACACACAATGGGGTTTTTGTGTGCCTGGCCAGGGAGAGAAATCCACAGGCAAACACTGCAGCCCGGCACTAATCAATCCCTCATAGGCAGGACAGGCCTGTGCCAAGGCGGACCTCAAACACACACACACCAACACACATAATGAATCGTTCATCCATACACATCTTAAATTAATATTGCTGTCACACACTCACACATTGACACACCTCTGTGTCATCTCACAGAGTCACGAGTTGTCACCACTACATCCTGTGAGAAAACCTGAGTATGCCGGGCCAGTGTTCTGAGTCAGAGCAGCAGAGACAAAACAGAGCCGCTCACATCAGACCTGGATAATATCTATCACTCACACCGTTTAAGGGCAACATCAGCCCATTCCCACTGTCACTATACACCAGAGAGAGGAGAGGAGAGAGAAAGACAAAGGAGGGAAAGAGAGGAGAAGAGGGAGAGAGGGAAAGAGATATAGGGAACTAAAAGTTTCAAACTACCTCTAAGAGTTTGTTCTTAATAAAGGTGGGGCATCTAAAGTAGCTGGCTTCCTTGTTTGTTTACCACAGTTCAATCAATCAATCAAATGTATTTATAAAGCCCTTCTTACATCAGCTGATGTCACAGAGTGCTGTACAGAAACCCAGCCTAAAACTCCAAGCAGCAAACAATTCAGGTGTAGAAGCACGGTGGCGAGGAAAAACTCCCTAGAAAGGCCGGAACCTAGGAAGAAACCTAGAGAGGAACCAGGCTATGAGGGGTAGCCAGTCCTCTTCTGGCTGTGCCGGGTGCAGATTATAACAGAACATGGCCAAGATTTTAAAATGTTCATAGATGACCAGCAGGGTCAAATAATAATAATCCCAGTGCAACAGGTCAGCACCTCAGGAGTAAATGTCAGTTGGCTTTTCATAGCCGATCATTCAGCGTATCTCTAGTGCTCCTGCTGTCTCTAGAGAGTTGAAAACAGCAGGTCTGGGACAGGTAGCACGTCTGGTGAACAGGTCAGGGTTCCATAGCCGCAGGCAGAACAGTTGAAACTGGAGCAGCAGCTGCGCAGGTGGACTGGGGACAGCAAGGAGTCATCAGGCCAGGTAGAACAGTATTGTTGAGTAGCACAAAATATGAAAAACAAGTCAGCACATTTGCCCATTGCTGGTGGCAATTCATAGCTACATTGCTTTATCAAACTTCTGAAAGCTCTGTAGAAGCACTAGCAGGCGTAACTTACAAGATATCCCATGAATCACACCACCACCTCAATGTCACCTTGTTACAATGGGGGTACCGCAATGCAGACACACCAACGGGACATAAGCCCCATTGCAGGTCAAGGTACAACGAGTGTATAAAACATGGAGGACACCTGCTCTTTCCATGACAGACTGACCCGGTGAATCCAGCTGAAAGTTATGATCCCTTATTGATGTCACTTGTTAAATCCACTTCAAATCAGTGTAGATGAAGGGAAAGGAGACAGGTAAAAAAAAATAATGTCAAGCCTTGAGACATGATTGCGTATGTGTGCCATTCAGAGGGGGAATGGGCAAGACGAAAAGATTTCAGTGCCTTTGAACAGGGGTTATGGTATTCGGTGCATCGGTTGTGTCAACAACTGCAACACTGCTGTGTTTTTCCACGCTAAACAGTTCTGTGGGTATCAAGAAAAGGTCCACCACCCAAAAACCAACTAAACACAATTGTGGGAATCATTGTAGTCGTCATTTTTTTTTGGGGGTGTATGAAGGATGGGTAACCCCACCGCTAACCTGCCATTTGACTAGCTGGGAAGATGAAAGCCGGCCTATGGAGACGCGCACACCCACACCACTCAAAGCCCTGCCAGCGTGAAGCGGCATGAAAATTTGATGTCCCGCCTCTCTCCGTGTTACTGCCATAAATATTTAATCCTTCTGAAGGGGTGGAGGGATGGAAGGATGAAGGGATGGGAATTGAGGTGACAGGTGTCTCATGGGATCCAGAGAAGTGGTTGTGGTGTTGACCACACTTAAAATCCTAGTGTTACACTAACACATTAGTACACGTGTGTGTGTGTGTGTGCGTGTGTGTGTGTGTGTGTGTGTGTGTGTGTGTAAGAGAGAGTGAGTGAGTATGTGTTAGTGTGACTACAGTATGTATTGTATGTAGTATGTAGTGAATGCGTGTGTGGACATTTCCTTGTGCACACAGTACAGAAGCACTGTATAACAGATACTCAAATATTCTAGTCTGGTAATAGGTAGTGAATGAGGTGAAAAAAAATTATAGTTACATATCACAATATTATTTTGGACGATATTATATTTATATAGACGACTCCATGTCGATTTGTAAAAAATATATAATTTTTTTTTGCTAGGTAGATTATTTGCTATTTTGCACAAAACTGGTATTTTTCATCCTATAGCTTGTTCTTTTTAAATAGTGAGCCATCTTTTCAGCACATTTCCATGACTGATCAAAATGTATTTTCTCATGCTCTCTCCTGTCCATCTGAAGCAGACATGGTGAGCAATATGTTTCGAAGTTTAAATCGCAGTACGGAATCCCATTACATATAGAATGGTGAGAATCCCAATACATATCGTATCGGCACCTAAGTACCATGATAATATTGTATCGTGAGGTCCCTGGTAATTCTCAGCCCTTAGTACTAGGGTACTATTTTTAACCCCCCTCTCCAATTTATGCCGATGGCCAACCATGACCCACTCATGGATTGTGCCAGCCATGGGTATAAGACTAACACCAATCTATCTAGCCATCCTGTCCTCTAGCTCACCCGTCCAATAAAGATCCACTGTCAGGCTTTTAACATGATCACGTTTTTCTTTCTCACCGTTTGGCCAACCAAATCAGAATCAGCACGTGTTTTCAGTTAAGAACTTCGTTGGCACAGTTATTTTGGAAAATAGGTAATCCAGGCCGGAAAATCATGATTTGAGTGTGCTCTCAGTTTTTGTTTTGGAAAAGCCAGAGTCACAGTGTGCACACAGACACACGTTTAGAAGTCTGACCTGCTTTATACAGTCACACCTAACACTCAAACCTGCTTACAGAGCTGTAGCTAAAGTATGGGCAGTACAGTCATGACAACAACATCTCCCATTAGAAACAACGTAAGAGTGTGATAATACGGATGGACAGAAAGAGATAGAAAGGGGTGGGGGCTAAGTAAAAGAGGGGGATGAAAGAGGAGTGGTACAGAGATTAGTGAGAGGGGGAAAGGGAAAAGAGAGCGCTGGGGACAGTTTCTATAGCCTTACATTAGATGAGGACAAAGACCTTTGCAAGCAATTCACTTGATAATTTAGCTTTAATGTTTTTAATAATTTTACTGTATAACTTCTGTCCACTCTGTCCTATACATTAAACACATTCAGGTCAATAATAGTTAACCAGGGCCAGAAATGGGAGAAATACTGTAGGTAGCCAGACTTGCAAAACCCCAAGGAAATTCAACAATGCTTGGTGGAAAAATAATTTATTATAATCCTACACATGTTTCTTCACATGTAAATCTGCAGTAATCCGTCATAATCATAATCCAATTTTATAGACGGAGTGATGTCTGATGTGGGCAGCACGCATGTTCTGTGTACATTAATGTGGGGGTAGGACGATAAGCCTTAATGCATGGCCATGTTAGAATCAATCTGCCATGGCCAGGCCACCTCCCCTTCATTGTAATGCTGCAAGATTCCCTGCGGAGAATGTATGGGGGAGAGTTAGGTGACAAATACAATGCACTATACTATCTGTACAGGCTACTTGACTAGGGGGAGATGGAGGGAGAGGCAGGGAGGGAGGGAGAAAGTGAGGAAGTGAGGGTGGGTGGGTGTGTGTTCAGTACCTCTGCAGTGCGGCCCCTCGTCCCAGCCATCGGTACAGTCGGGAACCCCGTTGCACAGTTTGCTCATGTGGATACACAGCTCTATCCCCCCACACTGGTACTCGTTGGGTGGGCACCTCGACACACGGCTGTGCGGACCTGAAACACAGGCAGGGACAAAACATGATTTAGGCCAGGGTTTCCCAACTGGCGGTCCTATTTTATTTGGCCTCCCAAGTTTTCTGAGCAAAAATAATATATTTGTATTTCATAATTTTTTGTATTGTTGGATATAAAAGACCGTAAGCACACCAGCAAATCAGCTCCAAATCAGCTCCATTATGTCAGCAAGGTTTGAAATGATAAAGTTTTAGTCAAATATGTTATTTGCTTGGGCTTCTTGCGATCAATTTTATTTCAGCCCCCTGACCATCCACTCAAGAAGCCTGTGGCTGAATACAGTTGATGATCCCTGATTTAGACCAACAGTAGCAAGCAGAAACATCGTACAAAGGCCTGTACTGCACCTTTTCAATTAATCTCTTCTATCACTCCTCTCCTTCCCCATCTATCCCTGTTGTAGTGTTCTACCACCACTCTTCCTTCAAACTCCATCACATCATCCTGATTCTATATACAGACGTGCCCTGTGCAGCAGTTTTAGACACAGGTTCAACCACAAAGACACGTGTCCAACTCTTGGGGAATAAACAGTGAACCGCTGTCTAAGAGTCTGCTTTGTCAGGCACAGCAGGGGGAAGTGCAAACACATCATTACCCTGTTTGAGATCGGACAAATTACTACTTTTCCACACACACACACACACACACACACACACACACACACACACACACACACACACACACACAAAAAATAATACCAGCCTTCAGCTCTGGTCAGTGTGAAGTTGGTGGCATGACAACGTACTGTATGCTGAGACAAGGAAGCAGAGGAAGGGTTAAACCAATGGGAAATGTGAGCAGAAAGTTAGACTGTAAGTCAGAGTTTCTTGGTCCTGGGGACCCACATGGGTGCACTATTTGTTCTGGCCCAGAACTAAGGCTACACATAAGATTCAATTGATCATCTAACCAAGCTCTTGATTAACTGAATCAGGTGTTGTTGCTGGGCAGGAACATAACAGTGCACCACAATAGTGCCCCAGGACAAGGATGAGGAAGCCCTGCTGTAGTTCAGGAGGGCCTGTTCAAGAACGCTACGCTCTCCAAGATGCTTCCTCTGCATGGCTCTATTTAATAGAAATCTGTTTAAAGGCGAATCGTCTTCTTATTAGAGTGCTTAGGGCCTCAGCCAGACTCCTTCCCAGGGCCGCCCAGCCTGAGTAGACTAGACCAGAACAAGGCTTTGCCCACAAGTGGGACTCAGTGAATGATTAGCAGATTATATTTGGAACTCCAGGTCAACCACGCCACAAGACTGACTGTTCCCCAGGTCCAGCCAATCCTTCAGTCTGTCTGTCGCCCAAAACATCACATTTCAAATCTCCCCAGTCCTCCCCTGTCCACACCCATTTGGAGTTTTATTGGGTGAAAGACATTTCAATTGTTGTTGAAAAGAGGGACACTAACGCCTATTAGAATATCTAAACATATATGTTACATTAAAGTAGGATGCAGTAAAATGTTTTCCTAGGATGTTTGCGATGCTAAATCTGTAACTATGGCCATGTCTAGACTTGAAAGTTCATGCAGTTACTGTATTCTGATCATGGAGTTCTGATCATGGAATTCTGAAAACCTCATGAGACTACACCTACATTTAAATGTGTCTACCGTGTCCACATTGTGTTCGGATTCCCTTTTTCACGCTCTATATTCAAATGCAGTATGCATTCTGCAAACGGTGGAACAGGCTAAATCTGATGCGCACACAACACAATCCGACCACAATAAGGCTTTTCCAGATCTGTCTTTTCAATGCGATCTTCATATTGTGATAGCAGAAGTCTCATGTAAGTGTCAAGTGTAGACACAGTCTGTGCTGTATACTGCTTTGAAGTTGTTGCGATGGTGTTGCTGTGTCTGTTATTTGTATGAAATCATTGTTTGTGCGAGTGTAGCATCATGTTCGGAGCGTGCTCATAAATCTTGGACAAAAATCTAAAGTCCTGGGTGGCAGGCTGCATCCTGTATTTTTGAGTCACCCAGACAGATTGGATGGACACACCTCTCCTGTTAGTCCCTCACCAAGTTTCAGTGCTTTACACAATACTATGAACATTGCCTGGGCTTACATGGGGGAGTTCAAGGAATACGTAACAAAGATCAGCTCATGGCCTCCAAAACAAAGTTAGCTAACCTTGAAGAACAGGGGAGTGAGTTGGCAAATTGGTCCATATTTTCAAACTGCAAACTGAATACAAACATAACTCCTGCTAACTGCTAATTAGCTGAAAGATGTGCCTTCACTGTAACTTAATGCCAGCCTTGGAGATCTGTAAGTGTTGCCCAAAAGTAGCATTCTATGATTAGTAACACTTCAAAGGGAAACATTTGTTTACAGACACGAGTAAAATGTTCCTCCTCGTTGAATGGTATTTTTCAGGATCTTTCAGATGTAAATGAGAGTCTGTGGGGTGCAGAGCAGAAGTCTGGAACTGAACGCTCCCTTCTCTTAGGGGTCCATCTCTCTCCGCCCACACGAAAAGCCAAACTGTTGGTCTTGGCAATCTCTCTCCCCCATCCCTCTCCCCCTCCCATATCGCTCCCTTTTCTAACATCTGCTGACCCATTTAAAAATAATATAAACTTGGGGAGAAAAGAGGGATAAAGAAAGGTAAATGGAGAGTGCGAGGCAAAGAGGTAGAAAAGCAAAAGAGAGAAAGCAAGAGAAAGAGAGAGTGGGAGAGGGAGAGAGCGAGAAAAAGGCTAAAGAGGAGGGGAAAAAGGGATCACCTCATGCACAGTAAGCCGAGTGAGCCCCACAAGGCTCCATTCTAAAGTTAGCTGGCAGGGCTTTGGTGGAAAACGCACTGGTAATGTGAATCAGACAGCCTCTTTTATTTAACATTCCTCGGTTGGGAAGAACCAGGTTAGAGAAACCGAGGCAGACAGGAAAACCGGAGCTCATTCTCTCATCAGGACTCATCAGTTAAAAACAGTTCAACAGTTTTAGTGTTAACACAAAGTGTTTAACACCAACTAGTTCTCTTAATGTCTGACTATTACAAAATCACAGTTGACTTTCAAATGACACTGGCCAAAGGGTATCTGTAGTTTTCAATGAGTCTTTGGCTTAGCCCTGGACACGCGCACGCGAAATGAGGTGGGACCAGATGAGAAGAAGCTTAAGGGAGAAACATGGTGAATTAAAATAATCCTGGTGTCTCCATCAGCGTGAGGTTGATGGTGGTGTGGTGACTATACTTTTCCTCTGGAGCCTGGTGGAGGACTGGGGGATCGACAACTAAAGAAATGGTATATAGAGTTTCTCATGCACGTTAGAGGGAGGCCTTTACCAGTGAAGGTCAAGATGGTACCAGAGACATCATAGAGTCAGCTACATCAAACACCTGGGGCCTCATTTATAAATGTTACATATGTACAAAATATACCCCAAAACATACATGCACCAGTTTTCACACAAAGTTGGCATTTACAAAAACTGAACTTGACGTGAGAATGTGCTTACCTCAATGCAAACTATAGACCATGCGTAGGCATATGCACAATTCCTTGTGGTTAAAGTATTGCATTGCAAGCAGGCAAGTCATATTTTGTGCAAATGCGGGGATTGATGACAGGCTTAGTCATAAATACAGGAAAACATACTGAAAAAAGAAACGCAACATGCAACAACTTCAAAGATTTTACTGAGTTACAGTTAAAATAAGGAAATCAAGTCAATTGAAATAAATGAATTAGGCCTTAATCTTTGGATTTCACATGACTAGGAATACAGATTTGCCTTGGTTGGTCAGATACCTTAAAAAAAAGGTAGGGGTGTGGATCAGAAAACCAATCAGTATATGCAGCACGACACATCTCATTCACATTGAGTTGATCAGGCTGTTGATTGTGGCCTGTGGAATGTTGTCACACTTCTCTTCAAAGGCTGTGTGAAGTTTCTGGATATTGGCAGGAACTGGAACACGCTGTTGCACACGTCGACCCAGAGCATCCCAAACATGATCAATGGGTGACATATCTAGTGAGTATGCAGGCCATGGAAGAACTGGGACATTTTCAGCTTCCAGGAATTGTGTACAGATCCTTGCGACATGGGGCCATGCATTATCATGCTGAAACATGAGGTGATGGCGGCGGATGAATGGCACGACAATGGGCCTCAGAATCTCGTCACGGTATCTCTGTGCATTCAAATTGCCATCGATAAAATGCAATTGGTGTTCATTGTCCATAGTTTATGCCTGCCCATTCCAAAACCCCACCGCCACCATGGGGCACTTTGTTCACAGCGTTGACATCTGCAAACCGCCGCCCACACAACGCCATACATGCTTTCAGCTTCTAGATATGCCACACCTGTCAGGTGGATGGATTATCTTGGCAAAGGAGAAATGCTCACTAACAGGGATGTAAACAAATTTGTGCACAACATTTGAGAAATAAGCTTTTTGTACGTATGGGAAATTTCTAGGATCTTTCATTTCAGCTCATGAAACATGGGACCAACACTTTACATGTTGCGTTTATATTTTTATTAAGTGTATAATAACAAGATGCAGTCATTTGCCGTTAGTGAGAAGAGTGAAAATCTATTTTGTCTTTGAAATCAAAAATAATTTGAAATAGGAATCAATTTCCTATTTCATTTCCATGATCAGTACAGAATAAAATTCCTCACATTTTCTGACTGATGGTTTCATAGGCTACTCCCGAAGGAGCCTAGTCAACAAATGAATGGGATACCATTCGTCCAATCCCTCATTTCATTTTAAAATAGGCTACAACGGTAGAACAGCCAGTTCAACTGTTCCATTGACTTGTGAAGAGTTGTTTCATACGTCTGCATATTCTACAAAACCTACAGAAAGAGAGGGAAGTGAAAGACGAAAAGAGGAAACCAGTGGATGAGAAAAGGAGAGGTTGTCAGCATAAGAAGAAGGTATTAGGGCTGTGAACGTCATGGAATGTTGATCTCAGTCACTGTAATAACTGTTTGAATAGCAAAAAAAGATATAATTTATGCACATTTTCTCCTCTTCCCGCTCCTGACTGCATGTGCTGGAATTTAAATATAATTAATAGAACGGGCATCCCATTCAAGTCAGTGATTGCATAATGGGTGGACTGGTGGCCATTGTGAGTGTACCCAGAGCCATGTATGTAGATAGTTGGGTCAATGCAGTTTCTGCATTATGATGCATTTTCATGACACTTCAACATTCTATGGCAGCTATGTTATTGACATTACATGGGGAATATTTAAACCATATAATATACAGATCCTATTAATTTACTAGAGGGGCTGTCAAAAACCCTCAAAGTTCCAGAATGGGGTAAAAATGGCAGCCATATTGGTCAGGGAGAAATCCAAACCAGTCTAATTGGAATGAATGGCAGTAGAGGCATAATCCTGATTTTACTTACGCAGGAAAATAAAGTTAAGATGTGATATAATATCACAAATTGTGTAATGTAATTATTGTCAACCTAAATATGTCATATAATTATAAAAAAAGTTTATAGGGGTTATCTACCCATTTTCTGTATAAATAGCCCTATAAAATAAATAGTGCTTAATTCTATAGCTTGAGGACTCCTGATATCTGCAGGAGTGATAAGTATAATTTTTTTGCCTTTATCTGTTGTGGTCTAGTACTGTCTTTTTGCTTCCCAGTGGCCTACTTGGTATGTGAGCTGCTGACTGCTCATCATTTGCAGATACTGTAGTTGTTGTCACATCAACCAGGATCAAGGGGCAGGTCAATCTGTGACTTGTTTTTGGTAATAAGTGGCTGTATTGGAGGGGGGGTAGTTTAATCTTTTTGTCTGAGTGTATATAACCAGCTTCTCAGGTTCCATCTCAGGAAGGAAAGAGAGGAAGGCTCCACACCAGTCTCTCACTTGAGTATTTTACCTAGTTATTATTTACAGATTCTCATTTCACTCTTTTGTAGCTTTGTCAACTATGTATGTACTTCTATACCTGTTCGCACCTGTAGGCTTTACAGATGCTCCCCATCCCTTGGCTGCAACCCTTCTAATTTAGTGTACCCTGCGAGGACAACCCATGTGGAATTCTGGGTCTCTGGCAGTGTTTGGAACTGCCGATGTGCAGTCAAAAATGCCAAGTTCATCTCAGCCTATGCTGCCCTTCAGTCCCTTGACTGTTCGGCCCTGACAGAGACATGGATCACCCCAGAGAACACTGCTATTCCAGCTGCTCTTTCTTCATCTGACTATGTTTTCTCTCATAGTCCGAGAGCATCTGGTCGACGTGGTGGTGGCACAGGTCTACTCAGTTCTCCAAAGGGGTGATTATCTTTTCTCCCTCTCTCACCTTTCCTTCTCCTCATTTGAATTCCATGCTTGTCCAGCCAAGCTTAACATTATTGTCCATCGCCCACCAGGTGCCCTTGGAGAGTTCCTCAATGAGCTTGACACCTTGATAAACTAATTTCCTGATGGGGCACCATTCTTCATACTTGGCAACTTCAACCCCGATGTCTGCCTTCGATTCATTTCTTTTCAACTCCCCCTTTCCCCTCCGTGCCTATTTTGAACTCCCCCTTTCCAAGTCCCCTCCCACTCACAAGGCAGGCAATACACTTGACCTAATCTTTACTCGAGGCCGCTCGAGTACCACTCGAGTACTAATCTCTCTAATCTCAAAAACAGAAATACTGTCTTTGCATAAGTATTCAGACCCTTTGCTATGAGACTTGAAATTGAGCTAAGGTGCATCCTGTTTCCATTGATCATCCTTGAGATGTTTCTACAACTTGATTGGAGTCCACCTGTGGTAAATTAAATTGATTGGACATGATTTGGAAAGGCACAAACCTGTCTATATAAAGGTCCCACAGTTGACAGCGCATGTTAGAGCAAAAACCATGCAATGAGGTTGAAGGAATTGTCCATAGAGCTCTGAGAAAGGATTGTGTCGAGGCACAGATCTGGGGAAGGACACCAAAATATTTCTTCAGTATTGAAGGTCCCCAAGAACACAGTGGCCTCCATCATTCTTAAATGGAAGAATTTTGGAACCAACAAGACTCTTCCTAGAGCTGGTCATCCGGCCCAAACAGAGCAATCGGGGGAGAAGGGCATTGGTCAGGGAGGTGAACAAGAACCCGATGGTCACTCTGACAGAGCTCCTCTGTGGAGATGGGAGAACCTTCCAGAAGGACAACCATCTCTGCAGCACTCCACCAATCAGGCCTTTATGGTAATGGCCAGACAGAAGCCACTGCAATGCAGATGTCGGATTGACCATGCACCCAGATACACAATACACTTCTCTCTCCAAAATGCACTCTCTCCTGCAAATTTGTGCACATTCATTGTGAGAATTGTTTGCGTTTGATTGTTAGTGTATATCAATTTACCATTACATATATCACCAGTAGTACATTTACCGTTAATTCCTAATCTACAATGTTTGTTACTTTGGTTATGGTCATTTATCTTAATGCATTCAATGTTATTATTCCAGTCTTCCCGTTCTCATTGTCTGAGTGTACATATTGTTTGCAGAGTGCACAACCTATTCTACTCTTGTGAGAAACAAGTGGTTTATTTAATTCATTTATGAGTTTGTTCAATTTAGTCGTTGTCTTTTGTTTGGAACGATCCTGTCAGTGTTGAATAAGGAGGCGCATGCATAGAAGTAGGCCTATAGGCTACCTGGCCTGCGTGCAAATGTAGGTATACTGTATATTTGTGCGCATTTGGGGATCTGATCGTATTTCTGATTGGCTTAACGCACTACCACTAATTACCTGTGGAGCTTTTCAAAGTAAGGTTTTCTTCACCTCAAACCTAAGTCTGTTTTTACATCCATTGAGAATTACAATAGTTCCTCAATGTATTTGAAAAATCTTTCCTGCTCTCTTTTGATAAGCACTCCACGTGAAAGGGAAAAATGTAATGCTCTGATCTAGTGGAAACGTCATAAAATAGGCCTACCGGATTACTTATCAGTGCTTGACATAGACTGAAATAGGTTCCGATACTCATTTGGGGTGCTGGTACTGTTTATATTTAGATGCAGGAGCTCCACAATACTTTTATTCTATAAGAGGAACAGGAGCTCAAGCAGTAGAAAATGTGAGGTGCCGGTACTCCAGTGAGCTCCTGCCCAAGTCAAGCACTGCTTCTTATCCCTTGCATAAATAGCCTACAGCTGTGTCTGTCCCGAGCTCACTGGCAGGGGAAAGGCTGAGGGCCCAGAATATTCTATACTATGTTGCAAGTTCGCTAGAACAAGCTTTGGGCTGGACCCAACTTAATAGTTTATACAATGTTTCAAGTTCGTTGCAGACAGGCCATGTGTAGCCAACGTGATTTCTAGTATATTTTGTTTTATCAGGATATTTTCTAACTGCAGGCTGCAATGTTTTTATTTGTTGGCTTTATGTAGGCTATTTTTACATAGTTGGCATTAGAAGTTACTTTTTTAGGTTTAGATTTGGATAGAATTTTGATTAATCAGATGACAATGATTGAGATTTGAAGACATTATTATAATTATAAACTAAATCAAACTGTTTCACAAAAAGGTGCATTTAAAACCATAACTCGGCTCCTTCATTTATTGAATCAGATGGCTCATTCATTACAAAGCCCACTGATATTGCAAATTACTTTAATGACTTTTTCCATTGGCAAGATAAGCAAACTTAGGGATGACATGCCAGCAACAAAACGCTGACACTACACATCCAAGTATATCGGACCAAATTATGAAAGACAAGAACTGTACTTTTGAATTTCGTAAAGTCAGTGTGGAAGAGGTGAAAAAATTATTGTCTATCAACAATGACAAGCCACCAGGGTCGGATAAAAAATTACTGAGGATAATAGTAGACAATTTCCTATTTGCCACATCTTCAATTTAAGCCTACTGAGGAGAAGCTAAAGTCATTCCGCTACCCAAGAATAGTAAAGCCCCCTTTACTGGTTCAAATAGCCGACCAATCAGCTTGTTAACAACCCTTAGTAAACTTCTGGAAAAAATAGTGTTTGACCAGATACAATGCTATTTTACAGTAAACAAATTGACAACAGAATTTCAGCATGCTTATAGGGAAGGACACTCAACAAGCACAGCACTTACACAAATGACTGATGATTGGCGGAGAGAAATTGATGATAACATGATTGTGGGGGCTGTCTTGTTAGACTTCAGTGCAGCTTTTGACATTATTGATCATAGTCTGCTGCTGGAAAAAAAACTTGTGTTGTGGCTATACACCCCTGCTATAATGTGCATAAAGAGTTACTTATCTAACAGAACACAGTGTTCTGTAATGGAAGCCTATCAAATATAATCCAGTTAGAATCAGGAATTCCACAGGGTAGTCGTTTAGGCCCCTTGCTTTTTTCAATTTTTACTAACGACATGCCACTGACTTTGAGTAAAGCCAGAGTTTCTATGTATGCGGATGACTCAACACTATACACGTCAGCTACTACAGCGACGAAATGATTGCAACACTCAACAAAGAGCTACAGTTAGTTTCAGAGTGGGTGGCAAGGAATAAGTTAGCCCTAAATATTTCTAAAACTAAAAGCATTGTATTTGTAACAAAACACTCACTAAACCCTAAACCTCAACTAAATCTTGTACTCAATAATGTGGAAATTGAGCAAGTTGAGATGACTAAACTTCTTGGAGTAACACTAGATTGTAACCTGTCAATGTCAAAACATATTGATGCAGTAGTATCAATATTAATATTTAGACTGTCTGTCTAAACTACTGGCACACAGCTCGGACACCCATGCATAGCCCACAAGACATGCCACAGGAGGTCTCTATGGGAGGCACAGACTATGGGAGGCACACAGTACTACATAGAGCCATGACTACATGGAACTCTATCCACATCAAGTAACTGATGCAAGCAGTAAAATTAGATTTTAAAAAAAAAAAGGTTAAAAAAAACACCTCAAATCAAATCCAATTTTATTGGGCACATACACATGGTTAGCAGATGTTAATGCGAGTGTAGTGAAATGCTTGTGCTTCTAGTTTCGACCATGCAGTAATATCTAACAAGTAATCTAACCATTTCACAACTACTTTATACACACAAGTGTAAAGGAATGAATAAGAATATGTACGTATAAATATATGGGTGAGCGATGGCCGAACGGCATAGGCAAGATGCAGTAGATGGTAGAGAGTACAGAATATACATATGAGATGAGTAATATAGGGTATGTAAACATTATATAAAGTGGCATTGTTTAAAATGACTAGTAATACATTTATTACATCAAATTTTTTATTATTAAAGTGGCTAGAGATTTGAGTCAGTATGTTTGCAGCAGCCACTCAATGTTAGTGATGGCTGTTTATCAGTCTGATGGCCTTGAGATAGAAGCTGTTTTTCAGAAACTCTGTCCCAGCTTTGATGCACCTGTACTGACATTGCCTTCTGGATTATAACGGAGTGAACAGGCAGTGGCTCGGGTGGTTGTTGTCCTTGATGATCTTTTTGGCCTTCCTGTGACATCGGGTGGTGTAGATGTCCTGGAGGGCAGGTAGTTTACCCCCAGTGATGCGTTGTGCAGACCTCACTACTCTCTGGAGAGCCTTACGGTTGTGGGCGGAGCAGTTGCCGTACCAGGCGGTGATACAGCCTGACAGTACGCTCTTGATTGTGCATCTGTAAAAGTTTGTGAGTGTTTTTGGTGACAAGCCAAATTTCTTCAGCCTCCTGAGGTTGAAGAGGTGCTGTTGTGCCTTCTTCACCATGCTGTCTGTGTGGGAGGACCATTTCAGTTTGTCCGTGATGTGTATGCCGAGGAACTTGAAACTTTCCACCTTCTCCACTACTGTCCCGTCGATGTGGATAGGGGGCTGCTCCCTCTGCTGTTTCCTGAAGTCCACGATCATCTCCTTTGTTTTGGTTATTTTCCTAACACCACACTCCGAGGGCTCATCGTTGTTGGTAATCAAGCCTACCACTGTAGTGTCATCTGCAAACTTGATGATTGAGTTGGAGGCGTGCATGGCCACGCAGTCATGGGTGAACAGGGAGTACAGGAGAGGGCTGAGAACACACCCTTGTTGGGCCCTAGTGTTGAGGATCAGTGGGGTGGAGATGTTGTTTCCTACCCTCACCACCTGGGGGCGGCCCGTCAGAAAGTCCAGGACCCAGTTGCACAGGGTGGGGTGGAGACCCAGGGTCTCGAGCTTAATGACAAGTTTCGAGGGTACAATGGTGTTAAATGCTGAGCTGTAGTCGATGAACAGCATTCTTACATAGGTATTCCTCTTGTCCAGATGGGTTAGGGCAGTGTGATTGCAATTGCGTCGTCTGTGGACCTGTTGGGGCGGTAAACAAATTGGAGTGGGTCTAGGTGGAGGTGATATTATCCTTGACTAGTCTCTCAAAGCACTTCATGATGACGGAGGTGAGTGCTACGGGGTGATAGTTGTTTAGCTCAGTTACCTTAGCTTTCTTGGGAACAGGAAAAATGGTGGCCCTCTTGAAGCATGTGGGAACAGCAGACTAGGATAAGGATTGATTGAATATGTCCGTAAACACACCAGCCAGCTGGTCTGCGCATGCTCTGAGGACGTGGCTAGGGATGCCGTCTGGGCCCGGCAGCCTTACAAGGGTTAACACGTTTAAATGTTTTGCTCACGTTGGCTGCGGTGAAGGAGAGCCCGTAGGTTTTGGTAGCGGGCCGTATCAGTTTAGCACTGTACTGTCCTCAAAGTGATAAAATAAGTTGTTTAGTTTGTCTGGGAGCAGGTCATCTTTTTGTAGTCCGTGATTGTCTGTAGACCCTTACCTCTCGTGTCTGAGTCGTTGAATTCCAACTCTACTTTGTCTCTATACTGACGCTTAGCTTGTTTGATTGCCTTGTGGAGGGAATAGCTACACTGTTTGTATTCTGTCATGTTTCCGGTCTCCTTGCCCTGATTAAAAGCAGTGGTTCATGCTTTCAGTTTTGCGCGAATGCTGCCATCAATCCACGGTTTCTGGTTGGGGAAGGTTTTAATAGTCGCTGTGGGTACAACATCACCGATGCACTTGCTAATAAACTCGCTCACCGAATCAGCATATACATCAATGTTATTGTCCGACGCTATGCGGAACATATCCCAGTCCACATGATCGAAGCAATCTTGAAGCATGGAATCAGATTGGTCGGACCAGCGTTGAACAGACCTCAGCACAGGCGTTTTCTGTTTTAGTTTTTGTCTATAGGCTGAGAGCAACAAAATGGAGTCGTGGTCAGATTTGCCGAAAGGAGGGCGAGGGCGGGCTTTGTATGCGTCGCGGAAGTTAGAGTAACAATGATCCAGAATTTTGCCAGCCCGGGTCACGCATTCGATATGCTGATCAAATTTAGGGAGCCTTGTTTCCAGATTACCCTTGTTAAAACCCCCAGCTACAATACATGCAGGCTCAGCATATGTGGTTTCCAGTTTACATAGAGTCCAATGAAGTTCTTTCAGGGCCGTCGAGGTGTCTGATTGGGTGGGGATATATACGGCTGTGATTATTATAATCAAAGAGAATTCTCTTGGTAGATAATGCGGTCGGCATTTGATCGTAAGGAATTCTAGGTCAGGTGAACAAAAGGACTTGAGTTCCTGTATGTTGTTATGATCACACCACAACTCCTTAATCATAAGGCATACACCCCACCCTTCTTCTTACCAGAGAGATGTTTGTTTCTGTCGGCGCGATGTGTGAAGAAACCAGGTGGCTGTACTGACTCTGATAACGTATCCCGAGTGAGTCATGTTTCCGTGAAACAGAGAATGTTACAATCTCTGATGTCTCTCTGGAAGGCAACCCTTGCTCGGATTTCGTCTACCTTGTTGTCAAGAGACTGGACATTGGCGAGTAGTATACTCGGGAGCGGTGTGCCCGTCTATGGAGCCTGACCAGAAGACCGCTCCGTCTGCCCCTTTCTGCAGCGCCGTTGTTTTGGGTCGCCTGCTGGGATCCGATCCATTGTCCTGGGTGGTGGACCAAACAGAGGATCCGCTTCGGGAAAGTCATATTCCTGGTCGTAATGTTGGTAAGTTGACGTTGCTCTTATATCCAATAGTTCCTCCCGGTTGTATGTAATATTTCCTGGGGTAACAGTGTAAGAAATAATACATAAAAAACAAAATACTGCATAGTTTCCTAAGAATGCGAAGCGAGGCGGCCATCTCTGTCGGAGCCGGAAAACATGGAACAGCGGGGACTGTGAAGCAACACAAACATTGGCAAAGGCATGCATTGTCAGAGACTCCAGTCAACCCATATTATAAACTGTTTTCTCTGCTACCTCACGACAAGCGGTACCGGAGCACCAGGTCTAGGACCAAAAGGGTCCTGAACAGCTTCTACCCCAACTTTTTATTATTACTTTTTATTTTAGCCTACTTGGTAAATATTTTCTTCTTCTTGAACTGCACTGTTGGTTAAGGTCTTGTAAGTAAGCATTTCACGGTAAAGTCTACACTTGTTGTATTTGGCGCATGTGGCAAATAAAGTTTGATTTGATGCACACACACACAATACATACACATGGATTTAGTAATGTAGATATGTGGTAGTGGTGGAGTAGGGACCTGAGGGCACAGTGTTGTGAAATCTGTGAATGTATTGTAATGTTTAACATTTTTATAAATTTTATAAACTTTTATAAACTGCCTTAAATTTTGCTGCACCCCAGGAAGAGTAGCTGCTGCTTTGGCAGCTAATGAGGATCCATAATAAATACAAAATACAAAACTGGCACGCAGATCGTTAGAAATGATAAGATAAATTGGTTGCTGACTTCAGGAGAGTAATTGCAGAATCTGCGAAAGCCAGTAGGAGGAGAATAGTTTGGTGAGATTCCGTTTTTTCTTTTCAATATCTAAATCTCTGGCGCCTGAGGCATTTATCTTCTTTAATCATACCGTAAGCTTAAAGCATCAGACAAGCTAAATGCATATAGTTGATTTTATTAAAACACATCGGGTGAGTCTATATGCCAAAATACATGTTGAATATTTTTAACCAATCAATTGGTCAAAAGAACAGACTACTTTCGGTCGACCAATATTTTTTTCCGTCGGGGACAGCCCTAATGCTCAGCAATAATAGTAATATTGCTCCTTGTACCCATGAGGGCTGTCCTCATCATTGTCTTATGCTGAGGGCAGCATCATAGCCATGGGCTAGGCTGCATGATTGTGTATGGATATTATACCTGAAGAGGAGTTTTGCTGGTTGGATGAAGCTGCATTTCAGGTTTAGCTTGTGTAGCTGGGATCTTACCTCGATGTAGGTCTTCTGTTTTAGCAGTTCGGCAGTCAGGTTTGGGCAGATGCTGGTCCTCTTCCCTGCATAGGTCAGACCTCCGGATTCTGCTACAAGGCTAACAATTTGCCGCTTGACTTCAAAGTTGTAGAGCCATAAAATCATTCAGCGAGAGCCCTTGCGGAGTGGACCCGTATGGTGCGCAATGTTAATCAGTGGCTTCTGACCCAGCTTCTCCTGACCCAGCTTCTCCTGCCCAGTTCATAGAAAAGATTGCTCATGAAAGACATTGGGTTGCCCGCTTCCACAGTAGTTTCAAGTCCTGTGACACGCACATTGAATTTACAGGAATGATTTTAGAGGTGATTCGGTTTTCTCTTTTAGGAGTTTGTTTATCCCTTCAAACTTAGCTCACGTTTTTTCCCAGTCATGGAGTCACACCTCTGTCGCATTGGCTTGAATAGGTATTCACTTTATCAGTGAGCACTGCCAATTATTAATTTACTGGTTTTAATTGTAAGTCGAGGACAGAGAATCTCCACAAACAATCTCTCATGACGGTCTTCATTCATAACCGTTGGTTACACGGTTATATGGCTATTGTGCCAGACCTAAAAGGAATCCACCTAACACTCCACTTGGTAACATGTGACTTCTTTTAAAAAGGCCCCTACCAGAGGCAATGCCGCCCTCATTTCAACGCAATTCCTGCCCTAGAGCGGAAAGACTTGTCTAGGTTCCACCTCCGAAGAATGACGTGGGCTACTTATATATAAAAATATGAATTGGGGCTGGGAAATAACATCCTAGTGATTTCCACGTGGACCGGAGAAACATCTACAAATAGGGAACTGACAGCTGTCAGTGTAGCTAGCTAGCATGCCAACCTTAGCTATCTTGCTAACCTTATCTATCTAGCTAGCTAAATGTTATCGGTTGTTGCCGGAGGGTTTTTAACTACACATTATTCAAATGATTAACCAGCTGGCTACTGGTTCTGGAGCTGGATTTGTCATAAAAATTGTCATATTTATTTATTTTTGAATACAGACTAGCTCAAAAATAATTGAAAACTGACCAATTATCCAATGGATTATGGAAATGTTCAGGGAAAAAAAGGTTGTGAAAAACCATACATTTGCACTGTGTAGGCTACGGTGTAGGCTACGGTGAAAAGTTGTTTGGCTAAGTCGCTACTTGTGAAAAGAAACAACGTTGCAGTTGATTCTGATTAATAAACAATGCCATGCTGGTGGGTGGTAAGTAACATTCAAATAAAACCCATCTATGAAACTAAACTTAAACTACAAAAAATGCACGAAGTGGGCAGTTCGGATTTGTCACTTCAAGCCCATATAAATTATACTTTCACTAAAACAATGACTTATTGACTTAAATCATTGTGCAACACCATGGGTAAGCTCTGGCCATGTTTCAGCGTGAAAAAGTGGATTTCTACTGGTGTGGGTGTTTAAGTCCTTTCTTGTGAATCACATCTTGCGTGACCTACAGTAGGCCCTAAAAGGCCTTACAATAGGATAGCTACATTAGAATGCCTGCATGGTCAGGGGGCCAGAACATAATTACACATTTTGTAAAATGCAAGAAGCACAAACAGATAAACTTGACTAAAACAATAATTTCAAACCTTGCTTACATTTGTATACGATCACAGATCTCGCTACTATGCGTGGGAATACTTTGGAAAATATGTCTAAAATTAAAATCACTTGGAGACGATTATCTGATGTTTTTACGGGTCTTTAATGTCCAAAAATGAAAAATATTATTTTTTTGCTCTGGAAACTTGGGGGAATTGCCAGTTGGGGAACCCTGTTCTACTAGATCCGGTTACAACTGTTCCATTGACGTGTGTAGGCCTACGTCAAATTTCAGAATTCATGTGCAGTGCAGCATATTTAGGTTGGTGGAAAAAGTAGATGTAAAACATTGTTGAATAAAATGTTCTGCTAAACAGGTCCACAACAATTTGGCAGTTTCTTTCTTTCAGAAATAGTCACAGTCCTTTGTGCTACAAAGCATGTCACTGCAAAAATATTAAAACATTCTGGCAACCCCTCCCAAAACATTTGATAAAATGTGCCATTGCGCTTTCATTTGGAAACTGCTGTGACCTAATTCCAACAGTTCCAAGGTATGCAGTAGATAGGGGAGATATTGTCACCATGAAAAGTGAATGATGGGCGTTTTTCAGCTGGAGTTATAATGCTTGTTCGCGATGTGCAGTTTTAGGACGGGTCTGATTCATAAACGGGAAACATGCTTATGTATGGCGTACGCCAAGTTTATAAATCTCAATATTTGTATACGTACTGTACGCATTCTTTTCAGAAATGGCGTATGCAGATATTTAGTGTGAAATTTACGCAACGTTTATAAATGAGGCCCGAGAGCTGTGCTGTGCTGCTCACTTCTTCCATAAGTCTGTCTGTATGAATATCTGGAGGCCTTGGGATAAACAGTGTTACTGTACAGCCCATGTGTCCAATCTCTCAGCACATCTCTACACAAAAACAGCCCCCTATACATCCTCCACCACACCCAGACCTCATACTCTACCATCAGCCCCATCCAAGCCATTGCACTCAGTCAATGCTTACATTTCTGCTTGTTGAGAATACAAGGGATAGGCTATGCTAACCAAATGGCCTACTCAAAAGCAATATTTTAAACAGATGGGCAGGCTACATGATTTCTCTTCTAGACAGCTTTTACACTAAATATCTGAATACGCCATTTCTGAAAAGAATGTGTAAAGTATTGAGAATGCATGCAGTACAAATATTGAAATGTATAACTTTGGCGTACGCCATTCCATAAGCATGTGTCCTGTTAGAAAATCAGACTATGCACTCAAATTATTTTGAACATTTCAGCATGAGTTGTGCCAGGAGTTTTTCCTGTCTATGTGATCTGACCCAGTTTGTCCTGGTAAGGTCAGATGGATCAGAAAGAAGCCCTAAGAATGAGTCATGGCTTTTCCACAGAATAACATTAGAACAGTACAGTGACTTTTCCAGCTCTCAACAAAGCCTTTCTATTTCTAGGCATCTATCAAAACAATGGGATTCGGGGACAGTGGCAGATTTCAGACACTGTGCACAAGCGCACTTTGAGACCTTAAGCTTCTTCACATAAGTGGCCCAGTCACATGGTGAGGTGGGGCCAGGGAAAGAGGTTACAGGAGAAGTGGGGCCATTGTTTGGGTCACACAAATCGGCCTCTGGCCCTTGGCAGCACGGTAAGCCCCGCTAAGATTGGGCATAAGCGGCATCACATGTGGACCGTGACCTCTGAGGGTTGGCTGTGACAGGGCCACGTGTTCTCACCATCGCGGATGAACGAAACACCAGCAGCAGGAATATGACTTGGCAGCAGCGGAGTTATTTTCAGAGAAACAGGACAACTAAAATGAGGGTAACTTCCCCAAAATGCAAAGGTTTTCCAGAAAATCCTGGTTGGACAAATCCAGACGTCTTCCAAATGGGATTTCTCAAAAACATGGGCATTGTAGGAAAGTTACCTCCATTTTGCAACTCTAACTACATACATTTGGAGTTTAGGTTGATGACCAAAGCAGCCATTTTGAATAGCCCGAATCCAAACAAAGTTTTCTAGAACATCAGCGTTTGAGAACAAAAACTGGTTGTGAGTATCCTGGGACAATAATAATCAACAGACTGTAAACTGAACCACCAGGCTCTGCTGAGGTGCAGCTTCAACAGTGTAGTGTATAAGAGAGGCAGTGCTTTCTGGGGATGAAGTGAAGGCCCATGTTCTGGGTACGGTCCCGACTTTCATTGAGCCCAAAGCTTGTTCGGCTGGCTGGTGCCTGGGATTTTCCATTCAGTGCTTTCTGCAGCATGCCTCACGTCTTCACTCACTTGACAACACAATGGCCAGTCAGCTCGCACCAAACAAACAAACAAACAAAACAAACAAACATTCAAAGCAGCCTCCACATGAAGGAAATAGAGCCTTTAACAGGGCCTAAAGATGGATGCAGGAGGGAAAGGGACAGTTCAATTATAGATTTGTCATTCAGCATACCGGCTTAAACCAACCTGTGAGATTGACTGTATCGTTAAGTCAACTCAAGCTGTCCCTTCTATGCAAGCCCTAGATAGGCTCTGACATCCTCTCAGTACTAGGCCTACTGTACATTCCCACAGACTTGCATCTTTATCTAATTTTTGGTACAGTCACAACCTATTGACCATTACACAAACTCACTGTACCTGGGATCTCTGGAGTTACAAGTTCCCAACTTACAAGATTGGAACTTCCTATAAACCAATGCAGTCTTCTAATGAATCAACATCCAAATAGGCCTAAATAATTAAATACATGTGCTGTATGTGTCCAGGCTGCCAACAGGTCCTAATGAGGGTGAGGTAATACCCCGTATCTCTGACCACTAATGACCACTACCCTGCCTGTCAGGCTAGAGCCAGGCCCCAGCTTCCTGTGTCGCCCCTGGAGTGCATTTTAGACGGTGGGTCCAAACCCTGACCCAGCAGCAGCAGCTGTAGCCCAGATGCATGGTTCAGCTTCAGAATCCCCCCTGCAAAACCTGCAGGAAGGCTCTGGAAAAACAAATATGGCTGCCAACAAGAACTAGCCTTCTTCCAACAGGATGACTCGAGAGGTGTTGTAGTCTATAGGCTATATCTGTACTCAGCAAGAGAAATATTACAAATGCATGCTGAAACTATTTCGCTAGAGGTATTTTCCCATCAACTGTTCACTTCCGTGACGACCAGCTCTGGACAACCAAACAAACAAATGTCCTAGCCAACACAGTTTGTTATTTCTCTGACAGATTTTATAAACACTTCACTCCCCCCAATGAATCTACACTACCACTGGTTTTGAGAATCCACAGTAAGTTTATGCCTCAAGAATGCTACACTGGATTACAATAGACCATGTGTTTCTACTCTTTACATTAAAATAATCTCCTAACATGTACTGTTATGGTTCATTTAGACCAATTAATTTGGATGTCCCTAGCATAGAACAGAGCATTATTAACCTGGTTGGCTTTGTCTGAACTTGTCTTTAACGGAGCCTGAGAATGTACTGAAAACACTAATGGTTTTGTGATTGTCAGTTCCAGCCCTTTAGTGCAAACTGTGATTGCAGAATGGGATGTTGTGCGGGACTCCAGTCTTCTGTGGCCAGTCCACCCTGGGCCTGGTGGCTCCTCTCTGCTCCCATCCCGCCTATTTGCCTCCCCACGCCCTCTCCTCCTCCGAGCCACACTCACATTCCTGCCCCAGGGGGCTCTGCTCTGGGGGACCTGGCAGAGCCACAAGCCAAGCAGTAAGACTAAATCGAGCTCTCAAAGCACAACAAACCCACCTCTCCCTATTTCTCTCCCCAAACACTTAAGCCCTGCCCTGTTCTGCTGATCCAACACAGCTCCTCAGGGGCACTGCTAGTAGCAGGGACACTCAACCTGTCTGTGTGTGTGTGTGTAACAAGACTTTCTTGGCATCGCAACATTTGACCGGCAGCATTTTAAATTTACTGGACATTTGAGAAATTGGGTGCGTAACCCGATTAGGTCGTCCACCCACAGTACTACGACTGATAGAAATCGCATTTACATTATGGTCATTCATATTAACAGAACATTCAAGTGGAAGATGCAATGATGTGCAGTCCTTCTTACTGAATTCTGATGTGCACTTTGAATAACTGTCCACATTTACTTTTCCTCAGCTAACAAGACGTGTAACAAACAGCAAAATCACTAGCCTTTGTCAATCTACTATCCCCCATAGCAGTGAAGTTGACATATTCTATTGGTCAGCTTGTCGAGAAAGAAATAGCCTATTCGAAAAAGACTGGGACGATAGATGCCAAATTCATACAATCAGTATACAGTGAGGGAAAAAAGTGTTTGATCCCCTGCTGATTTTGTATGTTTGCCCACTGACAAAGAAATGATCAGTCTATAATTTTAATAGTATGTTTATTTGAACAGTGACAGAATAACAAAAAAAGCATTTTAAGAAGCACATTAAGGTCCTGGAGTGGCCTAGCCAGTCTCCAGACCTTAATCCCATAGAAAATCTGTGGAGGGAGCTGCGGTTCGAGTTGCCAAACGTCAGCCTCGAAACCTTAATGACTTGGAGAAGATCTGCAAAGAGGAGTGGGACAAAATCCCTCCTAAGATGTGTGCAAACCTGGTGGCCAACTACAAGAAACGTCTGACCTCTGTGATTGCCAACAAGGGTTTTGCCACCAAGTACTAAGTCATGTTTTGCAGAGGGGTCAAATAATTATTTCCCTCATTAAAATTCAAATCAATTCATAACATTTTTCACATGCGTTTTTCTGGATTTTTTTATTGTTATTCTGTCTCTCACTGTTCAAATAAACCTACCATTAAAATTAAAGACTGATAATTTCTTTGTCAGTGGGCAAACGTACAAAATCAGCAGGGGATCAAATACTTTTTTCCCCTCACTGTATACACTACATGACCAAAAGTATGTGGAAACCTGCTCGAACATCTCATTCCAAGTCTTGGGCATCAATATGGAGTTGCTGCTAAACAGCCTCCACTCTTCTGGGAAGGCTTTCCACTAGATGTTGGAACATTGCTGTGGGGACTTGCTTCCCTTCAGCCACAAGCATTAGTGAGGTTGGCGATTAGGCCTGGCTCGCAGTCGGCTTTCCACTTCATCCCAAAGGTGTTTGATGGGGTTGAGGTCAGGTCTCTGTGCAGGCAAGTCAAGTTCTTCCACACCAAATCACAACAAACCATTTCTGTAAGGGCTGCCCTTTGTGCACGGGGGCATTGTCATGCTGAAACAGGAAAGGGCCTTTCCCCAAACTGTTGCCACAAAGTTGGAAGCACAGAATCGTCTAGAATGTCATTGTAGGCATGGCCGATTAATTAGGGCCGATTTCAAGTTCATAACAATCGGTCTTCACATAATCACTAGTTAACTAAACATGGTTGATGATATTACTAGGTTAACTAGCTTGTTCTGCGTTGCATATAATCAATGCGGTGCCTGTTAATTTATCATCGAATCACAGCCTACTTCAACTTCGTCAAACGGGTGAAGATTTAACAAAAGCGCATTCGCAAAAAAAGCCCTATCGTTGCACAAATGTACCTAACCATAAACATCAATGACTTTCTTAAAATCAATACACAGAAGTATATATTTTTAAACCTGCATATTTAGTTAAAATAAATTAATGTTAGCAGGCAATATTAACTAGGGAAATTGTGTCACTTCTCTTGCGTTCAGTGCAAAGTCAGTGCCATCATGGGAAAATCATACAAAATCAGCCAAAACCTCAGAAGAAAATTGTAGACCTCCACAAGTCTGGTTCATCCTTGGGAGCAATTTCCAAATGCCTGAAGGTACCATGTTCATCTGTACAAACAATAGTACACAAGTATAAACACCATGGGACCAGAACGAGTCTCAGGAATGAGACGCATTCTGTCTCCTAAAGATGAACGTACTTTGGTGTGAAAAGTGCAAATCAATCCAGAACAACAGCAAAGGACTTGTGAAGATGCTGGAGGAAACAGGTACAAAAAGTATCTATATCCACAGTAAAACGAGTCCTATGTCAACATAACCTGAAAGGCTGCTGAGCAAGGAAGAAGCCACTGCTCCAAAACCACCATAAAAAAGCCAGACTACGGTTTGCAACTGCACATGGGGACAAAAATCATACTTTTTGGAGAAATGTCCTCTGGTCTGATGAAACAAAAATAGAACTGTTTGGCCATAATGACCATCGTTATGTTTGGAGGAAAAAGTGGGAGGCTTGCAAACCGAAGAATACTATCCCAACCATGAACCACGCGGGTGGCAGCATCATGTTGTGGGGGGTGTATGCAACATTTTGGGCCGTCTGGCTCGTTGCGAACTGTGAACTAATTTGCCAGAATTGTACATAATTATGACATAACATTGAAGGCTGTGCAATGTAACAGCAATATTTAGAATTAGGGTTGCCACCCGTTGGTTCCATATTTCACTGAAAGAATAAACGTTTTGTTTTCGAAATTCCGGATTTGACCATATGTGGAAGGACCACCAGAGGGCAGGCTGGGCTCACGGATAGTAGCCCAACCATGCATGTGAGTCAAGGAGACCAGAGACAATTAATCACAGCTGACGGTACTAATGACCTATTCTCTTTCTCCTACAAGAGGGAGGAGGGAACCGGGAGAAGGGAGAGGACAAAGAAAGGAAAGAGTGTTTGCTCCTCCGAAGGGGAAGACATATCTTTTGGGAAGGCGAAGAGGACAGGAAGTTAAACTACTTCTGGGGAACGGTCAACAGAAGAGAGGAGCTATCCACGAACGAACCATTAAGAGGGTGACAAATCCGTGATTTATGTTATAGTTTAACTTCTCAGGGATCACTGGGGCGCTAGCGGGCTGCTCCCGACACTACCAGGTAAAATGTAAGGCGCCAAAAAGTTGAATTATTAAACATCCACCAATATACAAGTGTTCCATACTCATCAAAAGCTCTGTTTCTTGGCAATATCACAGCGTTGTCAGATTTCAAAAAGGCTTTACGGCGAAAGCAGCACATTTGATTGTTTGAGGGTAGCACCTCACATATTTTTCGCATAGCCATGAATCGATTAGCCATCATGGCACACACATAACACATTTCACAGCGAAAACAAATCAATTACCTGTTGAAGAACTTCTGCTGAGGTCATCCTAAGTGTCCAACGAAGACAATCCATGGTTCTTTTGTTAGAAAAAGTAATGTATTTTATCCATAAATCCTCCATTTGGTTTGCGCGTTATAATCAGAAACGACAGCTTCCACTCCTCCATTGAAACGTGACGCGAACTCGTTCATCTTATACCTATAAACTTGTCCAAGAACAATCAAACAGTTTTAAATGTATCCTTAGGAACACTTTTACGTATATTTACTATTATAAATCAACCGGAATATAAACTGATCGATAGAGACGGTAAAAAAGACACTGCGCTCCTTCTCGGGAGCGCGCGCTGGGTACTGTTTACATAAAAGATACACTTCCTGGTTTGCTCTTATTCTCTGGTCTAATTCATCCAAAATGAAAACTTACACTGTCTCGAGACTGTTGACATCTAAAGGAAGCGATGGGTACTGCATTAATATGCTCTTATATGGTCATTTTCATGAGGGAGGGGTGCCCAAATGAGCAATGCGTCAAAATCACTTTTTTTTTTCAGAGTGTTTCCTATCCAATGGTACCAAATATGTGCATATCCTATTTTCTGGGCCTGAATGGGATTCATTTTACTTTGGGCACGCCAGGCTCTCCAAAACCGACCCCTCAGCTGCCACTCCCTAACAAGTTAAAGATAATAGTTTATTCCACCTTTCCGCTTTAGAGTAACACCAAATTACTTGGTCTGCTCACATTGGTGGAGAATGCGGGCACCAGGTGGACGAGTGACACAAAGATAAGTGAGGAAAACAAAATTCTACCAGTAGACACAAAGGAACCATTCAAGAAAGATGGACAATGCTCTACTACAACAGTTGATCACGGCACAGCAGACAATCATAGAACTCCTGCAACAACAGCTAAGCCGGCGAGAAGAAGCTAGCGTGAAGCCAAAAGCAGCTGCTCACGCCATCTTACCTCGTCTCTCCAAGGAGGATGATAGAGGCCTTCATCATGACGTTCGAAAGGACGGCCACCTTGGAAGAGCGGTCCCCCACAGAATGGGCGAGGGATTTAGCTCCTCTTTTGACCGGGGTGGCCCAGGAAGCCTATTTTGACCTGGACCCCCGCGAAGCTGCTGACTATGGACGACTAAAAACCGAGATCCTGTCTCGGTACCAGCTGACCACCTGAGATAGAGCCGTAAAGTTCCATCAATGGACCTATACGGCTGACCAACCCGTCCGTGCCCAGATCTTCCCACTAATACGCCTTACAAAACAGTGGCTGGAACCTGGGAAGGGAGTAGGACATGTAGTAGAGACCCTCGTAGTGGACAAGATTTTGAGGGAATTACCCAGGGACTTAAAAAGGGTCGTGGGGCAAGCAAACCCTTTGTCAGCCGACGACATAGCCCAGGCGGTGGAAACGTGCCGATCTACAGGGAAGTTGTTAAAAGGTGACAAGGAGGAACGGAAGGAGTCTGCAAATCCTGTACCCCGACTCAACCCGGCGCGTCCACCACCGAAACGTCCAAACCCACTCCGGATGTGGGAGAAGTCATCACCCACACAACAGGGTCGGTGTTATAAATGCCAGTCTCCAGACCATTATGCCCCATAATGTCCCAGAAAGGACGAGTCCATGGTCACTGAGTCATCGCTGCCCGCCCCCACGCATCCAGGTTCGAGAGGGCAGGATCAACATTGTTGGTTAGCAGAAATAGCCCCTGCCCCAGAGATTCCGGTTCGAATAGAAGGACAGGATGTGGTAGCCATTCTCGACTCGGGAAGTATGGTGACGTTAGTAGAGATGATGGTGATGATGACCTCCGCAACACTGCTACCAGACAAAGTAGCCGTGTCCTGTATCCATGGAGACACCCACTATTACCCCACAGTGAGTCTGTCTATTCTCACCCCAAAAGGAAGGTGTACAGTCAGGGCAGGGAAAGTACCCCAGCTGAAGGTGCCGTTATTGATCGGGAGAGACTGTCCCCTACATAAGGAGCTTCGGCAGATGACGTTACGCACGGGAAGAAAGGGAACAGAAAAGAAAAGAAAACCCACCCCCGAATCCAAGCCCGAGGTAGTAGTCCTACAAGGAAACGTAGCCTCGGCCTCGTCCTCTGGAGCAGAGGAAGAAATAGCGACCCAACGTCTACGACAGCTATTCCAGGAAACCACCGATGAAGACACCTGTGAAGGATTATACACGACACAGGAAGGAAGGAGCAACCAGGGGTTAAGGGATATATTTGAAGCACCATCCGAGGAGGGAACGGGGAACAACCTCCACACCCCTCTACCGAGGTTGACCTACCCAAGAATTAAAGGGACAGTTCGGCACCTCTCAGCACAGAGACCCAGACCTAAGGGATGCCATGAGGAAGGTGATGATGATTGACGGGAGAAACGTTGACGGATCAGGTGAGCTCTCTCTTCCCTACTATGCAATCAGGCGGGGTCTCTTATATTGGGTTGTGCTTGAAGAGGGAAAAACAGGAATTACTAATGGTGCCTAGACCATACAGGGATACTGTCCTACAACTAGCCCATTCCCACGTCCTAGGAGGACACCTGGCAGGACAAAACTATCGACAGAATCATGCAGAGATTCTATTGGCCCCAGGTCACCCGAGATGTGGCCAGATATTGTAAGACGTGTGATCAATGTCAGCGTACAGCACCACGGCCACAACTACGTAATCCTTTGATTCCTCTCCCCATTATCGAGACCCACTTTGAACGCATAGCTATGGACCTCGTGGGACCCCTCCCGAAATCCGCCAGAGGACACGAGTACATCCTAGTGGTCGTAGACTACGCTACCAAGTTCCCAGAGGCCATTCCCCTTCATAGCATGTCGTCAAAGGGAATTGCCAAGGAATTGTTCATGATGTTTTCCCGGGTGGGCCTTCCCAAGACTATCCTAACAGATCAGGGAACCCCGTTCATGTCCCGGTTGATGAAGGACTTGTGTCGGTTATATCAGGTTCAACAGAATACGTTACAAGCATATTCCACCCTCAGACAGGCGGTTTGTGCGAACGCTTGAACAAAACGATTAAAAGTATGTTGAGAAGAGTGGTGTCCAGAGATGGGAAAAACTGGGACATGCTTCTCCCACACTTAATGTTTGCCCTGCGAGAAGTGCCCCAGGCGTCTACTGGATTCTCCCCATTTGAATTGCTCTCACGGCAGACCCTGTCGAGGACCTCGACTTAGCCAAGGAGACCTGGGAGACCCAACCATGCCCCTTTCGGTCCACGATAGAACATGTTACCCTGATGAGGAACCGCCTGTCGGCAGTGTGGCCCATAGTAAAGGAGCATATGGAGAAAGCGCAACAGACCCAAGGCCGGGCCTACAATAAGTCTGCGACACTCCGTGAGTTCACCGTGGGAGAGGAAGTGATGGTGCTCGTGCCCACGGCTGAACACCGTTTGCTGGCACAGTGGAGGGGGCTCTACGAGGTAACAAAAAGGGTCTCACCGGTCAATTACCTCATCAAGCAACCTGACAGGAGGAAGAAGGTCCAACTCTATCACATAAACCTGTTGAAAAAGTACCACGGAAGAGAGGAGGGGTTGGCTTTGATGGCCCTGGAGGGCAAAGGAAAAGAGGAGGCTCTACCACAGGTGAGCCGTGGCCAAACTCTCCTGCCGGAGCAGTCGAGACAGCTAGACAAGCTGATCATGAAATTTGGCCGGATATTCTCTCCATTCCCAGGACAAACAGATGTCCTGTTTCACCATATCCACACTGAACCCGACAAGAAGGTGCATATTCGGCCTTACAGGATTCCTGAGGCCCGCCGAGTCATCGCTAAGGACGAGGTAAGGGAAATGCTGAGGATGGGGGTAATCGAGCCATCTACGAGTGAGTGGTCTAGTCCCATAGTCCTGGTCCCTAAACCCGATGGTAGTATGAGACTCTGCAACGACTTTAGGGGTGTGAACACCATATCTACATTCGACGCGTATCCCATGCCCCATGTGGATGAACTCTTGGAGTGCTTAGGAAAGGCCAAGTTCATCACCACCCTGGATTTGTCGAAGGGATATTGGCAAGTGCCGGTGGCTCCGGAGGATCGCCCAAAGACTACCTTCGCCACACCGGAGGGGCTTTTTCAGTATGTGAGGATGCCCTTCGGACTGCATGATGCTGCTGCAACTTTCCAACGCCTCATGGATGCCATTCTACGGCCCCATTAAGAGTACGCAGTGGCGTACATAGACGATGTGGTCATCCACAGCGAGGACTGGGATAGTCATCTCCTGCGACTACGGGCGGTGCTCGTGAGTCTGGAAGCTACAGGTTTGACGGCCAATCCCAAAAAAATGCTGCCTGGGTCTGTCCGACGCGGAATACCTGGGATACACAGTGGGGAATGGGAAAATACGCCCGCAGGCAGAGAAGACCAGGACAATTCGGGACTGGCCTCGACCCCAGACAAAGCGGGACGTTCGGGCCTTCTTAGGGATAACGGGATATTATCGCCGTTTCATCCCTGGATATGCAACCATTGCCAACCCCCTCACAAACCTCATCAAGAAAAACTTGCCAAACCAGGTAACGTGGAAGGACGAGACGGAAGACGCCTTTCAATTGCTAAAAGATAGCCTGTGTTCGGATCCCGTCCTACAGGCTCCTGACTTCTCACAAGAGTTCATAGTACAGGTAGACGCCTCGGATACGGGGCTCGGCGCCGTCCTAGCTCAGGGTGAAGGCGATGCAGAGAGGCCTATTCTCTTCATAAGTAGGAAGCTCAGCGATCGGGAACAGCGATATGCTACAGTAGAGAAAGAGGCCCTAGCCATTAAGTGGGCCCTCGATTATCTCCGGTACTACCTACTGGGACGTAAGGTTTGCACTCGTTACCGACCATGCTCCCCTCACGTGGATGGCCGGCAAGAGAAACAATAACAGAATAGCCAGATGGTTTCTTGCTTTACAACCGTTCTCTTTCCATGTCATTCACAGGGCCGGATCGAGGAACGGGAATGCAGACGCGCTATCCCGACGCGACCAAGCTGGTGCGTCTGGCGCCCGACCCTCCACATACCTCTGGGGGGAGGTATGTGGAAGGACCACCAGAGGGCAGGCTGGGCTCACGGATAGTAGCCCAACCATGCATGTGAGTCAAGGAGACCAGAGACAATTAAGCACAGCTGACAGTACTAATGACCTATTCTCTTTCTCCTACAAGAGGGAGGAGGGAACCGGGAGAAGGGAGAGGACAAAGAAAGGAAAGCGTGTTTGCTCCTCCGAAGGGGAAGACATATCTTTTGGGAAGGCGAAGAGGACAGGAAGTTAAACTACTTCTGGGGAATGGTCAACAGAAGATAGGAGCTATCCACGAACGAACCATTAAGAGGGTGACAAACCCGTGATTTATGTTATAGTTTAAAGATAATCGTCTTGTGTTCCTCATTGGTCTGAAGAAGAAGATGTATGTTTTCCTTGGGAGATTATCATTGATTGTGTTGGAGTGTTTGAGTTGAAAGAAATCCCTCAATAGAGAACTTTGTTCAATTAAGCAAACCTGCTCCTGACTCGTTTATTCCACCTTTCCGCTTTAGAGTAACACCAAATTACTTGGTCCGCTCACACATAATAACCAAAGTCTCGTATTTGTGTTTATTATATTAAGTCTATGATTTGATATTTGATAGAGCAGTCTGACTGAGCGGTGTTAGGCAGCAGCAGGCTCGTAAGCATTTATTCAAACAGTACTTTACTGCATTTGCCAGAAGCTCTTAGCAATGCTTGAAGCACAGCGCTGTTTATGACTTCAAGCCTATCAACTCCCGAGATTAGGCTGGCAATACTAAAGTGCCTATAAGAACATCCAATAGTCAAAGGTATATGAAATACAAATGGTATAGAGAGAAATAGTCGATGCGTCATAATTCCTATAATAACTACAACTTAAAACATCTCAACTGGGAATATTGAAGAACTGGGCATATTAAACCACCAGCTTTCATATGTTCTCATGTTCTGAGCAAGGAACTTAAACGTTAGCTTTTTTACATGGCACATATTGCACATTTACTTTCTTCTCCAACACTGTTTATGCATGATTTAAACCAAATCTAACATGTTTCATTATTTATTTGAGACTAAATAGATTTTATTTATGTATTATATTAAGTTAAAATAAGTATTCATTGTTCATTCAGTTTTGTTGTAATTTTCATTATTACAAATATATATACATAAAAATCGGCCGATTAATTGTTACGTCTTTTTTTTGTTCTTCCAATAATCGGTATCGGCATTGAAAAATCATAATTGGTCGACCTCTAGTTAAGATTTCCCTTCACTGGAACTAACGGTCCTAGCCCCAACCATGAAAAACAGCCCTAGACCATTACTCCTTCACCAAATTTTACAGTTGCAGATGGTAAAGCGTGATTCATCACTCCAGAGAACGCGTTTTTACTGCTCCAGAGTCCAATAGCTGTGGACATTACACTACTCCAGCCAACGCTTTGCATTGCACATGGTGATCTTAGGCTTGTGTGTGCGGCTGCTCAGCCATGGACACCCATTTCATGAAGCTCCCGATGAACAGTTCTTGTGCTGACGTTGTTTCCAGAGGCAGTTTTGTACTCAGTAGTGAGTGTTGCAACCGAGGACAGACAATTCCCATTCTGTAAGCCTACCACTTCACGGCTGAGCCGTTGTTGCTCATAGATGTGTTCACTTTACAATAACAGCACTTACAGTTGACCGGGGCAGCTGTAGCAGGGCAGAAATTTCACGTACTGACGTGCTGGAAAGGTGGCATCCTATGACGGTGTCACGTTGAAAGTCACGGAGCTCTTCAGTAATAATATTCCACTGCCAATGTTTGTCTACGGAGATTGCATGGCTGTGTACTCGATTTTATACACCGGTCAGCAACGGGTGTAGCTGAAATAGCAGAATCCACTAATTTGAAGGGGTGTCCACATACAAAGTATGTTTTCAAAATGCATACTGCCTCCAGCTATTTGCAAAGTGGTGTGTGACGCGCTGATGAAGCCTGCCTTCCACTGCGGATGCGTTTGCTGTTTGAGATGCTGTAGCAGCAGCTCTCACGCTGTCTGACAGATTTTCCGCTCAAAGGCCATGTATCTGTATGCTGTACGCATGTGATAAATAAGATACATAACGAATATATTGTACACACGCGCCAATTTTATTCCACAAAATTATGCAAATTGACCTATAGATTGATAAGCATGACCAATCAAATGTATTCACATCAACTGGTATTTCCATCAACGAATAGGCTAAAAATAATTATTTCGCAATGGGCACATTTTTTCTTCTCCCAGACAATTGGCCGGTGACAATTTTATTCATCAGCTTTTCTATAAAAATAAAAAAAGTATAAAAGAAAAAACAGGCAAAAGCCAGCTATTACCGGGTAATGGAATCCCTGGTGCGTGACTATCCTAGGGATAGCTTCAATCAGAGGAATCTGACAGAACAATGCAATCCGAAAAAGGACACCTCAACTATGTTGAAAAAATAAGGGGAAATACACCCTTGAAGCTTGGTTAAAAGGAGAGAAAGCAAATTGGCTCAGTATTGGTGGCAGTTCCCTCACCCACTCCACAAATGGTTCCTTCCTGAGCTGTCAGTGACACCCATACATCAAAGCATAGTTTATACAGTCAATCCAGCCACACACACATACAGACCACTCACACACTCACACAGACCACTCACACATTGAGATGTGAATAACCACCACTCAATTTTGTTATTCTCTCTTTAACTCTACAATAGAGAGCAGATTAACTTAACACCATTGCAATTTTTCCATCTTGAAAAGAGATGGCGCTAAACTGCCCTAAATGACTGAATAACTTTTGCAGATTAGTGCAATTGTCTCGTTTGACTTAGACGACTTCTTAAGACTAGCACGAGAACAGAGCCTAACAATAATACCGTTCATCGTCATCACCAATCAAATCATAACACAGAACTTCTAAAGTTCACTCGTGGCATTGTAGCCTGGCCCAGCAGCAGTGATCTCACTCAAAGACACCAGACTAATGATCCATTATGAGAAACAGCTATGCAAACCACGGAAAAGGCCTGAGGAGGAGGAAGAAAAGAAGCGAGAGACGAAAGAGGAGAGAACAAGGCAATCTGTCTGTTCCATTATGCATATGGGCCTCCTCACCGGATACAGTTGTTTGTATTACCACCTTCTCATCAGGATCCCGGTGGCTTAGAGGTGGGGAGGGTTGTAACACAGAGCCATAAGGCACAACCCAGGAAGGGAGGTGGGGTATAGAGGAGGTAAAGGAATAGGACCAAGGGCGGGGGGGATAGCTGAAGGGAGGAGGGAGGTAGAATAACAGAAGGAGGGAAAAGTGGGAAGGCAGGAGGGAGGTCTAAGATGCTAAGACTACCTGTATCCTCAGTAATTAGCCTACACTAGCCTCGGGAGCTAGCTGCCTCATTTCCAAACTCTTCCTCTCCCACCAGCCCCCTTCCCCTGTTGTATCCCCCTCAGGGTACCCCTCACCTCCCACTACTCCTCACCAACAGGGCCCTGCCTAGATTACATAATGGCATTTTAAAAATTTAAACCCCTGACACGCTTCCCTTGGCTGAATAAAGGCCTGGGCCTCATGGCTCTGCCTCAGGCGGCTGGCCCAGATCTCTCTCCCTCCCGTCTAAACTGCTGTCACATCTAATAAACACGTCCCGCTGGACACACATGCATGTAGGGACACAAACACCATATATATATATATATATATATATATATATATATATATATATATATATATATAGTGTGTGTATATATGGTGTGAGTGTAATATAAATAAAGGACATTTCTAAGTGACCCCAAACTTTTGAATGGTTGTGTGTGTGTATGTCTACATGTATATGTCTATATGTATGTCTGTCTATGTGTGTATGTCTATGTCTATATGTCTGTATGTATGTCTATATGTCTATATGTCTGTCTGTATGTATGTATGTATGTCTATGTGTCTATATGTCTACGTGTGTATGTCTACGTGTGTATGTCTACGTGTGTATGTCTATCTATATGTCTATGTGTGTATGTGTGTGTGTGTATGTGTATGTCTATGTATGTGTATGTATGTATATGTATATATGTCTGTATGTCTATGTGTGTATGTCTACATGTATATGTCTATATGTATGTCTGTCTACGTGTGTATGTCTATGTCTATATGTATGTCTATATGTCTATATGTATGTATGTATGTATGTATGTATGTATGTATGTCTATGTGTCTATATGTCTGTGTGTATGTCTACGTGTGTATGTCTACGTGTGTATGTCTATGTCTGTCTATATGTCTGTCTATATGTCTATGTGTGTATGTCTATATGTCTGTCTATGTGTGTATGTGTGTATGTGTCTATGTGTGTGTGTCTATGTGTGTATGTCTATGTATGTGTATGTCTATGTGTATATGTCTGTATGTATATGTATATATGTCTGTATGTCTATGTGTGTATGTCTATATGTATATATGTATGTCTATCTGTGTATGTCTGTATGGCTATGTGTGTATGTCTATATGTATATCTATATGTACATATGTATATGTCTGTATGTCTATGTCTGTATGTGTCTATATATGTATATGTCTACAGTTGAAGTCGGAAGTTTACATACACTTAGGTTGGACTCATTAAAACTCATTTTTCAACCATTCCACACATTTTTTTATTAACAAACTATAGTTTTGGCAAGTCGGTTAGGACATCTACTTTCTGCATGACACAAGTCATTTTTCCAACAATTGTTTGGGTCAGAAATTCCAGTGGGCCAGAAGTTTACATACACTAACTTGACTGTGCCTTTTAAACAGCTTGGAAAAAAGAAAATTATGTTATGGATTTAGAAGCTTCTGACAGGCTAATTGACATAATTTGGAGGTGTACCTGTGGATGTATTTCAAGGCCTACCTGCAAAGTCAGTGCCTCTTTGCTTGACATTATGGGAAAATCAAAAGAAATCAGCCAAGACCTCAGAAAAAGAATTGTAGACCTCCACAAGTCTGGTTCATCCTTGGGAGCAATTTCCAAAGCCTTAAGATACCATGTTCATCTGTACAAAAATTAGTACTCAAGTACAAACACCATGGGACCATGCAGCTGTCTTACCGCTCAGGAAGGAGACGGGTTCTGTCTCATAGAGATGAACGTACTTTAGTGTGAAAAGTGCAAATCAATCCCAGAACAAAAGCAAAGGACTTGTGAAGATGCTGGAGGAAACAGGTACAAAGGTATCTATATCCACAGTAAAACGAGTCCTATGTCAACATAACCTGAAAGGCTGCTGAGCAAGGAAGAAGCCACTGCTCCAAAACCGCCATAAAAAAGCCAGACTACGGTTTGCAACTGCACATGGGGACAAAGATTGTACTTTTTGGAGAAATGTCCTCTGGTCTGATGAAACAAAAATGCATAACTGTTTGGCCATAATGATCATTGTTATGTTTGGAGGAAAAAGGGGGAGGCTTGCAAGCTGAAGAACACCATCCCAACCGTGAAGCACGGGGGTGGCAGCATCATGTTGTGGGGGTGCTTTGCTGCAGGAGGGACTGGTGCACTTCACAAAATAGATGGCATCATGAGGATGGACAATTATGTGGCTATATTGAAGCAACATCTCAAGACATCAGTCAGGAAGTTAAAGCTTGGTCTCAAATGGGTCTTCTAAATGGACAATGATCCCAAGCATACTTCCAAAGTTGTGGCAAATTAGCTTAAGGACAACAAAGTCAAGGTATTGGAGTAGCCATCACAAAGCCCTGACCTTAATCCCAAAGAAAATTTGTGGGTAGGACTGAAAAAGCGTGTGCGAGCAATGAGGCCTACAAACCTGACTAAGTCACACCAGCTCTGTCAGGAGGAATGGGTCAAATTTCACCCAACTTATTGTGGGAAGCTTGTGGAAGGCTACCCGAAACGTTTGACCCAAGTTAAACAATTTAAAGGCCAAATACTAATTGAGTGTATGTAAACTTCTGACCCACTGGGAATGTGATGAAAGAAATAAAAGCTGAAATAAAATCACTCTCAACTATTATTCTGACATTTCACATTGTTAAAATAAAGTGGTGATCTTAACTGACCTAAGACAGGGAATTGTTACTAGGATTAAACATCAGGAATTGTGAAAAACTGAGTTTAAATGTATTTGGCTAAGGTGCATGTAAACTTCCGAACTTTAACCGTGTACACACACACACACGTTTGGGGGTCACTTAGAAATGTCCTTGTTTTTGAAAGAAAAGCTGGAAATGGCTGATTTTTTTATGGAATATCTACATAGGCGTACAGAGGCCCATTATCAGCAACCATCACTCCTGTGTTCCAATGGCACGTTGTGTTAGCTAATTCAAGTTTATCATTTTAAAAGGCTAATTGATCATTAGAAAACCCTTTTGCAATTATGTTAGCACAGCTGGAAACTGTTGTGCTCATTAAAGAAGCAATAAAACTGGCCTTATTTAGACTAGTTGAGTATCTGGAGCATCAGCATTTGTGGGTTCGATTACAGGCTCAAAATGGCCAGAAACAAATAACTTTCTTCTGATACTCGTCAGTCTAGTCTTGTTCTGAGAAATTAAGGCTATTCCATGTGAGAAATTGCCAAGAAACTCAAGATCTCGTACAACGCTGTGTACTACTCCCTTCACAGAACAGCGCAAACTGGCTCTAACCAGAATAGAAAGAGGAGTGGGAGGCCCCGGTGCACAACTGAGCAAGATGACAAGTACATTAGTGTGTCTAGTTTGAGAAACAGACACCTCACAAGTCCTCAATATACACACACACACACACACACACACACACACATTATATATACACATACGCACATACACATATAAACCAAATAACTTCACAGATCTTCATAGTAAAGGGTTTAAACACTGTTTCCCATGCTTGTTCAATGAACCATAAACAATTAATGAACATGCACCTGTGGAATGGTTGTTAAGACCCTAACAGCTTACAGACGGTAGGTAATTAAGGTCACAGTTATGAAAACGTAGGACACTAAAGAGGCCTTTCTAATGACTCTGAAAAACACCAAAAGAAAGATGCCCAGGGTCCTTGCTCATCTGCGTGAACGTGCCTTAGGCATGCTGCAAGGAGGCAATGGGACTGCAGATGTGGCCAGGGCAATCAATTGCAATGTATGTACTGTGAGACGCCTAAGACAGTGCTACAGGGAGACAGGACAGACAGCTGATCGTCCTCGCAGTGGCAGACCACGTGTAACAACACCTGCACAGGAGCGGTACATCCAAACATCACACCTGCGGGACAGGTACAGGATGGCAACAACTGCCCGAGTTACACCAGGAACGCACAATCCCTCCATCAGTGCTCAGACTGTCCGCAATAGGCTGAGAGAGGCTGGACTGAGGGCTTGTAGGCCTGTTGTAAGGCAGGTCCTCACCAGACATCACCGAAAACAACGTCGCCTATGGGCACAAACCCACCGTTGCTGGACCAGACAGGACTGGCAAAAAGTGCTCTTCACTGACAGGTCGCGGTTTTGTTTCACCAGGGGTGATGGTCGGATTCCCGTTTATCGTCGAAGGAATGAGCATTACACTGAGGCCTGTACTCTGGAGTGGGAACAAATTGGAGGTGGAGGGTCCATCATGGTCTGGGGCGGTGTGTCAAAGCATCATCGGACTGAACTTGTTGTCATTGCAGGCAATCTTAATGCTGTGCGTTACAGGGAAGACATCCTCCTCCCTCATGTGGTACCATTCCTGCAGGCTCATCCTGACATGACCCTCCAGCATGACAATGCCACCAGCCATACTGCTCGTTCTGTGCGTGATTTCCTGCAAGACAGGAATGTCGGTGTTCTGCCATGGCCAGCGAAGAGCCCGGATCTCAATCCCATTGAGCACGTCTGGGACCTGTTTGATCGGAGGTTGAGGGCTAGGGCCATTCCCTCCAGAAATGTCTGGGAACTTGCAGGTGCCTTGGTGGAAGAGTGGGGTAACATCTCACTGCAAGAACTGGCAGTCTATGCAGTGGAGATGCACTGCAGTACCTAATGCAGCTGGTGGCCACACCAGATACTGACTGTTACTTTTGATTTTGACCCCCCCTTTGTTCAGGGACACTATTCCATTTCTGTTAGTCACATGTCTGTGGAACTTGTTCATTTTATGTCTCAGTTGTTGAATCTTATGTTCATACAAATATTTACACGTTAAGTTTACTGAAAATAAATGAGTTTACATATACAAATCTGTCATCAGTACCCATACAGGTAAGCTGTCCCTGCTGTTGCACTAATGTCTTAATAGGTTGTGACTGGTAGTTCTGAGGTAACATTATGTAAGACAACACAACAACTACAGTAGGACTTCAATTTAATTTTGAAGAAAAGGTCACAGAAACTGTGCTATGCAAATGAACATGTACGGTGCAAGAGAGAGAGAGAGAGAGAGAGAGGAGAGCAAGAATGTGAGATGGCAAGATGGGTTGCGCAAGAGAGAAACACATAGGGTAAACTCCTAGTGACCTCACACCTGCAGCAGACTCTTGTGGGAACCAGCATGCTGTAGGATGGCCAGCTCCAGGAGACAGAGGGAGGGTTCAGCAGACAAGAATCTACCATACAGAAATCAACTAGCTCAACCAGACAATAAAGAACCACAACCAAATAAAAGTGAGCAGGCAAGTATACTGACCATACTTTAAAAATCCTACATATTCACCCCCTTAGCTGAACTAAAAAGTAAGCAACCCATCTACAAGCAGACAACTGAGAACCGTCAGAAAAACAGTGTAGTTGATTAAGCTTATCCTAAATCACAAAGCAGAAAACTAAACAATTGTATGTAGCTATGCATTTGCATTATGCAGTATGTCATTATCCATGTTTATACATGTTATAGGCCTATAAGACTTATTCCCAGCAGGCAGCATCTCACTCTGCTTGGCTGTTCTGTTCTGACCAGGCAAGACTGGACACAAAGATGAACATTGTAGGGGTGCGCTGTGCTCTGCTCGTAGGAGGGCTGACCAGCTGCATGACCACAGTGGTTGACTTCACTTCAATGGCCGCTACACATATCAACAAAAGACACTGGGAATCATTCAGCCTGCATAGATAAATAAATGCCACTATGCATCCACCCTGATCCTTCACTCAAGAGCATCAGCAATAACACACAGAAATGTTTGAAGTAATGCGAGGAGATATTACGGAAAATGGGGTTGGTCTGAATTTGTCTATCACGCAAATGTCTTCTTGGCCTCTTGTTGAGGTAATAAAGCACAAACTTACTTCTGTATTCTCACTTGTACTTTTGTCTGTGCTGCTACCAACACAAATACAGTATCATCCAGCGCCTGGCCTTTTCTCCTGTCCTTCTGACCCATTTAATTTGTTTTTCTCCCTCATGTCGTGGAGAGCCAGGGCCCCACTAGGAGTGGAGTCGTATAACTGTTGTTTTTGTCGGGGAGGGAGAGAGGTCGGGGAGGGGAGTGAGAGAGAGAGAGAAGGGGGAATGTAGTTGCTGTTGTTTCTGTCCCCGATAGCCTACACCCCTGTCTGAGGCCCTGTAAATGAAGAAAGAAAACAGCAGGTTTCTCCATTGGTCTGGGCCAGCCTGTGATGACTTCCAGACTCACTGATGGGCTCTCCCTCCTCCGCTCAGTTCCCCTCCCGTCCTCGTCTAGACTGCCTCCACGGCAATCTCCCCTTTCCTCTCGGTCACTCCCTCACTCCCTGGTTCTATATTTCTCTTCTCCCCTCTCCCTTGTTTTCTTTCAATTGCTCCTTTCTCTTTCTTCTAGCCTTGGTTTCTCCTTCCTTCCAGATCCAGACTGAGCGCTGAGCTGAGCATTTCTCTTCGAGTGAGAAGCTGACCAAATAGACAGGGCTGCTTTCATTCCCCCCCTCTGGGACACGCTCTCTTTCCAACACTGTCTGATCTCCAATGAAGGCATTGAGTCAGGGGAAAAATGACAGCCATCGTATTTTTGGTTTTGGTTTTGTCTTATGACCAGTGTTGCGGTGGTTACAAAAAATATATATAAAACCCATTACTTGCTAGAACAAATTACTTTACTTATTTTCCCTGTTAACAACATCACTTTACATAGGCCTATACACCAACACAAGTAGCCTAATAAATGACAGATTCTACCGTGGATAAGGGCAGCATTTCCTCTACTACCTATCCAGCTACCAGCTTGTTCAGTTCTCCCTGAGTTACAGCCGGTCCTCCTGAATGATTCAAATCAAGCCTGGGACGAGGTAGGCCTACAGTCATCTTCAGAAGCAGTGGTCAGGTCTCGGGGGTCTTTCGCTAGGAGTTTTGTGTTGGCGTGTTGCCTTTGTAGGTGCTTCAAGAGATTGGAAGTCGTGTTTCTAGCAGTGGAGAGGTGTTTCTCGCCTGGGCACAGTTTTCATTTTACAGTTATTCTTGTCATTTTGTCTTACCAAATCAAAGTAATGGGAGTACATCTACACTGAGAAAGTCAACGTTCTGCCAATTTTCATCTCCCTCACTAATGCAGTAAGTAGTAGTGTGTGCGTAAACAGAACCTGGGGTGGGGGGATTTCTTTATATTGCACCAACAGAGGAAATAGTCACAAATATTTTTTGGGGATTAATAACTGTAATAGGAAGGGAATGATAACAAAAGTAACAACCTGTCTTTCATCAGTAACTAATACTATTACTCAAATTGAAAACAGTAACTATGTTATATCACTCGCTACCTCAAAAAGTAGAATTATTACTGTAACACGTTACCCCCAACACTGCTTATGACGGCCACCTCTGTGGCGAGGGGTGTAAAAGGAAACCGTTTCTTTCAAAGCAAAGATAAACTTTGTAAATCAGGTAATTGGGTATGACTGAGTTGCGTGAAGGCACACATGAATGAATGGCCAACGCTCTCTGTAGCGGATGAAGCTTCCCATTGTTTTCCCCAACCAGACCCAGGGCACTGTGTTGAATCTGATTATGTGTCAATGTAAGCCTGGTTATAGAACCACACACTCCTCTCATGCAGTGCATTCGGAAAGTATTCAAACCCCTTGACTTTTTCCACTTTGTTACGTTACAGCCTAATTCTAAAATAGATGAAATTGTTGTTTTTCCCCTCATCAATAAACACACAATACCCCATAATGACAAAACAAAAACAGATTTAGAAATGTTTGTTCGTGTATAAGAAAATAAAAACGAAATAATGAAATATTACATTTACATAAGTATTCAGAACGTTTACTCAGTACTTTGTTAAATCACCTTTGGCAGCCTCGAGTCTTCTCGGGTATGAAGCTACAAGCTTGGCACACCTGTATTTGGTGGAGTTTCTCCCATTCTTCTCTGCAGATCCTCTCAAACTCTGTCAGGTTGGATGGGGAGCGTCGCTGCACAGCTCTTTTCTGGTCTCTCCAGAGATGTTCGATCGGGCACTGGCTGGTCCACTCAAGGACACTCATTGACTCGTCCTGAAGCCACTCCTGCGTTGTCTTGGCTGTGTGCTTAGGGTCGTTGTCCTGTTTGACCTTCACCCCAGTCTACGGTCCTGAATGCTCTGGAGAAGGTTTTCATCAAGGATGAACTTGCTCCGTTCATCTTTCCCTTGATCCTGACTAGTCTCCCATTCCCGGCCTCTGAAAAACATCCTCACAGCATGATGCTGCCACCACCATGCTTCACCGTAGGGATGGTGCCAGGTTTCCTCCCGACGTGAAGCTTCACATTCAGGCGAAGAGTTCAATCTTGGTTTCATCAGTCCAGAGAATCTTGTTTCTCATGGTCTGAGAGTCCTTTAGGTGCCTTTTGGCAAACTTCAAGCAGGCTGTCATGTGCCTTTTGCTGAGAAGTGGCTGCCATCTGGCCACTCTACCATAAATGCCTGATTTGGTGGAGTGCTGCAGAGAGGGTTGTCCTCCTGAAAGGTTCTCCCATCTCCACAAAGGAACTCTGGAGCTCTGTCAGAGTGACCATTGGGTCCTACTCCCCCAACTGCTCACTTTGCCTGGCCGGCCAGCTCTAGGAAGAGTCTTGGTGGTTCCAAACTTCTTCCATTTAACAATTGAGGCCACTGTGTGTTTGGGGACCTTCAATGCTGCAGAAATGTTTTGGTACCCTTCCCCAGATCTGTGCCTCAACACAATCCTGTCTCGGAGCTCTACGGAAATTCCTTTGCCCTCATGGCTTGGTTTTTACACTGACATGCACTGTCAACTGTGGGACCTTATATAGACAGGTGTGTGCCTTTCCAAATAATGTCTAATCAATTTAATTTCCCCCAGGTGGACTCCTATCAAGTTGTAAAAACATCTCAAGGATGATCAATGGAAACAGGATGCACCAGAGCTCAATTTTGAGTCTCATAGCAAAGGGTCTGAATACTAATGTAAATAAGGTATGTTTTTTTACATTTGCAAAAAAGTCTAAAAGCAGTTTTTGCTTTGTCATTATGGGGTTTTGCATGTACTGTAGATGAGGGGATTAAAGGAAATCTATATTAGAATAATAATAACAAAATGTTGAAAAAGGGGTCTGAATACCTTCCGAATGCAGTGTAAGTAACCGGACTGAAGTATAATAGCCAAGTTTTCACATTGTAGCCCTAGCTCTGTAGGAAGCACTTCAATTGAGTCCTTGTCCGTGATCGCTGCCAAATTGGCCCTAATTGCCATCAGTTTATCTAATTCACATAAGTCATCCTCCCTCCATGCCAAGGAAGCCTTCTCCTCCGCTGATAAGACTTAACCTCTTCTTTCTTCTACCAGGGGAACATAAGCAACCATCATTAGGGTAGTTGATAACGTTGGAGACTTGACTCCAGCCATATTTATGGTGAACAAATGCAATCAAATTAAGCATACATAATAAAAAGTAGCAGGTACCACAATCGCTTTTCTAATTATATGGGTAATAATGGAGAGTGATACAGTCAAGGAACTATAAAAGTGAAACACCTACCTTTAGCTGCACATCTTAAATCAGCAGTTAAAGTTTAGATAGATATTTTAGGGTTTGGGGTGTATGTTTATGTGCAGAAAGAAGTTGAGCATCGCACACAAGCACACAGGCACAAATACAGTGAGCTCCAATTTTTGTGTTGTTTTGGCTATGTACTCCAGCACTTTGGTATTTATGTGTATGTGACAATTAAACTTTTTTGGGGGGGAACAGCTGGTTAATGTGTAGGACATGAGGAGAATAACTGGTCCATTAAACTCTGGGTGCACTGGACAGTCTGTAGACTCAATGTGACAGAGAGTGCATTCTGTTAGACATGACTCATGTCACAGCTAGGCTAACTAGACTCAATATGAAACACGGTGACAACCATGATGTACTGTATTGCCAAACCATAGGACAGCTGTAGTGGGACGTTGTGACCCATTTCAAATGATGATCCACTCAAACGGAACACCAACAAAGCATGACCTTTGGTACTCAATCCAACCAATGTAAATGTCTTGAGAATAACTAGCTACAGATGCAGAGGGAATAAACAAAATGGACATTAATTCCTACATTAAAATGTATTTCCCTCACAGTAGCCTACTTCTTAGCATTGTGTCGCTAATTTCCTTTGTAGCCACACAACAGTGGAAAATGGACACAACGGACAAACAGCATGTGAGAGACAGACTTACAGACATCCAGCGATTCATCTGAGCCGTCTGGGCAGTCCTTCTCCCCATCGCAGCGCCAGCCTTTGGAGATGCACGTCACCTGGTCCTTACACACAAACTGCTTCGGACTGCACGTCTTTGGGGCTGAAACAGACAAGACATTAACTGTAAAATTATGTAGCAGATAACTCTGTAGCAGCAAACACAGAATACAATGTTGAGTAGAAAGTTTGTTGCATATAGGTTGATAGAGAAGGCAAGGAAAGTTAAATAATTGTGTACTGCATAACCTTGAAAATATTTTCCACAATGTTGGAAGGGGGCCCCAAGTGAAAAAGGTTTGGGAACCCCTGCTTTAGTGAAAGGGGCCAAGAGCGGACACACACACACAGAGAGAGAACGGCCTCCGGTCTTGTAGGTATTTGCGTCGGCTTGCCCCCAAATATCCAGGTCAGTGTTCCCAGGCCAACAGCAGTGATGCAACACATCTATACAGGCTATCAAAGGACATCTTGTTCCAAAAGCCCCCTAATGCAAAAAAATAGAAAACTGTCCTCTATCCAGAGCCAAAAGGGGGAAAGTATTCAAAGCTGCACCACCTTAAAACCTCTCCTGTGCACAGGCACATATAACACACACATGCTAATCAGCATAGTTACAGTGGGGAAAAAAAGTATTTAGTCAGCCACAAATTGTGCAAGTTCTCTCACTTAAAAAGATGAGAGGCCTGTAATTTTCATCATAGGTACACTTCAACTATGACAGACAAAATGAGGGAAAAAAATCCAGAAAACCACATTGTAGGATTTTTAATGAATTTATTTGCAAATTATGGTGGAAAATAAGTATTTGGTCACATACAAACAAGCAAGATTTCTGGCTCTCACAGACCTGTAACTTCTTCTTTAAGAGGCTCCTCTGTCCTCCACTCGTTACCTGTATTAATGGCACCTGTTTGAACTTGTTATCAGTATAAAAGACACCTGTCCACAACCTCAAACAGTCACACTCCAAACTCCACTATGGCCAAGACCAAAGAGCTGTCAAAGGACACCAGAAACAAAATTGTAGACCTGCACCAGGTTGGGAAGACTGAATCTGCAATAGGTAAGCAGCTTGGTTTGAAGAAATCAACTGTGGGAGCAATTATTAGGAAATGGAAGACATACAAGACCACTGATAATCTTCCTCGATCTGGGGCTCCACGCAAGATCTCACCCGTGGGTCAAAATTATCACAAGAACGGTGAGCAAAAATCCCAGAACCACACGGGGGGACCTAGTGAATGACCTGCAGAGAGCTGGGACCAAAGTAACAAAGCCTACCATCAGTAACACACTACGCCGCCAGGGACTCAAATCCTGCAGTGCCAGACGTGTCCCCCTGCTTAAGCCAGTACATGTTCAGGCCCGTCTGAAGAGCATTTGGATGATCCAGATGAGGATTGGGAGAATGTCATATGGTCAGATGAAACCAAAATAGAACTTTTTGGTAAAAACTCAACTCGTCGTGTTTGGAGGACAAAGAATGCTGAGTTGCATCCAAAGAACACCATACCTACTGTGAAGCATGGGGGTGGAAACATCATGCTTTGGGGCTGTTTTTTCTGCAAAGGGACCAGGACGACTGATCCGTGTAAAGGAAAGAATGAATGGGACCATGTATCGTGAGATTTTGGGTGAAAACCTCCTTCCATCAGCAAGGGCATTGAAGATGAAACGTGGCTGGGTCTTTCAGCATGACAATGATCCCAAACACACCGCCCGGGCAACGAAGGAGTGGCTTCAGAAGAAGCATTTCAAGGTCCTGGAGTGGCCTAGCCAGTCTCCAGATCTCAACCCCATAGAAAATCTTTGGAGGAGTTGAAAGTCCGTGTTGCCCAGCAACAGCCCCAAAACATCACTGCTCTAGAGGAGATCTGCATGGAGGAATGGGCCAAAATACCAGCAACAGTGTGTGAAAACCTTGTGAAGACTTACAGAAAACGTTTGACCTCTGTCATTGCCAACAAAGGGTATATAACAAAGTATTGAGATAAACTTTTGTTATTGACCAAATACTTATTTCCACCATAATTTGCAAATAAATAAATTAAAAATCCTACAATGTGATTTTCTGGATTTCTTTTTCTCATTTCGTCTGTCATAGTTGAAGTGTACCTATGATGAAAATTACAGGCCTCTCTCATCTTTTTAAGTTGGAGAACTTGCACAATTGGTGGCTGACTAAATACTTTTTTTCCCCACTGTATGTAGTCTAGGAGGGCTGAGGGAATGCTGGTTTAACATGCAGTTAGCCAGGCAGGCATATGGGGTCTAGAGAGCTTGGGAGCTAGTGAAGGAAACATTAGGAATGCTGACCTAAAAAGCCAGTCAGAAAAAGTGAAGAACGTTTTTAACAAAACAACTGAATACCTCCTAAGAGACCTTGAAGACTTTTGTTTAATTCTAAACTTACAGCCTGGAACTTTCCAGACTTGGAATCGGTGGTTATGGAGAAACATGTCGCGTCGCCTCGAGTCTTAAAACCGCAATTCAAAGAGATATTAAAACTTGTTTCTAAACTGAAATAGGGTGCATTGGTTCATCAATTAATTCACTGGACAGTCAGTGACGTTTTCCAAACATTAGGAAAGCAGCCAATTTCTCAAACCAGAATGCAGGCACAGCAGTCTGATTTCGGAAAGGTATTCTACTCTTTTAACCAATGTATTTAGCCTATACTGAACAAGTCAGGGGATTATTATGATTGTGACACAACATTTCAAGGGAGGCTCTACAACCGGCCTACTGAGTTCAACAAAAAACAAGGTAGGTTAGCAGAATCAAATATCTTCATTTTACTACACTGAACAAAAAATATAAAACGTGGCCTCCAGAGTGGCGCACCGGTTGTTTGTGTAAACAGACTTCTGCGCCACTCAGACACTGTGGCACAGTGGTCTAAGACACTGCATCTCAGTGCAAGAGGCGTTACTACAGACCAAGGGTTTGATCCAAGGCTGTATCACAACCGGCCGTGATCGGGAGTCCCATCGGGCGGCGCACAATTGGGCCAGCGTAGTCCGGGGGTTAGGTGAGGGTTTGGCCAGGGGGGCTTTACTTGGCTCATCGCGCTCTAGCGACTCCTGGTGGCGGGCCGGGCACCTGCAGGCTGAGCTCGGTCGTCAGTTGAACAGAGTTTCCTCCGACACATTGGTGCGGCTGGCTTCCAGGTTAAGCGGGCGGGTGTAAAGAAATGTGGTTTGGCGGGTCATGTTTTGGAGGATGCACGACTCGACCTTCACCTCCTGAGCCCGTTGGGGAGTTGCAGCTATGAGACAAGATTGAAATTGGGGAGAAAATGTCAACCAGAGCTGCTGTCAGAGAATTGAATGTTAATTTATCTAACATAAGCTGCCTCCAACGTCGTTTTAGAGAATTTGGCAGTACGTCCAACCGGCCTCACAACCGCAGACCACGTGTATGGTGTTGTGTAGGCGAGCGGTTTGCTGATGTCAACATTGTGAACAGAGTGCCCCATGGTGGCGGTGGGGTTATGATATGACCAGGCATAAACTACAGACAACGAACACAATTGCATTTCATCAATGAAAATTTGAAAATGTCCTTTATTGAACTGTAACTCAGTAAAATTGTATAAATTGTTGCATGTTACATTTATATTTTTGTTCAGTACATTTCTAAATGTCCACAGTTGGCCTACAGCGGCCATACTCCTCTATAACATCAGTGATGTGTCAGTGTACAAGATGAGAGGCTTTGGGCAAACGTGTGAGAGCCAGGCTGTTTGACTGACAGTGGAACAAGTTATTATTCGAGAGGCAAATTTGAGTATGTGAATGAGGAAATGGAATGTCATTGTCTTTAAAGTTGAAGAGGCACTCATCAGAAGAGTGACCACAGAAAAGAGGGAGGGTCTCTGGCTGGGTGGCTAAAGGGTACGTGGGGATAAGGGGTGTGGTAACTAGTCTCTCCTGTTGGTTACATCTCCACATAGCTGTCTGCCAGTGAAGTATCAGCATCTTCCCTCCTCTCGAACAGTGCACTTTAGTTTTTTCTTAAAACAGAAAAGTCTTGTTACTTAAGAGAAATGTAAAAAAGAGCCCCCTAGAATACAGAACATTCTTTCCATCTAAGATGCAGCCAAATAGTCTTTGAGATGACCACTGACTGAAACATTCAGTTTGTTTGTTTTTCATCAAATAAAATGGGGCCATGCTGGGTTATTTTAGGGCATTCCACTGGCGGCCTGCTGGGGTGAAGGGGATCTTTATAGGACTTTCTGGCACTGGCGTGTATACACACACACACACACACACACCCACACACACACGTAAACATGCATGCATACACAGAAGTCTGACTCCGAAATGCAGATCTTTCTCTCTGCTCATCCTCCTCTTCCTGACAGTGCTACCTGCACCTCAGCCCAACTAACTACATACATTCTCTCGCCAAGAAGTCATGAGTTATCCCGGAATTATTGATGAAATGCAACCATGCTTGTGAAAAATTAGCTCTTATTTGTTATATTGTTTGTTTGTTTATGAGGAGGCTACGGTAGACGCCACAGAGACAGGCCAAGCCAGGCAGCTGGAACTTGAACGCTGCTTGCTGTGTGTGACGGGGCCTGCAGAGAGCAGCCGCCATGTTTGCAACAGCCATGTGTGTAATGGACCTCGGAGACAGTAACGGCTGTGGGATTAAACCAGTGTTCTGTTAACATAGCAGCAGCCGCTTCAGACATGACTCAACGAGCAGCTGACAGGAAGCTAGCGGGGAGAGCAGGAAGTGGGTCAAGAGGTAAAGCTACTGTAGCCAATTTTAACTGTACTACTAATTGGACTGTTGTGACCAGCAGGGATGTTCTAGGGGGAGGAAAAGGCAATACGTAAAGAGAATGGTGACAACAATGACAGAGTGACACAATCAAGATTATTTTTCCCAGGGCATTTCCTGTATCATATTAGAACTGATGAGGAAAATCTGTATTTTCTAGTCTGGGTGGAAATGCTGGCTAGAAACCTTCATTATTTAATAAATTATGCTATGGGCAAACTGGTGGATAGCATCTGAGTGGCTAAAGGGGAAAGAGAGGGGGCAGGGAGGACAAATTGGAGATAAAAGACTGAACAGACCAGGGGAGAGGAGAGATAATGTATAAGTAGAGCACCAGGGCGAGCCATCAAAGTTATACTGCTGACCAGTAGGAGCAGGAGATAAAGGACTGAGGCTCAGGCCCCATCCCAGGTCAGGCCAGCTCGGGACAGGGGAGAAGCAGAGGGAGCTGAGGCAGTTGAGATGGGTCGGGACGGGGAATGTCACACCTGCTATCAATGAGCTGCCCACCTCTCCATGTTGTTTACCCAACTGGATGTGTGTGAAAACGCTCCTGGTCACCACCATTTGGCTAAATAACAACTCCCCGTTCACCAGCCCACCATCCCCCAGGAAGGGCTCAAGGCAAACAGAACCTTCTCTCGCCCAGCAACAGGACCTCCAAGTGCCCACAACACAGCACGATAGATATATAAATAAACTGGAGCTGCGCCAGGGAACCCAACAATGCAGGCAAAGATCAAGGGTACAGCACTATACTAGAAAGGACAGTGGACAGAGATAACAACAGTCATATAAGAACTACTGTACCACTCCATTTACACAGCCAATGAGATACTGGATGTCTGAAAGGAGGCTACAATCAACTACATAGAGAGAAGTTTACTGGTGAAAGATAAATGGAAAACATTTTAATAACTTCACAGTAACATATGTATGGAGGTCTAATAATAGTTATGGAAATGTTGCAGCTGTTGGAGTCAATTGGAAACTAAATCTTGAATAGTTTAATTTAATAACAATAGGCCTTCTGATGAAACGGACGTAAAAAACATTGCAGTACATATTCTGCTGTTCTATCGCACATGCCATGATGTCCGAGGGGGAAGAAAAAAAAGAAAATCGAGTTGTTTGCAGTAACTTCTGTTGTTGTAATATCTTGAAACTGACCTCTCAGTTTCACCAATTAAGGATTCCAGCTTTAAGACAAGGGAAACATTTTGTAAAATGTCACAATTTATGAATACAGAATTTCCTCGTCTCTCATGTTTACACTATCCATCTAGTCAAGGTTGTACTTCAGTCAGTAGTGACACTAAAACAACTTGTCAGTGGTGTAAATTACTTAAGTAAAAATACCTTAAAGTACTACTTAAGTAGTTTTTTTTTAGTAACTGTACTTTACTATTTATATTTGACAACTTTTACTTCACTACATTCCTAAAGAAAATTAGGTACTTTTTACTCCTAACATTTTCCTTCTCACCCAAAAGTACTCGTTACATTTTGAATGCTTAGCAGGACAGGACAATTGTCTAATTCACGTACTTATCAAGAGAACATCACTGGTCATCCCTACTGCCTCTGATCTGACAGACTCACTAAACACAAATGATTGGTTTGTAAATTATGCCTGACTGTTGAAGTGTGCCCCTGGCTATCCATAAATAAAATGAAAAACAAGAGAATCGTGCCGTCTGGGTTGCTTAATATAAGGAATACTTAAGTATATTTTAGCGATTACATTTTCTTTTGATACTTAAGTATATTTAAAACCAAATACTTTTAGACTTTTACTCAAGTAGTATTTTACTGGGAGACTCACTTTTACTTGAGTCATTTTCTTTTAAAAAGAGATCTTTACATTTCACTCAAGTATGACAATTGGGTACTTTTCCCACCACTAATAGATATGAAAGGCAGACGGCCAGGCGGAGAGACATAATATTGCCCAGTCACCAGACATACATGGTTACTATACCCCAGGCAGTCACAGAGACCCGCAACCACCCTTATTGACAATGTCACTGTTGGGTAGACACATGCAGCCAGTCAGCCATACTCACTCTCATAGACTACAGTAAGTCTCAACTCATTAACCCTAGCCTATTATCACAGGAGACTTTCTTCCCATGACCGAGCAGGTTGGACTGCTGTTGTCCCGTTTGTGTACTCTATGTAAGTGTGTGTGTGCACTCGCACAGGCTTGTACATGACTGCAGCTGGTTTCCGTTAGAGTACATACACAATACTGTTTGGATAAACTTCCTGAGAGAAGACAGGCTGCATTATGGTCCAGACCTCCTAAGAGCTTAAGGGGAGATTCTTTCTCAGTTATGGCCCATTGTGTCTATGTACAGTGTGTATTGAGAATAAAGAATCTGGCATGGATATAAGACACCAGGTATGTGACCGGAGGCTGAGAAGAAAGCCAGAGTGGCCATTAAATGGTTTCAATGACTTGACGGGAATAGGGTCCAGTTAGTAAAACAAGTTATATTTTTTTTACAGAGTAAAACAAGTTATATTTTTGTTATTAAATTAAACACAATCCCAGACAGAGTAATTATAAGTCCTATCCTAAATATGTCTTGGTGTTATTTAACAAGGGATAAAACGTCATTACCATTTGCAAATATTTAAAGGAGGCAAAGAGAGGCTTACATCAGGGGGGGAACATAAACAACTTGAATTGTATGTAATCCTTCCAATCATGAACTCCCATCTTGGCTAGTCTCACAGTTCTGGCCTCCCCCTCAAAACACACAATCTAAAACAGTTTCATATTAACAGGAGCGAGAAAGAGCTTAGCGCTCAGATACATCCTGCCAAATGGACTCTATGGTCATTCAAAACTGAAAAGACATAGACCAAGAATGAAAACAGCTTCAGACGGATAAGATTTCCCAACATGGCCTCAAATCAACTGGACTACACTTGACCTGAAAACACAGAGCGAAAAGACCCCTGACATGGTCTCTCTCAACTATTTGCAGAATGTTCTTGGAAGTCCATTAAAACAAATAGAGGAAAAACAATGCGTTTGTCCCCATGGAGAGCAGAGTTCTCTGGAGACAGCCCCATTGAATTCCAAACCTTGGGGATTTCACCGCCTGCAACCCCAAGTGTGACCAGTAATGGGAAAGCAAACAGCCGCAACGAAAGGCTGAGTCAGGCAGAGGGAGCGAGGTCAGGGAGTGAAGAGAAGGGGGGGTGGGTTGAGGGGGATATGTCCCCTTGGAAGCTCGGTCATGCCTTTGGAAGTCCTCTCTTCTGACCTCTGGCCTGACCTGAAGATGTTACACTGTGGATCTAACTGCCAAAACAAGAACAGCGTTAACTCCATGTGGCTACAGTGGCCTCATTCCAGCCTCCTCCCTCTCCATCCAGCAGACTCAATGTTTAGTCATGGAAGTGATTGAAAAGGGGGAAAAGGTTCCCGATTTGTCAAGTTGCAAAATAAGCCCTGGGGCACCAGCTGTGCATCTTAAAATATGGAGCTCTGAGTTTTGAAGGCCTGGAAAAATGCTAAACGTGCTCAAATCCACAAGAGAACAAACAGAAGGAAAACACCCATTTCAGACAGACTCAGGGCTGTGGTAAAATGTTTATGAAATGCAGGCAGTTTCTGATTGATCTTTTAAAGGATTGGATCTTTTAATGAGCCGAGCCTGCTTGATATCCCTGTAAATAAAGGACTTCATTAACATCACATCAAAGACGATAGGGCACTGGTGTGTATGTGCACGTGCGTGCAGGAGTGGTTGGTTTCCGTGTTTTTATAGTATGGTGTGTGTATGTATGTGTCCATCCATAAGTGTATACAGTATAGTACGCTACAAAATTCACTTTCCAGTGACATGGACTCACCCAATGATGAAGCATAGGCTACTCACCGGTGACGGCTGATTGTTCGTGCCAATATCTCAAGATAAGCTACTTTGAAAAACAGTGCGGTTTGCTCAGAATTGCTCAAAACGTTACCGATTTTTTTTTAAAGCTTTTACTGACAGATTATTCTCTTTTCAGCAATAGGCATTTGCTTCCAAAAACCGTAGGTCTACATTTATCTCGCAATTGTATTTTGACATTTGTGAAAAGCAAACTGACAGACGCAACCAACCATAAAAATATAATCCATAGATGGCAGCTCCCATTTGGGGTGGCAGGTAGCCTTGTGGTTAGAGCTTCGGGCCAGTAACTGAAATGTTGCTAGATCGAATCGCCGAGATAGGTAAAAATCTGTCATTCTGCCCCTGAACAAGAAAGTTAACCCACTGTCCACCGGTAGACCGTCATTGTAAACAAGAGTTTGTTCTTATCTGACTTGTTTAGTTAATAAAAAAAAATCAAGTCAGGACTGGCAGCCATTGCTAGTGTACACATCAATTTAACAGTCAAAGTGTCAGGGTTAGAGGTTCCAAAATCCTTTGATGGATTAGATCTATGGCCACAATGCAACAAGCTGTTCTATATTTGGCACGCATGCTGCCCAAACTGTGGCCTTCCTGACAGTAAAAACTTTTTTTTAGGAGCGATTGACCTGTAGCTAAATTATGCTTTCTGGTGTACAGTCGTGGCCAAAAGTTGAGAATGACACAAATATTAATTTTCACAAAGTCTGCTGCCTCAGTTTGTATGATGGCAATTTGCATATACTCCAGAATGTCATGAAGAGGGATCAGATGAATTGCAATTAATTGCAAAGTCCCTCTTTGCCATGCAAATGAACTGAATCCCCCAAAAACATTCCCACTGCATTTCAGCCCTGCCACAAAAGGACCAGATGACATCATGTCAGTGATTCTCTCGTTAACACAGGTGTGAGTGTTGACGAGGACAAGGCTGGAGATCACTCTGTCATGCTGATTGAGTTCGAATAACAGACTGGAAGCTTCAAAAGGAGGGTGGTGCTTGGAATCATTGTTCTTCCTCTGTCAACCATGGTTGCCTGCAAGGAAACATGCGGTCATCATTGCTTTGCACAAAAAGGGATTCACAGGCAAGGATATTGCTGCCAGTAGGAGTGCACCTAAATCAACCATTTATCGGATCATCAAGAACTTCAAGGAGAGCGGTTCAATTGTTGTAAAGAAGGCTTCAGGGCGCCCAAGAAAGTCCAGTAAGTGCCCGGACCGTCTCCTAAAGTTGATTCAGCTGCGGGATCGGGACACCACCAGTACAGAGCTTGCTCAGGAATGGCAGCAGGCAGGTGTGAGTGCATCTGCGCGCACAGTGAGGCGAAGACTTTTGGAGGATAGCCTGGTGTCAAGAAGGGCAGCAAAGAAGCCACTTCTCTCCAGGAAAATCATCAGGGACATATAGGGATATTCTGCAAAGGTACAGGGAATGGACTTCTGAGGACTGGGGTAAAGTCATTTTCTCTGATGAATCCCCTTTCCGATTGTTTGGGGCATCTGGAAAAAAGCTTGTCCGGAGAAGACAAGGTGAGCGCTACCATCAGTCCTGTGCCATGCCAACAGTAAAGCATCCTGAGACCATTCATGTGTGGGGTTGCTTCTCAGCCAAGGGAGTGGGCTCACTCACAATTTTGCCTAAGAACACAGCCATGAATAAAGAATGGCACCAACACATCCTCCGAGAGCAACTTCTCCCAACCATCCAGGAACAGTTTGGTGATGAACAATGCTTTTTCCAGCATGATGGAGCACCTTGCCATAAGGCAAAAGTGATAACTAAGTGGCTCTGGGAACAAAACATCGATATTTTGGGTCCATGGCCAGGAAACTCCCCAGACCTTAATCCCATTGAGAACTGTGGACAAACAAAACCCCACAAATTCTGACAAACTCCAAGCATTGATTATGCAAGAATGGGCTGCCATTAGGCAGGATGTCGCTCAGAAGTTAATTGACAGCATGCCAGGGTGGATAGCAGAGGTCTTGAAAAAGAAGGGTCAACACTGCAAATATTGACTCTTTGCATCAACTTCATGTAATTGTCAATAAAAGCCTTTGACACTTATGAAATGCTTGTAATTATACTTCAGTATTCCATAGTAACATCTGACAAAAATATCTAAAGACACTGAAGCAGCAAACTTTGTGGAAATTAATATTTGTGTCATTCTCAAACCTTTTGGCCACGACTGTAGTGTTTTGAATTATTTATGTATGTTCAGAGAGGAGTAATATCACTTTATAGGATATATATTATATATATATTAGGCAACAACAAAAAATTACAATCGGGGGTGCTGCCCCAGCACCCCTACTTCCCGCAGCTAGGGACCCAGTACTGCTAAAAACTAAAGTAATTTTTGTTCAGTGTTATGCATTTTCAGTATCCCTACCCTAGGCTGTTCTGTATGCCCTAAAAGCGCTCCTTCATCATTTATATGTCATCCATTATAATGGATTTCTCTTCATGAAAACTTTGCCTCATCCTTGTTCAGTTACTATATTGAAGACAAAGGTTCTGAGCCACCAACAGACCAGACCCTGAAAGAATTCCCCATCATTCTATGATTTGTAAGCAGTGTCTGTGCAACAAGAGTTCAATAATCTCTACAAATCTTAGGAAAGGAGTTTCTCATTGGCAAGTGAAAGATCAACAGTTTCTATAAAATAATTGTTTGAATTTTTTTAAAGATTCCATCCAAAGCTCTTCCAAGAGTAGCCAAGACACACACTTTATTTGGCCTAAGTTGCTGGCTCTCTGACATACACAATATCTCATAGCGTTGCCTTCTACATTTGACAAGTATCCAGTCATAGCTGACAGACATTGAGTATCTCAGCTCTTTGTCTCCTTACTCCCTGTTCACTCTCCAAAAACTCTGTCGCTCATGTTAGGTTGTTATCAATAAACGTCACAATAAGGTGCAGAGTTGCAAAGAAAAAGCCATCTCAGACTGGCCCAAAAAAATAAAAGATTAAGATGGGCAAAAATAACAGACACTGGACAGAGGAACACTGCCTAGAAGGCCAGAATCCTGGAGTCGCCTCTTCACTGTTGACGTTGAGACTGGTGGTTTGTGGGTACTATTTAATGAACTGCCAGTTGAGGACTTGCGAGGCATCGGTTTCTCAAACTAGACACTCTAATGTACTTGTCCTCTTGCTCAGTTGTGCACAGAGGCCTCCCACTCTTTCTATTCTGGTTAGAGCCAGTTTGCGCTGTTCTGTGAAGGGAGTCGTACACAGCGTTGTACAAGATCTACAGTTTCTTGCCAATTTCTAGCATTGGAATAGCCTTAACTTCTCAGAACAAGAATAGGCTGACGAGTGTCAGAAGAAAGGTCTTTGTTTCTGGCCATTTTGAGCTTGTAAATCAAACCCACAAATGCTGATGCTCCAGATACTCAACTAGTCTAAAGAAGGCCAGTTATGTTGCTTCTTTAAAATCAGAACAGTTTTCAGCTGTGCTAACATAATTGCAAAAGGGTTTTCAAATTATCAATTAGCCTTTAAAAAAAATGATAAACACAACGTGCCATTGGAACACAGGAGTGATGGTTGCTGATAATGGGCCTCTGTACACCTATGTAGCTGTTCATTTTTTTTGCTGTTTCCAGCTACAATAGTAGTTTACAACATTAACAATGTATTTCTGATCAATTTGATGTTCTTCTTTAAAAAAACGGTAGTGTATAAACTTTTGAACGGTAGTGTATATCATCAAATGTAGCTAGCTAGACTCTGAATATTTGCAATCAAAATCGGCAGAATTCTCTTAATCTCCTTAGTTATCATACTCTGCTTCCACCGGGCATTCCACTGATTTCAAAACTTGGTCCTACAGAAAATGGAGAGCATTAGCAACACTTTTGCAGTTCTTCGTGATATCTTTCAAAAAAGCTGAGTTAGAAAAGGATTACCTACACATATTGAGTATCTTATGTTATTGACGGAAGTGTTCAACATGGCAGACCAATCCAAGCTCATCTCTCGGCTAGCAGGAAGGTTGCTGACTTTTTCTGTGGCTATACCAACTAGGCTTGTAATTTAACAATTTTATTTATATATGAAATACAAGTTTGTTTGAGGCACATCAAAAGTCCCGTCCCAAGTCCTGTCCGCATTTTGATTAAAAAAACATTTAAAAAAACATGTTCAAATGCCTCTCCTGTGAAGTAGTGATGCGTAACACATGCCTAGTTTCCTGAAACGAGTCACATATTTTGAGTCTAACATTGTCCTGTAGGGATTCCCGAGTGGTGCAGTGGTCCACTAGAGATTCTGGGTTCACAGCTAGCCGCGACCGTGGGCATTGTGTCATGAAGCAGTATGGCTTGGTTGGGTTGTGTTTCGCAGGACGCACAGCTATCGACCTTCGCCTCTCCCGAATCCATACAAGAGTTGCAGCGATGAGACAATTGGATACCACGAAATTGGGGTGCAAAGAAATGGGCACAAAAATGTAAGTAAAAATAGAAATCATCCTGGTGAAGCTGACTACTGTTGGCAAAGCTGGCAGGCAAATCAAACAATATTCAGAGATGGCTATATAGATAGTCTATCCATTTAAAGCCAAATGTTAGCCAAAATAACGTGATCCGGCATTAGCTAGCTAGCCTATTTGGCGTGGTGCATCAATCAATGTATGTTTAAGTTACTTTCCAGCAGCAATAGTGCTTAAACAATCTTAAAATCAATGTTGAAAGGGGTATAATATTAGCTAGCTAAGGTTTGTTGGTTGGGGGAAGAAAAGAAAAACGAACAACTTACCACAATGTTGAGGCAACTTTACAACATTTCTAGCTGGCAAACATTTCTAGCTAGCGATACATGGGCAAATGTGACCTTTGAGTATATACTGGATGGAAAATGTACCTAAACCACAAACACTTCATGGCCAAAAGTATGTGGACCCTCCAAATTAGTGGATTCGGCTATTTCAGTGACCCCTACTGCTGACTGGTGTATAACATCGAGCACACCGCCATGCAATCTCCATAGACAAACAGTGGCAGTAGAACGGCCGTCTTGAAGAGCTCAGTGACTTTCAACGTGGCACTGCCATAAGATGCCACCTTTCCAACAAGTCAGTTTGTCAAATTTCTGCCCTGCTAGAGCTGCCCTGGTCAACTGTAAGTGCTGTTATTGTGAAGTGAAAACATCTAGGAGCAACAACGGCTCAGACGCAAAGTGGTAGGCAACACAAGCTCACAGAACGGGACCGCTGAAGCGTGTAAAAATAATCTGTCCTCGGTTGCAACACTCACTACCGAGTTCCAAACTGCCTTTGGAAGCAACGTCAGCACTAGAACTGTTCGTCAGGAGCTTCATGAAATGGGTGTCCATGGCTGAGCAGCCGCACACAAGTCTAAAATCACCATGCGCAATGCCATGCGTCGGCTGGAGTGGTGTAAAGCTTGCCGCCATTGGACTCTGGAGCAGCGAAAATGCGTTCTCTGGAGTGATGACTCACACTTTCTCCATCTGGCAGTCCGACGGACAGATCTGGGTTTGGCGGATGCCAGGAGAATGCCCTGCCCCAATGCATAGTGCCAACTGTAAAGTTTGCTGGAGGTGGTATGGTCTGGGGCTGTTTTTCCATGGTTCTGGCTAGGCCCCTTAGTTCCAGTTAAGGGAAATCTTAACGCTACAGCATACCATGACATTCTAGATGATTCTGTGCTTCCAACTTTGTGGCAACAATTTGGGGAAGAACTTTTCTTGTTTCAGCAGGACAATGCCCCCGTGCACAAAGCGAGGTCCATATAGAAATGTTTTGTCAAGATCCGTGTGGAAGAACTTCACTGGCCTGCACAGAGCCCTGACCTCAACCCCATCAAACACCGTTGGGATGAATTGGAATGCCGACTGCGAGCCAAGCCTAAAATCGCCCAACATCAGTGCCGACCTCATTAATGCTTGTGGCTGAAGGGAAGCAAGTCCCCACAGCAATGTTCCAACATCTAGTGGAAAGCCTTCCCAGAAAAGTGGAGGCTGTTATAGCAGCAAAGAGGGGGACCAACTCCATATTAATACCCATGATTTTGGAATGAGATGTTCGACGAGCAGGTGTCCACATACTTGTCAGGTAAAGTACAGTTTATCCAATTAAAACGGTTGCTAATATTGAGCAATAGAGGTGTAATCCAGCTGTGTTTTGTGCTGTAATGCATTGGAGTGGGCTGTAGGCTTGCCCCCCAGGTGGGAATGGAATGTTAGAAGTATCGTCAGGTTGTACCCAATTATACAACTATCTTCCTCTTTCACAACCTCTAAGGGTGCAATTGACCTTGACACAAATTAATGTCATGCTGTTTTGTTCACTGTAATACAGCTCAAGTGCTGTCTCCTATGTCACTGATGTACTGTAGTGTACTGCCCTGGACAATGGACTGTTAGTGAGCCCTGTCGAGATCTCAAAGGGTGAAAAGAAAAGTCCAGATTCATGGACATTTTCGGGGAATTTGTTCACTGCAGAGGTGTTGAATAGGGGAGTGATTGACATCACAAGCTTGTTGACATCTCTAGAGCCAAAAGGTGTTTCCAAAGGGAAGGAGGGGAGATGAAAAGGTACAGTAGAGCTCCAAGGAAAGACAAATGTGGAACACAGAGGACAAGTGGTCATTTCCCCCTTCCATCACCCCCTTCCAACCTCTGCTCTGGATAGAGAAATGTAATTCATCTGGGAAGTATATTGAGTGGTGGGGATGTGTGGGGTGGGTGGAGAGGGATGGTTACCCCTCACTCCATATGAATGGAATTCTCAGACCTCAGACCTCAACTGAAGTTCAAGATGAGGCAGCTTACATGGTGCTCCATTTATACCTCTGGCTGCTATTTACCTCAACTAGCCAGGTTAGGCACTGTAGCTCAGGGCTTATACTGTACTGTAGTATGCCACCGCCACCCGCTGTGGTGGACTGGAGTGAAGCGGGCCTCAGGCTCAGGATATGTGGGACATATTCACTTTATTGAATTCAATTGCATACACGTGGCACCACTTACAAGGGCTGGGCAATCTGAACAAGACAATATCGCCCCATAATGGATACAACAATCACGATAATGGTATAAAGCATATGAGTACTCCTAGGGGGCGATTCAAACATAGTAAATATATGCCTTTCCTACACACTTCTCAGTAGTTGATATTAAGATTTACCTTATGCAGGTGTGTAAGGGGCTTTGCAGGCGTGCTTCCCTTGCACAGGTTGAAAACATTTACATCAACCTCTAAAAACTCCAACTTACTGGCCAACATATTTTCTCGTGGAGTTTTCATTCGATAGGGTTTATAATACATTTCTCTTAAAAAGGGTAGGTAGCATAAACATAACCACATGTAACATGGATTTGCATTAGTACATGCATCAAAAGTCCCAACGCAAAGTTACATCTCACTTTTCTATCAGAATGTCAAAATGTTTTTCTTGGGTTGTGATGTAATTTGGAGGACCCAGCAAGCCATCTTATTCCCTATAATGTTAACTCCAACAGAAATAAATTCAATTTGAAACAAATAATTTGCACAAATTTCAATTGCATTTTCAGCCAATTTACAAGCAAATACATTCATAAAGTATTGTTACAAATCAACTTCCAAGGTTGCTAGCCAACTAGCCTGCTAAAGTTAGCCCTACCAGCCTGCTGACAGGCTAGTAGTGCCTGAGTCAGCGTGTTGCTATCAACACCTGTTTTAAATACATAATGCCATCTAACCAATTATCAAATAAATGTTAACTGCATATAGTTATCTTAGCCAGCAAGCTAGTCAGCCAGCTAACGTTAGTTATTTAGCCAACTAGCTATTAGCCTAGCTTATGTGGTAGCAGACAACATGACTGCGATTGCATTTCCAATATTAGCAGGCAGAATTTAGACTGTCCACTTAAATGCTGAGACAGAATGGCTATATAAGGAATGGAGCATATAGGACCAGTCACCATTATAGCTACCATTGTGGCCTAGACAGCTGTCAGATGTGGGCGTTAACAAGCAAATAACTGAGAGGAAGATAATTGTAGAGCAGGGCCAATGGGAGTTGTTCATGAATAGACAAGGAGTGACTATATGTGCTATGTAAAGATAATGTGATAACTATAGGGCCAATGGGAGTAGTTCATGAACATACAAGGAGTGATTCTATACGTTAAGCACGGACAGAAGCCTATAAAGGAAGGGTCTGTGATAAGATATTTCAGTCTCTTTCCATGGGAGAGGCTCGGCTTTAATCCTCTGAATTAAAGTCTGAATTGAATTCACAAGTTCCAGTATCTGTGCAATTATTTGACTAATTGTTTTTCCACACCACTAACCACCACGGTAATGGTTGGCAAACTAGAACCCAAATACTGGAAATCAGCTAGAGAACAACACAACCAAAACATAACCATTGATTAAAAGCAAAGAGAGAGCAGCCTTGATGGCTGGGGTCCATCCAATGGTAAAACTTTTTTAACTTCTTAGAGAGCGGCTCCCGAGGTGACGGTTTTGGAGAGTCTGGCGTGCCCAAAGTAAAATGCCTCCCACTCAGGCCCAGAAAATAGGATATGCACATAATTAGTACTATTGGATAGGAAACACTGAAGTTTCTAAAAGTGTTAAGATAATGTCTGTGAGTATAACAGAACAGATATAGCAGGCGAAAACCAGAGGAAAATCCATCCGGAATTACATTTTTTTCTGACCTTTGCTCTGTTTGACAGTCTCCCTATTGATTTCAAAGGCAAGCAGCTCCGAGATGTCAGTACCTATGGCTTCCACTAGATGTCAACAGTCTCTATACAAAGCCAGGAAACGGTAGCCCTGACCAGAACGGATAGGAAGAGAATATGGTCAAGTGAGCTCAGATGTCAACAAGATTTTGCGGGCGTGCAACCGAGTGCGCGCTCCACTGTTTTTTCCTTTATCGTTCAGGCTACAATCCGGTTGAAATATTATAGTAAATATACATAAAATGATACCTAAGGAAACATAAAAAATGTTTGATTTGTTTGGAGAAATATGATAGGTATAATGTGAACGCGTTCTCTTCACGGTTCAATGGGCGACTCAACGGTGGATTTTCTGATCATAACGCGCCAACCAAACGGAGATTTATGGATATAATAAATGACTTTTTCTAACAAAAGAAGCATGGATTGTCTTCGTTGGACACTTGGGAAGCCCTCAGCAGAAGTTCTTCGAAAGGTAAGGGATTTTATATTAGCGATTTTATGCATTTTTTTAGACCCGAGTTGGGTTATGAATTTATGCTAATGGATAAATATTGTAGGTGCTATCCTCAAACGTTGTGCTTTCGCCGTAAAGCCTTTTTGAAATCTGACAACACTGTGATATTGCCAAGCAGAGCTAGCGCCCCACTGCTCCCTAAGTAGTTTTAAAGAAGAGTGCAGGTTGAGTTAGCTACCAAAGCGAGGGGGGTGCTTCGTCGGGCCAGGGGAAAGTCAGGGAAATCCAAAATAGATAGATTCCAGATATCCGTCAGCTGGCACTAAGCCACGGTGGAAGAAGTTACAAAACTCCCGTAGCCTACTTCAGAGAACATTCCCAAAAAGTTAACAAAACAAAAGAGGAGAACAGATGAGGTACTGCACAATTAGAGCAAGCAGGTAAGATTCTCTTTTGTTTTGAGCCCAGGGCAAGAAGTCACCAAAGCCTGCAGTGCTAACGGGTTCCCTCTAGATAACACAGCCACAAAGTCGGTGAAGAACTGCATGGCCGTACGTTCCCCATCTGCTCCTTGTTTACTTCACACTTCCTCGTGATTGGTGGATTGTAACTCACCACCGCCAACACTTGGTCTGGAATGTAATTACATGTTGGAATGGCTAATGTTAGCCAGCTTGAGCTAGTGTAGGAACTCGTTAGCAAGAGTAGATTCGCCATATGAAGTTGATAAACAGTGCATTGTGGGTAGTTTAGAAAATATCTGGAAGTTAATAAATATGTAATAACCCAAAAGCATAACTAATGTTTGCACTTACACGTAACTAGATTGTGACTACAACTAAGTTACTTTGTCTTTGACCACACTGTTACATTGGTGAGTAAAAACTCATGCTTCCTACCCTTTAAACACGGTGCACCTTTTGAATTTGTATTCTGACGACAGACTCACTAGAATACATATTGAGAACAGGTTCAGAATATAGGCATCAATGAAAGAAATCCATTTAAAATACACATTTGTCTCCGTTTCAGCACCCAACTGGTAGACTTAAATACTTTGATCTTGTACATTATTTAGTCACATTTTGGGGTTAAGAAAGTATGATTGAATCATAAAAAAACAGGTTTGGAGAGCCTTTACACATTAAATATATTGATCAATCAAAAAGTTGTCATATTCAAGTCCAATCCATGAAATATTGGAAGGTGGAAGGGGTTGAACAATAGTCCTATAAATCTACCCTAATCATGGTACTCTGACAACAGTTCAGTCGTCTGGAATCGTGCACCAGACTCCAGGTTTAACCTGCTACGTGTGGTCAGAGTTATATCATTATCCAAATATGCTACATGTCCCAAATTATTGCACATACTTAATATATGATCCACTAATGCTAGCAACTCTCAGGAACACCTGCACGGACATGACAGATGAAAGAAAGGTAAACGGAATGGAATAATGCAAAATGTTTCCTTCAATTTGTAGCCTACTAAACACTAAAGTGACAGTCGTAAATGTATGTGGGTATTACTGACGGTGGCTCCCGATAGCGGCTAATATTTTACATGATACAAATGGTAAAATAAAAAAAGCCTGGGTATATAATAAAAGCATTCTAAAGCGCATTAAACAGCTCGGCATGTTCGGCCCTACAGAAGAATAAAGCTTGGGTCTCCAAATTTCATCCACGCAAATTACGAGGTCATACAATTAATAATAGCACAGCTATTTATAGCCTACTCCACTGTGGAAAAGGGGCCGCACTACACGTCATGATTTTATATGATTTTCAGTTTGCTTCCATATGACTGGTTTCACATTTGTCTCCAGGGATCATAAGGAAAAATCTTTTAAAACAATGTGTATTTACAATCCCCTTCTCCAATCAAATTACTAATTTACCAAGCTCTGATCATCAATAGCTTTATACATTTTTAATGCTGCTGGTCAAATGTCCGGTGCCACATTTTCCTAACAGAAAACCTGGCATGTGGGTTCACTTTCCAACAGGACAACGACCCTAAGTACAAAGCCAAGACAATGCAGGAGTGGCTTCGGGACAAGTCTCTGAATGTCCTTGAGTGGCCCAGCCAGAGCCCCGGACTTGAACCCGATCTAATAGCTCTGGAGAGACCTGAAAATAGCTGTGCAGCAACACTCCCCATCCAACCTGACAGAGCTTGAGAGGATCTGCAGAGAAGAAATGGGAGAAACTCCCCAAATACAGGTGTGCCAAGCTTGTAGCGTCATACCCAAGAAGACTCGAGGCTGTAATCGCTGCCAAAAGGTGCTTCAACAAAGTACTGAGTAAAGGGTCTGAATACTTATGTAAATGTGATACTTCCATTTTTATATACATTTGCAAACATTTAAAAAAAAAACTGTTTTTGCCTTGTCATTATGGGGTGTTGTGTGTAGATTGATGAGGCAAAACAACTTAAATCAATTTTGGAATAAGGTTATAGTTCTCCCGATTGCTCCTTCGACCTCACGACTTGGTTTTTTGCTCTGACCATGCACTGTCACCTTTTATATAGATAGGTGTGTGCCTTTCCAAATCATGTCCAATCAATTGAATTTACCACAGGTGGACTCAAATCAGGTTGTAGAAACATCAAGGATGGTCAATGGAACAGGATGCACCGGAGCTCAATTTCGAGTCTCATAGGTCATATAATGGTTTGTGACATGCAATATTTGCTTTGTGGAATTGAATAAACAGATGTTGCTCTCCGGTTTCGTGATGAAACAAACCTGTGTAGTTGAATTTATTCCGCCAATGTGTGACGGTTGTCTTTTTGTTGTCACAGCCTTGTTGTATATCATGGTGGCATTTGAACGAACGGGTTATATAGCAAACAGGTTGTAATATGGCTTTTTTTACTGGCTTTGCTTCCTCAGTGATATTACCCACGCACCACCACACCTTCATTTCTTAGATCTCCACCCCAAACAAATAGCATGTGCTATTCTCATGCTGAAGTTCAAGGTCAGAATACGTATAGAGTTATGTTCCATTTATGAGCGCTTAACTCAGGTCTGAATTCCCCCCACTGAATAGGTAGAGGGCAACTGGCCTCTGGAGAATTCCAACAGTATACATACCACACACATCCATAGCACAAAGCCAATTCATGCACAGCACACTGGTCAGACCTACTACTCTCAATGTTGCAACTTAGGCCCTACATCACAATAATTCCAGGACAGGTCTTAAAGAACCACCTCTCATTGAAAGCCAAGGAAATAGAGAGCTTGTGCAATTCAGGAGTGAAGGAGCCCATATCTACAGTTCTGTTGCTTATCTGTCTGGGAGTAGGAGTAAGGGAGGAATAGATGGAGCAAGCCAAGGAGAAAGGGAGGAGGGAGGGAGAATGTCAATGACTGAATTAAGATGAGTTAAGAGTGAAGGATGAGTTGGGGAGAGAGCCCTATGCAAAAAGCTCACATTTTAACTTGGCGGTATCCAAATTTGAGGTTTCTTGAAAGCACCATTAACTGGCCTAAATGAGTTTCTTCACTATAAATGTGGGGTTTCAACCACTGGTGAAGACGGACTTGGCCTTGGAGGTATTCGTCACATATCATTGTCGTCCAAGTCAGAATCAAGTATCTTGTATATGTACATTGCAATTCAATGTAGCTTTAATTGTACTGCCTTTGGGCTCAACTTCACATGATACACATTTACAAATGCTAGGATCAAAACAAGACAGACCTCAATAATAAAGAACAAGAGTTAATCTGATTTAGGCCAACATGGGACATGTTGGGTGAGACTTCTACTGGAGGCCTAAAATCAGGCTCATGGTTTAAGGCATTTCCCAGGTGCCACCGAGTCAGTGTGGTCTTGGGAAATGTCCCATTTAAGAGATTATGTTCACCCTATCTTTAAAGACGCAAGATTAGGTTGTGTGTTTGAGTTGGAGAGCGCGAGTGTGAGAAAGTGTATGACAGAAAGGAAGCTCCTTTAGGTAGAGGCTGTTACCACTGTGGGGCTGTGAACAAGTTCACATGAGGTAGATGCAGAGAAAGAAAAATAGAGGGGTTGGAATGACATTATGTTAATGTCTCTGCTATGAAAATGTCTCTGCATAATTTTGTAGAATTAAATTGGCACATGTGTATAGAAAATAAACTCAGCAAAAAGAGAAACGTCCCTTTTTCAGGACCCAAATCAAATCAAAGTTTATTTGTCACGTGCACCGAATAAAACAGGTGTAGACCTTACAGTGAAATGCTTCCTTACAGGCTCTAACCAACAGTGCAAAAAAAGGTATTTGGTGAACAATAGGTAAGTAAAGAAATAAAAACATCAGTAAAATAACAGTTGCGAGGCTACATACAGGCACCGGTTAGTCGGGCTGATTGAGGTAGTATGTACATGTAGATATGGTTAAAGTGACTATGCATATGATGAACAGAGTAGCAGTAGCGTAAAGAGGGGTTGGCGGGTGATGGGACACAATGCAGATAGCTTGGTTAGCCAATGTGCGTGGGCACTAGTTGGTCGGGCCAATTGAGGTAGTATGTACATGAATGTATAGTTAAAGTGACTATGCATATATGATAAACAGAAAGTAGCAGCAGCGTAAAAGAGGGGTTGGGGGAGGGCACACAATGCAAATATTCTGGGTAGCCATTTGATTACCTGTTCAGGCTTGGGGGTAAAAACTGTTGAGAAGCCTTTTTGTCCTAGACTTGGCACTCCGGTACCGCCTGCCATGCGGTAGTAGAGAGAAGTCTATGACTGGGGTGGCTGGGGTCTTTGACCATTTTTAGGGCCTTCCTCTGACACCGCCTGGTGTAGAGGTCCTGGATGGCAGGCAGCTTGCCCCAGATCTTTATTGCAAACATGCACCTGTGGAACGGTCTTTAAGACACTAACAGCTTACAGACGGTAGGCAATTAAGGTCACAGTTATGAAAACTTAGGACACTAAAGAGGCCTTTCTACTGACTCTAAGAAACACCAAAAGAAAGATGCCCAGGGTCCCTGCTCATCATCTTGAACATGCATGCTGCAAGGAGGCATGAGGACTGCAGATGTGGCCAGGGCAATAAATTGCAATGTCTGTACTGTGAGACGCCTAAGACAGCGCTACAGGGAGACAGGATGGACAGCTGATCTTCCTCGCAGTGGCAGACCACGTGTAACACCTGCACAGGATCAGTACATCTAAACATGACACCTGAGGGACAGGTACAGGATGGCAACAACTGCCCGAGGTACACCAGGAATGCACAATCCCTCCAGCAGTGCTCAGACTGTCCGCAATAGGCTGAGAGAGGCTGGACTGAGGGCTTGTAGGCCTGTTGTAAGGCAGGTCCTCACCAGACATCACCGGCAACAACGTCGCCTATGGGCACAAACCCACCGTCGCTGGACCAGACAGGACTGGCAAAAAGTGCTCTTCACTGACGAGTCTCAGTTGTGTCTCACCAGGGGTGATGGTCGGATTCGCGTTTATCGTCGAAGGAATGAGTATTACACCGAGGCCTGTACTCTGGAGCGGGATCGATTTGGAGGTGGAGGGTCCGTCACGGTCTGGGGCGGTGTGTCACAGCATCATCGGACTAAGCTTGTTGTCATTGCAGGCAATCTCAAGGCTGTGCGTTACAGGGAAGACATCCTCTTCCCTCATGTGGTACCCTTCATGCAGGCTCATCCGGACATGACCCTCCAGCATGACAATGCCACCAGCCATACTGCTCAGTCTGTGCGTGATTTCCTGCAAGACAGAAATGTCAGTGTTCTGTCATGGCCAGCAAAGAGCCCGGATCTCAAGCCCATTGAGCATATCTGGGACCTGTTGGATCGGAGGTTGAGGGCTAGGGCCATTCCCTCCAGAAATGTCCGGGAACTTGCAGGTGCCTTGGTGGAAGAGTGGGGTAACATCTCACAGCAAGAACTGGCAAATCTGGTGCAGTCCATGAAGAGGAAATGCACTGCAGTACTTAATGCAGCTGGTTGCCATACCAGACACTGACTGTTACTTTTGATTTTGACCCCTTTGTTCAGGGACACATTCAATTTCTGTTAGTCACATGTCTGTTGAACTTGTTCAGTTTGTCTCAGTTGTTGAACCTTATGTTCATACAAATATTTACACATGTTAAGTTTGCTGAAAATAAATGCAGTTGACAGTGAGGAAGTTTCTTTTTTTGCTGAGTTGACATTATGTATCTTATCACATGTACAGCTTACAGGTACAGAGCCTTGAGTGGAAATTTTGTCAGACGGTGGGAGAGCTGCTGCTACAGCATCTCAAACAGCAAAAGCATTGGCAACGGAAGGCAGTCTATCAGCACACCACTTTGCAATGAGCTGGAGGCAGTATGCATTTTGAAAACATATACTTAATCGTTTCAAACCTGAACGTTTTACTACATATGTCAGGATTGTCTTACATTGTGTCAAAATATCCTAGTGAAAATCAGACCATTACCATGGGTCAATTATTTTATATAAAAACATTCAGTCCAGTAGCCAAAAGCACAATCCTAGTCACATTAGCAACCCATGCCAGTTGTTGCATATTAGATATCCCCTCTTTCCAATTGATATTTTCATCTGTCACAGGATAAGCTTGCAGTGTTCTCCCGCTAATTGCATTATGGAACTAACATTTGCACGTAGCCTAATGCCTTGTGCGCATTGCTGTGCTAATGTGACGGGGAAAAAAAAGAGTATCAACATTTTAAGCTAAAACAACCTGTTGCAGTCTCATTGCTTGAAAAATAAAATATGTAGCCTAGGCCTACTGGTTGTATGAATTTGGGATCTATCATCCTACAACTGTTCCAGCGTCTGTTTGGAATAGGCTGTCGTTCTCAACAAGCTGACCAATAGAATAGATCAACTTTTCTACTATGTAGATTGACAAAGGCTAGTGATTTTGTTGTTCATTACTCATTTGCTGGCTGAAGAAAAGTAAATGTTGCCAGTAACTTAACATCTTCAAAGTGCACATCAGAATTCTGTAAAAAGGACCGCACATCTTTGCATTTTGTTAATATGAATGACCATAATCTAAATGTGATTTCTGTCATTCTGAGCACGCCCCAATCAGGCTACGCACCCAATTCATATGGGTCTGGTAAATTCAAAATGCTGCGGGTCATATGTCCGGTGCCACATTTTCTTAGCGAAAACCCTGGAGTGTGGGTGACTCGTTGGCTGGGTGTCATGCAGGCATGATATTTCTCAGCTCATAAAGACATTTCACATTCCCACCCCCCATTTCCTAGTAGTTTTGATTTTAGCCCTGTAATTGAGTCATTCACAGTCTCAAATATCTGTCTTGTACACAGCCATGGGGTCAAAATGTTATTTTTGTGTATTAGCCTATGGGCAGTCAGTGTTTGACTTTTTATTGAATTCCACTTAGGAGTAGGTCTTTGCCTGTCCACCCAATAATCATTTGTAATACACTTACCTGCATTGCTCTCCCTTTTCACCTCTCCAGAATTTTTGTTAAGTTAACTAAGCAAGTAAGTTAAGAACAAATTCTTATTTACAATGACAGCCTACTACTGCCAAACGACACTGGGCCAATTGTGCATCACCCAATCACAGCCGGTTGTGATACAGCCTGGATTCAAACCAGGGTGTCTGTAGTGATGCCTCAAGCACTGATATGCAGTGCCTTAGACTGATGCGCCACTCGGGAGCCCAGAGTAACATATTGTATCATAAGACACTGTCCGACCATTTTTACCATTTGGAAGCAATTTAGTCTTGCTAGGCTAATATTATTCTTTGTAATGTTGCAGTTTTTCCATTTGTATTCCTAGGTTTACTGGCACAATGATTTGGTATGAAGTTGTTGACAGAAAGTCTGGGTCAATGGTTGTTTGAAGACATGACTAAGTATTTATGTTCTAGTTCATGTATGGGTGTCATCGTGTTTACGTATAGCAATGTGGTGGTGCTAATCAAGCCTTCCCAGCACCGCAACACCCTTTAATTGGTGCAATACAGATGTATCAGCGTGCCCAAGGCCATGAGTATAGCCTGGCACTTGAACTGGCTCTTGTCTGTGCCCAAATGGCAGACTATTCCCTATGTAGTGCACTGGGCTCTGGTCAAAAGTAGTGCTCTATGTAGAGAGTAGGGTGCCATTTGGGATGCACCCTGTCTATCTCCAGTTTGATGCCTGAGGCTATCAAGTACAGACTATCTTGTCAGGTTTTACTATTGACTGACTACTTTCTGACAGGCCAATGCTTGCGGAACGTAGGCCTTAAACACTGCACTAGCACATTATCCAACTGAAAATACATTTACATTTTCACAACAATCACCATCCGCAGGAATGCCGTTTTCCTTTTGAACTTCAGAGTCACAAACCACTGTTAGGGTGTCCATTAAACAAAGCCCTTGGTGGCCTGACCCTTGCCCTGGGTGAGGTGGGTACATGTTTTGTTCTGGATATTTTATTGCCTCCGATTGTTGGTATGTGGAGGTCAATCAAACAGCCTGGGGCTTCCCGGCTGTTAGGCCCCCTACCTGGCCATTGACCATCCTCACAGGGCTGTGGACAAAGCCTGTGAAGCATTTAGAATCCTGCCTATGTTAACCACAGAATGATTTTAGCGTGCCATTAGTGCCTTTAAAAATCACCAGTGTGTGAATGTAGCCCGGGGTAAGCGTATTAAAAACACCTTTAAGTGAGATTAGTGATGTGATAGATGTTTTTTTAAACGCCACTCCTAAAGTCAGTACATACTGTGTGCCTCTAGTACACCACAGGCAATTCAATGTTGGCCATTTCCATCAAAAAGAAACCATGAGCACCAACATGAGGTTCATAGGAGCATATCAAACGGGGAGTCAAATGAAAGCTAAGAATCTATATTTGAGGGAAATTAAGGTATATACAGTTGAAGTTGGAAGTTTACATACAGCTTAGCCAAATACATTTAAACAGTTTTCACAATTCCTGACATTTATTCCTAGTAAACATTCCCTGTCTTAGGATCACCACTTTATTTTAAGAATGTGAAATGTCAGAATAGCAGTAGAGAGAATTATTTATTTCAGCTTTTATTTCTTTCATCACATTCCCAGTGGGTCAGACGTTTACATACACTCAATTAGTATTTGGTAGCATTGCCTTTAAATTGTTTAACTTGGGTCAAACGTTTTGGGTAGCCTTCCACAAGCTTCCCACCATAAGTTGGGTGAAATTTGGCCCATTCCTCCTGACACAGAGCTGGTGTAACTGAGTCAGGTTTGTAGGCCTCCTTGCTCGCACACACACCTTTTCAGTTCTGCCCACAAATTTTCTATAGGATTGAGGTCAGGGCTTTGTGATGGCCACTCCAATACCTTGACTTTGTTGTCCTTAAGCCATTTTGCCACAACTTTGGAAGTATGCTTGGGGTCATTGTCCATTTGGAAGACCCATTTGCGACCAAGCTTTAACTTCTTGACTGATGTCTTGAGATGTTGCTTCAATATATCCACATCATTTTCTTCCCTCATGATGCCATCTATTTTGTGAAGAGCACCAGGCCCTCCTGAAGCAAAGCACCCCCACAACATGATGCTGCCCCGCGCGTGCTTCATGGTTGGGATAGTGTTCTTCGGCTTGCAAGCATCCCGTATTTTCCTCCCAACATAACAATGGTCATTATGGCCAAACAATTCTATTTTTGTTTCAGACAAGAGGACACTGTCCCCATGTGCAGTTGCAAACCGTAGTCTGGCTTTTTTAATGGTGGTTTTGGAGCAGTGGCTTCTTCCTTGCTCAGCGGCCTTCAGGTTATGTCGATATAGGACCCGTTTTACTGTGGATATAGATGCTTGAGGAAACAGGTACTAAAGTATCTTCACAAGGTCCTTTGCTGTTGTTCTGGGATTGATTTGCACTTTTCGCACCAAAGTACGAACATCTCTAGGAGACAGAACCCGTCTCCTTCCTGAGCGGTATGACGGCTGTGTGGTCCCATTGTGTTTACACTTACGTATTATTGTTTGTACAGATGAACGTAGTACCTTCAGGCGTTTGGAAATTGCTCCCAAGGATGAACCAGACTTGTGGAGGTCTACAATTTTTTTTCTGAGGTCTTGGGAGCAATTGATTTATTTTGATTTTCCCATGATATTAAGAGGCACTGAGTTTGACGGTAGGCCTTGAAATACATCCACAGGTACAACTCCAATTGACTCAAATGATGTCAATTATTCTATCAGAAGCTTCTAAAGCATTGCCATAATTTTCTGGAATTTTCCAAGCTGTTTAAAGGCACAGTCAACTTAGTCTATGTAAACTTCTGACCCACTGGAATTGGGATAGTGAATTAAAAGTGAAATAAATCGGTCTGTAAACAATTGTTGGAAAAATGATGTGTGTCATCCACAAAGTAGATGTCCTAACTGACTTGCCAAAACTATAGTTTGTTAACAAGGAATTTGTGGAGTGGTTGAAAAACAAGTTAATGACTCCAACCTAAGTGTATGTAAACTTCCGACTTCAACTGTACATGTTTTAACCACTTTCCATAAAAAAAATGTGGCATAAGTAAATGCTTTGATTCTGGATAAACAAATGGAAATTGGATCGTAGAAAACATCTACCAGGAAAATCTCTTAAAAGCATGTACATTTTTGGAAGGTAAACTCAAAAAATGTTTTGGGGATGCATGCCAGCACAGTAATTGCAATATATCGGTGACAAACGGAGCCCACAAACTGTTAGGACCTAGATAAAGCTGTCCCAATCTGCAGAGCTTTCTTTTCAGCACCATGGAGTGAATCCTTACCACCGCTACACCTGGCTATCAGCGGAGCCTTGTCTGGCAGTGAAACAGTTCATTCAGCCTCATTTACTGCCTTTTTTTAAAACATAAGGGGGAAAACAAGCAGATAAGAGACAATCCGTAATTTTGATTAAGACTAATGAGCGAGCTAGGACAAACGTAGTTAATAATTTTTTCAGCACTTTTGAAATGTACAGTGTCAGAATTCCGAAAATGGGCCGTTCTTAGTGTTCTCCCTACCAAGTCAGAACCGTAGGATAAGGGGGCATTTAAGCAGACAATGAAAGCTCTTACAATATTTGATGACTACATTTCTCTAAAACAGGTTATAGGCTACATGTGAACCACCAAGTCAAAACACTAGTCGAAATTAAGTGGGGAAAATATACCAAATTATTAGGGTGAAGCACATGGGCTACAAACAGTTTACTACACAACATACACTTAGTATTACTTTCTTAGCTACAGTATACATATCTCCCTGGCATATTACATAATTTATGCAGCAGCATACAAAACATTTTTGGACTCACCTTGTGCTGAACTCACTTGAACAGGAAGGTGGTGTAGCGGTCTTTTGTGGGCAAATTTTGTCATCAAACTTTGTCATCAAAGTCTGGCATTCTCTGCATGTATGGTGCTTTCAAGACAACTGGGAGCTCAGAAAAAAACAAGGTTGAATCATGATGACGTCAGTGATCTGAAGGTTGTAGCTCTAGAAATAGGCCGGAGGTCCCGACTTACAATTCCGAGTTGTATTTTCCTAGTCAGAGCTTGTCCCCTCGATTTGAAAGTATGATGCTGATATGATCAGTCCAATCAAAGCTACTGTAGATATAAAGTGATTTGACATCATTTTATCTGTGACCAACGACCTTGAGCCTTCTTGGATGGGCACTTTCGCTCTGCCTCGCACTCTCCAGTTGATGTCACCTCTGCTGGATCTTACTGACACCTACCCATAGAGAGCCCCCTCTCTTTCCATTTACTGTAACCAGCATCCTCACCCACTGACCCATGGACGTTGACATTTGGTAGTTGACATTTGGTCAGTCCACCCTGGCGTTGATGTTAACGTCCACAGACGGACCCAATCTGAACCAATTATAGACAGTGTTTCACAAGTTTAGATAACACATTATTACAGTGAGTAGGGCACAGTAATAATATTGTACTGCACTGAACTCTGCTGTACTATATTGTAAGGCACTGTACTTTACTGTGCTCTGCTGTCCTAACTTGTGAAACATGAGGAGAATGACATTCATATCCATAATGATGCAGTACAGATCAGGGACCCATGATGTAATTCTGTTACCCTGTGTAAATCCACTTCACTTACTGTAGTTCAATAATCAAAATAGATTTTTTTCAACCTCAAGGTGGCATGTCATTCTTTCTGCAGGCATCTTTTAATAAGGAGCAGATATTTAAGAGTTTTGGGAAAACGTAGTCGCATAAAAACCAGAGGGAGGTTTTACCGTAATTCCGTTACCAAAGTTGGCAGTCACAGTTCTCCAATTAATTTGTTTTTGTAAATTTCTGTGGAAATTAAAAATAGTTATTGTGCAGTCTTGTACAGTTTGTTAAAAACTGAAATCAATGATTTTTGTTTGGCATACATTATAAAGTGAAAAGAAAAACCTGCAGTCAAAGTGTAATTCTGTTACCATGGAATTGTGCTGATTCCATTGTGAGGGGGGAAAAAAATTGCTAGTGGTCATCAAAGGCCTTCATCACACCTGATTGGGCAGAGACAGAGGCTGTCTTTACTATGATGTAACATCCTGGACAGGGACACACTGTCACATTGATGTCCTCCATCTTCACACCTCATTGACCAGGGACAGAGGGAGTGAAGTGTACTGGACTGGTGATGTTTGTGGACCAAAGGAGATTGACCCAGGCACACTGGTTGATGATGTAACATCACTAAAAGCAGACAAAATGTAACGTGTTTTTCATAGCAGATGGAATCGATAAACTATGGTTGTAATGTGTTTCCAATGTGCGAAGGCTGGTGAGTACCAGGGGAGATGCAATAAATACATATTTTGTAAACTCTCCAACCTCTTTCCCACTGCGAATGATAACATACTGAAATGAGAAAATGTTTTGCCCTTACTTCATCGCTAATGCAGTTACGTAGCCTAGCGGTTAAGAACATTGAACCAATAACTGAAAGGTTGCTGGTTCAAATCCCTGAACTGACAATGTGGAAAAATCTTCTGTCCTGCCCTTGAGCAAAGCAGTTAACTGCCAACTACTGTTCCCTGGGTGCTGAGGTCATTGATTAAGACATGTACCTCTGATTCAGAGGGGTTGGGTGAATGTGTTCAGTTGTGTGACTAAATGCTTGGTTGCATCAGACTTTATTAAACCTCCAGCCTACCAATTACATTTAGGGTAAATTACTTATCTTGTGTCTGACAGTGGCTCCGGTCCATCTCATTATGGTTTCGGTTGAGTTGTATTGTGCAACAGTTGCATGACCAGATTAGCTGAGACCACAGGTAAAAGTGATGGTTTCGGTTACGATGCCACAACTGCTATTGCATCATCCCTTAGGGTCTCTTACACACACTACATTCATGGGTGTCTACAGAGGATGATGGACAAAAAGGGGTGATAACGGTCTTAGGGATGGTAGGTAAGTCTAAGTCTAAGTGAGAACAAGGCTGTGCATCACACACTGCCTGCATGCTTGTGTTGGTCCCGTGAGAAGACACTAAAGGATTTCATTATAATCCCTTCTAAAATGTTTCCCTCAGCAGCAGCAGCAATCTAAGTAGCTTTAACTGTCATGCCTGGCCTACTGCACTGTAGGTACAGACTGTACAGAACCACAGTCATGCGGTAAACGGAGGTCTCTTGTTTGGAACATAATTATTACAGATTCCCGTATTGTTAACAGGGGATTGTGGGCGCATCAAAGAAGCAATGGTCTGATGGTTCTTCCTCTTCCCACTTCGCTGTTGCAGTTTAATGTGTAATCCTAATTTCAAAGTGATGGGGTGGTTTAAGTCTCCACCCACTGTGCACCACCACAACGTCCAAACTGCACTTTAATAAGATCACATTTGATTGGTGTCTCATTCCCCTAATGGGTCTTGCCTCTCCATACAAGAGACATACACTGAGTATACCAAACATTAGGAACACCTTCCTAATATTGAGTTGCGCACCCCTCAGAACAGCCTCAATTCATTTGGGTACAGACTCTACAATGTATTGAAGGCCGTGTGTACTCCAATGTATGCTGGCCCATGTGGACTCCAATGCTTTCCCACAGTTGTGTCAAGTTGGCTGGATGTCCTTTGGGTGGTGGACCATTTTTGATACACACAGGAAACTGTTGAGCGTGAAAAACACAGCGGCGTTGCAGTTCTGGCGGGTAGGAACGTTGGGCCAGTAACCGAAAGGTTGGTGGATGGAATCCCTGACCTGACAAGGTACAAATCTGACGTTCTGCCCCTGAGCAAGGCAGTTAACCCACTGTTCTCCAATGACGTGGATGTCGATTAACTTGTTAGGGAGTGGCAGCTGAGGGGTCGGTTTTGGAGAGCCTGGCGTGCCCAAAGTAAAATGCCTCCCATTCAGGCCCAGAAAATAGGATATGCACATATTTAGTACCATTGGATAGGAAACACTCTGAATTTTCCAAAAGTGTTAACCATTTGTCTGTGAGTGAAACAGAACGCATATGGCAGGCGAAACCCAGAGGAATTTCTGTCCTGGAAAAAGTGGTTTTGACAGAGTGCCTCATTGGGAACCCCTCCCTCATGAAAATGACCATATAAGGGCATATGAATGCAGTACCCATCGCTTCCTTTAGATGTCAACAGTCTCGAGACAGTGTAAAATTTCATTTTGGATGAATTAGACCAGAGAATAAAGAGCAAACCAGGAAGTGACCTTTTTATGTAAACAGTACCCAGTGCGCGTTCCCGACAAGGTGCGCAGTGTCTTTTTTACCGTCTTTATCGATCAGTTTATATTCCGGTTGATTTATAATAGTAAATATACGTAAAAGTGTTCCTAAGGATACATTTTAAACTATGTTTGATTGTTCTTGGACAAGTTTATAGGTATAAGATGAACGAGTTCTCGTCACGTTTCAATGGAGTAGTGGAGGCTGTCGTTTGATTATAACGCGCAAACCAAATGGAGGATTTATGGATAAAATACATTACTTTTTCTAACAAAAGAACCATGGATTGTCTTCGTTGGACACTTAGGACGACCTCAGCAGAAGTTCTTCAACAGGTAATTGATTTGTTTTCGCTGTGAAATGTGTTGTGTGCCATGATGGCTAATGGATTCATGGCTACGGGAAAAATATGTGAGGTGCTACCCTCAAACAATCAAATGTGCTGCTTTCGCCGTAAAGCCTTTTTGAAATCTGACAACGCTGTGATATTGCCATATGGATATTGAGTATGGAACACTTGTATATTGGTGGATGTTTAATAATTCAACTTTTGGATTTGGCGCCTTACATTTCACCTGGTAGTGTCGGGAGCAGCCCGCTAGCGCCCCAGCAATCCCTGAGAGGTTAAGGAAGCCCCCCGCACCTCTGAGGGGTTAACTTCTTAGGGAGCGGCAGCAGAGGTGACGATTTTGGAGAGTCTGGCGTGCCCAAAGGTAAAATGCTTGCCACTCAGGCCCAGAAAATAGGATATGCACATCATTAGTACTATTGGATTGGAAGCACTGAAGTTTCTAAAAGTGTTAAAATAATGTATGTGAGTATAACAGAACTGATATAGCTGGCGAAAACCTGAGGAAAATCCATCCAGATTTGCAGTTTTATTTGTAAATGACCTTCTCCAGGCTGCCTATTCATTTGTATTTTAACTAGGACTGAGACTGCAGTACCTATGGCGTCCACTAGATGTCAAGTCTTTATACAGAGTCTGAAAGGTCTAGCTCTAAGCAGAACGGATAGGAAGTAGTCAGGGGACCACTTTTGTCAACAACGTTTGACGGGCGCGAGATTGTGAGCGCGCACACACTTTATTTTCCTTTCCTATCGTTCACGTTATCGTCCGGTTGAAATATTACAGTAAAAGGATACATTAAAAATGTTTGATTTGTTTGTAGAAAGTTTATAGGTATAATTTGAACGTGTTCTCTTCACGGTTCAATGGGCGACTCAACGGTGGATTTTCTGATCATAACGCGCCAACCAAACGGAGATTTATGGACATAAATGACTTTTTCTAACAAAAGAACCATTGGATGTCTTCGTTGGATACTTGGGAAGCCCTCAGCAGAAGTGATATTTTTTAGCTCTTATATGGGTTTTTATGTGACCCGTGCTGGATATGAATTTATGCTAATGTGGAAAATATATGAGGTGCTATCCAGAAAAACACATAAAAATGTTCACAAATTGATTAGCATTTTAATGAGGGAAATAAGTATGACCCCCTCTCAATCAAAAAGATTTCTGGCTCCCAGGTGCCTTTTATATAGGTAACGAGCTGAGATTAGGAGCACACTCTTAAAAGGGAGTGCTCATAATCTCAGTTGGTTACCTCTATAAAAGACACCTGTCCACAGAAGCAATCAATCAATCAGATTCCAAAGATGTCAGGGACAAGATTGTAGACCTACACAAGGCTGGAATGGGCTACAAGTCCATCGCCAAGCAGCTTGGTGAGAAGGTGACAACAGTTGGTGCGATTATTCGCAAATGGAAGAAACACAAAAGAACTGTCATCTCCCTCGGCCTGGGGCTCCATGCAAGATCTCACCTCGTGAAGTTGCAATGATCATGAGAACGGTGAGGAATCAGCCCAGAACTACACGGGAGGATCTTGTCAATGATCTCAAGGCAGCTGGGACCATAGTCACCAAGAAAACAATTGGTAACACACTACGCCGAGAAGGACTGAAATCCTGCAGAGCCCGCAAGGTCCCCCTGCTCAAGAAAGCACATATACATGCCCGTCTGAAGTTTGCCAATGAACATCTGAATGATTCAGAGGACAACTGGGTGAAAGTGTTGTGGTCAGATGAGACCAAAATGGATCTCTTTGGCATCAACTCAACTCGCCATGTTTGGAGGAGGAGGAATGCTGCCTATGACCCCAAGAACACCATCCCCACCGTCAAACATGGAGCTGGAAACATTATGCTTTGGGGGTGTTTTTCTGCTAAGGGGACAGGACAACTTCACCGCATCAAATGGAAGATGGACGGGGCCATGTACCGTCAAATCCTGGGTAAGAACCTCCTTCCCTCAGCCAGGGCATTGAAAATGGGTCGTGGATGGGTATTCCAGCATGACAATGACCCAAAACACACGGCCAAGGCAACAAAGGAGTGGCTCAAGAAGCACATTAAGGTCCTGGAGTGGCCTAGCCAGTCTCCAGACCTTAATCCCATAGAAAATCTGTGGAGGAAGCTGAAGGTTCGAGTTGCCAAATGTCAGCCTCGAAACCTTAATGACTTGGAGAAGATCTGCAAAGAGGAGTGGGACAAAATCCCTCCTGAGATGTGTGCAAACCTGGTGGCCAACTACAAGAAACGTCTGACCTCTGATTGCCAACAAGGGTTTTGCCACCAAGTACTAAGTCATGTTTTGCAGAGGGGTCAAATAAATCTCCCTCATTAAAATGCAAATCAATTAAACATTTTTCACATGCGTTTTTCAGGATTTTTTTGTTGTTATTCTGTCTCTCACTGTTCAAATAAACCTACCATTAAAATTTAGACTAATCATTTCTTTGTCAGTGGGCAAACGTACAAAATCAGCAGGGGATCAAATACTTTTTCCCCCTCACTGTAGTTAAAGGTTAAATAAAAAAATACAATACCTGTTCAAAGGCACTTAAATGTTGTCTTTCCCATTCATCCTCTGAATTTCCTACACACAATATGTCTCAAGGCTTAAAAATCCTTCTTTACCCTTTATCTTCACTGATTGAAGTGGATTTAACAAGTGACATCAATAAGGGATCATAGGATTCACCTGGTCAGTCTCATGGAAAGAGCAGGTGTTCTTAATGTTTTGGACACTCAGTGTATGTTGATTGACAGCATCTACTACTTACATTTGACCTGTAAATCTAAACAGTCTCAGGTCCGTTGTGCCCCACATGGTCAGGCCGATTTTACTTGGCAGCCCTCCTAGACATAAGCACATTCCTACTGTTAATTCTGTACTGTGCACACCCATTAGGGCGTCCACCCACGCAGCCAGCACCATCAAACTATGGATATTGGCCAAATGAGACACATTTACAGCCTATAACAAATTACAAAAACACTATTCCTTGTGCATATGCAAAACTTTATAGCGTATTTGTTTACTTTGCTAAATCAATAATTGTCAACCTCACGGTTCAACTGTTAGGGATTTGAGCAATAAATGCATAGGCATCCACTGTATGATATTAATATGTTAAATATAAAAAAAATGAACAGAAGCTTAGGCCTAGCCCCAGGAGAGATCAAGATATGCCGGCGGCATTCTACAACACCAACATGCATTTATTTATCTTTGTCAGAGGCTACTGAGCAAGGTTTCCCAAACTCTGTCCTCGGGACCCCAAGGGGTGCACGTTTTTGTCCTAGCACTACACAGCTGATTCAAATTATGAACTGATAATCAAGCTTTGATCATTTAAATCAGCTGTGTAGTGCAAAAAAAAAATGTGCACCCCCCCTTGAGTTTGGGAAACACTGGGCTACAATGTCTGCTATACAGATATAAGCATACAGAAGGAGGCTAATTTGTAATTATATCCAAATATATTTTTTAGAAACGATAAGCATTATATTGTTAGATTATAGGAGTAACTCTGGTAGGCCTAAAACATTGTTCCTCACCTCAAGTTCAACTGTCGGAGTTAATTGGAGCACTGGTGCGCACTACCTTCATATGATAGGCCTGCAGTAAAATAGATTAATGGTGACATCTTTACAAAGGTTTCTGCACTTTATTAGGGTAATATCAAAAAAGTCAGTCAAGCCATTGTTAAGGAAAATACGAGCAGGATATTATATTGCGGCAAACAACGTTACAATTGGAACTTAAATTTGCCCCCCACCCAAAAAAATGGCTCAAGAAAGGTTAATGCATACCGTAACCAACAAATGGTAGCAATAGGCTAAGTATAACCTAACTAAATACAGAGCACACAATAAAAAAAAAAAAAAGACAGATCGAACTTCATTTAGCCAATGAAAATGTCTCAACAGAATGAAACAAAACATGTTTTGCATATTTAAATTACTGGTTTAGATTAATACATAGGACTACAATAATAAGGTTATACAAGAATAATAAAACAAATTAAATACTACAAAAAATTATAATAATTGTATCCTACCTGAATAGCGAGTTGCACAGTAGCCTGCATATGGCAATTTGTGTGGTATAAAAAAATATTCTGCTTATGTCTTCTATTATGTAAATAATGTAGAATTGCATGAAATGCTTTTATAAAAGTCTACCCCCCAACCCCAGACCCTGCAAAAAATGATTCCCCATGTGTGGAAATCCCAAACATGTCTGCTCAACTGTATGCCAGTACGCAACAACAAAAAGCACCCCACCCCGCCCCGCAAACTCAAAACTATGACTGACAAAAACTGCAACTGGCCAACTGAAGAATGTTTCTGAAAGTCTGACACCTTTTTTAAAATGCCCTTTTTCTTTTCTACCAAAACGCCTTCTACGAGGCACGCATAGATAATTGATTCCAGATTTAGTCATTGGGGTATCCAGTTGAGGTTGGGAGCTGCCTGTTGTGTAGTCCCTGCCACATTCTGACTAGATGACATGAGAGAGCTAACAAACCCACTAGAACTTAACAGCTATTAATTGATAAGACATAAAAGTTATGTGCAGCACAGAAGGCATGTGCAACACTGGAGCAGACTAGATGGGCAGTTGCACAAACTCCTTCGGTTGACAGATTCTAAATTAGCCATAATCTTCCAGAAGATCTCATGCTCAACCAAATGCATTGAGAGAGATTGTTGAGATGCTTAAATTGTGCAAACACTAATTGCATGACATCTCACTCATCTTATTTAGGTAACATTACACCTTCATCAGCATGTTGCATTGAATTAAAAAAAAGACAAGATGAGGAGTAGCTTGGAAGACGGGGGCTTTTAACCTGAACGCTTTCTTTAGGAAAGCAGCAGCGTTGGTGGTTCTGGTGAAAAGAAACAACTGAGCAGGCTCATGAAATAAGCAGGCCTTGCAGTTTGCAGAACTACACAAAATGCATGGGCTACACAGTACACTACAGTAGCCTTTCATAAAATTGGGGAAAGTATTAGGCTGCATGTCTTTCATGAAATGTAGCCTTTTTAATTACAAGTAATGCAATAGGTATCTGATTCAGTAATGAGCTGAAAGTAGTTGTTTGAAGGGTCATTCCATTTGATTTCAATCACTTTTTGACCACACACACCTTTTTATTTGAGTGAAACTTTCCATACATACAGAATTTTCCCATGGTAGAGGTGGTCAGAAAGTGACATTTTGGGCCTGAATGCCTAAACATTCAGGAGTTAGAGGTGCTCAGTTTACCCATTGTGCAGACCCCACTATAACATGAGACATCCATGTAAGTCTTCAGCACTGGAAAATATGAATAGTTGAGTTTGATATGATTTAAAAGCTTGCCAACAGTGTTGTCAAACTATTTTATAATTTCTTTAAAAAAAAGTTTAATAGCATGTTGGCATTTTTAACCATTAAAGGGGTACTGCGAGATTAAGATTAAGTATTTTTTCTACTTACCCAGAGTCAGTTATCAGCAATTGTGCTAATATGCTATGTGGTTGGTAATTTAGTCTTAGAAAGCTATACATAGTAATCAATAATTTATACATGTGTTAATGTTACTGAGTGACAATCATAAGAAACAAGATTCTATCCACTTCCTCATTCTTTCCCGGAATTCGCATAGAGATATATAGAGATCTCAACATTGTATCTTTCCCATTATGGTGTTTGACTTCACAGGCAGCGCCATTAAGTAAGATGCAACGTGACAACAGGGAAAGAATGAAGAAGTGGATAGAAACTTGTTTCTTATGATTATCAGTAACATTAACGAATGTATAAAATAGCGATTACTTTGTATTTATTTTTTACACACAAGTCTAAATGTATGTGTTAATGAAATTATGAGTATTTTTGTCTGTAATGTATTTTCCGTTACGTGTCGGACCCCAGGAAGACTAGCTGTCGCCATTGGCGTTGGCTAATGGAGATCCTAATAATAATACAAATCTTTATCATAAAATCATATGTATAGCTTTGTAAGACTATAAATGACCAAATAAAATAAATGTTAATTTGTCACATGCGCAAATACAACAGGTGTAGACCTCACCGTAAAATCCTTACTTACAAGCCCTTAACCAACAATGCAGTTCAAGAATTAGAGTTAAGAAAATATTTACCAAATAAACTACAAAATAAAATATAAAGTAACACAATAACGAGGCGATTTAGATATTGAAAAGAAAAAAAACGTAATCTCACCGAACTATTCTCCTCCTACTGGCTTTCGCAGATTCTCCGCCTCAAGTTGCCGGTAAGGCTACACGAGGAGTCGGCAACCAATTTATCTTACCAATTTTACTGATCTGCGTGCCAGTTTTGCATTTATTATGGATCCCCATTAGCTTCTGCCAAAGCAGCAGCTACTCTTCCTGGGGTCCAGCCAAATTAAGGCCATTTATAAACATTACAATACATTCACAGATTTCACAACACTGTGTGCCCTCAGGCCCCTACTCCACCACATATCTACATTACTAAATCCATGTGTATGTATGGTGTGTGTGTGCATCAAATCAAACTTTATTTGCCACATGCGCGGAATACAACAAGTGTAGACTTTGCCGTGAAATGCTTACTTACAAGCCCTTAACCAACAATGCAGTTCAAGAAATAGAGTTGAGAAAATATTTACTAAATAAACTAAAGTACAAAATTTAATTAAAAGTAACACAATAACGAGGCTATATACATATATATATTTTTTTACCTTTATTTAACTAGGCAAGTCAGTTAAGAACAAATTCTTATATTCAATGACAGCCTAGGAACAGTGGGTTAACTGCCTTGTTCAGGGGCGGAACAACAGATGTTTACTTTGTCAGCTCTGGGATTTGATCTTGCAACCTTTCGGTTACTAGTCCAACGCTCTAACCACTAGGCTACCTGCCGACCCAGGGTGTACCGGTACCGAGTCAATGTGCGGGGGTACAGGTTACTCGAGGTAATTTGCATGTGTAGGTAGGGGTAAAGTGACTATGCATAGATAATAAACAGCGAGTAACAGCAGTGTAAAAACAGCGAGTAACAGCAGTGTAAAAACAATGTAAATAGTCCAGGTGGTCATTTGATGAATTGTTCAGCAGTCTTATGACTTGGGGGTAGAAGCTGTTAAGGAGCCTTTTGGTCCTAGACTTGGCCCTCCGGTACCGCTTGTCATGCAGTAGCAGAAAGAACAGTCTGACTTGGGTGACTGGAATCTTTGACAATTTTTGGGGCCACCCAACTTTAGTGTTGTTAGAAAGTACATTTCTCTGCTTTTAAGAGGCGCTGGCTACTGTACCAGCAGACTTCCAGCAATTGCGCTAAGCTAACGATATGCTAACTTCAATCGTCGCTAAACTGCAAGCAGAGACATAAAAATTGTATCCCTGAGTTCGTCGGACTCTGGTTAAGTAGAAAAACTAAATCTCGCAGTATCACTTTAACATCAATTATCTGAAAACACGTAATCACCGATTTTTTATTTCTTCAATTTCCACTTATATTGTAGCTTAGACCCTAATTTATATCATCTGAGGTGTTTGTGTTGTGCCCAACATCGAGTGAAACAAAGCTTACTTTTGAACACAGGGTGGATGTCATTTCAATCATAGAAATATAATCCATAGAACGGACCTATCCGTTCAGACCATTGCAATTTAACTGGTACACAATTTAAAATGTACATTTCTACTTCCAATTTACTTTCACAAAGATAGCCGCTGGTCCACCTACCGTCGAATGTCAACTTAAAATGGGATTGTCTATTCTATATTTCAACAGGATTCTATGGAATATTGACAGTATAATGTAAAACTGATATTCCCATTCAAGTCAACGGTCTCTGATGTGTGGACCTCCAACCATATTTGTGATACAAATGAAATATCAACTTTCAGATGGTATTCCCATTTTAGTAAATGGATTAGTCAAAACATGACACCCACCTTGTATTCAAGAGTATGCTGCGTCAACGGATGACGGGCACAACCCAATCAACTCAGATAATGTAAAATAGAGTCTAAGCTACAACATGTGATTATTATTTTTTTTTTTTACAAATCTAAGTATACGAGTTTAGACAGGCTAATTTAAGTTGAAGAAAAAAAATAGTTTGACAACCCTGTTAGCTTATAAATCATCAAACTCAACCGTTGATCTTTTCCAATTATGAAGACTTTAATTTCTCATGGTATGGTGGGGTATGCAAAATGGGCAAACTTTGAGCATCAATATCGCCTGAATGTCTTGGCATTCAGGTCCAAAATGTAACTTACTGACCATTTCTACCATCGGAAAATATGTATGGAAAGTTTCGTTCAAACCAAAAGGGGTGGGGTCAAAAAGTGATTGAAATCAAATGGAACGACCCTGAAGGCAGTTGCAACATTGTAGCCTAAACACTCAACTTCATTTCGTATGTAAAAATCAATGGCTACATACTGACTGGTTACATTTTGTAGCCAAAGACCTCGCTACATGAATGTAGATGTGACAATGTATCGCATCGTTTTCTGTGAATTACCTACCTAGTCACCGAATATAACAGTCGCAACCTAATAACAAGATTAGCCTATTCAACGTAGATATGGCAATTGATAACAGATGTGAATTCCAATGGCTGGTACACAAATAAGCGACTGTTTTACTTGCTGCTCTGTGCTAAATCAAATAGCCACATAGCCTAACAATCACTTGAGAGCTATGTGTATTCCATGCAGCAGCGCACCGGGCAAACATAGGGCTATTTGTAAGAATAATTTCTGCCTAAACCGGGTCAACGGTATTTTTTCTGAATGGTTCAAGAAAGGGAAGTAAGGACGGCGCATAAAAGAGAATTAGCGAAGGTTATCAGTGCCGCTTACCGTCAATGGCTCTGGCTGGAACGATTACCTCCAAACTGTGCAAAAATCCCAAGAAAAACAACCCAACCCCCAGAGTGTTCGCTGTGGCGCGAAACATTGTTTCACAAAAGAGATAAAAACAAGATAAACGAAATAAAACTCATCCACCACCGCTTTTTGGTCCTGTCAAGCGAGAGTTCGCAGTCAGCCTGCGAAATGTTTCCGTGCCGGAGCGATGCTCTTCAGTCGATGCGCAACAGAGCTGCAAGGGCTTTGTGCTCGCAACAAGAATAAAAACTGTGTATTCTATCAGACCTAAAGCCGAGGCTTCTCCAGCCCCGGGAATGCTACGGGTTCCTTTGATGCATGGATACCATATAGCTGGAATTATCTGTTAGCTAGCCTTTCTGGGTTGCTGCACATGCATGCAGAGATGAAGAAGAAACGGGAGAGACGGCGCCTATGATGTGCCCAAACCATACAGGGGTGTCCTTTTCTTTGTTCTCCTTGACAGCCGGCGACACAGTTCTGACAACCACAGCAGAAAATAAAAAAAGTAATATCAATTTCTCTCCTCAACCCACCACCTCTGTTGCTGGTGGTAACACAGATTGAGGCGGTATTGAGCCTCATCCCCTTAAATCAGCGGGCTGATGTGTGTGACGTCACCAACACCAATGGCTGGCCATATTTCTGTCCACCGAGCATCCTGCGCGCCAGGCGACTATTGGGCAAATGATTTTCGATGACAAGTTCCACGAATCAAACCAGAGCGCGCTGAGTGTATGTTGATAATAGTGCTACCCATTTTCAGTTGTCTCAGATGGATGTGATTATTTTAATTTTAAATGCTAGTGGCGTTGTCATCTCCTCATCCAAAGGCTGTTTCGAATGCCGCATTTGTCCACAGAATCGGCTGAAATATTCATATGTGCCCATGTGTCGTACAGCATAGGCTACATAGAAAGGCCTACAGTGGCAGCCTAGATTTTTGTGAAAGCAGACAAATTAACTTATGAAAAAGCATTACATAATTTTGTTATATTTATGTCTGGGTAAAGGTGCATACTTCAGAAGTGTTAGCATAATCCTATATCCAGATTGAGAATTTATTTGCAAAGTTTCAGGACAATTTTTCCTGGGATGGGGGTGAAACATCCCATAGTAAGTCAAAATGATGAGTAAAGGAAACTAATTGTGGAAGATGTTGAGCAGCTCACATGCTCATAACTGCATACCCTATCACTATGTTTATGTAGGGGAGACCAGGGTTGATTGTATTTCTCAGCAGTATATTTTACAAGACCATTTTCATTATTAGGAGAAAGACCAAGGTCTTGGGTTGAAATGGGGACTCTTTTTATCCGTATATCTTATTTCAACATGGAGTTATACGCCATTAAACACACTCTGTCGACTTGTCACTCCCAGCCCAATCACGGGGTTGGTTGTCACACGGTATTGGGGTTGGTTGTCACAGTGTTTGCCATTTGTTTTTCAGCAACAAATTAAACACTTTACAAAGTTTGGGAAAAAGTAAAGCCTTTATTTGGGGAAAAATAAATGCAACATAGTTGGATGATTTGACATTGTAGTTCTTACTCCACTCAAATCATCATGTTAATGCTTAATAAAACAAACAACAGTAACCATCTGATATTTGGATGAAAATAAAATATTTTGATAGTTAAAAAAGTTAAGTTAACACTTTTTTTGTTGAAAACAAAGAACTCACTTTCAAACAGGAACAGGTATGTTTGTGTGTGCCTGTGTGTTTGTGTGCTTATGTCTGTCTGTGTGCGTGCGTCTGTGTGTGTGTGTATGCGTGTGTGTCAGTTTTGACAAGCAAATCTGAACCAATCATAGAAGTCTAAGTTTCACAAGTTTGTAAAGCACAGCATACAGTATACAGCACAGAAAAGAAAAGTCAAGTATAGTATAAGTAGGATACAATACAGTAAAGTAGAGTATAGTTCAGTATAGTAGAGTACAGTACAGCACGGTAGGGTGGACTACAGTATAATGTACTGTATTGTATCCTACTGTACTCTACTGAATTAAACTCAACTGTAATCTAATGTACTGTACTCTACTGAATTAAACTGTTCTATACTGTACTGTGCTCTACTGTACTGTACGCCACAAAATAAAACTGTACTCTGTTGAATTAAACTCTGTACTGTACTGTCCAAACTTGTGTTACGTAGATTGGTCGTTCCATCAGTTTGGTGCCTTTTGAGAAGTCTAACTTGGTCATAATTGTTTTTAGATTTTACCTCATTTTAACCCCCCAAATTACTATGGGAAGTGTCTATTAAGTGCCAAAAAAGTAACAGAGTTGACAGTAACAAGGTTGACAATTTAATCTTAAATCAGCTATAAATTCCCTTGTTGTGTGCAACAGTGAGTGGCAATTGAATGCAAGCTTCACATTTTTTTTTAAATTGTTTAAACATTTCTATCTATGTGTAACAGGGTTGACGTGTTATGGTCGACCAGCTCAGTTTTCCACCACAAAAAAATTGCAAAAAAAGAGTACAACCAGCTCACCTGCTTTTACACTACGTTTTGATTATTAGATGTTAAATGTTTCTGTAGAAAAAAACAATTGTATGGAATATTTTCACCATATTAAAACAAGGGTTCAGTTCACATTACAGGGTTGACCTTGAAGTGAGGGACAGATGTAAATATATCACTAATAAAGTCAAATAAATACAAATCTTTCTAAATGACTTTTTCAAAGCAAAAAAATAACTAAGGTTTTACAATGATGGTGAAAACTTGATGTGGGGCTTAAGTGGGTTAAAATCTTCATAGAAGTCACAGAGGGTGTACGGAGGGACATGTCAAATTCCTATAAAAAAAAAAATCTGATTGATTGAATTCTCCATGTGGTCTATATTAAATGTCACTTTATTTAATATAACAGGCTTTTAAAATTCAATATTGTGGCACAATTTCAACTTGAAATATGAAAGGGACGCAAAAGGCACTCATTTCGTGTAAAGACCCAGACGTCTTTTGAATAAATTTAAGTCATGACTGTACTGTGTTTTGTTTTTGTCTGACACAAGTGAATAATCACAAACATCCCACTAAGCATTTGACTTCAGGCGAAGTCTTTTGGTATTTGTTTGGTGCAGTCCGGACAACCTGGATTTAGCCCAAAAATAGACATCTCCAATTGGTTCAGATTTGATCTGGTCTGGACCGGCCTTGAGCACAGCAGAGTACAGCACACAGTACAGTAAAGAAGTGTATAGTACAGTAAAATACAGTGGCACACACTAGAGTACAGTAAAGAAAAGTAAAGTGTTCTGTATTGTACCCTACTGTACACACTAGCGGTTCTGGGGTGGGGGTGAGGGGGGGGGTGGGGACATGTGGGGCCAGTGCCCCTGTGACAACAATTTTGTACCCCCTTGTGGCCCCCCTAAATGTGGAGTATGAAACAATTTTTGCTATCGTTCTTTTTTTACATCCGTTATTAGACAATGGAACACTAATTGTGAAGAAAACGATATGACAACAATAACGTCTAATGTAACTGGCTCCTCTAACAGTACCACTGGCCCCAGCTTGGCCCCCCCCCAGTTGAAATGGTCTAGAACCGCCACTGACTGTACACCACTGTACTGAATTAAACTACTGTACTCTACTGTACCGGTCTGTACTCTACTGAATAACACTCTACTGTCCTGTACCATACTGTACTGTACTCTTCTGTGTTCTACTGTGCTCTACTGTGCTACTGTGATGTTCAAACTTGTGAAACAGCCTAGACGTCTATGATTCGTTCAGATTTGGATCTGGTCCGCACCGACCAAATTTCGACTTGTTTGGGGGCAGCTCTTATTAGAATAATACCCAGCATGCTTTGACAATGTTTGTTTTTACATTCACATTTTGGTCATTCAGCAGAAGCTCTTATCCAGAGTGACTTACAGTCTGTGCATTCAACTAAGGTAGATAAACAACATATCACAGTCGTAGCAAGAAATACATATCTGTAAACGTTACTCAGAATGTTAATGTAGTTGAAGTGTTGTGTTGGTTTATTCCATGTGTTTGACTGCCATGAACATCATAACTGCCAGTTGTAAAACTCTTGGAAAAGCTAACATAAATGCATGTGATAGATGGGAGCATCAATCAATATTTTGATGCAATCTTCTTTCGGCTCCTCTTCCCAATTTAGAGGTGTGATTTCACGCCTACTCGTCAAACATATGACTTGGCAGTTGGTCCCCCTTTGCTGCTATAACATCCTCCACTCTTCTGGGAAAGCTTTCCCCTAGATGTTGGAACATTGCTGCGGGGACTTGCTTCCATTCAGTCACAAGAGCATTAGTGAGGTCGGGCAGTGATGGGCGATTAGGCCTGACTCGCAGTCGGCGTTCCAATTCATCCAAAAGGTGTTCGATGGGGTCGAGGAAAGGGAAATACCTGGTCAGTTGTCCAACAATGTATTCAACTGAAATGTGTCTTCTGCATTAAATCCAACCCCTATGAATCAGAGAGGTGCGGGGGGCTGCATTTATCGACATCTACATCTTCGGCGCCCGGGGAACAGTGGGTTAACTGCCTTGCTCAGGGGCAGAATGACAGATTTTACCTTGTCAGCTTGGGGATTCGCTCCAGCAACCTTTCAGTTACTGGCCCTACACTCTAACCACTAGGCTACCTGCCAACTGCATAGGGCTCTGGCCTGCACAGGGCTTTGTGCAGGCCATTCAAGTTCTTCCACACCGATCTCGACAAACCATTTCTATATGGACCTTACTTTGTGCACGGGGGCATTGTCATGCTGTAACAGGAAACGTCCTTCCCCATACTGTTACCACAAAGTTGGAAGCACAGAATCGTCTAGAATGTCATTGTATGCTGTAGCGTTAAGATTTCCCTTCACTGGAACTAAGGGTTCTAGCCCGATCTATGAAACACAGCCCAGACCATTAATCTTCCACCAAACTTTACAGTTGGCACTATGCATTGGGGCAGGTAGCGTTTTCCTGGCATTCGCCACACCCAGATTCGTCTGATGGTGAAGTGTGATTCATCACTCCAGAGAATGCGATTCTACTGCTCCAGAGTCCAATGGCAGCGAGCTTTACATCACTCCAGCCGACAGTTGGCATTGTGCATGGTGATCTTAGGCTTGTGTGCGGCTGCTCGGCCACGGACACCTATTTCTTGAAGCTCCCGAAGAACAGTTCTTGTGGTGGCAGTTTGGAACTCGGTAGTGAGTGTTGCAACCAAGGACAGATGATTTTTACAATCTTCTTTCTTCAGACTTGGAGGTCCCGATCTGTGAGCTTGTTTGACCTATCACTTCACGGCTGAGCCGTTGTTGCTCCTAGACATTTTCACTTCACATTAACAGCACTTACAGTTGACCAGGGCAGCTTTAGCAGGGCAGAAATGGGACGAACCGACTTGTTGAATAGGTGTCATCCTATGACGGTGCCACGTTGAAAGTCACTGAGCTCTGCAGTAGGCCATTCTACTGACACTTTGTCTATGGAGATTGCATGGCTCTGTGCTTGATTTTATACATCTGTCAGCAATGGGTGTGGCTGAAGTAGCCAAATCCACTAATGTGAAGGGGTGTCCACATACCTTCGTATATATGGTGTATAATGTTTACTTCATTTAGAATGTATAGCAGCTGAAATCTGTCCGTAGAATCAATTACCAAAAAATACATATTTTCAATGTCTGTAAATGGGGTTAAAATAACGTATTTTTAACTTTCATTTATCACCTAAAATGCACCTGATTTCAACTTCTGAAAAATATGTATTTTCAATGTCAGGAAAATACGTATTTTTGACGTCTATATAGCCGTCTTATATCCTTTCATTCAGCACCTGAAATGCATGTGATGTCAACGTCTGGAAAAGACAACTAAAATACGTATTTTCCACTTAATTTTGCTTACTGGGATGTGCTGCTGCTCAGATTGAGAAAGAGACCACTTACTGGCAACCTTTGGGGGTAATTATTACAACTCCCTACAGATTGGAAATGCTTACCCTGCATTGCACTTGAAACCAATCAGGGTAGTTGTGAAACAAGACGTAGGAACAACAACAAAAGTCAAGCCATTTCAAATAGGTTGAAGTTACTACTGCATTAGATTTCTCAAGGGACTGGGAGAGACCTTGGAATATGATTGTTGGTCAGCATCAATCAGTAAGACATGTTATGGCATTCTAACAAAGTTGATAATGCACTTCACAACCATAATGACTCTACAGCTTGTCTCTGCTTAGCTGGGTCATTAATCTACTAGTTTATCAAACCGGGTATGCTTTAATACAACTTTTCAAATAACACACATTACCGTTGTTGATGAAGCCGTCCGTGTCATCAGGGCAGTAACTCGGGTCAAGCTAATTCTAGGTAGTCACTAGTTATCGAAGCCACAAAGTCAAAAAGCCTGCCTATTTCTGCAATTTATCTTAAAAATTCATTTTAAACCAAACCCTAACGTTAACCATACTGCTAACCTCATGCCTAACTAACATTAAATCAAGACCAAAAAGCACATTTTTGTTTTCATAAATTTGTACAATATAACCAATTTTGACTTTGTGGCTGTAGGAACTAGTGGAAACCCTAATTCTATTATTTGCAGATGTAGACTAACTGTAGCTCCTGATTGGATTAAGGCCGTTGACATCTTTATGGTTTGTTGCTCCTAGTCCACTGTATTAGGCACACTCAGACATGAGTTAACTACCATCATAACTGCATCCATTATTTAGTTTTGCTCTAGATTACACAGAACACACTTGTGTGAGCAATGAACAAACTTGCAAATCCGACTTGTACCATTAAGTTTGCTGACGACACAACAGACAACCATGAGACAGCCTATAAGGAGGAGGTCAGAGACCTGGCAGTGCGGTGCCAGGACAACAACCTTTCCCTCAATGTGAGCAAGACAAAGGAGCTGATCGTGGACTACAGGAACAGGCCCCCATTAATATTGACGGGGCTGTAGTGGAGCGGGTCGAGAATTTCAAGTTCCTTGGTGTCCACATCACCATCAAACTATCATGGTTCAAACACACCAAGACAGTCGTGAAGAGGGCACGACAACACCTTTTCCCCTTCAGGAGATTGATAAGATTTGGCATGGGTCCCCAGATCCTCAAAAAGTTCTACAGCTGCACCACGAGAGCATCCTGACCGGTTGCATCACTGCCTGGTATGGCAACTGCTCAGCATCTGACCGTAAGGCGCTACAGAGTGTAGTGCATACCACCCAGTACATCACTGGGGCCAAGCTTCCGGCCATCCAGGACCCACAGTACCAGTCAAAAGTTGACACACCTACTCATTCAAGGGTTTTTCTTTATTTTTACTATTTTCTACATTGTAGAATAGTAGTGAAGACATCAACACTATGAAATAACATATGGAATCATGTAGAAACCAAAAAAAGTGTTAAATAAATCTAAATATATTCTTCAAAGTAGCTACCCTTTGCCTTGATGACAGCTTTGCACAATCTTGGCATTCTCTCAACCAGCTTCAGGAAGGAGTCACCTGGAATGCATTTCAATGACAGTTGTGCCTTGTTAAAAAACAATTTGGGGAATTTCTTGCGAACTTAATGCGTTTGAGCCAATCAGTTGTGTTGTAACAAGGTAGGGGTGGCATACATTAGATAGCCCTATTTGGTAAAAGACAGCTCAAATAAGCAAAGAGAAACAACAGCCCATTACTACTTTAAGACATGAAGAACTTTGAAAGTTCTTAACGCCTCACAAGTCCTCAACTGGCAGCTTCATTAAATAGTACCCGCAAAACACCAGTCTCAACGTCAACAGTGAAGAGGCGACTCCGGGATGCTGGCCTTCCAGGCAGAGTTGCAAAGAAAAAGCCATATCTCAGACTGGCCAATAAAAAGAAAAGATTAAGTTGGGCAAAAAGGACACAGACACTGGACAGAGGAACTCTGCCTAGAAGGCCAGCATCCTGGAGTCGCCTCTTCACTGTTGACGTTGAGCCTGGTGTTTTGCAGGTACTATTTAATGAAGCTGCCAGTTGAGGACTTGTGAGGCTTCTGTTTCTCAAACTAGACACACTAATGTACTTGTCCTCTTGCTCAGTTGTGCACCGGGGCCTCCCACTCTTTCTATTCTGGTTAGAGCTAGTTTGTGATGTTCTGTGAAGGGAGTAGTACACAGCGTTGTACGAGATCTAAAGTTTCTTGGCAATTTCTCGCATTGGAATAGCCTTCATTTCTCAGAACAAGAATAGACTGACGAGTTTCAGAAAAAAGTATTTGTTTCTGGCCATTTTGAGCCTGTAATCGAACCCACAAATGCTGATGCTCCAGATACTCAATTAGTCTAAAGAAGGCCAGTTTTCTGCTGTGCTAACATAATTGCAAAAGGGTTTTCTAATGATCAATTAGCCTTTTAAAATGATAAACTTGGATTAGCTAACACAACGTGCCATTGGAACACAGGAGTGATGGTTGCTGATAATGGGCCTCTGTAGATATTCCATAAAGTTTCCAGCTACAATAGTCATTTACAACATTAACAATGTCTACACTGTAGTTCTGATCAATTTGATATTTTAAATGAAAAAAGAGATTTTCTTTCCACAACAAGGACATTTCTAAGTGACCCCAAACTTCTGAACGGTAGTGTAAATGTAACCTCATTGACCCTCCGGAGGACCTTGAACGACCCCACAAACTGGGGACTCAGCTTCTTACAGGGAAGGCGGAGTGGGAGGTTCCTGGTGGAGAGCCAGATGCGATCACCAGGATGGAACACGGGGGAGCCTCACTGCGTTAGCGATCCGCTTGCATCCTTCTGCCGGCCAACGGCCTCCTGGAACCTCACATGGGCATTGTTCCAGACCTCTTCTGTGCACCCGAATCACTCGTCCACCGCAGAATCTTTAGTCTGGCTTTGGATACACAGAGACAGGGCTGGCTGATAAGCCAGAACACACTGGAAAGGAGTCATCCCGGTGGAGGAGTGATGTAATTAATTCTGGGTGTACTCCGCCCAGGAAAGGCATCGGGCCCACTCCCCCCCCGTTGGTCCTGGCAGTCACTCTTCAGGGACCTCCCCAGCTCCTGGTTCATCCTCTCCACCTGCCTATTAGACCGGAGGCAGGTACCCAGAAGTGAGGCTGACCGTGACCCCCAGGTTCTATGAAAGCCCTCCACACCCATGACGTGAATTGTGGGCACGGAAGGCCATTGTGTTGGAAGACCTGCTGGAACAGTGCCTCAGCGACCTGGAGGGTGGTAGGGAGATCAGAGAGAGGGAGAAAACGGAAGGATTTATAAAGTCTTTCCACAAGAACCATAACAGTGGTGAAACTATACGCCCGTGACAAAATCTATAGTCAGATGGGAACAAGGCCGCTGAGTCACGGGGTAGAGTTTCCCTGCTGGAGCGTGCCAGGGAGATTGTTTGGTCATAGACAGAGCATGAATTAGGGAAAGGGAGATGCATTCAGTTGGACAACTGAATGCATTTAACTGAAATGTGTCTTCCGCATTTAACCCAACCCCTCTGAATCAGAGAGATGCTGCTATAATCGACATCCACGTGGATTCGGGATTCGATCCAACAACCTTTCAGTTACTGTCCCAACGCTCTAACAACTAGGCTACCTGCCGCTAGGCTACGGGCCACGTCCTGGGCAAAGGTGGGCCACCAGTACTTAGTGGATATGGATTGACTAGTGTGGGTGATACCTGGGTGTCCAGCGGCTAGGGATGCATGCGCCCAGGTCAACAGCCAATCCCTCACCTCCATGGGGACGTAGATGCGCTCATGAGGAGAGGTAGCAGGCGCAGGTTCCCTCTCCAGAGCCTCGCGGATGTCCACATTTACATCCTAAAACACTAGGCAGACGATATGGGGGGGTGAACTGATGGGCTGGAGGGCACTCACATCCAACATGGAACCACAAGGTAAGGGAAAGCAGGTCTTCTGACATCCGGGTGCCTATGCAGTGATTTCCACCCTCGACCAGGAGATGGTGGGGCCATGATGTTGGAGCCATGGGAGGCCGTGGATTACTTTGTGTATGGGGGCATTGATGATGAGGAAGGGAAGGCTTTCTTGGTGCATGGGTCCCACTGTGAGGGTAAGTGGTGCTGTGATGTGCATGATCGTGATGGTGCCAGATCCCAATGGTTGTTTATCCAGGGCATGGACCGGAAAAGGAGAGGAGTGCGGATATGTGGTGATGTTCAGGGAGGAGTTTAGGGACTGTCGATAAAATTCCCTGCGGCGCCGGAGTCCACTAGAGCTGTGGAGACAACACCTGAGGGACAGCCAGCCAGGGAAATAGAAACCAAGAAGGATTTGGCGGAAAACGATGAAGGAAAGCGTACACCTACTGTGGGAGATGGATAATCACGGGGCTGTCCCTCTGCCCAAGTGGACTTCGGCTTGGGATGCACCAGACACCACTGGAGCCCGTCCTGCCCGCAAAAGGGACACACAATGTCTCCAGTGGTGTCATGGAGAGGTGTTTGACCCCCATCTCCATGGGTTGTCGTCCCGGCACACCAACTCCGTCTGGATCTCCTCACGCAGTCCTCTTCGAAATAGGGTGCGGAGCGCCGGCTCATGCCATCTGCTGGTGGCTGCCACAGTCCGGAAGGCGAGGGTGTACTCCGCAGCAGTCTGGGCACCCTGCCGGAGTAGTCGCTCACCTCCCTCTCTGCCCTCCGGTGGATGGTCGAAGACGTCAGCATGAATCCCTCGTAGGAACCCAACTCCTCCCCTCTCTCAAAACGACCACAGCCCACTCCAACGCTCACCCGGTCAGCAGGGAAATGACCGGTGGTGGGGAGCACTGGAGTAGGAGTCCCATCATATGTCTGGGAGATACAGTTGGGCATCACTGACCTGGGCGGACTGCTGGGTAGGCTGTGGGACGACTGGTGGCAGAAGGACCTCCGCTATTTTAAAGGGAATCCTATCGGGTGGTGTCGAGGTGGTGGAGGACCTCATCCATAGTCGCACTCAGTTGTGCCAGCTGTTCGGGGTGATGGCAGCCATCTGGTACACATCTTTCTCTTCTGCTGCTTCCATATTTTGTGAGGTAGTATTCTATAACGTAGATGCAGGGAGTCAGGAAACAAGTGCAGTGAGTTTAATGACCATGTGTAACAGTATAGCTTCCGTCTCTCTACTCGCCCCTACCTGGGCTCAAACCAGGGACCCTCTACACACATCAACAACTGACACCCACAAAACTTCGTTACCCATCGCGCCACAAAAGCTACAGCCCTTGCAGAGCAAGGGGAAACAGTACTTCAAGGTCTCAGAGCGAGTAACGTCACCAATTGAACCGCTGTTAGCGCACACCCCGCTAGCTAACTAGCCATTTCACACCAGTTACACTCAGCCCCTCTTGACCTCCTCCTTTTCCACAGCAACCAGTGATCCGGGTTAACAGCATCAATGTACCACAGTATAGCTTCCGTCCCTCTTCTCGCCCCTACCTGGGCTCGAACCAGGGACTGACACCCACGAAGCATCGTTACCCATCGCGCCACAAAAGCCGCGCACCCCACTAGCTAACTAGCCATTTCACACCGGTTACACATGGACCGAATGCAAAACAAGAGCAACATCTAACAAGGAAACATAAACAATACTACCTGATGACTGACAGAACAGAGTGCTAGATAAATGGTAAGTAATCAAGGTAGTAATAAAGTCCAGGTGTAACTGATGATGGGGCGCAGGTGTGTGTAATGATGGTTGCCAGGTGTGCGTAATGATGGGTTGCCAGGATCAGTGGTTTGTAAACTGGTGACGTCGAGCGCCGGAGCAGACGTGACATAGATAAAGCGCTTCATTGCCAAAATCACGAACTATCCCTTTAAGATGAATACACTAACTGTAAGTTACTCTGGATAAGAGTGTCTGCTAAATGACTCAAATGTTAAAAATATATATATATTTAATCATGGTCTTTCGGCTCACTTTCCTACTGTGCAACCCCCTCTCTCTAGTCTCTACATATCTATTTTATCTCTGTCTCTTTCTGTGTGTATGTCTCTCTCTCCCTCTTCCCCTCCTCTATCCACCAGGCTGTAACTATCTCTCTATTGCAGTAGATGCATAAACTCTGATAAGCAAGCAAAGGGAGCAATGCTGCAGTGAGAGAGAGGCCAATGTCTCTCTCAAAAGCTTTTAGTCTTCTGACACACACAATATGAAATTGCCAGGGCAGTGTGTCACTCTAATAGGTTAATTAAATTGACGTCTTGCTTGGCCCCTCTCGTCCTCCTCCGTCTGTCTGTTCTTCTCTCGCTCTTTTCTCTTGAGTGACAGTTCATTTTCTATGGGTAGAAGCAGCAAGCTGTTGCATACGGTTTATGGGATTCTATGGAAGATGTCAGCGTTGCTCTTGAAATATCTGCCAGTGTGGTTAAACTGTGGTTAAAAGTGGTCACCTTTGTCTAATACCTAAGGCAAAAGTTAAGGTAATTAAATATCTCTTTTGTCTATTTTATAGCAATTGTATAATGTACATTTTAACTTCTGAAACCGAGTGAGGTAAGATTTCAGAGAGATCTGTAGAACCCAAAGCTTAAACACTTTCATTCCCAGTGACATGTGGCACAAGTCTGACCCTTAGTGGATGTGATAAAACATGGAATATACCAACCAGCTGTAGAACATTGAGAGGATTCTATTAATGACCTCGGCCTTCCCCAAGTGAACTGGGTTAGCGTTGATTGCTTTCGTTTTGGAACCGTGCTGCCTCCCGAGTGTGAGCAAGGTGCCCTGTTTCGGCCCATAGCCCAAAAAAAACAGATGCTGTATGTTTCTAAACGATGCATCATGCTGTAGTGTTGACAACATGACAGATTGGAGCAGATTACTGTCTGATTTGAAAAGGGTGCACCTCCATCACCGCTTCAACCGGTTCACATCACGGGCCATAGCCTGGTGCACCGTGGTTCAGCTTAATCAAACTCCCTCAATGGTCCTGTAAAAGAAAATAATAATAATCCGCTCTCCTCTTACTGGTAAGAGGTGGGGCTATCCCTTTAAATGCCCCCACCTGAAATCATTAGCTCTTTTTCAACCAAACCAGAATGGCACCCTCACGATGAATTTGACTGTGAGTACTGCATGAATGTGGTGGCCAAGTTATCACTTTTGTATTGTTATGTGGATTTATTGTTTACTGTTTGCCCTTTCACACAGACAAATCCCACTATTTTACTATGCCTGCTTTTTTTGTACCAGATGTTGGTGTATCTGAAAAGGGAAGGTAAAAAAAACATGGTAATTTAAAACCTACCTAAACACCTTGTCATGATTCCTGCATAACAGAGTACAGGTATTGGGTCTGTGTGACTGGTTCTCTCCTTCGTTTTTTGCTTCCATTTAGCAAATCCCCTAATTTGAAATTCAATCAGCCCATGGTTTAACCCCCCCCGCCTCCAAATTTGCCAGTTACCCACTGGTATGTATAAAAGGGGTATACCTGCAAGTGAGTGGTAAATAAGAGTCTATTTGAAAAAGGGGTCATAAACATTGCCTTATTTTCTACAGGTAATACTCTATCTGAAATGGATAATAGATTGTTGTGCTTCCCTCGTTTACTTGAGTAGCAGCGTAGCACTTAAATCCTTAAGTGGCTATGCTTTAGCACTTACCTATTTCTGATCATATCATAGTAAAACATCCCTCCTTAAATCCTGTCATATCATAATTTGAAGCCTAAAAAAATTACTTGTTTCATTAAAGGATCGCAACGCTACCCTCTCAGACATGTCCCTTTCGTTACGTCTTTAAGACTTTAAGCTAATTTACAGGTTGTCTTACAACAGGTTGGCTATTTACTGGAAATCCGTCGGCACACTAAGTTATTCGTATTCATGAATATTGATGTATAAAGTATCCAATCTTCTTGGTCAACACTCACACAACAGGGTTTTTTCCATTAAATATATTTTTTCAACCTCAATATATGGCTGGCTGTTTTATTTTATTTTCAAATGAGCAACAGAGCCAATCGGATGTTAATACAGTTCAATGAATGATTTACCTGCATGACATTCCAATAATGGGAATGGGCTAGGGTAGGCTATGTAGCGCTGCCATTCAGAGATCCTGATAGCCTAATACACTATTGTAGCCCGCAGATACAGGATTTTTATTCTGAGGTTCAGTTTCTCAGTCTCCCGAAAAGTTCAGACCCCCATGAGTAATAAGGACAAATCAAATGAACTAAACTTCCTTGGTGAGGCCTTGGCTCTGTTCAAAACAAAAAAAGGGAGCTCATGGAAAAACCGCAATCAAACTGACCGGAGACAAACATCCTTGTCATCAATGGCTACCACTGTTTTCTTCTCCCATGAGGAATTCGCTGGAGAAAAGTCACCACCACGTCAATAGAACGTCATCTGTCCTCCCTTTCCTCACAACATATCGATCCAGCTCAGTTTCCTGGCGGTTCTGAGCGAAAAGTGATGTTAATGAATCACCTCAGAAGAAGTTACGGGTTGTGTTGTCCATGCATGTGCAGCACAATGGGCCCAGGACCTGGAGACTCTAACTCTGGGGCAGTATGGTTGTTTATGTTAGGATACGGTTGCTATCTTACTGTAATGTAGCTGTCTGTTCCTGGCCTTAACCTGTTCCTTTTGTGTCCTGGGCTCTTTCTCAATTCCTTTCCTTTGTTGCTAGCAACCTTTCTCCTCAAAATGCATTGGAGAAAAATATCTGAGTGGAGGGACCTTCTCCAATATGGTTGCGGAGGAGGCAAGAAGATGGGATGTGAGGAATTGCAGAAATACAGATTGCGATCAAGCCCATGCAGACTAAGATCACACTGACCTTCCCTTTACGGTCCGTGCTATACGAGATCCTTGGGATGTCCCGACACATTGAAGTTGTAATTTTTTTAATGGTTAACGGGGAAATATACATTTTTCAACTTCATATTCATCACCGCCGCCCCAATATCAACATATGTGAAAATGGCGCATTTCTATGTTTTGTAGTCAAAAAGATAGAGGAAGGTAAGCGTTTTCAATACAACATCAACCAATTGGTAGAAAACTACTCATAATTGGTTAAAATCACACATGATGCACACCGATCTCTCTCCCCTCCTTTTTCTCCCCACATATGCTGGGGTGGTGCTAGAGATGAGGACTACTATGAAGTTAAACAATTGTCAAATTTTCCTTTAAGGTTAGGGCAGGAACATCCCAAGGATTCCGGAAAGCACTGACCTCCCTTTACCCCTCAGGAGGACCACTTCTTCCCTCCGGCCTTTGATAGGTATCCCTGAGGCTCCGGTAGGCTCTTCCTGTCTCCCTCTGTGAAGGCTTCCTAGATTAAACCACTTCAAACACAGCCTTTGTTCAGAGTCACTTCCACCCAGAATATCAAACTGTTTTTCCTGCTGCCTCTGATACTTTGGTAGACGTAGCGAGTTGCTACATTAGACTGAGTGCTTTTTAAGGAACTGGAGGGCATAATCTGGTGTTATTGAGTGTATGATAGCCCACACAGCAACAGTAACTGACTACTTAATCTATCAAATGTAGCAGCTTGGTCCAAGCAGTCTCCTCATACTAAGTGATCAAGCTTCTTAAACTAAACCAAAACAAAGAGAAATAAATAGAGAAGGAGAAAGTAAGGACTTACAATCAAAGACACTATGCATGCGCACACACATACAAACACACACGCTTGCCCACACACCCCATGTGGTTTCTTCCTGAACTCCTTTATCCAACAGTATAGTCTTTTGAACTCAAGATGGCGCCATCTTCCTGGCATTTTTCACACACTCCAAAAACCAACAGAAAAGTAATTGAAACAGGATGTTCTCACCATTAAGAGAAACAATCGACAAATCAAGGGACAACAGTTATTGCATAAATGTTTCAAATGTCCCCTTTTCTTCCCTCAGACAAAGCACCTTACAGATGCTTTTCCCCTCGTCTCCAGTTCTTAAAGTGCAGAGGACTCATTCCATTCCCTCACTCTCATGGGTGCGGTTAGCAAAAAAAGTGCTCTGTACTCTGAACCCTCAAGTCTGGCAGGTGTGGGGTGTATGGAACACACGCACACACTGGGGCCAAACGAGCATCTGGGGATGTTGCAGCTGGCCATTCTGTCATGTGAGGTGGTGCTGGTAACGGGTGTACGCACCCCCAACATTACCCCTGAAGACACAGGTGGTGTTATGGGAAGTCCAGGTGTCTGTTGGTCCGATTTAAGTTTCAGAAGGGACCTTTATGGTAAGTGTTGAATGGATACAATGTATTACAGGGCAACGGGACCCTATTATTAACATCAAAGGAAACGTTAGTTACAACTCCCAGACGAGACAGGAAATGGAAAATCCCATCTCATCCTTCTGCCTGCGTAACACCTGATGCTAATGTCAGACAGTTGGAATGTTGGACGCTAAGTTTGTTTAAACACATCCTGTAGAACTGCATCCCAGACCAGAACTTTGGCCTGCACTGAATATACTGCTAGTGTTCACATGACAATGAGAACCTCGTGTTGCTACTGCAGCCATACTTTAGCCAACTACACTTTAGCCTTAGCAAAGGATGTAGTAGTAGTAGTAGTAGCTGTCTGCCATGTTGTAGGTAATTCGGGTGTTTTCAGGTGTATCAGTGCTTGGTTGACACCGTATCCATGGGGACAAAGCTCAGCTGAGCCATCTGGCGAGTGTCAGTGTGAACGGCGGGGACGCAGTCCTGGGACGTAGGGGCGTGTGGGTGGGGCTTGTATAGGACAGGCAGGCCTGCTCTGCTCTACAACACCACCCCTTATTCTCTCTCCCACATTGTGTGTGTTTGACATGGCTAGTCCCATGGCATCATTTGACGCAGCAGCCAATGAGTGATGGTGTTCCATGATAATGACATAGTTAAAGAGGCAATGCCCATTGGAGGTAAAAATGTCACTGCATTAAGATTCCCTCTAGAAGAATCACATGTAAAAACAAAACTACATGAAAACATTTATGAGCAAACATCAATGAACACAATGGAAGAGAGTGTGTCGCTGTTTAGTATTGTAATGTTCCCGAGCTGTTGCAGTCAGTGACGGGTGCAAAGACAGATGGGGAGGCACATTTGGGATTTGTGCTAGGTCAGAGAGGCTGGGCACCCTCCAGACTGAGACCGGCACATCTGTAGACAATCCCACTGCAGACCAGGCTTAGCAGGACCAGCTGTGGCGTGCAGGGAGGTAAGGATGGGAGTAGGGAGAGGAGCTGAACAGGACAGGATAGAACACTACTTTTTAAGGACAAACCAGAATTGGATGATAGTTTGAGAATTCATTTGAACCAAATGCTCTTGTAAGAGGAGACATTACTTTAGGTGCTCTTGTTTGCCAGGCTGACTAATGCTGAGATGATAAATATAAAATTCAATTACAGACTTTTTTTGGGACTACAACACCAGACACATACGTCATCACACTTTCACTCCAAAACGGTAGTAATTTCCTCTTCCACCACTACAGAGCTGTATCTGAGCTGCCTCCAACATAACAATTCTCTCATGCTTTCGCTCTCTCACTCGCTCTTTGATCAATTCAAAGAGGCCTTATCGGCATGGAAAACATGGGTTTACATTACCAAAGCAAGTGAAATAATCAAACAATGCCAAAAACCAACAAAGGGTATTAAACGAAAACCTGAAAACTAACAGACATTAACAGTAAACATTACACACAAAGTTTCAAGAGAATAACAATGTTTTAAATATTATCTTAGGGATAAAAAAAATGTAGTAAAACATTTAGCTGTTACATAAGTGTTGTGACTGTGTAAATTCTAAAAGTGTCCTTTTGTAGCTCATTTGGTAGAGCATGGCACTTGTAATGCCAGGGTAGTGGATTCAATTCCCAGGACCACCCATAAGTAAAATGTATGCAGGCATGATTGTAAGTTGCTTTGGATAAAAGCATCTGATAAATAGCTATTAATATAATAATGTACGAATGACGGGGAAAATAAATATAGGTTATATTTACATTGGTGTTTCTGACCTACTGGTTGACCTTTTCTTGTGGCAGCAGGTCACAGATTTTACTGCCGTGATTGCACACTGCGGTATTTCATCTCAGAGTTTGTCAAAATGCTGATTTGTGTTCAAATTCTTTGTGGGTTTGTGTAATTTGAGGGAAATACGTGTCTCTTATACTGTCATATTTGACCGAAAGTTAGAAACTGCAGCTCGGTTTCCACCTCCTTTTGTGAGCAGTGGCCACATATATCCTGTCTTCTCTTAAGAGCCATGTCTGTGTATGGTGACCTCTCTCAATAGCAAGGCTATGCGCACTGAGTCTGTACATTGTCGTGGAAATTCTACACAGGGACAGTCAAAGTCAATCTTAAATGAATCATTCTTTATTAATCGCAAGCTGAAGAGGTCACAGTCACACTTGGATGCATAAAGTACCGGTCTGAAGTGAGCTCTGTCGGGGCAGTCCAGTTTGTTCTCTTAAACTGCTTACACAAACAAGTTTTATTTGCATGATTTAGATTATTTATAATTAATTCATCATTAATGTTTGGCTCATGTATGTGACCGACCAATACCTCACAAGGATTCTCTCCAAGCTGAGACCTTGAAACGGAGATGTCCCTTTCGTTCTCAAAATACATTTCTGGCCAAATTGCAGATACTGACGGTGAAGATTCCTCCCAGGCACGATCAATCAGTCACTTGCATGAACACAGAAATTGGTTATTAGGAAAGCACAAACATAAAATGTTCCATCACATACCCTCCTCTTATCGCTCACTCTGTGATTAATTATCATAACATTTTATTAATTTGGTTTTTACTTAAACTATCGAAGGAATAAGTAAACAAAATCAATGCATAAAACCAGACACTTCATCCTTTCAAACAACTCATTCTGGGATTACAATCCAACTTGTAAAACCATGGCTTAAGACCTTCGCCTCATACAGTTACACATATGCTTCATTGCCAGAATCCATAAATGAAATTGTGTAATGACATTTTCAGCTGGAGCTTTTGTCGTAAGTGGCATGTTAACGACCGATCGGTATCTCAATACATTTTGTCTTAATTACTATACAGTGAGGGGAAAAAAGTATTTGATCCCCTGCTGATTTTGTACGTTTGCCCACTGACAAAGAAATGATCAGTCTATCATTTTAATGGTAGGTTTATTTGAACAGTGAGAGACAGAAAAACCACAAAAAATCCAGAAAACGCATGTGAATTTTTTTTTATAAATTGATTTGCATTTTAATGAGGGAAATAAGTATTTGACCCCCTCTCAATCAGAAAAATTTCTGTCTCCCAGGTGTCTTTTATACAGGTAACGAGCTGAGACTAGGAGCACACTCTTAAAGGGAGTGCTCCTAATCTCAGCTTGTTACCTGTATAAAAGACACATGTCCACAGAAGCAATCAATCAATCAGATTCCAAACTCTCCACCATGGCCAAGACCAAAGAGCTCTCCAAGGATGTCAGGGAGAAGATTGTAGACCTACATAAGGCTGGAATAGGCTACAAGACCATCGCCAAGCAGCTTGGTGAGAAGGTGACAACAGTTGGTGTGATTATTCGCAAATGGAAGAAACACAAAAGAACTGTCAATCTCCCTCGGCCTGGGGCTCCATGCAAGATCTCACCTCGTGGAGTTGCAATAATCATGAGAACGGTGAGGAACCAGCCCAGAACCACACGGGAGGATCTTGTCAATGATCTCAAGGCAGCTGGGACCATAGTCACCAAGAAAACAATTGGTAACACACTACGCCGTGAAGGACTGAAAATCTGCAGAGCCCGCAAGGTCCCCCTGCTCAAGAAAGCACATATACATGCCCGTCTGAAGTTTGCCAATGAACATCTGAATGATTCAGAGGACAACTGGGTGAAAGTGTTGTGGTCAGATGAGACCAAAACGGAGCTCTTTGGCATCAACTCAACTCGCCGTGTTTGGAGGAGGAGGAATGCTGCCTATGACCCCAAGAACACCATCCCCACCGTCAAACATGGAGGTGGAAACATTATGCTTTGGGGGTGTTTTTCTGCTAAGGGGACAGGACAACTTCACCGCATCAAAGGGGCGATGGACAGGACCATGTACCGTCAAATCTTGGGTGAGAACCTCCTTCCCTCAGCCAGGGCATTGAAAATGGGTCGTGGATGGGTATTCCAGCATGACAATGACCCAAAACACACGGCCAAGGCAACAAAGGAGTGGCTCAAGAAGAAGCACATTAAGGTCCTGGAGTGGCCTAGCCAGTCTCCAGACCTTAATCCCATAGAAAATCTGTGGAGGAAGCTGAAGGTTCGAGTTGCCAAATGTCAGCCTCGAAACCTTAATGACTTGGAGAAGATCTGCAAAGAGGAGTGGGACAAAATCCCTCCTGAGATGTGTGCAAACCTGGTGACCAACTACAAGAAACATCTGACCTCTGTGATTGCCAACAAGGGTTTTGCCACCAAGTACTAAGTAATGTTTTGCAGAGGGGTCAAATACTTATTTCCCTCATTAAAATGCAAATCAATATATAACATTTTTCACATTCGTTCTGGATTTTTTTGTTGTTATTCTGTCTCTCACTGTTCAAATAAACCTACCATTAATATTATAGACTGATAAATTCTTTGTCAGTGGGCAAACGTACAAAATCAGCAGGGGATCAAATACTTTTTTCTCTCACAGTACATTTTTTATTTACCTTTATTTTACTAGGCAAGTCAGTTAAGAACAAATTCTTATTTTCAATGACGGCCTAGGAACAGTGGGTTAACTGCCTGTTCAGGGGCAGAACGACAGATTTGTACCTTGTCAGCTCAGGGATTTGAACTTGCAGCCTTTCGGTTACTAGTCCAACACTCTAAGCACTAGGCTACCCTGCCGCCCCAGTGTACAGACCTCCACAATCAACCTGATACCCCAAATAAACAATTTTGGACAAGCCTAAATCAATTACGGGCACGGTTGACCATCCCCTCCACTCGGCATTCCATTCTTCTGGCGTTTCTTCATTTCCTTCTTCAGATAGTGTTTCAGTTCGTCCTTCCAATGGCACATGTTCAAAGTGGCTGGCCCTTGATAATGTCCTGATTTGAATATCTGAGGAATAATCTGATTTCCCCCTGTAGACAAAACTCTCACCTGAGCCGCCACCGTCGTTTACGGTCCATTATGTCTAGTCTATTTTTCTACCAGTACACCAGCAGCATGAGAGAAGTTTGGATGGGATATTTCTTCATGCTCTCTCCACGTGGACACATGTCACACTCATGAGAGAAGGCACTTGATAGCTTTGACTGGATGCTGTGTACAGGTTGCTGGCTTGAACTCAGGTTTCAGGTAGAAGTGGTGAAGGACCATCTTGAATGCCACTGTCGCCATTACTTCAGCCTGTTAGAGGGGGTGAGGCTCACACTGTTCTTAGCCAAATGATCCCTTCTGTGCATCTAGATGCCATCTGTGGTCACCTTCGACATAACCTCAAGAGAGGACAGACCAGAACAACAGTTTAATTGAGGGATTTGCTGATTCAGGAAATCTAGACAAATGATTCATTGTATGACAAACTATAACTACCACCAATATTCTTAATACAAACGTCTAACACAAATTTAAAAGAGAATGACAAGACACTGGTGAAACAATTTTTTTCAAATTGGCTTATACTCCCCCATCATATCGGCGATCTCACCGCAGAGTTACAGGGTCTGGGAGTTAAAGGGCTAATCGTTAGGGAGAAATCCTGACCATCCAGCAGACCAAATCTAATTTGAATTACAACCGTTGATAACTCTATAAGGGAATAATTGTATCCCATAAGGTAATAGTAAAATAGACTAGACAGGTTGATTCGAACCACGAGAGAGGGACATCTCTCTCGTGGTTCGAATCACACAGGACTGTTAAATTATAAATGTATTCCTAATTATCAGGGTTTTCCTATTACAATTAAATGTCACCCAATGTCTCTAGCCTTTCTAGTGAGGGTGATCAGGCCTCAACAGAAAGTCAGAACAGAATTCAACTTATTAAGTGAGTGTTTCTTTCCCTCATAATTGAAAGACATTTCAAACATTTCAAATACCATGTTTACATTTGGTTTTTCAGTATATTTCTTATAAGGAGAATTGACGTGTGTGCAACCAAAACTCTGACAATAGAACTTCAGAAAATTTAATTTGTGTGCCCTTTAAGGTGCATCCATTCTAACCTGTGAAAAAACCCTTAAAACCAACAATAAAAAGACCCCACACAATAAATCAGTATTAACACCACTAACAAATATTCAATAACAGGTGGGTTGTGTGTGGGTACTGGCATGTGTGGTAAAATGTAGGGTAAAAACAAACATAACGGCCAGGCCTTACTTAATTTGGGAGCTCACTTAACTTCTTAGTGCTAGGGGGGACGGTCACGTCCCACATGCGACAACATCCGGTAAAATGCAGAGTGCCAAATTCAAATTACAAAAATACTCATTTTAAACATTCATGAAAATAAAAGTGTTGCACACCATTCAAAAGCTTAGAATCTCTAACAGCGTTGTCATATTTCAAAAAGGCTTGACGGGGAAAGCAGAACATTTAATTGTCTGAGGACAGCGCCCCACACAAATATTTAATTAGCATAATAACATAACCAGCAGAGGTGTCACAAAACTCAAAAAAAGTGATAAAATAAATCTCTTACCTTTGAAGATCTCCATATGATGGCCTACCCAAACGTCCCAGCTACACAAGAAAATGTCATTTTGTTCAATAAAGTCCCTCTTTATATCCATAAAGCTCTGTTTGGTTGGTGCGTTTTGTTCAGTAATCCACCTGCCCAAAGGCGTTCATCCATGCAGACAAACAATATCCCAAAAGTACCGGTAAAGTTTGTCGAAACAAGTCAAACAGCATTTCTAATCAATACTCAGATACCCTAAAATGAATATAAACGATAATATTTCAGACGGAATATAGCCTATTGAATAGAAGAGGAAAAAGACTGTTACGCGCTCAATCCATAACAGGACACTTGACAACACCTTAGGAAGAACATCTCTTACTCCATGGTTATTCAAGATAAAAGCTTGAAACCTTTTCTAAAGACTGTTGACATCTAGTGGAAGCCATAGGAACTGCAATCTGGCAGCTAAAATTACAATACTTTGAATAGGATGCCAATTGAAAACTGTGTGACATGACAGATTCAGATTTTCATGATGGATTTTCCTCTGGTTTTTGCCTGCCAAATCAGTTCTGTTATATTCAACATTATTTTAACAGTTTTAGAAACTTCAGAGTGTTTTCTATCCAATACCGCCATTATGTGCATATCCTAGTTTCTGGGCCTGAGTACCAGGCATTTTACTTTGGGCACGCCAGACTCTCCGAACATCCGAACACTGCCCCCTAGCCCAAACAGGTTAACAGATGGATTCGGGGACCTTTTTATACGAACTTCTCCCAAGGCACCTTCTTTAGAAAGCATTTCAAAGGGAGGGATACAGAATCATTGGTAAACTCCTCAGAAAACGTGGTAGTGGACATTCCATAAGTCCTGGAAGAAAGAAACTGAACATGTACTTACACCTTAATCAGTCCTAAAAATTCTTAATTGAGTTTACTGCATTTTGGGCAGGAATTCTTGATAAATCCATGTGTATACAGAACTTCAGACACATCAGATGATATGGTGTCCTGTTAAGCTGAACAGGCACCTTCTAAAGTAAACAATCCCAAAGCTCCTCTCTATCATTTTGACCTGTTGCATTGACATATGATCTCAACTGACAGTGACATGGTCAAAATATGGTCAAAACTGGTCAAAATAGGAAACCTGTTGTTTAACAAATCTGCTAGTACTTTCAAAAGGTTGGTGCTGACTTATCAGCGCAATATTCGGTACTTGGATCTACTTCAATTGTGGACACAGTTCCACGTAATGGAAACTGATTATTGTTTTAGATGACATTACCTTTTTACTTAAATCAGTGGTGCTACCCAAACTATAGAATTGAGTAATAATAATTGTAAATGGTCAAAAACGTGTCCTTTTCAATTATTCAAACCTCTGTCCCAAATTTTCCCACTGTGTCCCTTTTAAGCCTGTTTGAGTTCAGTGAGTACTGGCGGCTATCTATTGTTCCACAGGAAACTTATCTCTAACCCAAACACCAGATGGAAGCCTCTCATTTAACATCAGTCCCAATGCTCAATCCCTCTGTTCGTCATGTGACCTTGTATTGAAACATTTACTTCTTCAAATTACTAAGACATTGCATTATTAGAGTGCTATCTGAAAGCCACTAATATTACCATTCACTTTGCTACCTTCACTAGTCTCCATATCTGTTTCCTTCAACTAGGACTCCCTTCTTCCCAATAGGAAGACCTTCTCAATCACTACTGCTAATACACTTGGATCACTCTCAAACAATGTTCTGCTTTTTCACCTATTGCAAGGTTTAAAAACAAAACAAACATAATAACTTTCTCGTTATTGGAAGGCATTGTTTTCATTTTAGTCTACCCTAACAATGTTACACTTAATATTTATTACCAATTTCTGTTGGATATTCACTTTCTGCTTCACACTTATTACATTTATATTATTTTAAGATGAACATGTAATGCGCCTAATTTTATAGAATACATTGCCCAATTCAGAAGGGAAGAGAAACTTTCTGGGATCAAAACATGTATTAAAACTGGGCTAGCACTGTCTATCAGTCTCCTGTAGATGGCGTGTTCTGTTCATAAGTTTCCACCTAGCAAGATAAACTCTAACCCATAATACATTCATACATTGTTACTTCATCAAATCTAATAACTCATTATACTATTAATCAAAAGTAACAGTCAGTATCTGGTGTGGTTAAGTACTGCAGTGCATCTCCTCCCTCATGAACTGCACCAGATTTTCCAGTTCTTGCTGTGAGATGTTACCCCACTCTTCCACCAAGGCACCTGCAAATTCCTAACATTTATGTGGCCATCACTCTCCCATCCAACAGGTCCCAGACGTGCTCAATGGGCTTGAGATCCAGGCTCTTCGCTGGCCATGGCAGAACACTGACATTCCTGTCTTGCAGGAAATCACGCACAGAACAAGCAGTATGGCTGATGGCATTGTCATGCTGGAGGGTCTTGTCTGGATGAGCCTGCAGGAAGGGTACCACATGAGGGAGGAAGATGTCTTCCCTGTAACAAACAGCGTTGAGATTGCCTGCAATGACAACAAGCTTAGTCCGATGATGCTGTGACACGCTGCCCCAGACCATGACGGACCCTCCACCTCCAAATCGGTCCCGCTCCAGACTACAGGCCTCGGTGTAACGCTCATTCCTTCGACGATAAACACAAATCCGACCATCACCCCTGATGAGATAAAACCGCGACTCGTCAGTGAAGAGCACTTTTTGCCAGTCCTGTCTGGTCCAGCGACGGTAGATTTGTGTCCATAGGCGACGTTGTTGCCGGTGATGTCTGGTGAGGACCTGCCTTACAATAGGCCTACAAGCCCTCAGTCCAGCCTCTCTCAGCCTATTGCGGACAGTCTGAGCACTGCTGGAGGGATTGTGCGTTCCTGGTGTAACTCGGCCAGTTGTTGCCATCCTGTACCTGTCCCGCAGGTGTGATGTTCGGATGTACCGATCCTGTGCAGGTGTTGTTACACGTGGTCTGCCACTGTGAGGACGATCCGCTGTCCGTCCTGTCTCCCTGTTTTAGGCGTCTCACAGGACAGACATTGCAATTTATTGCCCTGGCCACATTTGCAGTCCTCATGCCTCCTTGCAGCATGCCTAAGGCACGTTCACGCCGATGAGCAGGGACTCTGGGCATCTTTCTTTTGGTGTTTTTCAGAGTCAGTAGAAAGGCCTCTTTAGTGTCCTAAGTTTTCATAACTGTGACCTTAATTTGCCTACTCTGTAAGCTTTTAGTGTCTTGTAATATTATACGTTTTCCTCCCAACACAGCTTTCCGCCAGTGTATACAGCAGGCCCCCATGCCAAATTCAGTCAAAAGCCTTTTTGAAGTCAACAAAGCATGTGAAGACTGCTTTTGTTTTGTTTGTCAATTAGGGTGTGCAGGGTGTATACGTGGTCTGTTGTATGGTAATTTGGTAAAAACTAATTTGCCATCTCCTCCACCAGAGGAGTGGCAGGGAGACCAGAAAAGCCAATGATGAAACACAGTAGTGACAAGTGGGCATTAGCCGACCAATTGACCTGCGCAAAAAAACAGAGTTTCTCTCTGGCTTTTGCTTACTTTTAATTTCTCCTCCACTCACTAAAAATCTCTGCATTATAAAAGAGAAGTGATTGGGCCTGGTGTTCAATGAATGGTTTATTTCAGAGTCACACTGTTTTGTGTCAAAATCGGGGTGTGGATTGTTTCCCTGTGTAACACTGTACTTACATGCATAATTGAGGCCAGCAATGAGAGGAGCCTCCACCCAGGCATCTCATTCCTCTGGTGATGGAAGCCCCACAGCAGATACTGTACATACAGACAAGGGGGAACATATCAGCATCTGCATGCTGATTCACTGGGGACCTATCTCAGTGTAGTGCTTCAAATGATATGCTGGTTTACTAATGATGGTTTCAGGCCAAAACAGATTTCTGGTATTTCTGGCTGTTTTGTGTAGTTCTATGTCTGAGTTTATTCATATAATGAACTAATAGAAATACCTATTTGGTTGTGGGTGCCAATTTGTAGTCAGCCTTAAATGACAAAATTGACTACGCTGATTTGTTTCACCTTAACCATATAAACTTGATAAAGCTGTAACACTTCTAGTATTGCCTATCATCATTAACTCGTAAATAAGGTAATGTCACCGCTGAAACTTTATTGCTTCAAGATGAGGAGCGCTCACACAGGGCTCTCTTGTATACTGCCCTCTCCTGATGAGGCCCACAAAGGGAACAACCCCCCTATGGGTTGCATCATTATTTGGAACTATGATCAGCCCCTCCGTAGTCTGTGCTCCCCCCTCCCATTCTTTCCCTCCCTCCCCTCCCTGCCTCCACTAGCCTCAGAGCCAGATGGATTATCTCATCAATCACGTCTCCCAGAGCACTCTGCCTCCTTTGTGTATCCCACCAATACTGTACTATCCCCAGCCAGTGAAAAAACAGAAAAAATTCAATTACCTCATCAGCCCCACTCTATTTATGTACACTTTGTGAGGACTCAAACAGGAAACAGCTAATCTAGTCCAGGCACAAAAACCTCTTAAACAGTGCTTCACAGAAATGTATTGTATAAGGGTTTGGCAGAGGTTCGGGAAGCCTGATACATTGGAACTCTCCGTAATCCATCACATAGAGATAGCTAGAGCCCTCTTCACACACACACACACACACACACACAGAGAGAGAGCATGCAGGGGCACTAGGCAGAGAAGTGTGGAGGCAGAAGAGAGGCAGAGATGGAGAGAGAATCCAGCGACAAGAAAGACGTCTTATCAGTGAGGGGCTGTCACAGAACACAGTGATTCCTGGCAATCAGACAGCAGCTCCCAACCCAACACCGTCTTCTAGAGAGAAAGAAGAGTTTCCCATATCAAACCCAGCCAGAGATCTCTCTCACTCTCTCATTACCAATACACTATGCATCTCTTATTACCAATACACTACTCATCTTTATCTCAGAGGGTTGCATGGTTAATTCCCCAAATGCCATGTTCCTGTGTGTTCCTGCATGTAACTTATGGTGGCAATATATATGATGCAAATATATTGTTAAAATGGTAGAAGACGAGCTGTGTTCGCATACTCATACTAACTGCACTAACCATGCTATTTGTGACATAAATTGAGTATGTAGTATGCTTATTGGTCATTGTATGGCTATAGTTAGTATGCCAAAAGTTCCCAGATGTCATACTAAATTCGCCAAAATACGAAGCACACAAGCAGTGGACACTATTTCTGTGCTTTTAGAGCCTGTCATGACAAATAGTGTCCCCTTCTACATCACAATGGGATTCGATAAGTTCTATCTGCTGTTGCTAGGGTTCTTGCACCAAAGCGTCAGTTGCTATGCTGGTTGCTTGGCTCTATTTTACCTCGCAGCGGTTGCGAAGTAAGGAGGACGCCGGCAGTTCTAGTTTAATTTCACCGCAGAAGCGCTCGCTCCGTCTTAACTAGCTGTCTTTGCTAGACAGAGAGAGGCCCATACAGAAAGAGAGAGGAAGAAAGTGGCAGAGGGAGAGAGAGGTGGGAAGGGAGTGAAAGATATAGAGTGATGAAGACTGAGGTAAACAATGCAATTGTACATACAATTATATCAAATTATTGCATATACTCCAATTATTCAAATTTGAGATTGACTTAATGTGTGTTTGTTTGTCTCTTGCTATTTTTGAATAACATACTTTCAGATCACTGAAACTCCACCTGATGTGGAAGTTTTCAAACCAGATCAGAATGTCTTTGAGGACCACGTTCAGTCACGGGCTGAGAAGGACGTGGAGGTTTTTGACCAGGTAAAAATGATTGTCTGCTGTTAATTTATTTTCTGGCCCTCCAAGAGATGTATTTGTAATAATATGAAATATGTTTGCATTTATTTCTGTTATCAATCAAGGTGAGACAGAACATCAACAAGGAGCAGGATAAGCAGAAGGAGAGCTACCGGAGGAGAATCAAGAAGGGGACCAAGTGCTTCGACATCTGGGCGAATGACTTGGTTTTGAAGAAGGACGAAAGGAAGGCGAGACCTGGGAAACCTTGTTGCTTTTTCGCTCGTAGCTAGGTTCATCATCCGTTAAGGTGAATGTGCGTGAATTTGTCTGTCCATTGTGACCGTCATTTGTTTTGTCTGATGTTTTCACTGCTTGGCTGGCTCCCCACCTCATGACGGTAGATATTTTGCTACATTGCAACCTTAATAACCTGGTGTAATATATTGTTTTACATTTGTATAGAGATGGGTTTTCTTGCAGACATTGGCTGTGAAGTTGGTTGGTAAGTATATAGCACATGTATCTGTCTTGTATTCCAAGTAATGTTTACAAGCATGTAAATATGTTTACATTTGTTTGCTGGTAAATATTTGAAACTTGTTATAATTGGTTGTAAATGTTACATTTGCATATTAAATGTATTCATTGCAAGTAACATTTTCAATTGACTATTCAGTTGCCCAGTTCCTTACTGGTCCTCAACCCCTTCTTCCTAGCCATTCATCTTTTGTGACGATTTTCAAATCAAATTTGAGGCCAGGGTTGGTATGTAATTGGTTTTCTAGTTAGTGTTTGCATATCTGGAGGTTCTAGATTAGTTTACGTAATATGGCAGGAGTGGCACGGAGTCCATTACACAGCAGGGTTGAGTCATCACCATATTGCTACAACTGTCCAAGCCCCATCAGGTCAAACACTACAAAGATAGAGTAGGGGTGTTAAAGGCCTTAATTAAACTGGATACAAATTTTAAATATCTCGGCCTGTACCTTGATGTGGTGAGAGGGCTTCCAACTAAACCAGGCCCGTGTTATTGAACCCCTAACTGAGACTGGCTGCCTGTCGAGGACAAGTGACAGGTGCTGTGGCTAGTTCTTCCTGTCTCTTGATTCTGCCTCTCTCCTCATCCTTTGACTCTTTCTTTTCTCTCCCTCAGATTAAATTCTGCATCTAGTGATGTCTGATTGCCCACTCATCCCATCCATCTCATTGCATAATCTAAAGCTACTGTTATTCATTATCTGCTAGTAAAGTTTGCTAGCCGTATCATACTGGGCACATAATATGTGAGATACATAGATGAACTAAAAACACTAGCCCTGCAAACACTCAGAACAAAGGGAGCAGCAGTGCCTGGACTTCGCAGTCTCCCTCTTCAAGTCCCCCCTTCTGAGACTAAACAAGTGACAGGCAGAACCACACAGCACTCAACTCTCTATTCCACACACCAGAATTAAGTATTTCAGTCTGATTGCCCAATGAGTGAACAAAAAATGATCTGTGAAAATAAATGAAGGGCACGCCTGTATCACAAAAATATTAAAGTTGATGGATTAAAATCTTAAATTGCCAGGTTGGTCTTCACAGCTGTTTCACAAGGTGTTCATTATTGTAAGTCGTAAGCTATCCTTTTATTATTTATTTGTTCCACATTATTCATTGTTGTATCCTAGGACCTGCAATAGATACATATATTCAACCACAAGGGTGTACTAATGACCTATGCGAGATGTATTTAAAAAAAAATCATAATAGAGGAGTACTGGAATTATATAATTTCAGTGTAGATAAGGTAAGGTCAGGTTAAAATAACATGACAGCCAGACAAACCAGTTTATGATTAAAAATCGATTTGCATATGACTGGAGTGGAAATTAGCTGACTTCATGATCTGTTAGGAAAGTCACTGTAACGTGTCAAGCAGATTACACGTTTTCTTTGACATTTCCGAAACGTAGCAACGTTTAAGACATGGATTTTATGTTGTAATGTTAACATACCCAAAGTAGTTAGAATTCATGTTTTCATTTTATTAGCTAAACAAAACCTGTTTAAACAGTGAAATTGTAGCAGAAATCAGCCTTGTTTGCGTAACGATAATGAAAAGAACGTAATTTAGGCTCTAATGATCTCCAAAATTCGAATCATTAGGTAATCACACCGTTGATATAGCAACGGACGCTAATAGTTTATCAAATCCCATTGTGATGTAGAGGGGAACGTTATTTGGCCCATAATGCAATTCTTCCGAAAACGAACGGGCGTGGCTTGACAACATTTTCATAGATTTTTTTTTTTTTTTATCTTTATTTTACTAGGCAAGTCAGTTAATAACAAATTCTTATTTTCAATGACGACCTAGGAACAGTGGGTTAACTGCCTGTTCAGGGGCAGAACGACAGATTTGTACCTTGTCAGGGATTTGAACTTTCAGTTACTAGTCCAACGCTTGTTGCTCTTTGAGATGATGACCCTATTGGTCTTCAGAGCCTAATGATTTATAGGTCATGATAAATAGTATCACCAACCTCGATTTGCATACTTTTATCTGATTGTTTGACTTTGACCTTGGCAGGTCAGGGCTTCCCTGTCAGGGGTTGGCAATAATATGGACAGCATAATCAACCTAGAATACCAAGGGAACAGCATTTACAAGACATGGTGGGATTGCCGTGGATACCGTCACAAACCTTAGATGGATATTTTTTTCTCCCTTTTTCTCCCCAGTTTCGTGATATCCAATTGGTAGTTACAGTCTTGTCCCATCGTTGCAACTCCCGTACGGACTCGGGAGAGGCGAAGGTCGAGAGCCATACGACCCTGCCAAGCCGCACTGCTTCATGACACATTGCCCACTTAACCCGGAAGCCAGCCTCACCAATGTGTCGGAGGAAACACCGTCCAACTGGCGACCGTGTCATCATGCATGCGCCTGTCCTGCCACAGGAGTTGCTAGAGCGCGATGGGACAAGGACATCCCGGCCGGCCAAACCCTCCCCTATCCCGGACGGCGCTGGGTCAATTGTACGTCGAGCCATGGGTCTCCCGGTTGCGGCCGGCTGCGACACAGCCCGGGATCGAACCCGGATGCAGTGCCTTAGACCGCTGTGCCACTTGGGAGGCGCGATGGATCAATTGACAGGAAGACAGAGTAGAGAGATTTTTACTTTCAATCTGGTCAACATTCACATTTTAAAAAGGCAAAGTGACAGTCTTTTATCACAAATCTGTGCCCATTGTTTGTTGTAATCAACTTCATTCCGAGTTCCAATTTAAAAGTATTGTTGTTGTGAATTAACATCCAATGGAAGGAGCTAGCTAGAGCATGACAATTATTTACTAAAGTTTGTCTTTGTTAGCTACCTCTTAAACCTAACAAACAAAAAGTTAAAATTGTATGTAAAATATCTGTGGCTTTTAACCAACAAACTCTTACTCTGCCAAAGTTGAGTTAGTGATAGCATTAGTATGTAGCAGAGTTTGTTTGCATTCTTCTCTTCTTCAGGGACAGATTGAGAGCTGGCTATACTGATAACGCCTAAGGAATGCCAGGAATGCACAAACAGCCCTTCCTCCATCCGCTCTACTCCATATCCATCCATCCCTCCCGCCCTCCCCCTATCCTCCCTTCCCTCATCCCCATGCCCCCCTCTCCCTTTCCCTTACTTTCTCTCTCTCCATCTCTTCAGTCTCAGAAATCTGTTCCACAAATTACTTCCATCTGGAGAATAGAGTAAATACTCAGCTCTGGTGATTCTGGAGTCTAGTAAAGAAAAAAAGAGAAAGAAAACAGAATGTCGTAAAAATCTACAACACTGCGTACAGTGAAGCGCACCCAAATGCTGGCCCCTTTAGTAAAAACCCTCTGTTGTCTGGAAGTTGTGTGGCGAGTAAGAGTGTAGACAATCTGAGTTACAGTTGAAGTCGTAAGTTTACATACACCTTAGCCAAAAAAAAAAAGAAATTGTTTAATCTTTATTTTAACAGGGAAATCAGACTGAGACCTGGATCTCTTTTACGGCTGTGCCCTGTGTAAACATGTTGACATGTACAGTTCTAGGTATACAGACAAGAACATTTCAAAACATACAAAACAAAGACACATTCAACAGAAACAATCACAGACAACATCATATTGATCCTCCATCATATTTTTAAAATGGGCAAGGGACACTAGAGTGGCTAGCTTAAATTTGATCTGCAGTTTGTTCCATAAATAAGGTGCAAAGGAACTGAAGGCAGTCCTTCCCAACTCTGTGGAGACCGCAGGAGTTTCTAATGTAATCCACATCTGTGATCTGGTCATAAAATGTGTATATCTAATTAAAATTAATGATGATATATATGGAGGTACTTTTAAAAGAAGTGCTTTATAAATAAACAAAAGAGCATGTTGCTCTCGCCTCACAGATAGAGAGGCCCAACCCACATGTTGATATAGGATACAGTGATGAGTTTTGTAACTATCACCGGTGATAAACCTGAGTGCACAATGGTAAATAGCATCCAGTGGTTTTAATATATTTGCCGATGCATGCATATAAATAATATCACCATAATCTAAAACGGACATAAAAGTAGCCTGCACAATTTGTTTCCTATTTACGGAGGACAGACAAGCCCTGTTTCTGTAAAGGAACCCTATCTTGAATTTGAGCTTTTTCCCAATTCAGTAACATGTTTTTTAAAAGAGAGCCTATCATCTAACCATACCCTAAATATTTATATGCAGAGACCTGTTTGATTTGAGTACCATCCAAGCTAGTGATTACAAAAGTGTTTCTAACTGAGAGGTTAGACCTAGAAAAAAGCATGACATTTGTTTTCTTAGCGTTTAAAACAAGTTTAAGCTGTAAAGAGACTCCTGTAATATCCTAAAATCAGACTCCAACTGCATTAAAGCTTGGTCCGCTGTTGGAGCAATAGAGTACATCACTGTGTCATCTGCATATAAATGGAAATTACAATATCTGACATCATCACCAATGTTGTTTATATATATTGAGAACAATAGTGGGCCAATTATTGAACCCTGAGGGACCCCTTTAAGTAACTGTAAGGGGTCAGACTTGACCCGTCGACCATGACGGCCTGAGTTCTATCTTTGAGATAGTCATAAAACCATCGGCAGGCATCAGTGCCCAGTCCTACAGATGACAGCTTACTCAAAAGGATGGCATGGTCTACAGTGTCGAAAGCTTTAGACAAATCTATAAACAACGCAGCACAATGCTTTCTATCATCTAAGGCATTTGCAATATCATTTACAACAAGCATAGTGGCCGATGTGGTACTGTGTTTAGATCTAAAACCAGATTGATTGGTGCTAAGAATACTGTTAGCAGAAAGAAAAGATTGTAACTGTTTGTTAACTAAAGATTCTAGGATCTTTGCCAGACAAGGAGCCTAGAGATGGGTCGATAGTTATCCAAATCACTACCGTCACCTCCCTTATGTAATGGCAGAACAAAAGCTGCTTTCCACACCTTAGGGATATTTCCTGTGCTTAATGTTAGATTAAAAATGTGTGTCACTGAACCAGCAATGATAGGTGCAGCACACTTAAGTAAGTCTGGTCTAAATTGTCCGCGCCAGAGATTTCTTAGTATCAATGGCACACAGGGCAGCTAGAACCTCTGCTTCAGTTATTTTCTGGAAACTAAAAACAGGGTTACCATTTTCAGAGTAACGGTTGAAAAGCAAGGCGAAAAATTAACTAACTGGCCAGTACCACAATGGCCACTTGTCCTTTCAAATAAAAAACCAGCAGAGATAAAATGCTTATTAAAGCATCACAAATATCATTTTTACCACTTAAAATACAGGAGTCTGAGATAATTTGCTTAGGAAGAGAAACAGCAGAATTTCCCCGTTTCAGTGAATTAACGGTTTTCCAGAATTTTGCAGGATCTCCTGCAGAATCTGTCATAACGTTAAGGAAGTAATTAGATTTTGCCCTTTTGACAGCTGCAGTACATTTATTTCTCAAGTGCCTAAAAAACAGCCAATCAGCTGGAGTACCTGTTTTCCTCGCCAAGGCCCAGGCCCGATTCTTTTGCAGGAAAAGACCTGACAATTCAGGAGAGAACCAAGAACTGGTTCGGTTTCTTACTCTGTGATTCTTAAGCGGGGCATGTTTATCAGACATAGAGGTAACAATAGAAGAGAAAAAAGCAAAGGCTAAAACAGGGTCCAGAATGTAGCAAGTGGATAAAAGCTCAGAGTGATCTAAGTCAAGGATAAAAGCTTGCTGTGAGAAATGTTTATAATTTCTCTTAGAGATTATACAGGGATCACAGTGTTTCAGCCTGGTATCTCTAATACAAGCAATAGGGCAGTGGTCACTGATATCATTTGCAAAAACCCCACTGGCTGTGTATTTATGGGGGGGTATTTGTTAGAATAATATCTAGTAGAGTAGATTTCACTGGGTTCTTAAAGTTGGGACGGGTTGGTTTAGTTATCAGCTGAGTTAGATTTAGTTCAGTACAAATGTCTTTTAATTTATCGGATACTGGGGAGAGCCAATCCAGGTTAAAATCTCCCAAAATCAGTAATTCAGAGTTTGCATAATTAGACAGTATATCAGATAATTTGCATAGAGTACAAGGAGGAGCTGAGGGGGGGGGGCGATATACCCCTGCTAGAGTTAGCTGAGCGTTATGACCAAGTACCACATTTAAAACTAGACATTCATATTGCTTTGGGACAGAGGTTGATATGGACACAGAAGCATTCAAGCAGAATTTTACATAAATCGCAATACCACCACCTCTACCAACTCTATCAGCTCTATAAATATTGTACCCAATCAACTGAACATCTGAATCAGGCACAGAATCACACAGCCACGATTCAGATACAATCAGTATGTCAACATTTGATTGTGAGACCAAAATGTCAATAAAGTCCAACTTTTGGATCAGGCTTCTAGTGTTCAAATGAATTATTCCAATGCCATTGCCACGGGAATTCATATCAGATGGAGTATCCAAGGTAGCACCTGAAGCTGCACTGAATGAGCAATAAACCCTTTTCGAGCTATTGACAGAGCTCAATTTTATGGGGACAAGATACCTACTAACAATACCTGCATGTGAGTAGTATTCGCAATACGGTGACTGGACAATAATCTAGGAATTGCAAAAAGGTTGTTAACTGTAGTTTGTTCCATATTTGCAATTGGGGGACTAATGAATGAAACTGGGAGAGGAGCTGTCTGATAGGGGAGCGTATAATCCCCCAAGAGTCAACCCGAAGATACACAACGTCAGGTATCAAAGGCTCTACATGAAGCAAGAGTAAGAGACATGTTGGTGGAGAGGATGCTGGAGCCATACCTGTTAAGATGTAAATTGTCCCGAAGAAATAGGCCTGGTCGGTCTGTAAAAGCTGCAAAGTTATCCACAAAGGGAATTCCCATTGTGCAGCAGTATCCCTTTAGCCAGGTGTGTAATTGGCGTATACGACTAAAAACCATATCCGTGTAGCGTGGGGATGGAAATGGACCAGAAATAATGCACTGCTTCCCAGATTCCAGTAGCGTATTTATCAATGTTTTAAAATCTACTCTTAATTTCTCTGACTGCTGGAGTTTAATGTCATTTGACCCAGCGTGGACAATGACAGTTGAAGCGGCGGAGTTCTTGCTAATAAGTAGCGGTAGCATGGAGTTTAGGTCAGGGATCCTAGCTCCAGGGTAACAGAAGGTCTCAGCTTTCCGGATTGAAACATTTCGGACCATGGATGAACCCACCACAATAACGGAAGGACTACAGATGGGTTTATTGAGTAAATGGCGGGCCTCTCCCGGGTGATCTGTCTCCTAGCAGGTTGAGGGGGGCTAGCTGCTAAAATTGACGACCTAGTGGCGGGCAAGGAGCGCAGATGAGTGTGCTTGGGCACTTCCACCTGAGAGTGAGATGGCAGCAGTAGAGATGTAGCGGAGGGACCCTGTACAGTATGATTGGAATGCACTTCCAGGTCTTCCAGGACCCTGAATCTCCTCCCCAGTTGTATCACCTCCGAAACGTTTGATGGATTCCGTTTCCTGGAATGCTTTACTCCCCGGACAGCAATCCAGGCATCCTGAGGCGGGGCGGAAAGGGGTGGAACAGACCGGGCCCTTCGGTTTAGCTCCCAGCCTGGGCCACAGCTCATTCAAGGGAACCGAATGGAGTTTCTCCGTTACAGGCTCCACAGAAGTGGAGGTGCCGAGCCAGGGGCAGGTAACGTTGTCGATTTTGGTTTGAGCAACCATGGAGTCCAGGAGTTCTTCGTCCTCCTTGATCTGACGCAGGACAGATACTCTCCCTCCAGCTCAGCGACTCTCTGGCTCAGGTACTGGCAGGAGGCACATCCAGGGGTGAGCGAAGCCATGAGAGACAGGTGTACTCTAGACACCTGTCTAGGGTCGCGGCTAGCTATTAGCTGGTAGCCAGTTAGCTAGCTAGCTTTTGATGAGGTTCCAGTTCTTAAGTATAAAAACAGCAGATCCGTACCACATTGAGTGAGGCGGGTTTCAGGTGAGTATATTCAGTAGATAAAAAGTGATATTAAAATATATACTAAAAATATAGGAAAACGATGTTTAGACGGGACAAGATAAAAACAAACGGAGGATACTTTAAAACGGGTTGCAGTCTGTGTGAGTTAGTTTCTGTCAGCTCTTGGCTGAGCGCCCAAATATCATGGGTTGATGCTACGAAATACATTTAAACTCAGTTTTTTACAATTCCTGACATTTAATCCAAATAAAAATTCCCTGTTTTAGGTTAGATAGGATCACCACTTTATTTTAAGAATGTGAAAGTCAGAATAATAGTAGAGAATGATTTATTTCAGCTTTAATTTCTTTCATCACATTCCCAGTGGGTCAGATGTTTACATACACTCAATTAGTATTTGGTAGCATTGCCTTTAAATTGTTTAACTTGGGTCAAACGTTTTGGGTAGCCTTCCACGAGCTTCCCACAATAAGTTGGGTGTAATTTGGCCCATTCCTCCTGACAGAGCTCATGTAACTGAGTCAGGTTTGTAGGCCTCTTTGCTCGCAAACGCTTTTTCAGTTCTGCCCACACGTTTTCTATAGGATTGAGGTCAGGGCTTTGTGATGGCCACTCCAATACCTTGACTTTGTTGTTCTTAAGCCATTTTGCCACAACTTTGGAAGTATGCTTGGGGTCATTGTTTATTTGGAAGACCCATTTGTGACCAAGCTTTAACTTCCTGACTAATGTCTTGAGATGTTGCTTCAATATATGCACATCATTTTCCTCCCTCATGATGCCATCTATTTTGTGAAGTGCAATAGTCCCTCCTGCAGCAAAGCACCCCCACAACATGATGCTGCCACCCACGTGCTTCACGGTTGGGATGGTGTTCTTCGGCTTGCAAGCCTCCCCCTTTTTCCTCTAAACATAACGATGGTCATTATGGCCAAACAGTTCTATTTTTGTTTCATCAGACCAAAAAGTACAATATTTTCCCCATGTGCAGTTGCAAACCATAGTTTTTTATGGCGGTTTTGGAGCAGTGGCATCTTCCTTGTTGAGCGGCCTTTCAGGTTATGTCGATATAGGACTCGTTTTACTGTGGATATAGATAATTTTGTACCTGTTTCCTCCAGCATCTTCACAGGGTCCTTTGCTGTTGTTCTGGGATTGATTTGCACTTTTCGCACGAAAGTACGTTAATCTCGAGGAGACAAAACGCATATCCTTCCTGAGCGGTATGACGGCTGTGTTGTCCCATGGTTTTTATACTAGCGTACTATTGTTTGTACAGTTCAGGCATTTGGAAATTGCTCCCAAGGATGAACCAGTGGAGGTCTACCATTTATTTTCTGAGGTCTTGGCTGATTTCTTTTGATTTTCCCATGATGTCAAGCAGAGGCACTGAGTTTGACGGTAGGCCTTGAAATACATCCACAGGTACACCTCCAATTGACTCAAATGATGTCAATTATTCTATCAGAAGCTTCTAAAGCCATGACATCATTTTCTGGAATTTTCCAAGCTATTTAAAGGCACAGTCAACTTAGTGTATGTAAACTTCTGACCCACTGGAATTGTGATACTGTCACGCCCTGACCTGTAGGAGCCTGTTTATGTCTCTTTTTGGTTTGGTCAGGGTGTGATTTGGGGTGGGCATTCTATGTTCTAGTTTTTGTATTTCTTTGTTGTTGGCCGGGTAGGGCTCTCAATCAGGGACAGCTGTCCATCGTTGTCTCTGATTGGGAGCCATACTTTAGTAGCCCTTTTTTCTTCCTTTCCTTGTGGGAAGTTGACTCTGTTATTGTGTATGTGCCGTTGGTGCTACATCTATTGATCTTCGTTTGGTGCTTTTGTTTTGAGTGAGTTGACTAATAAACATGTTTAACTCAACCCGGCACGCTGCGCCTTGGTCCGTCACTGAAGATCGTTACAGATACAGTGAATTACATGTGAAAAAATCTGTCCGTAAACAATTGTTGGAAAAATTACTTGTGTCATGCATAAAGTAGATGTCCTAACCGACTTGCCAAAACTATAGTTTGTTAACAAGAAATGTATGGAGTGGTTGAAAAACGAGTTTTAATGACTCCAACCTAAGTGTATGTAAACTTCAGACTTCCGACTTAGATTCTGGATCCCTAGAATCACTAGGCTTGACTCTTATCGACAAACACAGTTTCACTGTGAGAAACTGAAACTAACACCAAGTCCTCAAATACGCACTGTCCTTCGAATGCAGAGAGTGAATGTTTAACCAGGCACAAACAATTAAATTAATGATTGTGTAGTGCGCCAGGCCAGTCAATACCCTGACTGTCTTAATCAAATGAGTACAGTGTGTCCAGAGTTTTCACACAATAACTTATCTAATTACTTAGTTGAAGGATGGACAAACAAATTAACTCTGGAATAGCTGGAGCACGGAGCACTACTTGGGTAACACTTACTTGACGTGGCTTTTTATGAAGTGTTGTAGTGCCTTAACAACTATGTTTGACACATTACTTTTACAGTCATAATGCATCAACAAATTGTATAACAGTTCATTAAGGCATTACTAGCTGTAATGTTATGCATTTACAACATAATGGTCCCTCTCACCTCTCTCACTTTATAAGAAGCCTCTTTGTTATGAAGTAAGTCTGTTTGTTAAAGAGTAACCTTCATGAAAAAAGTATGTTTTCATTGAAAACCAGATGTTTTAGGCTTTGTTATAGTGAAACACATCAATTTAGTCTTCATGTTGACCGTTTGTTGCTAAATTTATATTTTGGCAGTGGCGTGTATTCATGGATGCCAAGGGAAGCCAGGCTTCCCCAACAAATGTACCAAGAAAAAACAACAACATATAAAGTAATGTATCTTTCGTGTCTCTGTTTTTTCATAATGTTCCTTCAATTCGCAAGAGACTGAATGCATCTCAGCGGAGAAAGCATTCGAGCTAGCGAAACAGCGCCCATCTATCTTTGCATGTGTACGCCATCTATCTGATGCTGTATGGTCATAAAGAGTATGAAATTGTTGCCTCCCATAGCATTAAAGGCAAGGGAAGCCAGTGAGCATTTGGTCTCCCTTGATAAAAAAAAAGTATAAAATAATAGCCAGTCAGCGTTGAGCTAAACTGTGACTGGTCCTGGCACACCAAAAAAAAGTGTCAATGGAAGCCAGTTTGGATTTGGCTTCATTCCTATCACAACCCATCAAGAGAAATAGCCTATGCTATTGACAGAAACAACTTGAATTGTTGCATCTCATTGTGTTGTTGTCTTCCGGTGGCTAGCTAAAATTGGCCCTTTCCTAAATGAGCAATGGACGGAGATAGGGATTTGTTAGCCTACTGGCCAATGATTATAACAGCGACTCTGATCCGACCATGAATTCATACATTGTGCCCCTGGACTGAGGATGGAAGTAAAAAAAATGTGAGTGTACTGTATGACCGATTCATAGACCGTTGCGTCAACATGAAAGCGAGGATGGCATTGGCGTTTCTCTACAAGTAGGGTGAGTCAACACGTTTTTTCTACTTGCACGCATGCACACATAAATAAGAACCATGGACTGCCACATCATATTTAGCTTACATTGATTGGACTAAATAGTTTTTGGTATCTTTTAGCTGTCACTGTATTATACTAAGCATAGCTGTTTTGATAATTTTGAAATTGAAATGCTGCTGGAATAGTGGAGGCAGCTCCTGTTTTCTTTGTGACTTGTTGTAACTCTCTGTGGTTCTAAATCAATAGTTGTTTTGTAGTCCGACAATGTTGGAAACATGTTGCATGTAACTGTTACATGCAACATGCTTTGTGGACTTCACCGGACAGATGTTGCTCTCCGGTTTTGTGATGAAACAAATGTGTGGTTAAATTTATTCTGTCATCGTGTATTTTTGTCTCGGACTTAGGCCTTATATCTTTGATGCAAGGCATACGAACAATCAGGTTTTAATGCAAACAACGCAATTATCACAACACATAGTTTGTAGTATGGCTTTTTTCTGGCTTGGCTTCCCCAGTGATTTTTACACACAAACCGCTGCTGTATTTTGGTCTTTTATGAGTAAATCTAGCTCATTGTTCCCGTAGCGATTCAACTCTACCATTGAAATTGTGATGTAGATCCACCTTGAGAAGGTGCCCTTAAGTCATCTCAAGGAAGGGGTTCGGTATGAAATATACCCCCTTCTACACTGAACAAAAATATAAACACAACATGCAACAATTGTAAATATTTTACTGTGTTACAGGTCATATAAGGAAAACTTTCAATTGAAATAAATTAATTAGGCGCTAATCTAGGAATTTCACATGACTGGGGTGATGGCTACGGATGAATGTCACGACAGTGGGACTCAGGATCTCTTCATGGTATCTCTGTCCATTCAAATTGCCATTGATAAAATGTAATTATGTTTGTTGTCTGTAGCTTATGCCTGCCAATACCATAACCCCACCGCCACCATGGGGCAGTCTCTTCACAGTGTTGACATCAGCAAACCGCTCGCCCACAGGACTCCATACGGGTGGTCTGCCATCTGCTCGGTACAGTTGAAATCAGGATTCATTCATGAAGAGCACACTTCTCCAGCATGCCAGTGACCATTGAAGGAAGGCATTTGCCCACTAAAGTCGGTTACGACGCCGAACTGCAGTCAGGTCAAGACCCTGGTGAGGACGACAAGCATGCAGATGTGCTTCCCTGAGGTGGTTTCTGATAGTTTGTGCAGAAAATCATTGGTTGTGCAAACCCACAGTTTCATCAGCTGTCCGGTGCCTGGTCTCAGATGATCCTACAGGTGAAGAAGCCAGATGTGGAGGTCCTGGGCTGGCGTGGTTACACGTGGTCTGCGGTTGTGAGGCCGGTTGGACGTACTACAAAATTCTGTAAAACGACATTGGAGGCGGCTTATAGTAGAGAAATTAACATTAAATTCTCTGGCAATAGCTCTGGGGGACATTCCTGCAGTCAGCATGCCAATTGCATGCTCCCTCAAAAGTTGAGATCTGTGGTATTGTGTTGTGTGACAAAACTGCACATTTAAGAGTGGCCTTTTATTGTCCCTAGGTGCACCTGTGTAATGATCAGGCGGTTTAATCAGCTTCTAGATATGCCACACCTGTCAGGTGGATGGATTATCTTGGCCAAGGAGAAATGCTAAAAAAAATGTGCACAAAATTTGAGCGAAATGTACTTTTTCTGCATATGGAAAATGTCGGGAATCTTTTATTTCAGCTCGTGCAACATGGGACCAACCCTTTGCATGTTGTGTTGATATTTTTGCTCAGTGTATATGTGCTGGACGGTACCACCTCAAGGCTTACTATAAAATCAGCTGACTGCGCACCTTATTTAGCAATGGTCTTGTTAAGTGGAGTGTGCCAATATATTTAGCATGATGCTAGACTACTGACATTGCACAAAATTTAAAAGCAAGTAAGGCATATTTCCTCAAATGATCAAATTCAACGTTTTTGCATACCACTTCATACACATGTGTTTTCACAAAGAAAAAAAACATGTAGGCTGAGGATTATACGTTTATATTCATAGCTACATCCATCGTAACAAAATTATAGATGACAATGGTGCTCAGGTCAACTCATTCTATTTTTTCCTAACAAAGATTGATTGGTGGCTCAGTCTGCTAAGACAGTGGGTTCATAGTTCAATGGTTGTAAGTTTTAATGCCACATGGGGAAGATGTTTTTTTGTTTATTTACAATATTCATCCCGTGCCCACACACTTCTAATTCTGAAAAGTGAAAGCATACCTGTGAGAGGAGTTGCCCTGGTAGTAGTTGTAGGTTTTTATACAGTACCCAAGACCAATCTGAGTTAATTTGACCTTGGTAATAAAGCTACTGCTTAAATACTGCAATGCGGGTTGGATTGAATTGAACATCTAATCTTCATTTTCAAGGTGATGATTGGACTTTTCTTCCCAACACAATACTGCAAAAAAAATGCAAGTCCTCAATTCAAATATATTTTTGCATCCCAGGAACTCGACACCTTACCACTGTAAGCTAACTGTCCTGAGCCTTATTTGCTTGTGATGCACATCATTTTATTATCCGAGTGTGCCAGTGGACTTCTGGTAAGTATGCATTCGTGAGAAAGTTTTGAGATCAGGTACAACTATGTTTCCCCACCCCCAAAATTGATATTTATGTGCAATTGCCCCCACCCACAACTTCTCAGTGGTCAACTGGCCACAACCCACCAAGGTAAAGGAGTTACAGCGTTTCCTGGGCTTCGCTAACTTCTACCGTCGGTTTATCAGAAACTTCAGCATCACAGCAGCGCCACTCACGTCTCTTCTTCAGGGTGGAGGGCAACGGTTACAGTGGACATCTGAGAGTCGGGCAGCATTCAAGCAACTCAAGGAGAAATTCACCACGGCCCCCATCTTGCACCAGCCAGATCCCGAACGGGAGTTCATTGTGGAGGTGGACGCTTCCAATACAGGAATCGGGGCCGTTCTGTCACAACGTCATGGTAACCCATCCAAGCTATTTCCATGTGCTTACCAGTCCCGAAAGCTTACCTCTGCTGAACGTAATTATGATGTGGGTGATAGGGAACTCCTTGCCATGAAGGTCGCCTTCGAGGAATGGCGGCATTGGTTGGAGGGAGCTCGTCTGCCGTTTACGGTTTTGACTGACCACCGTAATTTAGAATACATTAAGGCCGCCAAACGACTGAACCCCAGACAGGCCAGGTGGTTGCTATTCTTCACCAGATTCGACTTCAGGGTCACATATCGCCCAGGCTCGAAGAATGGCAAGGCCGACGCTCTATCCCGACAGTTTGACAGTTCCTCAAGTCCATCCACGTCGGATCCCATCATTCCAACCACACTTGTTCTCGCCCCAGTACAGTGGGACATTATGACCGAGATTTCCGCAGCACAGAGGGAGGAACCATCACCGCCGGAATGCCCCCCGGATCGCACCTACGTGCCGCTCAGCCTTCGGAAACGGGTGTTACAGTGGGTGCACAACACTCCTAGTGCGGGACATCCTGGGATCACGGCCACCACTCACCTCGTGACTAACCGTTTCTGGTGGTCTACGCTCCAAGCCGATGTGATCGCCTTCATGCATCAATGCGCCACTTGCAATATCGTCAAGTCCTCTCATCAGAAACCAGCCGGATTGCTTCAACCACTACCCGTCCCGCAACGTCCCTGGTCCCATATTGCTATTGACTTTGTCACTGATCTACCTCCCTCCCAGAACTTCACGACCATTCTGACAGTGGTAGATCGTTTCTCAAAGGCCTGCAGGTTCATCCCCTTGGCCAAACTACCCACAGCGTTACAAACAGCGGAGGCTTTGGTGCAGCAGGTCTTCCGACTTTATGGGCTACCTGAGGATATAGTTTCGGACTGGGGACCACAATTCACCTCTCGGGTCTGGCGGGCGTTATGCGGGCAGCTCAACATTAGGGGGCGGCAGGTAGCCTAGTGGTTAGAGCGTTGGACTTGTAACCGGAGGGCTGCAAGTTCAAATCCCCGAGCTGACAAGGTAAAAATCTGTCGTTCTGCCCCTGAACAAGGCAGTTAACCCACTGTTCCCGGCGCCAAGACGTGGATGTCGATTAAAGGCAGCCCCCCGCACCTCTCTGATTCAGAGGGGTTGGGTTAAATGCGGAAGACACATTTCGGTTGAAGGCATTCGGTTGTACAACTGACTAATAATGGTGACTTTGACTTTTGACATCAACGTCAGCCTAACCTCCGGATATCATCCACAGGCTAATGGGCAGGTCGAGAGGTTGAATCAGGAACTTACACGCTTTCTACGCACCAACTGTCATCAGAACCAGCAGGACTGGAGCCGTTTCCTCATGTGGGCCGAGTACGCCCAGAACTCCTTGCTCAAACCCTCCACAGGCCTCACCCCTTTCCAATGTGTGTTAGGTTACCAACCCCCTTTTTTCCCCTGGTCCGGGGAGCCTACTGATCTTCCGGCTGTTAACGCATGGTTACAGAGAAGTGAGGAGACCTGGAACAATGCTCACGTACACCTCCAACGAGCAGTTCGAAGAGTCAGAGAGCAGGCTGACCGTCACCGGAGAAGGGGACCCGAGTACACTCCTGGACAGTGGGTGTGGCTGTCATCCAGGGACCTCCGTCTTCGGCTTCCCAGCAAGAAGCTAAGCCCTAGGTACGTGGGTCCTTTAAGATTCTCAGACAAATAACCCCAGTGTCATACCGTCTAGCCTTGCCATTCACTTACCGCATCTCTCCCACCTTTCATGTGTCACTGCTCAAACCGGCCGGTGGTCCGAGAGGAGAGAGGGACCAAGATGAGGTTGCAGAGGAGAGCTCCTCCTATCATCATCGGCGCAGGAGGCCTACCTAGTAAGGAAGATACTCGACTCGAGACGCCGAGGTAGGGAGCTGCAATATCTTATCGACTGGGAGAGTGCGGTCCTGAAGAGAGATCCTGGGAGAGATCCCAAGACATCCTGGATCCCGCACTCATCACGGAGTTTCATCAGAACCACCCTGGAAGACCTGCCCCCAGATCCCGTGGTAGACCTCGGCGTCGTGTCGGTCCTCGCTTCAGGAGCCCGCTCGCAGGAGGGGGGGCTCTGTCATGGATCGCACCTCTGTGGCTCTCTCCGATCACCGAAGGACACCATCACCGGAGTATTGACTACACTTCCCATCTGCCCCGTACCTAGGTCTAATTAGTTGCACAGCTGTATCCACTTCTCTCCCCTATATATTCCCTCTCCAGGCCCCTATGCTTTGCGAAGTCTTGCACTGCCCCGGCTAGTCATTTCTGAGCACTCTTTTGATCTGTTGACTGATTCCCTGTTTTTGACCTCGGACTGTGTTTTGATTCCTGTTTACCCGTCTGCCGCCTGCCCCGACCTACGCCTGGTACCGACTCTGTTTCTGGATCCCCTTTGACACCCTTTACGCTGTTCTCTGAGTTTTGCCTGTCTGACCTACCTTCATTAAAGTATACTGCATATGGATCCGAACGTCTCTGGCTCGTTGTTACAATCACACACTATTTAGTTCAATTCTTTGCACCCCATCTTTGAGGTATTGTTTTGTGACACACTTCTATTCGGAGCGCTGTTTTTCCCCCATAATCTAATCCTCCCGTGTATGATTAGTTTTGGCCTGCCTCACTAACGACGCCTTTTGCCTATTCCCTGCCTGTGCGGATTTCCTGTTATCAACCAATTGCCTGATCTCCCGGACTACATTACTAGCCTTTTCCCTGCCTGTACTGTTGCCTTTTTGGACCCCCTGTGTATGACCTTCTGCCTGCCCCTGGTCCCAGCTACCTGCCTCCTCCTGTGGTCCTTTACCAATAAACACCTGCTGCGCCCTGCGGTTGAAACCAGCTCTCTGTCTCCCATCGTGTGCATTACAACTTGTGGAAGACTATGGTGTAGATATGTCATCTCTGTATCATTCGTCATATAAATCACTATCATGTATTCTGAGAAACACCAGTCCTTTATGTTGCTCTAAAACATATTGTTGGTGCATTAGCCTAAATGAGCAACAAAATACTGTTCTGTTATTCAGACACTACGCACAAACTCAAATCCCACACACATACACACACAAACACATGCAAACATGCATACAATCAACAATGCCCATATGCACACACACAACGGACATGTTGTTTTTCTTCTGTTGACGACAGATGGGGGCTTGTGCACCAACTACACACATCCCCTTTAAACCTCTACAAAGCCACAGACCTCCCCTTTCACACACTATGAAACACATTCCAGCTCTCAGGAACAGCACTGACTCACTGATGCTGTCTGTGTGTGGTCTCTTCTGAAGACGATCACTTTGATCTGGAGGATGGAGTCACCAATACACATGTTGTCTCAGTCTATGGAACTATTTCTGTGCATCTGGGTGTCTGTGTACAGTATGTGTGTGGTCTAACTTTACTATGCTTTTGGGTTCCAAAAGTCCTCCCAAGGATAGTAAAAGAAGGAAAATTTGACAAGTGGAGACATTTTGCCAGTCCCCAAAAGGAAAAATACTATTTTGGCTTAGGGTTTACATTTTTAGGTTTAGAATTAAAGTTAGGACTTGGGGTTAGGTTTAAGGTTAGAGTATCCTCATTTTAAATGAGAATACATTTTTGGGTCATCACTTGCACAGTAAAACCAACGTGCATGTGTGTGTGTCTGTTTATCTAGATTCCATTGTTGCTTTATTTAAATGTGCCCTCTCTCTCTCCCCCTCTCCAAGGTACCTGTGTTCTGACTGCTTCTCTACTCTTTCTCCTCCTGCTCTGTGCACATTCTGACCTTGAACCCTACACTGACAGTCTCAATGACTCAACCCCCTAACTAATTTCCTCACACAGACACGCATGAACCCCGTGAACCATTTACTACTGCCATTCACATCAATGGGACACACTCCCTCCCCTTCCTCCCACATCCACCCCACTTTGATGTTGGTACACTGTATATTCCCACAAAAGTGTTGTTTTGAACTGGGTGTGTAGATGTATGGGGATAAGGGGGTTATCCCCATGCAAGGAGGTGGAGAATGTATCAAGTGTCTTCAGAATTGATCAAGTGAAAATTATTTGAAAATAATCTCTTTATACATAATGTGTAAAGGAGTTTGTTCTAAAATAATAAATAACTACCTTTTGTAAGTAGGCTGTTGTTGGAGCATCAGATATGGTATTGATTGGATATGTTACTGGTTTGACCCTGATCAAGACTTAGAAACAACTTCAATGTCCCTGTCCTGACTGGTGAGACCCAGAAGAGTGCTGAGGCTAAACAGTGTTTAGGGGGTCACAAAACAGAAAGGATTACTGCCACACACACATACACACACAAATGACACACATTTCTCTCTCGTGTGCACACACTTTCGTACGCACATACACGCATATACTATACAAACAAACACATGCAATACTTGGGCACCAGAGGTAATCAGTGGGGATTTAAAAGTCAGAACATTCAGGATGGAAGGGGCTTGGGTTGCTTAGCGACGGACCTGTTGATGTTCTAACAATGTTAGCGTCATCAGAGCGGGGTTCTGCTGAGTGCAACAATGTCACTTGTGTTATCTGTCCCCTGTCTGCAGCTAGTCAGTGGAATGCTCCAACCCAACAGCCGTCGGGCAGACAGACATGACTTAGCCTACATCTCTGAGACACATTAACAGTGACACACTCTCTCACACACACACTATAGGCTATGTATGCACTCAAACAAACACATGCAAGCTCATGCACATCCAGTTGTAGCACACAAGCAA